>JAOCZM010000232.1:1294237-2588475 GCA_026122235.1 Vinca minor
GTCCGGCGGTATTCGGTCGGTACCGTTGCACCAAAACGACATCATCTTAATTTGGTCAACGGGACCGATAAGGACGACTCCTTAGCGACGTATATGTTTTCGGTTGCTATTCGTTCGGCATTCGGTCTTTATAGTAGTGACCGAAACATTCGGTCGCTAATTGTGGTCGCTATTTAACTGTTTTCTTGTAGTGATCACCCAGGGATTATGGTCATTTGGTTGTGGACGATACTGTGAAGATGCTTCGTCCGCATCCTTTGTCAGCACCCTCTTTGGTAAGTTTTTATTTCTTTTCTATCTTGGTTCCTTCTGGTGTTTTTCTAAAGGTTATGTTATGAGGTTTGAAGGTGTATAATGTGGTGTATGAAGGAACCTAAACTTGCATTTTTTCACACTCTATTTTGGGAAGCCGGTAAAACGGATTTGTGCCATATTTGATGTTTCATCCCCAGGGTATTGATGCTTACCGGGCTTCATAGGTCACATCTTTAACTTTCCTTATTTACAGATGATGAGATACCTGATTGTGACTAGAGCTTCCACAAATTGAAGGAAAAGTTAGCTACTACACCTATTTTAGCACTACCAAAAGAAATCAGGGGTTTCACTATCTATAGCAATGCTTAGGGAATTGGTTTAGGTTGTGTACTTATGCAAAAATGGAAGGTAATCATCTATACTTTAAGAAAGTTAAAGCCGTATGAGAAGAATTATCCCACACATTATCGTGAGTTGGCAATAGTGGTATTTGCTTTGAAGATTTGGAGACTATATGGAAAGCCATCTGAGGTATTTATTGACCATTAAAGTCTTAAATACTTGTTTACTCAAAAGGATCTCATCATGAGGCAAAGATGATGTTTGGAGTTACTAAAAGACTATGACTTGACAATTAGCTACCACCCGGGTAAAGCTAATCGAGTTCTAAAGGTATATTTATCATGGGATTGCACTAAGATTCTTGAGTCTTCAATGCTAGTTAGGCGTTGCTTGATCTATATAAGATGCAATAAGGGATGCCAATGCAAACTAAGAAAATATTTCTACGTACATATTGCAGTGTGAGTGAGACTATTGTATGTAGGTTTCTTTTAAAGAAATATTTTTTGTTTAAAAGATATCACATTCCACGTAAAAGGCAGTGGAAATATCCCTGCCCATTTGCTAAGGAGATTAGGACACAATTGTGATTAAGGTTATCAATATTGGAATTTTGATTCGGAATAGAAGGGATTCAAAAGCTTGTAAATACGAGAATTATAGCACAGATAGAAAAATCCTACAAAATTATTGAAATAATAATTCATGATAAATTTATGCTAATAATATTTCATCTACTAACAAAACCGATTAGGAATCCAAGTTACCTGCTACTGTCAAAATCGATTAGCGCTTATTTTCAGATCAAATCAATGTCGAAATAGTCATTAGTGGTAAGAACAACAAATGACTGAGGAATTGAAACTGAACTCTAAATCAGATTTTTTTCATTCAACCGAATCTTTTTTTATTCGATCCCCTACCCCAAACTGAACCTAACCGACCCTTACCGTCGGCCTTTTTTAACAGATAAAAATTCACCGCGCACCTGGTCGTCCGATCCACCGATTCTACGGGCGATATCGTCAATCTTACCTGATCCATTCCTCTAACTATTTTTTTATTGAATTTAACTCGATTTATTTATTTTAAATCCTAAAATTGTCAAATTCTACAATTCGACTCTCAATTTTTACAATTTGAAGTTGTAATGATCTTCATCTGATAAAATGTACTCTATAGATTTGGCTTCCATTTGGGTATTAAATTTTCTAATACACACGTGCGTTAACTACGAAATTACTACTAGTACCAATGTTGTCAAAATCGTAATTTTGACTCGGAACGGAAGGGGTCTCAAAAATCGTAAACACGAGAATCTTAGCACTGATCGGAAGATCCGAAAAAATTATTAAAATAATATTTTATGATAAATTTAAACCAATAGAACTAAAAAGTTGAAATTAAAACACAAACTAACAAGTGATAAACTTCAAAATCAAACCAACAATTCACAAGGACTTTTAACCATATTTTCATGCTTCCACCCCGGATCGCTCCTATTCCCGACTGCTTTCTTTCGGAGATTTAATTGACCACCTCCAGTGCTAGAATCATTGCCTACACTTTCACTATCCGATCTGGACGCACCCGGCATCTTATTTTTCCTTAGTTCTTATTAATCTTGCACCTATAACAATTATTAATAACAAGATTTTATTTTCTCAAATGTATTATGGAATTTTGTTTACAGTAAAACCCATAACAAATGATTAAATCAGTAATAGTAACTTCATGATTCACTAACTAATTAAATCACAAGCAAAAGAAAAAGTAGAGAGGGATTTCTCACATTAAAACAAATTTTTATTATGTTGTCGGTCCAGAATCTAAAAAAAAAAAAAAAATTGAAAAGAGACAATATTGGATCGTACGATCTTTTACTATCCAACTCTGATACGATTTTTAGTGCAATTTAACTCGATTTATACCCCTTAGATCGTAAAATTGTACGATTTTACGATCCAACTCGTGATTTTGACAACCATGACTAGTACAGACAAGCTACGGGTCCATATGCAAAATTTATGTTTTCTTTTTTGAAACTTTTGGTGTAATAAATATTCCCTTCAAAATTATTGTGAAAATACATATATTCTAGGGTGAATTTTATTTTGGTCCCTATAAATGATTTGCAGTATCAAGTTCGTCTCTAAAATTTCAGAAATTTCAACCTCCTCCCTAGAAATGGCTCGGGTAAGGTTCATCCACGTAAATAGCTCATAGTTTAAAGTTTCTCCCTGAAATTACAGAAATGTAAAAACCCTCCCTATAAATGGCTCGAAATTTCAAGTTCGTCTATGAAATTTAAAAAATGTCAACGTCCATACCAAGTGATGTCGCGATCTTTTGAATTTCTTGTATATATATTTTTTCAGTTTTATTATGGTTTCATTATAATCGGTTTTGAATTTAGTTTACATAAATTTTCATTTTTCTAGATTTATTTAAGCTCCAGTATATTTTTGAAAAAAGAGGCAAACTATGATACATATTTTTCTAATGATATGTTGAACTTGAAAACGTTCCTTACCCCAATTAGTATCTGGAAGATGTGATAAAAAAAAAATAATGATTTCAGAAATTGTTAAAAATTGGCTTATTTTCTCAAGAAATTTGAAAAATTCCATAAACAAAATTCGAAACCGATTATAATGAAACCAAAACCAAAATGCATATATATATATATATATATATATATATATATATATATATATATATATATATATAAACCAAGACGGGAAAGGGGATTGAGTGGAGGGAAGGGAAAGGGAAGATGGTCGCAGACTGACTACCTCTAGGGAATGGGGGAGCCAATTTAACCCAAAAATGAACAGTAAATAAATAAATTAACTAAATAAGCATAAGAAATAAAGAAAATGAAAACAATTAAAACATAGGTGGCTCAGCCAACCATCTCAATATAAATAAAAATTGTAGAAATAAATTGTAAGTAATTAAAAGACACAAATATAGTTTAAAAGTTTAAGTTTCTGAATATTAGTTTATACTATTACAATGACAAAATAATAACTCTTACCAAGACAGACCAGCAGAGAGTTTCTTCAAAGAAATAGAGTAGGGATATAAGTGTATTTTTTGAGAGGGGAAAATGCAGTATTTCTTCCCTTGTCCCCTTTCCCGCCTGGTATATATATATATATAAAGTTCTACATATCACAACATCACTTGGTATGGAGGTTTATATTTCTGAAATTTCAGGGACGAACTTGACACGACAAACTATTTATAGGGACGAACTTGACACTCCGAGCCATTTATGGGGATGAGTTTGAAAATTCCAAAATTTCAAGGATGAACCTGATATTGTGATCCATTTACAGGGACCAAAATGAAATTCACCCTGTATTCTATGATATTGGTCTTCCAAAGTTAGAAGTAAGCTTATTTTATTTGTAAACGAATATAAAAGTTTCTATCTGCTATTAGGATAACTAGAAGAAATCTTTGAGGGATAAAGTAATTTCTTTTTCTATATTTTGAAATAAATAGAGAGTGAAATAAAACACCTCAGACTATTTATACTTTTATGTGCTTGACAATCAATGAATATTGCTAACAGAAAATGTTGTTGCCACTACTTTCATAGAGCAGTTGGTAGGTGTGATACCTATGACTTTTTGGGTTACGTGTTGTATGATCGTATTTAATTTTGCATGATTATGTGTCCATTAAATGTTATTGCATCAATTGATGTGTTATAATATGTGATTATGTATATGTGTTATATGTTGGGTACATTTGGGCATTAGATGAGTAGGTAAAGTTGGGGGACTTGAGTATGAGTGATATGGACTCTTGCGGCTGCTTTGGAAGGTATTGAAATCTTTTAGTGGGGTTAATTGCTGGAGAGGAAATTAAACAAGGGTAACAGTTAAGGAAAGAAATGAAAGCGAAAGAAGAGAGAAAAAAAGAGTCTAGAATAACATATGCATGTGAGTTTTTCCTGGGATTTGACATAGTAAATGAATTCGGATTTGAGTGATTTTTAGTGCGTTGTAAAGACGATAAAAAAATCAACGATTGGGCGGTGACGAATTAGAATTTGAAGTTTCCAGTAAGACTTAATTGCTGTTTGAAGTCGATTGTTTTCTGGTTTTGGCTGATTACGGGTTTTTCGGTGAATTTTTTATTAAGTTAATAAGATAATGATCTTTCACCCTTGAATTTTAAGTCCTAAAAGATGCATTAAATTTAATTTTCTTGGAATTAATGATTTTCCTTGAATTGGATTTTTAATTCAAATTTTCTTGCATTTAAATTTTGATGAAGCGTTGATGTTGATTGCATTTGATTGTATGTTTGATAATTGGAATTGTTGCGTCTGGTAATTGTTATATGGTTGATCGTCATGTTGGAATCTATTTGTTATTTCCCAATTAGATTTATTATCTGTCGATGATCATATTCTAGGACATCATCAAAATTATATGTTTAAAGTGCACGGGAGCACTCTCTATGTATGTGTTAAATGTCTGGTCGTCCGCAATCCTTTTCCAGTCGTCCATAGCAATGTACATGGAGTACTCAGATGACCTGTCTGGTCAACCGGGGCTTTCATCTATCGTCCGGGGCTAGTTTGGAATACCTCAAGTCGACCGAGCTCAACCTTCCATCTTTGGTCGATCGGAGCCTTCTTGTAGGTTGTCCAGACCTCTGCTTTGTCCCTTGTTCTGTTTTCGGTTCTGATCTCAGGGCTTTGTCCGTTTAAGTCATATCTTCTACTATTCCAAGTATTTTACAAGTTATTTTTGTTAAGTTTCGCATAAATGATTTGAGTTTGGGAAATGTATTTTTGGAATCTTAATTGATGCTTCATCCCAAGGGTGATTGATGCTTACTGTGCTAGTTTAGTAGCTCACAATTTATTTTCCCCTTTTTTGCAGATGAATTTATTGTGGGTGCAATATATGATATTTCCATTTTTAGTATTTGGGTTCGGTAACTCATTGACTTTAGGTTCTGCCAGGTTATCACCCGGGTTACAGGGTGTGACATAAGTTATATCAGAGAAGGTCGAACCTTTGGCTGCAACATATGGTTAGACTAAATATGGAATGAACGTATGAGGTGAACTAAGAGTAGAGACTGGGGATATGAAATAATTGTTTATTTATCGCTTTATTTGTCCTTGCTCACCTCCTTGTTATGATTATCTCGTATGATATATAATGCCAAGTTTCCCTTATATGTTATTCCATGTTGTGTAGTTTCATATCTGTACTAGTTTCCCTTATATGTATAGTTTTTGGGTATAAGATGGATCGCAACCAAGACAATGTCAGCGACTCAAACTTGCCGATTGCTGCCTTTACTCGCAAAGTCATCAAGGGCGCTCACATACAGTATATGTTGGGTCTTCTAGTCAGCAACCTCTATAGACACAGTTACCCGGACATAGAGGTTTGTTAGAGGGTTGTTGGCCCGCACTAGGGGTAGACTTTCCGGTTTTCGTCCTACCACATATATGGATACATGCCAGAGAAGCCTTGATACTGAGGTCGAGTTCATGAGAACAGATGATGAGAGGGTTGGTAAGAGACCATATTCCACTATGACGCAGGGACAAACATCACGCCTTAACACTTCGACGTTAATGACTGCTCGCAAACGGTTTGTTCCCACCTTGGGACAGACTAACTATTGTAGGCCTTCAGTGAGAAGCAGGGTAATTTTAGTAAGGATTGGTGGACCGATAGTGGAACCAACTCCATATCAAGCACCTAACCAACATCTATTCTACTTTGTGATTCATGAGGAAGAAGGATTCGAGGGAGTTCCGTTTGAAAACCAAGGCTTGTTTCAGATGTGATGGAAATGTTCATCAGGTTAGCCAGTGTACTATCCCAGAACGGGTTTATGGTCAGCCATCTACATAAGCACCGAAAGGAGGTAACGTCAGGCTAGGGCCTAATACACTAGTTTTCTCCTTGACTCAGCAAGAGGCGGACTTCAGATGTGGTTACAAGTACGCTCATAGTTAAATATGTACCTGCCTATCTACTTTTTTTACTGTGGATCTACCCATTACTTTGTATCCCGTAGATTTACTAAGGTCCTTAATACTTCCCCTGGTTGTATTTTGGATGCATAACGGGTTATAGTGCTTAATGGGAAAGTCTAAGAGTCTAATTTGGTTGATAAGGGGTGACAGGTAAAGATAGACCCAAACGTATTAGAAGCAGACCTTATACAGCTGAAAATGGTAATTTTTGACATAATTTTGGGGATGGATTGGTTATATACTCATCATGCCTTAGTAGATTGTCGAGAGAAGAAGATACTGTTTTCTTTTGGGGACCGAGAAGTGGTAGAGTTTAATGGGTCAGAACGAAAGAAGGGTGGCGGCATTTACCTATAATATTAGCCATCATGTCTCAGAAGTATTTGAAGAAGAGTTATGGGGGTTATGCAGTTTTGAAATATGACCAGAACTTCCAACTTGAGGATTTTCCAGTTGTAAGGGAGTTCGGGTATTTGTTTTACCAACGATTTACCGGGTGTTCCACATACTCGAGCGATCGATTATGAGATCTTTTTGCAACCTGTTGTGGAGCCTATCTGTAAGGCTCATTACTGTATGGCACCGACATAGTTTAAGGATTTGAAGGTTCATCTCCAAAAGCTTATTTACTAGAAGTTTATCAGATCGAGCGTTTCACATTGGGGTGCTCCGGTTTTGTTTGTGAATAAGAGGTCCGGTAGTATGTGGATGCGTATCAACTACCGGGAGTTAAATAAGATAACAATTAAGAACCGACACCCTCTCCCTCGTACAATGATTTGTTTGACAAGTTGAAGGGGACGACAGAGTTTTCAAAGATAGACTTGAGGCCGGGTTACCATCAACTTAAAATAAAACCCGATGATATATTGAAAGTGTCTTTCGAACCCGGAATGGGCACTATGAGTTCCCTGTGATGCCGTTTGGAATGACTAACGCACCAACGAAATTCATGTACATGAGGAATCGAGTGTTTCTGGATTACATTGATTAGTTTGTGGTGGTCTTCACCAACGACATTATGATTTACTCATTGGATATTAAGTGGTACGAAATACACTTGAGATTGGCGTTGGAGCTTCAGAGAAAGGAGAAATTGTATGCTAAATTCAGAAAGTTTGAGTTTTTGTTGAAGAGTGTGACATTTTTGGGGCATGTGGTTGCAGCTAGAGGGGTATCATATGACATGACTAAGATTGAAGCGATAGTTGAGTGACCTACAGAAAAAACAGTGGAAGAGATCCGAAGCTTCCTAGGGTTGGCCGGTTACTACAGAAAGTTCGTGGAGGACTTTTCTAAGATAGTTGTACCTTTGACCCGTCTAACAAGAAAACGTGTAAAGTTTTAGTTGCAGCAGTAATGTTAGAACAATTTTCAGTGATGCGTCAGACATGTGTTTGGGTTGTGTGTTAATGCAGAATGGGAAGGTTATAGCCTATGACTCAAGGCAGTTGAAACCATATGAGAAAACCTACCCCAGGCACGACTTGGAGTTGGCAGCAGGCGTGCTTGCCATTAAAATCTGAAGGCACTATTTGTATGGAGAACCATGTGAGGTTTTCACTAAAAAAGAACATAACATGAGACAAGGGCGGTGGTTGGATGTTTTGAAAGATTACAACCTTATGATTAACTATACCACCCTGAGAAATATAATCCAGTGGTTGTTGCATTGAGTAAAAAGAATTTGGAGTAGTTAGCGACGTTAATCACTTACCAGCGGGAGGAAAGTTTGATAAGTTAGAGATTGAGATCGTTGAGTCTACGGAGAATGTTATGGCAGCGTTGGTATCTCAACCAACTCTTTTAGCGCGGATTAAGAAAGCACATTTATCAAATTCCGATTTCGGTAAGGAACTGGAATCGGCGCAGTCGGGGGTAGAAACGGAATTCAAGATTCATGAATATGGCAGTCTTCAATTTCGGGGCAGGTTGTGTATACCGATGGATTCGGTGTTGAGATTGGAAGTTTTACAAGAAGCTCATAATTCTAGATGGTCGATTCGAGGATGTATAAGGGGCTTAAAGGTAATTTTTTGTGGAAATGTATGAAACTAGACATAGTCGAGTTTGTGGGTAAGTGTCTCATGTGTCAACGAGTAATATCGGAAAACCAGAGACCACCCGCCGATTTACTTAAGCCACTTGAGATTCCCGTTTGGAAGTGGGAACACATCACTATAGATTTCCTAGTCAGATTGCCTAAGAACAAAACCGGAAAAGACACCATTAGGCTTATGAAGATCACATCAACGATGGATACATTAGTTCAAATGTACTTGGATGAGATTGTTCGCCTTCACGGGGTTCTGATAAGTATTGTGTCAGACCGGGACACTCATTTCGTATCTCGGTTTTGGAGGAGCTTCAGTGAGGAAATGTGAACGAAATTGTCACTTTGTACTGCTTGTCATCCTCAAACCAATGGGCAGTCAGAAAGGACAATTCAAACTTTGGAGGGCATGCTTTGGGGCTTGTGTTTTGAATTTCAAAGGCAATTGGGTGGATCATCTCACCTTGGTTGAGTTCGCCTACAACAAGACCTATCAGACGAGTATTGGTATGACACCGTATGAGCCTTTGTATGGGCGGAGATGTCGATCACCGGTCACCAGTTTGTTGGGGAAAAGACGATGACAGGGTCGGAATTGGTACAAGTCACAATGAGAAGGTTTCGTTAATTCGGGAAAGAATCAAGGTTGCACAAGATAGACAGAAAAGTTGGGCAGACATTAAACGAAGACCATTGAAACTTTAGGACGGGGATAAGGTTTATCTTCGGGTTTCAACGACAAAAGGGGTCATGAGATTCAGGAAAATCGGGAAGTTGATCCCGAGGTACATTTGTCCTTATGAGATTTTAGAAAGGGTCGATGAGTTGGATTATCGTTTGGCGCTACCACTAACGATGTCATGGATAAACAACGTATTACATGTGTCGCGGTTGTGGCTGTATGTGGCCCACCCAAGCCATGTTTTGAAAGCCGAGATGTTGGATCTCCAAGAAGACTTGTCATAAGTTGAGGTACTGGTACGGTGGACAGAAATGATGAAGTATCGAGGCGCAGAACGATACCATATGAGAAGGTTCAATGGTCGTACTACACAGAGCGGTAGCTGTTTAGGAGTTAGAGGAAGAAGCTCGGCAGAAGTATCCTTACGAGGTCAAAACTTTTGTTAGGATGGGTGGATTTGATACCCCGAGAATTTTTGTCTTACGTATAGCATGATTGTATTTAATTTTGCATGATTATGTGCCCATTAACTTTTATTGCATGAATTTATGTGTTATGATATGTGATTATGTACCTATTAATTGTTATAACATATATATGTGTTATAGGTTGGGCAGGGATGATTCTATGGGGGAGGGGCAGTCGCCCCCCGATATTTTTAAAAATCCTACTAGATATAGTAAATTTTATATGTAGTTCAGAATATTTGATCAAGTCCAACATACTGTTGCAGTTTTTCGTCCCAACATATAATAACGGACTTCTTCCCTGATTGTGCGATTTTTTTGTGCACTGGAAAGAGGATCGAAAAAGCTAGCACTGGGCGGTGACAGATCATAATTTGGAGTTTCATGTGGGAAGTAATTACTATTTGAAGTCGACTATTTTCTGGTTTTTGGTGATTTCAGTTATTTATGAATTTTTGCTTTAGTTGTAAGGTAAGGATTCTTCAACCTTGAATTTTCAATCCTAAAAGATGCATGAACTGTCATTTGACTAGATTTACTGATTTTCCTTGAATTGGGCTTTTAATTCAAATTTTCTTGCATTTAAATTTGGATGAAGCATTGATGTTGATTGTATTTGATAATTGGAATTGGAGTGTCTGGTAATTGGATGTTTAAATTTTTCTGAGATAACTATCACTCTGTGTCTCTGCTCTGCTATGACTCGGCTCCTAACGAGTATAAAAACTGGGGGTGTTAACATTTGTTGTAAAGCTCCTAAGGGTTAGCGATGACATAGCTGATGTGTCTTAAACATTGGTCGTCCTTTGGAAGGTTTAATATCCGAATCAATGTTAAGTAATCATACACTCCTTAACGGGTAAACTAATAGTTAAGGGGCTGTTAACAGGGTTTAGATTCATGATCAGACAATTGAGTTTAATTGTGTGAAGTTTATGTTGGAGTACATTTAATCTAAGGTGCGCCAATTCGATTGGGCCGGGCCGGGCCGGGATTGGATTGGGCCCTTAATCGGGTTGGGCCGACCAATATGATTGGGCCGACCGACCCGTTTGGACCGACCTTATGGCTGGAATATTAGACATAATATTCAGCTCTAATTATGGTGGTTAAAGGGGTGGAGAAAGTGGAGGAGTTGTCTCCTCCATGATCTCCCACTTTCCCCACTCTCTCTTGATAGACTAAGGGAAAAATACTGATTTTTCCCATTCATTCTAATAAGTTTTTCCAGCTTTTGAAGCTTAGGGAAAAGAGAGAATATTGAGAGCTTTAGAGAGAAAAGAAAAGAAAGATTTTCTAGACTTGTTTTCTGGCTATTGCTAATAGAAAAGAAGTTAGAAACAATCTTGTTTCTTGTTCTTCTAAAAGGTCAGAGATACATAATCCATTGAAGAGTGTCTTCAAAGCTTCTACAAGGCGTTGGCTAGCACCAAGCAGTAGAAGACCATCCCCGGAAGATCAAGTGGATACTGGGAGAGACGGAGCCTGAATTGTGGTGTTCCGGTCGTCACAACTACCACCGAAAGTGTTTCGGCTATTCTAGCATCTAAAAAGGTAAAACACTATCCCGTAGTCGTAGGTTCTTACTCGTGGAAGATCCCCTGGTAGAGGCGGGTCACTTTATTTTCCGCTGCACTTTGTGATTCGACCCGTTTATTCCTCTAATTGTGGTATCAGAGCCACTCACGAGTACCCTATAGACTTTATGTGTTATAGTGTTTGTATATAGATTTTGAATCTATGTTATGCATGCCTTAGGATTGCTAGAAATGTTGTAAATCATGTATGACATGTTTTTCCAGTTTTCTGAATGTATGTCTGTTGAGAATTTCCAGTTTTAAAGTCATTCAAAAGCTGGAAAAACTCTCAGTTTCTAGCACTTCGGTCGACCGGGACTCAGTTTCGGTCGACCGAGGCAAGACAGTAGCTAAATGGTATTAGGTTCGGATCAACCGAGAGGGTGTTCGGTCGAACCGAGTTGGTCTTTGGTCGACCGAAGTGCCTGTTTGATCGACCGAGTACTCTCAGTACTTTTTCGGTCGACCGAGCTTGTTGGCCGGTCGACCGAACTGACCAGTATATGAAATGTTCTGTTATTGGTTGCTCATTATTTTTCATAAATTGTTATGTTAATTGAGCATGATGCATAGTAGTCGCCATTACCCTGTTGGTTTTATTTTATAATACGATCTGCGTATCGTGCCTATTTTATCATTCAAAAGTTGTAATTATAATCTCATTAAATCCCCTCGAATGTAACTCGAGGTTTCCTTAGAAATTTTGTAATTCTAGATTAAGAGAAGGTACAGCTGAGATGATGAAGATTTGGAGGCAACCAACTGAAGGTCAAGACGGTGTAGAATAGATGTTTTTTCTTTTCACACCTTAGATTGACTTCACGGTTTTTCCATTGGCTTGGAAAAACCGAATAGGATCTTGGCGATTACTATTGCATTTTACTTTTATGTATTGGATGCATATGTATATAAGCATAAACTGTTTTATTTATGCTTTCTGGTGAGATTGTTAAAAACAAAACCCCTCAATAAAATATTAATTAGTGCCTTCCTAAGTTTGGCCCTCGTCAAGGCCTAGATCGACATAAGTATGGGACATGCCAAAGCTGTGCATACATGTCTATCCAGGTGAGGCGCGAAGGATAAGTTGTGATATCCGCCGGCTAAAACTTAGGGTCCTAGTTAACTGGATTATCTCAATAAATGGATTGAGGATCTAGAGGCAAAAGAGTTGAGAAAAGTGTATAATGATACGCTTGAATAAATTTTATTCACTCAACTAACCAAGAATTACATAATTTGATGTAATTGGCAAATGTTGCCTACCTAAATAACCAAGTTTTGGGCGATCGACCAAAGTCGACTCGAGCGAGGTGAAATATGGATCTTGGCCCGCTAGAAAGTTAACGAACTTTCCGAGTTGATATTGAGGGTTATTCACTCGAAGAAAATAGTGGGAGAAATCATTAAAAAGATAAAGACCTAATAATGATTTTAATCGGTACTTACTTTACATATGTATTTTGTTGTAGATAAATGGCAAATTCAAACCAAACACTATCATCTGCGTTCTGTCCCTTGAGAAGGACAAATTAGAGGGAGTTAACTTCCTCGATCGGTTCGAGAACTTGAGAATCGTTCTCAAGCATGAAAGAAAAGTCGTATGTTCAGGAACGACCTATTCTCGCTATACCGGAGGCTCGCGCTTCGGCGCTGATAGAACCGCTTATCGAAGCATGTTAGTGATGCTTTAGATGTGTCTAGCCTCATGCTTGTCACCATGAACTCCGAGCTTGGGAAGCAACATGAGGACATGGGGGCTTATGATATGCTTTGGCTCACCTGAAGCAACTATATCAGGGACAAGCACGCCAGGAGAGATTCGATGTATCGAAATCTTTCTTTCAGTGCAAAATGTCTGAAGGAATACCAGTAGGAACTCTCGTTCTTAAGATGATAGGTTATGTACGGAACCTTGAAAAAGCTGGGATTTCCTTTGGGACAAGAGTTGTCGACTCGATTTGATCTTGCAATCGTTGCTCGAGTCATACGATCGAGTTCATTCTAAATTATCGGATGAATGAAATTGACAAGCCATTGCTCGAATTGTTGAACATGCTGAGGACTGCCGAGAAGGAAATAGGCAAGTCCAAGCCCAACACCATACCGATGGTGCAAAAGGGCAAAGGCGAGAGGTTTTGTGAAATCCAAAGGCAAACCGAATGGTAAGCCCGAGGGCATGCAAACCACTTTCAACAATGCACTCGAAACCTAAGGGTGGTGTAGCCAAAGACTCTATCTGTCATCACTTTGTGGTGAGAAGGGTCATCTGGAAAAGGAATTGCAAGAGCTATCTTGCAACAAAAAAGGCTACAAAAAGGAGAAAGCAATTGTTGTTTTCGGGCTCAGGTATTTATGTTATTGATGTTAATATGATTGATATCAATTTAAATACAACTACTTCTTGGGTATTTGATACCGGATGTGGTTCTCACATTTGTACTAATGAGCAGGGACTTCAAAGGAGTAGAGAGTTGGCAAAGGGTGAAGTGGAACTACGAGTAGGCAACGGAGCACGTGTTGCGACTCTAGTTGTAGGGACTTGTACTTTTACTTTGCCTTCGGGGGCTTGTTTTGGGTTTAGAAAACTGTTTCTATGTACCTAGTTTAATTAAGAATATTATTTCAGTTTCTTGTTTGGACAAGAAAGGTTTTGAGATTTCGATCAAAAACCATCGATTGTCGTTATTTCTGGATAATATGTTTTATGCAAGCGCCTCTTTGATTAATGGTCTATATGTTTTAGATCTTGATATGCCAATCTTAAATATAAATACCAAAAGGATTAAAACTAATGATTCTAATCCTACATACCTCTAGCATTGTCGCTTAGGCCACATAAACGAAGATCGCATATCCAAACTCCATAAAGATGGGCTATTGGAATCATTTGACTTCGAGTCTTATGATCGATGCGAATCTCGTTTGTTGGGTAAGATGACGACATCACCTTTCACTAAGCTAAGTGAGAGAGTCGATGCTTTATTAGGACTAATACATAGTGATGTATGTGGCCCTTTTAATATACATGCAAGGGGTGGTTACCTCTACTTCATTACCTTTACTGATGACTTCAGTAGGTATGGATATGTGTTCTTGATGAAACACAAATCCGAAGCATTTGCTAAGTTTAAAGAGTTTAAACTTGAAGTAGAAAACCAACTTGGCAAGAGTATTAAGGTTCTTCGATCTGATCGAGGAGGAGAATACTTGAGTCAAGAATTCTGTGACTATCTAAAAGCTTGTGGAATCGTTTCACAACTTTCTCCTCCAGCTACTCCATAATGGAATGGTGTATCTGAAAGGAGGAACAGAACCTTATTAGATATGGTTCGTTCTATGATGAGTCACACGAGCCTGCCCAATTCCTTTTGGGGATACGCACTAGAGACAGCAGCTTTAACACTTAACCGCTGCTCCATCTAAATCGGGTTGTAAAGACACCATACTGAGTTATGGGACTGGGAAGCATCCCCAGTTTGTCTTTCCTCAAGATTTGAGGGTCGTGAAGCGTTTGTGAAACGCTCGACTTCCCGATAAGTCGGCTCCAAAATCTGAAAAGTGCATATTTGTAGGTTATCCTAAGGAAACTAAAGGATACTACTTTTATATCCCTAACGAGAACAAAGTGTTTGTTGCTCGCACGGGAGTCTTTCTAGAAAAAGAATTTGTTTCTAGAAACACAAGTGGGAGTAGCGTAGAACTTTCTGAAGTTCCAGACTCTCAACCTAGCACTAATGATGAGATGGAAAATGAACAGACTCCACAAGTTGTTGTGCAGCAGGTGCCACAAACAGTTGTGCAGCCAGCACCAGTTCAAGAAACACAAGAATTGCGTTCGTCGTACACCTCCGGAAAAATTTGAATTTTTCATAACAGAACATGGTGATGTTATGTTTGTGGATCACGATGAACCTTCAACCTACAAACAAGCAATTAATAGCCCAGATTCTGAGAAATGGCTTGAAGCCATGAGATCTGAAATGGACTCCATGTACACTAACCAAGTCTGGATCTTGGTTGATCCACCTGAAGGGGTAACTCCCATAGGGTGCAAATGGATTTTTAAGATTAAAACCAACATGGAAGGGAATGTACAAACGTACAAGGGACGACTGGTCGCGAAAGGTTTCAAACAAATTCATGGTATTGACTATGATGAGACCTTTTCCCCCGTAGTTATGTTCAAATCCATTCGGATTTTGCTTGCTATTGCGACTTACTATGACTACGAAATCGGCAAATGGATGTCAAAACCGCTTTCCTTAATGGAAAACTTGATGAGGATGTGTATATGACACAGCTGAAGGTTTTGTCACTCCGAGAGAATGTTGGAAAAGTATGTAAGCTTCGAGAGATCCATTTATGGACTCAAGCGAAAGCTTCTCGAGTCTGGGAACATCCGTTTTAATGATGTCGTCCAGTGAGTTTGGCTTCATTAGAAATGAGGATGAGCCTTGTGTTTACAAAAAGGTTAGTGGGAGCTCAATTGTATTCCCGGGTTTTGTATGTAGATGACATACTACTCATTGGAAACGACATACCAACCTTAAAGTCTGTAAAGGCTTGGTTGAGTACGTGTTTCTCTATGAAAGACTTAAAGCGAGCTCAACTATATTCTGGGGAGTCAAGATCTATAGAGATAGATCCAGGAGACTCATTGGCCTAAGTCGAGTACATATATAGACAAGGTGCTAAAGCGGTTTAGCATGCAAGAGTCTAAGAAAGGACTTTGTCCTATGGCACATGGTACTGCTTACATCAAACAAACGAGTGTTCTAAAACGCTCGCCGAATTAGAACGCATGAAAGAGATCCCTTATGCTTACGCCATAGGATCCATCATGTACGTCATGATATGTACTCGCCCTGGATGTCTCGTTTGCCTTAAGCGTTACGAGCGAGATACCGATCTAATTACGGTGAACGCCACTGGATCTCGATCAAGAATATCCTCAAGTACTTGCAAAGGACTAAGGATACATTCTTGATTTATGGAGGGCGGATGAGCTCGTTATAATCGAGTTACACCGATGCTAGTTTCCAAACCGACAGAGATGATTTCCGATCGCAATCGGGATATGTGTTTAACTTGAATGGAGGTGCTTGTGAGTGGCGCAGTTCAAAGCAATCAACCATAGCGATTCTACTGACGAGGCCGAGTACATAGTAGCTTGTGAAGCAACTGAGGAAGCAGTTTGGATTAGGAAATTTATTTTCGACCTCGATGTGGTTCCTAGTATTGCGAACCCAATAGACCTCTATTGTGACAACAATGGGGCTATTTCACAATCTAGGGAACCTAGATCTCACCAGAGGTCCAAACATGTACTACGGCGATTTCACCTAATCCGCGAGATTATAGAGAGAGGTGATGTGCATATATGTAGAGTAGACTCGTGCAGACAATGTCGTCGATCCACCCGATCGAAGCCACTGTCGCAGCAGCAGCATGATCGTCACACTAGCTCCATGGGTATCCGATATCTGGAGGACTGATCTTTAGAGACAGTCATTAGTATGCCCTAAAGACCATTTATTGTAATTTGGGTCTTTAGTGCAAGTGGGAGATTATTGTACCGTATTTAATGTAAATTTCTATTTTAATGAATAAAAGGAAATTAATTCCAGTATTATTCATTATGTTTCTGCGTTCTTAACAACATAAATAAATAATATGTCCTTAGAATAGTATTCATAATTGTTATGAGATACTATTCCGAAACGTCCCTAGTCGAACATTATTATGGAATCTTCGAGGACAATAATAAAGCGCAAGACTAGTATGTGCAGTGATTGATATAAGATATCGGATCGTCACATAGGTATATATGATTAGAGAATCATTATACTGGACAGACCCGACATGAGAAACACACCATGGGTTGTTATATAATAGTCAACGGTGTTTCTTAAATTTTGACTGGGTTGTATATGAGATCCTTCGACTTGAGGTCTCACAAGAGTTCTTGCATGGCTAGTGTTATGCTTTGATAATGTTAAACGCTATCCGTAACTGGGTGAGCAATAAAGGCATTTATTGGGTATATCACGAATCTTGTTCAGGATGAGTGGGATGCAGAAAGGATTTGTCCCTCCTATATAGCGGGAGAGCGATATCTTGGGCCCCTTGATGGAGTCTGACTAATTCATGGCCATGAACAAGTGAATCAGTATATGATATTGATGTCATTTGATTAGTCTACTCGCGAATCAAGAAACTAAAAGATTGGACAATATAAGTGTGACTTTTTCCATGACTTGTGTTCAATCTAGATATCAAGGACAAAAGGATTTAACTAGAAATGTCAAATGTTGTGATTATGATAAATCACCAGATATTTATGATTTGGTGGTAATGATGCGTTGCTAGACACCTCTCATTACCTGTGACATATGATGTCACGGCCAACGTCATAGATACCTCTTGGGTCGCACTCATAGATCAACTGGATTGGGCTTGTTGGAGTACATTTAATCTAAGGTGCGCCAATTCGATTGGGCCGAGCTGGGCCGGGATTGGATTGGGCCCTTAATCGGGTTGGGCCGACCAACCAATTTGGATCAGGCAATTCGATTGGGTTTCGGGCCGGGCCCTTAATCGGGTTGGGCCGACCAATATGATTGGGCCGACCGACCCGTTTGGACCGACCTTATGGCTGGAATATTAGACATAATATTCAGCTCTAATTATGGTGGTTAAAGGGGTGGAGAAAGTGGAGGAGTGGTCTCCTCCATGATCTCCCACTTTCCCCACTCTCTCTTGATAGACTAAGGGAAAAATACTGATTTTTCCCATTCATTCTAATAAGTTTTTCCAGCTTTTGAAGCTTAGGGAAAAGAGAGAATATTGAGAGCTTTAGAGAGAAAAGAAAAGAAAGATTTTCTAGACTTGTTTTCTGGCTATTGCTAATAGAAAAGAAGTTAGAAACAATCTTGTTTCTTGTTCTTCTAAAAGGTCAGAGATACATAATCCATTGAAGAGTGTCTTCAAAGCTTCTACAAGGCGTTGGCTAGCACCAAGCAGTAGAAGACCATCCCCGGAAGATCGAGTGGATACTGGGAGAGACGGAGCCAGCATTGTGGTGTTCCGTTCGTCACAACTACCACCGAAAGTGTTTCGGCTATTCTAGCATCTAAAAAGGTAAAACACTATCCCGTAGTCGTAGGTTCTTACTCGTGGAAGATCCTGGTAGAGGCGGGTCACTTTATTTTCCGCTGCACTTTGTGATTCGACCCGGTTATTCCTCTAACAGTTTATGTGTTTGTTATCGCTAGAATTGTATTTGAATATCTGACATGAATATCCGCCTGTAATGCATGAGTAGTTTACGGTGCTCATAGAACGGTTTTCAATATGTTAGCGTTAGATATGATGCATATAGTTTTAGCATGTTAAGTGTTTGTTTTGTATGTTTTTGAAGATAAAAAATGGGTGTTTTGGGTTGAATTATTTGAAATTGAAAATATCACTTTTTCCTTTGTTAGTTTGTTCATAAAGAGGCCTGCGCGGATGACTTGTCCGGTCGACCGCATGCTTTTTCCAGTGGTCCGGAGAAAAGAACTGGGAGCATTCAGACGGACTGTCCGGTCGATCGGGGCTTTCTTCTTTCGTATGGGGCTGACCTCTGTTCGACCTAGCTCAACCTTCTATTGTTCGGACATTTTGTCAATGTTTTTGTCTTGATCTCGTTCGGACCTCTGTTTGTTCCACTATTCAATTTTCTATTCTGATCTCAGTGCTTTGTCAGTTTAAGTCGTTTCTTCTACTGTTCCAAGTTATTTCTGTTAAGTTCCGCATAAATGATTTGGGTTTGAGTAATGTCTTTTCGAGTCTTTATTGATGCTTCATCAAAAGGATGATCGATGCTTCTTGGGCTACTTTAGTAGCTCACCTTATATTTCTCCTCTTTTTGCATATGAATTCGTTGAGGGTGCAACAGATGATACTTTTGAAGAAGACTATGAAGATGACCTAGTGTGAACATTATGTAATAGCAAGACTATTTTCCTTTGAACACTTAAGTGCTTTTCATTATTATGTAAGAACATATGGATTATATAACTTTCCCTTTTAAGTAATGACAATTGCACTCTAATTCCTTTTTTTGTATCTCGGTTCAGTATCTCATTGACTTGAAATGATGTCAGGTCATCACCCGAATTACAGGGTGTGACAGTAGGCACACCGACTCGTTATCATGATCACTTGAGATCGAGACCTATTGACCCAATCCTCCATAAAAACAATTTAGTTAGTTATGTCTTCTATTTTATAACATAAGCTGCTGATATTTAGGAGAGTAATATTGATATTTTGATAAAAAAAAATTTATTTTTTATTTTTTAATTTTTAATTTTCGCTATATATTCTAAACGACTTATATTATGAATTTAGAGTGTAGTACTATATTTTATATTTTGGTCATTTCAAGCTTTGAATTGGTGGTGTCTGACCCTATCAGCAAAATTAAAGATGGGATGGTCATACAATTAAATCCACCATAGTTTTACTAGGAAAACAAAATTAATTTTTTAGGGAAAAAATAATATGAGAAAATAATTTTTTGCTTACTTGTTTACTGTATTAAAAGTGAATTGATAAGATCAATAATGCTTTCACGTATTTCACATTAACCCCTCGATAATGTTTTCGGGCGTTTTTTTAAAAGTTGTATTTTGTTGTTTATATAATTCATTCTTTGAAAATGTAATACATATTGGTTAAGAACTCGTATAAGAATATTTTTGCAAACCAAACAATGGCGGAGCTTCATGGAGCTAGGAGGGACACAGCCCCAAATGTTTTGAAAGTTGAATATTAGTATTAGAATTAGAATTTTTTTTGTATAAATAAATTCTTATAATATAAAATGTTTTGGTATTTTCTCAAAATTTTGAAATTTCATAATAGTACTCTCTCCATCTCAAATTGAATTTCTAATTTCTATTTTAGTTTATTCCGAAATTAATGTTCATTTTCTTAGAATTAATTTATTTTCTTTCCGGTACCATAATTCTTTCATCCTCAAAAAATCTCCGTCCTCCATTCATTCAATTGTCTATTTTATTCGTAGAATGCTCATTGTTCTGTAATATTTTAATTTGGGAATGATCTTTGGTGTTGTAATTGTGTAATTTATGACCAATTTTTTTAGTGTTTTAATAGTGTACTTTGGACCGCAGAAACCGAAAGAAATTTGTAGTTCTAAAGTAAAAACTTGTTATTTGATTACTTAATATATTCAAATACAGTAGAACTTCAAATAAATAAATTTTTCTCTGAAATATACCTTTAATAAAACAAATAATAGTTTTTTTTATAACTTTCTCATTCTATTTTGAAGTATGAACGGTAACACTAACCTCTACATATTACTCATTTTTTTCATTTTTATTTTTGTCATTTTTCTTCCTTAGTTTTTGCATTTTTTTTAAAGATAAGTATCATTTTAACTACAAATTTTTTAGAAAAAAAATATATTTATACTTAAAAATACTGTCATACACTGTAAATAAATTTTAATCCGGCCACCCGTAGGTTAAAATTCTTGCTCCGCCACTGAAACCAAAGTTTTATATGTAAGGAAAAAACAAACTAGTTACTACACAAAAAATGAAACCAAAGCTATTATATGTAAGAAAAAAAAACAAACTAGCTACTACACTAAAAATATAGGTGGGTTTACTTATTTTATACTAGTCAAAGGTTGTAGTATCTAATTTTCATTTTTCTATCATACTTTTGTTTCTGGGGCATCGTAACACAGGTCTGTGATTGTATATAATATAGTCAAAGGTTATAGTATATTACCAAAGGTGACAAAAACTAGCTCCGTCACAAAAAATTGATCTTTCTTGACAAATTTTTTCGTCAATAAAATATTTCGTGATGAAGGCATGAGTTTTCGTAAAAAAAGAATCTGATTCGTCACGAAAAATAAATCAAAATTTGACTTTTCGTGACGAAAATAACTTCGTCTCAAAGAGTATAAATATTATGCTCGGATAGTATAAATATGCACCTTTGTCATTGTATTTCAAATTGACTAGCTACGTCTAATTGAACTTAACGTAGGTAAAAATAAAGAAGTTTAGTTGACTTCTAGCAAGTTATAATATTTTACCTTTTGTATGTATGATAAGTATCAAAATTTATGTATTACTCACTTCTATCACTTAAAGGGTTAGTTCAGTTAAACTTTTCGATAGGAAATTTTGTATATTTCAAGGAAATTATGTAATTCATTAATTTGAAATGATCTAGAATGAAAACGAAAACGTTGAATTTTATCAAGAAGGCGTGCGGCTGGAAGCAACTTCTACTATTTTTCTGTCCAAGTAAACGCATCTCATCAGATGAACTTTTCAAATTAACCCCTTCATTTGCATCTTTAGTCTTCTTCAACTTTTTTTATTTATTATTTTAATGCATTTTATCCCCCATAATAGTTTCCTAATTAGTATGTTAACTCCTCAAAAGAAAAAAAAGATTAATAAGAAGATTTTCACAATATTAGAAAATATGTACTGTACATAATCATAGTTTAAGGAAGATTATCGAAATAATAATGACATTATGAGTAGTTGATTTAATATTTCCGATTCGGAACGATAGATATTGAATTCTACACTCCTATCGTGTTTATACTATTTTGTTGTTTTAGAAAAACAACTTTATTAACTATGTCGGACAATCTCTCTAAAATTTTAAGGTTTCCAATGGTGCTGCTGTGCCCTTTTTTTAACCAAACAATGAGATCTATCATGTACCTGACTCCTTATCAAGCAGAACATTTAATTTCAGCATTGTTTCTATGGCATTGAATTTATGTGATGCCACTGCTATAATAACAAGTCATCAATTTGGTATCTTCGGAATGAGACGCAAGATAATCAGAAGCAGGGATATTGTGTTCCAAGAAAACCAATTCTACGGGGAACCAACGAAGTCAAAAGATTCCAACTTTTGTGCTCCTGACCTGACTCCAGTAGCAGTTCAGCCTACGACACATACTGGAATGCAAGAGGCAATACCAGAAGATGAGAATGAAGAAGAGGGTGTTGAGCAGGGGGAGCAACAACCCCCTCCACCAGATGTTGTAGTGCCAGAAGTCAATGAGCCTCAACCAAGGAAATCTACAAGAGGTCGTGTCCTGATTCGGTCAACTAGATATACGAAATTAGACTATATAATGCTCACTGATGAGGGAGAACCGGAAGACTTCAAAGAAGTACAAACTCATCCAGACAAAGGCAAATGGATGCAAGCCATGCAAGAAGAAATAAGTTCTTTACAGAAGAATCAGACTTATGAGCTAGTAAAGCTTCCTAAGGGAAAGAAAACACTGAGAAACAAATGGGTGTTCAAGCTGAAGAAAGATGTCAGTGGAAAGCTAGTGAGGCACAAGGCTCGATTGGTTGTCAAAGGATTCCAACAAAAGAAAGGGATTGACTTTGACGAGATATTCTCTCCAGTTGTGAAAATGACCTCAATCCGAATTGTACTCGGATTGGTTGCCAGCCTTGATCTAGAGCTTGAACAGATGGATGTGAAAACAGCTTTTCTTCACGGTGATCTAAAAGAAGAGATCTACATGGAGCAACCCGAAGGTTTTACGGTACTTGGGAAGGAAAACTTAGTCTGCAAGTTAAAGAAGAGCCTGTATGGTTTAAAGCAGGCTCCCAGACAATGGTACAAGAAGTTTGACTCATTCATGGTGAGTCACAATTACAAGAGAACTGCAGCAGATCAATGTGTTTATATTCGAAGGTTCCCAGATGCTAACTTTGTTGTGTTACTACTCTATGTCGATGATATGCTGATTGTTGGGCAGGATGCTGCCACTATCAGCAAGCTGAAAAATGATCTCTCAAAATTCTTTGATATGAAGGACTTAGGCGTTGCCCAACAGATATTGGGTATGAAAATTACTCGTGACAGGAAATCCAAGCAGTTGTGGCTGTCACAGGAAAAGTATGTTGAACAGGTGCTGAAAAGGTTCAACATGGAAAATGCTAAGCCAGTAAGTGTTCCATTGGCTAGTCATTTCAAATTAAGCAAGCGTTCGTGTCCTACTTCGAAGGAGAAAATTGAAGAAATGTCAGTTGTTCCATATTCTTCGGCAGTCGGCAGTTTGATGTACGCCATGGTATGTACTAGACCGGATATTGCTCATGCTGTTGGAGTTGTGAGCCGATATCTTTCCAATCCCGGAAAGGAACATTGGGAAGCCATCAAATGGATACTAAGGTATCTCAGGGGTACATCGAAGTTATGCTTGTGCTTTGGGGGAGCTGATCCAATCTTGGAAGGTTATACTGACTCAGATATGGCCGGTGATCTCGATGGAAGAAAATCCACATCGGGATTCATGTACACTTTCGCATGGGGAGCCTTATCTTGGCAGTCCAAATTACATATGTGTGTTGCTTTATCCACTACCGAAGCTGAGTACATTGCTGTAGCGGAAGCTGGCAAGGAAATGTTATGGTTAAAGCGATTTCTCCAAGAGTTGGGATTTAATCAGAAAGAGTACAAGGTTCATTGTGACAGTTAGAGTGCTCTGGACTTAATTAAGAACGCTATGTATCATTCACGCACTAAGCATATTGATATCCGCTATCATTGGATACGCGAGGTAATGGAGAAACAACTGTTGCATCTTGTGAAGATCCATACAAAAGATAATGCCGCCGACATGCTGACAAAGATTGTTTCTCGTGAGAAGCTCGAGCTATGTAAGGACATAGCCGGTATGGATATCTCCAACTGATTGGAATGTTACGTTCCTCCCCTATTGGAGCTGAAGGGGGAGATTGTCAGAAATTCAGCTCAATAACCATTGGTTGGCTAGAGAGTTACTTAAGCAACTTGATTACTTAAACAAGTTGGTCAATTACTTAAGCAACTTGATTACTTAAACAAGTTGGTCAATTACTTAAGCAAATTGATTACTTAAGCAAGTTGGCAATTTGATTAAGTAAAGCAAGTTGCCAAGTGGTATCAAGCAAGCAAGTTGCCAAAGTTGATCAAGCAAGCCATTTGAGCCAACATCTTTTGTGGAGAATGTCTCCAAAGTTTCTACTATAAATAGAGCTCATTGTTGAGCTAGAGTTATACCAAAAAACACAAAAAACAAGAGAGGAAATAGGGAGAAGTGGGTTGATTTTTGTATTGTAGTTGAGTGTGAGAGTTGCTCCTCCTACATGTAAGTTTATACCTATTGATATATAAAAGAGTTTTCCAACCCCCAACAGTTTTTTGGTTATTTGACTGGTCGTCCGACCGGGATTTCTCCAGTAGTGGAAGGTGCATAAAAGAGGTTTAAGAACTCGTATAAGAATATTTTTGCAAGCAAACCAAAGCTATATATGTAAGAGAAAAACAAACTAGTTACTACACAAAAAATATAGGTGGGTTTACTTATTTTATACTAGTCAAAGTTTTTACTATATTATATAATTTTCATTTTTCTATCATACTTTTTTTGGGGCATAGGAACATAGGAACATAGGAAATTATGTAATTCATTTTGAGATGATCTAGAATGAAAATGTAAACGTTGAATTTTAGCAAAAAGGCGAGTGGCTGGAAGCAAGTTTTATTATTTTTCTGTCCAAGTAAACGCATCTCATCCGATGAACTTTTCAAACTAATCCCTTCATTTGCATCTTTAGTCTTCTACAACTTTTTATTTATTATTTTAATGCATTTTATCCCCCTTAATTTTTTCCTAATTAATATATTAACTCCTAAAACAAAAACTCCTCAATTTTTTAATTTCTCCAATAATTCATATATGTTTTGAAACTACAAATATAAATAACTAATATATATTATGATAGAACTCAACTCAAGAGAACGAGGAGAATTGTATTTCTTATTGTACTTCTCAACTAATATACATGTCTATTTATAGCTATTTATAGGCTAGAAGATACATAACATACAATGAATGTTATGGTACTTGAAAAGCTAAAAGTCCTAAATATTCAATACATTGAATGGAAAGAATATGAACCACATGCCTATTTATAGGCTAGAAGATACATAACATACAATGAATGTTATGGTAATTGAAAAGCTAAAAGTCCTAAATATTCAATACATTGAATGGAAAGAATATGAACCATATGGAAATGCAAAGGGACATCCATAATATTCATAACACTCCCCCTTTAATGTCCATTATTTGGAACAATTTCCATAATGCGTATGAGATGATGCCTCATTAAAAATCTTACCAGGAATACCAGTGGGAAAAAACCATGGTTAAGGGAAAAATAGTGCAACACGCATTTACATCCCCTCATGATTACATCAATTGAGATCTTTGAGTCGACGCATTATAATGTTGTGAACTAATTTCTAAAATTAATCAGTTGGGAGCGCCTTAGTTAATAAATCTGCCAAAATTTCACTTGAACGAATTTGTAGAACATTTATATCCCCATTTTTCTGAAGTTCATGAGTAAAGAAAAACTTTGATCATATATGCTTTGTTCTATCACCTTTAATGTATCCCTTTTGAGCTGTGCAATGCATACTGCATTATCCTCATACAAAATTATTGGAGCTTATTTTCCAAAGATAGACCACAATCTTCTCGTCTTTGGTGAATTACATATTTTAGCCGTACACATTCACGACTAGCCTCATGGATTGCCAAAATTTCAGCATGGTTACAAGAAGTCGCTACAATAGATTGTTTCATAAAACACCTAGAAATAGCAGTCCCAACGCATGTGAATACATATCTATTTTGTGATGGAGCATTATGAGGATCATTTAAGTACCCTGCATCTGTAAAACCGATTAAATTTTGATTGAGTAGGTTAGTAAAGAACAAACTTTTATCTTTTGTACCTTAGAGGTAGTGAAGTACATACTTAATCCCATTCCAATGAATTCGAGCAAGACATGAGCTCAAGCTTACTAATAGGTTGACAGAAAAAAGGTATTTTGGGACGTGTATGACTAGCAAGATATATTAGTTCCATATTGCACCCCAGAATGACACTTCAGGACCAATAATTTCTTCACCCCTTTCCCGAGGACGAAAAGGGTCCTTGTTCATATCAAGTGACCTTACAACCGGGTGCTCAATGGATGTGCTTTGTCCATGTAAAACATGTTGAGTACTTTTTATGTGTATGTTGTTTGATGTACAAGGATCCCATTCTTTTTGTGATCAATTTGTAATGCTAGGCAAAATTGTTTCTTTTCAACGTCTTTCATCTCAAATTCTTTCTTCAAGTATTCAAATGTTACTAATATCTCTTCAAGAGCCCCAATGATATTTAAATCATCAACATACATTGCAATGATGACAAATCCTGACCCAAATCTATTTATATAAAAGCATGAGCAAATTGGATTATTCTTATAACATTCTCTTAATATGTACTCACTAAGGAGATTGTACCACATGCGCCCAAATTGTTTTAATCCATAAAGAGATATGATGCGAAACCGTTGTACGAATACGAAGGTTCGGCTTGAATGCCCGATCTTTCTCTATCTCGAACAGTTTATGGGGGAATATAAACAACCTTTCTCCCGCAAGGTTGATTATCAATGAGGGCTGAAACACCACAATAAGTATAAACCAAACTTATTGATACAGTAACTCAAACATGAATGAATTCTACCCAGAGAATCAAACACAAAGTAACTAAGGAATAATCTTAAATCAATCTATCAAGTCCAACAATAACATGGCTGAAATCCCTCTTAAATAGAGTGGAATTTCGTCCAAAAATAATCCACAAATAAGAGTCCTTTAAGGATTAGGACTCTACAACTCCTAGATAACTAAAAACACTACCTAACATCAAGGACAACATGTCCTATTATTTAGCTAGCTTATTTCGGCCAACACGGCTAATTAAATAATATAATAAATCTGAAATATAATTAAAGACTTTAATTATCAAATGACTAAAATACCCTTTCAACCGTTTTCCTTCCCATTATGTATTTTGCCTTCAAATGCTATTAGGTGTGTTTGATCCTTGTGCCTTGCATTCTTGGAAGGCTTCTTTGTCTCTTGAGCCTTTATAGTAATGACTTTAAATACCCGGAAGAAAGGCTTTATTCGGAAGCTCGTATTTGGCGTGTATGAGTTAAAGATGAGGTCATTTATCCAAATGACCTCTTCACGCTTCACATATGATCCTGTATCAAGATATATTTAATCTGACGGTATAATGTTCTTGAGAACTTGAATTTGGTGCTTCTGGCAGTTTAAATCCTTCTGGTAGTTTCATATACTGTTGTTGTCTAGTGGGCCATACAAATAGGCCGCGATTACATCCATTATCTCCAGACTGATTAAGAATCTAAAAGTAATGCATCCACCAAATGAGAATACATCTCTTCATAATCAATATCAGGTTTATGTGAGAACCCTTGAGTGCCTAATCGTTCTTTATATCTCAAAATTTCTCCCTTTTAATTTTGCTTCACACAAAACCCATTCATATCCCACTAGCTTTACACATTCAAGTGTGCGGACTACATGTCCAAATACTTCTCTCTTTGTAAGAGATTTCGATTCTGCCTCAATGGCCTCTTTCCATTTAGTCCAATCCGTTCTTTGTCGCCATTCTTCAACAGATTTTGGTTCATGTTCCCTCTTATCATCCATAATATTAAGCGCTACATTTCATACAAAAGTATCATTGACGTCGATTTGCTTTCGGTTCCATTTTATTACATACATGACATAATTTTTTTAAATTCTTCATTTCCAAGTACTCAAATCTCTTATTTTGTCATGCTTAAGGTCTCTTCTTGAGATCCTTCAAAAGTCACTTCTGGAGATCTTTCAAAAGTTATTGCTTCCTCAATTTTTTCATTATCAATCATTGCTCATTTTCTTTCGAGGATTCTTATCTTTGGAACCGATTGCTGGAGTTTACATTTGATATATGTGCTCAATTAGATTGGGCGTTCAATTGGATTGGGCAGATTAATATTGGATTAATCAAATTGATCCAGTTGAACCGATTATTTTGGACCAGACCAGTCTAGTTGAACCAAACCGGACCATTGAACCAAAAATTTGTCCCAATAGACTGTTGAGTGAGTGTGTGTGTGTGTGTGTGTGTGTGTGTGTGTGTGTGTGAAGAGAGTAGTGGGGAGAGTAAAATGAGGATGTGGAGTTGGTGGTTGGTTCAACTAACATGACATAATGAATTGTTCATCATTTACTCACTTCTCATATTATTCTTTTTCCTATCCAAGCCGAGAGTAACAAGAGAAAACTCTCAGAATTTTTCCTCTCTCTCTTGCACATGCTCAAGAACACTAAAGAGTAGAATATCATTTTTTGTATATCTCATTGTTCCGGTTTTTGTTCTTTGTCCATTCTATATCATCGAAGCTCCCGAGGATCGTCTTGAAGGTTCGACATACTCGTGACTAGTATCAAAGACTCGACGAACAAGTACTAGGTTGATTGTGTGTATATTGGTAGAGACGAGATTTTTTACACGCTGTCGTTGGCGATTCAAAGTAGCAAAATCCAAGCAGATTTTTGGCTCTTTCGTTTAACATAAATGTAATATTCCTTTTCACAAGGTACTGGTTCTTTCACGCGAAAAGATTCTGTAAAGGAACGGAATCTCATTTATTTTTTCGCTGCTATTCTGTGTGAATTACCAATTTCTTTTTTTCAAATGGTATATGAGACTATCACGAGAACCCACGTTCTTTGATTATGTGTTATCATGATTTTAGTAGTCAGATAATGCATGTCATATGAGGTTTTTTAACTTTGAGCAGCCTCTGGGAAGTCGTCTAAGTGTTAAAAGAATCCCGGAACGAAGTTTTGTTCGTGTTTTTGGTAGTTTTATGCATTCTAGAAAATGTTCAGTCGACCAGAAGGGGTTTTCGGAAGACCGAACATGTTATGAAAAATGAAATTTTGCTACTGCCTAGAATTCGGATCTGAGAGCACTCCCGGTCGACCAAAGTTAGTCCATTTTTGGGTTGGTCGATCAGAAGTGT
Organism: Vinca minor; assembly: GCA_026122235.1. NCBI lineage: Eukaryota > Viridiplantae > Streptophyta > Magnoliopsida > Gentianales > Apocynaceae > Vinca > Vinca minor. The sequence goes on from JAOCZM010000232.1 coordinate 1,323,657, forward strand.
TTTGGGTAGACCGAAGTATGGCCTTGGTTGACTGAACAGGGGCAAGCAGTATATATTTGGGTTTTATTAGCATGATTGTCATGCTATTTTAGCATGGTGCATATTAATAGCCCAAGACCAATGATTTTATTATAATACGGTCTGGTGGTCGTGCATTATCTCTGTATTCTTGTTGTAATTTAATCTCAAATGTAACTCGAGAATTCTTTCCGATTATGTAAAACTATTGAATAGGATTTTATATTTTACATATGTAACAAGTGATGAAGAAAGGCGTCCATCAGATGGAGGAAATCACAAGGAGACGGAAGTCAATAGATTGGATTTATTGTCTTTCAACTTATTAGATTTGTTAGTAGTGCCCTACGACCATTAGCATATGTTGTACGCTTTATATCTTTTGAGCATGTAATTGAATAGCTAATTTTGCTTATGAACATCAAATGGGTGATTTGATAGTAAAACTCATTAGCTTATGTAATTACTATTGTAGTTGTCCCTAGTTTCATGTAATGTTCTTTACAATGAAATAAAACTAGTATGATGTTTGATTGATGATTATGTTTTACTAATCATGTGTAATGAATACAAATCATATCATAGATGCAATATTGGGATATACTGTATCAGACGTGATCCGTTAGAGAAGTAATACTTCATGGTCCTTAGTCATAAGTATTACTTCCTCAATACTATTTTAGAATCCTTAGATCTTATGTCTCCATTGATTCTAGCATGAATGGAGCCACGTTTTGACTCAGTCGGACGTTACTTTTAATCGAGTAATCAATACGACTGATGATCGGATGCAGCGTCCTATCATGGCTTGAATGTGAGAGGCATTGTAAGGAATTTGTCCATCTCTATTATTAGAGAGAGATATCCATGGGCCCCTCGATAGGGAAAAACTGTTTAAATGCATGGCCGTGCTCAAATGTATTTGATAAAGTGGTTATCAAATACTATTTGTTGGAACAGTTTACCCGGAGATCGAACATAAATACAATTAAGCTTAATAAGGGTGACGACTACCATGCCTTATGCTTATTTAGGATATCGCGAGACAAAGGGATTAAATAGTGTATTGATATTAGGTTCCACCGTAAATTCATTCACTTTGGGTAGTCACAATGTCCTGCTAGGGACCACTTGTGATTTATGAACACATACTACTACTAAGTATGTTTTCATTGCCATTGTGATATGAACCTACAGGGTCACACGCATAGACGAGCTAACGAGCTTCATGTCCAGACTCAGTAAATCTAGAATGTGTCTAGGTTCATTGTATATGACATTTATTTTTCTGATGATAATAAAGCGTTATTATTCGAATTAGGGATAAGGGGCAATTTCGATATAGCTGGGATTACGTGGGAGTAATTATCCGATAAACTCCCACTACCAGTAGAAGTTTAGAGGACGTGGGAGTTATAGACTCCCACTGCCAAAAGCGGTGGATAGGACGTGGGAGTTGTGCTTGAAACTGAAGGGATTCATGGGCGGAAACTCGTTCCAAACACCCATGGATCCTCCCCTGAAGGATCCGCTCGTACGTAAGCGAATCGATAAACAGCGGAAAAACTTACTTTTCTTGGATTCAAGAAGCTACTTCTTGAATGGAGGATGATGTTTCTTGGATGCTAATCTGCCACCAATTGATCTCCCTTTGCGGAAAGTCCCTCTACCGGTATCCACGCGACGAAACGGACAGTGATTGCTAGCTCTTCGTTTTTCTGGGTTTCGGGAATTAGAGAGAAAAGGGAGAGGCAGAAACTATTTCGGCTTCTTAGGTATTTCGGCTGAAAAGCATTGAAGTCTAGGGTTTCGGCCAAGAGTTTATTATATAGGGTGTGAGAGTTTGTTCCCAGAACTAACTCTCACGTCCTCAACTCCTCTCGGCAATGGGAGTCCTTAACTCCCACGTCCCTTAGACTTCTGCTGGTAGTGGGAGTCCTTATCGAATAATAACTCCCACGTAATCCCAGCTAAAGGTAAAATACCGAAATTGCCCCTATCTCTAATTCGAATAATAAACACTTTATTATTTTCAGAAAGACAAATGTCAGATACAATGAACCTAGACACATTCTAGATTCATTGAATCTGGACATAAAGCTCTTTAGCTCGTCTATGCGTGTGACCTCGTAGAGTTCATCTCACGATGGCAATGAAAACACACTTAGTAGTAGTGTGAGTCCATAAATCACAAGCGGTCCCTAGCAGGACATTGTGACTACCCAAAGTGAATGAATATACAACGGAACCTAATATCAATCCACTATTTAATCCCTTTGTCTCGCGATATCCTAATTAAGCATAAGGCATGGTGGTCGTCACCCTTATTAAGCTTAATTGTATTTATGCTCGATCTCCAGGTAGACTGTTTCGACAAATAGCATTTGATAACCACTTTATCAAATACATTTGAGCACGGCCATGCATTTAAACAGTCTTTCCCTATCGAGGGGCCCATGGATATCTCTCTCTAATAATAGAGAGGGACAAATTCCTTACAATGTCTCTCACATTCAAGCTATGATAGGACACTACATCCGATCTCAGTCGTATTGATTACACTGTTACAAGTAACGTCCGACTAAGTCAAAACGTGGCTCCATTCATACTAGAATCAATGAAGACATAAGGTCTAAGGATTCTAAAATAGTATTGAGGAAGTAATAGTTATGACTTAAGACCATGTAGTATTACTTCTCTGACGGATCACGTCCAATACAATGTATCCCTATATATTGCATCTATGATGTGATTTGTATCCATTACACATGATCAGTAAAACAAGATCATCAATCAACAATCATACTAGTTTTATTTCATAGTAATTAAGCATTACATAAAACTAGGGACTACTAGAATAGTAATTACATAAGCTAATGAGTTTCACTATCAAATCACACATTTGATAATCAAAAGCAAAATTAACTATTCAATTACATGCTCAAAAGATAATAAAACGCACAACATGTGCTAATGGTCCTAGGGCACTACTAACAATCTCCCACTTGCCCTAGTTCCAATCATACATGATCCTCAATCCCATTGACCTAGTATGACACTCATGTTTGAGGTCGTGGGAGTGGCTTAGTCAATGGATCTGCAATGTTGTCGATCTGTATGTACTTTGCAAATACTAACGTCTCCTCCTGTCGATGATTTCTCTAATCGGATGGAAAGCGCTCGAGAATGTGTTTGGATCGTTGGTGAGATCTAGGTTCCTTAGCTTGTGAAATGGCACGAGTACTATCACAATAGAGGTCCAGCTGGGTTCACAATGCTAGGGGACGACACCTAGTTCATCAACAAACTTCCCGATCCAAACAGCCTTCTTTAGCTGCCCTGAGATGCGGCTAGATCTCGGCTCACATTGTAGAGTCGGCCACGGTTTCTTGCTTTGAGCTCTTCTAGCTCACGGCACCTCCATTCAAACAAAACACGAAACCCAGATTGCGATCTAAAATCATCTACGTCGGTCCGGAAGCTTGCGTTTGTGTAACCATTTACAACCGAGACTTCCTTCCCGACCTCAGTAAACTAAGAACATATCTTTAGTCCTTCTTAAGTACTTAAGAATGCCCTTGACTGCAGTCCAATGTGACTCTCCGAGGGTCGATTGATATCTGCTAGTCATACTTAAAGCAAATGAGACATCCAGGGCGAGTGCATATCATGGCGTACATAATAGACCCAATAGCGAAGCATATGGGATCTTACTCATGCGCTCTTGGTCCTCCCTTGTGGAAGGTCCTTGAGTTCTCGCTGAGTTTGACGCCATGTGACATGGGCAAGAATCCCTTTTTGGAGTCTTGCAAACCGAACCGTTTGATGCACTTGTCAATGTATCCACTGCAGCTCAGAGCCAATCATTTTGTTAGATCTATCTCTATAGATTCTTATACCCAAAATGTAATTGGCCTCGCCTAAGTCTTTCATGGAAAAGCACTTCCCCAACCAAGCTTTTACGCTTTGTAATGTGGGGATGTCATTTCCAATCAGTAAGATGTCGTCCACGTAAAGCACAAGGAATACTACTGCATTATTAGTTACTTTCTTATAAACACAAGGCTCGTCTTCGTTTTTGATGAAACCGAATTCTTTAATACGTTCATCAAAGCGACGATTCCAGCTTCGAGATGCTTGCTTCAATCCATAAATGGACCTTTGAAGCTTACACACTTTGCTAGGATTTGTTGGATCAACAAACCCCTCAGGTTGTGTCATGTACACATCCTCGAGAAGGTTTCCATTAAGAAACGCGGTCTTAACATCCATTTGCCATATCTCATAGTCATAATATGCGGCTATGGCAAGTAAAATCCTAATTGACTTTATCATCACGACGAGGGAAAAGGTTTCAGTCATAGTCAATACCATGAACTTGTCTATAACCTTTAACTACTAGTCGCGATTTAAAAGTGTGTACATTACCATCCATGTCGGTCTTCTTTTTTATAACACCATTTGTTATCAATGACCTTGCACCCTTCGGGGGGTCAACCAAAGTCCATACTTGGTTGTCATACATGGATTGCATCTCGGACTTCATAGCTTCTAGCCACTTATCCGACTCGAACTACGAATTGCCTCTTTGTAGGTAGAGGGTTCATCTTGATCAATCGAGTTCAACTCTGATGATCATCGATCCACGAAATCCATATCTCTCGAGTCGTTGATGTACCCGACTCGACCTTCTTGGGCCTTGTGTCAAAGATTGAAGCTCGGTATCGGCACGTGAGCTTGCTTGAACTTCTAAAGTTGGTTCGGATGTTGTTTGGGGATTTTGAATTTCCTCAAGATGGATCTTACTCCCACTATCCTCTTTGGAAATAAATTCCCTTTCAAGGAATACACCATTACGAGCAACAAACACTTTGTTCTTTGATGGAAGATAGAAGTAATATCCTTTAGTTTCTTTAGGGTATCCCACAAACAAACACTTGTCGATTTAGGGGCGAGTTTATCGGATAACAAGCGTTTTACATACGCCTCGCATCCCCAAATTTTGAGAAATGACAAACTAGGTCGTTTCCCTAGTCCCATATCTCATATGGAGTTTTTCTGAACCGCTTTAGAAGGAACTCTATTTAATATAAATGCGGCAGTTTCTAGGGCGTAGCCCTCAAAAAGGAAATGGAAGACTTGTTTGACTCATCATAGATCGTACCATATCTAATAAGGTGCGATTCCTCCGTTCGACACGCCATTCCATTGTGGTGTGCCGGGAGGAGTTAATTGTGAAACAATTCCCACAACCACTAAGATGTTCGTCAAACTCTTGGTTAAGGTATTCGCCACCGCGATCCGATCGAATTATCTTAATACTTTTACCAAGTTGATTCTGTACTTCATTTTGAAATTCTTTGAATCTTCCAAAAGATTCGATTTATGTTTCATTAGATAGGCGTAGCCATATCTACTGAAATCATCTGTGAATGTGATGAAGTACTGAAACCCTCCTCTAGCACTAGTGTTTATTGGTCCACAAACATTTGTATGTATGAGGCCCAATAAATCGGAAGCTCTCTCACTTTGTCCAGTAAAGGGAGCTTTAGTCATTTTGCCCAACAAGCAAGATTCACACGTCTCATAAGACTCTAAGTCAAATGATGTTAAAATTCCATATGTATGGAGTTTTGATATGCGTTTCTCGTTTATGTGGCCCAAACGACAGTGCCAAAAGTAGGTCTGGTTTAAGTCATTTGATTTAAACCTCTTAGTATTGATGTTATAGATGGGCCTTTTATTGGAATCATCGAGGTTAAGAACATAAAGCCCATTCATCAAAGAGGCATCTCCATAAAAGATACGATCTTTATGAATGGTGCAAATTTTATTCATAATACTTAATTCGAAACCTTCAATATCCAAACAAGAAACTGAAATAATATTCCTACTCAAAGTTGGAACATACAAACAATTATCTAGTTCTATGATAAGGCCACTTGGCAAAACTAAATTAAATGTCCCCGTAGCTACAGCAACAACTCTTGCTCCGTTGGCTACTCCGAGGTCCACTTCTCCTTTTGCCGCTGATCTACTCCCTTTTGAACCCCCGGACATTTGCACAAATGTGAGATCCACAACCGGTATCTAATACCCATGAAGTAGGAGCAGACATGTTAATTTCTATAACATAAATACGGAGAGACAGTCAAACTGGGTCTTTCCCTTTTTCTTCTCTTCCAAGTAGAGTTTGCGTTTCGTTTCCAATGGCACTAGTTCGCCACAATGGAAGCAAACTCCCTCCTTTGGTGCCTTGGCTTTGGGGCTGGGGGCTTGGGCTTGTCATTGCCTTTGCCTTTGCCTCTCTTGGCCATGGGCTTTCCCTTGCCTTTCTTCTTGAAATTCCCTTTTTGAACCATTAAGACTTCGGGGGATCTTCTTAATGTTCGGTTCAAACCTGCTTGAGCATCCCGTGTATTTCATGTATGGTCTTCTCCATGGCATGCATGTTGAAGTTCATAATGAATTGGTCATACTCCGGTGGGAGTGAGCCCAAGATCATATCTGTGGCCATGTCATGACTTACGTGAGCTCCAAGCTTCTCAAGTTGGTCAAAATAGCCCTTCATCTTAAGAACATGTGCACTGACAGAGGTTCCTGGGGCCATTTTGCAACTATTTAACGCCTTAGTTGTGAGGAATCTTTCATGACGAGCTTGCTCTTGGAACATTTCCTTGAGCTGGCCCATCATCTGGAAAGCCTCAACTCCTTCAAATTGTTTTTGAAGGTCAGGGCTCATTGTGACTAACATGAGACAAGTCACATCGTTAGAGTCATTGAAATGCTTCTTCCAAGTATCTCTTTCAGCTCTAGGGGCGTTATTAGCGAGTGTTCGGGAATGTCCGTATCAAGAACGTCATGCTTTCTTTCCTGCTTAAGGACAATCCTTAAGTTGCGGGCCCAATCAAGGAAATTGGTCCCGCTCAGTTTTTCCTTCTCAAGGACGGATCGCAGTGAATTGTGTGATGAATTGGTTGCCATTTATCTACATTAAGTTAATTGCAAAGTTATTAGTTTTTGAGCAAAAACATTTTCCACAATTTCAACACTTGATAATAGTGGGGAAAAACATTTTACAATAGTTATAGGAAAGCTTTGGCTTAACACCCACAATTAAAGTAAAATCATCTAATGGGATTGACATCTATATGTCCCGGCTATTTCCCATTTTATGCCCTAGGCCCAAAACTATTTTGTAGCCTAGTTAAGTCGAACCATGTCTAAGCATATGGAAATCACTATTTTCCCATCTCCTCTTGCCTAGATAACCACTTATCCGTTGCTTTGGCAAACCCCGGGACATAATGATGATCCAAGCTCATGGAGTGCTTAGGTTATGGTAGGCACTTTAAGACTTAATTAAAACCATTTGATGTGACGTTCAAAATTAAATCCATCCAGACAAAAAATAAACATCACACGCAGGTTATGAAGCGGAAAAAGTAAATGTGATATAGCATGGCCTATTCCTATAATGACTCCCACGAGCCTTGTGGGAGTCAAGGGTCAATCTAGGTCAAAATCCATCTCATGGATAATGTCTTCGATCTTGCACCTCCAGCCTTGTTACATATTTGCGTGGGCATACCCAGCCTTCAATGTAAAGCACTAAAGCTAATCTAATAAAGCGATTACAATTTTACAACATTGAAAAACGACTCGCAGGTCGTATTATAAAATTACAACCAAAATATGTAAAACAAGGGGTATAGTAGGCCATGCTATTCACCATACTAATATCACATAAAGCACAATGAAATCATACACAAAGTCTTAATTCGGGGGGAACGGCGAATCGGGGCGACGAATCGGGAACGACAAATCTGATTCTACATCAGCTCATCGAATGAGTTTTTCCTCCCAGATTTACCCTACAATCGCCTTACTTGCATAATCGGATTATGTAATGGTTAATCGGATTAACAGAAACAGTTTATGCTTAATGACAGAATTTAATCAAATTAATTTCAGATTAACATAACAGTTTATGCAGTTTACAGAATCGAATTCATAGCAGTTTATGCAGTAACAGAATCGAATTCACAGCAGGTTATGCAGTAACAGATTTTAACATAAACGGTTTATGCAATATATCACATATATCATCAAAGAAACAATCTTTAAACGTACTAAAATAGTTTATGCATATATCACATATATCATAACCAAAGAAACAATCTTTTCTGTTTTTCACGCATACACATATCAAATCGCAATTGATACGTGATATGTTGTGATTAACAATACGAATTCGAATCGTATGAGCAAGGCTCTGATACCACTGAAGGGATTCATGGGCGGAAACTCGTTCCAAACACCCATGGATCCTCCCCTGAAGGATCCGCTCATACGTAAACGAATCGAAAAATTAGCGGAAAAACTTACTTTTTCTTGGATTCAAGAAGCTACTTCTTGAATGGAGGATGATGTTTCTTGGATGCTAATCGCCACCAATTGATCTCCTCTGCGGAAAGTCCCTCTACCGGTATCCACGCGACGAAACGGGCAGCGATTGCTAGCTCTTCGCTTTTTCCGGGTTTCGGGAATTAGAGAGAAAAGGGAGAGGCGAAACTATTTCGGCTTCTTAGGTATTTCGGGTCGAAAAGCATTGAAGTCTAGGGGTTTCGCCAAGAGTTCATTATATAGGGTGTGAGAGTTTGTTCCCGAACTAACTCTCACGTCCTTAACTCCTCTCGGCAATGGGAGTCCTTAACTCCCACGTCCCCTTAGACTTCTAGCTGCAGTGGGAGTCCTTATCGAATAATAACTCCCACGTAATCCCAAACTAAAGGTAAAATACCGAAATTGCCCCTATCTCTAATTCGAATAATAAACACTTTATTATTTTCGGAAAGACAAATGTCGATACAATGAACCTAGACACATTCTAGATTCATTGAATCTGGACATAAAGCTCAGTTAGCTCGTCTATGCGTGTGACCCCTGTAGGTTCATCTCACGATGGCAATGAAAACACACTTAGTAGTAGTGTGAGTCCATAAATCACAAGCGGTCCCTAGCAGGGACATTGTGACTACCCAAAGTGAATGAATATACAACTGAACCTAATATCAATCCACTATTTAATCACTTTGTCTCGCGATATCCTAATTAAGCATAAGGCATGGTGGTCGTCACCCTTATTAAGCTTAATTGTATTTATGCTCGATCTCCGTGTAGATCTGCTTTTGACAAATAGCATTTGATAACCACTTTATCAAATACATTTGAGCACGGCCATGCATTTAAACGACTCTTTCCCTATCGAGGGGCCCATGGATATCTCTCTCTAATAATAGAGAGGACAAATTCCTTACAATGTCTCTCACATTCAAGCTATGATAGGACACTACATCCGATCTCGCCGTATTGATTACACTGTTACAAGTAACGTCCGACTAAGTCAAAACGTGGCTCCATTCATACTAGAATCAATGAAGACATAAGGTCTAAGGATTCTAAAATAGTATTGAGGAAGTAATAGTTATGACTTAAGACCATGTAGTATTACTTCTCGACTGGATCACGTCCCAATACAATGTATCCCTATATATTGCATCTATGATGTGATTTGTATCCATTACACATGATCAGTAAAACAAGATCATCAATCAACAATCATACTAGTTTTATTTCATATTAATTAAGCATTACATAAAACTAGGGACTACTAGAATAGTAATTACATAAGCTAATGAGTTTCACTATCAAATCACACATTTGATAATCAAAAGCGAAATTAACTATTCAATTGCATGCTCAAAAGATAATAAAACACACAACATGTGCTAATGGTCCTAGGGCACTACTAACAGAAACAACCTCTCACTCCCTGTATAAACTTCTCTTGGCCGAAACCCTAGGAGTTAATGCTTTTCAGCAGAAATACCAAAAAGACCTAGAAAATCAGATTTTCTATTCTGTCTCTCCCTTTTCTCTCTAATTCCCGAAACTCAGAAAAAAGAAGAGCTAGCAATCACTGTTCGTTTCGTCGCGTGGATACTGGTAGAGGGACATCCCACAAAGGGAAATCCATTTGTGGCAGCAACGTATCCAAGAAACAGCATCTTTCATTCAAGAATCAGGTTCTTGAACCCGAAAAGTAAGTTTCTGTCTAGATTTTTTCGATTCCTATGGTATGAGCGGATCCTTTGGGGGAGGACTCATGGGTGTTTAGAACGAGTTACTGCCCATTAATCCCTTCAAGATTGACTTAACTATGTCACGAGTTTATTTATTGTTTTATATATTTAGCATGAGATGTCTATTACATTATTTACCGCTTTTATAACATGTAATTCAGTTGTATAATCAGATTATACACCATTTGGTGAGACCAGTAAATCCCTTAATTTTGGCCCTCATGAAAGCCTAGATAGACAGTAGTGTGAACTTGCGAGTGCAATAAACGCTTGTCTGTCCAACTAAGGCGCGAAGAATAAGTTTGTGATATCCTCAGGTACAATCTTGGGTCATACTTAACCGGATTACATCAATCGTTGAGAATCTGGGGGGCAAGGGATTGAGATGTGCATTAATGTACTAAGGGTAATTATTACCTACTTAACCAATCAAGAGTCACATTATTTATGTGATTAGCAAATATTGATTACCTAAATAGCTGTTCTTAAGTATAGTAGCCAAAGCTACCTTGAGAATGGTGATATATGGATATTGGCCTACTAGAAAGTTTTGAAATTTCCGAATGAATACTTGAGAGTTATTCATTTGGAAAAAAAAAATAGTGGGAGAATTATTAAATATAGACTTATTAATGAATTTAAAACCTGACAACTAAAATTTTGCAAACTCTTCTCTGTAGATATAATGACAAATAAAATCATTACATCAAACTCTTTATCATTGTGATCCGTCCTTGAGAAGGACAAACTCGATGGAGGAAACTTCTTTGACTGGTACAGGAACTTGAGAATCGTTCTCAAGCACGAGAAAAGCTATATGTTCTCGAAAATCCTATTCCTGAACAATCAACCACATGAACTTTGACCGCTGAAAGAAATGCTTATCGTAAGCACTTAGATGGCGCATTAAATGTGTCAAGTCGTATGTTGGTGACCATGAACTCTGAGCTTCAAAAGCAAAACGAGGAAATGGGAGCTTTTGACAAGATTAATCATCTAAGACACCTCTTTCAGGGTCAAGCTCGCCAGGAGAGATTCGATGTGTCGAAGTCCATGTTTCAGTGAAAAATGAAAGAGGGAACATCAGTCGAAACTCACGTTACGAAGATGATAGGCTATATTGAGAGCCTCGAAAGGCTGGGATTTCCTCTTGGTCAGGAGCTATCCGCTAACTTGATTCTGCAATCATCACCTGAATCATACAATCAGGTTGTATGGAATTACAATATGAACGACATAGACAAACCTTCCCAGAATTGTTGAATCTGTGGAGGATTGCCGAGAAGGAAATAGGCTAGTCCAAGGCCATTTATATGGTCAATAATAGGGGCAAAGGATTTGGTAAGCCTAAACGCAAGCCTTCGGCCAAACCTAAGACCAAATCTAGCCATTCTGGGAATACATTGAAAACCAATGCCGAGGGCGATGTGACTAATGATGGAATTTGTTTGCATTGTGGAGGGAAAGAACACTGGAAGAGAAACTGCCCAAGTTTTCTTGTAGGGAAAAAGCTTGGAAAGGGAGAAAATGGTGCTTCTGGCTCATGTATTTATGTTATTGAGATCAATCTGTCTAGTACTACTTCCTCATGGGTATTAGATATCAGATGTGGTTCAAAGATTGATTGGACAAGTTTGTAGTGGTATTTATTGATGACATTCTGATATACTCACCATCTGAAGAAACTCATGAAGAACACTTGAAGACAACCTTGGGGATTCTGAGAAAAGAGAAATTTTATGCAAAATTCTGCAAGTGTGAATTCCAGTTGAAGAGTGTATCATTCTTAGGACATGTACTGTCAGTTGAAGGTGTGTCTGTTGATCTAGCTAAGATAGAAGCTATAGTAGATTGGCCACGAGCCACAACAGTAGCAAGGATACAAAGTTTCTTAGGACTAGCGGGATATTATCGCAAGTTTGTGGAAGATTTTCAAGGGTTATCTCACCTTTAACTCGGTTAACACAGAAGTAAGTGAAGTTTGATTGGAGTCCGGAATGTGAAGGAAGTTTTATGAAGCTGAAAGTGAAGTTAACTAATGCACCTATCTTGGCATTACCTGAAGAATCCGGAGGGTTCACTATATACAGCGATGCTTCGGGTATTAGTTTGGGATGTGTACTTATGCCGAAAGGGAAGGTAATCGCCTACGTTTCAAGATAGTTGAAGTCATATGAGAAGAATTATCCTACACATGATCTTGGATTGGCAACTATAGTCTTTGCTTTGAAGATTTGGATATACTATCTTTATGGTGGGCCTTGTGAAGTATTTACGGATCATCAATGTCTAAAAACCTTGTTCACCCAGAAGGAGCTTAACATGAGGCAATGAATACGGTTAGAGTTGTTAAAAGACTATGGCTTGACAATTAGCTACCATCCGGGTAAGGCTAATAGGGTAGCAGATACTTTGAGCAGGAAGACAAAGAAAAAGATGGTAGACGATTTCACTGAACAAGACGAGCTCATATTTGAATTTGAAGAGCTGGATATTGAGGTTGTCAAGGATACCAACAATGTCCTAGCAGCCTTAGTAGCTCAACCAACTTTACTTGTTCGAATTAAAGAAGCTCAAGCAATAGATTCTGAATTGGTAAAGGAACGGGCGTTGAAAACTCGTAATATAGTCTATTATTTCGTCTATTTTAATAGAAATTTTGTATATTGTTATGTTGCGTTTTGAGCCTAGAATGGTATAATCCTCACTTCTTTGTGCTTTTAATCGTAGCGGCAAAATAGTACTTTTGAAGCGTAAAAGTGAACCGCACTAACGAAATTAAAAAGAAGAAAGAAGCTGTTGGAATTGGAAAGACGTCTTTACAGACTAGAAGAGAAGATATGGCAGCTACTTTAAAGGGTGTTGATGAGTTTTGGTTTTTGGCAACTACTTTAAAGGAGTTTGAATAGCTGTATTTTATGTCAACTACTTTAAATGAGGGAGAGTTTTGATCTATGTCAATTACTTTAAGCTAGGAGATTTCTATTGCTATAAATACTCTTTACTAGGTTACAATTACTTACTATTCCGATCCAGATCCAGGTTTTGATTATTAGATTATTAGGAAAAGTAAATCAATCATTATTAGATTATTCTAGGTTTTGATTTGTTATTGAATTTTTCTCTAGTATGAGCTAAACATTTATTATAAGGCCATGATGTAGCTAGATTAATTTTATATAATATTCTTATGATTTTGTTATTCGATGAGTGTTGTGGAATTAATTTCTTATTATTGTTCTTAATGCTTTTGTGTGATTATCTACCACTCAAATTGTCTTTACATTAACTTGGAAGATTTGCGACAGCTGACCTTGTTAATTAGGTTAAATAATATGAACATAAATTGCATGCAAGATAGACATATACTTGTATGGTTTGTGCGATCTTTATGATTTCATATGTTTAATGCATTTTTATGGGTTAAAATCAACATAGACATATAGTTGGTTTATTCATGAGAATAGGTTTGATAAGCCTTGAAAGAGGTTATTAGATATAATTGAAAATCCATCGATTAATGAAACTCAATCTAGAATAACATACCTTTAGGATAATATATTAGTTAATTTAGTGAATTCATGTGCCTTAGATCTTTCTCTTATCAAACTTCTTGCTTGAGTTATTTGTTTTATGTTAGTTAATTAATTTAGTTTAATTAAATCATCATCAACCATCGGATTTATTTTACTTGCTTTTGATCATTGTAGAATTATTTACTTAGGAATTAATTAATCATTATTCTTTGTGGGATCGACCTTGACTACTACAACATCGACTTAGTACAGTTGCTAGTATAGATTTTGCGTATCAAGTTTTTGGCACCGTTGCCGGGGAATATTTGATTAATTTTATTTCTTTGTGATTTTAATTTTACTTTGGTCTTTATTTTAATTTTATTTAATTTTTTTTATACGTGGCAACAACATTCGAAGTGGTTTTCAAATTGGCTGAATTGACAAATCTAGTTAGCCTCTTCATGAATCAAAGAGGCAACCAAAACAATTTTGGATATCCACCATACCATGAAGCATATTATACGGGAGCTGAGAGGCAATGCATGTCTCAACGGAATGATCCTTACTCCAACACTTATAATTCAGGGTGGAGGCAACACACAAATTTTTCATGGATGGATGAAGATACTCAACAGCAATTTATGGCTATTCCACAACAGCCTCCTCCAACACAAGAAAGGACACCTCAATATGAGGAAACTTTGATTCAATACTTACAAAAGTTGGAGGCTAAGATAGACCTATTTGCTCATACAAGTCAAGTTTCTATCAACGACTTGGAGTTTCAAATTGGTCAATGTGCTAGAAATTTAAAAGATAGAGCTTCAGAGATATTTCCTAGTGACATAGAGAAAAATCTCGTGGAGCGAGTTCATGCAGTGACCATCAGGAGTGGAATGAAAATCTAAGAAGTGGAAAATTGTAAAGAGGTCGAAAAGGAGAACAAGGAGGAAGATGCATTTAATTCTTCAAATGAGGACAAGCCAAAAGAGGGAGACTCTCAACCTTATATTCCTCCTCCACCTTATGTTCCTCCTATTCATTTTCCCCAAAGACTTAGAAAGAAAAAAATATCGATAATCAATTCTTTAAGTTTTTGGATGTATTTAAAAAGTTGCATATTAACATTCCTTTTGCAGAGGCTTTGGAACAAATGCCGACATACGCGAAATTCATGAAGGAGATGCTAACTAACAAGTGTAAGCTTCGACGATTGTGAGACAGTAATGCTTACGGAGGAGTGCTTTGCCGTTCTGAAAAGGAAATTGCCCCAGAAATTGAAAGATCCAGGGAGTTTTTCTATTCCTTGTACTATTGGCCAATTAAATTTTGATAAGGCGTTATGTGATTTAGGTGCTAGCATTAATTTAATGCCTTTGTCTATTTCTGAAAAGTTGGGGTTAGGTAAGGTGAAACCTACTAACATGACATTGCAACTAGCAGATAGGTCTATAATTTATCCTTGTGGTATAATTGAGGATGTTCTTGTTTAAGTGGATAAATTTATCTTTCCTGCTGATTTTGTTGTAGTTGATATTAACGAGGATAGAGAGGTGCCCCTCATTCTTGGTAGACCTTTCCTTGCTACTAGTAGGGCTTTGATAGATGTTCAACTAGGAATGGTTACTCTTAGGGTTGAAGATGAGGAGGTTGTTTTTAATATGTATAAGACCATGAAAGTTTCTCCAGAGAGTAATTCTTGTTATTTTGTTAATTCTAGTACTTCTCTTGAACATGATTTTAAAGATAATTTGACTCATAAGCCTTTTGAGTTTATGTTGCAAGATGAGGTTGAAAAAGAAGAATATAAGAAGACTGTCATGAAAGATGTTTTTCATCCTAATACACATCTTCCTAACATGTCTTGTAAAAAGGAACAAATTGAGGAGTTAGAGAAGAATTTAGAGAGACCGGTGCCGTCTGCCGAGCAACCACCGCCATTTGATTTCAATTTTATTCATTCTCACTCTCAATTTAATCATACTTGTTTTGAAGGTTCATCTGATTTACCTGTACTTAATTCTTCATATTTTTCAGGTGTAACATGAACCTTGGAGTTGAGTGAGTTTGGTGGACTTCCAATTGGAACTCATGAGAACGATCAAAGGTTTAAAGAGGGCTTGAAATTGCTCCATGACAAGAGGATTCACAATGAACAACGAATCGGACATAAAGTTCGTGAAGAATTTGACGATTTCAAAGTGCCCTACAATCTTTGGCATCCTCCCTAAGTCCCTCTCCAGGTAATGCGTCAATAAATAAAAAGTGAACGACGCTACTCCATAAGAACGATAATATTTATTATCTTTCTTGGTTTGCACCCAACACGCACGTGTGATAATCTCACGTTAAACAATCACTCATTATAATTATTAATATTTTTTAAAAAAAAAAAATTAACAAAAACGTTTTTTTTAGTCAAAATAAATTTTTTTTTAATTTTTAATATTATATATATATATATATTAAAAAAAAAAAAAACCCAGACTAAGGCACCAGAAACTTTCCTGCGCAGGCAAATTGAAAAGGCCTGCGCAGGGAAAAAAATTTCAAGATTTTTGTTTTTGTTTTTGTGTTGCAATTAAACAAAAAGTGCCAGCCCGCACTGGATTCTTTTTTTTTTCTTTCTCCTTCTCTCTTCCAACTGCGTGCCGTCAGCGTTTTTATTTATTTTTTATTTTCTGTTCACACCCAAATCAATTTTTTTTTTTTAATTATTTTTTTTTTCTTTTCTTTTCTAACACCAAATCCTCCTACCTATTTTTATTTTTTTGTGCCACTTATTCACAATTTTTCTTTCTTTATTATTTTTATTTTTCTTCTCTTTTTTACCAAGCACCCATTAATCATTGAAGATTCACATTCACGAGGTGAATACGGATTAGATGGTCGCGGGAGTCATGGCCCTGAGGAGCTTTGAGGCCAGTTTTTCTTCTCATTCCCACTTTAATCAGGGCAGTATTGTTCTCTTCCCTTTATCTGTTGCTCTTTATTTTCAAATTGAGGACAATATTCGATTTAAGTTTAGGGGAATTAAGTTGTGGATTGTTTATGTTTACCTTTAGTGCTTTATTTTATTTGTTTTCGTAGGTCTATTTCGTATTTTTTTTTAGTAGTTTTGCATATTATTAGAAAAATAAAAAATCCAAAAAAATAATAAAAAGAAAAAGAAAAAAAATTAATTGTGGATACGTTAATTTTAACAACTTTAAGAATTATTCTCTCTGATTTTCAATATTTGATTCGTGCCACTAGAAAAATTAGAAAAAAGAAAATTAAAGGAAAAAAAATATTTTTGAGTGATTATCTTGTGTCTACGTATTTGTGATAGAACTTGTATTTGAAATTAGACTTTGAGACCTTTTAAGATCACCCTTGTTTTGTTGTTAATTCGATTTATGGTTACCCAATACACTACACAACTCTTGACTCTGAATATATCGTTTTAAAGGACGACTAGGTAATTCTTTTAATTAAAAAAAAAAACAAAATGCGACAAAATGTCGAATGTTTGTTTTCGGGCTCTACTCCGCTGCTCTTAGTTATAAAAAAGTTGATAGAAAAAAAAAAACACAATCAACACACTAAGAGTATGAGCATGCGAAATGAGCACACCATTAAACGAGTGATAAGAAAATTCACACTCCTTGGTGCCCGCAATAAAAAAGTATAAATTGGATTTTACTCCACTGATCTTGAAAAATGGAAGATTATGAGTATGCGAAATTAGCACGCCACTAAATGAGTGATAAGAAAGTTCACACTCCTTGATGCACTACGAATCCCAATAGAAACTTTGAATGTGATAAAGAAATTGAATGATCTTGCTCAGTCTTACTTTAATTCTATATATTCGTGAGTCAAAATAAAAGCACATTGCACAAGGGTACCTATGGATTGAATTGTAGGAAAAAGAGGTGTGAAAGATAAAGGTCTGTTTGTCTAGTTCTTAATACAAGCTTCTTAAATGCATACTTTTCACGAAATAATAATGAGAGATTGAGTGAATTGCCTTATACTATATCATTACTCGTATTTGTGGCACTTGTTATGTTGGAATAATTGGAGATTAATATTTGAGTTGTTAAACTTGCTGATTCCATTGTTTCTTTCTGCTTGTTCTTGAAGAGTTTTGTCTGTCGGTCCTACCTTGTGTCTAAATTGCTTGAGGACAAGCAAATGCTTAAGTTGGGGGGAATTTGATAACTCGTAATATAGTCTATTATTTCGTCTATTTTAATAGCAATTTTGTATATTGTTATGTTGCGTTTTGAGCTTAGAATGGTATAATCCTCACTTCTTTGTGCTTTTAATCGTAGGGGCAAAATAGTACTTTTGAAGCGTAAAAGTGAACCGGACTTACGGAATTAAAAAGAAGAAAGAAGCTGTTGGAATTGAAAGACGTCTTTACAGACTAGAAGAGAAGATATGGCAGCTACTTTAAAGGGTGTTGATGAGTTTTGGTTTTTGGCAACTAATTTAAAGGAGTTTGAAGAGTTGTATTTTATGTCAACTACTTTAAAGGAGGGAGAGTTTTGATCTATGTCAATTACTTTAAGCTTGGAGATTTCTATTGCTATAAATACTCTTTACTAGTCTAAGGAAAAGAAATTCAGTCATTTTTAGATTATTCTAGGTTTTGATTTGTTATTGAATTTTTCTCTAGTATGAGCTAAACATTTATTCTAAGGCCATGATGTAGCTAGATTAATTTTATATATTATTCTTGTGATTTTGTTATTCGATGAGTGTTGTGGAATTAATTTCTTATTATTGTTCTTAATGCTTTTGTGTGATTAGCTACCACTCAAATTGCCTTTACATTAACTTGGAAGATTTGCGACAGCTGACCTTGTTAATTAAGTTAAATAATATGAACATAAATTGCATGCAAGATAGACATATAATTGTATGGTTTGTGCGATCTTTATGATTTCATATGTTTAATGCATTTTTATGGGTTAAAATCAACATAGACATATAGTTGGTTTATTCATGAGAATAGGTTTGATAAGCATTGAAAGAGGTTATTAGATATAATTGAAAATCGATCGATTAATGAAACTGATGAAGAACCGCAAGGTTCGACGTAAGTTTGAGCCCGATCTTTCTTCAATTCTCGAACTAGTTTCTATGGGAATTCAATCAACGCAACACTAAGGGAGGTTAATTAACAATGGAGGCTGAAACACCACAACTAGATAAACAAGCTAGTTGATACAGTAACTCAAAGAATGAATGAAGTTCTACATAGAAGTTCAAACACGAGAAGCTAAGGAATAACCTTACCAAAATATCAATATATCTAACGTAAATATCAAAGTGGCCGAAATCTCCCTTAAGTAGGTTGAGATTTCGGTTACAACCCATAAAAGAAATAAGAGTCCTTAAAGGATTAAGACTCTTGAAAACAAATAAGAGTCCTTGAAGAATTAGGACTCTTGAATAACAACTTGCTATCAAGTAACTACCTAACAACAAAAGTGGCGGCTAGAATCTATTCCAACTACCAAATCTATGAAGAGTCCTAGTTGCATTAGGACTCTTTATTAACAAACTAACTAACACATGGACAACATGTCCTTTATTATAACAACTACTTGCTATACACGAAATTAAGTAATTCAATATGATGAAAATAATTAAAGTCTAGTATAGACTTTAATTGGACACAAAAAGTCTAAAATGCCCTTTTTGAATTCGTCCCAATTCTGGACAGCTTGTTGGGACAACTTGCACGACGATTTCGGATGTCAAGAAGGCAGAATCTGATCTCGGGTTCTTCATGAAAGTTGTAGATATGCCTCTTATATTTAATATGCAATTGGAATCAGCTCAATTGGATAAACGGATAGAAAGTTATGACCATTCTTCCAAACTGTTGTAAAGCTGTCCAATCCCTCATCATCTTGTATGATTACTAAAATACCCTTCTTAGCCTCTTTGCTTGATAGGGCCTAATTGTACACTTGTGAACTTGAGAGGGTGCCTCGTATAACATTCCTAGATGTAACTTAGCATCCTCTTTATACTTTAGAACTCGGGTCAATGATGTAGATATTTGCTTCACGTCCCTTGTTCTAAGTCTCTTGCTTAGTCGATGTATGTGCTCCTTTGACTTGGGCAGCCTCGAGGTTGGTACCGTTGAAGGGATTCATGGGCGGAAACTCGTTCCAAACACCCATGGATCCTCCCCTGAAGGATCCGCTCATACAAAACGAATCGAAAACAGCGATAAAAACTTACATGTTTCGGATTCAAGAAGCTACTTCTTGAATGGAGGATGACGTTTCTTGATCAGTTTCTTTTCACCAACGGAATTCCCTTTGCGGAATTTCCCTCTACCGATATCCACGCGACGAAACAAGCAGTGATTGCTAGATCTTCGTCTTTCTGAAGTTCGGGAATTTAGAGAGAAAATGGAGAGGCTGAGAAATCCGAAATCTGATTTCGGGTTACTTGTTTAATTTCGGCTGAAAAGTGTTAGTCCTCTAGGGTTTCGGCCAAGAGATCATTATATAGGGTGTGAGAGTTTGTTCCCATAACCAACTCTCACATCCCCAACTCCTCTCGGCAGTGGGAGTCTCTAACTCCCACGTTCCCTAGAATTCTGCTGGTAGTGGGAGTCCTTATCGGATAATAACTCCCACGTAATTCCGCTATAGGTAAAATACCGAAATTGCCCCTATCTCTAATTCGAATAATAAACACTTTATTATTTCCAGAAAGACAAATGTCAGATACAATGAACCTAGACACATTCTAGATTCATTGAATCTGGACATAAAGCTCGTTAGCTCGTCTATGCGTGTGACCCTGTAGGTTCATCTCACAATGGCAATGAAAACACACTTAGTAGTAGTGTGAGTCCATAAATCACAAGCGGTCCCTAGCAGGACATTGTGACTACCCAAAGTGAATGAATATACAACGGAACCTAATATCAATCCACTATTTAATCCCTTTGTCTCGCGATATCCTAATTAAGCATAAGGCATGGTGGTCGTCACCCTTATTAAGCTTAATTGTATTTATGCTCGATCTCCGTGTAGATCTGTTTCGACAAATAGCATTTGATAACCACTTTATCAAATACATTTGAGTACTGACCATGCATTTAAAAGCAGTCTTTCCCTATCGAGGGGCCCATGGATATCTCTCTCTAATAATAGAGAGGGACAAATTCCTTACAATGTCTCTCACATTCAAGCTATGATAGGACACTACATCCGATCTCGGTCAGTATTGATTACTCTGTTACAAGTAACGTCCGACTGAGTCAAAACGTGGCTCCATTCATACTAGAATCAATGAAGACATAAGGTCTAAGGATTCTAAAATAGTATTGAGGAAGTAATACTTATGACTTAAGACCATGAAGTATTACTTCTCTAACGGATCACGTCCAATACAATGTATCCCTATATATTGCATCTATGATGTGATTTGTATCCATTACACATGATCAGTAAAACAAGATCATCAATCAACAATCATACTAGTTTTATTTCATAGTAATTAAGCATTACATAAAACTAGGGACTTCTAGAATAGTAATTACATAAGCTAATGAGTTTTACTATCAAATCACACATTTGATAATCAAAAGCATAATTAACTATTCAATTACATGCTCAAAAGATAACAGAACGCACAACATGTGCTAATGGTCCTAGGGCACTACTAACAACCGTATCATCCCCTCCCCCTTGAAAAGCCTGATTCGTCCTCGAATCATCACCAAGATCAGTCACATAATCTGTAAAATTTGTCAAAGGGAGCAAGTTAGAATTATAGAAAGTAGAATGTCCATCGTACTTACCTTGTAAAGAGATTTTATGGCGGCTGTCCCAAAAGAATCGTATCTCTTTTTTCTCCCTTATGGCAGCCAGTTTGCTACGATTATGAACAAAACGCTTACAAGAACTTGTCAACTCAAATGATGAACGAATGCGATTTGAACTAGTTGTGTTCGGCCATTCCTCAATTGTTGTAACTTCTGCCGGTTCAACTTTAATACTTTGAAAACGCATGATGCAACTAAGAAGGTTAATAGAATGAGTGTAATAAACATACTTTTCCATCTTAGCATCCAAGGTGTGTGTATTTATAATAGAAAAAACAGCCCTAAGATGTTTACTAAAACGCTCTCGGTTTTCACTATAAATAAACATATTATCAAAGCAATAAATCGGATGTCTATACTTAAAAGTTATGTGATCAATATGTAGACTATCCGTATATATTCTAAAAGTCCTTTCATGCTTAGGTTCATTTACCGGAATAAAATAAGGACTTAAAGACTTACTTACCTCCTTCTTTGCACAAATTAACTCACCCTGGTTTTGAAGGCTAATAAGCAACCTTCTCGGCAACTCCTTAGGGATGACTTCATGGAATTTCTGAAAAATAGCAAGACTAGATGTAGAAAAAGATGTTAGAGTAAAAGAAAAAGCGTTAGTAAAAAGGTTCCTTGCGGTTCCTTTTAAATCCAACAAAACAACAAGTTGTTTTTCTTGAATCGCACTATCTACCTTTCCGGAATTAACGTACAAACATTCTTTTCTCACACTTAGAGCGATTGCCTTTTTTCTCACTTTTGGCTCGGCTTTTTCTATGATTTTTACCTCATGGGTAGGATCACTCGTATTTTTCAACTCACTCTCTTTTTTCTCTCTTGGAACATCATCTAAAGGTTGTAAATGAAGTGGATTTATCGTAACCAAAGGTTGATTCCCATCTTCCGGAAGTTCCTCTAACTTGTCGGTTTCTTTCTCAAAATCAGATTCTTCGGTTTTGTTATCACGAACCCACGTTCCATCATCCAACATGATCATAGTACTCTTGTTAGGGCAGTCCCTAGCAAAGTGTCCTTTCCCATACATTTAAAACATTCCCAAACAAGATTTGGATTAGAATTTACCCTCGTATTGGCCGAAACGGTTGAATTTTGTGACCTTACTGCCCCAAACTTCCCCGTGGCTGTTTTTGCATCATTAAATACCTCTTTACCCTTGCTTTGGCTCAGCAAAACAGTAGAAAAATTCTGGGGTGGATTCGGCTCCTTCCAAGGTAGGAAAGTTGCCGGTTTTGCCCTTAAACTCTTTTCTTGTTGCTGTCTTTCGACCTGCTCTGCATAATATAACATAGAAGTAATATTATCAAGATTAACACATTCTACCTTTGATCTGATCTTATCATTTAGACCAGCCAAGAACCGAGCCATTGTTGCCTCATTTCCTTCATTAATATCGGCCCGAATCATTGCAATTTGCATTGCCTTGTAATACTCATCGACCGAACTCTCTCCTTGCTTTAACCTTTGTAAACGGTTGTAAAGTTCCTTTATGTAATCTAGAGGAACAAAATGCCGTTTCATCACCGCTTTCAACTCGGCCCAAGTTGCAATTTCTGGTTGTTCCACTTTTACCCTTGTCTTGGTCTCATTATTCCACCAACTAGAAGCATATCCATAAAACTCCATGGCTGCTAACTTTACTTTCTTTTTCTCCGAATAGTTATGAACAGCAAAAACATGGTTAACATTATGAATCCAATCAAAAAATAATTTGGGATTATTTGTAGCTTCGAAAGACGGAATCTTCGTCTTGCTTGAATCAAGATTGTTGTCATAATTAACGATGAAATTGGTCCCCTCGTCTTGGTTCAAAAATTTGATTGTTGATCAACCGGTTTGGTGGCGGATTTGGAGGTGGCCTAGGTTGCTCAACTTCATCAACTAATTGAAGATTGTTCTCGGCTAGTTCACCATTTAAGTCATCAATTTGTTGAACATGTTGATTTGTCACGGCTATTTGGCCTTGTAACGAATCAATTTTACTTGTCATGGCAGCCATGTTTCTCGCCATAGCTTCTATCATTTTGTACATCTTTTCTTGATCAAAGGCTTCAACTTTCTTTGATGGAGATCCTTCAAAAGACATTGTTATAAGATAAGAAAAAGAAAAGAAAACACTCAAAAACGTTAGATAGCAAAGAAAGTTTCACTCTTTATTCCAACACCGCTCGTATAGAACTTCAAACTCTAGATTTAAAGAATGGGTTCCTAACTTGTTGCGTTGACACAAGGCTGAAAAATAAGGAAAGAAATCCTATCTTTGACCTAAACAAAAAACTTTAGAAAGAAAAAGATGAAGAAACGAATTCCTAATCGAGAAAAGAAACCGGTTCTTGATGATCTTGATCTTCTTGATGTTCTTGATCTTCTTGATCTTGTTTGCTTGAATTTTCCCTTGATTTTGTCCGAAGTTATCAAGTAGTGAAGCGGGGTTGCTTTCAATACTTGATTTATGGTATTGTTTCGGCTCAAAATAACAAGGAGGAACGTTTGCCAATTCTTGGACGAAGTTGTGTTGCTTTCGCTTGATCAAGAAGTTTGCTATTGGCTTTATAGTTCGCTATTCAATCTATACTAACTTGGCTGCCAATTTCTTTACACCAAGAGGCTTTTTTCTTTTTGACAATCGGCTGCCCAAATTACTTTTTGTGCCGTGGCTTTTTTTGTTATTTTGTCAATCAAGCAAACAAGAAAAAAAAAATTGTGCGTAGGGTACACCGGGAATTGGAGAAGAACCTTTTGCTCTGATACCACCTGATGAAGAACCGCAAGGTTCGACTTAAGTTTGAGCCCGATCTTTCTTCAATTCTCGAACTAGTTTCTATGGGAATTCAATCAACGCAACACTAAGGGAGGTTAATTAACAATGGAGGCTGAAACACCACAACTAGAGAAACAAGCTAGTTGATACAGTAACTCAAAGAATGAATGAAGTTCTACATAGAAGTTCAAACACGAGAAGCTAAGGAATAACCTTACCAAAATATCAATATATCTAACGTAAATATCAAAGTGGCCGAAATCTCCCTTAAGTAGGTTGAGATTTCGGTTACAAACCATAAAAGAAATAAGAGTCCTTAAAGGATTAAGACTCTTGAAAACAAATAAGAGTCCTTGAAGAATTAGGACTCTTGAATAACAACTTGCTATCAAGTAACTACCTAACAACAAAAGTGGCGGCTAGAATCTATTCCAACTACCAAATCTATGAAGAGTCCTAGTTGCATTAGGACTCTTTATTAACAAACTAACTAACACATGGACAACATGTCCTTTATTATAGCAACTACTTGCTATACACGAAATTAAGTAATTAAATATGCTGAAAATAAACTAGGACTCTTTATTAACAAACTAACTGACACATGGACAACATGTCCTTTATTATAGCAACTACTTGCTATACACGAAATTAAGTAATTAAATATGCTGAAAATAATTAAAGTCTAGTACAGACTTTAATTGGACACAAAAAGTCTAAAATGCCCTTTTTGAATTCGTCCCAATTCTGGACAGCTTGTTGGGCCAACTTGCACGACGATTTCGGATGTCAAGAAGGCAGAATCTGATCTCGGGTTCTCATGAAAGTTGTAGATATGCCTCTTATATTTAATATGCAACTGGAATCAGCTCAATTGGATAAACGGATAGAAAGTTATGACCATTCTCGCCAAACCATTTGTAAAGTCTGTCCAATCCCTCATCATCTTGTATGATTACTAAAATACCCTTCTTAGCCTCTTTGCTTGATAGGGCCTAATTGTACACTTGTGAACTTGAGAGGCTGCCTCGTATAACATTCCTAGATGTAACTTAGCATCCTCTTTATACTTTAGAACTCGGGTCAATGATGTAGATATTTGCTTCACGTCCCTTGTTCTAAGTCTCTTGCTTAGTCGATGTATGTGCTCCTTTGACTTGGGCAGCCTCGAGGTTGGTACCGTATCACAAGACAGGGAAAGACACAATATGGGTGATTGTGGACAGATTGACGAAGATTTCTACAAATGTACATGAATGAGATTGTTAGACTTCATGGTGTACCGGTATTTATAGTCTCAGATAGGAACCCAAGATTCGTGTCTCATTTTTGGAGAAGTTTCAATGAAGCCATGGGAACCAAGTTGTCCCTTACCACCGCCTATCACCCACAAACAGATGGACAATAAGAGAGTACTATTCAAACATTGGAGTATATGCTTAGGGTTTGTGTTCTAGACTTCAAGGGTAGTTGGATAGAACACCTAAATTTGGTGGAGTTTGCCTATAACAATAGTCACCAAGCAAGTATCAGAATGGCACCATATGAAGCACTTTATGGCAGACGATATGGATCACCGGTATGCTGGATGAGTTTTATGTCATGAGATTTGGGGAAAGTGGCAGACTGAGTCCAAGATATGTAGGTCTATACGAGATATTGGAAATAGTGGATGAGTTAGCTTACCGTCTAGCTTTACCACCAACATTGCCAAGACTTCACAACGTCTTCCATTTATGACAACTAAGGAAATATGTACCCGACCCTATTCATAGTCTAGAGGCAGAACCTTTAGAACTTCATGAGGATTTATCATATCAAGAGATACCGGTACGATATGTGGATAGAAAGAAGCAAGCGTTGAGAACAAGAACAATACCTTATGTGAAGGTACAATGGTCGCATCACACGGAAAGAGAAGTTGTATGGGAGCGGGAAGACGAGTCAAGGAAGAAATAGCCTCACCTATTCCAAGAGCAAGGTAAGTAAGTTTCGGGATGAAACTATCATAAGGGGGGAGGATGTGATACCCAGGACCATTTGACCTTAGAAATTGCATGCTTATATTTGAATATTATGTGACTAATTGAATTTTTATATGTGTTATATATGTTGTACATAATTGTTTAAGGTTTCTATGTCATCATGGAGTAATTAGAGGACCTAAGTGTATAAGAAAAAATTCTATGTTAGTTAGTTATTTATTTTTGGTGGGAAGTTAGTAAGTATGAAGGGTGTCTTTAGAGATAGTTCTAAGAGGGCTGAACTTTTAGGATTGGTTGGATGTTTTAGAGTTGTAAGTTCTCAGAAATATGGAGTTTTTATAGACTACAAACAGAGGAGAAAGATAGAGAAGGGGAGGAAAGAATAAGGAAGAGAAGAGGGAAAACAAGAGTTCTAGAAAATCTGGACAGCAAGTAAGAATACTTTGGCAGAAATTGTAAAAGACCTCAGATTATTCCCAAATTTTTACTATAGATAATAGACTCCCTAAACTAGATTATGACCGAAGTAAATGTCATTCTAAGTTTTGGATCAGAGATATTATCATCGGAGTAGAAAGTTGTGGTAGTTCGAGTAAAAAACAGAGTGATGAGAATAGATCATCAAGTTGAAGTAGTAATCGAAGCCTGATCGACCCCATTCTTTTTCCTAAAGTTAAAAGACATATAGAAGTGCATTCTGAACGACGGAGATTAAGTTTAAACGGTTCTATTAAGAGTGAATGCTTCTAGAAGTTGCCTCTGCAAACTAGAAAATTCTGCTTTCTAATATCCTTTCGATTTTTTTATTAAGTGTTCAAGGTAAGAACCCTTCGTCCTTGTTTTTTAGTCCAAAATCACATGAAATGTTCGTTTAGGTTATGAAATTTTGAAGTTTTCCCTTGTTTTATTGCATAAAAATATGGATAAAGACCGAGTTATGTTTGCATCGTTGCATGCTTATACTTGATGATTAATGCGTATGTTGTTGATAAATTGCTGGATGTATTACATGAGAGTCAGCATATGCATATTCTCAATCTAGAGCTCTTGTCTACATGATGACCCTAGACTAGGATATATTCCAAACTTATGATATAAGTGCTCGGGAGCGCTTCCTGTCCCTTCATCATACCTGGTCCCTTGCAGATTTAAAAGTTAGGGTTGTTAACAAGTCATTCAGTCAACGAGGATGGATAATGAAAAGAATATATCCTTAAATAGCAATTATGAGGCTTACTAGTTACGTTATGATATGATACAAGTTACAAGTTTAATGGCCTTCCTAAACGGCATTAAAGGTTGGGGTTGTTAACAGTTTGATAGTGTTATTGTTTGATAATTGAGCTCGGTTGTAGAATTACTTGTTGCATGTCATTGTGGTACTAATCATGTCAAGTTTATATGTATTGGAAGGATACGAGTATGTCAAGTTATGTTAAGTACTCGGAGTACTATTTCTGTTATGTATGTGATCGATTTGGTTGAATATTGTTATCACATGTTATGTGTATGATTTGGTAATGTTTCTAAGTGTCAAAATAAGTCTAAAAATAGTGTTTTGGGTTGGGATTTCGGAATGTGCAGAAAATGACTTTTCACTCAAAAAATTTGCCTTGAAAATGTCATCACTGGATCTCAGACGACCGGATCATAGGTCTTTCGTCCGACAAAACTACTGGACTATTTCGGATGAGGGAAATAGGAAAAGCGGTCGACCGTGCCTAATATCCCCTTGACCTGACTCAAACGGTCGACCGGCTCTGTAAAGTAGTTCCGCCGTACTTTTTGTAGATGTTTTCGTCCTGAACTCGGACGTCCCTATCTATCGACCGACATATGTTTCTATCGTGTGAAGTCCTTTTACTTTGTTTATACTTTTTTTAAGTTATGTCAAGTACAAGTTATGCAAGATCTAAAGTTTCATGATTATGTTTTCAAGTATTTTACAAAGGTTTTGAACATGTATTTTCAAATGTTTGGGAAATGGGGGATGTGTTGAAGTCTCTTTGGTCCTTCATCCCAAGGCCGTTCGACCTCTTACTAAGCTAGTGTGGCTTACCCTATTATATTTTCATGTTTTTCATATGAGTATGATGAGGGTGCTGATGATAAGGCATGGGATGGGCTGCAAGACGAGTAGTAGATAAATTGAAGTCATGTAATAAGTATTGAATCTCTTTTAAGTTAAAGAACAATGATTACAATATATTAAGTTGTAGGTCCTTGAAGTATTGTTGGATTTATAATAAAGGCAAGTTTATTCTGTTATGTTATAGCTCGGAAGATATTATATTATTAAGGATTCTTTGCCACATTGGTAGATGTGGCATTGCCATGTCACCTTCTGGTTTTGGAGTGTGACAAATAGAACTATGTATCTGTCTTTGTCACGCCTCGTAAACAGAAGGTGACTTGACAATGCCTCATCTACCAATGAGACAAAGAACCCATAACAGAACATACTCTTCTAAGCCATAAATATAACGGAAGAACGTAAACTTTATTAAAACATCGTCATCAACATAAATTACATAAACTTAATACTAAGTTGTTCAACTTAATAAAGGTTCACTATACTATTACATCAACATTACTTAATTAAGTTCTACTTGACGTGCTCCCCGTCCCAAGTCTCCTCATCAGCATCATCTATAAAACATAAAAAGACAAAAGGATGAACCTCACTAGCCCAGTAAGAATCGATCACCCTTGGGATAAAGGACCAAATGTGACTCCAAAACATATGAAAATACATCTTCATTGGAGATAACATGTATACATTTTGAAACCACTTGTACAATACTTAAAACATAACATAAGAGTTCAGAAATTACACAACCCATACATAACATAACTTGAAAAGGATAAAAGCATTATAGAAAATCTCAGTTGATGGTAAAGACAACCCGGTAGATCGAAAGGTCATCCGAGGACAAGACAAAAATTTATACAAAAAGTCTGGTTGACCGACATGACATGCCGATGGACCGCAATCGCTTCGGTCGAGAGGGTTTAGGGCCCGGTCGACTGTAATCCATCACCAGTTATCCATAGTCAGCCTCAGTAGTTTATCCCGGACGACTACTATATGATCCGGTCGACCGAACCAGTCGTCTGAGATACAATGAAGAAATTTTCAAGGCTTAATTTGTGAAGGAGGGTGAAGGTAACACGAAATATTTCCATGCCTTGTGTAATAATAATAGAAAACGTCTGTATATCTCTACTTTGCAGAATGATCAAGGTGGATGGATGATGGATCAAGCAGATATCGGCGCTGAGTCACATTGATTTTACTCTGCTTTGTATTCCGAAGACGATTCATTACTGGGGGTAGAGCATGTTTTGGCCTCCATCCCTCGGCTAGTGGATGATTCGGCTAACCGAGCTCTTTCGGTTCTTCCCTCTCGGTTTGAGGTACGTGTTGCAGTTTTTTCATTAGATAGAAATAGTGTTACAGGTCCGGATGGATTTTTGGGGGGTTTCTTCCAAGATTGTTGGGATATTGTTGGTGATGATATTTTGCAGGCGGTTTGTGATTTTTGGTCGGGATTGCAAATGCCAAAGGCACTGGCTAGTACTTTAATTGTTCTATTGCCTAAAACACAGAATCCCACTCAGCTTTCCGGTTTCCGGCCTATATCTTTGTGTAATTTTG
The DNA here is from genome assembly GCA_026122235.1 of Vinca minor. NCBI lineage: Eukaryota > Viridiplantae > Streptophyta > Magnoliopsida > Gentianales > Apocynaceae > Vinca > Vinca minor. The sequence continues at coordinate 1,353,600 of JAOCZM010000232.1, forward strand.
TAAATAAGGTAATCACTAAGGTAATGGCCACTTGGCTTGGTAAGCTCTTGCCCTCACACATATCGTTGAATCAGACAGGTTTTATTAAGGGTAGATCTATTTCTGATAATGTCTTATTGGCTATGGAACTTAATCATTCCATTAATCACAAGGTGAGGGGTGGGAATTTGGTCATAAAGCTAGATATGATGAAAGCTTTTGACCGAGTTTCTCACTCTTTTCTTCTTCAAGTATTGCAGCAATTTGGCTTTGGACCTCATTTTCTTCACATTATCCGGAATATCCTTAGCTCGAACTGGTTTTCTGTAATGGTAAATGGGGTGTCCTACCGCTTTAGTCATGCTCGTCGGGGGGTGAAGCAAGGGGATCCGCTTTCTCCACTACTTTACATTCTATCGGCTGAAGCCTTTTCGCGGGGACTTAATGCTTTATCTTTATCTGGAAATCTTTTGCCTCACTATGTGCCTAAACAATCTGTTATTATTACTCACCTTTCCTTTGCAGACGATATTATTATCTTCACTAATGGGCAAAAATGAAGTCTACGTGCACTTGTTGATTTTTTACAACTATATGAGAAGGCTTCGGGTCAACGAGCTAATGTAGGGAAATGTTCTTATTATACATCTACAACGATTGCTGAAGGTCAACATAGTATGATTCAAGAAGTGACCGGTTTTGTAGAGGGGGATTTTCCGATGACCTATCTTGGTTGTCCTATTTATCCGGGTCGGTCCAAAGTTCGATATTTTGATGGTCTATTGGAAAAGGTGGCGGCTCGTGTGGAGGGTTGGCAGCGAAAATTGTTAAGTATGGGCAGCAGCCTTTTATTAGTTCGTTCGGTGCTGAACTTTATGCCAATTCATATCCTTGCCACTTGCAATGTGCCGAAATTGGTCATGTTACAGTTAGAACGTATGTTTTCTCGTTTTGTCTAGGGTCAGACGGATGGTCAAGAGCGTAAACACTGGATGTCCTGGAGTAGAATGTCAAGGCCTACGGAATGTAATGGAGTGGGTATGCATTCGGTGGTACAGTTATATGAGGCTTTTTCTTGGAAACTGTGGTGGAATTTTCGGACTGTTGACTCCCTATGGGCAATCTTCCTTAAATCCAAGTATTGTTCTGGGCTGCCTCATGTAACACAAGGTCAAATTGTTGGAGGTTGTTCTTCAACTTGGAGACGCATGATGTTGGTTAAGGATGAGGTGGAGAAGCATATGGGAATTCTTTTACGTGATGGTAGCTCTAGTTTTTATTATGAGAATTTCACTCTTCGGGGTCCCTTGAGCTCCATTATGCCATCATCTTCTCGGCTACAGGAAGCGAAAATTTGTGATTTTATTCTTGATCATTCTTGGCAGCGAAGAGAGTTAAGGGAATGTGTCCCGGTTTCATTTATGGACTTATTACCTGAAGTTTATTTGTCTGGGGAAAGGGATAAACTGATATGGATAGATAATCCCCGGGGGGGTTTTTCTCTCGCGTCTGCTATGGTTATTATGAGAGGAATGGAGGTAACACAATTGTCGCGCACTTGCATTTGGAATAAGGTAATCCCACTCTCTTTGTCTTTGTTCATGTGGAAATTGTTAAATCACTTTCTTGCTCTTGATGAAGATAGAATTCGGTTTGGGGTGTCCATGGCTTCTCGTTGTGCTTGTTTGGGTGGTATTGAAACCTATGATCATGTGTTTTTACAATGTAAATTAGCCCGGGTAGTGTGGCGGGAGGCGAGTACCTCGGTTGGTCTGCTTCTTCCCGCAATTCCCATTGATAATATTCATGGCATGTTATCTTTCTGTTGGTCAGCCGGGGGAAATGTTTCCCGTAGTATATTGATCATTATGGCATGCTTTGCTTGTTGGATTTTATGGAAGGCCCGTTGTCGTTTTGTTTATAAGGCAAAGGCCACAACGCAGTCTACTATCCTTGCTCAACTACGGGACTATACTGCTGCATTGCTGCAGGCTCGGGGACTAAACTTTGGAACTCCTTGTGTTCGTAATCCTCGCCGGCTACTACTAGTCAGATGGGGGAGTGCTTTCCCTAATGAGGTAGTGCTTAATATTGATGGCATATCGAAAGGGAATCCGGGACCGTCGGGCATTGGGGGTGTTCTTCAGCAAAGGAATTGGGAGTTCATTTCAGCATTTTCCACTTTTATAGGAGATAGTAGTACTAGTATGGCGGCGGAATTACAGGCGCTAGTTCAAGGATTGCAAATGGCTTCTCATTGTGGCATACAGGATTTTCTGGTCCAATCAGATTCGAAAATATTGGCTAAGGCAGTTGCCTCAGGTATGATTTCTAATTGGTCTTTAGACACTAATTTTCGTCGAGCTATTTTTCTTCTTGGATCTCGCAGGTTGGTACACGTTTTCCGGGAAGTCAACTCAGTTGCAGATGCATTGCTAATCAAGCAATATCCGATAAGTGTTCTGTCATTTATTCTACCGCTCAATCTCTTCCTTCGCGGATTCTTGGACTACTTAAATTGGACCAAAGCAACATGCCTTATCTACGCATTAGATAGGCTCTTGCATTTTGTATTTATTGCTTTGCATTTAGAAGCATAGACCTATTTGTAACATCCTTGGTCATATTATAAATGATCAAGTCCTATATCTAATTTCATGCCTTTTTTAGTGGATTTATTTCCACCTTTTGTTAGGGAGGTTTGGTATTACGTCCCCCTCCTTGTAACTTTTTGCCGATTTGGCTATATTAATAAACGGGGGTCCGCCCCACCACGCTGGTGGCTTTAAAAAAAAAAAAAAAAAATTGTGAAGGAAAACTCATTTATGCACTTTTAAATCTTCCAACCCAAAAACACCTTTTTTGACTGACTTTACAATATAATAACATAACCATAACATAATGGCAACAAAACACAACCTGTCAAAATATTACATTAACATATCGGTCATATACATATCAGAAATTGTAACATAATGGAAAACGTGCTCCAAGCACCTTATAACATAACATAACTTGTAGTTTTATGACATATCGAATTCGACATGACATGTATCACTATGACATGCAACAAGTAATTTCTACAACCAAGCTCGATCATCTTATAATAACACTAACCAACTGTTAACAACCCCAAACTTTAATGCCGCTTAGGAGGCCCTCGTTAACATAACATAACTGGTAAAGTATTTTAAAAACTATTTAAGGATATACCTTTGTTATGTCATAGTTAAATCCTCGTGAACTGCACAACACTGTTAACAACCCTTACGTTTTACTCCCGGAAGGGTCTGGGCCAGGGGACTAGAAGCGCTCCCGGGCACTTATATTATAAACCCGAAATATACCCTGGACTAGGGTCATCAACATATAAGAGCTATAGATTGAGAATATGCACATACTGACTCTCATGGAATGCATCCAGCAATTTATATAACAACATACGCAAGAATCATCAAGTATAATCATACAAACGATGTAAACGTAATTGGGTTCTTCATCCATATTTTGATGCATTAAAACATGGGAAATATTTCATGCATTTCATAACTTTTTAAAAGACCAGTTCATGCGTTTTAGGACTGAAAAACAAGAACGAAGGATCCTTACATGGTACACTTAAACAAGGAATCAAAGGAAGAACATGAAGCATAATTTCTGGTTAGCAGAGGTGACTTACAATTACTCCTAATTGAACCGTTAAAACATAACCTCAACTGTTTAGAATATAGTCCGTCAAATTTTTAAACTCCAGAAACGAGAATCACTCCGATCAGATATCGTCTGATACTCAAACTTAACAATTTATCCTCAACACTCTGATTTTACTAGAACTGCCACAACCTTGCACTCAGAATATGATATCTCTCAATCCAGATAATATAATCCAAATCCCTACGGTCTGAATCTAGTTTCATGAGCCTAGTATCTATGGTTAAAATAGGAGAATGATTAGAGATCGTTTACTATGTCTGCAAAAGGATTCTTACTCGCTGTCCAGGTTTCCAGCACTATGGTTTTCTCTCTTTTCTTTCTCTTATCTTTCTCTTCCTTAATCCTCTATATATAGCCTACATATGTCCAGATTTTGGAGTGTTGTGACTCTTCAACCATACATAAAAACCTTTTGTCCTTATATCTAAAGACACTCTTTCATATGTAACTACTTTCCTCCAAAAATAACCAACTATCAACTTAACATATAAGTCCCTAAACTTTCTACCCTTGCTCGTGCGCCCCTAAAACTAATCAGATAAACTTAACATATAACATATAAAATACATAAGCGCATAAAACATGCTATTAAAAGGTCTTGGTTATCACAATCTTACTCTTCAAGATGAATAGATTTACTAAGCAAACTCCTCTTGTATGAGCCTAAAATATATTCCATCATTTCATACGGCTCTGTCATGTATCTAATGGATTATAAAGAACATTATTAGCGGACCAATCATTAGATAGTCCAAGCTCTGACTTTCTGACATATTTTACTTTTAATTTATTTCCTTTTCTTTGTTAAGAGCATATTAGATAACAATGACAACAATTATGTAAAAACATGAAACATTTTCCAAATAGAAACTCACACTAGCATTTTAGGAACAATATTCTTTCCATATTATGAGTTAATACGGTGAGGGGTTGTTGGAGTTTGCATTTGATAGAGGCGCTCAATTGGATTAGGCATTAAATTGGAATGGGGAAAAGACCCGGTCGATCGAGAGCTGTCTTGGGTCGACCGAACTTTTTGTCTCTCCGGTCGGCCGAGAACCAGTTCTCCGATCGACTGAACCAGTTGGACCAGGTCAAAACCGGCTCATCTACTTGTGTGAGGGAGTGTGTGTGTATGGGAGTAGTGGGAGAGAAATATGGGGAGAGTGGGTAATTTCACTTATACCACACTAGAAGAAAATTTGTTTTTCATTCTCACTCTCACTTGATTTTTTAAGATTCTTTCCAGCTTTCTCTCTACACTCTAGCCGAAATCCAAGAAGCAAAAAATATGGGATTTTCCTTCTTTGTTTACACACTCTCAAGAACAATTAAAGAGAAGAAAAATATGATTTTTCTCATCTCTTGATTTCCGATTTTCCTAAGTAACTTATACATTGTGGATTCCGGGAAAAGTGTTTTCAATCTTCGGAGTTTTTCGGACTAGTATCTGAAACTTGAACTAACAAGCTCAAAGTTTGGTGTGTGGATACCAGTAGAGACAGTAGTCTAAAGGCTATTGTTAGTGGTTCTTAGTAGCAGAATTCGGGTAGCGTCGATTAGATCGACATAAAGGTATAATTCCTAACGTAGGATTTTTTATTCTTTCTCGTGAGTAGATCCTCTAAAGGAATGTAATCACAACATATACTAGTCTCCACACATTATTGTTGTCCTTAAAATTCCACAATAATGATTGACTATGGACATTTTTGAATAGTTCAATGTAAAGATCATATTCGTGGTTACTTGAATCCCCGAGACTATTTGTGAATTGGTAGAAATGATTGTTGCTAAATACGTCTCATTACTGTTGAGAATTGTTGTCACGGCCAACATAGAAAATACCTAAAGGGTCGCACACTATTATACTCTAGATTAGGCTTCTTAGAGTTTATATTTGATATATGTGCTCAATTGGATTGGGCAAAAGACCCAGTCAACCGAGCGTTGGCTCGTGTCGACCAAATTTTTTGTCACTCCGGTCGGTAGAGAACCATTTCTCTGGTCGACCGGACCAGTTGGACTTTGTTAAAACCGACACATCTACATGTATGAGGGAGTGTCTAGGTAAAAGGGGAATGGGAGAGAATAATGGGGATGTGGAGTTAGTGGATTATTCCACGAACAACACATAATGATGAAATGTTAATCATTCTCCATATTAATCTAGAATTAATTGAATTCATTTCCATTCTCTCTTCTCTCTAGACGAAACAAAGTGAAAGAAAAATTATTTTCTTTATCTCACATTTACACGCTTTTAAGAACAATTAAACGAGAAGAAAAATATGATATTTTATCTCTTTGATTTTTCGGTTTTTCATAAGTAATATATACTTTGTGGATTTCGGGAAAGTGTTTCCAAACTTTGTAGTTCTTGGACTAGCATCTGAAGCACGGAGTAACGAGCTCATAGGTTGGTGTCTCGATACCAATAGAAACAGGAGTCTGAAGGCTGCTGTTGGTGATCATTAGTAGCAGAATCCGGGCAACGTCGATTTGATCGACACAAATGTATAATTCCTAACACAGGGCTTTTCGTTCTTTCTCGTGAGTATATCCTCTAAAGGAACTTAATCACACGCTTTTATTTTCGTTTCGTTTTGGGGATTACGAATATTTCCTTCAAGTGGTATCATAGCCTATCACTAGAACCCAATAACTTTGCTATGTGTTATTGTGTTTTGTATTAGACGGATAATGCATGTCATATGATGTTTTTTACCTTTGTACAGCCTCAAGGAAGTCGTTTAAGTGTTAAACGAATTGTAAATTCATGCTTTTTGATGTTTGTTTTGGCAAATATTCGATAGATTGGAAGAGGCTCGCGGTAGACCAAACATGTGGTAAAAAATGGGATTTTACTACTGCCTAAATTTTGGCCTACTGGTGAGCAATCACGGTCTACCGAGGCAGGTCTATTTTCAGGCCGGTCTTTCAGAAATGTTCTGGGTCGACTGAGGTGGCCTAATTTCTTTTCATTGTTTTGGTTTCTGCTTTATTTGCGCTCTTAGTATGATTTTGTGTTTGTTTTGAGCATGGTGCATAATGATAGCATTTGACCAATGGTTTTATTATAATACGGTTTGCGAGTCCTGCCTTCTCTTATCAAAATCTTGTTGTAATTTTAATCTCAGATGTAACTCAAGAATTCTTTCAATTATGTAAAAGTTTAGAATAAGATTTTATTTTTACATATGTAACAAGTGATGAAGAAAGGCGTCCATTATATGGAGGAAACCAAAGGAGGCGGAAGGTAATAGATAGGATTTATTGCTTCTCCACCTTTAGATTGACTTAGGATTATTACTATGTCAAGATTTATTTACTGTTTTTATGTATTTTGCATGAGATGCTTGATGCATGTTTACAGTATTAATTTTAGCATGAGATGCATATTCAAACGTATAATCAGATTATACACCTTTTGGTGAGACAAATTTAAAAATCCTTCAAATTTTAAATATTAAGTTTATTTCCTTCCAAGTGGGGCCCTCGTTAAAACCAAGATCAACAGTAGTGTGAACTTTCGAGTAGAATAAGTATTTGTTTATCCTGGTGAGCCGCGAAGGATAAGTTAGTGATATCCGTTTGTCAACCTTGGGTTATACTTAACCAGAATACCTCAATGGTTGAGAATCTGGAGGCAAAAGGGATGAGATGTGCATTTATGTACTGAGGGTAATCATTACTTACTTAACCAACCAAGAGTCACATAATTGATGTGATAAGCAAGTGTTCCTTACCTAAAGCGTCTTGTTAAGTATAGTAGCCAAAGCTGCCTTGAGAATGATGAAATATGGATCTCGATCCTACTAGAAAGTCTTGAACTTTTCGAATGAATACTTGAGGGTTATTCATTTGAAGAAAATAGTGGGAGAATCATTAAATAAAGTCCTTTTAATGATTTTAAAATATGACAACTAAAACTTTGCAAATTCTTCTTTGTAGATAAAATGGAAAATGCAATAATTGCATCAAACTCACTATCATTGTGATATGTCCTTTGGGACAAACTTGAGGGAGAAAACTTCCTCGACTGGTATAGGAACTTGGGAATCGTTCTCAAGCACGAGAAAAAGCTGTATGTTCTCGAGGAAAAAATTCCTGATCCACCAGTCTTAGGGGCTCCGATCGCTGAAAGAAATGCTTATTGTAAGAACTTAGATGACACATTGGATGTGTGTAGTCTTATGTTAGTGACCATGACCTCTGAGCTTCAGAAGCAACATGAGGAAATGGGATCTTTCGATATGATTAATCATCTAAGGAAACTCTTTCAGGGTCAAGCCCGCAATGAGAGATTCGATAGGTCGAAGGCTCTTTTTCAGTGCAAAATGGCAGAGGGAACACCAGTCGAAACTCACGTTCTGAATATCATAGGCTATATTGAGAGCCTCAAAAGATTGGGGTTTTCTCTGGGCTAGAAGCTATCCACTGATTTGATTCTGCAATCGTTGCCTGAATCATTCGGTCAGGTTGTTGTAAACTAAAACATGAATAAGATAGACAAATCCCTCCCACAATTGTTGAACATGTTGAGGACTGCCGAGAAGGAAATAGGCAAGTCCTAGGCCATTTACATGATCAACAACAGGGGCAAAGGTTTTTGAAAGCCTATGGAACATATAGTCTTAGTTTGCCTTATGGAATTGTTCTAGATTTAGACAGTTGTCTTTATGTACCTACTTTAACAAAGATTATTATTTTTATCTGTTGTTTGAACAAGATGGGTTTTGATATTTATATTAAAAACCAACGAATGTCGCTATCGTTAAATGATATTTTTTATTTTAGCGCTACATTGGTGAATGGTTTATACTTTCTAGACCTAGAGTCAACGGTTTATAACATAAATACAAAGAGGTTAAAGTCAAAAGAGTATAATCCTACATACCTCTGGCATTGTCGCTTAAGCCATATAAACGAAAACCGCATTTTCCAAACACCACAAAGATGGATTGTTGGAATCATTTGATTTGAATCATATGATACATGCGAACCTTGTTTAATGGATAAGATGACAGCTTCTCCTTTTACTAAAACTGGAGAACGAGCAAAGGAGTTGTTGGAACTAATACATAGTGATGTATGTGGTCCATTCAATATCCATGCAAGAGGTGGTTATCTATATTTCATTTCTTTTACTGATGAATTCAGTCGTTTTGGATATGTGTTTCTTATGAAATACATGTCTGAAGCATTTGAAAAGTTCAAAGAGTATAAGAATGAAGTAGAAAACCAGTTTGTCACAAGTATTATGATGCTTCGATACGATCGAGGTGGGGAATACTTAAAGTCAAGAATTTCGTGACTATCTAAAGAGTTGTGGAATTGTTTCACAACTTTCTCCTCCGGCCACTCCTCAATGGAACGGTATATCCGAAAGGTGAAATCGAACTCTATTAGATATGGTTCGTTAAATGATGAGTCGCGCGAGCCTTTCAAACTCCTTTTGAGGATTTGCTTTGGAAGCAGCCGCTTTAAAACTAAACAGAAATCCATCTAAATCTGTTGAAATAACACCTTATCAAATATGGACTCGGACGCGTCCTAGTATGTATTTCTTAAATATTTGGGGTTGTGAAACGTCTAGCTTTGGACAAGCTCAGCCAAAAGTTGGTCAAGTGCACCTTTGTGGGGGTATCCTAAGGAAACTAAATGGGATTACTTCTACATTTCGAATGAGAACGAAGTGTTTGTCTCTCGTGACAGAGTTTTTCTAGAAGAGAAATTTCTTTCTGGGAAAACAAGTAGGAGCCATGTGGAATTTAATGAAGTTCCGCATTTTGGTGAAATTCCAAGGGAACTTGGTAATATTCCAGGCACAAGTGACCAGGTGGAATTGGAACAATCTACACAAGCTGTTGTGGAGCCAATTCCAGAAACACAAGAATTGCGTAGGTCCAGTAGAGTTCGTCAATCACCCAAAATTTTGGATTTTTCGTAACAGAACATGGATATGTTATGTTTATTGATCACGATGAACCTACAACCTACAATCAAGCAGTTACTAGTCCAGATTCTGAGAAATGGCTTGAGGCCATAAAATCCGAAATGGATTCCATGTACACTAACCAAGTATGTATCTTGGTAGATGCGGCTGAGAGGCTAACCCTAATAGGGTGCAAGTGGGTTTTCAAATTGAAAACTTACATGGAATGGAATGTTCAAACGTACTAGAGGCGACTTGTAAATCTGGCAAATGGATGAGACCTTTTCCTCTATAGTTATGTTCAAATCCATTCATATCTTGTTTGAAATAGCTGCTTACTATGATTATAAAATCTGGCAAATGGATGTCAAAACTACTTTCCTTAATGGAAACCTAGATGAGGACGTGTATATGATACAAGTCGAAGGCTTTGTCGATCCAAATAATGCCAATAAAGTATGTTAGCCATTGAAGTCAATTTATGGACTAAAGAAAGCTTCTAGAAGCTGAAATTGACGTTTTGACGAAGTCATACACGAGTTCGGTTTTTATCAAGAACGTTGATGAACCTTGTGTTTATAATAAGTTGAGTGGAAACTCGGTGGTATTCCATTATTTTGTATGTACATGACATACTACTCATCCGGAATGACATTCCAACCTTGGAATCTGTAAAGGTCTGGTTGGGGCAATGTTTCTCTATGAAGGACTTAGGTGAAGCAAGCTTCATCTTAGGAGTCAAGATCTATAAAGATAGATCACGCAGACTTGTTGGCTAAGTCAGAGTACGTATATAGACAAAGTGCTAAATCGGTTTAGCATGCAAGAGTCCAAAAAGGGCCTTTGTCCTATAGTACTTAGTACAGTTATTTCAAGACAACAGCGTGCTAAGACACTGGATGAGAAATAACGCATGAGTGAAATTCCATATGCTTCGGCAATTGTATCTATCATGTATGCCATGTTGTGTACTCGCCCATATATCTCGTATGCTTTGAGTATAACGAGCAGATACCAGTCTACATATGGTGAACGCCACTGGATAGCCGTCAAGAACATCCTTAAGTACTTGTGAAGGACTAAGGACACGTTCTTAATCTATGGCGGGGAAGACGAGCTCATTGTAATTTGTTTCATTGATGCTAGTTTCCAAAACCGACAAAGACGACTTTAGATCGCAATTGGGTTATGTGCTTTGCATAAACGGAGGTGTTGTGTGCTGGAGGAGTTCAAAGCAAGCGACCGTTGCAGATTCTACAACTGAAGTCGAGTATATAGTTACATAGGATGTTTCTAAAGAAGTTGTTTGGATCCGAAAGTTCATTACTAAACATGGTGTGGTGCCTAGCATTTCAAAAGTGATTAATCTCTATTGTGCAACAATGGAACAATATCACAATCAAAGGAACCAAGGTCTCACCAAAGGTCCAAACATATACTGCGGCGGTATCCCCTGATACGTGAGATCATTGACAGAGGATATGTGAAGATTTGCATGGTTCATATGAACGATAACATTGTTGACCCACTGATGAAGTCGCTGACACAATAGGAGCATGATTGCCATACTTGAAGCATGGATATTAGATACCAAGAGAACTGGTCTTAGAAATAGTTCTTATGTACAGTATACACTAAAAGGAAAGGTTGTTGTCTTTAATGTAAGTGGGAGATTGTTGTATTTCTTTTTCATGTGATGAAATATTAAGGTATGAATTCCATTATTATTGTTTTGAATACGGCTTTGTTTTTTGTATTAAAACATATAATAACGTCCTTAGATAGTTATGTAATTGTTACATTGAACTATTGTAAAATGTCCCTAGTCAATCATTATTGTGGAATTTTAATGGCAACAATAATGTGTGGAGACTATTATGGGTTGTGATTAAATACGTGATATTAAATCAAACACATGGGTATTTGATACTGGACTGACCCGCTTATAAGAACATTTAATGGATTATTATATAAATGTAACCAATGTTCTTATAATGATTTTGTTTTCACCTAAATCCTTTGACTTAAGATCACACAAGATTTCCTACTTGGCTAATGGTATACTTTGATAGTGTCAAACGCCATCTGTAACTAGATAGGCTATAAAGGCATTTGTTGGGTGTAGTTATGAACCATGTCAGGATGAGGTGTGATAGGTAGAGGATTTGTCCCTCCTATACAACATGAGTGATATCTTGGGCCCCTTGATTGAGTGAGACTAATTCATGGCCATGAACAAGTGAATTAATATGAGATATTAATGTAATTTGATTAGTCTACTTGGGAACCCAGAAACTGACATTGGACTATACAAGTTTGTGACTTGTGTTCAATCCAGATATCGAGGACAAATGGATTAGTGCAAAAGATCATATGGTTACTGGAATCACCGGGACTATTTGTGAATTGAGAGTAATGATGTGATGCTAGATACCTCTCATTACTGTTGACACTTTTTGTCACGACCAACATAGCAAATACCTAAATTGTTGCAAACTATTATCAACAAGAGTGGGCTTGTTGGAGTTTACATTTGATATAGGTGCTTAATTGGATTGGGCAAAAGACTCGGTCGACCAAGAGCTGTCTCGGGTTGACCGAACTTTTTTCACTCCAGTCGGCCGAGAACCATTTCTCCGATCGACCTGAACCAGTTAGACTTGGTCAAAACCGGCACATCTACATGTGTGGGGGAGTGTGTAGGTCAAATGGGAGTGGGGAGAGAATATTGGGATGTGGAGTTAGTGGGTTATTCCACTAACACCACATAATGATGAAATGTTCATCATTCATCATCCTCCATTTTCTAGAATTAATTGAATTCCTCTCAATTCTCTTTTCTCTCTAGCCGAAACAAAGTGAAAGAAAAATTCTGTTTTTTATCTCACTTTTAGACACTCTCAAGAACAATTAAAAGAGAAGAAAAATACGACTTTTCATCTCTTTGATTTTTCGGTTTTTTCTAAGTAATCTATACTTTGTGGATTCCGGGAAGTGTTTCCAAACTTTGTAGTTCTAGGACTAGCATATGAAACACGGAGTAATGAGCTCAGTTGTTGGTGTATGGATACCAATAGAGACAGGAGTCTGAAGGCGGTTGTTGGTGATTATTAGTTGCAAAATATGAGCAACTTCGATTAGATGGATACAAAGGTATAATTCCTAACACAGGGTCTTTTGGTTCTTTCTTGTGAGTAGATCCTCTAAAGGAACGTAATCCTGCACTTTTATTTCTGCTGCGTTTTGGAGATTACGAATTTTTCCTTCAAGTCATGAAGGCTACTGTGGGCGGTTCGTTGAAGCAGAATCCTAGCAACGTCAATTAGATCGACTTAAAGGTATAATTCCAAATACAGGATTTTTGGTTCATTCTTTTGAGTAGATCCTCTAAAGGAACATAATCCCGTGCTATTTATTTCGGTTGCATTTTAGAGATTACAATTTTTTCCTTCAGTGGTATTAGAACCAATCAGGAGAACCCAATAATTTGGTTGATGTGTTATCGTGTTTGTATTAGATGAATAATGCATGTCGTAGGATTTTTTTACCTTTCTACAGCCTCTGGAAAGTCATTTTAGTTTTAAACGAATTCCGGAACGAATTGTAAAATTCGTGTTTTCGGCTGTTTTCTATTTTCTGGAAAAAGTTCACTCGACCGTCAGAGGTTTGCGATAGATTGAACGTGAGTTAGAAAATAGGATTTTGCTACTGTCTAGATTTCGATCGACCGCTGAGAAATCACGGTCGACCGAGGCTAGTCTCTTATCAGGCCGATCGATCAGAAATGTTCTGGGTCCCCCGAGGTAGCCTAATTTTTACACTATTTTGGTTACTGCCTTAACACGGTCAACTGGGAGTATGGCCCAGGTCGACCGGAAAGGGGCAGGCAAAGTGTATTTGCACCTTTAGCATGATTTTGTGTTTGTTTTGAGCATGGTGCATGGTAATAGCCTTTGACAAGTGGTTTTATTGTAATACGACCTGAATGTCGTGCTTTTCGTATCAAATTCTTGTTGTATTTTTCAATCTCGAATGTAACTCGAGAATTCTTTCAATTATATATGTAAAAGTATAGAATATGATTTTTTTTACATATGTAACAAGTGATTGAAGAAGGCGTCCATCAGATGGAGGAAACCACAAGGAGGCGGAAGACAGTATTTAGGATTTATTGCTCTTCCAATTTTAGATTGACCTAGGATTTTCCGTTGGCTCGGAAAATTCGCATAAGGGCTATTACTATGTCACGATTTATTTACTTGTATGTATTTTGCATGAGATGTGTGATGCATGTTTACAATATATTTTAGCATGAGATGCATATTCACGCATATAATCCAATTATAAATTGTTTGGTGAGACAAATTTAAAACCCTCAATTTTAAATATTAAGCTTATCCCTTCCATCATTGGCCTTCGTCAAGGCCAAGATCGATAGTAGTGTGAACTTCCGAGTGGAATAAGCGTCTGTCTATCCTGGTGAGGCGCGAAGGATAAATTAGTGATATCCGACGGCGCAATCATGAGTCTTACTTAACCGGATTGCCAATACTGAGCTTTATAGCCAAAGCTGCCTCGGTATTGGGTCGGGTGGCAAAGGGTTAAGATGTGCAGTTACGTACTTAGGGAAAGTGCTACCTACTTAACCAACCAAGACTTACATAATTGATGTGATTAGCAAACGTTACTTACCTAAACAACCATTTATGGAGCTTTTTTATCCAAATCTACCTCGAGATTGGGGATATATGGATCTTTGTCCTACTAGAAAGTTTTAAACTTTCCGATAGAATACTTGAGGGTTATTCATTTGAAGAAAATAGTGGGAGAATCATAAATAAAGTATTTTTAATGATTTTAGAATATGACAACTAAAACTTTGCAAATTCTTCTCTGTAGATCAGTCTTTGAGAAGGACAAACTTGAGGGAGGAAACTTCCTCGACAGGTGTAGGAAATCCAATCGGAACTCACGTTGTGAACTTGATAAGCTATATTGAGAGCTTTGAAAGACTTGGATTTCCTCTGGGCTAGGAGCTATCCACTGATTTGATTATGCGATCGTTGCCTGAATCATTCAGTCAGATTGTATTAAACTACAACATGAATGAGATTGATAAACCTCCCCAAAATTGTTGAACCTGTTGAGACTGCCGAGACGGAAATAGGAAAATCCAAGGCCGTTTAGATGGTCAACAACAAAGGGCAAGGGTTTTGGTAAGTATAAGGGAAAACCTTTAAGCAAACCTAAGGGCAAGCCTAACCATTCTAAGAAAGAACTGAAGCCCAAGAGCGATGTGACTAAGGATGGAAATTGTTTCCATTGGAAGAGAAACTGTCCTAGTTTTCTTGTCGGTAAAAAGCTTGTAAATAGAGCAAATGTTACTTCTGGCTCAGGTATTTATGTTATTAAGATCAACCTGTCTACTACTACTTCTTCATGGGTATTAGATACTGGATGTGGTTCTCAGATTTATATGAATGTGCAGGGACTTCAAAGGCGTAGAGAGCTGGTAAAAGGCGACGTACGCGTTGGCAATGGAACAAGAGTTGCTGCATTAGCTGTAGGAACATATAGTCTTAGTTTGCCTTTTGGAATTGTTCTAGATTTAGACAGTTGTCTTTATGTACATACTTTAACAAAAAATATTATTTCGATCTCTTGTTTGGACAAGATGGGTTTTGATATTCATATTAAAAACTAATGAATGTCGTTATCGTTAAATGATTTTTTTTTAATTTTTTTTTTTATTGTAGTCCTACATTGGTGAATGATTTATACTTTCTAGACCTAGAGTCACCAATTTATAACATAAATAGAAAAAGTATAAAGACTAAAGAATTTAATCCTACATACATCTGGCATTGTCGCTTAGGCCATATAAACGAAAACTACATTTTCAAACTTCATAAAGATGAATTGTTGGAACCATTTGATTTTGAATCATATGATAATACAAGCCTGGTTTAATGGGTAAGATGGCTGGTTCTCCTTTTACTAGAACTAGAGAACGAGCAAATGAGTTGTTGGAACTAATACATAATGATGTATGTGGTCCGTTCAATATCCATGCAAGAGGTGGTTATCTATATTTCATTACATTTATCTACGATTTCAGTCGTTTTAGATACGTGTTTCTTATGAAACATAAGTCTGAGGCCTTTGAAAAGCTCAAAGAGTACAAGAATAAAGTAGAAATCCAGCTTGACAAAAGTATTAAGATACTTCGATCTGATCGAAAGTTGAGAATTCCGTGACTATCTAAAGAGTTGTGGAATAGTTTCACAACTTTCTCCTCTGGCTACTCCTGAATGTAATGGTGTATCCGAAATGTGAAATCGAACCCTATTAGATATGGTTCGATCATTGAGGAGTCACGCGAGCCTTCTAAACTTCTTTTGGGGACATGCTTTAGAAGTAGCAGCTTTAACACCAACAGAGTTCCATCCAAATCTGTTGAAACGACATCATATCAGATATGGATTGGGAAGCGTCCTAGTATGTCTTTCGTAAAGATTTGGGGTTGAGGCGTTTGTGAAACGTCCAGCTTTGGACAAGTTCAGCCCAAAGTCGGTCAGGTGCATTAATGTGGGGTATCTTAACGAAACTAAAGTATACTACTTCTACATTCCTGATGAGAACAAAGTGTTTGTTGCTAAAAAATATTTTTCTAGATAAACAGTTTCTTTTTGGGAAAACAAATGGGAGCCATGTGGAACTTAATGAAGTTCCGGAGCTTGGTGAAATTCCAAGGGAACTTGGTGAAGTTCCAGGCACAAGTGACCAGGTGGAATTGGAACAAGCTACACAAGCTATTATGGAGCAAGTGCCAGAAAAACAAGAATTGCGTAGGTCTAGTAGAGTTCGTAGATCACCCAAAAAATTTGGATTTTTCGTAACAGAACATGGAGTTGTTATGTTTATTGATCATGATGAAGCTACAACCTACAATCAATCAATTACTAGTACAGATTCTGAGAAATGGCTTGAGACCATGAGATCCGAAATGGATTCCATGTACACTAACCAAGTATGGATCTTGGTAGATGTGCTTGAGAGGGTAACCCCAATAGGGAGCAAGTGGGTTTTCAAATTGAAAACTGACATGTAAGGGAATGTTCGAACGTACAAGGGGCGACTTGTCGCAGAATGTTTTAAACAGATTCATGGTATTGACTGTGATGAGACCTTTTTCCCTGTAGTTATGTTGAAATCCATTCCTATCTTGCTCGATATAGCTACATAATACGATGAGCACCTATATCAAATGTAAATTACAACATCTAGGAGGGCATTCTTTTGTGATCAAAATGGATCACAAAAGCCTTCAATGTCTAGTTTTAAAAACCAACATATGTCAACCGTTAATTTACACTATGAATTGAATACATTTAGATTTTAATGGAATTTTAAAAATCTGAATTGAATATCTATAGCCCTTAAAAAATCACATAAAATCTTAATTGAATATATCCCTCTTAATTAATAGGTGAATGGATTTCCTCTCATCACTCTAGAAGTGATCCCCTGAAGAATGATTTTCCATAAAACTCAATATCAACTGATTAAGTTCTCAATTGAAAGGTGAATAAATTCTTAATGATTCAGGGGAAAACCCCTTAAAATAAAAAATATTTTTTTACCCAAAATCTAACTCTAAATTGTTCCACTAAATACGATCAGACGATCATACTCCATAATTTGAAATCTGAGCAACCTCACCTCTCCCTAGCAACCTGTTCCATTTTTTTCATCCCACGAAAATCTTCATATGTCACTATTTCATTATCAGTAATAAAAGCACTATGAGAATCATCCAATAAAAGCGATAACAGTAACACATACCTAAATCGGTTTATTAAAACCTTTAAAATTCGTTTATAGGTCAAAATGCTCAAACTAACTGGCCAAAGTCACTAACTGGTCAAAATGCTCAAAGGGATTAAATAGTAGATTGATATTAGGTTCCGTTGTATATTCATTCACTTTGGGTAGTCACAATGTCCTGCTAGGGACCGCTTGTGATTTATGAACTCACACTACTACTAAGTGTGTTTTCATTGCCATTGTGATATGAACCTACAGGGTCACACGCATAGACGAGCTAACGAGGTTCATGTCCAGATTCAATGAATCTAGAATGCGTCTAGGTTCATTGTATCTGACATTTATTTTTCTGAGAATAATAAAGCGTAATTATTCGAATAGAGATAAGGGGCATTTTCGGTATAGCTGGGATTACGTGGGAGTTATTATCCGATAAAGACTCCCACTACCAGCAGAAGTCTAGAGGACGTGGGAGTTATAGACTCCCACTGGCAAAAGAGGTTGATAGGACGTGGGAGTTGTGCTTGAGACAACCTCTCACTCCCTATATAAACCTCTCTTGGCCGAAACCCTAGGGGTTAATGCTTTTAGCCGAAATACCAAAAGACCTAGAATATCAGATTTTCTATTCTGCCTCTTCCTTTTCTCTCTAATCCCCGAAACTCAAAAAAACGAAGAGCTAGCAATCACTGTTCGTTTCGTCGCGTGGATACCGGTAGAGGGACATTCCGCAAAGGGAAAACCATTGGTGGCAGCAACGTATCCAAGAAACAACAACTTCCATTCAAGAATCAGATTCTTGAACCCGAAAAGTAAGTCTTTTTCTTGTATTTTTTGATTCCTATTGTATGAGCGGATCCTTCAGGGGAGGACTCATGGGTGTTAGGAACGAGTTTCCGCCTATGAATCCCTTCAAATATGTTAAGAAATATCGACTATAACAACCTAAAATCGTTGCAACAACTGTTAATACAATATATAGCAATTGTTAGTTTCAGACTTAACAACGGTAAGATACATATCTTAGAATTGTTAGTGAAATATAAAACAATTGTTAATATACTACATAACCGTTAAAAGTTACCGAGTTAACAACCGTTAGCAACAGATTTAACAGTTGTTACGAAAGATATAACAACTGTAAGTTCAATACCTAATAGCTGTAAGTTACAATTTTACAATTGTTAGTTTCAGATATAACCACTCTTAGATAAATGTACAACAGATGTTACAAAATATTACAGCAATCGTACATGACAATAGAAGATAAAGTAATCAGAAAGATAAACAGAGTTACAGTCTGTTGAATTCAAAAGTTAATGAATTCGGTTGTTACAAACCTTTCATGTAACTCTCCTACTGAAAAATATTCAAATCAGTATAAAAATAGTGGGTTGATCAGACCCCGCGAATTTTGGTCTGTCATTCGTGTACGTGCCTCCTGCGCAAGCGCGAACGAGATTCTAACTTGGGGCAAAATATTTTAAATTCAAGTAACCTATTTTTACATATAAAGTTGTTCTCACTTCCATATGCAACACATGTGGAATGTTATCCCAGTAGCTTAAATTATGAGGAACTTATAAATAGGGCCTCCTTGGCTTCCCTTCTCTATAGTCTCCTGAAGTGGAATGTTGAGAAACTCCTAATGATTTTTATTTTTTTTCATAAATAATACATACTGGTAGAAATACAAATCCAATTGTCCACAAAGAAATATCGTTGAAATGAATATCTAGCTTCTTTTAGATAAATTACTCCAATTATTTTACTAGGTAGATAGTGGTATGAAATCGGATATATCCTACTTTCTTTTTTAGGACAATATATCGAAGTATTTCAAGGATATATATTCCTCAAAGGTGAAAATCCTCTATACCCATGTATGTTCTCAATTATGTGTTTAACCAATCAGAATTTGTCATGTGATCATTTTTTTAATTATATATACACATGGTGAATTCTGATTGGTTAGACACATAACTGGGTACATAGACGGGTTTAGAGGATTATTTGCCATTCCTCAAACATCAATCCCACGAAGCTTCAATTATATTTGGTCATCATAAAACTCAACACTGAAATTAAAATGGATATATATTTTATGCTTCAGAAACTTACAACACAGAGTTTGGAAGAATAATACGGAAAGTAAAAACTTGCACGGACTATTAGACTTAGACACAGAAACAGGAATACAATAACCAAGCTTTTGATGAGTGTAACAGGTTGCTAATTAATATCACATTAACAAGAATTCGAATCTCCTGGGTAATTGGTGTCATATCCAAGAACTCCACGGGCCACGTCCTACTCCAAGTAAGTGTATGATTTTACGTGCATTCATAGACTAAGTTCATATTAGTCTCACCGCTAGTGAGGATAGAAATTGGGCGCCTCATAGGGGTAACCACAGAAAAAAGTACTAGACACAGAAACACGTAAAAGATTTATCAAACAATGCATTTCCTCACTTGAAAGATCCAATAACATGGTGGTCTTTGTAAATTGGAACTTCAACATCTACTCCAAGTGTCGTCACCATTGTTGTTCGGAACAATACCACAGCACCAGACCTCAGCACTCTCTTCCAAAGAGCCGGTTTTCGAACTTCTGTTGGTTCCCCATAACGGTAGCCAATTTGCAGTACAGAATTTGGAATTGGAGCAGAACCCTCATGCAATGGTAAGCTTAAATGGGCACTTAATCCTTTCGAATATGCATAATTAAAAAGGTCTCTAACAGAAGTATGAGCCTCACCTATATATTCATCTCCAAGTTTTTGCTTACTATAAAGCTTGATCACAAGCATTAGACCAGAATGTTGAAGGCCTACCTCAGCTATTGTGTAATCCAGGCTGCAGTTCCAAGCAGGGTTTGTGAGGTTGTGTTTGTCCACTGGCGTTTTCTTTATCGTTTTCTCGTTCCCATTAAAGGAGACTTTCGCATAAACTTTCATCTTGAAGAATTTTCGAATATTTGGAAGATTGCTCTTCAAAATCTTTTTCAAGTATCTTAACTTTTTTCTTAGGACATTCAGGGCTTTTATGTCCCATTTCTCCACAATTCCAACATTTACAATCTTTTTTATTATCAAATTTATTTGATTTATTATTTGAATTATCTCTCTTATAAAAATTTTTCTTCTGGTATTTTGGTTTAGTATTATTAACATATTTCTTTTTATATTTCTTATATTTCTTTTTATTTTTATATTTTCTTTTCTTTTGATTATGACATCCCCAGTTTCCTGGTGGATCGAATTGTTCACAACATATATCTCTTATTCTTTTAGATTTTTTCATTAAATTATTATTTAAACATATTTCACTAAAATAATTTAACATAATTTTTATTCTTAATCCTAAAGTATCTATATTATTTTTAGCTTCTTCACTATTTTTATATACTTCCCATTGTCTTCTAACTTGTATATTCCATGGGTAGGGTAGTTTACCATAAAACATATCTAAGTATGGTTGTTGATTAATTGTACTATAATATTGTTTATAATAATAATCAGTAAATTCATTAATATAATGTTTTAGATAACATATATCACATATTTGTAAATTAATTAATTTTAGTCTTGCTTCTTGTATTTCTTTTTGTATTTCGATTTCTTTATTTCTTATCCATTCTATTCCTACAAATTCACTTCCTAAATAATCTACCATTATACTTAATCCTTTACTATCACTTTGTATTAATTCAGTTTCTATATTTCTTTTTATTATTGCCTTAGAATCTATTCCTACTCCTTCCCACCAATTTCTTATTGCTCCATCAAAAGTAGCTATTATAAATTCAAATTTTCTTTCATTATTCCAATTAGCATCATTTTCTACGGTTAATAAAAAGATTAACATATTCTTTTCCCAATTTAGTATATCTTTATATCTATCTGTGCTACAATCTATATTTAATTTTGTTCCTCCTCTTATTATGGGTTCTTCTTTATCTGGACAAGGATAATATTTTCCTCTGTATTCTTTATTATTGGGTTTATTTATAAAATTATCATAATATTTGATTTTATTATTTATTATAGGTGCATAACTTTCACCCAAAGGGTCTATTTCTGGTTTAACGGTGGAAGGTCCTCATATTTCACCAGCATATACATCTTTAATATTGAATTCTAAATTATCAAGTGATAATTGACTTAAATTATCTGCCAAATTATCTATATCAATATCAGGATTCATTATCAATATAAGGATTTATTATTAATATCAGGATTTATTGTCAATATCAAGATTCATCTTCTTTCTTTTTATCATCTTTTATTATCAACTTTTCTATTTTTTCTATATATTCTTTTTCCTTACTTACTATTCTTGGAAGATGTATTTTCATAAAGGCTTCATCTGGTGATCCTTTTTCTGGTATTGTATTAAATAATTTTACATCTTTTATAGATCTATATAATATTTTTTGTTCTTTTTCTTTTTTATTTATAGGATTTTTATTAACTTGTTCTATTAGATTTCTTGTTTCTATTAGTGATATACCAGTAGTTTTTTTCACAATCTTCTATGGCTTTTTTCACATCCATCTATTCTTTTTATTTATTCTTATTAAATTATTATCTATACTTTCAAGTTTTTTCTGACAAACTTATTTTATAATCTTTTATTTCTTTAAGTATTATTATTAAATTTTTTATTTCATCAAGAATTTTATCCATTTTATTTTACTTATAATATTCTTTTAGTTTTAATATTTGATGACCACAATATCTTATACAATCATCTGCTATATCTTTACCTTGTTTATTATCAGACTTATATTTACTTTGAATTTCGTAATTCATATTACAATATTCTTTATTTTTATTAATTCTTTTTATTTTATTATATCTATTTATGTCTTTAGATTTTTCCATAGTAAATTATTATTTTATTAAACTTATTAATGATTTACCATATTATCTGTTTAAATTTTTATGAATTATTTATTATTGCCTCTTAATCGCCGGCTCTGATACCATTAGGGTGAGCGGTGCTCGATGTTATCTCGATTATGTTAGAATCGAGATTCTAGCCTCGTTTATTATTGTCAGTGTGTATTATTATTATCTGAAAAATTTTATTATTACTATTCCCGATTTACTATTCATGGGTCACTATTCACAGAATTAATTATTTTCTGTTTTATTACTTGAACTAATTATTTGGTAGGGGACCTCTTACTTGAAGTAATTATTTTTGCAGGAAATTTTATCTCTTAGGTCAACTTTGTCATCAAAAGTTGTTTAAATAATTTATTATTAAAATTATTAATTATTTCAAAATTTATGGCTTATTAATTATTTTTTGTTTTTTACTATTCACGGTTACTATTCACCGTTATTGTTCACAGTAGCAAAAATCACTATTCACAGTAGCAAATTTCACACGTTTTCTTTCTTCCTAGCTTGTTAATTATTGCTGAATTTTTTCATTATTATTATCTAGATTATTATGTATTTGTTTATAGTGTTCCAAGAATTCCTTATTAATCTTATGATAACTATCAATTTTATGTTTTAATCTTTTTTATACTAGTATTAACATATTCTATAGTTAAATTATGACAAACTAATTTATTCAAATAACTATTATTAAAATAATTATAATAATTATTGAGTTTAATATTATAATCATATTCTACTCCTAATTCTTTTATTTCTTTTAACATTTTATCACAAATTTCACATTCATAACTACTTATATTATTATTCATCATAAATATTTAGAATAACTTAGAAAATATTATTATTATAATGATAAGAATTATTATACTAGTAGTTATTTCACACTTAAAAGAATACTCATATATTTTATCCATTATTATCAATTTTTTAAATATTTAATAAGGCTTATTTCAATTATACATGTTTTTATTATATTATCTTTTACCTTATTATGAATATTATGAACATCATCTATCTCTTTATATATAAACAAATCCATTTATTTCTTAATTATTTTCAGATTCAAACATTATATAATATATATCGGTTTTATCCCATTCATAATCATAATTATAAGGATCATTATATAAATGTGCAGATACTTTATTTCGAAAATAGTAATTATCAACTTCATCCATTATAGAAATTGTTATATCATTATTCAAATTTTCTATTAAATATGTTATTAGTCTTTTTTCAGTTATTAAAATATCCATTAAATCATTAGAAAGAGTATTATCCAAATGAAGAGTATCAAATAATGATTCCTTGTATATGAACAAATCCATAGATTGGTAATTTCTCGGCCTAGGATAATTTTTAAGCAATACTTTCAGTATTATTCTCTATCTACAGATTATCTTAACTTCAAATAAGAACATAATTCATCAAAATAAAGAGATTAAGAAGTAACCTTCAGCTTTCCTACCGCACTTGCCTTACTCCTAGCGGCTTTCCCTAAACGGCCTCCTGCCTAGCGGTACTTCAATGCCTGGCGGATCAGCGGTGTGCTTCTAACGGATTGCTTCACTGTATTCTACACTCAATATTTTGAACTAGATTCTTATGTAAAGAAAAGAATATCTGAAGATTTAGAATAACTTTGAAAATATTATTCAAGAATTATCCCAGTATGAGAGAATTATTTTCTCATATGGAATGATCTATTACAAGAGAAATTATTTGCAGAGACTTGCTCTACCATTCTTATGAACTATTACAAGAGCAGAGACTTTCTCTACTTTGAAACTATGAAGAATTATTTGCAGAGACTTGCTCTACCAAAACTATGAAACTTATGAAATTATGAAAACTTTCTCTTTCCTCTCAACTTTCTCTTTCTTTTTCTCTCTCTTGGATTCTCGATTTCCAACTCTCGATTCTCCTTTCTGATATTTTCAAATCTCTTTATAGAGATTTTTTCCTATCACTATTCAACTACATCGTAAGCAATGACGCTTACTTTTTACATTATTGTACTTGACTATCGTAAGCAATGACGCTTACTTTACATTATTGTACTGTCTAAAGTATTACATTATTGTACTGTCTACAATATATTTTTATTATTACAACTACAGTAGTCTTCTATTATCTTGATCTGACTGCTCCAGTTGTCCTTTGTTCTTCAATATCTGTTCAACTTTATCAGTACTATGGGACCATTTTCCCTCTGACATTTCTTGAATCTTATCTTTTGGGATTATTTGCATGGCTATCTTGATTATTTCCATGGCCTTCTTGACTAGTATTCAGAATCTAATTATTGCTTTTACCAAATATCTTATAATATCTTTGGTAAAAATTCCTTATCAAACTATTAATGACTTTTATCCCATTTAATCTTCTTCGAATTATCCAATCTTCAGAAATTGCTGGATCTTGATTATTATATCCAACTTTGCTGAACTTCATTATTTTCTTCGGGACTTATTGAATATATCTTTATAAAAATATTTTTGTCTTGAAAAAACTGATTTATAGAAAATTATATCAAATTTTTTCTTAAATTATAAATATACATATTACCTCCACTTCTTATGAAAAATTTGAAAATTATATCAAACTTTTGCTTAAATTATATATATAAAGAAAATAACAGCTACATATTATCACTGTTTTTTGTGAATATTTAAAGAAGATAACAGCTACTTATTATCACTGTTAGTAAATGAACTATAATTATCGTTCAGTTTTTCATAACATAAAAAGTTACTACTTCCTATTTTTCGTAAATAGGCGATGCTCGGTGTTATCTGATTATGTTAGAATATAAAATTCTAGCCTTTTTATTATTGTTTGTATGTATTATTATTATCTAAAAAATTTTATTATTACTATTCCCGAGTTACTATTCACGGGTCACTATTCACAGAATTAATTATTTTCTGTTTTATTACTTGAACTAGTTTTTTGGTAGGGGACCTCTATACCTTAGGCTTTGTTATTGCTTGAAGTAATTATTTTGCAGGGACCTCTATACCTTAGACTTTGTTATCAATAGATTATTAATTTATTAAAATTATTGCTGCAATTATTATTGAATTTATGGCTCTATTTATTATTTCTGTTTTTTACTATTCACTGTTACTATTCACAGTAGCAGAAATCACTATTCACTCGTTTTTCTTCCTTATGATCTTATTAATTATTGCTAAATTATACTAGCAATATGAGTTAAAAATTATGTATCTAATCATTATGGAATTTCTTAAGATGTTCCATATATTCTTTATTAACTTTATGATAATTTTCTATTTTATCTCTTAATATACTCCTTTGTGTTTTAACATATTCAATAGGGAGATATTGCCAAATTATCCAATTATTCTTATCCTCAAAAAATTTACTTAGTCTTAAATTATCATCATATTCTTTTCCTATCAAATTTATCCTTTCTAACATTATTTCACAAACTTCACATTCATAATAATTACTGATATTACTACTACTCATCTTATATATTTATATCAAAAATCCTATATAATACTCATGTACTTTATTCATTATAATTATAACTATATCATTATCTAAATTTCTTCTCAAAAGTTTAATTATTCTTATCTCAGTTATACAAACTTCCATTAAATCATTTATCAAATCATTATTCATATTATTAATTCCATCTAAATATACTTGATTTAAAAGTATCTCTTTATATATAAATAAATCCATTTATCTCTTAATTATATTGATATTTATATTCAAACATGACATATTCTATGTTATTATCCTCCCATTTATATTCATATTTATTAGGATCATTATATAGAAAAGTAGACATATTATTTTGAAAATAGTAATTATCAACTTTATTCATTATAGAAGTTGTTATATCATTACTCAATTTTTTCCTTAAATATTTTATTAGTCTATTTTCAGTTATTAAAATATCCATTAGATCATTAGCAAGAGTATTATCTAAATGAAGAGTATTTAATAACATTTCCTTGTATATGAACAAATCCATAGATTAGTAATTTCTCGGGCCTAGGATAATTTTTAAGCAATACTTTCAGTATTATTCTCTATCTACAGATTATCTTAACTTCAAATAAGAACATAATTCATCAAAATAAAGAGATTAAGAAGTAACCTTAAGCTTTCCTACCGCACTTGCCTTACTCCTAGCGGCTTTCCCTAAACGGCCTCCTGCCTAGCGGTACTTCAATGCCTGGCGGATCAGCGGTGTGCTTCTAACGGATTGCTTCACTGTATTCTACACTCAATATTTTGAACTAGATTCTTATGTAAAGAAAAGAATATCTGAAGATTTAGAATATCTTTGAAAATATTATTCAAGAATTATCCCAGTATGAGAGAATTATTTTCTCATATGGAATGCTCTATTACAAAGGAAATTATTTGCAGAGACTTGCTCTACCATTTCTTATGAACTATTACAAGAGCAGAGACTTGCTCTACTTTGAAACTTATGAAATTATGAAACTATGAAACTTTCTCTTTCCTCTCAACTTTCTCTTTCTTTTTCTCTCTCTTGGATTCTCGATTTCCAACTCTCGATTATGGTTTTTTCGATGTTCCTTTCTGATATTTTCAAATCTCTTTATAAAGATTTTTTCCTATCACTATTCAACTACATCGTAAGCAATGACGCTTACTTTTTACATTATTGTACTTGACTATCGTAAGCAATGACGCTTACTTTACATTATTGTACTGTCTACAGTATTACATTATTGTACTGTCTACAGTATTACAACAGTTATTACATATTATTGTAGTACTACATTATTCTACTTGATCCAGCTTCAGTTGTCCTTATCCTGATCTGCTTGACCCAGCTTCTTCTTCTTCTTCTTCTATATCTGTTATTTTCCATACTTTATCAGTACTATTAGGCCATATTCCTTCCTTTATTTTTTTAATTTTTTCTTTTAATATTTTGCTCTTATTATTTCTATAACTATCTTGACTTGTAATCAGCATCCAATTATTACTGCTTCCAAGTACCTTATAACATCTTCGGTGAAAATTTCTTAACAAACTATTAATTACTTTGATCCCATTTGATCTCCTCCGAACAATCCAGTCTTCAGAAACTGATGGAACCCTTATATATTTTTTATTTAAATCAATTTCTTGATCTTGAGTATTATATCCAATTGTTATGAGATGCTGAACTTCATTATCTTCTTCAGGACTTATTGAATAGAATTTTAAGAAAATATTTCTTCCTTTGGCAAATTGACTTATTGTAGATTTGAAAATTATATCAAACCTTTCTATTTCTATCAAACTTTTGCTCGGATAAATTATATGTATGAATCCGAAATCTGCTAATATTTTGACCTTCTCTGAATTAGATCCTTGTAAACAGATGATCCTTGGATAAATAGCATTCCCAGGAGCTCTATAAAAAGTATCTTCTTCAACTATGTTGTAGGTCCAATTTATTATGCCTTGCAACTCTTGCTGCCATTTATTTCTTTTTGGAGCAACAGATGAAGATTCTCCTTCTCTAACTATTCTTATTTTTCCTATTTTCTTTTCTAGGGAATTAACTTCATTATCCTTATCCCCAGTTGGTTTTATCTCACTATTCTCTGAAATTATGGGAGTTGGACTAACAGCCTCCTTATATGTATTAGGCTTTTTAGATCCTTCCAAACTTATTTTCATATCTTCTATGGCTGACTTGAAAAATTCTCTATCAGCATTTATCTCATTTTGAAGATGTAAGAGGACATTCATATCATATGCTATTTTAGCTATTCCTCTGAAACTATCTTCAATCTTCTCATCAAGAGCTTTATTCAATATTATTAGATTATCCATCTTCTTATGAATATTTTCCATTATCTGCAAAGAAAATAACAGCTACGTATTATCACTGTTTTTGTTAGTAAATGAACTATAATTATCGTTCAATTTTTCATAACATAAAAGTTACTACTTCCTATTTTTCGTAAATAGGCAACACATACGGATTTGATATTGTCTTTACCGGAACCGTAATCCGGACTAGCCTTGACATTTACCGTTGTCAAGAGGACGTTAACTTGCTAAATAGCAAATTCAGGATTTAATAGAAAATCACTGAGATAATTATTTTGTATTGGGTAATGGATGGATAATTATTTTCAACAAAGGCTTTTATCTGGGTATTATTGGTTTATATAGAAAAAGGCTTTTTATTTAGAAATACTGAAAATTTCAGTATTCCTATGATTATGGCTAATAAGTTGCATAATTATCTTCTGCAACTTAAATGCTCTACTATTATACCTGCATATTTCATTTAGGTCAGTCTTTAAAAGACTGCCTAGTGATTATCAGAAACATCAGTCTGTAATATCAAATTATTATTTATTAAAATTATTACTATTATCAGGTATTTTTAAAGTAGAAAAATAAAATACTATATAATTATACTCATTATGCCACACTTCTAAAGTATTTTTCTACTTTATTATTTCCTCCAAATATTCCTTTTATTATCTTTGATTCATTATCAACTAAAGCACATGTTGTATTATTATATGCAATAGTTAAATATATGCAATAAATTATTAACTTCATAATTTATTATTGTATTTTATTAACAAAGAAACTTTTATCTCCATGATTAATAAATATACCTTCTTTTGTAATATTATAATTATCTAAAGAGTTTAAAAAACTATTTCCCAATATAATATCATATTCTTTGTCACCACTCATATTTGGGTCAACAAAACAATTAATTAGAAAATTATAATTATTTATTGTTATTTTTAGTTTTGTTTCTAATTCACAATATACTTTTTTACCTTCAAAATTATTATATATATATGGATTATTACTTCTAAATTTTTGAAGTCCATGATCTCTATTTTTGGACAGATGATTATTACTTGCTCCTGTATCAATTAGTATTTTTCCATTTATAAATTCCATTCCATTTAAATATTCTCCTTTAATTATTAATGTTTTACTATTATTATTTTTATTATTAATTATTATTTCTTTATTATTAGTAATTTTATTACCCATTATTCTAAAACTACTTCTAGAAGTACTTGCTATATTTTCTAATGTAGGTTTATCTATTATATCTATATTAATAGGAATATCTTCTACTGGTGTTATTAATATGGAAGGTATAGTTTTAGCTAAATCTTTAAAATCTTCTTCAATTTCTATTTGAGGTTTATCCGAATATATATCACAATGATTACTATTTGTTAATGCATATAATGCTCTATAATGAAAAGTTAATGCTTTATTTTTATTTTTCATTGTTATATCTTTTAGTAATTTAAAGTGTAAGCTTAAAACATCATCTATATTTTTATCATTTATATGTATACAAAATCTAGGATAACAAGTAAATATTAGATTTTTATAAAATAAATTACCACTTATGCTTCCTAGATGTCCTACTTGGGCATCTTTGAATCTTTGATCATGCAAACTTATTATTATTGGACTATCTGTTCCTTCTTTAAATAAGGCTTTAATATTAATTTGTATTGCATTTATCATTATATATTGTATTTTATTGGCTTTATGTTTATCTTTTATTTTACTTATTGATTTCTCAATTTCTTTATTATTTAACAAACTTAATTTTATACTACCATCTAGATGTTCTACATCTATGGCCTTTTCTATGTTATGATATTCATGAATAACTATTTTGTCTCTTTTAAATATTCTAGAGACTTTATCAATTATATTATCATTTGGTAACTTTATATTTAATTGTCTATTAATTATTTTATTATATTTCTGATGGTCAAAGGTTGCTTTTAAGGCAAAACCCTTTTCTCCCTCGTATTGTTCTATATCTTCTATTTCCTTTGATTCTATATTTTCTATTTCACTCATTATTAAAATTATAAATATAGGGACTTATTTTCACAATATCAGAATTATTTAGTATTATAAATTATGTACCAAATTATGCAATATTTATATAATAATAAAAAATTTTCTATCTTTCATTAATTATTATTTTATTATTGCCACTTAATCGCTGGCTCTGATACCATTAGGGTGAGCGATGCTCGGTGTTATCGCCTATTTACGAAAAATAGGAAGTAGTAACTTTTTATGTTATGAAAAACTGAACGATAATTATAGTTCATTTACTAACAGTTAGCAGCAGACGTCTTTTCCAGGGGTCTAGATAGACTGATACATTCGGGGAGCATAGGAAGGTATGTAGTCCCACACTCATCTGTTTTGATATCTCATTTAGCTTATGCAGATGACGTAGTTATTTTCTTGAATGGTGCTAAACGTGGTCTGCAAGCTTTGATAGAATTCATTCGGAAATATGAGGACACCTCAGGACAGCGCATCAATGACCATAAGTGTTCCTTTTATGTGGCGGAGAGAATGCAACCACGACAATTGGAGATGATCACTCGGGTGACGGGTTTTGTCCGAGGCAATCTTCCCATGATATATCTCGGATGTCCAATCTTTTTTGGGCGACAAAAGGTAATTTATTACTCATCTATTATTGATAAAATCACTCTTCGCCTGTCGGGATGGCAAAGGAAATTTCTTGACCTAGGAGGACGTCTCACTTTAATTCGGTATGTATTATTATCCATGCCTATGCACATTCTTGTTGTGTGTAGTCCGCCAAAACAAGTACTTGCTCATATGGAAAGATTATTTGCTAACTTTCTATGGGGGAAAACGAAGTATGGGGAACGACGTCATTGGATGTCTTGGAGGAAACTTTGTCGTAGCACTTCGCAAAATGGTTTGGGAATTTCTAATTTAGAATCTTATCAAATAGCTTATTCTCACAAATTGTGGTGGCGTTTCAGGACTTCGACGTCACTGTGGAGAGATTTTCTGGTTGAGAAATATTGTCAATCGTACCCTCATCCTACTATAGTTCCTTCCCGACCCATGGATTCCCCTGTTTGGCGCAGGCTTCTTACGGTTCGGGCTTCGGCAGAGGCTCACATGGGCCTCCTGATTCGAGATGGTGGGTCTTTGTTTTGGTATGAAAATTTCACGTTGCAGGGATCTTTATTGCGAACTGAAGGCGTGGCAGTAGACTCTTCGGTCATTAGGGAACATTTGGGTGACGATGGCTGGTCTGCTGTAGAGACTTTGACGATGACTCAACAACAGGACCTTCCACTAGTTCGGCTATCCCCAGGTCCTGATATTCATATATGGAGCCTTGTCCCAACTGGGAAATTCACAGTTTCTTCTATTTTGCAGACTTTACAACCAAGTGGAGCTTCCCAGCTCTCTCGCACACAGGTTTGGCAATCCTTGCTACCATTGGCGCAGAAACTATTTCTCTGGCGGCTGCTCAATGGTTTTGTAGCTCTAGACGAAGTAAGGAGACGTTGGGGTGTATCTTTAGTCTCAAGGTGTCATTGTGGACATGGGGAGGATACCTTCGCGCACATTTTTACAGAATGTCAAATGGCTTCAAGATTGTGGAAGTATGGATGTGCTTTGGTGGGAATTGCATGGCACACTCTCAGGTTTGACTCTTATCTATCTCTTTTGAAACTGTTGTGGTGGAAAGGAAAAGACAAGTGGCGTGATATTAACTTCATAATCTTTACTAGTGTCTGTTGGGTCCTTTGGAGGGCCCGTTGTCGTTTTATTTTTTATGGTAAAACATCGGTATTTAGGAGCATTTTACATGAATTTGACAGCTACTATATTTCTTTGTTGAAATGTGCAGGTTTGTTTGAGGCATTTACGGGAGGCAACTACTCTATACGATTGAGCCGAGTTAAGGCCATTACTTGGAGGGGTAGTTTGGCTCCCTCGGTCATTCTAAATATAGATGGGGCTTCTAGGGGTAATCCCGGGGTCCCTGCGAGTGCGGGTGGTATAGTTCGCACTTCTTCGGGCTCTTTTATTGGTGCTTTCTCTAATTTCCTTGGCTTAAATCTCTCTAACTCTGCGGCTGAAATGGAAGCAATGATCATTGGTATACGGTATGTTACTTCATTGGGTTTTAACGATATCTGTGTTCAATCGGATTCAAAATTTCTATGTGATTCTTTTAACAAAGGCCGTATTTCTTCTTGGAAGCTTGATTCTCTTTTTCAATGTTTACTCCGCATTTCGATTCTGCAAGAGTTCATCATATTTACAGGGAAGCAAACCAGGTCGCGGACAGTTTGGCAAATGAAGCGTGTGACTCTCGAAATACGGTGGTTTATTCACAGTTTTCGTCACTACCTCGAATCACTAGGGGTAAGTGTCTCCTTGATCATGCAGGAACTCCATATCTAAGGAAAATCAAAGGATAAATTCCTTAGCATCTTAGATTTGATGAATACTAGTATTGTATAGCTTTACTGCTTTGCATATTAGTTTAGCCATATATTGTCTCATCCTTGCGCATATATATAAATGCTCAAGGTTGCACTTTTGCATATTTGTATTTGGGAGGTCAGGTTTTATGTCCCCCTCTCATCACTTCTGCCGGTTTGGCAATTATTAATAAAACGGGGGTCCGCCCCACCACGCTGGTGGCTTTAATTAAAAAAAAAATAAAAAAATAAAAAGTAGCTGTTATCTTCTTTAAATATTCACAAAAAACAGTGATAATATGTAGCTGTTATTTTCTTTATATATATAATTTAAGCAAAAGTTTGATATAATTTTCAAATTTTTCATAAAAAGTGGAGGTAATATGTGTATTTATAATTTAAGAAAAAATTTGATATAATTTTCTATAAATCAGTTTTTTCAAGACAAAAATATTTTTATAAAGATATATTCAATAAGTCCCGAAGAAAATAATGAAGTTCAGCAAAGTTGGATATAATAATCAAGATCCAGCAATTTCTGAAGATTGGATAATTCGAAGAAGATTAAATGGGATAAAAGTCATTAATAGTTTGATAAGGAATTTTTACCAAAGATATTATAAGATATTTGGTAAAAGCAATAATTAGATTCTGAATACTAGTCAAGAAGGCCATGGAAATAATCAAGATAGCCATGCAAATAATCCCAAAAGATAAGATTCAAGAAATGTCAGAGGGAAAATGGTCCCATAGTACTGATAAAGTTGAACAGATATTGAAGAACAAAGGACAACTGGAGCAGTCAGATCAAGATAATAGAAGACTACTGTAGTTGTAATAATAAAAATATACTGTAGACAGTACAATAATGTAATACTGTAGACAGTACAATAATGTAAAGTAAGCGTCATTGCTTACGATAGTCAAGTACAATAATGTAAAAAGTAAGCGTCATTGCTTACGATGTAGTTGAATAGTGATAGGAAAAAATCTCTATAAAGAGATTTGAAAATATCAGAAAGGAGAATCGAGAGTTGGAAATCGAGAATCCAAGAGAGAGAAAAAGAAAGAGAAAGTTGAGAGGAAAGAGAAAGTTTTCATAATTTCATAAGTTTCATAGTTTTGGTAGAGCAAGTCTCTGCAAATAATTTCTCTTGTAATAGATCATTCCATATGAGAAAATAATTCTCTCATACTGGGATAATTCTTGAATAATATTTTCAAAGTTATTCTAAATCTTCAGATATTCTTTTCTTTACATAAGAATCTAGTTCAAAATATTGAGTGTAGAATACAGTGAAGCAATCCGTTAGAAGCACACCGCTGATCCGCCAGGCATTGAAGTACCGCTAGGCAGGAGGCCGTTTAGGGAAAGCCGCTAGGAGTAAGGCAAGTGCGGTAGGAAAGCTGAAGGTTACTTCTTAATCTCTTTATTTTGATGAATTATGTTCTTATTTGAAGTTAAGATAATCTGTAGATAGAGAATAATACTGAAAGTATTGCTTAAAAATTATCCTAGGCCGAGAAATTACCAATCTATGGAATCATTATTTGATACTCTTCATTTGGATAATACTCTTTCTAATGATTTAATGGATATTTTAATAACTGAAAAAAGACTAATAACATATTTAATAGAAAATTTGAATAATGATATAACAATTTCTATAATGGATGAAGTTGATAATTACTATTTTCGAAATAAAGTATCTGCACATTTATATAATGATCCTTATAATTATGATTATGAATGGGATAAAACCGATATATATTATATAATGTTTGAATCTGAAAATAATTAAGAAATAAATGGATTTGTTTATATATAAAGAGATAGATGATGTTCATAATATTCATAATAAGGTAAAAGATAATATAATAAAAACATGTATAATTGAAATAAGCCTTATTAAATATTTAAAAAATTGATAATAATGGATAAAATATATGAGTATTCTTTTAAGTGTGAAATAACTACTAGTATAATAATTCTTATCATTATAATAATAATATTTTCTAAGTTATTCTAAATATTTATGATGAATAATAATATAAGTAGTTATGAATGTGAAATTTGTGATAAAATGTTAAAAGAAATAAAAGAATTAGGACTAGAATATGATTATAATATTAAACTCAATAATTATTATAATTATTTTAATAATAGTTATTTGAATAAATTAGTTTGTCATAATTTAACTATAGAATATGTTAATACTAGTATAAAAAGATTAAAACATAAAATTGATAGTTATCATAAGATTAATAAGGAATTCTTGGAACACTATAAACAAATACATAATAATCTAGATAATAATAATGAAAAAATTCAGCAATAATTAACAAGCTAGGAAGAAAGAAAACGTGTGAAATTTGCTACTGTGAATAGTGATTTTTGCTACTGTGAACAGTAACGGTGAATAGTAACCGTGAATAGTAAAAAACAAAAAATAATTAATAAGCCATAAATTTTGAAATAATTAATAATTTTAATAATAAATTATTTAAACAACTTTTGATGACAAAGTTGACCTAAGAGATAAAATTTCCTGCAAAAATAATTACTTCAAGTAAGAGGTCCCCTACCAAATAATTAGTTCAAGTAATAAAACAGAAAATAATTAATTCTGTGAATAGTGACCCATGAATAGTAAATCGGGAATAGTAATAATAAAATTTTTCAGATAATAATAATACACACTGACAATAATAAACAGGCTAGAATCTCAGATTCTAACATAATCAGATAACACCGAGCACCGCTCACCCTAATGGTATCAGAGCCAGCGATTAAGAGGCAATAATAAATAATTCATAAAAATTTAAACAGATAATATGGTAAATCATTAATAAGTTTAATAAAATAATAATTTACTATGGAAAAATCTAAAGACATAAATAGATATAATAAAATAAAAAGAATTAATAAAAATAAAGAATATTGTAATATGAATTACGAAATTCAAAGTAAATATAAGTCTGATAATAAACAAGGTAAAGATATAGCAGATGATTGTATAAGATATTATGGTCATCAAATATTAAAACTAAAAGAATATTATAAGTAAAATAAAATGGATAAAATTCTTGATGAAATAAAAAATTTAAGAATAATACTTAAAGAAATAAAAGATTATAAAATAAGTTTGTCAGAAAAACTTGAAAGTATAGATAATAATTTAATAAGAATAAATAAAAGAATAGATGGATGTGAAAAGGCCATAGAAGATTGTGAAAAAACTACTGGTATATCACTAATAGAAACAAGAAATCTAATAGAACAAGTTAATAAAAATCCTATAAATAAAAAAGAAAAAGAACAAAAAATATTATATAGATCTATAAAAGATGTAAAATTATTTAATACAATACCAGAAAAAGGATCACCAGATGAAGCCTTTATGAAAATACATCTTCCAAGAATAGTAAGTAAGGAAAAAGAATATATAGAAAAAATAGAAAAGTTGATAATAAAAGATGATAAAAAGAAAGAAGATGAATCTTGATATTGACAATAAATCTTGATATTAATAATAAATCCTTATATTGATAATGAATCCTGATATTGATATAGATAATTTGGCAGATAATTTAAGTCAATTATCACTTGATAATTTAGAATTCAATATTAAAGATGTATATGCTGGTGAAATAGGAGGACCTTCCACTGTTAAACCAGAAATAGACCCTTTGGGAGAAAGTTATGCACCTATAATAAATAATAAAATCAAATATTATGATAATTTTATAAATAAACCCAATAATAAAGAATACAGAGGAAAATATTATCCTTGTCCAGATAAAGAAGAACCCATAATAAGAGGAGGAACAAAATTAAATATAGATTGTAGCACAGATAGATATAAAGATATACTAAATTGGGAAAAGAATATGTTAATCTTTTTATTAACCGTAGAAAATGATGCTAATTGGAATAATGAAAGAAAATTTGAATTTATAATAGCTACTTTTGATGGAGCAATAAGAAATTGGTGGGAAGGAGTAGGAATAGATTCTAAGGCAATAATAAAAAGAAATATAGAAACTGAATTAATACAAAGTGATAGTAAAGGATTAAGTATAATGGTAGATTATTTAGGAAGTGAATTTGTAGGAATAGAATGGATAAGAAATAAAGAAATCGAAATACAAAAAGAAATACAAGAAGCAAGACTAAAATTAATTAATTTACAAATATGTGATATATGTTATCTAAAACATTATATTAATGAATTTACTGATTATTATTATAAACAATATTATAGTACAATTAATCAACAACCATACTTAGATATGTTTTATGGTAAACTACCCTACCCATGGAATATACAAGTTAGAAGACAATGGGAAGTATATAAAAATAGTGAAGAAGCTAAAAATAATATAGATACTTTAGGATTAAGAATAAAAATTATGTTAAATTATTTTAGTGAAATATGTTTAAATAATAATTTAATGAAAAAATCTAAAAGAATAAGAGATATATGTTGTGAACAATTCGATCCACCAGGAAACTGGGGATGTCATAATCAAAAGAAAAGAAAATATAAAAATAAAAAGAAATATAAGAAATATAAAAAGAAATATGTTAATAATACTAAACCAAAATACCAGAAGAAAAAATTTTATAAGAGAGATAATTCAAATAATAAATCAAATAAATTTGATAATAAAAAAGATTGTAAATGTTGGAATTGTGGAGAAATGGGACATAAAAGCCCTGAATGTCCTAAGAAAAAAGTTAAGATACTTGAAAAAGATTTTGAAGAAATTAAAGATAGTTTAATAATTCAAAACTATTCTGATTTCTCTGTAAATGATTCTATATACTTTTCAGACTCAGAAGATGATAAATAAAATATAATTTCTTGGAATAAAACCAGATGAAAGCAGAAAAATAATTTAGAAATATGGCATAATGGGTATAATTATATAGTATTTTATTTTTCTACTTTAAGAATACTTGATAATAATAATTTTTGTATTATAAACTAATTTTGTTGATAATCACTGGGCAGTCTTATAAAGACTGACCTAAATCAAATATACAGGTATATTCAAAGCTAATGAAATATGCAGGTATATTCAAAGATGCAGAAGTTAATTATGCAACTCATGAGAGAGAGCTTTTTAGCCATAATCAAAGGAATACAGAAATTCTCTGTATTTCTAATTAAAAAGCCTTTTTCAATAGAAACCGATAATACCCAGATAAAAGCCCTCATTGAAAATAATTACCCATTGAGATGGCAATCATTTTTTTTGTCATTGCAAAGTTCATTGGATAATAGGATACAATAATTATCTCAGTGAATTTCTTTTAAGAAATCCTGAATTTGCTAAATAGCAAATTAACGTCCTCTTGACAACGGTAAATGTCAAGGCTAGTCCGGATTACGGTTCCGGTAAAGACAAGAATTTCCGACATGTTATGAAATCGTTAGTGTTCATACTAGTTGAAATTCTTCGTTTCTGCTACTTGCAGTCTTGTACACCAACTTAAGGAATTTATTTATACAATATTCTTAATCAGAAGTTAAAAAGGGTTAGGTAAAAAATAGCCCTTATCAACTCCACTATTTGTTTAGTTGGCTAGTTTTTCTAATTGTTTTTTCTAACCATCCAAGTTTTCTTGGGTGTGTCTTTTGTCTGTTATCGTGATTTTTTAAATCATTGTATAACTTTTAGTTTCTCTATTTTCAGATTTTCCTTTGATTGTAATGGCTTCGGTTATTTGTAATTAATGGAAACTAAATTTAATCAAAGAACTCCACGGTTGCAAATTAAAGTTGGAAGGATTTTATGTCTCATTTTCCCTTTTAATAAGAAGCTGTTATATGTTAATTTTTTCATTAAAAATTTATATTTAAAAGATATAGTAGAAAGGGGCAAATGAACATGTAACAATCATTTATAGTGGAACAAAGGATGAAAAAAGAATTCGGGACACAAAGCATATTTTTTCCCAATTAAAGTATCATTTTTTTTAATAGTGACTAAAAAATATTTTTTTGTCTAACTTCTTATCCCATTTTCACTCTCTCATTTTCAAGTGGCTCCACTATTATATTTTGGTTTTAAATTTTGTAAAAGGTAAAAATTACAATTGACAACATATTATTGGTGGGTTCCACTATTATATTTAGGTTTTATATATTTGTTTTTTTGGTTAAAAAGAGAGAAATAGGTTTTATATTTTGTAAGTGTTATTCTTTGTTTCATTTGTAGATAATTCATATTTATCTAACCTTTTCTAAGATGTTCCAAGGTTTTCTTAGGTTATAAATTTAATTTAAAAAATAAAAACACTTGGCAGTAAAGAAAATCCGAAATGGAACACAACAAGATAGAAAATATGAACTGCAATTGTTACTTGTGAAAATTAATAAAATAAAATGAAGTTTGCATATCCTATATGAGGAGCATTTCTCTTGTTGTGGAGGTTATAAACATGGATGTCCTATTCTTTTATGTCGATAATTTAACGGAAAAATGATCATGACTTTGACATTTCAAAGTAAAGAGGACCAAACAAATTTTTTTTTTGAGTAATTAAAGGGCACACGTAGTTGCCAATTGATCAATCATTGTCAAGCAAAGACGAAGGCGAAGACAAGGTCGTCATTGACCCAAGAGGGGCAAATTTTACGCAACACGGTTCCAGTGCATAACGGGTATTTATTCTGTATATGCGGAACGAATTTTCAGTGGTTGGAATAAAATTTTTATGGCTGAGATTGATTTTAAAAAACACATGTTCTGCGAACAACCTATTTTTTTTAGCACCTAGCAACCCAAGCAGAAGGACTTTAAGAGAATTCGACGCACAAGACCTCAAGACAGCATGAGCATAAAGCAACTCTGACAGAAGAATTCTTAATGGAGGATGAAACACCACAACGAGTGAACTAACTTTCATTGATACAATAACAATGAAAGAAGTTCTAAAATAAATTCAATCACAACGGATTTAGGGAATAACCTCAAAATATATTATATCAAGTCTAGTTAATAAGTTGACAAAAGCTCTCTTAAATAGAGAAAAAGGGATTCCGGCTAAGGCATACAAAAGAGTCCTAATTGGACTAAAACTAAGGAAACACAAGTATAGTAAACTAACATAAACTAGTAATTGCTATAAACTAAATAACTAATGGACCACATGTCCTTTATTATAGCTAGGGCCAGGAAATAATAAAAAGTAATAAAGCTGAAAATAAATTATAGTCTAGATAGACTTTAATTGACTAACTTTCTAAAATTGCACTCTAGCCACTTTCTTCAATTGAGCCGTGAGTAATACACTTTAGAGTGATGAGATGAACTTGTCTTAAACGTGTAGAATTGCTTGAAGGTTGTCTTGCTTTCTCCTTAGCTTCAAACTCTTGAATTAATGTAGTTAAAGCTTGATTCAGGGCATTTCTTCTAGCTCTTGTCATTGGATCTTTGATGTTAATCAATGGATCACTTGAATGCCTTGTGCAAGCTTCTAGAAGCTGGAATCAACGTTTTGACGAAGCCGTACGCGAGTTCGGTTCTGTTAAGAACGTTGATGAACCTTATGTTTATAAGAAGTTTAGTGGAAACTCGGTGATATTTCTGGTTTTGTATGTAGATGACATATTACTCATAGGGAATCACATTCCAACCTTGGAATCTGTAAAGGTCTAGTTGTGGCAACGTTTTTCTATGTAGGACTTAGGTGAAATAAGCTTCATCTTAGGAGTCAAGAGCTATACAGATAGATCACGTAGACTTCTTGGTTTAAGTCAGAGTAGATATATAAAAAACGTTTTAAATCGGTTTAGCATGCAAGAGTCCAAAAAGGGCCTTTGTCCTATAGCACTTGGAATGGTTCTATCAAGACAATAGTCTGCTAAGACACTAGATGAGAAAGAACGCATGTGCGAGATTCCATATGTTTTGGCAATTGGATCTATCATGTATGTCATGTTGTGTATTCGCCCAGATGTCTCGTATGTTTTGAGTATAACGAGCAGATACCAGTGAACATACGGTGAACGTCACTGGATAGCCGTCAAGAATATCCTTTTGCGACGGACTAAGGACATGTTCTTAATCTATGGTGGGGAAGACGACCTCTTTGTAAGTGGTTACACTGATACTAGTTTCACTACTTAAAATAACATATTTTGTGTCAGGTGACACCTGCCACAAAAAGTACATTTCCGATGAGAAAACGCTTTTGCGTCGGCCATGCGACAACAATTGAGGGGTTGCATGGAGAGGTGACTCAAAAGCCTTGCGACGGGAAACACAATTTGTTGTTTCAACGAGAATTTTTCTATTTGCGACCCTTTTTTTCTCGACGTGAAAACTTAGCAACAACGACTACTTTTTTCATTGCTTATAATTTCCGACGCAATAACTTAAAAACATTTTATTCGGAACCTTATATACTGTTGAAAATAGTTTTTCACCGTCGCAAATACTATAATAATTTTTTTTTTTTTGTAATGTCATAATCTATAGAAAATTAGTTTTTCGCGACTTTTGTATAACGTAGAATAAAGTCGCCCCTTTAGTCACCAAGTCAAGCTACATTTGAATAAATGTAGAACAAAGTCTCTTCCTTTTTCAAATGGATGAGAATTGAACCCACGACCTCCCGCATGTATGTCGTGCGTTGGGCCACTGTGGTTTTTTTTTAAGTGGTTTTGTGGCCTTTGTGCGACACTTTTTGAAAGTGCCCATACAAGTGGTTTCTTTTTTTTTTTGTGGCACTAATGAAATGCCACAAATAAATTTGCGCCACAACTTGTGGCACTTTTAAATTGGGTATTTATTCTGTATATGCGTAACGAATTCTCAGTAGTTGGAATAAAATTTTTATGGCTGAGATTGATTTTAAAAAACACATGTTCTGTGAACAACCTATTTTTTTTAACACCTAGCAGAAGGACTTTAAGAGAATTCAACGCACAAGACCTCAAGACAGCATGAGCATAAAGCAACCTTGACAGAAGAATTCTTAATGGAGGATGAAACACCACAACAAGGGAACTAACTTGTTGATACAATAACAATGAAAGAAGTTCTAAAATAAATTCAATCGCAACGGATTTAGGGAATAACCTCAAAATATATTATATCAATTCTACTTAATAAGTTGACCAAAAGCTCTCTTAAATAGAGAAAAAGGGATTCCGGCTAAGGCATACAAAAGAGTCCTAATTGGACTAAAACTAAGCAAACACAAGTATAGTAAACTAACATAAACTAGTAATTGCTATAAACTAAATAACTAATGGGCCACATGTCCTTTATTATAGCTAGGGCCCGGAAATAATAAAAAGTAATAAAGCTGAAAATAAATTAAATCTAGATAGACTTTAAATGACTAACTCTCTAAAATTGCACTCTAGCCACTTTCTTCAATTGAGCCGTGAGTAATACACTTTAGAGTGATGAGATGAACTTGTCTTAAACGTGTAGAATTGCTTGAAGGTTGTCTAGCTTTCTCCTTAGCTTCAACCTCTTGAATTAATGTAGTTAAAGCTTGATTCAGGGCCTTTCTTCTAGTTCTTGTCATTAGATTTTTGATGTTAATCAATCGATCACTTGAATGCCTTGTGCAAGCTTCTAGAAGCTGGAATCAACGTTTTGATGAAGCCGTACGCGAGTTCGGTTTTGTCAAGAACGTTGATGAATCTTGTATTTGTGTTTGGTGAGATTGAAAATATTGAAAATATGACATATTTTACGGCATTTTTTGGTTTCTGCTACTTGGTTTCTGCTACTTGCAGTCTTGTACACCAACTTAAGGAATTTATTTATACAATATTCTTAATCAGAAGTTAAAAAGGGTTAGGTAAAAAAAAGCCCATATCAACTCCACGGTTGCAAATTAAAGCTGGAAGGATTTTATGTCTCATTCTCACTTTTAATAAGAAGCTCTAATATGTTAATTTTTTCATTAAAATTTTATATTTAAAAGATATAGTAGAAAGGGGGAAATGAACGTGTAACAATCATTTATAGTGGAACAAAGGATGAAAAAAGAATTCGGGACACAAAGCATATTTTTCCCAATTAAAGTATCATTTTTTTTAATAGTGACTAAAAATATTTTTTGTCTAACTTCTTATCCCATTTTCACTCTCTCATTTTCAAGTGGCTCCACTATTATATTTTGGTTTTAAATTTTGTAAAAGGTAAAAATTACAATTGACAACATATTATTGGTGGGTTCCACTATTATATTTAGGTTTTAATACAATAACCGGCTAGCATCAACGACTCGGCTTGGCTCAGCTCATCCAATCTGGTTTCAAAATATACGAATGTCGGAATAGGTATTTTATTGCGACTATTTCAAAACGTCGTAATAACTTCTTATTCACGATATTTACAAACGTCGAAATACACGACTTGTTGCGATAATTTACAAATGTCGGAAAAAGTACCTTTTCATACACTTTAAAATAACGCAACAAACGTCGTAATAGATAGGTACCGGCGCTTGTAACATATGTCGTAAAAACCTATAACGACACAGGCAAATGCGACGTTTACGTGATATTTTTAATAAATGTTGGTATAGATCTATATCGACATTTTTTTGCCTTATTGCGACATATAACAAACGTCACAATAGACATTTTTTGTTATAGTGTAAGATCCTAAATTGCAAAAATAATCAATAAACCCAAAAATAACATTACATAACCTAGTTTACACTTCTCATTTACATTACAACACTCACAATCAAAATGCGCACTTCTCATTTACAATACAACACTCACAATCAAAGCTCCGCACTTCTCATTACATTACAATACTCACAATCAAAGTGCACACATTGAATTACAACTCTCACAATCAAAATGTACATTTCTCATTACATTACAACACTCACAATCAAAGTGCACACTTTGAATTACAACTCTCACAATAAAAGTGTGCATTTCTCTTTACATTACAATACTCACAATAAAGTGCACACTTTGAATTAACAAAACTCAGAATCAAAGTGTGCACTTATTATTATATTACAACACTCACAATCAAAGTTTACACTTCTCATAAACTCCTTGATGTCATTTATATGTATATCCTTGGAAATGCATGAGTTGCAATATGAAAATTCAAGAATCAAATTATTTTATGGCAATAAAATTACCACTTTGAATTATGATAAAATGTTATACAATACGACAATTAATTTATGGAATTCCAAGAAGCGAGAAAAAGACTAATCATTCTAAATCATCCTCCGACATAAATTCATCATCTTCTTCAGAATTGTCATCACCTGACATAATTTCATCATCATCAACACGGCTCGTACCGGCCACAAGCACAACTTCAATTTCTCCTTACCGGTGTGCAAGTTGACCAACTTCAGTAACAGTTTGATCAATGCGAGTGGTCTCCTACTTCCTCCTGATACGGTACAGGAACACCAGGAACGTCAATTAGACGTGGTTTGGACCGACAAACAGCCAACCAATCAGCTCTAGATGTTGTCTTACTACCCGGATAAGGTGTGTAGTAGACTTGTTGACATTGGGAAGAAAATACAAATGGATCGTAACCCTAGTACGTTCTTTTCCTATGTATT
This sequence comes from Vinca minor, assembly GCA_026122235.1. Classification (NCBI taxonomy): domain Eukaryota; kingdom Viridiplantae; phylum Streptophyta; class Magnoliopsida; order Gentianales; family Apocynaceae; genus Vinca; species Vinca minor. Next base: position 1,397,852 of record JAOCZM010000232.1, read on the forward strand.
TCTACAAGTTTATATTGAGGATGCACCCTCAAACCTCGATTTGGAGTAGAATCAAACCAGTCACATTTGAAAAGAATTATTTTTTGGTGAAGTACTCCAGCAAGTTCAACCTCAATGACTTGCTTTAGCTCTCCGTAATAATCTCCTTTAACCCATACCCCACTGTTTGTTGTTCCTTTTCCATCGTTGTGTGCTTTTGTGTGAAATCTATAACCGTTAACAAAGTAACCGGTGTATGACATCACTCTCCTTGACGGGCCCCATGATAGATTTTTCAACAACCTTTCGAAATGTTCCGGAAGGCTATGTATCTGTTGAGAACAACGAAAGTTAAATTAGTTTAGGTTAGGTATTCTTAAGACAAGTACATTTCTACACAATACCAACTTACATGAGTTCCAAACCATTTGGAAAAATCATTACAAACCCGGCTTTGAAGTTCTTCCTCCGTTATCTGCGGACTTTGGTCATGTACTTCACTGACAAATTTCCTGAGTTACAAATTAAATGACAATATTGTTATTTGGCTACTTTTAATTATATAACTAAAATGAACCAACATATGGGTTTACTTACTGAATATATGGTTCGACCTCTGATGCACAAAATCCTAGCAAGTGAACTAGTGTCCAGTTGAGTATATAAGTACGACAAGTGTCGTTCCCACAGAGATTATAATTAAGTACCAAAATTGTTTATTATCCTAATTTGGACCTACACATATTTTTTAGAGTTTTACTAACTAATGCTTAAAATTAAATAACAACTAAATTAAACAAATAAGAAAGAAGATAACAGATAATAACAGAAAGGTTGATTAGGACATTGATCCAACTTGTTTTCCAATGATTAGTTTAAAAGATTCCCTTTTTAATGTGTCAAATTCCATTAAATTTATCCTAGTTCATTAACGGTAGAATTTCCTTTTCTAGGTTTTATTCAATTCCTTGCAATATATATATTGACTAGACCGTCGTTCCTGGGTCAAGTCAAATGTCAGCAATGTTGACTAGACCGTCGGTAATCGGTCGGTATATGGTGACCCTCTTTTCCGTTGCTAAATATCCGTCGGTATTCGGTCCTTACCAAGTCAAAGTTAAAAGTCATCAATGTTGACTATTCGGTCGGTTTTCGGTCGGTATATGGTGACCCTATTTGCCGTTGCTAAATATCCGTCCGTATTCGGTCGTTAACTATTCAAAGTCAAAGTCAACAATATTGACCATGCGGTCAGTATTCGGTCGTTATTTACCGGCCGATCAAACGGTCGCTATATATGTCGTCGGTATTCAGTCGTTATGTACCGGCCGATTAAACGGTCGCTATATGTTCCGTCGGTATTCAGTCGTTAACCAGTCAAAGTCAAAAGTCAACAATGATGACTATTCGGTAGGTATTCGGTCGGTAAATAGAGACCGCATATGCGGTCGCTATATATTCCGTCGGTTTTCGGTCGGTAATTTGCTTAGCGATGAAACATACACGACCACGTATTTCGGTCATTAATCGGTCGTTAAACTCAGTTTAGCGACCGATTACCGACGGAAACGGCCGTCACTGTTTCCCTGTTTTCTTGTAGTGATACCCCCTAATCTCAATTAACAAAAACCATATGTCTATGTGAAATTGATTAATGAGATAGCATTAACGATTTATGGAATTCCACAATTTCAATCCCCGTAGTTATCTACTATTGGAAACCGCTCAATAGAAACTGAATCTATTCCTAGTCAGTTTTACTACGAGTTATTATTACTTAGTTCCTAATTAATTACTTCACCTTCCGGTCCTTCGCAATTAAATTATGAGATCAAGTATAGAGTGATCAAATCCATACAAGCATTAAACACACCATAAAAATAATTAATAAAATAGGGATTAAGAAAATATTGAACACAATATTAAGGGAAAAATAATAAACTAAATCATTGTTCAACAAAGTTTTCACAAGCCTAATCAATTAGAAATTTTAGCCAATCATCATATATGAATCAACCATGACAATTAATTTAGACATGAGAAAAAATACGAATCAGAAAATAATAAAAAGGAATGAGTTTAGGTTACAACTTGATGTCGAAATTATCTCCGCTAATTAATTCCTTCTTGAAAACTGCACAGATTGACCACAACTCCAATTGGAACAAGGTGATGATTGTAAGCCCTAAGGGCGAACGAACTCTGTTTTTGATATTGGACAAACATTTGATGTTGTGTCTAATGATCTTAATCTTTGTGATAGAATATTGGAAATCTTGTAGGAAGCTCTAAGTACTTCAATCAAGCCATGTTCAAGATTCAAAGTCATACTATTCAAGGCTCATCTATGAAGATTGAAGATTGAAGACTTAGTTTGGTTAGTTTAGCTTTGTCGTCATTAGTCGTAATCTTTAAAGCTCTAACCAAAGCTCTTATGAACATAAGCTTCTCACTCTAGTCTTGCATACATGTTTTCATAAACACGTTTTCAAAAGGCTTAAGTTTCAAAATGATCTTTACATGTGTTCTTATCCAAAAAGCCTTTGATTTCATAGATAAGTCTTTTAGAAAAGTTTTCCAAGTGTTCTTACTTGTTACATATTAAAGAAAACCTTTTAGACTTTAAAAGACTTCAAAAGATTTCAAAACGTGTGAAAAATCACTTTGGAAGTTCGGTCAACCGAACTAAGGTCGGATCAACCGACCAGAAACTGAGAGTTTCGAAATATGAGGTCGGTCGACCTAATGGGTACTTCGGTCGACCGAAGTGATGCTCGGTCAACCGAAGCTTGGCTAGTGGATCCGAAGTGTCCAGTTCGGTCAACCGAACTCTGTTTTGAACTAGCCGTTTTCTGACCGTTAAAGAGTCGTTTTTCAGCCAAATTTGAAATGTATAAATACTCCAAAGCTAGAGAAACATTCTAAGGCTTGCATATCAAATATTCATTGATCTCTCATCAAGCCAAAACACTTTCAAAGCAAAATACTCTTCATCCTTATGATCTAAAGCATTCAAGAGTATTCTTTCAAAAGCAAGACAAAGAGTGGACTTCATATGTTCAAGAGCTAAATTGTTTGTGCTTCAAAGGTACTATATCTTTCACTTAGAAGAGTGAACAAACTTGTACTTAACCTTTCTTAATTCCCTTTCTTAGTGATAGGGTTATTATTGTAAGTCCTACTTTGTGTGGGCATCCTTTGGTTGTAAAGTCCTACTTTGTGTGGGCAATTGTAAAAGTCCTACTTTGTGTGGGCATCTTCTTAGTGAAGTTTGTTGAAATCCTTGGGTGCGGCTCAAGGTAGTGGATGTAGATTCTAAGTGAATCGAACCACTCTAAATCCTTTGTCTTGTTGATTGGGTTTTTGCTTTAGCTTTCATTTATCTTGCTCAAGTTCTCACTTGCTTTGATTAGTATTCGAAAAAGTTAGCAAGATTAGTTAAAACCCAATTCACCCCCCCCTCTTGTGTTTTACAATGATGACTTGATGATGGTGGTGATGACGTGATGATGATGATTGGTGAACAAAGTGATGATTTGTGATGATCGGTCTTGCGGCTCCTTTTGCTGCTGATCGGGGCTTCCTTCTCTTAGGGCTTTATGCCCTCTTTATATAGAGATGTGAGGAGGTGTTAACCCTTTCTTGTTCTTGTGGCCTAAGGCTCATAGTCTTTGTTTCCAATTTCATATCAACTTGCATCCAATTGATATGATTTCCTACCAAATAAATTTAAGAAAATATAATTTAATTCTAAAATAAAGATTCTTAATAATATCACTACAAGAAAACTGTGTAACAGGGAAGGACATTTCCGTCACTAATCCGTCACTAAACTCAGTTTAGAGACCGATTAACGACCGAATGACGTGGTCATGTATATTTCGTCGCTAAGCAAAATACCGACCGAATACTGACAGAAGAGTTAGCGACCGAATATTCGGTCGCTATTTACCGACCGAATGGTCAACATTGTTGACTTTTGACTTAGACTGGGTAACGACCGAATACCGACGGAAATGCTATTTGGTCGCTATTTACCGACCGAATGGTCAACATTGTTGACTTTTGACTTTGACTGGGTAACGACCAAATACCGACGGAAATTCTAGCGACCGAATAGTCAACATTGTTGACTTTTGACTTTGACTGATTCGGTCGTTATTCCGTCGCTAAATTTTTTTTAATTTATAAAAAAAAAATTGAAATTTAATTAAATCCCTATTATAAAAAACAGCAATACGCACAGAAATACAAACCAGAAACAGTATTATTAATAAGATCACAAATACCAAAAATAATAAATAAACCCAAAAATAACATTACATAACCCATTATCTTACTAAAAAACACAAGTTTACACTTCTCATTTACATTAAAACACTCACAATCAAAGTGTGCACTTCTCATTACATTACAACACTCACAATCAAGTCCACACTTTGAATTACAACACTCACAATCAAAGTGTGCACTTCTCATTTACATTACAACACTCACACACTTTGAATTATCAAAACTCACAATCAAAGTGTGCACTTCTTATTTACATTACAACACTCACAATAAAAGTTTACACTTCTCATTACATTACAAACAATCAAGTCCACATTTTGAATTACAACACTCACAATCAAAGTGTGCACTTCTCATTTACATTACAACACACACACTTTGAATTATCAAAACCCACAATCAAAGTGTGCACTTCCTATTTACATTACAACACTCTCAATCAAAGTTTACACTTCTCATAAACTCCTTGATTTCATTTAAATGTATACTTTGAATTATGTTAAAAAGTTATACAATATGACAATTAATTCATGGCAATAAAGTACTAAAAACAATTAACAAATATTACTCACCTTCAATATATGGAAAGTCTAAACAAATATTCCTTGATGTCATTTATATCTATACCTTGGAAATGCATGAGTTGCAATTCCACTTGCCATTCGTGAATAATGTGTCCTAATTCCATCCATAATGCTTAAACATTAAAAATTAGTTACCTTAGGATGAGGTATAGACATATATCGATAGAGAATACAATTACATTTCAATCTATTATGTATGAGAATTAAAATAAATGAACTTTTTTCGATATTACCTTATTATGTATTTTTGTGGCTTAGACTTTAGAGAAAGATGTATGTTAAAGGTATCCATGCCCACATTATCAACAATACCACGATAATGGAATTCTCATATGTTTAAATATGTTTGCATTGGGGCCTTGCAAAGGTGTATGGTGATTTTATATAGACATTGTCAACGTGTATAAAGATTTAATACACTTGATATATGTAATTAATTTGCTTTCCTATTAAATCCATCCCAATTCCACTTGCCATTCGTGAATAATGTGTCCTAATTCCATCCATAATGCTTAAACATTATGTATGAGAATTAAAATAAATGAACTTTAGGGAAACATGTATTTTTTAATTTTTGTAAATTGCAAGAAATTATGAGAATTGGCAAAGAAACACGCCCCAAAATAAATTGCAAGAAATTATGAGAATTGGCAAAAAAATTGCAAGAAATTATGAGAATTGCAAAAAATTATAGAAAAACCACATATTAAAATCCAAGAAGAAATCAGTACTACCTCTCCTCCATTTTTGTTTTAATCTTCTCAAAATAGATGTACTTATTCCAATTGTTAAGAAAAAAGCTAGAAAATGCAAGTTTCTCACCTAAACCCTAAAAACCCAATTGAAATCGGAGGTGGTGGCGACGTCTTGGAGGTGCTCGAGGTGGTGGCGATGGAAGGAGGGAGGGGATTTGGGGGGAAATCGCCGGAAGATGTGGTGGTGGAGGTGGAGGTCGCGGCTGGGCAGAATGAAGAAATAGGGAGAGGCTTCTTGCCTCAGATATTTGTAGAGAAATAAAACGCACAAAACGACGTCGTTTAGGCATTTAATAATGGAGACCGAATAGCGACGGAATTCGGAATTCGCAAATTCAGTCGCCACTTAGAATGCTTAACACTTGTCAAATTTTCAAAAAAATGAGCCCGCAAAATGGCAAAACGGCGCCGTTTAATCATTTAATAATAGCGACAGAATTAGGGTTAGGGTAGGGCGACCGACTTGGCAAATTCCGTCGCTATTATTTTCCCAGATTCCATTTTTTTTAAATAGCGGGGTTTTTAAGGATATATAGAAACATTTTACCTAATAGTAACTAAAATAGGCAAAATGTTTGTATAAAACCTTAAAACCCCCGCTATTTTATAAAAAATGGAATCCGGGAAAATAATAGCGACCGAATTTGCCAAGTCGGTCGCTATTCGGTCGCTGTTATTTTTCCGGATTCCGTTTATTATAATAGCGGGGTTTTTAAGGTTTTATACAAACATTTTGCCTATTGTAGTTACTATTACTAATATATATATATATATATATATATATATATATATATATATATACACACACACACACACACACACACACACATATTAACTTGAATATTCAAGCAATTAAAACTTATACTTATTTACAAAATACCAATATATACTCGAAGCAGAACAATTCAAGTAATACATTTGTGTGTGCATTTACGTGAATCATTAAGTGATAGAGTTAAAAGTTTATTAATTGATTATTAATAAACAAATAATTACTAAAATATTCACATTAGTTCGTACTCGCATTCTGAACGATGTCGATTTTCAGATTTACAATTTTTTAACTAAAATCCGTCGCTATTAATCCATGGGGCGACCGACTTGGCAAATTCGGTCGCTATTATTTTTCCGGATTCCGTTTTTTATAAAATAGCGGGGTTTTTAAGGTTTTATAGAAACATTTTGCCTATTTTAGTTGTTATTAGGTAAAATGTTTCTATATATCCTTAAAAACCCTGCTATTTAAAAAAACGGAATCCGGAAAAATAATAGCGACGGAATTTGCCAAGTCGGTCGCCCTACCCTAACCCTAATTCGGTCACTATTCGGTCGCTATTATCGGTCGTTATTCCGTCGGTAATGCGTCGGTAATCGGTCGTTAATATCCGTCGGTATTCGGTCGTTAAGGGTGAACAAAACGACGGCGTTTCAATTTGGTCAACGGGACCGAAGTGGCCAACGGATGGGCGACGGAATAACGACTGATTTGTTTTCGGTTTCTATTCGGTCGGTATTCCGTCGTTAAATTTGTGACCGAAAAATTCGGTCGCTAAATTCGGTTGCTATTTAACTGTTTTCTTGTAGTGTATGTTTCTATTTAACCTATAAAAATACCTAAAATATGTATATCAAATCAAAATAAATATATTACGAATTTAATATCAAATCGACTCTAAAATATGGAAATATAATATTCTTTAGGTAAAAACGAAGTGAAAAGTAGTATATTTTATATAGAAAATATGAGTTTATCAACCTCTTCAAAATTCATCAGGATATAATCCATGGCTATTTTATAATCTTTATCAGATAATAAAATCTTTTTTTTTCTCAAATTATCTTCCCGGTAAGTTGCAAATTGATAATACATCTGGTCCACTAGTCTCGTCTTCACCATCATTTCACCCAATGGTTGTAACTTTCGTTTTCACGTGGGGTTCGAAATAATAGCTACAGAATGTAGCAGCTTATTCGACCAAGTATGCATTGCAAATTCACCCCTCAACCCAGGCCTTGTTTTTTATCTTATTTTTTAGATGGTGCAGGTATCTACTTAAAGCATAAGTAGTTAATCACATTTTAAATACGTACATGAAAATAAAAATGAGGTTGAGATTTACCTCTCGAACGGGTACATCCACCTAAACTGTACCGGGCCACCAACTTTGGCTTCGTAAGGTAGGTGAACTGGCAAGTGTTCCATCACATCAAAAAATCCCGGAGGAAATATTCTCTATAACTTGCACAATAAATTAGCAATAGTGTCCTCCAATTCTTGCATATGCGCCACACTCAACTTTGGGGAACAGAAATCTCTATAGAACAAACTAAGTTCAGCCAAAGGTCCCCAAACACTTGCAGGTAGTACTTCTCTAAGTGCTATAGGGATGAGTCTCTCCATGAATACATGAGAATCGTGACTTTTCATTCCAGACATTTTCAACTCTTTCATAATAACGCATCGCGCCAAATTCGATGCATATCCATCTGGGAGCCTTAATTCTTTAACCCACTGCAAAACCATCTCTTTTTGTGCCTTTGTAAGAGTGAAACATGCCTTCGGTTTCGTTACTTTACCTCGGCCATCGTGTTTAATATTCAATTCCGGCTGACTGCAATACCTTTCAACATCCGCTCTAGCCTTTACATTGTCCTTACTTTTACCCTTCGCGTCCAACACGGTGTTAAAGACGTTATCAAACACATTTTTCTCGTTATGCATGACATCAATGTTGTGTCTTATCAGAAGTGTCCGCCAATAAGGTAAGTCCCAAAATATGTTACGGTTGGCCCAACTGTGATCCCGACCCCTACCTTGCTCTTTACCAATCTCTTCAATTGTATCGGTAATTTTTGGATAATCTCTAACTCTAAACCACATTTCATCACCAGTCAAGCGAGATGGCGGGTCTGCTCTCTCTTGCCGCCGGTCTTTTCGAAATCCCTTTGCATCTCTTCTAAAAGGACGATTAGGTGACAAGAAGCATCTGTGGCAATCGAACCACTATTGTTTCCTGCCAGCATGCGAATGGAACGCTTGTGTTTCCTCCATACAATATGGACAAGCATGAATTCCAGCTGTACTCCATCCACTCAACATTCCATATGCTGGAAAATCACTAATTGTCCAAAGTAATGAAGCCTTGAGTTTAAAATTTTGGTTTTTGGAGATGTCATAAGTTTCCGCACCTTCACCCCACAACTGATTTAATTCATAGATGAGAGGCTGCAAGTACACATCAATCTTGTGTTTGGGATTTTGGGGTCCAGGTACAATGATAGTTAAAAAGATTACATTGTTCTTCATACACATTGAAGGGGGGAGATTATAAGGTGTTAGAAGAACTGTCCAAGACGAATATTGCTTCCCAGACATGCCGAAAGGTGCAAAACCATCTGTAAATAACCCAAGCCTTACATTCCGAGGTTCCGCTGCAAAATCGGCGTGTGTTCTATCAAAATGTTTCCAAGCCTCCCCATCCCGTGGGTGATTCATTATTCCCTCTTCTCTCTCACTGTATGAGTGCCATGTCATGTGTCTTGCTGTTTTCTCACATGCATACAATCTTTGTAATCTCGGAGTAATTGGGAAATAATACATCTTTTTGCAAGCAATCTCTTTCTGTCGTGTATTTTTTGATTTCTTTTTCTTAATGTTCCTAGCATGACCACAAAACTTGCATTATCTACTCTCAACATCATCTTTCCAGTACAACATACAACCATTAAAAAAACATCAATCTTTTGCACCGGTAATCCAAGGCCCTTAACCAATTTCTTCATTTGGTAAAAGTCGTCTAAAGCATTATTTTGTGGTGGGGGGGGGGGGGAGTGCCTCTTTCATCAACTGCACAAATTTATCTATAGTAGTTTCAGATAAGTTGTCTTTGGACTTAATACTCAACATTCTAGCAGTCATTGATAGCTGTGAATGGTTTGTAAAACCATTGTACAATGGGCTATCAACAGCCTTCAACATGTCATAGAACATTTGTGCCTCTGGATTGGGAGGTTCTTCCACATCTCTATTATTCGGCTCATTAAAACTTGGTCCTGTAGCATCAAGAACCACCTCTTGATAATTGTTCTGTGTCGTGTGTCTTCTAGAATTATCCATATCATGATCAAACGGGATTTGAGGCATTGGAATGAATGCCTCACCATAACATGTCCAATTAAAATAGTTAGACACAAATCCGTTCATAACAAGATGATACTTCACAGTATCGGGCCTATGAAAATACTTATTCTTACAAACCCCACAAGGACACCTAATCCCATGAATTTGTACATTAACAGACATACTAACAGCGAAATTCACAAATCTTTTCAATCTCGCAAAAATTCTGGACTATGATGAGGTCCACCATTTGTTGTCGAATCCATATACATTCAACTACGATCCTCCATTATAAACACAATGTATGCATACATCAAGTTTTAATAAGTAAATGAATATTAGCGAAAAACCTTATGTTTGATAATTTTCAACCTTAATTTTCAAGCAATTGGTATGTTCGATTATCAATTATTTAATTATTGAAACTAAAATGATATAATTAGCCTACATTCCAATAATTACAAGAAATTCATTATAACATCATGAGTGTGTGCATGAACAAAAAGTCCTTTAGTATGATAAATTTTCAATCCAATTAATGTTTCATTGTATATTAAAAATGACTTGAAATCTAAATTAATGTTTCATTGTGTACATGAAGCCATACTTATTTTGGAAATTCCTAATTTTCCTTACAAACTAAAGAAAACAACTTCTTGACACATTTTCCTTCTTTTAAGCTATGTTTGAATTTTAAGCTTCTTTTAAGCATGTCATCAAACACCTTAAATCCAACCCAAAAAATACAAGGCAAAAAACATGAATTGTGACCAATTTTGTCAAACTCTCTCTCAAAGGCAAGATTCTCACCTAAACCCTAAAAAACCCTAGAGAAGAAATGGTATAAGAGCATGAATGTAGACATTAATAACACTATAATAAATAGAAAAGGCAAGATTCTCACCTAAACCCTAAAAAACCAACTGAAATCGGAGATGGTGGCGACTCTTGGAGGTGCCGGAGGTGGTGGCGACGTCTTGGGGACGCCGGAGATGGTGGGGATAGAAGGAGGGAGGGGTTTCATGGTGGACTTGGGGGGAAATCACCAAGAGGTGAAGGTGGAGGTGGAGGTCGCGGACGGCAGAATGAAGAAACAGGGAGAGGCTTCTTGCCTTATGGATTTTTAGAGAAATAAATCGCAAACAACGACGTCGTTTAGTCCTTTCTTATTAGCGACTGAATAGCGACCGCTGTGTCAAATTCGGTCGGTATTCGGTCGCTCATTTTAAATGCAACAACTGATAAACAACGACATCGTTTAACCCTTTACGGCTACTGACCGAATTGCGACCGCACATCCGAGTTCGGTCGCTATTCCGTCGCCCCCTGTATGCGTTGCGACGGACCGTGTTGAAAAATTAAAAATTCGAAAACCGACTGCGTTCAGAATGCGAGTACGAACTAATATGAATATTTTAGTAATTATTTGTTTATTGATAATCAATTATTAAAATTTAAATTACATTACTCAATTATTATTTTAAATGTAAAAACAAAGTATTACTTAAATTGTTCTGCTACAAGTCTATTTATGGATTTTGTGAATAAGTATAAGTTTTACGTGTTTGACTATTAAAGTTAATTTTTATATAAATATATATTAGTAATAGGAAATAAAAATAGGCGAATATTACTATACATACTTAAAAAACCCCGCTTTATTATTAAAAATGGAAACCAGGGAAAACTAACGACCGCATTGCGACCGCAGAGCCGAGTTCGGTCACTATTCCGTCCCCCATGTATGCGTAGCGACAGAATTGCGACGGATCGTGCTGAAAAATTAAAAATCTGAAAATCGACTGCATTCAGAATGCGAGTACGAACTAATATGAATATTTTAGTAATGATTTGTTTATTGATAATCAATTATTAAAATTTAAATTACATTACTCAATTATTATTTTAAATGTAAACACACAGTATTACTTAAATTGTTCTGCTACAAGTCTATTTATGGATTTTGTGAATAAGTATAAGTTTTACGTGTTTGACTATTAAAGTTAATTTTTATATAAATATATATTAGTAATAGGAAATAAAAATAGGCAGAATATTACTATACATACTTAAAAACCCCGCTTTATTATTAAAAATGGAAACCAGGAAAACTAACGACCGCATTGCGACCGCAGAGCCGAGTTCGGTCACTATTCCGTCCCCCATGTATGCGTAGCTACAGAATTGCGACGGATCGTGCTGAAAAATTAAAAATCTGAAAATCGACTGCATTCAGAATGCGAGTACGAACTAATATGAATATTTTAGTAATGATTTGTTTATTGATAATCAATTATTAAAATTTAAATTACATTACTCAATTATTATTTTAAATGTAAACACACAGTATTACTTAAATTGTTCTGTTACCAGTATATTTATGGATTTCGTGAATAACTATAAGTTTTACGTGTTTAACTATTAAAGGTAATGTTTATATAAATATATATTAGTAATAGGAAATAAAAATAGGCAGAGTATTACTATATATACTTAAAACCCCCGCTTTATTATTAAAAACGGAAACCGGGAAAACTAACAACCGAATTGCGACCGCAGAGCCGAGTTCGGTCGCTATTCCGTCGCCGTGTTAAAAAATTAATCCGTCGGAATTCGGTCGCCCAGAACTAACCCTTAACCCTAATACGGTCTCTATTCCGTCAGAAGCCGGTCAACACAAAGCCAGTTTTCCTGTAACATACTACAGAAAACATTACAGAACCCCCCTCCCCCCCTCCCCCACCCACAATTGAGTATATCCACAATTCGCCATAAAACAAACCCATATAAATTACAAAATTATAAAAAAACATAACGCAAAAAATAAAGCATACAATAGTTAACTAATCAGTTTACAAATTCATAAAAATAAACTAAATAATCTATTGGCTCCCCAAAACATCATCTACAGTTAAGGGGTCATCGTCATAGTCTGATTCTAACTCATCATCTAAGGTACTAATCAATTTGGCTTCTATCTCAGAGGCACTTAAAACAATATTGTCCTTATTTGTTAAAATATCTGCTAAGGTACTAGCTAATGGCTTGTTTCTCTTCTTTTCTCTCATCTTGAATTCTCTTTTTTGCTCAGCCAATTTAGTATCCATCTCATTCTTCCACTTGGCTTCCATTTCGTTCCGCATTTGTTCCATAGATGAATGCGAGACTGCTTGGCTACCTCGCTTCATTGTCTTTACCACATCGGTGAACGAACCAAGTCCTTAAACACGTCCCTTATTGAGCCCCCCCCCCCACTGCCTCAGCAAATAGCTCAATCTGAGTCGGAAAATCCGGAGAAGGCTGGCTGGCTTGAGTTGCTTGACTAGCAGCGGTTTCATAAACTGCATGGAACACCCCCTGTCAAATAAAATGTCAGGTTATAACAGTAAAGAACTAATATAAAAAAAGGGACAAAATGTAATGAAATACTTATAGGCAACTCTCTAGAATCTTCATCAACCCATTCGCCTTTGTTTGGGCCGATATGGTGTTGATGAAGATGATCGTAACTGGCCGGGAATGAGACTGCATGTCCGGCCTCATTAATGTGTAAACTAATATAATCAATTACCAGTCTCATGTGGTGCTCAATGTGGCAGAGCGAACCGCCCGTGTGTTTCATCGGGCCTTTGCCATCCCTCCATTCTTTCCGATTTTTTGAGGCCTGTAAAGACTTGGCTTTAAATTCCCGAGTCTGCCAGTACTCTTGAAGACGCGCCCAATCGGTCTCACAAACCCATGAGGGCCTCTTTTTTTTTTTCGTGCGTCGCTCATAATGCCGTTCAGTCTCCTCGTAAGCAAGATACGCCACCTTGACTTGACGCCCGCCTCATGCTCAGGAGCCCAGCGGTACCTTTTTTGCATTTTTAAACAATGTTACCCTATTATATTCGAAGACCTGTAATTTCAAACTTAATTGCTAATTAATTTATTTACCATGAACTCTTCTCACCACAATTTTTCTTCTTCTTGGGCAACATCCTTTATGGTGTTGTACTGGTATCAGTCACCGTCTGTGGGACAGTAGACGGGTGAGTCGCAGATCCTGCTACCGGCGTAGACTCAGTCGCCGGTACTGGCGCAGACGCATCCCGAGATGCATGTGCATCATGAGACTGTGACGGAAATGCTGTACCCCGCTCGGGGGTAGATAGTGGAGTAGAAAATGAGTCCCCTGATGTACTTGGCTGGGAGGTAGGGGCGTAGAAGACGCTCCTGACTGACTAAATGGTAATCGAACATCTGTCTTTGGAGGCATCTCTGAAATACAGATTAGGCAGCTTAAGAAGTAGCAAAAATTAAAGGACAAATGAAGAAAAAATAAACTAACATGAATTCGGAACAGTAAAATGAGAAAATGGACATGAATTGTAAATCCAGACTATACTCAATCTAAATACACCATTCATAAATTAGCTGTAATACAACATTACATTAATAATAAAGTCAGAAACAAAAATTGCTAAGAAAATTTTAAAATTTATAGGACCTAAAAGAGTAAAGAGTAGCTTGACAACTTCGAAGATGAAGTCTGCAACCAACGGGCTAAAGGAAGGAATATACAGAAGAAGCAAGTAACTTTTTAGAGGAATATACAGAACAAGCCTATAAGTTTCTGATGCACCAATCACAAGCCACAATCCATAAGCCACATAATAGAAGGCTTATATTTATTAAAAATAAAAATCCAACAATTAAACTGGACTATCTGATACACCAATTGTATACTAATTGCTTCAATCCTAAATTAAAAACAAGACCACCAAAATGTGATTTTGTTTTTACATTCTTGATGTGAAATATTATTAAGTGCAGTAATTACCTTTTGATGAATAACTCTATGAGGAAGAAGCAACAAAGCCGCTCCAATTGGGTCTTTGTAGGACAGCAAAAAAATCAACCAAGAAAATCAATGAATACTTCTAAAATTTGACAAATAATTTAGTAAGAATCATAAATCTCCTACACCTTATCGCCCACAAAAAAACATAGATATTCTAAAACAACTGTACATAGAATAACAAATCAAAGACCGAGGACCTAAAGTTTTTTCCTGCATTGTCAAATAAAAGAGTATCTTAAACAGAAATTGATCTATAGATATTTTAAAACCAAAACAAAAAGTGTATCAGAGCACTTTCAAGTTTCCCCTGTCTGAAGTATATCAACATAAATTGTGTAAATATTGGAAATTTGTTGTATATCAACATAAACTGTAGTAATGTACAAAAAGTGTAAGCATGAAAATTTCGTAAATCACAACAAAATATCATCCTAACAACTGATAACGCAAGAAAGACCAAAAATATTAAATCAAAACCACACAAGACTTACAGGTAGAATGAAAATATTTTGTAAAATACATTCTAAACAGAAATGAGATGAACGTATAATCAGAAACAAACCGACAATTTATTAGTTGATATACAGAGACTACAAGAAGAACAACATTTTTCTGAGCATCAGTCTACCTGTAAAGCCAAATATTTTTCTGAGCCTGTATAGCCAAATTAACCTAAAGACAACACTGAAGAAAGAAATGAATAAAAAACTGAAAATTAAAGAAAGAAAGAAAACCTGAATCAGAGAAAATGAGGAGATGGAGTTTAGACTGTCTTCTGGTTCGCCCCTCTAAGTCCGGAGCAGAGAGAACGCGAAGGCAGATAAGAGATGTCGGCGCCGATTGAAGAGATGTCACGTCAATTCAGGTAGTGTCCGGAGATGGCGACTGGGAAGGGGTCAGCTTCGGCGGTGGGGGGATTCGCAGAGGGATTTTCACTGGCAAAATGTCGCTAGGGATTTTGACTAAGTGATTTTGTTTGTTAGGTTTTTAGAGAAGTAAAACAACAAAACCATGTTGTTTCGTGTATTTGGTCGGTAATCGGTCATTAAGTTCCGTCGCTATTCGGTCGTTATTTAATTAATTTTGTACCTTATTTTTTTAGAGGAATAAAATATCAAAACGACGTCGTTTTGACACCGTTATGTATTCCGTCGGTAATCGGTCGTTAAGTTCCGTCTCTATTCGGTCGTTAACGGTTGTTATTTAATTAATTTTGAACTTTATTTTTTTAGAGAAATAAAACATCAAAACGACGTCGTTATATATTCCGTCGGGAAACGGTCGTTAAGTTCCGACTCTATTCGGTCGTTAACGGTCGTTATTTAATTAATTTTGAACCTTATTTTTTTTGGAGAAATAAAACATCAAAACGACGTCATTATGTAATCCGTCTGTAAACGGTCGTTAGCTTCCGTCGGTATTCGGTCGTTAACGAAGTACAAAACGACGTCATTTTAATTTGGTGAATGGGACCGATATGGCCGACGAAGTGGCGACGGAATAGCGACCGTTAATTTTCCGATTATCATTCAGTCGGTATTCGGTCGTTAACGGTGTGACTGAAAATTTCGATCGCTAATTTCGGTAGCTATTTAACTGTTTTCTTGTAGTGAGATCCATTGATCAAGCCACTCCCGCAACCTAAATATGTGAGTCAAACCAGGTCAATGGGATTGAGGATCATGTATGATTGGACCTAGGGCAAGTGGGAAATTGTTAGTAGTGCCCTAGGACCATTAGCATACGTTGTACGTTTTATATCTTTTTGAGAATGTCATTTGAATAGTTAATTTTGCTTCTGAACATCAAATGTGTGATTTGATAGTAAAACTCATTAGCTTATGTAATTACTATTCTAGTTGTCCCTAGTTTTATGTAAGGTTCTTTACAATGAAATAAAACTAGTATGATGTTTGATTGATGATTATGTTTTACTAATCATGTGTAATGAATACAAATCATATCAAAGATGCAATATATTGGGATATACTGTATCAGACATGATCCGTTAGAGAAGTAATACTTCATGGTCCTTTGTCATAGGTATTACTTCCTCAATACTATTTTGGAATCCTTGGACCTTATGTCTTCATTGATTCTAGCATGAATGGAGCCACATTTTGACTCAGTCGGACATTACTTTTAATCGAGTAATCAATACGACTGATGATCGGATTCAATGTCCTATCATGGCTTGAATGTGAGAGACATTGTAAGGGATTTGTCCCTCTCTATTATTAGAGAGAGATATCTAAGGGCCCCTCGATAGGGAAGACTGTCTAAATGCATGGCCGTGCTCAAATATATTTGATAAAGTGGTTACTAAATACTATTTGTTGGAACAGTCTACCTGGAGATCGAGCATAAATATAATTAAGCTTTATAAGGGTGACGACTACCATGCGAGACAACGGGATCAAATAGTAGATTGATATTAGGTTCCGTTGTACATTCATTCACTCTGGGTAGTCACAATGTCCTCCTAGGGGCCACTTGTGATTTATGAACACATACTACTACTACGTGTGTTTTCATTGCCATTGTGATATGAACCTACAGGGTCACACACATAGACAAGGAAACGAGCTTCATGTTCAGATTCAATGAATCTAGAATGTGTCTAGGTTCATTGTATCTGACATTTTTTTTTCTGAAAATAATAAAACGTTATTATTCGAACTAGAAATTAAGGAGGAGCATTTTCAGTATTTGGTTATAGCAGGGATTACGTGGGAGTTATTATGCGATAAAGACTCCCACTACCAGTAGAGGTTTACAAGACGTGGGAGTTAAAGACTCCCACTGCTGGAAGAGGTTGATAGGAGGTGGGAGTTGTTCTTGGAACAAACTCTCACACCCTATATAATCCTCTCTTGGCCGAAACCCTAGACACAAGTTTGCTTGAGCCACAATAAACAAAATACCTGAGATCAGATTTCTGGTTTTTCAACCTCCTTTTCTCTCTAGATTCCAAAACGAAGAGCTAGCCATCGCTGCTCGTTTCGTCGCGTGGATACCGATAGGGGGTAATTCCGCAAGGAACGACTCTGGTGGCAGGGGCACACATCCAGGAAAAATAAAATCTTTAACCGAAAACATATATAAGTCCTTTTTCGTATTTTTCGATTCGTTTTGGTATGAGTGGATCCTTCGGGGGAGGACTTATGGGTGTTTAGAACGAGTTTCTGCCCACGGATCCTTCGGGGGAGGACTCATACTATTCGAATTCGATTATGTTAATCACATCATAACACGTATCAATTTCGATTTGGTATGTGTTAGTGTGAAAAACAGAAATAATTGTTTCTTTGACTGTTATGTAAGTTTCTATGATTCTGACATGCATAAACTCTTATGTATGTTATTAATTCGATTAATATTGCATGAACTGCTATCGTATGTTATTAATTCGATTAATTATGCATCAGCTGCAATTGTATGTTTCCTGCGTTAATCTGATTAACCAATGCATAATTCAATATTTTTTCAGTTTTAATATTTTTTCCAGTTTCAATCTCAAATCTCCGACGCCAAACTCTGAGTAAGGTACTTCTCTTTATTTTTGGAGTTCTAATTTATTTGTTTTGGGGTTTTCTTAATTTATGTTATTTTTTTTCTGTGGTTACTGTAATTTTCTGTTGCTTGTGTTAGAGTTTGAAAAATCAGTAGAGTTCAGGCTGTAATAATTATTTTCTTTAAAAATCAATAGAGTTCATGCTTGTAATTTTCTATTGCTTGTTTCTGTAATAATTATTTGTTTTAATTATGTATAGTGATTGAGCAATGGGTATGCTTAGGGTACACAGTCAATCAAGCTGTAATATCAAATGTGAATTGATGCTCAAGTTTTTCTGATAAACCACATTCTTGTCTATTGTTTGTTATTCTGGGAAGGCTGTTGTGTGTTGTCCTCCTTTGAGTTCTCTTGGAATACTCCAGCCTTGGCTGTAGAGTTGTTGCTGGGATTGAACTTGGGAGAATGACATGTGTTGATCTCCTTTGAATTCTCTTTGCTGGAAGTATTCACTAAATGCACCTGAAATTAACTGTTGTGTAACAATAAGTTTGTGCACTTGAGTCCAAAATGGTTCACCAATTCATTTAGAGAAAAACTATAAAGTGAGTTCGATCCAGCTACTATGTGCTGAATTTTCATTTAAATGATTAGAAAAAACATGCATGCATTAGCAGATTTAATAATGATCTTTTGAACTAGGAATGTAGATCAAATGTGAAATTGTTGGATTTTCTCAAACATCTCATATTTAGCGAAGATTAGGTACGAAGGATTAGTGAAGATTCTTGCATAAGTCAACTGAACACTTCCTACTATCATTAACTACACTTTCAGAAAGAAAATTATAAGTCAACTGAACACTTCCTAGTATGCATTAGCAGCTTTGAGTACTTTTCTCGATTTCTGAGGCATCATATTTTGTGGCATAATGAAACTCGGGACGTCATACTAAAAAATATGAGGTATTTTTCTGAAAGTACTCGATTTCTCTTCTTCTTTTCTCTACAACAATATGCTTCAATACTACTAAGTTGATCTTCTCTTACTCTTCCCATTTTACGAAGTAGAAATTTTCCCCTAAATTACTTAGGCAGATTTTTCCCTCCTTAAACAAAATTTTATTTTGTTCTAACAAGAGTTGCAATTTTCCTTAAGAGTTGATTAGATTAAAGGGTGACACGTGATATATATATGTAGTTAAATAGCGACCGATTCATAGTTAGAAAATAGTTAATTTTTCCACGTCGTTCGGTCGTTAATCGGTTGCTAAACTTAGTTTAGCGACAGAATGGTCCGTCCCTGTTACACAGTTTTCTTGTAGTGTACGAGGACACGGTCCAACCGCCTCATCAAAGAGCGAGGTGATGCTCAGAACCATGTAAATAAGATGCCCTGTATATGTGTTTCCAATAAGCTACAATCCGAGATAGCTAAATTAAATTCTGACACAAGAAGTAATGCCGGGATAGACCCGGAGCTTTCTTCGATAGTGGAGACCACATTAAAATCCCCTCCAATAAGCCAAGGTCCTGGTCTCCGCTCAATAAAGTCAACCATCTCGGCCCAAAGCTTCCTTATGAGAATATAAGAACATTTGGCATATACAACGGAGCCAAAAAGATTGGCACCTGTTACCGACTTTATATGAAAATGAACAACCTGTTCCAAATCACCAATAACATTTATATCTAGGCTTCCACTCCAAAAAATCCATATTTTACTGCTGATATTACCATAGCCATAGTCGAAGCCGAGACGATTAGTAGTAACAAATAAATACTCCAGAGGCAACATAGGTTCTAATACCGCAATTAAAGAGAGAGAGTGTTGTTATTTAAGATGTTTTAACCGAGTTAGAGATGTTGTATTACCAATACCCGAATGTTCCAAATTAGACAATTCATTGAATAATCAAAGAGAAAAATATATGCAATGACTTGAATAATTTAAATAGATGCATTGGTGTTTTTACCAATGAGCCGAGCTGATCGCCGGACAGGCTTAGCCATGGCTGCCTTCTTATGTTGTTGGCGAAGAATTTTGGCAATCCCCTCCGCAGTTGAGGGTGGCTAAGTGTTGGCAGTGTCCATGAAATGAATGTCTGCCAAATGAAGGGTAGCCTCTTCCTGAAAATGTTCCAACGATGGCGGAGTATTCGCAATTTCTAATCCATTAAATTCTTCTGCAAAAGTTGTGAATGCCTCATATTCCGCGTGAGCTTTCTTCAAAGTAAGTTCAGGTCCTTTAACATTGTTCACCAACCTAGCTTCACTGGAAAATAGGATTGGGGAGTTATTTCGCAAATTGATATGAAAATCATCAGTGCTTACCAGTTTCCGACCGGACACCAAAGGGGTTGCGCCCGAATGATCTTCATTTCCGCACTGCTCCACGAAACGGGATTGCGATGGCAGAACCCCTGTGTCTGCACCCTGCACCAAATCCTTATTGGGCAATGAGCTGGTAGGAACCTTATCCTCCGAAAATGGGATGTAATCCGTGGCAATAAACTCTAATACAATCGCTACCTCAGCCTCATTCCCAACGTGCTCGGCCTCTATGTCCCCTGAATCCTAGGGGTCTACAACAATAGGTGCCTTATGTAATTACTCTGCCTTCTCAGAACTGGGTTGCTGCTCAGTCTCTGCCAGCGGCGCTTCCGGGATAGCCAAGATTTGCTCTGTTCTAGCTTTGTCCGGACTAGGCTGTGCTGTGTCTATCATCGAAACAACAAGGGGAGTAGTCGAGACTTGCTAAGACAAGGAAATTTCCATGCACACTCGGGAGACGCTAGGCCGAGTCAGTTTGGTCGTAGGCTCGTCTAAGGCCAGCGAAAATAACTTTGATTTGTGGAACAAATAGATCGGTACGCCCTCAAAACCCATCCATGTTGGGACGATCGAAGGTTCTTGGTTACGATTGAAATCATAACTCCATTTGAAGAATCTCAAACGTAAACCACAAAAATTCCATGCACCTTGTCTCCATAATCGGCAAAAAACCTTCTCTAAGTCGAATCTTATAAGAACATGACACGGATCAAGCCTTTCGATCCAAAAACAGCCTTCGAATCCAACATTGTGGAATGCTCGGCGGAGCGATTCCATCATAGGCACATGTTTCGCTAATTTCCCAACGAATGCATATCTCCATGGAGCTTCAAGAATTTGCAATTCATCATCATCAATCTCCAATTTCGATTGTCCTTTGAAGATGGTCAGCGGTTTATTGGGAGGTGTACCGGCGCTGACGGGGTCGCGGCATAAATGAGGTATGCAAACGACTTCTTCGGCCACTCCACGTGTCCTCCGCTCGCCGGAGGCGGCGGGATTGTGTCCATACGGCCTGATTCCAGTGGTTATTAGATGTTGATAGGATTAAGAGTGTTGAGAGCTTTTATTTTCTAGTTTTATATATATATATATATATATATATATATATATATATATATATATATATATATATATTATTTCTAATATAATATTTTTTAAATTTGATAACATGAAATTCAATAACTAAATATTTGTTATTTCATTTATAAAACTTGAAAATGTTATAAAATTGATATAAGAAGTGTCGAATATAAAATTTATGAAATTTCGTGCAATGTAATTTTTTTTGGGGTATTTAATCTAAAATATTTTGATTAATAATTTAAAATAATAATAATAAATTTCATAGTCAATTAATTATAATTATGTATCATCATTAATAAACATATGGAAAATGATTTGTTACTAGAGTTATTGGATAAGAATTGGATAAAACCCAAATTAACACTATTCACCCCTGCTGGTATAAGGGATTCACCCCAATTTTTGGGTTTTATCCAATTCATATCCAATAATTCTAGTAGCTTAGTAAGGTCCTAAACATATATTTTAATAACTTTAAATTTTCTTGTAAATTTTTTTTTTTTTAAATTGAAGCACTCAAATAGTAATATCAATATTTTTTCTTTAAATTACTTTTAATATAAATAAAAATTATAATATTTTGTTTTCATTTATGAAATTAACTGGCTAAATATCTAATGGAATATTATATGGCACTTTTACTGTATATATGCCACAAATTTTAAGGTACTAGTTTAAAAGTGCCAATAAAATATGACGTTTTGACATATTGTCATAAATTTTGTGGCTCTTTATATGTCAATTGATCAAATGCCATAATGTTTTGTGGCACTTGTTAAAAAGTGTCACCAAAATGTGACATTTTCTCAAAATTTCCATAAGTTTGGTACGCTTCAAGAGGCAATTAAAAAAATGCCATAAATTTTGTGGCACTTCTTAAAAAGTGCCAAAAAAATATGGCATTTTCACATAAATGTTGTAAAAAAATGACATATATCATAAGTCTCACATGCTAAACGACACCAAAGCTCAATTTTTCCATAGTGATATTTATATTTTTTTTTACACAAACAAAAACTATTTATACTTTCCCTCAGTTTCCGTTGCAATGCCACTTTCCTTTTTCATTTAAAAAAAATATACATTCAACATGAGAGGAGAAGAACAATATAACTACATCATATACAAACACATATATTATAAAAGAAAAAATTATATTTCGTCACAAAGATATTTTCCTCACGGAAAATGTTTTCCATTTTCTCTATTGATGGAAAATCATCATATCAAAGAGTTGTATGCCAAATAATAATATTGCCATTTAATTTGTAACTCTGGAAATTTGTCAGTGAAGTACATGACCAAACTCCGCAGATAACGGAGGAAGAACTTCAAAGCCGAGTTTATATTGATTTTTCCAAATGGTTTGGAACTCATTTAAGTTGGTATTGTGTAGAAATGTACTTGTCTTAAGAATACCAAAACTAAACTAATTTAACTTTTGTTGTTCTCAACAGATACCTAGCCTTTCGCAACTTTCCGAAAGGTTGTTGAAAAATCTGTCATGTGGCCTATCAAGGAGAGTGATGTCATACACCGGTTACGTTGTTAACGGTTATAGATTTCACACAAAAGCCCACAACGATGGAAAAGGAACGACAAACAGCCGGGTATGGGTTAAATGAGATTATTACGGAGAGTTAAAGCAAGTCATCGAGATTGAACTTACTGGAGTACCTCACTAAAAATAATTCTTTTCAAATGCGGTTGGTTTGATTCTACTCCGAATTGAGGTTTGAGGGTGCATCCTCAATATAAACTTGTAGAAATTCATAGGAAAATAATATACCAAGGTTACGATCCATTTGTATTTTCTTCCCAATGTCAACAAGTGTACTACACACCTTATCCGAGTAGTAAGACAACATCTAGGGCTGATTGGTTGGCTGTTTGTCGTTCCAAACCATGTCTTTTTGATGTTCCTGGTGTTTTGGTACCGTATCAAGAGGAAGTACGCAAGGTGGAGACCAGATGCATTGATCCAACTATTACTGAAGTTGGTCAACTTGCACACCGATTAGAAGAAATTGAAGTTGTACTTGTGGCCAGTACGAGCAATGTTGATGAAGATGATGATGAAATTATGTCGGGTAATGACAATTCTAAAAAAGATGATCAATTTATGTCGGAGGATGATTTAGAATGATTAATCTCTTTCTCGCTTCTTGGAATTCCACATGCTGAAGGTGAGTAATATTTGTTGGTTTATTTTTTAGTACTTTATTACCATAAATTAATTGTCGTATTGTATAACTTTTTAACATAATTCAAAGTGGTAATTTTATCGCCATAAAATAATTTGATTCTTGAATTTTCAGATTGCAACTCATGCATTTCCAGGGATATACATATAAATGACAACAAGGAGTTTATGAGAAGTGTAAACTTTGATTGTGAGTGTTGTAATATAATAAGAAGTGCACACATTGATTGTGAGTGTTGTAATGTAATGAGAAGTGCACACTTTGATTGTGAGTGTTGTAATGTAAATGAGAATGTAAACTTGTGTTTTTAGTAAGATAATTGGTTATGTAATGTTATTTTTGGGTTTATTGATTATTTTTGCTATTTGAGATCTTATTAATACTATTTCTGGTTCGTATTTCTGTGGGTATTGCTATTTTTTATAATAGGGATTTAATTAAATTTCAGATTTATTTTTTAAATAAAAAACAATTCCGCAACGGAATAGCAACCTACATATCGGGTGCTATAGTTTCGTCGCTGTTCGGTCGCTAACAAGTCCAAGTCAAACGTCAACAATGTTAACCATGCAGTCGGTACTCCGTTGTTATATGGTGACCCAATATTCGGTACTAAATAAACCGTAGGTATTCGGTCGGTATATAGCGACTCCATTTTCGGTTGCTAGTCGTGACGTCGGTATTCGGTTGTTATATAGTCAAAATCAAAAGTCAAGATTGTTGAATGTTCAGTCAGTACGCCGTCAGTATATGGCGATATTATTCTCGGTCGCTATATAATCCGTCGGGATTCGATCGGTAAATTGCTTAGCGACGAAAAATACACGACCACGCCGTTCGTTCGTTAATCGGATGGTCCGTCCCTGTTACACAGTTTTCTTGTGGTGTACGAAGACAAGGTCCAACCGCCTCTTCAAAGGGCGAGGTGATGCTCGGGACCATGTAAATAATATGCCTTGTATAGGTGTTTCCAATAAGCTACAATTCCTGATAGCCAAATTAAATTCTGACATAAGAAGTAATGTCGGGATAGACCCGAAGCTTTCTTCGATAGTGGAGACCACATTAAAATCCCCTCCAATAAGCCAAGGCCCTAGTCTCCGCTTAATAAAGTCAACCATCTCGGCCCAAAGCTTCCTTATGAGAATAAAAGAACATTTGGCATAGACAATGGAGCCAAAAAGATTGGCACCCATTACCGACTTTATATGCAAATGAACAACCTGTTCCAAATCACCAATAACATTTATATCTAGGCTTCCACTCCAAAAAAATCCATATTTTACTACTGATATTACCATAGCCATAGTCGAAGCCGAGACGATTAGTAGTAACAAATAAATCCACCAGAGGCAACATAGGTTCTAATACTGCAATTAAAGAGAGAGAGATTGTTGTTATTTAAAATATTTTAACCGAGTCAGAGATGTTGTATTACCAATACCCCGAATGTTCCAAATTAGCCAATTCATTGAATAATCAAAGAGCGAAATATATGCAAAGACTTGAATCATTTAAATAGATGCATTGCTGTTCTTACCAATGAGCTGAGCTGATTGCCGAACAGGCTTAGCCGTGGCTGCCTTCTTATGTTGTTGACGAAGAATTGTGGCGATCTCCTCCACAGTTGAGAGTGGTAAAGTGTTGTTAAAGATGCTCCTTTTAAAGCATATCCTAAAAAGGAGTTTGGAAGGCTCGCATGACTCATCATTGATAGAAACATATCTAAAAGAGTTTGTTTTCTCCTTTCGGATACACAATTCCATTGAAGAGTAGCCGGAGGAGAAAGTTGTGAAACAATTCCACAACTTTTTAGATAGTCACGGAATTCTTGACTTTAGTATTCGTCAACTCGATCACATCGAAAAATCTTAATATTTTTGCAAATCTGGTTTTCTACTTCAATCTTCTCTTTGAACTTTTCAAAGGGCTCAGACTTGTGTTTCATAAGAAACACGTATCCAAACGACTAAAATCGTCAGTAAAAGTAATGAAATATAGATAACCACCTCTTGCATGGGTATTGAATGGACCACATACATCACTATGTATTATTTCCAACAAATCCTTTGCTCGTTCTCCAGTTCTAGTAAAAGGAGAAGCAGTCATGTTACCCATTAAACAAGGTTCGCATGTATCAAATGATTCCAACAATCCATTTTATGGAGTTTTGAAATGCGGTTTTCGTTTATATGGCCTAAGCGACAATGCCAGAGGTATGTTAGTGTATATCCTCTTTATATTTAAGTTATAAATCGGTGACTCTAGGTCTAGCAAGTATAAACCATTCACCAATGTAGCACTGCAATAAAATATATCATTTAACAATAACGACATTCATTGGTTTTTAATATAAATATCAAAACCCATCTTTTCCAAACAAGAGATCAAAATAATATTTTTAGTTAAAGTATGTAAATAAAGACAATTGTCTAAGTCT
This sequence comes from Vinca minor, assembly GCA_026122235.1. Classification (NCBI taxonomy): domain Eukaryota; kingdom Viridiplantae; phylum Streptophyta; class Magnoliopsida; order Gentianales; family Apocynaceae; genus Vinca; species Vinca minor. Next base: position 1,424,003 of record JAOCZM010000232.1, read on the forward strand.
AGAACAAATCGAGAAGTCAAACTAAGACCAAATGTTCTAAAGCTAATGCAACAACTCGTGCTCCATTGTCAACGCGTAGGTCCACGTCGCCCTTTGCCAGCTCCCTACTCATTTTTAGTCCCTATACATTCTTGTAAATGTGAGAACCACATCAGGTATCTAATACCCATGAGGAAGTAGTAGTACACAAATTGATCTCAATAACATAAATACCTAAGCCCGAAGCAACATTTGCTCCCTTTCCAAGCTTTTTACCGGCAAGATAACGTGGACAATTTCTCTTCCAGTGTCTTTCTATTCACATTGGAAACAATTTCCATCCTTAGTCACATCGCCCTTGGGTTTCAGTGTTTTCTCAGAATGGTTCAGTTTGCTCGAAGGCTTACCAAAAATCTTGGCTATGTTGTCGTTGACCATGTAAATGGCCTTGGACATGCCTATTTCCTTCTCGTCAGTTCTCAACAGGTTCAACAATTATGGGAGGGTTTTTTCTATCTCGTTCATTTTGTAGTTCAATACAACCTGACTGAATGATTCAGGCAACGATTGCAGAATCAAGTTAGTGGAAAGCTCCTGGCAAAGAGGAAATCCCAGTCTTTCGAGGATCTCGATATAGCCTATTATTTTTAGATTTCCGACTGGTATTCCCTCTGTCATTTTGCACTGAAACAGAGACTTCGACACATCGAATCTCTCCTGGCGAGGTTGACCTTGAAAAAATTGCCTTAGATGATTAATCATATCGAAAGCTCCCATTTCCTAATGTCGCTTCTGAAGCTCAGAGGTCATGGGCACTAACATAAGACTTGACACATCTAATGCGTCATCTAAGTGCTTACGATAATCATTTCTTTCAGCGGTCGGAGTCCCCACGGCTAGTGGATCAGGAGTTGGTTCTTCGAGAACATACAGTTTTTTCTCATGCTTGAGAACAATTCTCAAGTTCCTGTACCAGTCAAGGAAGTTTCCTACCACGAGTTTCTCCTTCTTAAGGACGGAGCGCAATGATAAAGAATTTGATGCAACGATTGCATTTGCCATTATATCTACAGAGAAGATTTACCAAATTTTAGTGGTCATATTTTAAAAATCATTAATATGAATATAATTAATGATTCTCCCACTATTTTCTTCAAATGAATAACCCTCAAGTATTCATTCAGAAAGTTCAAAACTTTCTAGTATGTATGACCATGATCCATATACCATCATTCTCAAGGCAGCTTTGGCTACTATACTCAAGAAGACGCTTTAGGTAAGCAACACTTGCAAATAACATCAATTATGTGACTCTTGGTTGGTTAAGTAGGTAACGATTACCCTCAGTACATAAATGCGCATCTCAACCCTTTTGCCCCCAGATTCTCAGCCATTTAGGTAATCCGATTAAGTATGACATAGGATTGTACCAGAGGATATTTCTAACTTATCATCCGCATCTCACCCGGATAGACAAGCTCTTATTCCACTCGGAAGTTCACACTTCTGCCGATTTAAAATTTGAGGGTTTTCAATTGTCTAACCAAACAGTGTATAATCTGATTATACGACTGTAACACAAGCTTTAAAGATGTAAAACATGCATCATGCATCTCATGCAAAAAAACGTAAATAAACCGTGACGTAGTAATAGCCCCTATATGGATTTTCTGAGTCAACGGAAAATCCTAAGTCAATCTAAGGTGGAAAAATAATAAATCCTATCTATTGTCTTCCGCCTTCTTGTGATATCATCCATCTGATGTATGCCTTTATTCATCACTTGTTACATATGAAAAAAAGTAAAATCCTATTCTATACTTTTACATAATAGAAAGAAATCTCGAGTTACATTCGAAATGAATTTTTATCACAAGAAAGAATAGATAAGGCACGACACGCAGGTCGTATTATAATAAAAATCACTGGGTCAATGACTATTACTATGCATCATGCTCAAATAACATGACAATCATGCTGAAACCGCAAATACATACTGCGTTCCCTCTCTGGTCGACCCAGACCATACTCCCGGTCAACGGCGATGAGGCATAAACCAAAATAGTGTAAAAATAGGCCATCTCGGTCGACCCAGAACAGTTCTGATCGACCGACCCGAAAATAGACTAGCTTCGGTCAACTGTGATTACTCACCGGTTGTCTGAATTCTAGGTAGTAGAAAAATCCCATTTTCTTGAAAATGTTCGGTCTGCCGCGAACCTCTTCTGGTCGAACTATCTATTTCCATAAAACAACCAAAAACACGAATCAACAGTTTGTTCCGGGATTCGTTTAACACTTAAAGGACTTCCCAGAGGCTGTACAAAGGTAAATACATTCGATGACATGCATTATCCTACTACAAAAATCACGATAACACATAAGGAAAGTAGTTGGGTTCTTGTGATGGGCTCTAATACCACTGAAAGAAAAAAATTCATAATTCCCACATAAAAGCAGCGAAAAGTAAAATGGCATTCCGTTCATTTACAAGATCTTTTCACGAGAAAGAACCAGTACCTTGTGATATGAATTATACCTTTTTCGATCTAATCGAATAACCCGAATTCTGCTACTTTGAATCACCAACTGCAGCCTTCGGACTACCGTCTCTGCTGGTATCCACACGATCAACCTTGAGCTTGTTTGTGGAGCCTCTCACGCTAGTCACGAGAGCTACGAACGCTGAAGTCAATCTTCGAGAGTTTCGTTGATATAGAAAGTGGAAAATCAATACCCGAAAAATGGAGACAAGAAAAACCGTTTTTCTTTCTCTTTTTTGTGTTCTTGAGAGTGTGTTCAGAGAGTAAAATTTTAGAGAATTTTATTCTCTTGGTTTCGGCCAGACTAGTGTGATTTGGAAGGAAAAAAAATTGAGGATGAATTGTGTGAGTGATGAACATATCATTATGTGGTGTTAGTGGAACCACCCACTAACTCCACACTCACCCCCTTTCTCTCCCTCACTATCCCTTCACGTACATACATACACTCTCTCATACAAGACACGTGTTGGTTTTTACGTGGTTCAACTGATTCGGTCGACCAGAGAAATGGTTCTTGGCCAACCGGAGTGACAAACCGGTTCGGTCGACCCGAGACAGCTGTCGGTCGACTGGGTCCGGTTTTTGCCCAATCCAATTGAGCATACCCAGTCTAATTGAGCACCTATATCAAATGTAAACTCCAACATCTAGGAGGGCATTCTTTTGTGATCAAAATTGATCACGAAAGCCTTCAATGTCTAGTTTTGAATACCAACATATGTCAACTGTTAATTTACAATATGAATTGAATACATTTAGATTTTAATGGAATTTTTAAAATCTGAATTGAATTTCTATAACCCTAATGGATTTCCTCTTATCACTCTAGAAGTGATCCCCTGTAGAATGATTTTCCATAAAACTCAATATCGACGGATTAAGTTCTCAATTGAAAGGTGAATAAATTCTTAATGATTCATAGGAAAACCCCTTAAAAGAAGAAATATTTTTTTACCCAAAATCTAACTCTAAATTGTTCCACTAAATGCGATCAGACGATCATACTCCATAATTTGTAATCTGAGCAACCTCACCTCTCCCTAGCAACCTGTTCCATTTTTCTCATCCCATGAAAATCTTCATATGTCACTATTTCATTATTAGTAATAAAAGCACTATGAGAATCATCCAATAAAAGCGATAACAGTAACACATAAAATTCGTTTATAGGTCAAATTGCTCAAACTAACGGGCCAAAGTCACTTGCCACTTCCAGCTGTTGGGCAGCGGAACACTCCAAACAACAATTTATAATGAAACGAAAAGAAAGCAGAAAAACAACACAAGAATTTTAACGTGGTTCGGTCTCAACGCAGACCTACATCCACGACCCCGGAGGGTACAAACTTTCACTATGTAATTTTTGAACGGAATAAAAATTACAAACCCTCTTCTAAAACTCCAAGTCTAAACACTCACAAGACTCAAGGAATTGGTACAAATAAACTCAACAATAGGTGGGTCTATTTATAAGGCCTTTTGTCTTGACCTTTTTCTTTTCTAACCAATGTGGGATTAGAGAAACATTACCTAACATATCCTCCCTTTTCTCAAATTCCCAAGTTACAACAGAATCAGAAAACCTAACTTTTTTCTCAGTCTTCGCAGTCTCTTTCTTTGTTCTTTCTCCAGCTTTACTTCCTTGCTTCTTCAAGGAATGACCATCAAAATGGTATAAATTCTTCCCTTTCTTCCTGCCTAGCATAACCAGACGGTTGCCTCTATACACTTTGCAGAAATTCCCAATTCCAACATACTTGTAACCCTTTGATGCCAATTCACCCAACGAAATTATGTTGGCACTCGAATCAGGTACAAATCTAACATCAGGAAGTACTTTTACCTCATCATTGTGGAATTTCAGGCGGACTCGTCCAACGCCCTCAACCTTCACCTTCGAGTTGTTGCCCACTTTGATGTAGCCAAAGTCTCCCATCTGCAAAGTATCAAACACATCTCGGTCCTTGCAGATATGCACGTCAGCAGCATTATCCATAATCCAGTTTGAATGATTCTCAACAGTGTCATCCAAACATCTCGTCAAATATAAATCATCATAATCGTTGACCACATTTGTAGAGGAATCACATACCTTTGCCTTGCCTTTCATCTGTTCATGGAGATTTTTCAAATCATCCTTCATCTTTGGACAACGGTATTGAAAATGACCAACTTCCCCACAATAGAAGCACTCTACCTCGCTACAATCACCTCTCTGTCGAGATTTCCCTCTTCCATGGTCACCTCTACTCTTGCTTCGATTCCTCCCTCTTCGAGAACTCTCTACCGCTAGTATTCGATCCTCCTCAGGGTAATCCTCATTCATCATCTGTTGGTTCTCCTTCAAGGCTTTTGAAACCTCATTCAATTGCAGTGTGTTCTTTCCTGCCAACAGTGACTGCACCAACGATTTATAGGATTTCGGTAATGAAGCCAATAATAGCAACGCATGTTCTTCATCCTTAATCTCTTCCCCTGCATTCTCAAGTCGAGATACTAACTCATTAAATTTATTAGTGTGATCAATATGATTAACTCTTTCTTCCATTTTGAGTGAGTACAGATCCATCTTCATCTTCAAACGGTTAGTCAAAGTCTTCGAGGAATAATTATTCTCCAGAGTCTCCCACAACTTCTTTGGTGACGTCTCTCTCAACACCGTCATCTTGATTTGTGGAGTCAAAGCCAATCAAATTGTACTAACCGCCCTCTTCTTAATTGTAGCCCACTCAGAATCTTTCATACCTTATGGCTTTTCATCATCCAGAGCAGAATCAAGACCTTGCTGCACTAAATAGTCTTGAATCGTGCATTGCCATAAGGTAAAATCAATCTTTCCATCAAAGAGGGGAGATGGAACATCACTCTTCATCGGCACAACGGTGTTGTTGGGCAGCAAAACACTCCAAACAACAAAATATAATGAAACAAAAAGAAAGCAGAAAAACAACACAAGAATTTTAACGTGGTTCGGTCTCAACGCAGACCTACATCCACGACCCCGGAGGGTACAAACTTTCACTATGTAATTTTTGAACGGAATAAAAATTACAAACCCTCTTCTAAAACTCCAAGACTCAAGGAGTTGGTACAAATAAACTCAACAATAGGTGTGTCTATTTATAAGGCCTTTTGTCTTGACCTTTTTCTTTTCTAACCAATGTGGGATTAGAGAAACATTAACTAACACCAGCTCCTTCACTTTTGGAATCGCCCAATATCCTTATTACCATTCTGAAAACTCAGTACTGCACCAAGCACCTCTCCCCTTACCACATTTCAGCTTTTTATATATACATTGAAGCATGAATGCTACAAGGATCCTGAGCTTTAGTTGGATGAATATGTTTAGAAATATCGACTATAACAACCTAAAATCGTTGCAACAACTGTTAATACAATATATAACAATTGTTAGTTTCAGACTTAACAACGGTAAGATACATATTTTAGAATTGTTAGTGAAATATAAAACAACTGTTAATATACTACATAACCACTAAAAGTTATCGAGTTAACAACCGTTGGCGACAGATTTAACAGCTGTTACGAAAGATATAACAACTGTAAGTTCAATACCTAATAGCTATAAGTTACAACTTAACAATTGTTAGTTTCAGATATAACCACTCTTAGATAAATGTACAACAGGTGTTACAAAATATTACAACAATCATACATGACAATAGAAGATAAAGTAATCAGAAAGATAAACATAGTTACAGTCTGTTGAATTCAAAAGTTAATGAATTCGGTTGTTACAAACCTTTCATGTAACTCTCCTTCTGGAAAATATTCAAATCAGCATAAAAATTGTGGGTTGATCAGACCCCACAAATTTTGGTTTGTCATTCGTGTACGTGCCTCCTGCACAAGCGCGAACGAGATTCTAACTTGGGGAAAAATATTTTAAATTCAAGTAACCATTTTTACATATAAAGTTGTTCTCACTTCCATATGAAACACATGTGGAATGTTATCGAGTAGCTTAAATTATGAGGAACTTATATAGGGCCTCCTTGGCTTCCCTTCTCTATAGTCTCCTGAAGTGGAATGCTGAGAAACTCTTAATGAATTTTTTTTTTTTTTTCATAAATAATACATACCGGTAGAAATACAAATCCAATTGTCCACAAAGAAATATCGTTAAAATGAATATCTAGCTTCTTTTAGATAAATTACTCCAATTATTTTACTAGGTAGATAGTGGTATGAAATCGGATATATCCTACTTTCTTTTTTAGGACAATATATCGAAGTATTTCAAGGATATATATTCCTCAAAGGTGAAAATCCTCTATACCCATGTATGTTCTCAATTATGTGTTTAACCAATCAGAATTTGTCATGTGATCATTTTTTTTAATTATATATACACATGGTGAATTCTGATTGGTTAGACACATAACTGGGTACATAGACGGGTTTAGAGGATTATTTGCCATTCCTCAAACATCAATCCCACGAAGCTTCAATTATATTTGGTCATCATAAAACTCAACACTGAAATTAAAATGGATATATATTTTATGCTTCAGAAACTTACAACACAGAGTTTGGAAGAATAATACGGAAAGTAAAAACTTGCACGGACTATTAGACTTAGACACAGAAACAGGAATACAATAACCAAGCTTTTGATGAGTGTAACAGGTTGCTAATTAATATCACATTAACAAGAATTCGAATCTCCTGGGTAATTGGTGTCATATCCAAGAACTCCACGGGCCACGTCCTACCCCAAGTAAGTGTATGATTTTACGTGCATTCATAGACTAAGTTCATATTAGTCTCACCGCTAGTGAGGATAGAAATTGGGCGCCTCATAGGGGTAACCACAGAAAAAAGTACTAGACACAGAAACACGTAAAAGATTTATCAAACAATGCATTTCCTCACTTGAAAGATCCAATAACATGGTGGTCTTTGTAAATTGGAACTTCAACATCTACTCCAAGTGTCGCCACCATTGTTGTTCGGAACAATACCACAGCACCAGACCTCAGCACTCTCTTCCAAAGAGCCGGTTTTCGAACTTCTGTTGGTTCCCCAAAACGGTAGCCAATTTGCAGTACAGAATTTGGAATTGGAGCAGAACCCTCATGCAATGGTAAGCTTAAATGGGCACTTAATCCTTTCGAATATGCATAATTAAAAAGGTCTCTAACAGAAGTATGAGCCTCACCTATATATTCATCTCCAAGTTTTTGCTTACTATAAAGCTTGATCACAAGCATTAGACCAGAATGTTGAAGGCCTACCTCAGCTATTGTGTAATCCAGGCTGCAGTTCCAAGCAGGGTTTGTGAGGTTGTGTTTGTCCACTGGCGTTTTCTTTATCGTTTTCTCGTTCCCATTAAAGGAGACTTTCGCATAAACTTTCATCTTGAAGAATTTTCGAATATTTGGAAGATTGCTTGCTGATATGATTGTAAGTTGGAATTTCCGACATGTTATGAAATCGTTAGTGTTCATACTAGTTGAAATTCTTCGTTTCTGCTACTTGCAGTCTTGTACACCAACTTAAGGAATTTATTTATACAATATTCTTAATCAGAAGTTAAAAAGGGTTAGGTAAAAAATAGCCCTTATCAACTCCACTATTTGTTTAGTTGGCTAGTTTTTCTAATTGTTTTTTCTAACCATCCAAGTTTTCTTGGGTGTGTCTTTTATCTGTTATCGTGATTTTTTAAATCATTGTATAACTTTTAGTTTCTCTATTTTCAGATTTTCCTTTGATTGTAATGGCTTCGGTTATTTGTAATTAATGGAAACTAAATTTAATCAGCAAAAAAAAAAAAAACTCCACGGTTGCAAATTAAAGCTGGAAGGATTTTATGTCTCATTTTCTCTTTTAATAAGAAGCTGTTATATGTTAATTTTTTCATTAAAAATTTATATTTAAAAGATATAGTAGAAAGGGGCAAATGAACATGTAACAATCATTTATAGTGGAACAAAAAGAATTCGGGACACAAAGCATATTTTTCCCAATTAAAGTATCATTTTTTTAATAGTGACTAAAAATATTTTTTGTCTAACTTCTTATCCCATTTTCACTCTCTCATTTTCAAGTGGCTCCACTATTATATTTTGGTTTTAAATTTTGTAAAAGGTAAAAATTACAATTGACAACATATTATTGGTGGGTTCCACTATTATATTTAGGTTTTATATATTTGTTTTTTTTGGTTAAAAAGAGATAAATAGGTTTTATATTTTGTAAGTGTTATTCTTTGTTTCATTTGTAGATAATTCATATTTATCTAACCTTTTCTAAGATGTTCCAAGGTTTTCTTAGGTTATAAATTTAATTTAAAAATAAAAACACTTGGCAGTAAAGAAAATCCGAAATGGAACACAACAAGATAGAAAATATGAACTGCAATTGTTACTTGTGAAAATTAATAAAATAAAATGAAGTTTGCATATCCTATATGAGGAGCATTTCTCTTGTTGTGGAGGTTATAAACATGGATGTCCTATTCTTTTATGTCGATAATTTAACGGAAAAATGATCATGACTTTGACATTTCAAAGTAAAGAGGACCAAACAAATTTTTTTTTTGAGTAATTAAAGGGCACACGTAGTTACCAATTGATCAATCATTGTCAAGCAAAGACGAAGGCGAAGACAAGGTCGTCATTGACCCAAGAGGGGCTAATTTTACGCAACACGGTTCCAGTGCAGAACGGGTATTTATTCTGTATATGCGGAACGAATTTTCAGTGGTTGGAATAAAATTTTTATGGCTGAGATTGATTTTAAAAAACACATGTTCTGCGAACAACCTATTTTTTTTTAGCACCTAGCAACCCAAGCAGAAGGACTTTAAGAGAATTCGACGCACAAGACCTCAAGACAGCATGAGCATAAAGCAACTCTGACAGAAGAATTCTTAATGGAGGATGAAACACCACAACAAGGGAACTAACTTGTTGATACAATAACAATGAAAGAAGTTCTAAAATAAATTCAATCACAACGGATTTAGGGAATAACCTCAAAATATATTATATCAAGTCTAGTTAATAAGTTGACAAAAGCTCTTTTAAATAGAGAAAAAGGGATTCTGGCTAAGGCATACAAAAGAGTCCTAATTGGACTAAAACTAAGGAAACACAAGTATAGTAAACTAACATAAACTAGTAATTGCTATAAACTAAATAACTAATGGACCACATGTCCTTTATTATAGCTACACTACAGCAAAAAATGTCTATTGCAACGTTTGTCATATGTCGCAATAAGGCAAATAAACATCGTTATAGATCTATACCAACATTTATTGCAAATGTCGCTTAAACGTCGCATTTGCCTGTGTCGTTATGGGTTTTTACGACATTTGTTACAAGCGCCGGTACCTATCTATTACGACGTTTGTTGTGTCATTTTAAAGTGTTTCAAAAGGTATTTTTGCCGACGTTTGTAAATAATCGCAACAAGTCATATATTGCGACGTTTGTAAATACCGTGAATAAATAGTTATTCCGACATTCGCAAATTTTGAAACTAGGCTGGCAGACCCGAGCTGGAGTCGATGCCTAGACAAGCCGAGCCGTCGAGTCTAGTCATCTTTGAATAATCGGAGCCGGATCCGGAGCATAGACAACCCACACCGAGCCGTCGAGTCTAGCTACCTCTGAATAATGTAGAATAAAATTTCCCCTTACTCAAAGGGATGGGAAATGAACCCGCCACCTCCTGCATGTATGTCATGCAATGGGCCGCTGAGCTAATTGATCATTTGTTATTTATTTCTCCTCCTATTATATTTATTATAATGGAATTTTGGAATTGTACACTTACTTATTTTAATTTCTTTTTGTTTTTTAATTTATTTTTATGAATCATATTAAAATTAATACACTCTCATTGAAAAATTTATAATTTATGTCTTTAATGTTTCTTTAAAAAATATATTTCAGAAACATAATCTCTGTATTTGTGTTTGTCTGGAAATGTCACAAGATTTAACGACAAAGTATATAAATGTTGATATATTAGTCGCAAAAAGTAACAATTTATAACTATATGCAATGTAACTGTCACTAACTAACATGAAATTGTCGGTAAAAATAAGAATTACTATATTCGTCATATAAAATCCAAATATAGCGACGTTTGTTTGAAATGTCACAAGATTTAACGACGTTGTATATAAATGTCGGTGTATGTGTCACAAAAAGTAACAATTTATAACAACAATTAATGTACATGTCGCTAACTAACATCAAAATGTTGATTTTATCAACCGACACTATTAAACGTCGTATAAAATTCAAATATAGCGTCATTTGTCTGAAAAATCAGAAGATCTAACGACATACACTACAAAAAAAACTACCTGTTATGACGAACCTTTCGTGACGAAGTCATTTTTCGTTACGAAAGGTATACTTTTCGTAACGAAATTCGGAATCGTTACGAAAAGTTGACCTTTCGTAACGAAAAAAATATTCGTTACTAAAAGTAGTAGTTTCGTTACCTTTCGTGACGAAGTCATTTTTCGTTACGATAGGTATAACTTTTCATGACAAATACCTTTTTCGTTACGAAAGGTCAACCTTTCCTAACGAAACAAAAATTTGTCACGAAAAGTTTCGTCTTAAATTTTTTATTTATTTATTTTTTTTACATATATAAGTATGATATAATTTAGAATATAATTTTAATTTTTATATTTGTTTAGTCTTTATATTAAAAGTATTACTAAAAAATAGTATATATGCAACTAGAATAATTTTATTCTGATTTTTTATAACAACTTAATACACAAATACATTGACGAAAATGTATTAATTTTAATTTTATTCATAATAAAAAAAATCACCAAACAAAGAGAAATTAAAATAATTAAAGGTTCAAAATAAAAAACTTCATTATAATAAATATAATACGAACAATAAGTAACAAATGACCAACGTAGCTCAGTGGTTAAGTGCATGACATACAAGTTGGAGGTCTTGAGTTCGATTCCCACTTCTATGAAAATGTGGAGACTTTATTCCACATTATTGTAGAGGGGCTCTGGCTCGGCTCGGCTCGGCTCCAATGGGTGTACTAGGGCTTGGCTCGGAACCGGCTCTGCTCCATGGCTTTAAATTTTAAATTTTTTGTAAAACTTTTAGTAACGAAATATTTCGTCACTAAAGGTCACCTTTCCTAACGAAACTCGGTTGTTACTAAAGACCTTTAGTAACGAATATCCTTATTCATTAGGAAAGACCTTTAGCGATGGGGCTCTCAGGACGAACTTGGTGACAAACGATTTTCGTTACTAAAGGTCTTTAGTAACGAATTTTTTGACCTTTCCTAACGAAAATTTTCGTTACTAAAGGTCTTTTTTTTTTTTTTTTTTGTAGTGTAAGTTGTTGGAAAGATAAAGAACTCTTACTTGTGTATAGATTTATGCAAAAGGGAACCTTGGAAAACCATCTTTTCTAAAGAAACTTAGTTGTTGAGTCACTTTCTTGGGACACTCGGATAAAAATTGCCATTAAAGCAGCAAGAGGCCTTGCTTTTTTGCACAGTTCGGAAAAGAAAGTCATTTACATAGACTTTAAGGCTTCTAACATAATACTCTATGGGGATTATGATGCAAAAATATCATATTTTGGACTAGCAAAGTAGGGGCCTTCAGCTAGTATGTCACATGTGACAACACGTGTGATGGGCACATATGGATATGTTGCTCCTGAATACATAGCAACAAGTCATCTATACGTAAAAAGAGATGTATATGGCTTAAGAGTTGTGCTTCTCGAGATGCTGACAGGCCTAAGTGCTTCAGATAAAAAGAGACCAAGTCGACTGTACAATTTGGTGGATTCCAAAAAGCATTATCTTTTTCAAAAGAAAAGGCCCAAGTACATCATGGATCCTATAATTGAAAGCCAATATTGTTGGAAAGTTACATGTATTAATTAGATACATGAATTAATAGAAGATAAGAAAGTGAATGAAAAATTCACTTGATGAAATGCATCAGATTTATCTTCAATTTTTACATTCAATGGAAGATAAGGAAGTGAATATTTCAAAATTCACTTCATGAATTTTACCGGATGTAATCTTCACATATAAAAGTTATGTTTGTTTAATACATAACACTTCATTTATTTAAGATAAATTAAGTGTTGCCTTTATGCCATTCTTTTATGAATCCCTATCTTCTACTAGTATAAATAGAGGTCCTCACATTTCTTTTTCTCTACACCAAAACAAGCATTCTCTTCCTATTTTAAAAGTTTCTTCATAGTTTTCATATAGTGTTCAAGATAATTTGTTCAAGTTCGATAGACAAAGAGTTGTGGTGCTAACTGCTTTGTTGGTATCCATTTTATCTTGGGAAATAGACGTCTAATTTAGCCTCGAGCACACTTGTGGAGGAGACGAATCTGTTTTAAGGAGATTGTGTCCAACACAAGACTCGGATTGTTGTCTTCTTCTTCTCCTTTTATTTAATTCATTTTAATGTTATTATTTTATTTACCCATTTAAAACAATAATTCTTTTCTCTAGAATTATTATTTTATGTCATATTGAATATATACTTACGAGGTTTATTTTTCCTAACAAATATTCTTCAAAAGCAGCAAGGAAAGGCACTCAGCTTACTCTAAGAGGCCTGGATTCGGAGCCCAAAAAATGACCTTCCATGAAAGAAGTCGTAAAATTACTGGAAAAGATCGAGGCAATGAAGCTGGTAAAAGCGAAAGAATCCAGAAGTATGTCCTCACATTCTTCAAGTACGTCCTCATATTATATAGTCATCATCGTTCTCCATATCATTCTGGTCATAATAGATCTTGAGTTGGAAAATAACCAAAAGCCTTCGACTTAAGTTAATTGTGTTTCTACTTTCTTTTTCTTTTTCTTTGTTCTTATGTGAAAATGTTATAGGAGTTCTAGTTGTTCAATAGAAGATCATTTTCTACATGATATTGTGATTTTCTCATTTAATGTTGTTACCTTATAACTTATGTATCTATATTTTTTAGATGCAAAACAATTTTTGAATGAGAAACTACTATTTTTTTTTTTATAATTTTTAAGAGATTGACTAAAAAAAAAAAAAAAAAAATCCTAATTTGAGCCCTCGTATAATCTCAGACATATTGAGCCTAAGACTATCGTCTCGTGTGAAACAGTTTGTAGCTATTATTCCTATGCGTTCTATTTCCATCATTTCAGATGGTGTTGCACGAGGAATTCTTTGATCTATAATTCTGCTAGTCTCATCTATTGCCGAAGTTTTGTGTCACTAAAATGTCAATCAGTTAGTTTAATTGAATATTATCACCAAAAGAATAAAAAGGAAAGTGGTATTGCAACAGAAACTGATGGAAAGTATAAACATTTTTTGTTTTTGTAAAAAAAATTAAATAAATATACATTAAATTTATTATTAAAAAATAGTATTCATATAGAATAATTGTATTCATATTTTGATTAAAAAAATTATAAATTATGTTTCTGAAAAATATTTTGAAAGAAAAATTAAATACATTTAATTATTTAAAATTAATGAGTGTATTAATTTTATTTTGATTCGATAAGAAAAAGAAAGCAAAACACAAAAATAAATTTAAATAAGTACATATTCAAAATAAAAACTTCATTATAATAAATATAATAGGAGGAACATCAATTAACAAATGATCAACTAGCCCAGCGGCCCGCCACACGGCATACAAACGGGAGGTCACGAGTTAAATTCTCATCATTTGAGATGAAGAGACTTTATTCTACATTACTCAAATGTTACTTGACTTGCTTGACTTGGCGGCTCATTTCGGGCTCAGCGGCTACTCAGCTATGCGAGGGGAGGGAGTCGGCTCGGCCTAAACTCGGCACTATTTCAAAAATATTTAGTTACGAAGTAGTTGTCACTAATTTAAGTAGAATGCGTGACAAACATTTGGCCACTATTAACTAATATTATAGTGTCAAAGATATCATCACTATAAATATAAATATTGTGACGACTTAATTTGTCACAATTTATTTTTTTTTTGGTGTCAAAACTATTGTCACACATATTTATATTTGTTGTGACCACTTTTTTGTCACTTATTGTAAAGTTTTTTGTGTCAAGAATTTAGTCACAAAAGAATTGAGTAATTGTTACCAATCACAAAATGTCATCACAATTTCATCTGTGATGGAGGTATTTGTGACGGCAAGTGACGACTTCAAAAAATGGTCACAAGCGATAATAGTGACCTAAAATCGAGCTTACAGTGACGACTTTTCGTTGTCACTAAATATTAGTTTTCTTGTAGTGATAGTATACAAAATGACGCTATATGAGTCACAAAAAGTAACAATTTATAACAACATTTAATGTAAATATCGCAAATCAACATCAAAACGTCGGTATGAACAACAATTGCTACAACCGTCTCTAAGAAATGTCGCATAAAATCTAAATATAGCGACGTTTGCAAAATGTGTTGCATTAACTTACTCTTTTTGGTTTTAAGCGACGTTTGAAAAAAACGTTGGTACAAAAACGTCGCAAAAGACTGTTTTTGTTGTAGTGCTAGGGCCCGGAAATAATAAAAAGTAATAAAGCTGAAAATAAATTAAACTCTAGATAGACTTTAATTGACTAACTTTCTAAAATTGCACTCTAGCCACTTTCTTCAATTGAGCCGTGAGTAATACACTTTAGAATGATGAGATGAACTTGTCTTAAACGTGTAGAATTGCTTGAAGGTTGTCTTGCTTTCTCCTTAGCTTCAAACTCTTGAATTAATGTAGTTAAAGCTTGATTCAGGGCCTTTCTTCTAGCTCTTGTCATTGGATCTTTGATGTTAATCAATGGATCACTTGAATGCCTTGTGCAAGCTTCTAGAAGCTGGAATCAACGTTTTGACGAAGCCGTACGCGAGTTCGGTTCTGTTAAGAACGTTGATGTACCTTATGTTTATAAGAAGTTTAGTGGAAACTCGGTGATATTTTTGGTTTTGTATGTAGATGACATACTACTCATAGGGAATCACATTCCAACCTTGGAATCTGTAAAGGTCTAGTTGTGGCAACGTTTTTCTATGTAGGACTTAGGTGAAATAAGCTTCATATTAGGAGTCAAGAGCTATACAGATAGATCACGTAAACTTCTTGGTCTAAGTCAGAGTACATATATAAAAAACGTTTTAAATCGGTTTAGCATGCAAGAGTCCAAAAAGGGCCTTTGTCCTATAGCACTTGGAACGGTTCTTTCAAGACAACAGTGTGCTAAGACACTAGATGAGAAAGAACGCATGTGCGAGATTCCATATGTTTTGGCAATTGGATCTATCATGTATGTCATGTTGTGTATTCGCCCAGATGTCTCGTATGTTTTGAGTATAACGAGCAAATACCCGTCAACATACGGTGAACGTCACTGGATAGCCGTCAAGAATATCCTTAAGTTTTGCGAAGGACTAAGGACTTGTTCTTAATCTATGGTGGGGAAGACGACCTCTTTGTAAGTGGTTACACTGATACTAGTTTCACTACTAAAAATAACATATTTTGTGTCAGGTGACACCTGCCACAAAAAGTACATTTCCAATGAGAAAACGCTTTTGCGTCGGCCATGCGACAACAATTGAGGGGTCGCATGGAGAGGCGACGCAAAAGCCTTGCGACGGGAAACAAAATTTGTTGTTTCAACGAGAATTTTTCTATTTGCGACCCTTTTTTTCTCGACGTGAAAACTTAGCAACAACGACTACTTTTTTCATCGCTTATAATTTCCGACGCAATAACTTAAAAACATTTTATTCGGAACCTTATATACTTTTGAAAATAGTTTTTCAACGTCGCAAATACTATAAAATATTTTTTTTTGTAATGTCATAATCTATCGAAAATTAGTTTTTCGCGACTTTTGTATAACGTAGAATAAAGTCGCCCCTTTAGTCACCAAGTCGAGCTACATTTGAATAAATGTAGAATAAAGTCTCTTCCTTTTTCAAATGGATGAGAATTGAACCCACGACCTCCCGCATGTATGTCGTACGTTGGGCCACTGTGGTTTTTTTTAAGTGGTTTTGTGGCCTTTGTGCGAAACTTTTTGAAAGTGCCCATACAAGTGGTGTCTTTTTTTTTTTGTGGCACTTATGAAATGCCACAAATAAATTTGCGCCACAACTTGTGGCACTTTTAAATTGGGTATTTATTATGTATATGCGGAACGAATTCTCAGTAGTTTGAATAAAAATTTTATGGCTGAGATTGATTTTAAAAAACACATGTTCTAATTTTTAGAACACATGTTCTACGAACCACCTATTTTTTTTAGCACCTAGCAGAAGGACTTTAAGAGAATTCAACGCACAAGGCCTCAAGACAGCATGAGCATAAAGCAACCTTGACAGAAGAATTCTTAATGGAGGATGAAACACCACAACAAGGGAACTAACTTGTTGATACAATAACAATGAAAGAAGTTCTAAAATAAATTCAATCGCAACGGATTTAGGGAATAACCTCAAAATATATTATATCAATTCTACTTAATAAGTTGACCAAAAGCTCTCTTAAATAGAGGAAAAGGGATTCCGGCTAAGGCATACAAAAGAGTCCTAATTGGACTAAAATTAAGGAAACACGAGTATAGTAAACTAACATAAACTAGTAATTGCTATAAACTAAATAACTAATGGCCACATATCCTTTATTATAGCTAGGGCCCGGAAATAATAAAAAGTAATAAAGCTGAAAATAAATTAAAGTCTAGATCTAGATAGACTTTAATTGACTAACTCTCTAAAATTGCACTCTAGCCACTTTCTTCAATTGAGCCGTGAGTAATACACTTTAGAGTGATGAGATGAACTTGTCTTAAACGTGTAGAATTGCTTGAAGGTTGTCTTGCTTTCTCCTTAGCTTCAACCTCTTGAATTAATGTAGTTAAAGCTTGATTCAGGGCCTTTCTTCTAGCTCTTGTCATTAGATTTTTGATGTTAATCAATGGACCACTTGAATGCTTTTTATTTATATAAATATAAATAGTTAAAGTTTTAACAAATAACGGGTAATTCAGATGAACGGGTCCTCTGAATTGCGATTGAGTTTATAATCAAGTTCGATTTAGCTCAGACTTATGCAATGTTCATTTTTTTTTTATAATGGAGAATTTTTTTTTTCATAATATTTTTTTAAAAATAAATAAATATGGATATTTAAAAAAAATCAATTCGATTCGTTTATACTGGAAAAATAAAGTGAATCATTTTCTAAACTCTCTAAGACTAAAATATTAATTTGTAGAAATTTTAATTTATAATAAAAGATAAAAATATTAATCTAAAGTCAAATAAGAGAATTAACAACAATAAAAATCTATCTATATATATATTACAGAGCATGTTATAGATACGTATATTTGTATCTATATATTTCTTCAATACTATTTTCTTATATTTTCACATTTTTTAATTAATTTACTAATTTTATTGGTTGAGAATATTTAGGTTAATTAAATTAATTGAAAATTAACTTATCTGAATAAAAATTAAATATCAACTTTTATTGGTGCAAAAATGTTAAACTATTTTATTTACATTGGGAGACAGGGGATTCGATCCCCCGACCTGCAAGCTGGATGCTACGGCACATTGCCAACTACTCTGACAGGTATTTGACAAATATTTTCTTTAATTCTTTTAATGGAATGCTAATTTAAAGTTTATTTTGGTTGTAAACTCTTAATTGGCTTATATGAGCATCCCACATTGAAAAGTTACATTGTTTTTTGAGTTTGACAATACTATAAAAGATGGTACTTTGACATGTTTTGAGTTACAAAATTGGGCTGGCATTTTAGCCCATCAAATTAAGGAAGCCCGCTTATTTGCTTCTTATATTTTTTATTTATATAAATATAAATAGTTAAAGTTTTAACAAATAACGGGTAATTCAGATGACCGGGTCCTCTGAATTTCGATTGAACTTATTATCAAGTTCGATTTAGCTCAGATTTATGCAATGTTCATTTTTTTTATTCTAATGGAGAATTTTTATTTTCATAATATATTTTTAAAAATAAATAAATATGGATATTTAAAAAAAAATCAATTCGCTTCGTTTATACAGCAAATATCAAGTGAATCTTTTTTCTAAACTCTCTAAAACTAAATTATTAATTTGTAGAAATTTTAATTTATAATCTATCTATCTACCTATCTACCTATCTATCTATCTATCTATATATTACAGAGTTTGTTATAGATACATATATTTGTATCTATGTATTTCTTCAATATTATTTTCTTAGATTTTCACATTTTTTTATTAATTTACTAATTTTAATTGGTTGAGAATATTTAGGTTAATTAAATTAATTGAAAATTAACTTATCTTAAAAAAAAATTAAATATCAACTTTTATTGGTGCAAAAATGTTAAACTATTTTATTTATATTGGGGGAGAGAGGGTTCGATCCCCCGACCTGCAAACCGGATGCTACGCCACATTGCCAACTACTCTGGCAGGTATTTGACAACAATTTCTTTAATTCTTTTAATGGAATGCTAATTTAAATTATATTTTGGTTGTAAACTCTTAATTGGCTTATAAGAGTATCCCACATTGAAAAGTTACATTGTTTTTTGAGTTTGAAAATACTATAAATGATGGTATTTTGACATGTTTTGAGTTACAAAATTGGGCTGACATTTTAGCCCATCAAATTAAGGAAGCCCTCTTATTTTCTTCTCATATTTTTTATTTATATAAATATAAATAGCTAAAGTTTTAACAAATAACGGGTAATTCAGATGACCGGGTCCTCTGAATTCCGATTGAGCTTATAATCATGTTCGATTTAGCTCAAACTTATGCAATGTTCATTTTTTTTATTCTAATGGAGAATTTTTATTTTCATAATATATTTTTAAAAATAAATAAATATGGATATTTAAAAAAAATTAATTCGCTTTGTTTATACTGCAAAAATCAAGTGAATCTTTTTTCTAAACTCTCTAAAACTAAAGTATTCATTTGTAGAACTTTTAATTTATAATAAAAGTTAAAAATATTAATCTAAAGTCAAATAAGAGAATTAACAACAATAAAAACTCCCCATAAAAAAATAATAATTATTATTAAAATTTGACAAATGACAAGACTATAAAAGAAAATTAATGTGCATAAAATTTATACCCATCCGATTCAAAATAGAAGTTTTTTTAAGTGTTATTTTTTGTTGCAAAATATAGGTCTTTTTACAAGAATGTTGCATTTATTGGCTAATTTACCCATACATTATTTTCTCCATATATTCATATTTGTCAAAATGTATAGTTCTCATGCAACTCTTCATTAATTTATTTGTTCTTTTGGAGCATTAATTAGGGGCTCTTTAGTCATCTTGATTAATATCTTAATTTGTGTGAAAACTCCTAAAAAGACTTATATTTTGAATCGGAAGGAGTATCTATCTATATTTATATTACAGAGTCTGTTTTCTGTTTCAGCCAATCACATCCTTCTAAATCCTACGTGTAATTTCCATGAATTTTTGTTCAATTAATTATTTTATAAAATTTTGATTGGTTGGTTAAATTTTACTTTGGTTGTAAATTCTTAATTTGCTTATAAGAGTATCCCACGTTGAAAAGTTACATTATTTTTTGAGTTTGACAATACTATAAAAGAGTGTACTTTGACATGTTTTGAGTTACAAAATTACTTTGACATTTTTTCTTTCATTAAACATTACGTTTCCGTGCATAGAACGGGTATTTTTGCTAGTATATATATATTGGAAAGCCACTTGTTGTAGTGGGTGTTTGGCATGGACCCTACCCGTTTATTGATTAGGCCAAAAAAGGCAAAAAATTACATAGAGGGGGACTTGAGTCAAAACCTCTAAGTAGGTGGAAACAAATCCACTCCAAACAAGAATGAAACAATGCAAAAGAACTGATCCATTTATCAATATGGATCAGGTGGTACATGAGTCCTAACTTAGCTAGTATGCAAAGTAAAGACAATAAAAATAAATTATAAAGTAATAAAAGAAATAAACACCTATACAAGTATCTATAGAAACCGCAAATAAGGTCTTTCTAATCTATCAAGAGTGCACAAACCTTGCACTTCCGCTGGTCGTTGTGCCAAGCTATCATATATCTTAGATGTTCGAACTTCAAACGAATGGTTTGCTAAAGAGTCTGTGACCTTGTTGATCTCTCTCGGAATGGCCGAGATATGTATCAAGACTAAGAGCTCGCATGTCCTATGAAATAGAGCATCTAATCGCCAAGCATTGATGTAGCCTCTTTTAATCGCTCCTACCACAAAAGTTGAATGAGATTGTACCGGAGTATGTTAATGCCCCTTCCATCGCATATTGTAGTCCCCTTCTCAACGCCTCAACCTCAGCCTTCGAATTCGTCTCTTCGTCTGACAGGAAGGTGGAAAATCTCAACACAAAATGCCTTAGAAAATCTCAACAAACGAACTTCCGGCAAGGCTGAGGGAGCATCAGGTTGCTGTGGGGACAAAGCATCCCTATTCCAGCCAATCTCCGCATAGTAGTCTCGGATTCTTGCCACTAACAGGTCATCGGGGTCGTTTTAGTCCGGTCAGCGCCTATGCAAACTCAAAGTACATAGTATGTTTTCAAAATATAGAGAAGAAGCTCCATCCCTCACAAGCAGTCCCCATGTTTAACTCCACAAACTCCTTCACTTTTAACATGTTACGCCAAGTTGGCGAGATCAAAGTATCTTGTTCAACCTGCGACAGATGAAACAAATCTCTGCCATACCTAGACTCGAGAAATTCTCTCCATAAGAACCTTTCGTTTCTAAATCTCCACCACAATTTGCAAGTGAAAGCTTGCGAATATTGCGCAAGAGTGTACAACCCCAAACCATTAGCTTCTTTACTGTTGCAAATCCGAGACCAAGACATCCAATGCCTACGATGAAAACCATCCGAGTGTCCCCACAGAAACCGAGCCATAATCTTTTCAATGTCTCCCAGAATCCGAGACGGTGGATTCTCTACAACCAAGATATGAAGAAGAATCGAGGAAAGGATATGTCAGATGAGAATTAACCGTACAGCTATACTAAGAAGCTTGTGTTGCCATTTGTCGATCCATCTGCTAATGGAATCAGCCAAGCTTTGATAATACACCACTTTGATGCGGTCGGGATATATAGGGCAGCCCAAATAAGTCTTCAGGAAGCTAGCTTGCGCAAAACCTGTCAAATCTTCTATCATTCCCTCATATGCTTGAGTCAACTTAGAGGAGGTATAGAAAGAGCTCTTATGAGCACTGATAAGTTGTCCCGAACAGCGTTGATAAGCGGTGAGGAATTCCATAAGATTCTTTATAACTTGCTTGGCCCCGTTAACAAAGATAACAACATCACCGGCAACAGCTAGGTGAGAAATCCGCAAACAACCTCTAGGCATTGCAAACGACTGAATAATTCCATGATCCATATAGTGATTGAGGCCACGGGAAAGGAGCTCGGCTGATAGAATGAATAAAAATCGCAACAGGGGAACTCCTTGTTTTACGCCTCTCGTTGCTTTATAAAATCCATAAGGCTTGCCATTTGATAGGACGGAAAAGCAATTAGAATTCAAAGGGTTGCTGATCAAACAAATAAAATGGTGAGAGAATCCCAAGGACCTCAAAATGTTAAGTAGATAGGAGTGTGAAACCCGGTCAAAGGCCTTCATCATATCTAGCTTCAAAAGAAAATTACCCATCTTGAACCTTCCTGTTAATACATTGCACCATTTCCATTGCCAGTAAAATATTATCTGCAATGCTTCTTCGTTTAATGAATCCTGATTGGTTCCCAGAGATAATACGGGCTAGAATATCCGCTAGTCGCATAACCAGAACCTTAGAAATGATTTGCTCGCGAAGGTGCATAGCGAGATAGGCCGGAAGTCGTTAAAGCTACTAGGAGTGGTCCATTTAGGAATAGGAATCAGAAACGAACTAGCCATCCACTTAGGAATGGGTATGCCCGTCCAAAAGGACCCAACCTCTTGTGTGACGTCTTCTTGCAAAATATCCCAACAAGTGTGAAAAAATTCCCCGCTGAATTCGTTTAGCCCCGCGGCCCTGTCTTTTCCAAGGGCAAAAACAGCAGCCCTAATTTCGGATGAGCTCAACAATCTTTGTAGACCTTTATTGGTAGCTGCCAAGGCACATGATGGGAAGAGATGGAGGAAAGGTTCCAAAGGCGTCGGTGCTTGCTGTTCTGAGAACAATGTCGAATAATAATTCACAATAGCTTGACCAATTTGATCCGAGTCTGTGAGCCAATTCCCTTCACTATCTTGTATGGTCGCTATCAACAGGGGTGAGCACCGAATTCGAATTGGCCAATTCGGCAATTTGAATTCGGTTTTTTCATTTTTTCCTACCTCAAAAAACCGACCGAATTCGAATTGGCCGAATTGGTGAATTCGAAATTCGGTTTCGACCGAATTGGAGGGTATATTTTTTATTATATAATATTTAATTATATAATAATAATATTTAATTATTAAAAATTCAATAATAATATTTAATTATATAATAATAATATTTAATTATTAAAAAATTCGAATTCGAATTTGGCACACCAAATTAAAAAATAGTCCAACCGAATTCGTCCCAAATTCGACCAATTCGAATTCGGTCGGAATTCGGCAAAAACCGAATTTGCTCAGCCCTAGCTATCAACATACGGTTTCGGCGATTAGAGCAATAAGTGTGGAAATAGTTAGTATTTGCACCGCCTTCATTAATCCATTTCAACAGGGATTTTTGTCGCCAATAAATAGCTTCGGTGTTTAGTAAAAAGGAATACCTCTCTTTGGTTAAATCGAGCTTAATACGAGCCTCTGTAGAACCATGATGTTGAAAGTCAATCTCGGCCTCAAGAAGCTGCGCCTCAACCTCACGGATTTCTTCTCTCTACCGGCCAAAATGTTGTTTTCCCCATTCATGCATAGGGCCCTTCAAACGCTTCAATTTCATTATAAGAATCACCATACCATTCCCTTCAACAGGCTCATCCTAGGAAGACTTGACCAACTCTTTGAATCCATTAACCTTGGCACACATATTTTGATAGAGAAAGACTCCTCCCTTATTTCCCCCATTCAGAAGTAAAGATAATAATAGTGGGTAGTGATCAGATTATGTGCTAGATAAATGTTCCACCCGAGTCGAGTAAAAAATACAATTCCAATAATTGTTTACCACTACAAGAAAACAGTTAAATAGCGACCGAAATTTTAGGTCATAACCGTAACGACGGAATACCGACCGAATCGAAATCGAACACATAACGGTGTTATACCGCCGCTATTCCGTCGGCCATATCAGTCACGTTGACTAAATTGAAACGACATCGTGTTTTTCACCATTAACGACCAACTACCGACGGAATTGAACGACCGAATACCGACGAAATATATAACGACCAAATACCGATGGAACAGAACGACCGAATATCGATGGAACACATAACAACCGACTACCGACGGAACAGATCGACCGAATAGCGACGAAATACATAACGGTGTATATTTATATAGTAATAAATGAAGGACGCGAAATGGCATTGTTTTAGTCACCCTACACGACCGAATACAAAACGGATAAGTCCGATGGAATACCGACCGAATACCGACGGACATATTAACGATGGGATAACGACCGAATACCGACGGAAGGCGTGAGTGTTAGTAATGCCCTAGGACCATTAGCATTTGTTGTACGTTTTATATCTTTTTGAGAATGTCATTTGAATAGTTAATTTTGCTTCTGAACATCAAATATCTTTTTCGTAAGTCCAATAGTGCTTTCCTATGAACTAATGCACAACTATTAATTTTTTGAAAGGAAACTATTCTAAATGTGCTATTAAGAAAATAAGGTGCTTTTCAAAATAACCTCTGCTATTGATGATATTAGATTTAACAATGTTATTTTAATTTTATAGCTTAGGTTTATGTCTTGGACGTGTCTCCATGTATATCTTCTTTTTTTTTCAGCATATGGT
This sequence comes from Vinca minor, assembly GCA_026122235.1. Lineage (NCBI taxonomy): Eukaryota > Viridiplantae > Streptophyta > Magnoliopsida > Gentianales > Apocynaceae > Vinca > Vinca minor. The sequence goes on from JAOCZM010000232.1 coordinate 1,448,559, forward strand.
ATATAATTACTAGTGCAGACAAATTAGGAAAAATTCAAAAAGTTGCACGACGCACTCACAAGAAAAACTAAGGTAACTCCCCAGCAACGAGAAAAAACCTTTGTGGAAGCAGCATGGGGTAAAAATCGGAAGGGACATATATATGGCCTTAGCTCACAAGCTAATTTTGTTGGCGATAATATAAATGTCAACATTCCAACATGTTCAAGATCTTTTGAGGTATTGAAGAAACAAAACATTACTCAGGCGAGGGCAGAGCTCCAATAGCAGTTTGCTCGAGAGATGGAACGCATACGTGCTGCACTTACTGTTTAATTTGGTGTTAATCTCGATTTACCAACTACTAGTGCTGCTCCACTTTCTAATACAAATGCTGGCAAGGATAAGAATGAAGGTGGAAATGCAGATGGTGGTCGTTTAGATGCTCTTTAGGTATTTGTTTTTATATCCGTTCTTGCTTTTGACTTTAGATTTTTGGATATTAAAACTCACAGTATTAGCTTTTACTTATATTAGACTTGAAGTACTTCCTTTTTGTTATTATAGAACCTAAAGTGCTTTGGTAGGATTGCTTTACTTATCAACTATGTGGATTTTGAAGTTATATATGTTATCGTGCAATATAGCTCGGCCGAATGTTATTGGTTATGCATTTTTCTTATTTTGAAAAGTCTTTTGTGAATGTTTTGAATATAATGCATTGTGGTATTGGTAAAATTTGCAAGGGACAGTTTAATAGTGGAATGATTTTGTAGATTTTTAAAATAGCCTTGCAAGTCCATCCCTAAATAAGAATAGATTATTTTTAATCCATAGCAAATACGTCCCTAAATAAGGAAAGATTAGCAGTGGAATTTAGAAAATATAATTTTCCTTCCTTAGCAAATTCGTCCCTAAATAAGGATATATTAGCAATGGAATTTAAAAAATACAATTTTCAATCTTTAGCAAATTCATCCCTACAATCCTTAGCAAATTCGTCCCTAAAATAGGATAGATTAGCAATGAAATTTAGAAAATATAATTTTCAATCCGTAGCAAATTCGTCCCTAAATAATGATTGATGGGTTCAATCCTTAGCAAATTCGTCCCCTAAATAAGAATAGGTTAGCAATGGAATTTTAGAAAATATAACTTTCTATCTTTAGCAAATCCGTCCCTAATTTTCTATGTAGTTTTTCTACCTAATCCGTGCAAATAAAAGTTTATTATTCATTTTTTATGAAATTAAATCCTCTTATAATTGTTGGTATTCTGTCCTAAAGGTTTTGTGATGGATAAGTTATTCCGTCCCTAATAATTTGCGACGAGGGTTTTAGGGAGTACCTTCAATCCGTCCCAAATCCGCTAGAAAACAAAAAGTTAGGACAATTTAGGGACGAAATGTATGCTCCCAAATGAGCACTTTCCTTGTAGTGTTATATATAGGGCCTCCTTGGCTTCCCTTCTCTATAGTCTCCTGAAGTGGAATGCTGAGAAACTCTTAATGATTTTTTTTAATTTTTTTTTCATAAATAATACATACTGGTAGAAATACAAATCCAATTGTCCACAAAGAAATGTCGTTAAAATGAATATCTAGCTTCTTTTAGATAAATTACTCCAATTATTTTACTAGGTAGATAGTGGTATGAAATCGGATATATCCTACTTTCTTTTTTAGGACAATATATCGAAGTATTTCAAGGATATATATTCCTCAAAGTGAAAATCCTCTATACCCATGTATGTTCTCAATTATGTGTTTAACCAATCAGAATTTGTCATGTGATCATTTTTTTTAATTATATATACACATGGTGAATTCTGATTGGTTAGACACATAACTGGGTACATATATGGGTTTAGAGGATTATTTTCCATTCCTCAAACATCAATCCCACGAAGCTTCAATTATATTTGGTCATCATAAAACTCAACACTGAAATTAAAATGGATATATATTTTATGCTTCAGAAACTTACAACACAGAGTTTGGAAGAATAATACGGAAAGTAAAAACTTGCACGGACTATTAGACTTAGACACAGAAACAGGAATACAATAACCAAGCTTTTGATGAGTGTAACAGGTTGCTAATTAATATCACATTAACAAGAATTCGAATCTCCTGGGTAATTGGTGTCATATCCAAGAACTCCACGGGCCACGTCCTACCCCAAGTAAGTGTATGATTTTATGTGCATTCATAGACTAAGTTCATATTAGTCTCACCGCTAGTGAGGATAGAAATTGGGCGCCTCATAGGGGTAACCACAGAAAAAAGTACTAGACACAGAAACACGTAAAAGATTTATCAAACAATGCATTTCCTCACTTGAAAGATCCAATAACATGGTGGTCTTTGTAAATTGGAACTTCAACATCTACTCCAAGTGTCGCCACCATTGTTGTTCGGAACAATACCACAGCACCAGACCTCAGCACTCTCTTCCAAAGAGCCGGTTTTCGAACTTCTGTTGGTTCCCCAAAACGGTAGCCAATTTGCAGTACAGAATTTGGAATTGGAGCAGAACCCTCATGCAATGGTAAGCTTAAATGGGCACTTAATCCTTTCGAACATGCATTATTAAAAAGGTCTCTAACAGAAGTATGAACCTCACCTATATATTCATCTCCAAGCTTTTGCTTACTATAAAGCTTGATCACAAGCATTAGACCAGAATGTTGAAGGCCTACCTCAGCTATTGTGTAATCCAGGCTGCAGTTCCAAGCAGGGTTTGTGAGGTTGTGTTTGTCCACTGGCGTTTTCTTTATCGTTTTCTCGTTCCCATTAAAGGAGACTTTCGCATAAACTTTCATCTTGAAGAATTTTCGAATATTTGGAAGATTGCTTGCTGATATGATTGTAAGTTGGAATTTCCGACATGTTATGAAATCGTTAGTGTTCATACTAGTTGAAATTCTTGGTTTCTGCTACTTGCAGTCTTGTACACCAACTTAAGGAATTTATTTATACAATATTCTTAATCAGAAGTTAAAAAGGGTTATTAGGTAAAAAATAGCCCTTATCAACTCCACTATTTGTTTAGTTGGCTAGTTTTTCTAATTGTTTTTTCTAACCCATCCAAGTTTTTTTGGGTGTGTCTTTTGTCTGTTATCGTGATTTTTTAAATCATTGTATAACTTTTAGTTTCTGTATTTTCGATTTTCCTTTGATTAGTAATGTGCTGGTTATTTGTAATTAATTGAAACTAAATTTAATCAAAGAAAACTCCACGGTTGCAAATCAAAGCTGGAAGGATTTTATGTCTCATTTTCCCTTTTAATAAGAAGCTTTTATATGTTAATTTTTTCATTAAAAATTTATATTTAAAAGATATAGTAGAAAGGGGCAAATGAACATGTAACAATCATTTATAGTGGAACAAAGGATGAAAAAAGAATTCGGGATACAAAGCATATTTTTACCAATTAAAGTATCATTTTTTTAATAGTGACTAAAAATATTTTTTGTCTAACTTCTTATCCCATTTTCACTCTCTCATTTTCAAGTGGCTCCACTATTATATTTTGGTTTTAAATTTTGTAAAAGGAAAAAATTACAATTGACAACATATTATTGATGGGATCCACTATTATATTTAGGTTTTATATATTTGTTTTTTTGGTTAAAAAGAGATAAATAGGTTTTATATTTTGCAAGTGTTATTCTTTGTTTCATTTGTAGATAATTCATATTTATCTAACTTTCTCTAAGATGTTCCAAGGTTTTTTTAGGTTATAAATTTAATTTAAAAAATAAAAACACTTGGCAGTAAAGAAAATGCGAAATGGAACACAACAAGATAGAAAATATGAACTGCAATTGTTACTTGTGAAAATTAATAAAATAAAATGAAGTTTGCATATCCTATATGAGAAGGAGCATTTCTCTTGTTGTGGAGGTTATAAACATGGATGTCCTATTCTTTTATGTCAATAATTTAACGGAAAAACTCCCCAGATGAGGATAAAATGATCATGACTTTGACATTTCAAAGTAAAGAGGACCAAACAAATTTTTTTTTTGAGTAATTAAAGGGCACACGTAGTTGCCAATTGATCAATCATTGTCAAGCAAAGACGAAGGCGAAGACAAAGTCGTCATTAACCCAAGAGGGGCTAATTTTACGCAACACGGCTCCAGTGCAGAATGGGTATTTATTTTGTATATGCGGAACGAATTCTCAGCAGTTGGAATAAAATTTTTATGGCTGAGATTGATTTTAAAAAACACATGTTCTGCGAACAACTTGTTTTTTTTAGCACCTAGCAACCCTAGCAGAAGGACATTAAGAGAATTTGACGCAAAAGACCTCAAGACAGCATGAGCATAAAGCAACCTTGACAGAAGAATTCTTAATGGATGATGAAACACCACAACAAGGGAACTAACTTGTTGATACAATAACAATGAAAGAAGTTCAAAAAAAATTCAATCGCAACGGATTTAGGGAATAACCTCAAAATATATTATATCAATTCTACTTAATAAGTTGACCAAAAGCTCTCTTAAATAGAGAAGAAGGGATTCCGGCTAAGGCATACAAAAGAGTCCTAATTAGACTAAAACTAAGCAAACAAAAGTATAGTAAACTAACATAAACTAGTAATTGCTATAAACTAAATAACTAATGGACCACTTGTCCTTTATTATAGTTAGGGCCCGGAAATAATAAAAAGTAATAATTAAAGTGTCTCATGCGTTCAAAAAGGGAATCTTACTCATGCGTTCAAAGGAATTATTACTTTCAAAAAGTAAATTCTTAATTAAAGTGTCTCATGCGTTCAAAGGGATTATTACTCATACGTTCAGACTTCCCTTTTTGATTATTACTTTCAAAAAGTAAATTCCCTTTTTGAACCATTAAGACTTCATGGGTCTTCTTAATGTTCGATTCGGGATCGCTGAGAGCATCCCGTGTATCTCATTTATGTACTTCTCCATGGCATGCATGTTGAAGTTCATCACAAATTGGTCATACTCCGGTGGGAGTGAGCCCAAGACCATATCTATGGCCATGTCATGACGTACGAGAGCCCCAAGTTGGTCAAGATAGCCCCTCATCTTAAGAACATGTGCACTTACAGAGGTGCCAGGTGCCATCTTGCAACTATTCAACGCCTTAGTAGTGAGGAATCTTTCTTGATGGGCTTGCTCTTGGAACATTTCCTTGAGCTGACCCATCATTTGGAAACCTCAACCCCTTCAAACTGTTTTTGAAGGTCAGTGCTCATTGTGACTAACATGAGACAAGTCACATCGTTAGAGTCATCACAATGCTTCTTCCAAGTATCTTTCTCAGCTCTAGGGGCATTCTTTGCAGACTGTTCAGGAATATCCGTATCAAGAGCATATAGCTTTCTTTCCTACTTAAGGACAATCCTTAAGTTGCGGGCCCAATCAAGGAAATTGGCCCCGCTTAGTTTTTCTTTTTCAAGAACGGATCATAATGAATTGTATGAAGTACTGGTTGCCATTATCTATATTAAGTTATTTGCAAAGTTATTGGTTTTTGAGAAAAAAACCTTTCCACAATTTCAACACTTGATAAATAGTGGATAATACTATTTTACGATAGTTATAATTAAGCTTTGGCTTATCCCCATAATTAAAGTAAAATCAACCCATGGGAATGACATCTATATGTCCCGGCTATTTCCCATTTTATGCCCTAGGCTCAAAACTATTTTGGTAGCCTAGTTAAGTCGAACCATGTCTAGGCATATGGAAATCACTATTTTCCCATCTTATTTTGCCTAAATAACCACTTATCTGTTGCTTTGGCAAGCAGACAAAATGATAATCCAAGCTTAAGAGGTGCCTAGGATATGCTAGGCATTTTAAGACTTAATTAAAACATTTAGTTTGAATAAGTAGTTAAACCTCATAAGACATTAATATAAGCATCTCATGCAATATATAAACCATAAAAGTAAACGTGAGATAGCATGGCCTAATCCTATGATGACTCCCACGAGCTTTGTGGGAGCCAAGGGTCAATCTAAGTCAATACCCATCTAAAGGATAGTGTCCTCGATCCAGCGTCCTCCAGTCTTGTTACATAAATGCATGGGCATACCCAGCAATCAATGTAAAGGAATAAAACTAATCTAAGAAAGCAATTACAATTTTACAACATTAAAAATGACTCGCATGCCGTATTGTAAAATTACAACCCAATAAATGTAAAACAAGAGAGGTATAGTAGGTCATGCTATTCACCATGCTAAAACTCACATAAAGAATAATAAAAAAAATTGAATTATGCATTGGTTAATCAGATTAACGCAAGAAACATACAATTGCAGTTGAAGCATAATTAATCGAATTAATAACATATGATAGCAGTTCATGCAATACTAATCGAATTAATAACATACATAACAATTTATGCATATAAGAATCACAGAAACTTACATAACATTCAAAGAAACAATCTTTTCTGTTTTTCACACTGACACATACCAAATCTAAATTGATACGTGTTATGATGTGAATAACATAATCGAATTCGAATAGTATGAGCAAGGCTCTGATACCACTGAAGGGATTAATGGGATGAAACACGTTCTAAACACCCATGAGTCCTCCCCCGAAGGATCCGCTCATACCAAAACGAATCGAAAAATACGAAAAAGGACTTACGTTTTCGGCTAAAGATTCTATTTTTCCTGGATGTGTGCTGCTGCCACCAGAGTCCTTCCTTGCGGAAGTACCCCTATCGGTATCCACGCGACGAAACGAGCAGGGACGGCTAGCTCTTCGTTTTGGAATCTAGAGAGAAAATGAGGCTGAAAAACCAGAAATCTGATTTCGGGTATTTGTTTATTGCGGCGGCTCAAGCAAACTTGTGGCTAGGGTTTTGGCCAAGAGATGATTATATAGGGTGTGAGAGTTTGTTCCAAGAACAAATCCCACGTCCTATCAACCTCTTCCGGCATTGGGAGTCTTTAACTCCCACGTCTTGTAAACCTCTACTGGTAGTGGGAGTCTTTACCGCATAATAACTCCCACGTAATCCCAGCTATAACCAAATACCGAAAAGGCCCCTCCTTAATCTCTAGTTCGAATAATAACGTTTTATTATTCTCAGAAAAATAAATGTCAGATACAATGAACCTAGACACATTCTAGATTCATTGAATCTGGACATGAAGCTCGTTAACTCGTAAGCTCGTTAACTCGTCTATGCGTGTGACCCTATAGGTTCATATCACAATGGCAATGAAAACACAATTAGAAGTAGTATGTGTTCATAAATCACAAGCGGTACCTAGCAGGACATTGTGATATCCAGAGTGAATGAATGTACAACGGAACCTAATATCAATCCACTATTTGATCCCGTTGTCTCGCGATATCCTAATTAAGCATAAGGCATGGTAGTCGTCACCCTTATAAAGCTTAATTGTATTTATGCTCGGTCTCCAGGTAGACTGTTCCAACAAATAGTATTTAATAACCACTTTAACAAATATATTTGAGCACGGCCATGCATTTAGACAGTCTTCCCTATAGAGGGGCCCATGGATATCTCTCTTTAATAATATAAAGGGACAATTTCCTTACAATGTCTCTCACATTCAAGCCATGATAGGACACTACTTTCGATCATCATTCATATTGATTACTAGATTAAAAGTAACGTCCGACTGAGTCAAAATGTGGCTTTATTCATGCTAGAATCAATGGAGACATAATGTCTAAGGATTTCAAAATAGTATTGAGGAAGTAATACTTATGACAAAGGACCATGAAGTATTACTTCTCTAACGGATCACGTTCGATAGAATATATCCCAATATATTGCCTCTATGATATGATTTGTATTCATTACACATGATTAGTAAAACATAATCATCAATCAAACATTATACTAGTTTTATTTCATTGTAAAGAACCTAACATAAAACTAGGGACAACTAGAATAGTAATTACATAAGCTAATGAGTTTTACTATCAAATCACACATTTGATGTTCAGAAGCAAAATTAACTATTCAAATGATATTCTCAAAAAGATATAATACGTACAACAAATGCTAATGGTACTAGGGAATTACTAACACTTACGCCTTCCGTCATATTGTCGGTCGTTATCCCAGCGTTAATATGTCCGCCGGTATTCGGTCGGTATTCCATCGGACTTATCCGTTTTGTATTCGGTCGTGTAGGGTGACCAAAACAATGCCATTTCACATCCTTCATTTATTACTATATAAATATACACCGTTACGTATTTCGTCACTATTCGGTCGATCTGTTCCGTCGGTAGTCGGTTGTTATGTGTTCCATCGATATTCGGTCGTTCTGTTCCATCGGTATTTGGTCGTTATATATTTCGTCGGTATTCAGTCGTTCAATTCCGTCGGTAGTTGGTCGTTAATGGTGAAAAACACGATGTCGTTTCAATTTAGTCAACGTGACTGATATGGCCGACGGAATAGCGACGGTATAACACCATTATGTGTTCGGTTTCGATTCGGTCGGTTTTCCGTCATTACGGTTATGACCTAAAATTTCGGTCGCTATTTAACTGTTTTCTTGTAGTGGTAAACAATTATTGGAATTGTATTTTTTACTCGACTCGCGTGGAACATTTATCTAGCATAGAATCTGATCACTACCCACTATTATTATCTTTACTTCTGAATGGGGGAAATAAGGGAGGAGTCTTTCTCTATCAAAATATGTGTGCCAAGGTTAATGGATTCAAAGAGTTGGCCAAGTCTTCCTAGGATGAGCCTGTTGAAGGGAATGGTATGGTGATTCTTATAATGAAATTGAAGCGTTTGAAGGGCCCTATGCATGAATGGGGAAAACAACATTTTGGCCGGTAGAGAGAAGAAATCCGTGAGGTTGAGGCGCAGCTTCTTGAGGCTGAGATTGACTTTCAACATCATGGTTCTACAGAGGCTCGTATTAAGCTCGATTTAACCAAAGAGAGGTATTCCTTTTTACTAAACACTGAAGCTATTTATTGGCGACAAAATTCCCTGTTGAAATGGATTAATGAAGGCGATGCAAATCCTAACTATTTCCACACTTATTGCTCTAATCGCCGAAACCGTATGTTGATAGCTAGGGGTGAGCAAATTCGGTTTTTGCCGAATTCCGACCGAATTCGAATTCAATTTGGCTATTCGAATACGGTAATTCGACTTGAATTCGGTAATTCGGTCAAGACCGAATTCGAATTGGTCGAATTTGGGACGAATTCGGTTTGACTATTTTTGAATTTGGTGTGCCAAATTCAAATTCGAATTTTTTAATAATTAAATAAAGCTGAAAATAAATTAAAGTCTAGATAGACTTTAATTGACTAACTTTCTAAAATTGCACTCTAGCCACTTTCTTCAATTGAGCCCTAAGTAATACACTTTTGAGTGATGAGATGAACTTGTCTTAAACGTGTAGAATTGCTTGAAGGTTGTCTTGGTTTCTCCTTAGCTTCAACCTCTTGAATTAATGTAGTTAAAGCTTGATTCAGGGCCTTTCTTCTAGCTCTTGTCATTGGATCTTTGATGTTAATCAATGGATCACTTGAATGCCTTGTGCAAGCTTCTAGAAGCTAGACTCAACGTTTTGACGAAGCCGTACGCGAGTTTGGTTTTGTCAAGAACGTTGATGAACCTTGTGTTTATAAGAAGTTTAATGGAAACTCGGTGATATTTCTGGTTTTGTATGTAGATGACATACTACTCATAGGGAATCACATTCCAACCTTGGAATCTATAAAGGTCTAGTTGTTGCAATGTTTTTCTATGAAGGACTTAGGTGAAATAAGTTTCATCTTAGGAGTCAAGATCTATAGAGATAGATCACGTAGACTTCTTGGTCTAAGTCAGAGTACATATCTAAAAAAAGTTTTAAATCGGTTTAGCATGCAAGAGTCCAAAAAGGGCCTTTGTCCTATAGCACTTGGAACGGTTCTTTCAAGACAACAGTGTGCTAAGACACTAGATGAGAAAGAAAGCATGTGCGAGATTCCATATGTTTTGGCAATTGGATCTATCATGTATGCCATGTTGTGTACTCGCCCAGATGTCTCGTATGTTTTGAGTATAACGAGCAGATACCAATCAACATATGGTGAACGTCACTAGATAGCCGTCAAGAATATCCTTATGTTTTGCGAAAGACTAAGGACATGTTCTTAATCTATGGTGAGGAAGACGAGCTCATTGTAAGTTGTTACACTGATGCTAGTTTCACTACTAAAAATAACATATTTTGTGTCAGGTGACGCCAGCCACAAAAAGTACATTTCTGATGAGAAAACGACTTTGCGTCGGCCATGCGACAACAATTGAGGGGTCGCATGGAGAGGCGACAAAAAAATCTTGCGACGGGAAACAGAATTTGTTGTTTCAACGAGAATTTTTCTATTTGCGACACTTTTTTTCTCGACGTGAAAACTTAGCAACAACGACTACTTTTTGCATCGCTTATAATTTCCGAAGAAATAACTTGAAAATATTTTATGTAGAACCTTATATACTGTTGAAAATAGTTTTTCACCGTCGCAAATACTATAATAATTTTTTTTTTTTTTTTTTTGCAATGTCATAATCTATCGAAAAATAGTGTTTCGCGACTTTTGAATAACGTAGAATAAAGTCGACCCTTTAGTCACCAAGTCAAGCTACATTTGAATAAAGTCTCTTACTTTTCAAATGGATGAGAATTGAACCCACGACCTCCCCGCATGTATGTCGTGCGATGGGCCACTGTGGTTTTTTTTTTTAAAATGGTTTTGTGGCACTTGTGCGGCATTTTTTGAAAGTGCCCCCACAAGTGGTGTCTTTTTTTTTTCGTGGCACTAATGAAATGCCATAAATAAATTTGCCACCTCGAACCTTCCTGTTAATATTTTTTCGTGGCACTAAGGATATCATCATATCTAGCTTCAAAAGAATATTACCACCTCGAACCTTCTTGTTAATACATTGCACTAGTTCCATTGCTAGTAAAATATTATCTGTAATGCTTCTCCCTTTAATGAATCCTGATTGGTTCCCAGAGACAATACGGGGTAGAATATCCGCTAGTCGCATAGCCATAACCTTAGATATGATTTTGCTCGCGAAGGTGCATAGCGAGATAGGCCGGAAGTCGTTAAAGCTACTAGGAGCGGCCCCTTTAGGAATAGGAATCAGAAGCGAACTAGCCATCGACTTAGGAAGGGGTATGCCCGTCCAAAAGGACCCAACCTCTTGTGTGACGTCTTCTTGTAAAATATCCCAGCAAGTGTGAAAAAATTCCCCGCTTAATCCACTGGCCCCGCGGCCCTGTCTTTTCCAAGAGCAAAGACAGCAGCCCTAATTTCGAATGATCTCAACAATCTTTCTAGACCTTTATTGGTAGCTCCCGAGACACATGGTGGGAAGAGATGGAGGAAAGGTTCCAAAGGCGCCGTTGCTTGCTGTTACGGGAACAATGTCGAATAATAATTAACAATAGCTTGACCAATTTGATCCGAGTCTGTGACCGAATTCCCTTCACTATTTGTATGGTCTCTATCAACATACGGTTTCGGCGATTAGAGTAATAAGTGTGGAAATAGTTAGCATTTGCATCGCCTTCATTAATCCATTTCAACCGGGATTTTTGTCGCCAATAAATAGCTTCACTGTTTAGTAAAAATGAATACCTCTCTTTGGTTAAATCGATCTTAATACGAGCCTATGTAGAACCATGATGTTGAAATTCAATCTCAGCTTCAAGAAGTTGCGCCTCAGCCTCACGGATTTCTTCTCCCTACCGGCCAAAATGTTGTTTTCCCCATTCATGCATAGGGCCCTTCAAACGCTTCAATTTCATTATAAGAATCACCATACCATTCCCTTCAACAGGCTCATCCAAGGAAGACTTGACCAACTCTTTGAATCCATTAACCTTGGCACACTTATTTTGATAGAGAAAGGCTCCTCCCGTATTTCCCCCATTCAGAAGTAAAGATAATAATAGTGGGTAGTGATCAGATTCTGTGCTAGATAAATGTTCCACCCGAGTAGAGTAAAAAATACAATTCCAATAACTGTTTACCACTACAAGAAAATAGTTAAATAGCGACCGAAATTTTAGGTCATAACCGTATCGAAAGCATACCGACCGAATCGAAACCGAACATATAACGGTCGTTATACAGTCGCTATTCCGTCGGCCATATCAGTCACGTTGACTAAATTGAAACGACGCCATGTTTTTCACCATTAACGACCGATTACCGACGGAATATATAACGACCGATTACCGACGGAACGTAACGACCGAATATCGATGGTACACATAACGACCGACTACAGATGGAACAGAACGGTGTATATTTATATAGTAGTATCTCTTTCCTTCCCCCTCCACTCCCCATTTCAAATATTCCGAAACCCACCAAAATTCTCTTTCCCAATTTAAAATCTTCTGATACCACAAAAATCACACCACCACTTCCGAGTAAGTTCTTCAATTTTTTGCTGTCATTTTCAATTTTTTTTTCAGTTTTCAAATTTTTCTATTTTCAAATTTTTTCAGTTTTAATCTCAAATCTCTGACGCCAGTCTCTGAGTAATGTACTTCTCTGGATCATAAATTCAAAACTCACTTACATATATAATCATCAATGGGAAATTTCTTTCATTATATTTCACTTTTCTATGTATTCATTAATGAGAGATTCTTGCTAACTATGAAGAAAACACAGTTTCTTGTGGATTTGGAGGTGTAATCTTTGGTGGGTTTTTCAATTTGTGAAATTATTTCTTGATTAAAAGAGAGATGATGAAGGATTTGTGGATTTGGAGGTGTAATCATGATTGATAACTATGGTGATGATGGTTGTGGAAGATGAGGATGGAGAAGAAGCTAAAATAAAATAAATAAAACACTACAAGAAAACAGTTAAATAGCGACCGAAATTGTAGGTCACAAAATTAACGACGGAATAACGACCGAATGGAAACCGAAAAACTGACGGTCGTTATTCCGTCGGCCATATCGATCCCGTTGACCAAATTAAAACGACGTCGTTTTGTTCATCCTCAACGACTGAATACCGACGGAAATTAACGACTGCTTACCGATGGAATATATAACGACCGAATACCGACGGCATTTAACGACCGAATACCGACGGCATTTAACGACCGAATATCGACGGAAAACATAACGGTGTATAATTATATATTAATAAATAAGGGATACAAAACGACAACGTTTCATGTACTGTAATGACCTACTACCGACGGAATGTAACGACCGTTTACTGATGAAATTAATAACGACGGATTAACGACTGAATACATGACGGAAGATGTAAGGGCGTACCGAAACGATGTCGTTTTACAGGCCGATTTATCAAAAAAATATGAAAGGAATGAATCAGACTTCTTCTTCCCCAATGCGAAATCCCTAAATCTCTTCTTCTCAACTCTCATCTTCAAAATTCTTCTTCTGCCGCCGTCTTTCAGCAACCGCCATTCCGCCACCTCCATCTAAGGTTAACGCCTAGCATCTCAAAAAAAAAGGGAAGAAGGTTCCAAAATCCAAAATCTATTCCGCCACCTCCATCTAAGGTTAACGCCTGACATCTTGAAAAAAAAAAGGAAGAAAGTTCCAATCGAAAATCTATTCCGACACCTCCACCCCGCCACCTCCATATAAAGGTTTGATCTTATTCAAGGTTTTTTTATTCTTTAACTGATAAAAATAGAAAAATAATTCTTTAACTGTCTGATTCTTTAATTGCAGTGGACAATTGCAACTGAGGTTGGCTGATTCTTTAATTACAACTGAGTACTCGTAGGAACAAAGTTCGCTGATTGTGGATAATTGCAACTGAGGTAATCTCTTTAAAAAATTTCAATTTCATTTTTCTTGCTAAATTTTTAGATTGATTATTTGGAAATTTCAATTTCCCAACTTGCGATAAAATTTACTTGAATTTTGGGCATAAAGACAATATGGTCTCTGTAATGACATCATAGGGAAAACATGTGTTCAAAACTAGAAAAGCTGAAGCCATGTAGAGTTTCTTTGGATTGAAATTCAATTTAAAGTTCTGTTTTAATTTGCTTATGTTTTTTACTTTGATTTTTAGTTCTAAGATTTAGAATATCGAAGCTGATTCTGCTACACTGATGACGTGCCCAATACATTTATTTGAGTATGGAAATACACATTACTGTGAAAATTTCATATTGTTGTTAAAATAAGGAAATTGAAATGTTGTGGCTCTTGTAACCATTTTGGACAAAACCAAAGTGTTTTCGCATTTATGTTATGTATGATTGGTTTTGTTGTTGGGAATATAATGCATGGGGAATTCTTTGCTTTACTTGTACACTTTTTCCATGGCTATATTGTCTGTCACACAAACTGAGAGTTTAAACAAATAGCATTGATTTAACACAAATGTAAGTGGATGTGAAATTGAGAGTTTTTCAATTACTGGCTTTGGCTTTGCACAAAAACAAGTTTAAGTGGCTCGTTTTAATATGTGCATGTAGCATTGATATTTGTGGTTTAGTTTGGATTCTCCCCAAAATTCTCCCCCATTTCCCCATGTAAAATGGTTTTGAGATTCTGTCTTTCTTTGATGCTTGTGGTTTAGTTTGGAAATGAATCACTGTTGCTGGCTAATTGACTCCTTGTGTAGTGTTGAGGAGTGATATATTTGTTATATTGTCAATTAGGGAAGGCAATTCTAGTTTTCTCACATTTATGTTTCTTAATATGAATATTTCTATATAAATTTTGCTAGAAAGTGAATTTATATTTTTATACAACAAACATACTTTTCTTCTCCCACAACCAAACCACTACAAGAAAACAGTTAAATAGCGACCGAATTTAGCGACCGAAATTTTAGGTTACAAATTTAACGACGGAATAACGACCGACTGAAAATTGAAAACTTAACGATCGTTGAAGGTGAAGTAGTAGCTTTAGTTGTAAAGCCTGACACCCAATTTTCTTCGACATTTGATAAGCATAAATAATTTACAATTCATGTCCATTTTCTCATTTTACTGTTCCGAATCCATGTTACTTTATTTTTTCTTCATTTGTCCTTTATTGCAACTTCATAATCCGTTTAATTTGTTTTTCATAGATGCCTCCAAAGAAAGATGTTTGATTACCATTTAGTCAGTCACCAGCATCTTCTACGCCCCTACCTCCCAGGCAGGTACATTAGGGGACTCGTTTTCTACTCCACCATCTGCCCCCGAGCGGGGTACGACACCTCCGTCATAGTATGTTGATGCACATGCATCTCGGGATGCGTCTGCATTTGTACCAGCGACTCAGTCTACGCCGGTAGCTGGATCTGCGACTCACCAGTCTACTGTCCCACAGACGGCGACTGATACCAGCACTGGTGGAGTTGCGACTACAATCGATACTCGTACTATCCTGCGACCTACCCTTGGCACGTAAGTAAATTTTTTAATTATTTCCTTTAAGTTAATTATACTTCTTGTAATCATTATAGTAACTAATTAAATTTTTTCCTGCCTATTATAGATTTAGATTAGCATCCAACTGTTCCGCCGTCATTACTTTAATATTTCAAGATCGTTTCAAAGGGGCATACAACACCATAATGGATGTTCTCCAGGAAGAAGAAAAATTGTGGTGGGAAGAGTTCACGTTAAGTAAATTAGCAAATAAGTTTGAATTTACAGGTCTTCGAATTTAATTATCTAACATTGTTTCAAAATACAGAAAAGGTATCGCTGGGATCCTGAGCATGAGACGGGCGTCAATTCAAGTTGGCGTATCTTGCTTAAGAGGAGACTCAGCGGCATTATGAGCGACGCAACGAAAAAAGATAAGAGGCCCTCATGGGTTTGTGAGACCGATTGGGCGCGACTTCGAGAGTACTGGCAGACTCCGGAATTTAAAGCCAAGTCATTACAGGCCTCAAAAAACCGGAAAGAAGGGAGGGGTGGTAAAGGCCCGATGAAGCACACGGGCGGTTCGCTCAGCCACATTGAACACCACATGAGACTGGTACTTGATTATATTATTTTACACATTCATATTTGTCTTTTACTTTATGTGCGTATTTAAATGTTTTAATGATTTTTGTTAACAGGAAAAGGAGGCCGGACATGCAGTCCCATTCCCGTCCAGTTACGATCATCTTCATCAACACCATATCGGCCCAAAGAAAGGCGAATGGGTTGATGAAGATTCTAGAGAGTTGTCTGTAAGTATTTCATTACTTTTTGTCCCTTTTTTATATTAGTTCTTTACTGTGTAACATGCCATTTTATTTGACAGGGGGTGTTCCATGCGGTTTATGACGCCGCCGCAAGCCAAGCAATTCAAGCTGGCTAGCCTCCTCCGGATTTTCCGACTCAGATTGAGTTATCTGCTGAGGCAGCGGGCGGGCTAAGAAAGGGACGTGTTCAAGGACTTAGTTTGTTCACCGATGTGGTAAAGACAATGAAGCGAGGTAGCCAGGCAGTCTCGCATTCATCTATGGAACAAATGCGGAACGAAATGGAAGCTAAGTGGAAGAAAGATATGGAAACTAAATTGGCTGAGCAAAAAAGAGAATTCAAGATGAGAGAAAAGAAGAGAAACTAGTCATTAGCTAGTACCTTAGCAGATATTTTAAAAAATAAGGATAATATTGTTTTAAGTGCCTCTGAGATAGAAGACAAATTGATTATTACCTTAGGTGATGAGTTAGAATCAGACTATGATGATGACCCCTTAACTGTAGATGATGTTTTGGGGAGTCAATAGATTATTTAGTTGATTTTGTATCAATTTGTAAACTATTTTATGATGATGACCCCTTAACTGATTAGTTAACTATTTTTTGCTTTATTTTTTTGCGTTATGTTTTTTGATTATTTTGGAATTTATATGGGTCTGTTTTCTGACAAAGCGGTCGCTATTCGGTCGATAATAAGAAAGGACTAAACGACGTCGTTGTTTGCGTTTTATTTCTCTAAAAAAATCCTAAGGCAAGAAGCTCGTGACGCTCCCCAATTCCACCCCCTAGGTACAATCAGGTCGAATAGGGCATCTACCTACCTCTCGGCAAAGAAACATGAAGTAACGTTCTCGTATAAGATGCTTAAAAGAAAACTAACCGTTTATTAACTGAATATTCACATCTACAAACTATACATCCTCAAAACATAGTTAATACCCTCGTTTAACCGTAATAGTTAATACAATACAATGAATTATCAAAATACATAATTTACTAAACGAATTTACATTAATCCAAAATAAACGGCTAATCTAGAACTAGTAATCAGAATGTGCATTCCAGGTTTGACAAAACAATCTCAATGGCGCTCGCTAGTGCACTTCATACTTGCATTTTGAGATGCAGTTTGAAAGAAAGCGTGTAAGCTAATGCTTAGTGAGTTCCCTGTGTGTGTACAACAGATGTACATTTAATGAAAAATTCTAAGATAAAAAGATGCTCATGCGCTTTGTAAATCATGCAGTTTTGTTTCGAGCTTATGTATACAACATAACAAAGTAATGAATTCATTTAACAGAAAAACCGGATGTCAAGAAGTCCGGTACAAGAAAACCAGATATCAAGAAGTCCAGATACCATAAAACCAGATACCAACCGAACACCAGATACGCGCGCGATTTTCTACCTTATCCACCAGAAATCATGCGGGTAAATCACAGGGTAGGGTACCTACTAGCCCTGTATTCACCTAGATCTGACCATCCCGAGTTAAAACTCCTAACCCGGAATTGGCCAACCTCTTATGAACTGCAGAGCTATACGCCAGAAGTCGTCAGCCCTTGCTTTCCCGACCATGGCGCAAGACATCTACAGCCTTGGGGCCCACAAGAAAAGTATTATCATGCGTGCTTCAGAGAAGCAATAAGATCCGTTAATTCATTAGTTACAACTGGCCGGCTCGGGGTGTTATGTTTGTAATGATAATTCTCGTATTAAATCGACACCGACTCGGGCCTATACTGTAATGTATGCAACTTTATAAAACATGCAAGAATGATCAATGTCTGTATATGATTATATGAAAGCAGTTCTAAATTCAATACAGAAATATATTTGGAACTCACAGGTTCCTAAATTCCAATTCAAACAGTTTAAGAAAGCTTGGAACGCACAGGTTCCTAAATTCCAATGTAAACAGTTTAAGAAAGCTTGGAACGCACAGGTTCCTAAATTCCAATTTAAAGAGATTTAAGAAAAGAGGAACTCACCTTATAAGATTTAAACTCTTAACGCCTTACAAAGTCTCGGGATGTTCAGGTTCGGCTCCTATCACATAATAAGATGCACCAACCAAAATTACTTAGATATCGACCAACGAACATGTCAAGCACTTTACTAACATTCTATCTTATACGCAATTCCATCTTAATGTGTTACCCTGATTAACTACTTTCTCATAAAATAGACAACATGATTAGCATTGCTTCTCAAAGTAAAAGGCACTGTAAGTGTCAAATCTTAATCTCTAAATAGAAGCCTATTCTTATGGTCTAAGAAAGCCTTCCTATTAACTATTCTTCTTTAAGAGGTATGCTCATAAAAGGGCAGCAGCAGTGAAACTGAAACCAGAGAAAACAAGTACTCATTTTACTAAAACTAGTGTCTCATAAGTAGTAAATATCAGAAAATAAGAGGTACAACATATAGGTTGAAGAGCAGCCCGGATTCTATATAAAACTATTGATTTCCAAGAAAGAACAGGCAATTTCATGACTAACTAATGATCATATGAGAAGCCACATACACCACAATACACATACAACTGAACCCAAAGCAAACCTCATTAAAGAACTGTAGCATTTAGAATCCGCAAACAGTTTAAGAACAAGAAAAAAAAATAAACCGAGGCAGGCTGGCATAAACAGAGGAAGCAGAACCAACACTATACTACCCTTCTTCTTTCCAAATTGCTAATCAATTAATAGATACACGAACCAGAAAATTCATAAAACAGTAAAACAGCAAACAGAATCAGGGGGAAACAGAGGAGCATTCCTATTACATTCTTTTTCTAAAATGCTCACCAAAACAGAAGCATGAACAAGAAAATACATCATAAAACAGAAACAAGACAAACAGAAGAAAACCGAAATCAAAAAGCAGAAAACAGAAACCGAGAAATCGGCAACAGAGAACCGAAAACAGAAAATAGACTATCTTCATATTAACATTCTTCTTTTACTACAAATGCTAATCAAAGACAAGAGCATGTAACAGGCAAAGAAAACAGAATTACTCACAAACAGCAGCAAGAAAACAGACCAAGAAAACAAACAGCAAAACAGAAAAAAAAATCCAAAACAGAAGTCAGAAAACAGAGAAACCGAACAGAGATGAAAAAAAACCTTTCAAAAATTTTCATTTGCTAACCATCATTCTAACCTTTAACCCTATACTTCACCAATTCAAATAGAAAACACCAATTCAAGCATGAATTTCACTATTATGAAAAATTCAATTCAATTAGAAATAAGAACTCTACTTACCCAAAAATGAAACTTAGACCCTTGAAGATGATGAGACAAGGGAGTATCTGATTTTGTAACTAAGACTGATTGATGGATTGAGAGAAAATAAGTTGAAGAATGAAGGAGAATTCGCAAGGGAGAGAAGGCAAGAAGCAGCAACGATTTTCAGAAAAGAAAGAAAGAAAATTTTACTGAGAAGATGGCGGTTTGAAGAACCCAAAAAGCAGGAGGTGTACTTGGAACGCCCAAATGTTTTACAAGTGTGCAAATGACTCACCATAATTGTACTATTTACCATATTCGTCCCTAAACTATTAAAATTAGCAAATTCGGTCCTAAACTCTTAACAATTGCAAATAAAGTCCTCGTCTTTATTTTATTTTATTTATTTCATTCCAATAATATTATTATTATAATAAATGCTTAAAATGCGGGTCTCACAAAGCCTCTCCCTGTTTCTTCATTCTGCCCAGCCGCGGCCTCCACCTCCACCTCCACCTACACCTCCTGGCGATTTCCCCCCAAGTCCACCGCGAAACCCTTCCCTCCTCCCATCCCCACCTCTTCCGGCACCTCCAAGAGTCGCCACCATCTCCGATTTCAGTTGGGTTTTTTATGGTTTAGGTGATAATCTTTCCTTTTCTATTTATTATAGTGTTATTAATGTCTAAATTCATGCTCTTATACCATTTCTTCTCTAGGGTTTGATGATATGCTTAAAAGAAGGAAAATGTGTAAAAATAAAATAAAAACAAAACACAAAAGAAACGATAGCAAGAAGTTGTTTTCTTTAGTTTGTAAGCATAATTATGAATGTCCAAAATAAGTATGGCTTCATGTAAATTGTGCTTTGCACCAAACTCAAAACATTTGTTTTTCTATTGACCTTTGGACTTTAGATTTCAAGTCATTTTTAATATGCAATGAAACATTAATTGGATTGAAAATTTATCATACTAAGGGACTTTTTGTTCATGCACACAATCGTGATTTTATAAGGAATTTCTTGTAAAATAATTGTGAGATTTGACCAATATTTGTATTTTTGAGCAGATTCCAATAACCCAATTGCCAGTTTGCATGTGTAAGGTGTGTTTCAGCAGCGTTGTATAGATGAGGCCTGTCATGAAGACCTATGGATTTCTTTTACATTTTTTCCTTTTAAAGACCCGTCATTGTATTATCTCCCCGGTTGTTTGCATCTTTGCATTATCTCCCCTGTTTTTCTATCTTTGTATTATCTCCCCGATTTTTTTTAAGGTTTAGGGATTTCCATTTTTACTTATTGGAATGTAGGCTAATTGTATCATTTTAGTTTCAATAATTAAATAATTGATAATCGAACGTACCAATTGCTTGAAAATTAAGGTTGAAAATCATCAAACATAAGGTTCAAAGCTAATATTCATTTACTTATTAAAACTTGATATATGCAGACATTGTGTTTATAACGGAGGACCGTAGTTGGATGTATATGGATTCGACAACAAATGGTAGACCTCGTCATAGTCCATAATTTATAGCGGGATTGAAACGATTTGTGAATTTCGCTGTTAGTATGTCTATTAATGTACAAATTAATGGGATTAGGTGTCTTTGTGGGGTTTGTAAGAATAAGTATTTTCATATGCCTGATACTGTGAAGTATCATCTTGTTTTGAACGGATTTGTGTCTAACTATTTTAATTGGACATGTCATGGTGAGGCATTCATTCCAATGCCTCAAATCCCGTTTGTTCATGTTATGGATAATTCTAGAAGACATACGACACAGAACAATTATCGAGAGATGGTTCTTGATGCTGTAGGACCAAGTTTTAATGATCCAGATAATAGGGATGTGGAAGAACCTCCCAATCCAGAGGCACAAATGTTCTATGACATGTTGAAGGCTGTTGATAGCCCACTGTACAATGGTTGTACAAACCATTCACAGCTATCAATGACTGCTAGAATGTTGAGTATTAAGTCCGAAGACAACTTATCTGAAACTACTATAGATAAATTTGCGCAGTTGATGAAAGAGGCACTTCCTCCACAAAATAATGCTTTAGAAGACTTTTACCAAATGAAGAAATTGGTTAAGGCCTTGGATTACCGGTGCAAAAGATTGATGTTTGTTTTAACGGTTGTATGTTGTACTGGAAAGATGATGT
Source organism: Vinca minor (assembly GCA_026122235.1). Lineage (NCBI taxonomy): Eukaryota > Viridiplantae > Streptophyta > Magnoliopsida > Gentianales > Apocynaceae > Vinca > Vinca minor. The sequence goes on from JAOCZM010000232.1 coordinate 1,470,179, forward strand.
TGAGAGTAGAGAATGCAAGTTTTGTGGTCATGCTAGGTACATTAAGAAAAAGAAATAAAAAAATACACGACAGAAAGAGATTGTTTGCAAATAGATGTATTATTTCCCAATTACTCCGAGATTACAAAGATTGTATGCATCTGAGAAAATAGCAAGACACATGACATGGCACTCAGATAGTGAGAGGGAATAATGAATCACCCACAGGATGGAGAAGCTTGGCAACATTTTGATAGAACACACACCGATTTTGATAAAAATGTGTTTGATAACGTCTTTAACACCGTGTTGGACGTGAAGGGTAAAAGTAAGGACAATGTTAAGGCTAGAGCGGATGTTGAAAGGTATTGCAGTCGGCCGGAATTGAATATTAAACACGATGGCCGAGGTAAAGCAACAAAACCGAAGGCATGTTCACTCTTACCAAGGCACAAAAAGAGATGGGTTTACTGTGAGTTAAAGAATTAAGGCTCCCAGATGGATATGCATCGAATTTGGCGCGATGCGTTGATATGAAAGAGTTGAAAATGTCTGGATTGAAGAGTCATGATTCTCATGTATTAATGGAGAGACGTATTCCTATAGCACTTAGAGAAGTACTACCGTCAAGTGTTTGGGGACCTTTGGCTAAACTTAGTCTGTTCTAAAGAGATTTGTGTTCCCCAAAGTTGAGTGTGGCGCATATGCAAGAATTGGAGGACACTATTGCTATTTTATTGTGTAAGTTTGAGAGAATATTTCCTCCGGGATTTTTTGATGTGATGGAACACTTGCCGATTCACCATCCGTACGAAGCCAATGTTGGTGGCCCGGTACAGTTTAGGTGGATGTACCCGTTCAAGAGGTAACAACCAATGTCTTTATTATCTCAACTTAATTTTTATTTTTCATGTACGTATTTACAATGTGATTAACTACTTATGCTTTAATTAGATACATGCACCATCTAAAAAAGAAGATAATAAACAAAGCCAGAGTTGAAGGGTCAATTTGCAATGCATACTTGTTCGAAGTAGCTGCTACATTCTTTAGCTATTATTTCGAACCCCACGTGAAAACAAAAGTTACAACCATTGGGCTAAATGATGGTGAAGACGAGACTAGTGGACCAGATGTATTATCAATTTGCAACTTACCGAGAAGATCATTTGAAAAAAAAGAAAATATTTTATTATCTGATAAAGATTATAAAACAGCCATGAATTATATCATGATGAATTGTTAAGAGGTCGAACCATATATTCATGAAGTAAACACATCTATTGCTTCATTTTTGTTATATAATTAAAAGTAGCAAAATAATAATATTGTCATTTAATTTGAAACTCAGGAAATTTGTCAGTGAAGTACATGACCAAACTCCGCAGATAACAGAGGAAGAACTTCTAAGCCGTGTTTATAATGATTTTTTCAAATGGTTTTGGAACTCATGTAAGTTGGTATTGTGTAGAAATGTACTTGTCTTAAGAATGCCTATACTAAACTAATTTAACTTTTGTTGTTCTCAACGAGATACATAGCCTTCCGGAACATTCCGAAAGGTTGTTGAAAAAATAAGTCATGGGGCCCGTCAAGGAGAGTGATGTCATACACCGGTTACTTTGTTAACGGTTATAGATTTCACACAAAAGCCCACGACGATGGAAAATGAGCGACAAACAACGGGGTATGGGTTAAAGGAGATTATTACGGAGAGTTAAAGAAAGTCATTGAGGTTGAACTTGCTGGAGTACCTCACCAAAAAATAATTCTTTTCAAATGCGACTGGTTTGATTCTACTCCAAATCGAGGTTTGAGGGTGCATCCTCAATATAAACTTGTAGAAATACATAGGAAAAGAACGTACCAGGGTTATGATCCATTTGTATTTGCTTCCAAATGTCAACAAGTCTACTACACACTTTATCCGGGTATTAAGACAACATCTAGGTCTGATTGGTTGGCTGTTTTTCATTCCAAACCACGTCTAGTTGACGTTCCTAGTGTTCCGGTACCGTATCAGGAGGAAGTATGCGAGGAGGAGACCGGTCGCAATGATCAAACTGTTACTGAAGTTGGTCAACTTGCACACCGGTCAGGGGAAATTGAAGTTGTGCTTGTGGCCGGTACGAGCCGTGTTGATGAAGATGATGATGATGAAATTATGTCGGGTGATGAAAATTCAGAAGAAGATGATGAATTTATGTCGGAGGATGATTTAGAATGATTAATCTCTTTCTCGCTTCTTGGAATTCCATAAATTATTTTTTGTCGTATTGTATAAATTTTTATCATAATTCAAAGTGGTAATTTTATTGCCATAAAATAATTTGATTCTTGTGCTTTTCGATTTGCAACTCATGCATTTCCAAGGATATACATATAAATGACATCAAGGAGTTTATGAGAAGTGTAAACTTTTGATTGTGAGTGTTGTAATATAATAAGAAGTGCACACTTTGATTGTGAGTTTTGATAATTCAAAGTGTGCACTTTGATTGTGAGTGTTGTAATGTAATGAGAAGTGCACACTTTAATTGTGAGAGTTGTAATTCAAAGTGTGCACTTTGATTGTGAGTGTTATAATATAAATGAGAAGTGTGCACTTTAATTGTGAGTGTTGTAATGTAAATGAGAAGTGTAAACTTGTGTTTTTTAGTAAGATTATTGGTTCTTACTACTGGTTATGTAATGTTATTTTTGGGTTTATTGATTATTTTAGCTATTTGGGATCTTATTAATACTGTTTCTGCTTTGTATTTCTGTGCGTATTGATGTTTTTTATAATAGGGATTTAATTAAATTTCATATTTTTTTTAAATATAAAACAATTTAGCGACGGCATAGCGACCGAATATTGGGTGCTATATTAGCCGTCGGTATTCAGACGTTGAACAGTCAAAGTCAAAAGTCAAACAATGTTGACCATTTGGTTGTTAAATAGCGACTGAATATTGGGTCGGTGAATAGCGACCGAACCTTTGGTCGCTAGCGTTTCTGTCGGTATTCGGTTAGTACATAGTCAAAATCAAAAGTCAACAATGTTGAGAATTCGACCGGTAAATAGAGACCGCATATTCGGTCGCTAGTTTTCCATCAGTATTCGGTCGTTACATAGTCAAAGTCAAAAGCCAACAATGTTGACCATTCGGCAGGAATTCGGTTGGTGAATAGAGATCGCATATTCGGTCGCTAGCCTTTACGTCGGTATTCGGTCGTTACATAGTTAAAGTTAAAAGTCAACAATGTTGACCATTCAGTCGGTAGTCGGTCAATAAATAGAGACCGAATATTCGGTCGGTAATTTGATTTGCGACGAAAAATACACGACCACGTCATTGGGTCGTTAATCGGTCGCTAAACTGAGTTTAGCGACGGAAATGTCCGTCTCTGTAACACAGTTTTCTTGTAGTGAAATAGAAGTTTGAGTTTTTTTTTTTCGCCAAGTAAAAATAGAAGTTTGAGTTGGATTGTCCATTTTGCCCTTGCTAGGATCGAGATAGTTTCATTCCGTTTGCCACGTCATCAATTTGGTTGGAAATTACCAAACTTTTTGACGGAATGCTGATTTTGGCTGGCCGTAAATTCGTTAGGGATGAAAAAAGATAAATTTTTCTATAAAAGACAAAAGTGGCCAAGCGGAAATAACTTGAGGACCCAGATGGCTATTTATGCGACAATTATGTAATCGTGTTTCTAATTCTGGACCACAAGATTCATGTGGACCTGGTCCATATCAAATTTTTCCAAAGAAATGTTTTACAAAGTAAAAAGTTTTACATTAAAAGTTAAAAAATAAATACATCTTATTGTTATGTGTTTTAAAACCCGATCCTAACACTTAATAATTATTAATCATTATTTTAAGTTGGACTATTGACCTATATGTAAAAGGATTTTTCTGATATGAACTAGGTCCACATGGACTTCGTGGTCCAGAATTAGCCACGTATCACAAAATTGTTTCTCTCCTCATTCTTTAGTGATGTGGTCAGTTCTGTACCACATGGTACAATAGACATTGTTTTAATTATTAACAAAATTTTAGTTAATTCTCAATATTCTTTTATCTATTAAATAATTAGAGTGGTTTAGAATGTGGATAGTTATTTCTCTGGGTTAGACCTCCTAATATCCTATCTATATATCAATATAAATATTATAAAAATGTTACTATTTTATTCTCAACCCTTCCATTCTAAATTTCTACGATTTTTACTTTTTTTAGTTTGATAAAAAAAAATTAATTTAATGCATTTTGAAATGTTATACGACTGTTAATTTGGAGTATCTCAATCAATTTTTACTTTAAATAATTAGATAATAAAATATAAGATCTTCATTTATCCTAGGAAAGCTCTTACTATGTCAAGGATTTAAATTGATTTCTTCCATTATAATTTTCTAAACATAATCCCGCCATCTAAGTATTATAATTATCATCTATTTGTATATAAAATTTATAATTTCCCCAATTAATAGTTTCCTTTCCCTAATCAATTTGCGGAGCATTTTTCAAAAAATATAAAGATAATTGAATATATTATTAGAGATTTTAAGGAAATAACCATCTTTAGTTATCCATATTCATGTATAAAATGCAGATTTCATGATCTCGATGACTCCCCATCCATATTGTAAATTATTATCTTCATAAATTAGGTCAAAATTTTAGGAAATTATTATCTTGTACTGGCCAATCTCAAGAGATTGGGACTTAAATATCAGTTCTCCTTCTACCACTAAAATTATTTTCATCTCCTCTTATGAATCCTACGTATCCACCAAAACTCACATCTTTCCCGGAGGCTGACCTATGTATTGACGTCGGATGGTTACTCCGGTAATTTTCAGTTCGATTTATTATTTTATTAACAAAATATTGAGTTCCAAATTCTTATTTAAAATATTGTTCTTATGCTTTTACTTCATTTTTACATTTAAGGTCATACCCTTTTTCCCGTTCATCTGTCGGTAATGTAGGCATTCTCCCCCTATTTTCCATCAGCTTAAGGTAAATTGTGAATACATTTTATTGAGAAGATTGACAATTTTTCCTCTATTCTTTTGGTACATTGTTTTAAAAGAAGAATAATGGCTTCTTTTTTTCTTCAGGAAACTACAGAGAAGATGGAAAATAGGAAGCAAAAAGGTCTCATGAATCACTAATGTTGAGAAAGAAACGAAGTGAAAGAAATTGAAAATGTTTCAATTTTATCTTTTCAAGTAATATGCTCCACCATTTCGCTTTTATTTATCTAGATTTTGTTGGGGAGAAACCACAATGTAATCCAAGCAACCGAACAAACAAGATCAAATATGCTTGACAAAATATCTCCCAAGCTTGAATAAAAACGTAGGAGACCAAACAATAATTCCAAAGCCCCTAGATGACAATTGCGAATGCAGCGGAACAATAATAATGGAGCAAGTAAATGAAAGATAAATCAAGCAAACACAACACCAAGAATTTTACGTGGAAAACCTCTTCAAATCGAAGAGTAAAAACCACGGGACTTTCGGGTCCACTCCAAAAGCTTCACTATAAATCAAGAGAGGTTACAAAAGAGTATCTACACCAATATGTGTAAACTCAAACCAACAAGGAAGCTAAAACTTCATCTACAACATAAAAGAGTTGAGAATAGAGAATTTTTCACCCAGAAAACAGGACACTGTTCGGACTGCTATAACTTTCAGAATCAGCAAGCTGAAATCCTAATCCCACCGTCCCGTAATGTAGCCCTATCGGTCTTCTACCTCCGAGTTAAAATTTGAGAGCATTCTGACCAGAAATGACCGTCCGATCGGAAGAAGTCCCAAAACTGTGCTGGCAAAAAAATGACTGCGAAAATCTCATTTTTCTCTCAAAACTCACTGCCTCTTCTCTCTTTTGTTGTGAAAAATAGAGCAGCAAAAACAAGGGTTTTATATCAAGTTGGGCTGGGCTTTGGGCTCTTTTACAAGACCACAAAGGAGGGAAAATATTACATGGCCCAACAAATCTCCCCCTTTTCCGGACTATGTGAAAGTCACAAATCTCTTGCCATCCTGGCAAGAGTACAACACACATCAAACTTCCACCTAGGCAATGCCTTAGTCATTATATCAGCCCCATTATCATCAGTATAAACTTTTTCAAGCTCCAACAACTTATCATCTGACACTTCACGTATCCAATGATATCTCACATCAATGTGTTTAGATTTAGAATGAAAAGTTGAGTTCTTACCAAGATGAATTGCACTTTGACTATCACAAAGTAGCACATACTTAGATTGAGAGTGTCCAATTTCCTTGAGAAATTTCTTCATCCAAAGCAACTCTTTACAACCTTCGATTCTTTGTAATGAACTCGAGCCGATGGTAGACAAAGCAACACATTTCTGCAATCGATTGCCATGAAACAGCTCCCTCTGCAAAGGTAATCAAGTAGCCTGAAGTAGATTTCCTGGTAACAACATCCCCAGCCAAAACTGAATCCGTGTAGCCTTCAAGAATAGATTTCTCATTGCCAAAATAGATCTCAGATTAGAACTTCCACGGAGATATCTCAAAATCCATTTCACCGCTTCCCAATGTTCTCTTCCTGGTTTTGAAAGAAAACGGCTGACAACACCAACAACATGAGCAATATCAGGCCTCGTGCAAACCATAACATACATCAAACTACCAACTGCTGAAGCATAAGGAACTTTCTCCATCTGTTTCTTCTCATCATCGGTAGAGGGGCATTGCTTGACACTCAATTTGAAGTGACTAGCAAGTGGTGTGCTAACAGCTTTGACTTTATCCATTCTGAATCTCTGGAGTACCTTCTCAATGTAGCTTTCTTGAGATAACCAAAGCTTCCTTGCATTCCTATCACGAGTGATCTTCACTCCAAGAATCTGCTTTGCTGGTCCCAAGTCTTTCATAGCAAAAGACTTGCTCAATTCTTCAAATCTGCAATCCTAGAAGCATTCTTACCAACAATAAGCATATCATCAACATAAAGCAAAAGTATGATAAAATCATCATCAGAAAACTTTTGCACAAATACACAATGGTCATAATTAGTCTTCTTGAAGCCATGCTTCCTCATAAACGACTCAAACTTCTTGTACCATTGTCTCGGTGCTTGTTTCAAGCCATATAAATTTTTCTTCAACCTGCAGACATGATCTTCTTTTCCTTTAACCTGATAACCTTCAGGTTGTTCCATATAAATTTCCTCCTCAAGATCACCATGAAGAAAAGATGTCTTCACATCCATCTGCTCAACCTCTAAATCAAGGCTTGCAGCCAAACTAAGAACAGTTCTGATCGAAGACATTTTCACAACAGGAGAAAATATTTCTGAGAAGTCTACTCCCTTTCTTTGACCAAACCCTTTGACAACAATTCTAGCTTTAGGACGTGGATCTGGAGAGTGCTCTTGCGGCTTCCATCTGTAAACCCACCAATTCTTCAAAGCTTTCTTGGCCTTTCGCAACTTCACCAACTCAAAGGTGTTATTTTCATAGAGAGACTTCATTTCATCATCCATTGCACTTAACCACTGATCATTCTGCTCACTTCCCATGGCCTCCTGAAAACTCTCTGGTTCTCCCCCATCAGTCATCAACACATACTGATCAGGAGGATACAAAGTATTATCCTTTCTGACTCTGGTAGACCTCCTAGGTAGAGCAACTTGTGGTTACTCTGGCAAATCTGGAACATGATCATCAATATCAGCATTATCTGGAACTGCTGGAACATGATCATCAACATTATCATTATCTGGGATCTCAATATCAGCTGCATTTGGTTCCATATCTGTCTGAACTTGCTCCTCAACTGTAACAGGTAAACGGTGAGGAATATCCCTATTCAAATCAACAAGATCCTGAACCTGTGATTCTGTCTGTTGAGCTTTCTCAACATCCTTGATAGTTTGGTCTTCACGAGAAAAACCACATCTCCGGGTTCCCGATAAGTTTCTTCTCAACTGGATCATACAACCTGTATCCAAACTCATCCTGGCCATAACCCAGAAAGATACACTGTCTAGTCTTGGTATCCAGTTTAGACCTTTCATCTTTTGGAACATGAACAAAGGCCTTGCAACCAAAGACTCTCAAATGATTGTAGGAAGACTTCTTATCTGACCAAACATTCTCTGGAACATCTCCATTTAGAGCAACTGCAGGAGACAAATTAATTACATGAACTGCAACAGATAAAGCTTCACCCCAGAAGCCTTGTGATAACTTGGCCTCAGAAAGTAAACATCTAACTCTCTCAACTAAAGTTCTGTTCATCCTTTCTGCCAAACCATTCAACTGAGGAGTCTTCTGATGTCTGATACCTTGCTCTCTGCAATACTGATCAAACGGCCCACAATACTCACCACCATTATCTGACCGGATGCACTTGACTTTCTTCACAGTCTGTCTCTCAACAGAAACTTGAAATTCTTTAAACTTATCCAAAACTTGGTTCTTAGTCTTCAAAACATAGACCCACGTTTTCCTGGAACAATCATCAACGAAAGTCACAAAATAAGATGCACCACCAAGTGACTGTACCTTCATAGGACCACACACATCAGAATGAATCATCTCTAACAAACTTGATTTCTTGTAAGGAGGGTTAGACTTCAAAGACACTCTGTTCTGCTTTCCTTCCATACAATGATCACATTTATTCAATTTTGCAGTACTAACTCCAGAAAGTGCATTCTTTCTAATTAAAATGTTAAGTCCTTTCTCGCTAATGTGACTCAGCCGCCTGTGCCATAGATAAGGTGAGATTTTGTTGTCCACCACATTGACACTACCAGAAATCGCAGCTTGCATCAAATACAAATTAGAAGTAAATTTGTTTCCACGAGCCACAGTCAAAGAACCCTTTGAAAGTTTCCACTCTCCTCCTTCAAACACATTACGAAAGCCATCATCATCAAGTTTTTCAACTGAGATCAAATTCAACCGGATATCTGGAGAGTGCTTGACACCTCTGAGAAGTAACTCACTACCATTACTAGTCTTCAAACACATATCACCTATGCCAACAACCGGTGACACGTCCTCATTGCCCATCCTAAGAGCTCCAAAGTTTCCGGGGAGTGTAGGAACATAAGAATTCTTTCTTTTTTAGCAACATGAAGTGAAGCACCACTATCAACTACCCGATCAAGTGTCATGAGATGCATAATTAATCACATCCTCATCATAAACAACAAAGAGATCCTCTGTAGTAGCAGTAGCAACAACATCAACACTGTTATCTTTCACTTCTGTATTACCACCATTCTTCTTATCTTTTTTCTACTTGAAGCAATGTTTCTTGGTGTGTCCTTTCTTTCCACAGTAATGACATTCCATATCCTTGAACCTTGATCTGGACTTTCTTCTGCTTTTATCTCTGTTTCCATGAGTCTTGTTCCTATCTCTCCCCTATTTTCAGGAGCAAGGATATCTGAGTGAGAAGATGATGTCCCTGAATTAGATCTTCTAACTTCCTCATTCAAGATACCATCTCTAGCATACGCTAAAGACATAGCACCAGCTGGAGCATTATTAATATAGGAGGCCCGAAATTTTCCCAAGATTCAGGTAAACAGCTAAGCAACCAAAGTCCCAAAACTTCATCATCAAGTTTAATACCAATATCAGATAGCTGACCATAAGCTCCTTCAAATTCATTGACATACTCCATGATATGAGTGCCCTCTTTATACTCAAATATATCAGCCGCTTCATACAAAACAACTTGTTGTTTCCAGATTTCGCGGCATATGTATTCTCAAGCTTTAACCACAATTTCTTGGCATCTGTTTCCTTTAAAATAACATTCTTAACATTTTTGTCAACCCAACTTCTAATAAAACCGCAGACCTGGCGATGTTCAATAGTCCATTCCACATCAGATTTAGAATCAGGCTTCGAACCAAAAATGGGTGCATAAAAACCTTTAACATATAACAAATCTTCCATCTCAGTACTCCAACAATGATAATTTTTACCATTCAAACGAGTCATCTGACTCATATTCGGTTCCATATTTTAGACAAGCAGATAATCACACAGCAACCAAAGCTTTGATACCACTATGTTTGGGAGAAACCACAATGTAGTCCAAGTAACCGAACAAACAAGATCAAATATGCTTGACAAAATATCTCCCAAGCTTGAATAAAAACGTAGGACACCAAACAATAATTCCAAAACCCCTAGATGACAATTGCGAATGCAGCGGAACAATAATAATGGAGCAAGTAAATGAAAGATAAATCAAGCAAACACAACACCAAGAATTTTACGAGGAAAACCTCTTCAAATCGAAGAGTAAAAACCACGGGACCTTCGGGTCCACTCCAAAAGCTTCACTATAAATCAAGAGAGGTTACAAAAGAGTATCTACACCAATATGTGTAAACTCAAACCAACAAGGAAGCTAAAACTTCATCTACAACATAAAAGAATTCAAAATAGAGAATTTTTCACCCAGAAAATAGGACACTGTTCGGACTGCTATAACTCAGAATCAGCAAGCTGAAATCCTAATCCCACCGTCCAGAATGTAGCCCTATCAGTCTTCTACCTCCAGTTAAAATTTGAGAGTATTCCGACAAAAAATGACCGTCCGATCGGAAGAAGTCTCAAAACTGTGCTGGCAGAAAAATGACTGCGAAAATCTCCTTTTTCTCTCAAAACTCACTGCCTCTTCTCTCTCTTGTTGTGAAAAATAGAGCAGCAAAAACAAGGGTTTTATATCAAGTTGGGCTGGGCTTTGGGCTCTTTTACAAGACCACAAAGGAGGGAAAATATTACATGGCTCAACCGATTTAGCATCGATTTTATTTCCCGTACTTGAATTCATATCGCTTTATTATGCAATTCAAAAACTTATTTATGATGATTAAAACATATGATTTTTCAGTTTCCTTTTTTTCCCTGCAGTTGATGTTGTTTGTGACAATAAAAATAAGGCAAAAAATAATAATATTCATAATTGCAGGGTGAATTGTTTCTGACGTTTGTTTTATAATGGGTATTTGATTTATTAATGTTGTAGATGACTGTAATTATTCATTCTTTATTAATTGCGGCGAAATTTTTCCCTTTAATCCATTTTACATAGATCATGAATTAAGGAATCTTGTGGAGCTTATTCTCTCAAAACTTATTTAACATAAGAAGTCCTGTTTGGTCTAAGTGTAAACTAATCGACACATATATTTTCATTTTTCTTGAATTTCGGGGTTTATGATTTCAAAATTTGTTAGAAGTATTTAGCCTACTATTCTCTTTGTTGAAGATAGGCTTTTGTTGGGAAGTTCAAAAGAGTTGTGAAAATGATGAAATAAATTGTGACATTGACAAATTCAAGCATTCTACATTTTCTTATGATCGAAGTTGTGAAAACAATGGAGAAGTAGATTGGCATTGGCAAGTTCAAGTTCCTTACATTTATTAATGATCATATAAAGTTTTTCTAAGAAGAAAAAACAAGATTGAGTAATATGTTCATGTCAGTGCTTTTAAAATGCTAAACCAACTCAATACTTATTTTGTCCCTCAATATATTTTCAATTGTGAAGAGTTTTTTATTCATTTTTCATTGTGTATCTCCGTGTATAGTACGGGTCATTTGCTAGCATATATATATATTACAGAGCACATTTTTAGATTTGTAAATATATAATGCCACTGTCATTTTCTAGAATTTTATGTTTTTAATCATAACTTTGAATTGGTGCAAAAAAAATTGAACTATTTTATTTAAATTGGGGGAGGGGGGATTTGAACCCCCAACATGGGGGTTGAATGCTACACCACATTACTAGCAACTCTGGCAGGTATTTGACAACTACTTTCTTTAATTCTTTTAATAGAATGTTAATTTAAGTAAACTTTTGATTGAGTTTTTTTATTAGTTTACTAATTTTGATTGGTTGAGAACATTTAGATTAGTTAAATTAATTGTAAATTTTCTCTTATCTTAATAAAATTCAAAATTCAAATTAATTTCTCAATTATCTCTAAAATCCCAAATTTCTCTCATAATCTTAAACTATATCTCTGTATAAATTTATGACTGAATATTTTATTAGATTTTTATGTAAAATTCAGTTTTAATAAGAAGATCATTTTATTGATTTTTACAACCCTTTTATTATTTTTCCTTCTTTTGTTTTATTAAAAAATAGAAACACTTTGTTAAAAAAAAATTATTAAGTTACCAATTATTATTGATTTTTTTATAAAATATTGAATTTCCTTAGTAAAAGAAGTTTACCGATAGATGTTTTTTAAAGAAAATTATTAATTTTTTTTTTTCTATAACCCAACTAAATTATCTTTCATTCCCCCCTCCCCCTAAAAAATCACTACCCGTTTTTTTCTTTCTAATCACTAATTATTATTAGTTGTCTCAATGTTTTCTTTTGACTATGATCATACCAAGTTTTTTTTCTTTTGAGTAACACTGGGTTATTTTTTTATTTTTTACCCAAAAAATTGCAAATGGTTTTTTTAAATTTATTTTTGTGAAGGTAAAATTAATAACCATTCCAGTTTCAACCAATCACAATCCTTCATTACTCTAATAAAATTTTCAAACTTTTAATTATTTTACAAAAAAATGATTGGTTGAGAAGAATTTAGACTATTAAATTAATTAAAAATTAAATCTTATCTTAATAAAATTTAACAATATCAATCTTTTCTTTTCCAAATTTGAAATTGATAAGTTTGCATGGATAAAGTAACTAAAACCCACCTCTCCCGTTTATCTTTCCATACTTTTCTCCCATATTTGGCTACTTCCCTCTAATTAGGCCTAAAGATATTTGGTTTCTTAAGACTTCAAACCTCCATTCTATTACTATTCAAATTTTGAGTTTTTAATTGATCATAAAAAGTTTTGATTGGCTTTGATCATTTTTCGGATATTATCGTTAATTTAAATTTTAAGTAATTTATACTCAGTCATTAACTCCCATAATTTAGCATATTTATCCTATCCAACTACTTCATACACTTAATAGTAAGCATATATCACGACACCAACAACAATCTCGCTAAAACCCGCAAGATAAATTCACAAATTTCATCCTCTCCGTCTCACTTTCAAGGTTAGTTTTTTTCTCCCCTTCTGATGATTCAAGATTGCTAATTATTTTACATTTAGCGGCTACTAACATATTTTTTGTTGTCTGTTTTTACTATTTTCTACATATTTCTGTTATATATTTCGGATTGACTGCTTAAACAATGAGGTATTGACATTTTCTTTTTGATTTTCTGTTTTTAATATTTAACCCCTAATTCTTCCTATTTTCTTTTGATATCAGTTTTAAAGTTCAATTGTTGTTCGAAGGATTGGAGTTATTTTTTCCTTGTGGCATTTAAAAAGTTTGCGGTTGCAAATCAGTTGAAAGGTGTACTATACTCCAAGTAAGTTGTCTATTTCACATAGTTTCAATATTCGTTCAAACTTTATCATGCCGAATAATTAGTTCAGATGTACAATATTTATGAATGATCTTGAATAGTATTTTTCTATTCTTTTTCCTTTTTTGTTGAGTTTATAGTCTGATATTTTTTCCTACGATTTTGTTTCTTGATTCATATTCTTTTAGGATATTTTGAAGATTACAAAGTAAATATTGGAGGTTACAAAATTCCTTCATCCAATAGACATTCATGTTTCTTTTTATTTTCTTATTTTCTTATTTTCTCTGCAGAATATGGAAAATAACACTACAAGAAAACTGTGTAACAGGGACGGACATTTCTCTGCAGAATTCTGCGACCGATTAACGACCGAATGACGTGGTCGTGTATTTTGCGTCGCTAAGCAAATTATCGACCGAAAGTATATCGACCGTATATTAGATCGGTATATAGCGACCGAATGTGGTTACTGACCAAAAGTCTACCGACCGAATGGTCAACATTGTTGATGTTTGACTTTGATTGGTTAATGATCGAATACCGACGGCTAACGTACCGACCAAATAGTCAACATTGTTGGCGTTTGACTTTGACTAGGTACTGACCGAATACCGACATCTAATATAACGCCCGATATTTCGGTCGCTAAATTGTTTTTTATTTAAAAAAATAAATCTGAAATTTAATTAAATCCTTATTATAAAAAACTACAATACGCACCGAAATACAAGCCATAAACAATATTAATAAGATCCCAAATAGCAAAAATAATTAATAAACCGAAAAATAACATTACATAACCAATTATCTTACTAAAAAACAGAAGTTTTCACTTCTCATTTACATTACAACACTCACAATCAAAGTGTGCACTTTGAATTACAACACTCACAATCAAAGTACACACTTTGAATTACAACACTAACAATCAAAGTGTGCATTTCTCATTTACATTACAACACTCACACACTTTGAATTATCAAAACTCACAATCAAAGTGTGCACTTCTTATTTACATTACAACACTCACAATCAAAGTTTACACTTCTCATAAACTCCTTGACGTCATTTATATGTATATCCTTTGAAATGCATGAGTTGCAATCTGAAAATTGAAGAATCAAATTGTTTTATGGCAATAAAATTACCACTTTGAATTATGTTGGAAAGTTATACAATACGACAATTAATTTATGGTAATAAAGTACTAAAAAATAAACCAACAAATATTACTCACCTTCAATATGTGGAATTCCAAGAAGCGAGAAAGAGATTAATCATTCTAAATCATCCTCCGACATAAATTCATCATCTTCTTCAGAATTGTTAACACCCGACATAATTTCATCATCATCATCAACACGGCTTGTACCGGCCACAAGTACAACTTCAATTTCCCCTGACCGGAGTGCAAGTTGACCAACTTCAGTAACAGTTGGACCAATGTGACCGGTGTCATGTGTCTTGCGGTTTTCTCAGATACATACAATCTTTGTAATCTCGGAGTAATTGGAAAATAATACATCTTTTTGCAAGAAATCTCTTTCTGCAGTGTATTTTTTTTATTTCTTTTTCTTAATTTACCTAGCATGACCACAAAACTTGCATTCTCTACTCTCAACATCATCTTTCCAGTACCACATACAACCGTTAAAACAAACATCAATCTTTTGCACCGTTAATCCAAGGCCTTTAACCAATTTCTTCATTGGGTAAAAGTCGTCTAAAGTATTATTTTGTGGGGGAAACGCCTCTTTTTATCAATAGTAGTTTCAGATAAGTTGTCTTCAGACTTAATACTCAACATTCTAGCAGTCATTGATAGCTGTGAATGGTTCGTACAACCATTGTACAGTGGGCTATCAACAACCTTCAACATATCATAGAACATTTGTGCCTCTAGATTGAGAGGTTCTTCCACATCCTTATTATCCGGCTCATTAAAACTTGGTCTGGTAGCATCAAGAACCATTTCTCGATAATTGTTCTGTGTCGTATGTCTTCTAGAATTATCCATATCATGAACAAACGGGATTTGAGGCATTGGAATGAATGCCTCACCATGACATGTCAAATTAAAATAGTTAGACACAAATCCGTTCATAACAAGATGATACTTCACAGTATCAGGCATATGAAAATACTTATTCTTACAAACCTCTCAAGGACACCTAATCCTATTAATTTGTACATTAGCAGACATATTAACAGCGAAATGCACAAATCTTTTCAATAGGAGCTCTTGACTTGAGTTTCTTGTGTCCATTAGCAGACATATTAAAAGTTTTCGTCAATTAAACAATAAAATAAAAGTCACTACTAGTACTTACCCTTCTTCGCGAATAAGATACCTTGGTTGCTCACTCTATATTACATTAACAATAGGTGCTCTTGCCTTGAGTTACTTGTGTCCAATTTGAGTAGAATATTGTGGGCTTGCAAGAAAACAACAAGTTTTTGGCACCGTTGCCGGGGAAGGGTGATATTAGAAAAGCTTTAGTTTTATTGATTTGGTTTTTATGTATATTTGTTAATATTCATCTTTTAGTTTATGTTATCTTGAATTTCTTTGGATTTCTTGTTATTAAACTTTGTTAGTTTTGGTTTCTTGAAGGCGACTCTTGTGTTTCATGACCCGAAAGCATCCGGAAGAATTACTTGATATTGATGCCGAAATTGATTGGACATTTCACCGGAATATAAGGGTAAGGCAACAAGAGAGGGTATATATTGTTGGGGAAGGTCTTCAAAAAAATAACAATATGGAAGCCCCTCATAATGTGAATGAACAAATGAACGAGAATAACCAAGGAAATGCTCAAAGACAAGAGAATGTGAATGGAAATGGTAGAAGAACCATGGTGATTATGCAAGACCTTTCTTGACCGGGTCCGAGTCAAGCATTACTAGACCAAGAGTTGATGCTAACAATTTTGAGATCAAGCCAAATGTGATACAAATGGTTCAAAATTCGGTACAATTTGATGGGCTCCCCGAAGAAGACCCGAACGCTCACATATCAAATTTCCTTGAAGTTCGTGATACTTTCAAGATTAATGGAGCTTCGGATGATGCAATAAGATTGAGATTATTTACTTTCACTTTAAGGAACCGGGCTAAGTCATGGTTGAAGTCATTACCCAATGGTTGCATTACCACTTGGAATAAGTTGGCCGAGAGATTCCTAGCCAAGCACTTCCTACTGGCTAGAAACGCGAAGATTAGAAATGATATATTCTCCTTCCAACAACAAGATGGGGAAAGTTTATATGAAGTATGGGAGAGATACAAGGAGTTGCTAAGGAAGTGTCCTCATCATGGCCTAGACCTTGGGCTTCAAATGCAAACATTTCACACGGGTTTGAACTACTCTTCCAAACAACTCATTGATGCTTCAAGTGGAGGATCAACAAGTTCAAAAACCCCGGAAGAGCTAAGAGATTTAATAGAGAACAATTGCTCGTGGGGTAGTCAAAGGATGAAGCCAAAGATAAGTGGAATTCACAGTGTTGATGCTTTGTCGGTTTTGGAGGCAAAGATTGAATTTTTAACAAAAAGGATGGATGGGCTAAGTACTACTACCTCCCACAAACCTTCTCATGTGATGATGGCGTGTGACTTTTGTGGAGGAGGTCATCCAAATCATGAGTGTCAAAGCATGGAACCTTCAAGTGAGCATGTGGATTACCTTGGAGGAAATAGGCAACAAAATAACCCTTATTCCAGCACTTATAACCCCGGGTGGAGAAATCACCCCAACTTACTTTGGATGGATCAAAGACAACAAGGGGTACAAAATCGACCTGGTTTTCAAGCTTATTCAAACTTTTGGCCTCAACAACAATTACCTTAACAAGCACAACCCTCATCATCTTCTCATGTACCCATCAAGCCTATTTTGGAGGATCTCATGACTAAGTTTCTTTCTACTTCGGAAGCTCGTTTTCAAGATCAAGAAACTAACTTTAAAAATCAAGAAGCTAGGTTCAAGAATCAAGAAGCCTCCATACATAATTTGGAAAGTCAAATTGGGCTACTAGCTAAGTTTGTATCAGAGAGGGCTCAAGGATCTCTTCCTAGTAATACCGAGCCAAATCCAAGGGAACAAGCTAATGCAATTACTCTAAGAGGTGGAAAGGAACTTCAAGATCCACGACCTCAAGTGCTAGAAAAGAAGAAAGAAATGATAGAGAATCTTGAGAATGATCAAGTAAAAGAAATGGTGGAAATCAAAGAAAAGGTCAAAGAAGAAGTCACAAGAAAGGAGATACCAATTTACAAACCTCCCGTACCTTATCCCGGGCGCCTTCTCAAGGACAATGAAGGTGAACAATATGGAAAGTTTCTTGAGCTCTTTAAACAATTGCATATCAACTTACCGTTTGTTGAAGCTCTTTCTCAAATGCCGAAATATACTAAATTTCTCAAGGACATTCTCTCCAAGAAGAAGAGGCTCGAGGACATTTCCACCATCACATTAAATGAAGAATGCTCCGCCATCCTCCAAAACAAGGAGAAGCTACCTCAAAAGTTAAAAGACCCGAGAAGTTTTACTATCCCTTGTAATATTGGTAGTCTTTTCTTTGGACATGCTTTAGCCGACTTAGGAGCTAGCATTACCTTGTTGCCATACAAAATGTTCAAGAAGCTAGACCTTGGTGAACCTAAGCCTACTTAGATGAGTATACAACTCGCGGATAGATCTATCAAGTACCCTAGAGGGATTATTGAAGATGTTTTGGTAAAGTATGAAAATTTGATTTTTCCGGTGGATTTTGTTATACTTGACATAGATGAGGATATACATGTTCCTTTGATCTTGGGTCGTCCTTTTCTTGCTACCGCGAAGGCACTAATAGATGTTCATGAAGGAAAACTGATCCTTAGGGTAGATAATGAAGAAGTAGTTCTCAAGATTTCGAAGTCTTTGAAGCATTCTCTTGATCATGATGATTCTTGCTTTATGATTGATGTGGTGGATGATTTGGTTGCTAACTATGGGAAGGAAATGTACATAGATGACCCTTTGGAGATAACCTTGATTCAAGGTGAAGAAGCAAAAAAGGGTAGTCAATCAATTCAAGAAGTGTTGGCACATTTGGAAGTACTCGAGTCAATTCCTTTGAAAACAAAAATTGAGAAGATGAATTTTGAGAAGTTGACAAAGATAAAGACATCTCTTGAGGAACCCCCTACTTTGGAACTTAAGATGTTACCGGAGGACTTAGAGTATGCCTTCCTAGAGGAAAACTCTAAGCTTCCGGTCATTATTGCTAGTGATTTGAATAAGGAGGAGCTTATAACAATCAACACACTTGATGATGAGGGAGATGGCAACCAAACCAGGGGAGTTTCCTTTTAACTCATGTTTTCCTTTAAATTTGTTAGCCTTTCTTATTATGGTATTTTTATGGTTTCTCCTTTAAATTTGTTAGTGTCGCCTCAACATTGAGGACAATGTTGTCCTAAGTGTGGGGGAGTTTAGTTTTATATGTTTCGTTTTTAGTTATATTTCCTTATTTGTAAATATTTGGTAGTATGTGTTAGTAGTTATTTTAAATGTTTCGTTTTTAGTTTTATATCCTTAAAAAAAAATTAATTAAAAAAAAACTCAAGAAGTGGTAGAGTTCTCTTTGTTTATTTTGCATAAGAAGCTGAAGTTTTGTTGAGAATCCGGTGTATATAACAAATTAGTAGCTATCAATTTTCATGCTTATGTGATTTCACCTCTTTTCCATGCCTAGCTTACTTGTATTTGAGGAGTGTGCTTAATTGTTCCTAAGTTTTTAGTTTAAGAACCATTGGGCCATCCTAGACATATTCCTTGTAGTCCTCGGCAAAGCTTTTTGGTGATTAGAAATGAGGGACATGGCATCTCTTTGAACTGTTAGAGCCAAATTTACCCCTCATTCACTTAAATATATCCCTAGTACCCCATTGAAGCCTTTTTGATATGAATGAACTTCTTGTTGATAGTCACTTTATAAAACCCGTAATTAGTGGAGAGTTGATCTTATTTGTCAATCTATGTGGATTTTAGGTTTATGGAAGTGTCTTGAAGCATCAAGAAAGTTGAGGGAAAATGAAAGACATGATATTTTTTGGGATTATTGAATGAAAGAAAGAAAGATATTGATAACTCACGCATCTATCTCATGTTTATTTATGATTTATGTTAAGGAAAAAATGATAAAAAGAAAGAGAAAAAAGAAAAAAAAGAAAAAGAAAATGTAAAAGTCTTTATGTTTTATGTAAATGTTTATAGCATGGGATGATGTTGAGATCTTTCAAAATGGTTTTGGGTATCCTTTTGTGCGCTAAAGAAGAAGATTTGGGATATTGTGGAACTCATAAGTTTTTGTTGAAATGTGAGTTTATGAGTTATGGAGTGATTAGTGATTTTGATTGACATGTTTGTATAGCTTTTCCTTGCTCAACTCTCATTAGATTTGCATATCCCTACCGGTCGTTTGGAAACCATAAACCTTGGCCTACGTTATAAGCTTTAAAGTCCTACCTAATCTAAGCATAAATTAGTGACATAATTCTTGTAGAGGAACACAAGTAATATGCCCGTGGATGCCCCAATGGTTCGTTTACCAATAATTAGGAGTCTTGAGTGAACTTCTCGAATACTTGTTATGTCTAGGTTCACACACACACTTGAAATCCCTTGCATGTTAAATGATGGAGACTACTTTTATATATACATTGGATTTGAAACTTCACTTGCATGATTATGTGTTGATGGTATTGAGAATCTCTAACACCACTTGAGCACTTTTTGGAAAATAAAAATCTCTTGGAAAAATGGCACCTCATGTTGAGCTTATTATGCTTGAAAAATATTTTTCATTGAGAGTGTTGAAAATGTTTGGTTATTCCCTTTAGACTTGGAGCTTCATTGATGAGTTATGTTTTTGGGCGTATATGCACTTTGCTTGAGGACAAGCAAAGATCCAAGTGTGGGGGAGTTGATATTTAGTCTCAAAGCAATATTTTAACTTGTATAATTTTTTTCATAATTTCATATTTGCATGGGTAAGATGCTACTTATACTCCATTTTCACTTACTTTTGGTTTAGGTGGAAAATATTAAAGCTTGGAATATACTTAGATGAAAGAAGATGAAAGTCACCAACTTTGTGGACCAAAATGTAGAAGACCGAAAGTAAATGGGATGGACTGTAAAAGAGCTAAACTTCAGGTGTCTTTAATGCAAATAGAAGAAAGTGTTAAAAATATCTACACCTTCCCTTTTGTCTTGTGCATATCTCATCACTTTGAAGAGAAGAGGAAGACATTATTCTCCTAGGTTTTTCAAGAGAGTTTTGGGAGAGAAAAACACTTCATAAATTCTATATATAGATTTAGAGGTAGATTTAAAAGAAAAGCTTGAAGCTTCATTGAAGATTCTTGGCAAGAAATTAAAGTGTGGCTCAAGACTTGGTTTTTCTTGAAGGAAGAAAGAGGATTTCAAAGAAGAAGAGAAGCTTGAAGAAGATTACTTAGCAATGAGAATTTCTTCCTCTCTCTCTTTTAATTTATTGTTTTCCTTCATGAATATGGGTAGCTAAATTTGTAAACTACTTGAATAGGTTGAACCCTAACATGTTATTTATGTGTTGACAATTGTGGGTTTTTGTGAATTGAAGTTAATTAGTGAAATTATTTGTGAATTATCTTTTTCTATCTTGTTGGTCATTTAATTAATTGAGAAATTGATTTACTTGACTAGAACACTCACTTTTAATGGGAATTAATTTTGACCTAGAGATGGGCTTAAGCAATTCTTCCTAATTTGAGTTTGGATAATTAGGGATTTTGGGTTTAATGCACTCTTGGGGTAAAATTGAGTAAGTAGAGATACTAACTTGATGAATCCTAGAGTAGGAACTTCACAATTTGAGAGATGAGTGAAGTTTATTTGGAAATCCCTTTGTAGGTTCACCTAAGGCTTCTAATTCACAATACCCCTCCCTTAACACATAAGTACATCTATGGGGATACTCGTTCAAGTATTCACTCTCCTAATTGAATTTTCTCTCTAAACATTCTAGATCTTAGTTTCAGCTTATTAGTAGATTAATTTAGTTTAGTAACAAAACCTTCTTAAAGTTTTTGTCGACTAAACAATAAAATAAGAGTCACTACTAGTACTTACCCTTCTTCGCGAATAAGATACCTTGGTTGCCCACTCTATATTAAATTAACGATAGGTGCCAATTTGAGTTTCTTGTGTCCAATTTGAGTTGAATGGTGGAAGGGTGTCGCCCTTATATATCGCCATGGGGGACGTCCTGCTACTTGGCTTGAATTCAAGAGAGGCTTCCTTGATCAATAATTTCCAGATCTATACGAATGGAGAGGCATGACCAATTCATTGAACTCAAGCAAACTGAGGGCATGTCAGTACCGGAGTATGTCGGGAAGTTCAACGCTTTGGGAAAGTATGTCAACACTATCATCTAAGACCCAATGATGAGAACACAAAGGTTTGTTAGGGGACTTCTAACAACAATCTGGGGTTGACTGTTAAACATTTTTCCCACTACTTATCAGGAGGCCTATCAAAGGAGTTTGGACATAGAGATGGAGTTTAACAGAGCAGACACCGAACGGTTGGAAAGATGAATCATTCAACGATGGTCTAGGAGCGGAGTTCAATGTCTGCAAACCGCGTACCTATGGTAGCTAAGAAGAGATTCCTCCCAGCATTTGGAACACCATCTTCTTTTAGGTCCTGTGTGAAAACTGGAGAAAATATGGTAAGGATTGAAGAGCCGACAGTAGCACCAACTTCTTTTACAGTTGTTCCTATATATACTACATGTGGAAGAATGCATACAAGTGCGTGTCAGCGGAGAACTCGAGCATGCTTCAGGTGTGCGAAAAAGGATCATCTAATCAGTCAATATCCAAGCCAGTTTCGGGGTAATGCACATAATTCTTCTATAATAAGAATTGGGGATTCGAGGCCAAGGTCAATTGCAATGATTTTTACACTCGTTCAGCAAAAGGCAGAAAACGCCTCGGATAGGTTGACATGTACACTTGTGACAATGTGATAATCTGTTTATGTATCAATTATGTTTTGCTACATGTTAATTGACTTATGGTACACATAGGATTGTGAAAGCATGCTAATTATTTTTTGGGTAATAATTATGAACCTTATTTAAGATTGAACAACTTAGTACTAACTTTATGTAATTTCTGATGATTATGATATAATAGAGATTTAAGTTATGCAATTTATGTTTATGGTGTTAAAGAGTATATTCTGTTAAGGGTTCGGTGATCCATTGATAGATGTAATGATGTCCGGTCACCCTCTGGTTACGGGATGTGAAACTACCGCCCCTCACCGAATTTTGCCCTTTTTTTATTATAGGGAAAGCCACCTGTTATGGTACGGGGGAGGGTTGGCATAGAACCCTACCCGTTTATTAAATAGGCCCAAATGGGCAAAACGTTCATGGAGGGGGATTGAGCCAAATACCTCCAAGCAGGTGGAAACAAATCCACTTTGTACAATGGGAAAACAATGATAATAAAAATGCAACTAGACCATTTACATATATGATCTAGGATGTTACAGTAGTACCTATACTAGCATGCAACAAAAATAAAAGAAAAGTAATAATAAAATCAAAGAAGTAAACAAAACTGTAGCATTTATATATATGCTCTAGTAGATACAATAATGCTTAATCTTACCAAAATGAAGAGGATTAACGACGAGCATAGTGAACATTGTCCGCGCCTTGGCGATCCAAATTACCAAGACCTCGTGCTTCACAGGGAAGATCTTGGAAACTGTAATACAAGGTTTGTGCTTTAGCATCACAAGCCACATTAGCTAAGCAATCTACCACTTTGTTAACTTCATGATCCGAAGCAGCACCTCTAATAGCCTGAAATTTTTTCTGTTGTAGTCTTAAAAGTATCAGAATCGTCCCTTCCCCGTTGAATTAAATGAAACGAGGTATCAACATTACCTCCATTACGAACCGATATATCATCACTGATGTCAATAGTATTATTATTATTATTTTTCGATAATTGCTCATCAAGTACAATTAAATTATTAATATTATTAGTAATTTTTTCCAACGGTTGACCATCAACCACAACTAACCCCGAATTGTTACCTTCAGTTTGAACCGAGATAATGTCCTCAACCAAGTTGTTCGGTGGTGAGATGATCGTATTCTCCTCTGATTCCACGGTACTAGGTCCCGTGACATCCACCGAATTCAATATTGCTTTGCCATATATTTTTTCCCCTGATCCCATATGACCGATTGATTCTCTGTTTGTTTGTCGGCCATACCCATCGTCGGAAAATATACTGTTTTCTCGATTTTAAAGTCTTCAAAACCTCCCCTCGTGCTCTAGAAAGGTTTTTGTGAATCACAGTGTCAGCCCTAGAAGAAACATCAATAGCCGCAGTCCGGGTGACGTTAGCCCTTGGCTCAACGTCATCCACAACTTTGTCTTTCTTGCAAACCAAGTTTTTGTGTCCTACTTTCCAAAAATTCGAACAATACTCTGGGAGTTGTTCATAGTGAATTTTTTGTCAAAATCCCTTGACCGATCGTGCATGGGCAATCCAAACACGATGGCAATTTGGCTTCATCAAATCTATTTCTACACACACCCTAGTGACACTTGGGTGGGTTACATTTGTCGTAGGTTCATCAAGCACTAGCGGTGTGCCCGCCGCTTTGGCTAGTTAGAAAAAGGTAAGACTTTTGAAAAAGGTGAATCGGAAGTCCCTCAAAATGAATCCAAACCGGAACAATTGAGGATTCCACCATAGGATCAAAATCATAGCTGCATTTAAATACCCTCATCCTTATTCCTCCAAAACCCAAACTCCCTTCCTCCAAAATCGAAGTAGTTTTCTTCATTTTCAAATCGAATGATAACATGGTGCGAATCGAGCCACCCTATCCAAAAAAAATCCATTAAATTGAAGTCGGTGAAAATCATTTCGAAGATTATCAATAGGAGGTCCCTTCCTGGAAAACTTGCCTACCAAGGCTCGTTTCCATAGGGATTCGAGTATAGCCAAATCGTGTTCATCAATAAAAAAATAAAGATGATCTTTCCATGACCTTTGCGAGTCTAGGGGAAAAAAAAAATTAATGCATGTAACATTGTCTAATTATTAGGCCATTTGCACCCCTGCCCCTCCCCCACGTATTATTTACCTTTTTTTCAATAACTTTTATATTATTTAAAAATATTATAACATTTGCAAGTTCCTACTACACTTCCACCATATTTAGATTTATCTAAGTTCTTATTTCAAATATATTTGTTTCCCTTAATTTAATGGAAATAAGAGGTTTATGACAAAAGAAGTTATGTTATCAGTCTTTCACCAAAAAATACATAGGTTATGAAAGAATTTCATATTATTACTAACATAAAGCTCACATAGAAGTTTGAATCTCTATGCAACAAATGAATTCATTAAGCCATTATTTAGAATAGCATTAGAACACATCCTTAAAACAAAACATATAAATATTTTAATTTGTCGGACATTAAACAAGGAAATTATACAGGAATATAAATCCATTCTATTTGTATAGTAACAAAAACCACCATACTTATTCTTTCGAATTTCAATTTCCATCATAACCATTCTGATACCTGTGGAACAAAATTAACAAGAGAAAAATAAATTAACAAAATCATAAAAGAAAAAGAAAGAAAGAAAGAGAGATTTGAAAATTTACCATTTCCGAATCAATCTGAATCCTGTTGAACAACAAATACATAAAACAAATGTTAGCCTAACAAGAGAGATAATCAAATTAACAAAATCATAAGATAGTAAGTAAGTAAGAAAGATATAATTTTGAGAACTTACAATTTCGCCCACAATCCAAAGACCATTAACCAACTCTTGATGTAGTCTTATCTCTTCCTCGTGATATGGAAGCTCTTCATCAGTACTTTCAAAATAAACATAATACATATCATTTTCTTCCCTATAGATCTCACCTTCCCACCAACCATCATTAGCAAAAACATCGACAATCAAACCTGTATATAAATCGTCTATTGGATAAGGAGGTGGTCGTGGTCGGAGGTTTTGAGATTTAACTGTATCGGGCAAAGGCCCAGAAAGATCATCTTTTACTAGGTTTGAGTAAACAATCCTATACCTGTTTCTTTTTAATTTTTTAATGACAGTGCCCTCATAATATGATCCGAAAAAACCCTCTGTGTATCCTATGACTTCAATCAAATCCCCTGGTCGAAATACTACCATTTTCTTTGTTTGAAATGAACAATTGAAAAACTAGTCTTAAGAAGAAGAACTAGGGAATGGAATTTAGTTGCCTTTTATAGATAAACCCTTGTAATGCAGTAAACTTATTTCCTTGAATTTGGAAAAAAATTAATGTTTAGATTTGTAGCAAAACTATATGTATCATATATAGAAGATTTTTAACTTTCTATTCAAAAAGTCAAATATTAGTTTTGGAACGTATTTATTATGAATCATTCAAGAACATAAATGACAAAAAAAATACACTCTTTGTCGCAAACTAATTAAAGGTCCACATTTAACTTGCACAATAGTTAAGAAGAGTAGGCTGAAATTTAATAGTTATGTAGTAATAATATATTTAAATATAGAAGGACTCATACTTTAGTCGATCTTGCATACCCTAAATGTAGGAGATTAGTAATTGGAGTATATGAATAACATATATTAATTTCATGAAAATGGACATTCTATTTAAGGTGCCAAACATGTTTATTTTCTCTTATTTTAAGAGGACCAAACATCTTCGTACAATACAGGCCATATATTTTGTATAGAAAAAATTCGTAAAACCGGTCAGCGTAAATAAGGAAACAATAAATTTTAACAAAACAATCAACTATTACAACAACAACCAAGCCTTAATCTCAAAATATTGGGGTCGGCTACATGAACCAAATAAAGAATCACGTAAGGTCATCCACATGCATGCATTCTCTCCCTTTCTTACGATCCCAAACAAGACTCTCATCTAATTCTAGCAAATGCATATCCCCTTTAATCACTTCCGTCCAAATCTTCCTCGGTCTCCCTCAACCTCTTACGCCCTCAATATTACATAATCCTTCAATTATCCTAATTGGAGTATCACTCAGTCTTTTTTTAATGTGCCCAAACCAACGCAAACAGTTCTCTCTCATCTTGTCTTCAATAGGTGCTACACCTACCTTCTTCTGAATAGTCTCATTCCTCACTCTATCCATTCTCGTATGACCACACATCCATCTTAACATACGCATCTCCACTACATGCATTTTCTAAATATTGACTATATCATAATTGAGTAAATTTAAAACTTACCATTTATTTCAAAATATGTGACCTAACAAATTAGCTATTAAATCTATTATATCAACATAAATATTTCTTTGTAGATACTCACCATTTTTACCATTTTAGGAAAATCCAGTATAATTCATTTAAAATAGTATACATGATTTGTATTCAAGATTTTTGCATCGGAAGAAGATGCAATCTATGCAAGGTCGACTCAATCCTTCATGACACCTGTGCTAATTTTAAAATATCACCTTATATAACCGAAAAATGTGTTCTATATAAATATTTTAAAAAACTCATCACAATTGTATCATAATTGTTATTCTCCAAAAGTTACTCAAATTTTCAACATAATATTCAAAAATAAATAAATATTCCAAACCTTTTGCACTTGAAAATCGATTCTTCTAGCATTTTCGAAGCAATTTCACCAATCAAGTCTTTATCTTCATTTTTATTTGATATATTTGTTTTTTATAGAAACTACGCCCTAACATTCCATATTGATCTTGTAATGTTTTTTAGATTTCCCATTTTGAGCAAGCCGAGTTGATTTTCACACTTCAGCGGTTGTTTGCTTATTGCGGTAGATTTCTTTAGTGTTTTACCTTTCGTAGAGGCAACACCAATAGTCCGTCAAATTTTCTTTTAGAATTGTTTATTGATCTACATTTTTTATAACAAGTTGCACGGATTAGATAAAATGAGTCATCGCTTCCATTCCAAAATATAAGTCGTTGGTAAAATGGAAAACTTATTTACCAACGACATATGCTATGTAATGGGGGCAAAGAATGTTAGCACACACAAGTTGTTCACATTTGGGAAACTAGCATACAACAATTATTAAAAATAATCATGTTAACCAGGTCAAGTAATCCAAACAAAAAATGCAGAGAAACACCTGGATGATGAAGGAATATGAAGCACATAGATCAATCACCTACTGAACGTGCATACTAAATCACTAGTTAAAAAAGTGTTTTACCGTCAAGATATTATTTGTCCCACTTATGAATACGATGTTATATTGTAGCCGATGATTGATTTATTTGAACTTCCTCTGATTACGAGGCGACTTTGATTTGATTATAGATTTGGCAACTGTAATAGCAAGATTTTGTTGTTTTGGATAGCTCAATGGATATTACTATTGTTGGTGACTTGGAATAAGTGGTCCCTGTTAAAGTTAATTCTTATTCCAGGGTTTCAATTTTTTGCTCCTTTGTATATACAAAGTGCTAAACATGTTCTTCGAAGGTCCTTGTGTGCTGATATGCGATATTTTCACTCTCATCATAATGAACCATGGTTAATTGGAGGAGATTTTAATGATTTTAAGTTTTGCGGAGAGTCCCGATATGATCCCTGCTTTGCTCCCTATTAGGGAATGATCATATGCAATTAGTGACTGTGGACTATTGGAAGTCGACTATGGTAATCATTTGGTGTATAGGCGAGATGACACCATTGTTAAGGCGCTTGGATAGAGTTCCCGTCAAATCGTATTGATATTCTTTTATTCAATCAGCATAGATGGAGTATCTAACTAGGACTGTTTCATATCATTATCCGCTTTTATTAAAATTGCAGTTGTCTTCGGAAAAACCATCATTGACCTTTCATTTTCAAAGCATGTGGTCAAAATATGTTGATTTTATAGAGGTGGTTAAAGTGAGTTGGGATGAAAATATTCATAATTCTAGTTTGTATGTTCTAATGTGTAAACTTAAAAAGCTAAAAGGGTGCTTGAGTAAATGGAACAATTTAACTTTAGGAATCTTCAATCGAATTTGCAGACGGTTGCGACTCATGTTAAAATTGTCTAAGTTGCTTATGATGCTACTCCTACTTAAGCTACCCTACGAGATGAGTTATCTCGATCTCAGACCACTTATTCTCAACTTCAATCTTACGAAGAAATATTTTTGTTGCCAAAACCACGACATAAATTGATAGAGGAGGGAAAGGAGAACACTAAAATATTTCCACATATTTTGTCGGAATAGGCAAAATATTATGTATGTATCCCGGATAGAAGACTCGTCAAGGAATTGGTTGACATATGGTAAAGATATAGGAGAGAAAGCGGTTAATATCTATAGAAATTGGGTTGGCCATGAACTGTTACCCATGACGGATCTCTATTGGTTGGACGTAATACCTCGTCTAATATCGAAGAATGATAAGGCCTCGCTTGATGTATTACAGGAAAGACAGGAGGTTAATGAGGAAATATTCAGTCTTGATGCTAATAGCGCGGTAGGTTCGCATGGGTTTACATTGTGCTTTTTTCAAGCATACTAGAGCATTATGGGGGCTGATGTGGTCAATGTGGTTCAAGATTTCTGGGCATGGACTTTCTCTTCCTAATGACATATCTTACTCATTGTCTTGATACCAAGAGTGTTTCAACTTTCCTCTTTCAGTGTGTTTCAGCCGATTTCCCTTTGTACATTTGCAACGAAAGATTATATCTAAAGTTGTATCGAATTGGTTATCCTCGGTTTTATATATGCTCATTAGTAGGAATCTGTGAAAGATCCTATTAGAGGCGGGTCATTTTATTTCCGCTGCATAACCTGTTTTGGACCCGGTTATTCCTCGGTTTCATCCCTCATTTCATTCATCTAGAGCAGAATTTATTAGAACACAACAACTAAGTCCGAGATATATTGGACCTTATGAGATTTTGGAAGAGGTAGAGGATCTTGCTTATCGTTTGACATTACTGCCAACGCTATCATGAATACACATCGTATTCCATGTGTCATAGCTAAGGCGTTATGTGCCAGATCATAGTCATGTATTAGAAGTAGAACCTTTGGACCTTCGGGAATATTTGTCCTATCAACAAGTACCGGTAAGGCTAGTGGACCGTTAGGATCATATTATGAGGCGACACACCATACCCTACATTAAAATACAATGGTCGAATCACATTGAAAGAGAAGCCAGTTAGGAACTTGAGGAAGAAGCTCGCCGGAAGTACCCACATCTATTTGAATCGCGAGGTAAGAAACTTTGGGGACGACACTTTAGTAAGGCGGAAGGATGTGATGACCTGAACTTTTTGGCATTTAATAATAACATGCTTAATTAATTTTATGTGTTAAGTGTTTAATATATGTTAATTTGATGTACAATTGTTTAGGGTGGCTTTATATATGAACATAACTTGGAGGCCTTAAGTGTAGACTTGTGAGAACTTGTGGGGTGGTTTGACACCTTTTGAAAAGGTGTGTCCCTTGGGTGGTTAGTGCAGATTTTCTTGTTAGTTAGAAGTGGGTGAGAGGTTAGAGAAAGGAAACAAAGAAGTAAAAGAGAGAAAAAGGAAAATATGGAAAAAGAGAGTTTGTGAAAATCATAATTGAAGGAGTAATAGGATTCCGAATTCAATGATCCTTGTTGCTAATCGAAACTTACTGATAAGGCTACGTGTGCGAAGTAACGGGGGTGGAGTTCGAATTCCCAGCAAATAAATTTAGTCAAATGAAGATGCTGCGTTTTTTCTTATTTTGTGTATTTTTAATTGCTTGCTTTAATTCAAAGTAAGACTCTACACCCTTGTAATTTATGTCTTAAAACTCATGAAAAGTGAACTTTACACTTATGGAACTGCTTGGTGGAAGTATTTAAAAGTCATGATTTACTGTATAGGTGCAACGGTGAATTGTCATACTTGTATGTTGATCAGTGAACGGTTTGTGTATGTTGATTGTCAAATTCATTCAATATCATTAGTGTCAACTTTTTACTGCTTTTGGATTCTTAAATGATACATGTCCTATCGAGTCGTCAATGGTTGAGCTCTTGTTTAGAATCGATCCCATTGTAGGATTCTTTCTAGTAAATGTTGAGAGAGTGATAGTCGTTGAACCCGTGAGTTCTCGACGCTGTGTGATAAGTGAGCCCGTTCCTACCCGGGAGAGCTGTTAGGGACTATGATATTCGTTGTAGAGTCCACAGTGGTGGGCAATGGCACAATACGAAGGAATTCTTAAAGATTAAGCCCTTCGTTTGGGGAGAAACTAAATCCATGTATGTATGTGAAATCCTCCCCTTCTAGGCTTAAAAGTTGGGGACTGTTGTAGTAATTGCTTTTTTATTGTAAATAGATAGTTGAGCTCTACCCTGTGAATTGTTGTGTCATAGCATGAGTCGTATTCGAAAGATCCAATGTTGTGTATGTTTGTATGTTGGGATAAGTAAAGTAATGGAGCTTGTGTCGCATTTACGATGTGCAAATGTTGAATTTAACGAGTACGTTTCATGTTTTATTTTTTTATGTATTTGTATTTGTTATGCATATGTTCATATGCATCAAAACTAGTTATATTGGGGTTGGAATTTGGATTGTGCAGAAATGCACTTTTCCTTCACAATTTTGCACTGAAAAAGGGACGGACTGAATCTCGGTCGACCGGTGATGTCGACTGATGCTTCAATTTGTCGTTCGACTCAAAGTAATTGGACCAAACGGATGATGGAATGGTTTAACTAGGTCGACCGGGAAAGTGAACCCATCGACCTAAGTTGTAGTCAGTCGACCGATGGGTGATACCGGTTAACCGGACTTTGGGCGGTGAGTTGTCCTGTTTTCTATATAGTGTTCGGTCGACCGGTGAAAGTGTTAAGGTCGACCGAAGTGGGAGAGTTTGGTCTTAATATTTTCTGGTTGTCCTGGTTCCTTCTAGTGTTTTATAAAGGTTGTTTAGTGAGGTTTTCATGTGTCTTGTGAAGGGATCTAAACTTGCATGTTTTCACACTTGTTGATTTGGGAATTCAGGAAAAGGGTTTTGAATCTCATTTAATGTTTTTTCCCAAGGGTGTTGATGCTTACTGGGCTTCATAGCTCATGTCTTTACTTTATTTTACTTGCAGATGATGAATTACCTGAAAAATGTGATTATGTGGAGCAGTAGGATGGGGACTACATTGAGTGATTCTTAATCTATCATGTAATAGATAATTTCCCTTTTTAAGTACTTGAAATTTGGTATGTAATAAACTTAGTCCAACTCACTTTACTTTGTGTTTGAATATTCTGAACTCTGATAATTACTGTAATAATCTATGTTTTCCTTTAACGATAGTATAACGGTCTTTACTATCTTGCTTTTGTTCTGTGCCTCATTGGCATATGAGGTGACGCCAGGTCATCATCTGCTTTCGGGGTGTGACACTAGTGTTAAGAAGAAGAATAAAGAATGAAATTTAGTTTAAGTTATAATACATTCTCTTTTATAGATGAACCCTTCTAATGCAGTAAATATTTTTCCTTGACTATGGAAAGAAATTAATGTTTAGATTTTTATCAAAACTATATGGATCATATATAGAAGATTTTGAACTTTCTATTCAAAAAGTTAAATATTAATTTTGGAATGTATTTATTATGAACCATTAAGGAACATAAATGACAAAACAAATACACCCATTGTCACAAACGGAAGGTCAACATTAGACATGCACAATAGTTAAGAAGAGTAGGCTGACAATTAATAGTTCTGTTGTAATAATATCTTTAAATAGAGAATAACTCATAGTTTAGTCGATCTTTCATACCCAATTGGAGTTTATGAACAAAATAAATCCATTTAAAGAAAGGGGACATTCTGTTTGAAACAGGGGAAGTATAAATCGAACTATCGTCTAAGGTGCCAAACATGTTTTTTTTTCTCTTTCATTTTCTAAGAGGACCAAACAGCTTCGTACAATATTGTCGTAAAACAGGTTAGTGTAAATAAGGAAACAATAAATTTTAACAAAACAACCAACTATTACTAAGTATATTTGAAACTTAACATTTATTTGAAAATATTCGACCTAACAAATTAGCTATTAAATCTATTTTATCAACTTAATTTAAAGTTGGTGTGCGGATTACATATAAATTTCAGCAGAGCGTAGAGGAAAATAAAATGATATGACAGCAAAAAATTAGCGGACATAGGGAATTTGTTGCCTGTCAATATTACGTAACCCGCGCAACTCCGTTGGAAGATCCCTAAAGTATATGAAATTCCCCGTGCTTTTAGTGTCGCAAGTGAGATTGATAAGTGAATCTGCTACCTAGTTAGCTTCACGAAACACATGTGATATCGCTAAGGAGACCATACGCGATAGAACTTTTTGAAAGACTCTATCTAAAGACCAGGAGGCAATGGATCTCCATCTGATTTCCTCGACTGCAAACTTGGAATTCGAGCATATTGTGATTGTGTCAAAACCATTAGAATGGGATAGTTGGAGTCCCTCGCAAAGAGCCTCAAGTTCAGCCCGTGAATTAGTCACATTGTCTCCTAAATAGATATATCTCGCTGCTACAAACCTCCCATCGCCATATCTCAAGTAACATCCAGCCCCTGCCACCCCGAGAATCCTTCGGGAGGCGCCATCCACATTCAAGATGATCTCCACCGCTGAGAATTGCTGATGCCGAGTAAACCACTATAAGAGGTCTAGGGGACGAGTCTAGATTCTAGACAAATTCCCTTAACTCGCAATACTCCCATCACATAATTGCGCATCTCCGCCTTCAAGACACTTAAGGGGGGTGATGCGCCCTCATAAACAAAAGCGGCAAACTTGCTTTCCACAAATACCAAGCCGTAGCACGGGAGTAAATTATGCCCGCGCTTGTGCCTTGGATGCGTCCCCCCGTCCCACCATGATTTAAGAAGACCACAAGGAGATGCATGCTGATTCAAGTCTAAAAGAACACCACAACAAGATGCCACATACTTCCATAACGCCCAAGCCAATGGACATCGCAAATAAACATGTACATAAGAATCACTACCGGTTTTGCAAGCGCACCAAGTGACAATATGGAATCCATGCTTACAAAGGGTCTCCTCTACGGACAAGAGTTTATTAAATAATCGCAACAAGAACAGAGATAGCGTGAGGGGAAAAAAATTTGACCAGATATGTTTTCTTGAAGCCAAAGTAGCCGAGGCATCCCGAGTCTGAATGGTCGAGCTAAAGGAGAAGACCCCGTCACTACTCGGCAACCACACATGTTTATCATTATCTTCCCTTAAAGACACCAAAGGAAGCCGTTCCATAATAGATAAAGGAACAACCTCAGATTGCGCTGCCATATTCCATCATTCTTTAGTAAAACACAAGGGGGGGAGGGGTGAATTGGGTTTTAACTAATCTTGCTAACTTTTTCAAATCTATTCAATGCAAGTGAGAGTTTAAGCAAGATGAACAAACCAAAAGCAAAACCCAACAACAAGACAAAGGATTTAGAGTGGTTCGATTCACTTAGAATCTACATCCACTACCTTGAGCCACACCCAAGGATTTGCAACAACTTCACTAAGAAGATTTTACACTTGTGGCTAACTCACTAAGAGTTTTACAAACACAACCACACTACAAAGAAACTCACTAAGAGCTTGCCCACACTAAGTAGGACTTTTACAAGAATTGCCCAATCACTAAGAAAGGGAATAAAGATGGGTAATTAAACAAAGTTGTTCACTCTTCTAAGTGAAAGATGGATACCTTTGAAGTACATCAATTATAGCTCTTTGAACATATGAAGTCCACTCTTTGTCTTGCTTTTTGAAAGAACACCTTTGAATGATTTAGATCATGGAGATCAAGTGTTTTTGCTTTGAAGGTGTTTAGACTTGATAAGAAATCAATGAAACTTTGATGTGCAAGCCTTAGATTCATTCTCTAGCTTTGGAGTATATATACATTTCAAAATAGGCTGAAAAACGACTCTCCAACGGTCAGAAAACGGCTAGTTTAACACAGAGTTCGGTTGACCGAACTAGACTTCGGATCATGTTTGCTCCATCTCGGTCGACCGAGATTCCAATAGGTCGACCGACCTATGTTGTTTCCAAAGTCTCCAACTCTCTGTTTGTGCTCGGTTGATCCGACCTCTGAGCTGATTTTTCACACATTTTGAAATCTTTTGAAGTCTTTTGAAGTCTAAAAGGTTTTCCCAAAAGGTAACAAGTAAGAACACTTGGAAAACCATTTTAAAGGACTTAGACTTAGAAAACAAAGGCTTTTGAAATACGAACACTTGTAAGGATCATTTTGAAACTTAGCCTTTTGAAAACGTGTTTAGGAAAACATGCAAGACTTGAGTGTAGAGCTTATGTTCATGAGAGCTTTGGTCAGAGCTATATAAGATAACGACTTATAACGACAAAGCTAATCTAACAAAACTTAAGTCTTCAATCTTCAATCTTGAAAGATGAGCCTTGAATAATATCACTTTGAAGCTTGAACATGGCTTGATTGAAGTACTTAGAGCTTCCAATATAAGTTCCGATATTCTATCACAAAGATATAAAACATTAGACACAACATCAAGTGTTTGTCTATTATCAAAAAACCGAGTTCGTTCGCCCCTTAGGGGCTTACACTTGCGATCCACAAAAGTCCTTAATCTTAGCTACTTGCAGATCACTCTCCACCATGTTCAAAGTAGTGACCCAATTACCATCCATAATCAAATTTTCATAGCAAAACAATGATTCACCATTCCTAACAAGCAAACCAATATTTACCTCGGCTTATACCTTGACCGATAACATCATACGCCAAGTCATGGAAGACTATGTGCCGAGAGTAGCCGTGGACGGATGAGGATGCCCATTTCAAAATCATCAAGCATAAATTCCGTCCAAGGGGAAGAAGCCGAATGGAATCGCCACCATAATTTTACCGAAAATCCATATTGGTATTGCTCCAAGGAAACCAGCCCCAAACCATTACTGTATTTTCCACGACTAATTTTCTACCAAGACATCCAATGTCGTCTCGAGGATCCAACTGAGCTTCCCCATAAACAAATGCTGAATTTCCGCTTAATTGAGTCCATAACTAAACGGGGCGGGCGGAGGACAACTAGTATATGCAAGGTCATAGAGGAGAGGACATGGAGGAGTAAAACCAGCCGACCAACCATGTCGAGAAGCTTATTTTTCCAACCCTCAATTGGCGCGCCAATGGAATCAATCAAACCCGAGTAATATTGCACTTTATTTTGGCCAACAAAAAAAGGGCACCACAGATAAGTCATGGGAAACGTATCTCTAGTGAATCCTGTTGCTTGATGGATTGTCAATTGTTGTCGTTCATTCGTCTTTGATGAGGCGTAATAACAACTTTTCGACGCATTGATCATTTGCCCTGATATTGCCGCATAGGATCACAAGCCATCCATAATTTGTTCCAAGCTTCTCTTTCTCCCTCTAGCAAAAGAGAGGTGAGAGACCATCACTGATGACCGAGGTACACGAAACTGAAGTCCCTCCATAGAATAGATTAGGCGGTTTAGACTTCTGGAGAGAACTTCTGCTGAGAGAATGAACAACAAAGGAGATAGCGGGTCGTCCTGTTTCACACCTCGTTTAGCCTTAAAGAAACCATGTTTCTTACCATTAATGAGTACAAAAAACAAATTTGCAGTCAACAGGTTCTTGGCAAGATTAACAAAATGAGCACTAAAACAAAATTGAGATAGAACAAACAAAATAAAATCGTGAAAGACCCTGTCAAAGGCTTTCATCATGTCTATCTTAAGGACTATATTACCTCTCTTAACCTGGCAATTGATCTGTTGAACAATTTCCTGGGCGAGCAGAATATTATTTGTAATCAGACGAACTTTCACAAAGCCTGACTGATTGCTGGAGATAAGTCGGGGAAGAATACTAGATAACCTGCAAGCCAAAACTTTGGAGAGTATCTTACTCGCAAAAAGGTACAAAGAGAAATGGGTCTGAAGTCCCCAAAACAAGTTGGATTGTCCGATTTAGTAAGAAGAACCAATAAAGAGCTCGCCATGGCGCGTGGCAGAGGAAGCCCTGCCCAAAAGTCCCTGACTACCTGAACTACATCCTCTCCAACAATATGCCAACAAAATTGAAAGAATGTACCAGTTTATCCATCAGGACCGGAAGTGTTGTCCTTATACAAAGAGTGAACCGCATCAAGGACCTCTGTTTTTGTGTTATCAGTTATGGACACCAAATGTGGGATCAAGGCTAGCAAATCATCATTAGAGGTTGTTGTGTTGTCATTTTGGTAAAGTTTCCGAAAGAAGTCCGCCTCGACTAATCCAATGTCTCTCAGATTCGTGACCCAGGAACCAGCTTCATCTTTGATACGGGTCACCACTATCCGTTTCCTTATATTTGCACATAGAGAATGTAAATACTTCGTATTTGCCTTGCCCTCCTTTAACCAACGTGCGCCCGACTTCTGTTTCCAAACAATCTCCTCCATAAGATGACAATGTGAATAAGATTGGCGAGCTGTATCCAATGCTCCTACGTGGTCGGCCAACGGGTCACTTCCAATTTGATAATGTACCTTTGAGGCGTTTAAGCTTTTGCATAAGAATTGTCATGCCATTCCCATAACAGTCCACTTTGCAACATTTTGCCAGCACCTCAAGAAAGTCTTTGTACCAGGTTCCCAGCGCCAACCTCCGAGCAAGCATTAGATCATCACTGACCAGAGTTGCGCAATTCATGTTGATATGGAAATCATCGATCGTTTCACACCGACAACTTCCTGTAATTACAAAGTACCAATATGAACCCACTTGGTGACTTGCATCCCAAGTCATTCCGATCCGATCCTTCAATTAGACCCGACCCCAAAATCCACAAAAGTCTCATGAGTTTCATCCGCAGTGACTTCTTTCCCAAGTCATCCTGACCTGAATCGTTTTCTTTTGGCCCCGTCCTTGTATCCTTTGCCGCGATCACGGGCATGTCCGGTTGAGAATCCAAGATTGCTGGTTCAACCGTATAGGTCATATTATTTTCCAAAACCCTCGTTGGCTTAGGGTTTTGTACTGCGCTGCAGCTAATGTCACGTGTTCGGCCCTTCCTGCTGCCTTCTCTGACGCCGCCTGTTCCTTACTAGAATTTTCACAAGTCTCCGTAATACTTGTTACATTGCCTTGCACCGGGGTCGGACGGAAAGATACAGTCTTTCCTGATTTTAAAATGCAAGGGGCCTTTCCAGTCCCATTCTGTTCTTTAGCTTTGCCGCGGCTCAATCTTCGTATTCCCATCCCAAGCATCATCATTAAAGTAACGCGCATCATCTATATCACCTACACAGTAAGAAAACGAATGGACTGAGCTCCGGTGCTCAGTAAGGACCGAATGATCACATGCATAAATCACAAATAGACACTAAAGCACATTCACCTTTCCTTAAATACCCTATTTGGCACGACAAATAAACATTGTAAAACTCTAAAAACACGCGAACACTACACTACACAAATCCCACAGGACACAGCACATGAACGATGAACAAAACAGAACAACAGAGTCTCAAAGTATAGCCTCACTATGACCATTCGGTCGACCTAACACGTAGTCTTGTCGACCGGAAATCATCAGGAACAGGACAAATAGAGAGCAAGGTTCTGGTTGACCAAAACACCCAAGACGATCGACCGAAGGTACCCACCGACGAAGGGATCATCCGCAGACAAACCTTATGACAAAAGGTATGGTGATTGTATCATCCGCGACTGCGAAAAACGGGAAAAACAAGTGCAAAATTTGTGCACAAATGCACCAATTCAACACAAAACTCCCCCAAACCCATAAATGACTAAAAAGACTCAATACCAAGTATCAAATATGACCCAAACAAATGTTCAACTACACTTATCAAATCTGACACAATGGATCGAAAGTTATATTATGAGCATCCCATACTACTCATGAACTAAAGACCAATAGTTATGTTAGACAATCGAGTACAATACGAACAAACACCAAACAAGTTGAAAACAACAGTTAAGCTAAACAACTATACTATTCACGTCTAAGCACTCACACAACCGAATTCACGACAAGCACGTCTGCCTATATAGTATACACGATTACACACTTTTCTTAGACATTACGAACATAGTTATAGCTATGACACTACAATCCCACAGTCAAGCTCAATTGTCCAATCAAACCCATAATCACTGCTAACACTCCCCAAGTATTCACCCACTGAGGAGGGCCACTCAATAATCACGAGTCCGACTGAATCTTTCCCCTGGATGGAGGCAAAAAATAAAGCATACGTCCATTGTGTCATTGCCCACACATGAGCTCCACAATCTACTGTTAGCAGTCCTAACTTATTTTTCTCGCTAGGGTCTGGGCCCACACATATTTACATACATACTTGTTTCCCAACTTGATGTATCCTGCTACAGATCTCTCATGAACAAGAGCTCAAATGGGGCGACAACTCGATCGATCAATACCAAATAGACGACGATGACAAGACCAAATAGACCCAAAATGACCCATTAAGACGACGACAACTCAACCTAATAGGACGACCAATAGTAGTCCAACAATTAACAGATAACACGTCCCATTTAACATGTACTTTCAACATCCACAATTCACAATTCACAACTCACAATTCCCAATAACAATAGGTAATAATAGATATGATAAGCATAGATAAACTCAAGTATAATTTCTGATTACAAAACATGAGAGATTATCAATTTTCATGGCAGCAAAACAATAATCAAAGCGATAAAACGTAAAAACATGTAAATACTTCGTAATCTCATCAATTTATGCATAATTCACGTTTAATCAATAAATCAGTACCCAATATCAATATATCAATCCGGGAAGAAAATAACGTAAGATTGGGTCCTTACCTCTCAAAAGCAGTTTACCAAACAATTAAGCAAGAAGAAAACGAAATCCTGAAACCACCCCTACTCCTGGTGCGATATCTTCCCTCTCAGAACTCTGAATCGACATCCGTCTCCGATACTCGTACGTATCGCGAACGTCATCGTTTTGATATATAGTGCATCAAAATCGAACAAGAGACGCTCCCTATGTGATCTCTCAAAGTTTGCAGAAACTAACCCTCAAAACTCTATTTTTTTCTCTCGTAACCTCACTGTGCCGAGTCGTTTTCTCTCTTTATGTTTGATTGCACGTTTACCGAGAAAACAACCCCTGCCCATGATTGGTTAATGATTGTTTGTATTTTATTTTATTTTATTTTCTAATTCCTTTTTAATGCTTCCTTGAGACCCATGGTCCTCCTCTCACTTTTCCTATTTTATTTTATTATCCATATATACTTAATTCCTTTTATATGATGTGATTTCCTATATATTTTATTTATATTATGTTAAAATCCATATAAAATTCATAATTAATTTCAATTCCAATTCCAAATCTAATGAAACTACTAATATATGTGAATTACGAATAAATCCCCCAACTACAATACATGTACATAACGTCCCTCAACAAAACGTAACCAAAATATAACACGTAACATGGTTTAAAATTAAATAGACACAAAATCATGTAATATAGAAAAATAAATTCAAGCCAACGTAATAAATCATAAAAAATTAATTACACGCCAATAACACGTACACAAAATGTCCCGGGTATCACAACCTTGCATTTCATTCCAACCCAATGTAATTCGAAATATCCAGCCCATGTTGGTGCAAATTTTTCCATCTTTACTCCTGCATTTATTGCTGCTATTTTTGCTGCTGAATTTTTATCATCTTGCTCAAATTCTTCCATTTCTACTACTGCTTTCCTCGGCACATTACCTACTTGATTTAATAATGCTTCTTACCCTATCATAATTCCAGCTTGAACATTCCCTTTTCTTTCGGATTTCAACTGCCCTACAAAAGCTGAAACTTCAAGCATGTCATACAATCCTAAGCACTAAATCAAGTAATTAAACCTAGGTGTAATTAAAGGTTTAGTAAATGCATCTGCAATTTGTTTCTCTGAGCTAAATTGTAAGAGCCTAATCAATCCTACTAAGAACATCTCTCTTAAAATATGACAGTCTACCTGAACATGTTTTTTCTTTCATGAAGGACATGATTTTCAGTAATGTGCAATGCACTCTTACTATCACAAAATAATGTAACTGCCCTTTTTTGTTTTACACCTAGATCATGCAACAAGTTCATCAGCCTTTGAACCTCACAAGTAGTTAGAGACATTGCTCTATATCATCTTCTGATGAACTCTTGGAAACGATTGGTTGCTTCATTGATCTCTAAGAGGTCAAAGCACTTACAAGGAAAACAAAAAATTCCATTCACTGATTTTCTTGTTTCCACACAATCTTCCAGTCACTATCAAAACCCAAATTATTTAGAAAATGATAAAATAAGCTTTGTCTTGCTACACATTTTATGTATCTCAAAACCCTCTGTGTTTCTTTCCACTTCATTATTGTATGCCTATCTAGGAATTGACTTCACTATTGAATGACAAATGAGATGTCTGGCCTAGTGACAGTCGGGTAGGATATGTTCCGTATCAATATTCTATAGACTTTTATGTCTTTGAAAGCTTATGAATATGAATGTGATTATTTCACTAAGGTTTCCATATGTGTGTTGGCTGAGTAACAATATGTATATTCTTCTTTTGCCAATTGTTCTAAAAATGCTATAATTGTGAAAGTACAATATCTTCCTTGTTCCTTATCACCTCTATACCAAGGAAGTATTTCAACTCTCCTAAATGACTAATCTTGAACGGATTATACAAATTGTTCCTTAATATGTTTTATTATGGAGTTATTATTGCGCAAATTGTTTTACTTAGCGCAATCTCTTATACAAAAAAATTACTTTTATTCTACATTTTCTCTTACATACAAATTAGTTTTAAAATATAGATGGATAAATTTTCATGAAAAAAAACTAATTATAAGCTTGTATTTGGACACCATCTTTGCAGTCTTCAATACAAGATGTGTACGTGGATACCATCTTTGCACAGCGTTCAACGCTCTTTGCACAATTTATTATGTAAACTTTTTACTGTAGGTTTTATATTTTTCTTCCACAAATAATTTATTTTGTCAATAACTAAGGTAGAAATTCTCAAATAAAATAAAAAGTCAACTAGTCGAGTGAATTGATTGTGTACTGTACAAAGTTAGCCTCCATTACAAAATAGAAAAGCTAATTCGTCTCATAAACTTGTAGGATTATTCATTCGGGTGAAAATCAAACTTATTTTTTTCCTTTTTGTGGGTCTTAATATGTCACAGTAGATGGCTAAACTCAAATTAACTTCTTTTTGTAACAGATATCGTAAAATCGACAAAAAAATTTCAAAGGTTTTCCACCCTCAATCGATTTGTTAGAACCCCCGAAATTTTCTTGTTTCAATGTCTTCGTCTTCATCTGCTGCAGTTTCATCCCAAAGAAAACGAAGAGGGCTAAAGCTAAACACGACAACCACTCTAACCTTTCCGTCATTTCCAGATGAATTGGTATATACCATCGATTTCTTTTTAACAATAAAAAATGCTTTCACTTCTAGCTACATTTTTACGATGTTCATAGACTCTAG
Organism: Vinca minor; assembly: GCA_026122235.1. Taxonomy (NCBI): domain Eukaryota; kingdom Viridiplantae; phylum Streptophyta; class Magnoliopsida; order Gentianales; family Apocynaceae; genus Vinca; species Vinca minor. The sequence goes on from JAOCZM010000232.1 coordinate 1,512,334, forward strand.
GAATTTTAGTCGTGACCTCATTGTCAACATTAATTTTGGTCCTTGAATGTTTAATCATGACATCAAATGGGGGAAAAAGAAAAACAAATGTACCTAGGCACATTTGTTTTTCTTATATTGATTATTGTTATTTATAGAATGAAAAACACATATATATTTTGACACAAATTTTGCACTGACATATATAATTTTTTTACTTTGGTCACACAATTCTTTATCAAATAATTTAATTTTTTTCAGCATTTGAGCTCGAAATTTTCGTACAAAAAATCAATATGAATATGAAGAAGAGCACATATACCAAACACTAACTTTTTTTCTTTTTTAAGTTTATTGAGTAAAGGCTGATCCAATTCTAAGAGAAATAAAAGTACATTAAGTAGGGTCATAAATTTTGTAATGGTCATACTCCTTCATACTAACTAATGTTTATATAATCAAAACACGATAAATGGGTTGTCATGTTTTTGTAACGTTCAGCCTCCCGACTATATAAAATTAGTAATTCTTCGAAACTAACTCTAGAAGAAAAAAAAACTCCATTTCTAGATTTGTTTCAATGACTTCATCATCCTCATCTGTATGCTAAAACAAAATAAGATGATTAAAGCTAATCTAGATGAAATGGCTTTTACCTTTCCTTCCATGAAAGATGAATTGATTGAATCCATTATTACCTCTTTCCAATAAAAATGCTTTAACTTTTAACAACATTTTCAAGTGGTTCATAGACTCTTGAAAGCTTAGCCATGACCTCATTTATACATTAACTCTGATCCCGAATGGTTAATTATTACATAAAGGGAAGGGGGGGAGAAAAATGTGTGCCACAATTTGTTTTCTTATATTGATTAATGGAATTTATCCAATTCTAAGAGAAAAGTGCTTACCAATTAAAGAAAAAAATATGTACCATGGCAAAATTTGTGTTCTTAGAAATGTGATTTCAATGTGGGGTACCAAACATCCTCGGTATCTTACGTACATCATCAGAGTTTACTTTGATTTGAAAATATCCTGACCTTAAATCAATTTTGGAAAAATATTTGGCTCTTTGCAACTCATCTAACAGTTCATCTATGATGGGTATAGGGGATTTGTCCTTAACTGTTATAGAATTCAGCTGCCTATAGTCTACACAAAACCTCCATGTTCCATTCTTCTTCTTGACTAACAAAACTGGAGATGCAAACTCACTACTACTAGGCTGTATAATTCCTTCATCAAGCATTTCCCTAACATGCCTCTCTATTTCATTTTTTTGAAAGTGTGGATACCTGTAGGGTCTAAGCTTGAATGACTGCCCCCCTTCAACTATAGTGATTTTGTGTTCATGACTTCTAGAAGGTGGCAGCCCTTGTGGTTTTTCAAAAATTCCCTCATAATCCCTAAGGACTGAACGTACCTCCACATGTATCACCCCTTATGACACATCAGTGCCCATGGAGAGTAGTTGACCATAATAAACTTGGTCCCCTTTCTCTAAACACTTCAGTATTGACTCAGCACTAGCCCTTTCTTTCTTCAAGTCTCCTCACTCTCCCTGGAGTATTATCTCCTCTCATTCCCTAGTAAAAGTCAACCTTATTGAGGTAAAATCAAATAATATAGGGATATATTTACCTAGCCAGTCTAGGCCTAGGATTATGTCACTACTGCCTAGCTTAAGAACCCTTAGATCATGCATATACACCTTATCCCCCATTTTCCATACCAACTTTCTGCACATCCCTTTGCTCAACATAGAGTCACCATTAGCTATGGTGATCTTCATAGGTTTACTCACTGTTTCATTCAGCTTAAGCTCCTCCACTAGAGAACTATCAATGAAACTAATGCTGCTCCCAGTGTCAATTAAAATTGACACTTCTCTCCTCTTCACACACCCAGGAATTCTAAAAGTATTGTTAGAGACTTTACCAGTCATTGCATTAACAGATACTTCCAACTCCTCTTCCTCTTCTAACTCTTCAGATCCATCCCCCCCTTATCATAGAGTATAAATTCTCCCTCATCATCTCCTTCCATATCCTCCACTACCACAATATTCAGCTCCTTCCTAGGGCATACATGACTAGGACTGAATTTATCCCCACACTTGTAGCACAATCCCTTTTCTTTCCTTTGTTGATACTCAGTTTCAGACAATCTTTTGAAGGTCATAGGTTATTTTCCCTCATATCTTGTTCCTATGCCAAGGTTCTTGGCAGGGTATGCTGGGCTGGTTAGCATCTTAGGATTAGTTTAAATAACTTTAGGAGTTGGTAATAAGGCTGTGGTTTTTTTAACTGGTTTATAAAGGGCATCTAGTGTCAGTTGCAAGTGCCTTGCCTTCTCACAAACATCCACTAAGGTGTGTAGGTCAAAGACTTTAATCATGTGCCTTAATTCATCATTTAACCCCCTTGTGAATACTGATATGTAGTATTCCTCATCTGCCTGGGGAATTCTAGTCAGAACTACAGCTCTTAGTTCCACATACCTGTCTATATACTCTCCTAAATCCCCCTTTTGTTTCAGCTTACTGAACTCCTCCATAAGTTGCCTTTCACCACTCTCCCCAAACCTATTGCATACAATCTGCTGCAAAATGTTCCCAGTTTTCATTTGGGTGTAAGACTAAGTGACGTCTACTCTAGGTGTAAGCTCGGTTCCTGAAGTTAACCTTAGACAAAGTGATATTCTCCCTCTCTTCTATCTGGTAAAGGTCAAAGTAGTCTATGCATCTCCCCTTCCATTCCCTAGGCCCCACACCTTCAAAGATAGGAAACTCTAACTTTGGGGGTTTATATTCTGTCATGCCTTCCCTTCTGGCACCAAAAACAGGTCTGACATTACCAGTGTCAAGGTTGATATGAGTTTGTTGCGGGATTTTAAGGACATTATTTCCACTACACTGTCCCACTTCCTGCTTACCCTCCCTTAACTCCACTCTTCTCATCTCCCCCATGGTCATATTTAAGCTGTACATACCAGCAGTGAGGGTAGACATTTGACCTAACAAACCCTCAACCTGTTTCTGCAAGGTTTCCTGTCCTTTGCCTAGGACTTCTATCATGGCTTTCTGCTCCTTCTGGTAAAGAGAGATTTGATCAGGCACCCTCATTTGGGTCTCAATAAGCCCATGTATCTCCTTATTCTCTTCTTCCATTTTCTTACTTAGGTCAGGCTCTACCCCTTCCTTAGAACCACCCTCATTAGTTTGGCTTCTAGTATTTGTCATAACCTCACAATCCTCAAGGATGAACTGCTCTGATACCAATTTATCAGATCCCAACTCTTAAACACACACTAGCTCAAACACAATAGCAGCAGATAACCAAACCAAACAACAAAATAGGCAAAACGAGATTATATTTAATATTAAGAGTAATACTGAGTCCAGTCTCCACTGTAAAGCATTTATAAAAACAGTACAAGAATTACTCTAAACTAACTCAACTAAAGCCAGCTATTGAAAACAAAGAAAGAGGGATTTTTGAATTCAAACTCGTTTGCCAAGCTCCAAGCAGCTTCTCCCCTTGAGTGAGTGAATCTAAAATAGTACCAAGCACACTTCCGTTTAGAATCCAGGGTTAGAGAAGAAATGGACAAGGAAATGAATGATAATCAGAGAGAGGAAGAACTCACAAGGAAAGAAGAAGGCAGCAGCCCAAAGTTCATTTATCAAAAAGCATACTTCCACTCTTGCCATTCTTCTTCTTTATAGCTAGGGTAAGTTTCCCAAGAAAGATCTGATCCCTCCACCTCATCCGCATTTCTGACAGCTTGGGAATCAACAGTGTATCTTCGAGATTCTCTCTCCTCGAATGGCCGAGCAGCACGTGGCAAGGCAGCAACTAATTCTTCCCCAAATCCATTACTCTAATTCTAATTTAGGGTATAATTAAATAGTAAGTAGTACGATGCCGTTTTACTAACAAAAACGACAGCTTTTGATGGATGCTTAAAATAGACTAACTTCCTTTTAAGTAACTTCCCTCCCTTTTCTGAAATATGAAATTGTCTTCTTCACCTCCAAAAACACCCATACCTGACAGGATCCCCCCCACCAACAAAGTAGAAAGCATAGCTTCCCCTACAGAAAAAGAAAAACAAGTAGTCGAAAATGCAAACATATTCTAGCTGATTCATAATCTCGGGAAAATCTTAGAAAAAACACTAACTCATAGCGTTTGTGCCTTAATCCAATATGTGCAAATAATCCTGAAATTTCTTGGACCAATTTTTCTTCACAACCATACAAAAGGCGTAATCCTTCAAAAAATGAAACCCCTTGGTATCCAATGTTGTCGACAACTCGGGATTATAAGGAGAAGCGCTAAGGTTCCAATCTAATTCAAAACCCAGGGGAATAGGGGAAACAAAGAAAAAAATCATCCTTCCAACCTTCAAAAAAATCATCCTTCCAATCTATAAGTTTTTGCTCTAGCTTTAGTTTTGTATAGCCATGTTGAAACATACCTGCATTTGACCTTATAGCTCGAGGATGCACTACCCTCCCCTTTTTCATCTACACTTCTCCAAAGAATTAAATCATAAGAACATTCTGAAGCATTCTAATATTATAGGGATACCACATGTCCTACACAAAAATATTAATCTGACAACAACCCTAATTAAGTTTGGGCTAAGCTGAGAAAGGTTTGGGGTTAATACAATGAGGATGAGGGGAAAGGGTTAAACCACCCTTAAGTTGATCTATATACGCCGCACAATATCCCGCCAGAGGAGAGCTAGCTTGGTCGTCTTCACCTGGCACGACAAGGGTATCCGAAATTTCATAGTCTCTAGACCAATTACTCAGTTTACCCTCAATTACAGTAGATGTAGTATGGTAGGCCTCAAAATCAGTGTTAAGGAACAAGTTAGTAAAACCTAGCGAAAGACCTTGGGTAGTACACTCGAACCTGGAAATATGTTTGAAAACACACCAACCGAGCCTAACAGAAGCTAATAAGATGGAGGATTGGCTCGCAAACATGGCTTGTGATATGCACTGTAACACAAGCTTTGCACGACTTGAACATCTATCAAAGGAAGGGCGAGGATTATGTAACTTGGAACGCAATGGAACGACTTATCTTCAGCTGCATCGACGCTAGAGACATACATGATGCATATTTAATTCTTGTTCAATAACCAAGGTAGAAGCCTATGGCAACCATAATGAAAGCTCATATGGAAACCCATTTCTTTAAAACATACATGATGTTGTCCCTTTATCTTCCTAACATACATGATGTTGTCCCTTTATCTTTCAGACTCCCCGGTGGTTCTGAAGTTTATGCTTGTCAAAATGATGCAGGAGATCGTTCACTAGTGACCAAGAAAATACCGATTGTTGTGGATTATGAAAATAAACTCTTAATAGATGATAGACAACACAACTGGTATTCCTCAACGAGAGAGCGTTCCACTGGCAAAAAAGAAACGTTTTATGTTTATCTGCGGTATGATTTGCAATTTAGATCCTTGGTCGATGTTTATTGCTTCATTGTAGATGGAAAGAGTCCTAATTTTGGTCGTTTACAAGAAATCAACGCATAAATAAACAAAACTAATCAATTTTCCAAGAAACAACGATGATGATAACAAATTTATTTATAGGTGGCAAGTCGCACCTCAAAATGCTGAAACATCAGGAAGTAGAAAGAGGAAGAGAGAAGAAGAGGAAACTATTAAAAAGAGGAGTAGAGAAGAAGAGAAAACTATTACCAATGACGATTCAGGAATTGCAAAATCTAAGCTCTAACCTCTTTATGATTTTATTTTAAAGTAATATAATGTGAGAAGTTACTGCTGGTTCTTTTGACAATATATATATATATATATATAGAGAGAGAGAGAGAGAGAGAGGACGAAATTTTAATAAAAAAACTAATTATGATCATGTATTTGGACACCATCTTTGCACAGTGTTTAATACAAGATGGTTAATAAGTCACAATAGAGCATTGAACTTTGATTAACTTCTTTTGCAACTGACATTATAAAATCAGCGCCAATTTTAAAAGGTTTTCACTCTCAATCGTTTTGTTAAAAAAGAAAACCTCTATTTGTAGCACCAACTATTTACCGAAATCTAATATTTAGAAAAAAACCAGAAAAAACAACTTATTAGGATATTTTTAGCACCAACAATTTACGGGCCACTAATAGTGTCAATTAGTGATTCAGACAGAAAATCAGGTTAAAAAACAACACGTGTCCGTCACGTGGTGTCGGGACCAAGGGTAAAAATGTCCAAATTTTCCTTCATCAAGCCCCAACATATAACCCAACATTTCCTCACCTAAACCATAGAAATAACCGAATTTGAATGCTCAAATAGATACATATTCTCAACCATTAATTCTGACATTTAATCTTCATTCAGTTTGGAATTACTCATTCGGTTTGCAATATAACAGGCTTTTGTGCTCTCATGCTCTTTATAACAGGCTTTTGTGTGGCTTTCAGTTTGGAATTACTTATTCTGTTTGCAATATGGATTTTTAACTAACTTACCAAATATTACTGAAGATGATTAATAGGAAATGTGAAGAAAGAAGGTGATGAGGATAAGAAACTTATTGAAACAATATGTAGAAAAGTACGTTAAAAAGTGTCATAATTTTTTCAAGGGTCATTAATAATAATCAACGTTTGAATGGGTTGGCATGTTTTGTAGCGTTCAACCTATTGTCTATATAAAATCTGTAATTCTTCAAAACTAATTCATAAAATACTCCATTTCTAGGTTTCTTTTAATGACTTCCTCATCATCTTCTGCAGGCTTAAACAAAACAAGAGGGTAAAAGCTAATCCAGATGAAATGGCTTTCACATTTCCTTCCTTCCCATATGAATTGATGGAATTTATTATTTCATTATTCCCAATAAAAAAATACTTCCGCTTCTAACAACTTTTTCAAGCGGTTCATAGACTTTCTCGTGACCTCATTTTTCACATTAACTTTGATCTTGAATGGTTAAACCTTACATCAAAGGGGGGAGGGGGGAAGAAACAAATGTGTACATATGCACAATTTGTTTTCTTATATTAATTAATGGAATATATCAAATTCTAAGATAAAGAAAATCACATGTATATTTAGGCACTGAATTTGCACCAAGTTTGCATTGAATTGGCTCGGTCAATATGTCTTACGGTGAAATGACAAGTTACCGACATCAAGAAAAAATATAAACAAGTTTCTTACAGCCGCAGGAACCTTAGAGCTCGAGATAATATCTTAAGAAAGACAAACAACTTGTTTCCTTTCTCTACAAGAAAAAAACCCTATCGCGACTTTTTGTACCAACGATTATAGCAATTGTTGTTCATTTCGACATTTTGATATTATTTAAAGACATTTGCATGTAATGTTGTTATAAACTGTTACTTCTGCGACTCATATAGCGACATTTATATATTCTGTCGTTAGATCTTGTGACATTTTCAGATAAACATCGCTATATTTGAATTTTATATGACGTTTCATAGCAACGATTATAATAATGGTATTAAAACCCATTCCAGATTGGCCGGTCGGACCGCCACTTGGCCTTCTTTGTGGTCCAGGTTGATCCCCAAAACCTGTAGGACTAAAAAATTAGTTTTTTTGTTCAATCCAGTAAAAACCGACTGTCGAACCGTCAAACATGAAAAACGAAACGGGTTTAATAGAACGGACCGGTTCTCATATGCTTCATTTAAATTAAGGAAAAAAGGAATTATTGCATCTTAAACAAAAAATCGAAAAAACACTCAATCTGTACATCTCACCCTTAATTTAATTAAGTATGACCGTTCACCTTCAAGAATAAGAATCTCTCGCAGTCTCAACTCTCAAACCAAATTCATCAAATTTCTCTCACAATTCTCAAAGCTCAAGAATCAATTCACTACAACAAAAACAGTATTTTGCAACGTTTTTGTGCCAACGTTTTTTTTTCAAACGTCACTGAAAACCAAAAAGAGTAAGTTAAAGCAACACTTTTAGCAAACATCGCTATATTTGAATTTTATACGACGTTTCATAGTGACAGTTATAGTAATTGTTATTCATCATCGAAGTTTTGACGTTGGTTAACGACATTTACATTAAATGTTGTTACAAATTGTTACTTTTTGTGACTCATATAATGACAATTATATACTATGTCGTTAGATCTTGAGATTTTTTAGACAAACATCGCTATATTTAAATTTAATACAACGTTTCATAGCGTCAATTATAATAATTGTTGATCAAATTGGAAATTTGACGTTAGTTAGAGACGTGTACATTAAACGTTGTTATAAATTGTTACTTTTTGCGACTCATATAGTGATATTTATATACAACATCGTAAAATCATGTGACATTTCATACAAATGTCGCTACGTTTTGATTTTATACGACGTTGCATAATGACGGTTATAGTAATTTTTCTTCTTACGGACAATTTGATGTTAGTTTGTGACATTTACACTACATGTTGTTATAAATTGTTACTTTTTGCGACTCATATAGCGACATTTATATACTATATTGTTAGATTTTGTGACATTTTCAGGCAAACACAAATAGAGAGATTATGTTTATGAAATATATATTTTAAAGAAAAATTAAAAACGTTTGATTACTAAAAATTTAATGAGAGTGTTTTAATTTTATTTTGATTCATAAAAAAAATCAATTGATCTGTTTCTTTGTAGTTCAATGAAAGTTTCTCTTTTTTCTTGAACAAGTAAGTATATTTATATTTTCTAGAATATTTTGTGTGTAAATGAATTCACATAGCATTTTGTTAATTTCCAAGTATTACAACGGGTGTTTTAGGCTTTGAATTTGTACTTCATTTTAAATAATAATTATTCATTATTATTATTATTATAATATTAATGACGTCACTGAGTCGATGAACGGGTTGATAACGTCCCGTTCACCCGATCCGACCAGATGACCCAGTTACTGAGTAATATTTCGTACCGAGGGCCAATATGGGTTTCAAAACTTTGTTTATAATAATTTTTTTTCCAAATATACATTTTGATGTTCGTATATTTACATTGAATGTTGTTATAAATTTTACTTTTTGTGACTCATGTAGCGATATTTATATACTATATCGTCATATCATGTGACATTTCATGTAAATGTCGCTATTTTAAAAACGACGGTTGTAATAATGGTGTTCATATGACATTTCGATGGTAGTTAACGAAATTTACATAACGTTGTTAGAAGTGGTTACTTTTGCAACTCTTATAGAGATGTTTATATCATGTAGAATAAAGACATTAAAGTATTCAAAATTTAATGAGGGTGTACTAATTTTAATTTGATTCATGAAAAAAAATCAAAACACAAAGAAAATTAAAATAAGTAAATGTACAAAATCAAAAAATCCTATATAATAAATATAATAGGAGGACCAACAAATAAAAAATGATCAGTTAGCACAGTGGCCCACCGCACGACATACATGCGGAAGTTCGCGTGTTCAATTTTCACCCCTTTGAGTAGGGAGAAACTTTATTCTACATTGTTTAAAGGTGGATAGACTCGGCGGCTCGCCTTGTCTAGGTTTCGACTTTGGTTTGGCTCAACTTGTATAATCAATATAAGAAAACAAATTGTGTCAAGTCCGAAGAACATTCTGAAGCATTCAAATTGTGCATGGATACCAAACGTCTTACAAAAAAATATGAACTAAACAACAAACCTAACTAAGTTTGGGCTAATCTGATAATTGTTGATCTCCCGAAATTCATCCCGGGTAAATAAAAAAGAAAGTGTGGGGGGAAGGGTTAAAGCACTTTTTATGTCGATTCAAATACACCGCACAATATCCCCCCGGGAGGAGAACAAGCTCGATCGACTTCACTGGGCACTACAAGGGTAAAAGGATTCGGGATTTACTAGTCTCTAGACCAATTACTCAGTTTATCCTCAGTGACACTAGATGAAGTATGGTAAGCCTGAATTTTAATTTTATGGAAAAAGTTTGTAAAACTAATCGAACAACCTCGGGCAGTATGCTTGGTTCTTGCAATACGTTTGAAAACACACCGACCGAGCTTCATGGGGACATAAAGAAACGTAATAGTAAGTTCATCCTTGGTAACAATAACCTATAACATAATTATAAACAACAACAGGTTTTGGATTGTTACAATCAACAATATAATCTACTTGGAAATCTTGAAATGCCATTGATTCCTCCAAGCTACGAGTATAGCCTAATTGACGGAAAGTTACGAAGTCTTCAAGTAAAACATATACAAAGTGAGAATTAGTATGAAAAATTCAAAAGAAAAGTCAAGACTTTTGCTCAAATTCCTATAGAAGAGAGGATACCCAAATAGCTCGGTATGGAACAATGATCGGCAAACAAACGAGAAGTAATAGCCGAGCTAACCCATTATACACTGAAAAAAAGCCTTAGCAAAGATGAAATAGTCGAGCTTACCAGAACAGTTTTGGAACAAACGACTTCTAAACAAAACAATTCGAATCAAAGTTGCTCAAAATCACCGGTGCCAAAGAACGGAAGGAGATCGCCGGAAAGAAAGAGAACAAGTAAAGAAGGGAAGAAAAGTTATAATTAAAATCCGAAAAGTCAAAATTTTAAGCTGAAGGAGTAGACCATCCCCTATTTATAAGAAATGGAGTAAACGTTCGTCATTAAAACGCCACGTCGGGCCCATTATTGCACGATGGTTATTACACAATGGTTATTCCTTGCCTATAAGTGGAAGGACTTACCTAGATGATACCTAGCTCATGATAGATCTTCGCTAAGTATTTTGAAAGGCTTATGATTGGATTAAGCCGAAGATAATAGTTTGTAATGATTTACCTAGGCCGAAGAAAGAAGTACCTGGGTTGAATCCACAGAAAAGCCATCACGGCCTATGGGCTTGGACCAAAGTCAGGCTTAGGGCCGAGCTATTTGAGAGGCTTAGAACATACAAGCGTGTGGAAGCCACACGGTCGTACTGAGCTCAATGAACAATCCAACCAAATAGGGTGGCAAATCTTTGATGAAAGTTTAGGTTGTCTTACCTCATACCGTACAATATATGGAAAAAGATTTTGGACAATGACCTCTATAAATAGTGGTCATTCCACTTCATTTACTCCAAGTTCTAACTAGCTCTCGAATACTGCACAAAGTTCTCTCTCTCTAGAATATGAACTAACTTAAGCATCATGGCGGAGTTGGGGTATTCCAATGCCCTCTCTAACTTTTTTTGTCATAGAAGATGTTTAGTTTCATGTGTAGATTCAAGCTCAGTTTCATTTCTGAGCCAACTCATTCCAAAACAACCCTGTCAGTCACATTGCCTTTTTCCCGAGCTACTTCTCCTTAGCATGATATCAAGGAGAACTTAGCCGCCTTTAGTCTTAAAACACATCAATCAAATTATAAGTAGAACAAACATGTGAATTAAATTTGTTACTATGTATAACTAGCCTCAATTTTCAACTACAAAGGCAATCTATGGTTGATTCATCTCATAAATTTTGTAAAGGGTCATATTCATAAAGAAAAAATCAGTCATTTTTGTTTCTAAACAATTTATAGCCAGTCGTAAGGTCCGATAACATTAATTCTGGAAAATAAAATTCTTAAATAATATGTCATTAGTGTGCAAGGTTTTTTTTTTCCAAAACGTTAAGGGTCAACATGAATTTGAAACAAAGAATTGAGTTAAAGAAAAAACTTGAAGGGGTAATTATGGTATTTTCACCCCTCACCCAATCCCCACACTTCTCTTCTTATTCTTCAACCCCACCACACACCCATCTACCTTGAGCCCCACCCCCTTCAACCGCACACCTCCCCCCTCTTCCACCCTTCACACAACCACCATCGCCGACAACCACCACCTGCAACACTTTCGCCGCCCGTCCGCACCCTCACTGCAACACTTTTCCCTCCACCACCACGAACCAATCTCGCCATTCTTTTTATCATTATTATTATTATTATTATTCATCCACCATCTCCTTCTTTCATCCACTATCTCTAAATTGATTATAGAAAGTAAAAGCAAACAACAAAGAAATGGCATGTTCTATAACTTTAGCTCTCGAATCTATAAAACCATATATAAAATCAATACAATTCTTCAAAGGTTTTTTGATTTGAAAAACTCTAAAAAGACTCAATTTACAAAAAAAAATTCAATGGATTCTTCGTCAACATTTGCAGCCTCATTTTCAAAACAAAAGAAGATGGCTAAACATAATCCATATGAAATGCCTCTTACATTTCCTTCCTCCGCAGATGAACTGATAGAATCCTTCTTTTCGTTCTTGCCAGTAAAATATGATTTCACCTCTAGTTACAATTCCAAGAGGTACAAAAACTCTTGGAAGCTTAGTTGTGACCTTGCCTTAGCTTAGTGGCTATGGCAGGCTCACTACATTAGCTTTGACTGTATGGAGATTCAAACAGACTCCAAGCTTTTAGAGACAACCATCTTGCAACGTAAAGTATCATCTTCGACACTAAATTCATCTTGGAAGCTCTATGGTAAAACATGTCTACCTGGAGGTCAATAAGGTTGCCGATTTTCTTGTAAATTGGGCATGTGACTCAAGAGATACAACTACCTTCTTCCACTTTTCTTCCTTGCCATTGGAGGCACTTGGATTATGTAACTTAGACAAACAAGGGGTTCCCTACATGTGATTACTATCATAGATTGTGTTAAGGGCTTAGCTACCTTTTCAACAATTCTGTAACTTTGCTGGGATTCCCAGCCATTCAATAAAGCTCACGGTTTTTTGAAAACAATAACTGAATCAGCAGTTAAAACTGGTTTGCGTTTAAGAGGAAAACATTTTCCCAACCTACCACTACAAAAAGTACAACAAAACTCCTTAAGGGATTAGACAGTTCAGATATACAACGGCACATACCCAATTTGATTACCTCAAAAACTCCTCAATTCGCCTGACAATGAAGAGAAGGAGGGAAATGACGAAAATAGAAGTTTTGGACTTTTGATTTTGGTATTTGTTATGTTCTTGTATATTAAAGACGAAGGACAACAGTAGTTGTCTTTTTTTTTAACAGTAGTAGGCATACTATATATATGTATGTTTGTGTGTGCGTATATATATATAATTAATTAAGAGTTATGGTATTTTTAAAAACAACTTATATATATATATATATATATATATATATATATATATATATATATATATATATATATATATATATATACACACATATATATATATAGAATTAATTAAGACTTATGGTCTTTTAAAAACAACTTTCGGTCTTTTTAAAGCTCTCTTCCAAAAGGCCCCATGCACACACATCCCGAGATGTAGCCGCCACCATGGCCACCGCGGCGGCGGCGATACAAGTAGGAGAGGTCTGGCCCAAGAAGTCCTCCGCGGACCTTGACTTTGCCTCTCCTAGGAAGGAAACGCTACCCATCAAGAACTTATCGACTTACAAAGGGGAACCAAAAATTGTAATTGAGGAAGAAGGCCTTGCAATTCTCGAAAAGCCATGAAAGCTCGCCTTACTTGTAAACTTTAGCCACCGAATGCCGCAACTGTAGAGATTAAGGAAAGACTTCCAAAACTTCATGTTAAGGGTAACTACTGGATTGGCGGACTACACGCTCGTCATGTAATTATTTGTTTCGAACACGAGGAGGATTATTGTCGCTTCTGGCGCAAGGAAATATGGGTTTTTGGGGGAAATCGAATAAGAGTTTTTAAATGGACTTTTGATTTTGATCCAGCAATAGAATCATTAATCATTCCAGTTTGGATCAGGATTGAGGGCTTGCCCTTACGCCAATTTAACAAATCTTACCTATTTAAAAAAAGAGTTAATAGTGACAAAAGAGTTATATATATATATATATATATATATTTGTGTGTGTGTGTGTGTGTGTTAGGTGCAACTCAGGTTTTTAACAAAATCCAATGAGGAAGGTCGAAGTCAATTTTAAATCCTAAACTGGTTATAGTTAGAAATTGTAAAAGCCCAAAGGGAAAATTCGTGAAACATTAGCCAGGTCGGCCGGATAGGTGCCGTGGGTGTGTGTTTTAGTACGCCACCACCTAAATTTTTTTTCAAACTTATGGAGTTACACTTTAATAAATATAAAGACTCGAAAAATTTCTTTTTACTTCCATGCGTGATTCATGTTTAAAACAAGTATTCTCACAACTTGAAATCCAACTTACAAACTAATTAACTATGGATCCCCACCACATAAGTGGATTCTACCAAAGTTATTGAGGGTAATACCATGAACAAAACCCAATTTTTATTTCAAACTACTTCTTTGTAGGCACACAGTTATTGAGCCTCATACTAGCCACTTTAAAAAATCCCCCAAAATTTTGTAGTAAATTATTATCATGGATTAACAATAATCTGCTTTCGATGACTGAACCTTCCATTTTGAACCACTACCTATGTTATCCAACTTATGTCCCAATAGGAAAATATTGATTGACACCTTGAATATGTACTTTAGATGTGACACGTACATTGTTAACAACATATTAAAAGTGTATGGAGACAATCTATAGGGTTGACACATTATGGTCATGCGTCTCGATCCTGTTTTATAAACATGTTCAAGGAAAAGATCATTTCTCTTTAGTTGCGCCTCAACACTCAAATAGATGGGAATCACCAAGGATACACTAGTAACATTTTGACTAAATAAGACTCGATCCCATTCAGAGTAAAAAGACACTTACTAGACTTGCCGCTATGCACTGACCCAGTTCATAATGGAATAGACTCAGATAGATAAGTATCAATCTACAAGTTAGGTGCCCAAATCACACAACCAGCTTGTTTATACCACATTCCACGTCCTTTTGGGATCTTAACTTGGTCGGTTAAGTTGCCACTAAAGATAAACCATTTATGGGATTTCAGTCTCATCTTCAACTTGTATTTAAGGAATAGAGTAATTTCTAATCCTTTGTCAGAGAGTGGTATTTTATCGTTGGTTCTAACAAAATTAACAGGCGTTACCCTATTTTATCGTTCGGCTTTGTAAGATGTGTCTCTTTGTTTTCTGGTTACACTTGGTACTTTTTATCTTGTCAATTATTGTTTTAATATCACGATGGGCATATATTTCGGGAATAAACTTGCAAACCATTGGCAAAGAAGACCTGAATCCATACAGTCATTGCTACCAGAGTTATTGGAAATCAACCTTGTATCATTGCACTCCTCAAGTACTTCTGAGAATTTTCCATAATGCATCCCAAGGGATATAATTCCCTTCAAGTGCTTAAGTACACACTATCCAAGCCTTGCCAACAAGTATGATTAGGACAACTTGTATATCTCACCAACTTATAGAAAATTAAATATATTTTCTTGTGCCATTTGCAAGATATTGCAAATTGCCAAGATTTAAGAATACCATAAATGGGACAGGGGAATGCCACTTTCATTCTTGAATGAATCTAAAGATGGGTAACTTAGAATTTTAGCAGTTTTGTATTTTTAATAACCATATCTCTCAAAATATGTTCTTTTATACATAATGAGACTCGGAAATGGTTATCTTTTTAGTTGAGTGAATCAACTTAAGGATAAGAATCACATTTGTTTCTCCCATATCATTCATTTCAAGCTTACTTTTAAAGAATGGCTTATTCTCATTAATAATCTAAGTATTAGACTCAAACAACAAAATATCATCGACATTCTGACATAGAACAGTAAATGTATCACCATTAACTTTGTAGTAAACACACTTGTCATAAGGAAAATAATAAAATAGTTTTATCAAATTTTTAATGGTGCTTGTATTAATCCTTATAATGACTTAACAATTTTGCAGATCTTATACTCATTTCTCTTGGCTACCAACCTTTCAGGTAGATCAATGTAAATGTATTCTACAAGATCCACTACAAGAAACAAGTTGGTTAGAGACCGAACATTTGGTCTCTAATATGTCTCTAAAATGAGTTTAGAGACCTATTATAGACTGAATATGTCGGTCCGGTATTTTTAATCAATAAGGCAGTTAGTGTTAGCGAATATTAATTATCGCTTAGCGATTGAAACATAACAACTACTTTAAGGGTAGCTAATTAGAGACCGAAAATGCAGTCGCTAATTTGCGACACGTCTTTCGTTCTCTATTAATTAGCGACGACAATTTAAACTCTAAATAGTGACTATCATTCTGGTCTCTAAACAATGCCTGAAATTTCATTTCCTAATTGGCGACGAATATTTTGGTTTCTGTTAAAACCTATTATCACATTTAGCACATTTAACACATGTTGTATAGGTGTATATGCACAATTATAGGGATTAGATTGATTCTAGGAATTGATTGATCCTTATTGATTCTTTTCTTTATTTACTTTCCTATTTAGTTTTTCCTAGGAGTGTATATATATGTAACACTTGTTATATATGAAATACAACTTGAGTATTCACAATTCCTAATTATATCAGAGCAATAGTGAATTAGGGTTTGAGTGAGATACTCGTTTGGGGCAATCTGAAATTGTTTTTTTTTCCCTCTCAAATTTTGGTTGTTGCTTGTGGCAGCTTGTTACTGTTATTTTTTTTCCATTAAGATAATTTTTAGGGTGACAATATGGGTGAGGAAAAACCTACCGTAGATGTGATTCCAATACTATCGAAAATTACTGATCATAAATTGGTGGGAGAATCGAATTTTTCTAATTGGAGCAAAACTGTCCGTTTGTATCTAAGGAGTATTGGGAAGGATACTCACTTAACTGAAGATCCACCTACAAAAGATTCGCAGGCATGGATGAGGGATGATGCTCGACTATTTCTACAAATACGGAACTCTATCGACAATGAGGTACTTGGTTTTATCAATCATTGTGAGTTTGTTAAAGAACTAATAGATTATTTGGAGTTTCTTTATTCAGGAAAAGGTAATGTAACTCGGATCTATGAGGTTTGTAAGAGTTTTTATCGAGCTGAGAAACAGGATAAGTCTATCATGACTTATTTTATGGACTTCAAGAGAACATATGAGGAGTTGAATGGTCTATTGCCTTTTAGTGCTGATGGGAAGGTTCAACAAGAACAACGAGAGAAAATGGCAGTTATGAGTTTCCTTGCAGGTCTTCCTTCCGAATTTGAAACTGCCAAATCACAAATCCTATATGGCTCAGAAATTCCTTCATTACAAGATGTGTTTAGCATGGTGCTTCGTACCGAAAGTACCCCACCAGTGCTTTGGTTGGTCGATACAATAACAGAGGCTGGTAAATCACAGTTCGGTAACACTAAACAGGGAAACGATATGCCTGCTCGATCATTTTCTTCAGGGGATCTTATATGTCATTACTGTCGTAAACCAGGGCACATGAAGCGTGATTGTAGAAAGCTTCTAAACAGAAATCCGGGGACATCTCAGAGGTCTCCGTCTGCCCATATTGCTTCCTCACAAGATATCTCTGGGCAATCAGTTCTTATATCTGCAGATGAGTTCGCCAAATTTTCTATGTACCAAGACTCGTTGAAGGCTTCATCTACTCCTTTTGTTGCTATGGCCAATTCAGGTATTCCAAATACATGTCTCATTTCCTCATCGTCCAAATTCGTCATTGATTCCGGTGCAACAGATCATATGTCGGGTAATCCTAACTCTTTCACCACATATCAATCTCACACCCCATCAAATGTAACTATAGCTGATGGTTCTCCATCGTGTGTAATTGGGTCTGGCACAGTTAACTTAACTCCTGAGCTTTCGCTTTCTAATGTCTTACATTTGCCGCATTTCTCTTTCAATTTGTTGTCTGTTAGCCAAATCACTCGAAGTCTTAATTGCTTTGTCTCTTTTTTTCCTGATCATTGCTTCTTTCAGGATCTTATGACGAAGAAGATTATTGGTAAAGGATATGTGTCGGGGGGGCTCTATATACTTGACAAATCAACACGTCAATCCCTTGCTTGTTCCAGTACTTCCTCTGCTTTCAAAGCTCATTGCCGACTGGGCCACCCATCTCTCCCTTTGCTCAAGAAACTTTTTCCCGAATATTCTAAAGTCTCTGTTTTAGACTGTGAGTCATGTCAGTTTGCTAAGCATCATCGTTTTAGTTCTAGTCCTAGAGTCAATAAACGAACTGATTCCTCTTTTGAGTTAGTTCATTCTGATGTTTGGGGTCCTTGTCCCATTTTGTCCAAAACTGGTTTCAAATATTTTGTTACGTTTGTTGATGATTATTCTCGTATGACTTGGTTATTTTTAATGATTATGCTCAGATATATGGAGTTGATTACTCAAATACTTTTTCTCCTGTTGTAAAACTAACCTCTGTTCGACTATTTATTTCTTTGGCAGCTACCTATGATTGGCCCCTGCATCAGTTAGACATCAGGAATGCTTTTCTTCATGGTGATCTTCGAGAAGAGGTATATATGGAGCAACCACCTGGGTTTGTTGCTCAGAGGGAGCATGGCAAAATGAAAAGGAAGATTTGCTATCTTCGGAAATCTCTGTATGGTCTAAAACAAAGTCCGCGGGCTTGGTTTGGAAAATTTAGTGAGGCGATTAAGGTGTTTGGTATGTTGAAGTGCAGATCTGATCACATGGTGTTCTACAAAAAGTCTAGTGCTGGTATCATCCTCTTAGTTGTTTATGTAGATGATATTATCATAACAGGGAGTGACAGTGTGGGCATATCATCTCTTAAGTCTTTTCTTCAGACGAAGGACTTAGGAATGTTGAAGTATTTTTTGGGTGTTGAAGTGATGAGGAGTAAACAAGGCATATTCCTGTCTCAAAGAAAATATGTGCTTGATTTGTTGACAGAGACAGGGAAATTGGTAGCAAAACCATCCAGCGCTCCAATGCTTCCCAATTCTCAACTCACGAAAGATGGAGAATTATTTGAAGACCCTAAAAGATATCGAAGACTGGTTGGGAAATTAAACTATCTTACAGTGACTCGTCCAGATATTGCTTATTCAGTTAGTATTGTAAGTCAATTCTTGTCTTCTCCAACGGTCCATCATTGGGCTGCTTTAGAACATATCTTATGTTACTTGAAAGGAGCACCTGGACGAGGTATATTATATAAAAATCACAACCACTCTCGTATCGAGTGTTTTTCTGATTCTGATTGGGCAGGGTGTAAGATGACTAGAAGATCCACGACAGGTTATTGTGTCTTTGTGGGAGGGAATTTGGTTTCATGGAAGAGTAGGAAACAACATGTTGTGTCTCGTTCTAGTGCAGAAGCAGAATATAGGGCTATGTCACAATCGGCGTGGGAAATTATGTGGATATACCAACTCTTGGTTGAAATTGGCCTTAAAGTTTCCATTCCTGCAAAGTTGTATTGTGATAATCAAGCTGCTCTTCACATTGCTTCTAATCCAGTTTTTCATGAGCGGACCAAACATATTGAGTTAGATTGTCATTTTGTACGTAACAAAACAGAAGATGGTTTCATTTCTACTGGTTATGTGAAGACTGGAGAACAATTGGGTGACCTTCTCACAAAGGCGTTAAATGGAGTTCGAGTCAATTATCTTTGTAGCAAGTTGGGCATGATCAACATCTATGCTCCACCTTGAGGGGGAGTGTTAAAACCTATTAGCACATTTAACACATGTTGTATAGGTGTATATGCACAATTATAGGGATTAGATTGATTCTAGGATTGATTCTAGGAATTGATTGATCCTTATTGATTCTTTTCTTTATTTACTTTCCTATTCAGTTTTTCCTAGGAGTGTGTATATATGTAACACTTGTTCTATATGAAATACAACTTGAGTATTCACAATTCCTAATTACTTTGTTACAGTTTCAAAATATCTCTCTATTTTAAGACTGAATAAGATGTATCAATTTAACGACTATTTAGATACAGAAAATTTTTGGCTTCAAATTGGCGAGCGTTTAGATACCGATTTTGGATTTTTTTTTTTAGATTTTTGTGTTTTTTTTTTTTTTTTGAACAGAAAAACTGGATATTATTAAATATCAGCAATAATTTGTGGTAGGAGAAAATCCGGAGGACCTCCAAACCATTGAGACGAGGTCTTTGACCTCATAGCGTATTTAGCCAATACATCAGCAGACGAATTACACAATCTATGAACATAGGATATATTGGCTAGCCTAACCCCCCCTATTTCTTTAATGAGAGTAACGAAGAGACCTATGGACGACAAATCTTCTTCTTCGCTGTGTATACGGGTGACTAGTGCTTTGCAGTCGCTTTCTACAATATCAATGTGGTAACCATTAGAAGCAGCAAATTTAATTCCCTCGAGGAGTGCCAAAGCTTCTGCATGCTCGGGATTGGGCGAAATGTTGAGATATTTGGTAAACCCGGCTATGAAGGCTCCTTCATGGCTTCGAATAAGTGCACCGATACAACCTTTGCCGTCCATCCATGAGCCATCAACGTTTAGTTTAAACAGACTCTGGTCGGGAGGTTTCCAAATCTTAGGACCGGTTGGCCTGTTAGCCAAAATCCTTGGAGCCTGGATAGGGTTATCTATAACAAATAGTTTTGCCTTCCCTTTAAGCATGTACCGAATCTGATCCTGAGTAGGTAGAATTTTCGGGCCATGGCCGATGGTAGAGGCATAAATGCTGTTAAACTCTGTTGCGCAAGCCATTGCAATGTTAGCAATTTCTTGAGGCGATTTCATCTTACTTTCAAAAATAATTTTTTTCCTATTGCACCAGATGTTTCAAGCGATATAAACAAAGGGAGTTACAACTTCCTCCTTTTCCCATAAGATAGGGATAAGACAGGAGGGAAATGTATCCTTTGACGTGATAGTAGCTATATCGAAAATAGTCGATCCCAAACATCCATGGCCACCGGGCAAGTGAATAGTGCGTGTAAGATGGTTTTCGGATTCACCACGACATAATTGGCATTGAGACGCAAAAGAGCTAATTCTTCGGGACAAAGCCAAGTTAGTGGGGAGAATGCGCTGGTAAATTTTCCGGGAGAAAAACCTACGGATTAGGCGCAATAGGTAGTTGCCAAATCTTGTCCCAAATCCTCAACGGGAACCATTAGATTTTTGTGTCTAATCATCACTAAACTGAATTTATTAAAATTAATATTTTAAAATTGAATATCGCACTGCCACCAAAAATAATATAAACCATCAACCGTATGAATAAATCACGATTATACAACCAAAAACAAACATCCCCAAAGGAAATATCAATGCATTTAAAACAATCACGATTATAGAACAAAACATAGCATCACCAATGGATTCTAAAGAATCACGATTATACAACCAAAAAGAACATCCTAAAAGCTACTAAAGAATCACAATTATACAACCAAAAAAAGCATTCATAATGCTATACCAATGCATTCTGAAAAAACACAAGTTTAAAACTCAACTAGAATTTACAACACCTACAAATAAACAAAGTTTAAACTCTAACCGTATATCATATTTAAACAACACATGCAATCAATCTTTTGTTGACCCTCGTATATATCTAAAAGATACATGAGTTTAAATCTGCACATTCATGAATCAAGTTAATTTATGGCATTCAACATTACCTATTGTAAGATGTCGTGAACATAAAATTTGGAGTAATACAAAAAAATTAAGAACAAAAGTTTTGTAATTCAAATATATGAAAGCAATAAATAGAGCAGCAAATTAAATAGTCTACGTCTAGTCATTCCAAATCATCATCCGAAATAATGTCATTTTTCTTATCCGAGATTGTCATCATCCGAGTTGCACTCTTTTTTCCACATTATCTACCATTACATCATCGATCCGCTTCATCAAGACGGCTCGCATTGGTAATACTTACAAATTCGGTTTCTCCCAGTCGGTGTAAAGTTCACAAACCTCACTAACAAATTTATCAATGTGGTCGGGATAAAGAGTGTAGTAAACTTGTTGAATTTGGGAAGTAAATACACATGGATCGTACCCTTGAGTACGTTCTTTTCTTATTGATTTCGACAATCATATATTGAGGGTGCACCCTCAAACCTCTATCTTGAGTTGAATCAAACCAGTCACACTTGAACAAATATTTTTTTTCATAGGTAAACCACGAAGATCAACCTAAATTATTTGCTTAAGCTCTACGTAGGAGCCTTCTCATTAGTAGATATTGTGTTGATGAGATCCTTTCGTAATTTCGACAAGAATAGAGTGAACACAACTTTACATGCTGTCTGGGATCGTCAATGAGTAAAAGAGGTATGTAAAGAGATTTTGAGAGTGGATGAGGGAAGTCGCTACGGAGGGATGTGGTTGAAGTATGGGGACTTACAATGGGTTTATTTAGAGAGGTCGAATAGAAATATCTCTTTCAAAAGACCGTTGCAACAGATTTAGGACTAGCGAAACAATCGGTTGCATGGTGGGGCCTAATTCTAATCATATCAATTTTACAATTCGGGCTAGTTGTCTTGAATAGCTGAAATCTTGGCGGGATAGAAACCTCCCTCTTCGGGATGTTTGTACATACAACAATGAGTTTGTAGGGTAGACATTCATTTCTTGCTTATTGTTTATGTTTCTTTCTTAGTAGTGTTTTTTTTGTCCCTGCTTTGTACCTTTTGCTCTTTGATTCATATATAATAGATCCCTTTCTTAAAAAATAAAAAAAATTACAAAACCCATTTTTTTTATTATAAAGAAATCATGTCTTTATTGATTGATGAGAACTATGAGTTTACAAATGATGGCCAATCGGAGGATTATTATGCCGGGGATCCCATGTCGATCTCTTTGGCGACCAAGACCCATCCTTCGCACCGCACACAATGTTCCAAGTTGCTTTGATCAAAAGCAATGGTCAACAACCTCTTGGTAGACCTCTTCCCTTCAAAGAACAGGTTGGCATCTAGCCTTCCAAAATGCCCACAAAACCATAGTCTATACAAATATGAGTTGTGCTTGTTCCTATTTTCTAATCCAGACATCCATCAACTGTGTAGTCTTGTTTTAGGCGTATCAATATGACGATTGGAAATGAGAAAATTCACCTTCAAAGCCGCATGATGCCACAAGTGTTGTGCAAGCTCACACTCCAATAATATATGCTGAAACGAGTCACCTCCCTCGAAAACAAAAACACCGCGATACAATATGAAAGCCATAACTCCATAGCACTTCTTGCATGGGCGAAATTGATTGAAAACTTCAATAGAAAAATGGTCAATGCAAAGGCAACTCCTTTGTACATAGTAATTGTCGAGTCAAGGTGGTGACCGATCCTCCGCGAAGATCAGTTATTGCCAAACCAAGTGTGAATTCACCATTTGTCTCTAAAGTCCAAATCAAAACATCCATATATTCACCTCTCATAACATTTGGGAGTAAATTGAGGACATGCCCAGGCAGCCACATTTGCTAATGTATCATATTCCATCCTTGGTCACCTAGGTAGTCACAAATCCGTTTGTCCAGAGCCTCATTTGGAGCTTGCAGTACACTTTGGGTATTACACACATGCTTTGGGTGAAATCTTCATACAAAAAAGGAACTATGTCCAATCTGAATCAATACCAACATGTTTCGTTCCACTAATTCTTTTACTCCTAACATCCTTCTCCATGTGGGTGAGCAATTTTGCTGTGATGTAGCTAATGAAACATGAGCAAGACCAGCGCATATATCTCGTCCATAAAGATTTTGTAGTCCTGAACCTCCACCACAATTTCATAGCAAAAGCTTGTCGGAAATGGACCAATGATACTAAGCCGAGGCCATTAGATAGAGTGCTTTGACAAATTCTCTTCCAAGACATCCAATGCCTCCTCTTTGCTCCATTCGCTGTCCGCCATAAGAAATTTGCAAAGAGACATTCTATACGTGCCAAGACCACGGCAGGAGGATTAGAAACATATAAAATATGTAAAGTCATTGAAAATAAAATATATTTAATCAAGCGGTGACGACCTGCCATATCAAGAAGTTTTGTTTGCCACCCCTCAATTCTTACCGAGATACTATCAACAATTTTTGCAAAATGTTCCGCCTTTGCCCGCCCTTTAACTAGTGGGCTGCCTAAATACGTATTTGGAAATTCTCCTTTTACAAAACTTGTACTCGTCTGGATAACCTGCGATTGTCTGTCCCCCGTTTTTATGATACATAATATGCCGACTTCCCAATATTGACTCTCTGCCCCGACCCCAGCTTATACTTCTTCAATAATTCCACTAAATTGTTAACACTTTACTTTCCCCATTAATAAACACAATAACATCATCCGTAAAAACTTAAATGAGAAAGATGCGTCTCATGTTTAGGCAAAGTATAAGGCTGGATTTGTCCTAAATAAATTGATCTATCTAATCATCTTGAGAAAACTTCTGCTGCTAGGATAAAAAGGAGTGGGGACAAAGATTCACCTTGTTTAACTCCTTTAAAATAACCACAGGGGTAGCCATTAGTAAGAACAGAAAACCAATTCAAGGTCAAGAGATTACATACCAAGTTAAGGAGGTGGTTTGTAAACACAAAGTGCCGCAACACCTTTATCAGATTAACATGGGAGACTCTGTCGAAAGCCTTTATCATATACAAGTTGCCGCCTCTCACCCGTCTATCCAAATGTTGGTCCATTTCTTGGGCTAGTAAAATTTTATCAGAAATTAAACGGCCCTTAACAAAACCCGACTGATTAGAAGAAATCAATTTAGGCAATATTGAAGATAACCGAGCTGCTAACACTTTCGAAATAATTTTGCTGGCAAAAGAGCAAAGGGAGATGGGCCAAAAATCATTGAAGGACGATGGATTTTGAATCTGCGGGATAAGAACTATGAATGAACTTGACATTGATTTGGGTTGTGGCAAACCCGCCCAGAAATCTCGAACTGAATTCAACACATCTTGACCAACAAACTTGAAAAAAAACCTCCAGAAAACCGACCAGGACCCGATGCACTATCCTTATCAAGGGAGAAAACCGTATCATTCACCTCTCCTATAACTGGCATTTTACTCAACATAGTACTATCATCTTCTATGACAAGTCGTGGGATTGTAGCAAAAAAATTATTCATCTTCGATAACCCCATTATCCTTGGCAAAAAGACTAAAAAAATAATGCACCTTCTCGGCCAATGTGTGATCGATCTATAAGAGTTGTTCCCAAGCCGCTTGCAATACTAGAAATAGTCAATCTTTTACTTTGATTAGTACATATAGCGTGAAAGTACCTGGAATTAGCATTCCCCTCCTAGCCTTCAACCATCGCACTCTCGACTTTTGTTTCCAATAGAGCTCCTCCAACATCAAAGCTTTTTCATATTCCGTTTGTGCTTCAAGAAGTGTAGTTTTTTAGAGTTCCATGGGATATGAGTAATAATGGCTCTCGGTCTGCTTTAATTTCAATTCCGCATTAGTAAGATTTGTATGGATATCTCCAAAAGTGTCCCGATTCCATTGTTGCAAGGACCTTTTCAATAGTTTTAACTTTCCCATTAGAATATGCATACCATTCACTTCGATATGTTTTTCCCAATTTTCGATACCACCAAGCGAAATATAGAACCACTCTTTTGATGTGTCAGCCGAAAAACAATGTGCATGGGACAATGATCTGATAACGACCGATGAAGATGCTCCACTTGTGTTGAAGAAAATAATTCATTCCATCTTGTGTTGGTAAGGACCCTATCTAGGCGCTGCAATAACGGTGGACTAGAACTCCGACTCCATGAATATGGGCTGCCCACAAATCCCGCATCCAGTAATCCACAATCCTGAACTACCTCATTGAATTCTAGCATGGGGAGGGTTGCCAGGACCGAGTTAAAACTCTCGGTTAACCTTGTAACAAAATTAAAATCCCCTCCAACCATCCATGGGTCATCATGATTTTCTGCAAAACTAGTTAGCTCATTCTACAAATCCATGGGTCATCCATGGGTCATCATGACACTGTGTATATTGACAACGCGCCGTATACAAATGAACAAAAAATTGAAGAACCAACAAAATTATCCAATTTAAAATGAACCACCTGCTCATAATCACTAACTACAAACATATCAAGTGTCTCGTCCCATAAAAGCCATATTTTACTAGTCTTGTTACCAAAACAATGATCAAATCTAGTACAAGAGGCGATTAAAGCCAAATCATACAGGTGTAACATAGGTTCCAACAAAACAATTAAATGTAATCGGTGTTCCCATTTAAGATGTTTAACCCAGGCAACCGAGTCGTCATTCCCAATACCTCTAATATTCCAAATTAACAAAATCCATAATAACAAGAGATATTAATAGTAAATGAGGAGTAGTGCACATACTCATCAAAAAAACCGATGGCCTTTTTGCGCAATCCGGACCGACTTCCTAATATCACCATCATAAGTCGATTTCTTTCTTGATGTTTTATTTCTTTATGCTACTAGGGCTTCCAGTTGACCGATCAAGGGGCCTAAGTCCACCTCAATTGTATCTATTGCAATAGCTTGCATACCCTTCAACATCGTCGCCCCTGCCGCGTGACCCGCACGCTCTTTCTCTAATTAAGCCCCTATTTTCTTGGAAAAATCCACAAACTCTGACCTGCCCTCTCGTGGCACATTCTGTGACTGCTTCACGGCTTGCGAAGCCGATTTAGCCACATGTGGTATGTCATTGGACCACAACGTGGAGAGGTGAATCCGCAAATCATCCTGGCTTATCCTCAGATTTTTCTCCACCTCTCCAACATGAATCCAAGGGCGTATATTAAAGTCTTCTAGGACACAAATCATATGTAACTCACTTGACTCCGTCTCCATTCCCCTCAAAGCCGGACTCTCCTCGTTCTGCTCCTCTTCACAGGTTGAGGAGCTTACATTCAGTTCCTCTCGGGTGGGCTCAGACCTAGACCTGTGCCAATTGTTACCTCTTGATCCAATGTCTCCAACCGGCCCATCCACAATCGGTTTAACCCTAGCCTTCACAACTGGCCCATCCATAACCGGTTCAACCCTAGCCTCCACAACCGGCCCAACCCTAGACTCCGTTGGTTGTGCGCTGCCCTTTCCAATCAGCATGTTCTTGGGGTTGCCAACGACTTTGCCAGATTTCAGAATCTATGGCGCAGCCCCGGTCTTCTCAGGTGGAGGAACTATTTTCCTACGTAAGGGTTGGCTTTCCAACATGGGGACTCTCATAAAGATCCTCGCAACCACAAACAAGACTCATTCATGGATACAAACAAATATTACACCAAAATACATTTGCAAAATTAGAAAGAATTTCCATTGATGGTTAGGAAAATATAAAATAAAAGTCTAAAAGATCTTTGTTTGTCTACATACTTAAAAGTAGGAAAACATCATTTTAAATGAACCGACACTAACAATTAATCGTAAAGGAAAACAAAACAGATCACAGTAGGAATTTTTTGGCCTATGTGTCATTTTACAGCAATGTAAATCCAAATTGGAAAAACAACCCTGAGCGAAGTTGTATATACATGGAAGTCCTTAAGTAACGTATGCATAGAGGATAATATAATATGTTTTATGTAATCTTTGGGGAACAAAATGTCAAATTTTACATGGTTTTAAAAGAAAATGTGCATTTTTTAAATAATTCAGTGCAACCTCGCCAACCTGTATCAATTTCCATTAAAGAAGGTCTTAAGTTTACCTGCATTTATTCCTGACCTCACCGTCACATATTCCATACTCTCCACATGATTTAATACTAGCAAATTCAAAGCTTCAGACATGGCAAAATGTTCAACTTCTTCTTCTCCTTCAACATCAAACGTTACCTACATAAATCATCTTCTTCCAAGAACCTTCCACACCGTACTCATTCAACTTCAAAACATCAAACATTAGAAATCCAATATTCTTGATAGTCCTATGAAATGAAAGATATCCATTAATTATTTCTAAGATTCTAAGAAATCTACTGTCAAAGGCCTTGAAAACCGGCCATGGTATATAGTAAAAAGTCTCATTTTTCATATCAAATGCGACAATATGGCCCTCTCCTTCTTCTAACTTCCAATGCAAGCGCTCGTTGAATATTGTTTCCAACCCAGATAACCCACATTGTAGCTTTATGTATGGGAAATCTACATCTAACCTCTTCCAGAAATTTGAGTTCAAGCTAAAAACCCATCCAGCATAGTCCATCCCTTTTAATTTATCTAACACATTAGAGCATAGCACTTGGATTAATTAGGCAAGCATTTAAATTATCTAGAATGAGAGCTACATAGACTATATTACACCTTTTTTAGATATACTCTGGATTTACTACTTTTAAGCATTTATTTGGATTGCACCATTCCAACAACAAAATTTGCCACTCGGTTACAAAAGTCTTTTTTAGGAGAAATATTTTTTTATATCTATCACTAATATTACCTTGGTAAAATCTTGGATTTTAATTAAGAGAATAAAGAATGGAGGATAATTTCTAAAATAAGACATAAAACTCGATTAACTTTCCAAAATAACAGACAACTAAAAACAAGAAGTATTACATACGCCACTCCCTTCATATTTTCCATAGTCTCATGAGCATAATCTTCAGTGGCGTCAAAGATCTGAGAAGGTGCCAGCAAAAAGACGAACAGTTAAAGAAGTCAGGCGACCAAGAGCATTTGGCCGGCCTGTTTTATCACAATAAAGCAGACCATAGAGAATGACGAGGAAGAGAACGGAGATGACTATGAGATGTTACGCAGAAATGTCATGGAATATCAGCGTACCATGAAAGAATACTATGAATCTGCTGTTGCTGCATATGCTAAAACTGATCAAGAAAGAGCAAAAAAACTTCTGGAAGAGGACATTTTTTTATGCAGAAGAAAAATCTGCTCAAAAGCTTCTGAAAAGAAATGACGAGGAAGAAATGATTTTTGATTTGCATGATTTTGATCCAAAAGAAGCTGTGCGCCTTTTGAAAGTTCATTTGATTTCTCTTTCTGGCATCTCATCTTTGCATGTTAAGGTATTAGCTGGGAGCAATGATGAAGATGCAAACCACGAGCGCCGGAAGAATATGATCACAAAGCGTATGAGCAACTCTAGAATGAGAAGAATGATGAACATTTCATCATCTTGTGGTGTTAGTGGAATCACCCACTAACTCCACTTCCCCACTATTCTCTCCTCACTACTCTCTTACACATACGCACTCTCTCACACAAGACATGTGCCGATTTGGACCTGGTCCAACTGGTTCGGTCAACCATAGAAATGGTTCTCAGTCGATCGGAGTGACAAACCGTTTTGGTCGACCCGAGACAGCTCTCGATCGACCGGTTCCGGTCTTTTTGGGTCCGGTTTGGCCCAATCCAATCGAACGCCCAATCCACTCGAGCCTGCCTAATATAATTGAGCACATATATCAAATGTAAACTACAACAAGCCCAATCGAGTTGATTATAGTGTGCGACCCTTTAGGTATTTGCTATGTTGGTCGTGGCAACAATTGCCAACAGTAATGAGAGGTATCTAGCAACACATCACTACTCCCAATTCATAAATAGTCCTGGCGATTCAAGTAACCACAAATATGATCTTTTGCATTAATCCCTTTGTCCTCGATATATAGATTGAACAAAATTCACGGAGTATGTCAAGCTTATATAATCCAATCAGTTGGCTTCTTGATTCCTGAGTAGACTAATCAAATGACATTAATATCTCATATTAATTCACTTGTTCATGACCATGAATTAGTCTCACTCAATCAAGGGGCCCAAGATATCACTCATGTTATATAGGAGGAACAAATCCTCTATCTATCACACCTCATCCTAACATGAATCATAAATACACCCAACAAATGCATTTATAGCCCATCTAGTTACAAACGACGTTTGACACCATTAGCCAAGCAGGAAATCTCGTTTGATCTCAAGTCGAAGGATTTAGGTGCAAACAGAATCATCATAAGAACACTGTTGACATTCATATAACAATCCATGAAGTGCTCTTATAAGCGGGTCAGTCTAGTATCAAATACCCATGTGTTTGATTTAATATCACGTATTTAATCACAACACATACTAGTCTCCACACATTATTATTGTCATAAAATTCCACAATAATGAATTACTATGGACATTTTAGAATAGTTTATGTTTTAATACAAAAGCACGACCGTATTCAAAACACTAATAATGGAATTCATGCCTTAATATTTCATCACTTGAAAGAAAATACAACAATTTCTCATGTACACTAAAGACAACAACATTGCATTTAAGTGTATATTGTACAACTATCTCTTGGTATCTAATACCCATGCTACAAGTATGGCGATCATGTTGCTGCTATGTCAATGGCTTCGTTAGTGGGTCGGCGATGTTATCGTCCGTGTGAACATTGCAAAACTTCACATCTCCTCTATCAATGATCTCAGGGATCATGTGATACAGCCGTAATATGTGTTTAGACCTTTGGTGAGACCGTGGTTCCTATGCTTGAGATATGGCTCCAATGGCATCACAATAGAGATCAATCGCTTTCGAAATGCTAGGCACCAAACCAAGTTCAGTAATGAACTTTTGGATCTAAATAGCTTCCTTAGCAACATCTGATGCAGCTATATACTCGGCTTCGGTTGTAGAATCCGCAATGGTCGCTTGCTTTAAACTCTTTCAGCTCACAGCACCGCCGTTTAGGCAAACAACATAACCCGATTGCGATCTGAAGTCGTCTCTATTTGTTTGGAAACTAGAATCAGTGTAACCAGTTACAATGAGCTCGTCTTCCCCACCATAGATTAAGAATGTGACCTTAGTCCTTCGTAAATACTTCAGAATGTTCTTAACGGCTATCCAGTGACGTTTACTGTAAGTAGACTGGTATCTACACTTTGTACTCAAAGCATACGAGACATCTGAGCGAGTACACAACATAGCGTACATGATAGATCCAATTGTGAAGCATATGGAATATCACTCCTGCGTTCTTTCTCATCCAATGTCTTAGCACACTGTTGTCTTGAAAGAACCATACCTAGTGTTATAGGACAAATGCCCTTTATGGACTATTGCATGCTAAACTGATTTAGCACTTTGTCTATATATGTACTATGACTTAGACCAAGTAGTCTACATTATCTATCTCTATAAATATTAACTACTAAGATAAAGCTTGCTTCACTTAAGTCCTTCAGAGAGACACATTACCCCAACCAGACCTTTACAGATTCCAAGGTTGGAATGTCATCTACATACAAAACCAGGAATACCACCGAGTTTCCACTAAACTTCTTATAAACACAAGGTTCATTAACATTCTTGATAAAACTGAACTCGAGCACGACTTCATCAAAACTTCGATTCCACCTTCTAAAAGCTTGCTTTAGTCCATAAATGACTTCAATAGCACATACTTTATTTGCATTATTTGGATCGACAAAACCTTCGGGTTGTATCATATACACGATCTAGGTTTCCATTAAGGAAAGCTATTTTGACATCCATTTGCCAGATTTCATAATAGTAGTATGCAACTATACCAAGCAAGATGCGAATGGATTTGAACATAACTAAAGGGGAAAAGGTCTCATCATAGTCAATACCATGAATCCGTTTAAAACCTTTCGTGACAAGTCACCCCTTGTACGTTTGAAAATTCTCTTCCATGTTAGTTTTCAATTTGAAAACCCACTTGCACCTTATTAGGGTTACCCCCTCAAGTGCATCTACCAAAACCCCTGACCCTGTTTTTGACCATGTAAATGGCCTTGGACTTGCCTATTTCCTTCATGTCAGTCCTCAACAGGTTCAACAATTTTGGGAAAGGTTTCTCTATCTCATTAATGTTGTAGTTTAATACCACCTTACTAAATGATCCAAGCAACTATTGCAGAATCAAATCAGTGGATAACTCCTGGCCAATAAGAAATCCCAGTCTTTCGAGACTCTCAATATAGCCTGTCATTTTCATAACGTGAGTTCCGACTGGTGTTCCCTCTTCCATTTTGCACTGAAATAGAGATTTTGACACATCGAATCTCTCTTGGCGGGTGGATCCTGAAAGAGTTGCCTTAAATGATCAATCATATCGAAAACTCCCATTTCCTCATGTTGCTTTTGAAGCACAGAGGTCATGGTCACTAACGATAAGCATTTCTTTTAGCTAGCAGAGCCCTCGCGGCTGGTGGATCAGGAATTTGTTCCTCGAGAACTTACAACTTTTTCTCGTGCTAAAGAACGATTCTCAAGTTCCTGTACGGTCAAGGAAGTTTCCTAACTCAAGTTTGTTCTTCTCGAGGACGGATCACAATGATAAAGTGTTTGATGCAACGATTGCATTCGCCATTATTTCTACAAAGAAGAGTTTGCAAAATTTTAGTTGTCATATTTTAACATCATTAATAGGAATTAATGATTCTCCCACTATTTACTTCAAATGAATAACTCTGAAGTACTCATTCGGAAAGTTCAAAACTTTCTAGCAGGACCAAGATCAATATTTCATCATTCTGAAGGCCGCTTCATACACTACAAGAAAAACGCCTATTCACCGTAGCGAAACCACAGCTAATACACCATTCATTAGCTACGGAATTACCACGGAAAAAAACCGTAGCGATATTCGCGTCGCTAAATTAAATGAACTACGGAATATTAATCCGTAGCTAAGTAGCTACGGAAATTCCGTAGTTAACTTTCCCCCGGGTCACTTAAAATGGGTATGGTAATGACGGATTTGCTACGGAATACTTTTAATTTAACTACGGAATAACTACGATATTTATTTTCTTTTTTAAAAATTAATTTAATTGGCTACGGAATATTTTTTATTTCACTACGGAAGAGCTACGATATTTATTTTTTTTAAAAAAATAAATTTAACGTGCTACGGATTAGCTACGGAACATTTTAAATTTAACTACGAAAGAACTACGGTATTTATTTAATTTTTAATAATAAAATTTTATTGGCTACGGAATATTTTAATTTAATTTAATTGTTGGCTACGGAAATATTTATTAAAATAATAGCTACAGATTAGCTACAGAAATATTCATTTAAATAATATAAAATAGAATTATTTCCGTAGCTAATCTGTAGCTATTAGATACGCTTTTACCAGAAAATGTATATATGCTACTAGCTCCCTGCCAAAACAGAAATGATACCAAACAATTTATATGCACAATCTGTCTTAAGCTATTATTTCAAGCCAACTAAGCAAACAAAGTTGAGCACAATCTAAGTCAAATACTTAATACAATCCAAGCAAAAAACATAACACAATCCAAGACAAAAGCCTAATACAATCAAAGTGTTCAAGTTAAAAAATTAAAACTATCCAAACAACAAACTTAAAACATCTAAGCAACAAACTTAAAACAACTATCATCTAAAGGTGGTAATCATCTGCAGCGATGGTGTCGTCTAAGTCATCCATGGACTCATCATCGTCATCGCCATGATCTGTCATCATCATTGTCAAGCAATCCAAAATCAACGGGAACTCGACATTGCTCAACTTAAGAATTTGCTTTTCCATCTCTATGATCTTCTTCAACTTTTTGTCAAACTTTCCCTTGATCTTCTTCTCAATTGTTTTGGTCAATGCCGCAACTTGGGTGGATGACAATGGCATCTCCATAGATCCACCAACAGATGTGCTCTCCCCACACAACCTTTGAGATATTGAACCAAGTCCATATGCATGACCCTTCTTTAAACCCTCAACCTGTAGCATCAAACCAACATCATCAGGTGCAGGTTGTCCCGTTTCATTAGATTGTTGGGTAGCTTTCTCCTTTAGACTCTCAAATGCTTCCTGAAATGATTATCAATGTCAGTAATACTAGAATTAAAATTCTGTATCAATATTAAAAAAATTTGAAAGAATGTGTTGAAAGTGAAACTTACACTGATTCTTCTTCTTCTTCCATACGAATCACATCGTCATCTTCTCTTTGTGTGTTAATAGTAACAAATTATGCGTCGCCCGACTCATGAACAAGTTGTCCAACCTCTAATATTGACATGTCAATGTGACAAGTTTGACCATCTCGAATATCTTCTTGATATGCTACGAGCACCTCTGGTACATCAATTGTTCGGGGTTTAGACCTACATACGGCCCACCAATCCGATCTTGCTCTTTTACTATCGAGATACGTAGTGTAATATACTTGCTCGGCTTGGTGTGCAAACACGAAAGGATCGAACCCTCGATACCTTTGTTTTCGATTGATTTCTACGACTTTGTACAATGGATGCACCTTCATACCCCTATTTTCCATCGGGTCAAACCATTCACACTTGAATAGTATAGTTAGGTATAAATCCTTTGGTGTACAGATGCATTTTCACTAATTCAGACTTCTCGAACCTCCTATTCTTACATTTAACACATGGACACCTAATTTCACCTATACTAACATCAGGAGACAATCTCAGTGCCCATTCCACAAACCGATCAATTCCACATTTAAACTCATCACTCAATTCGCTACCTCCTGGTCTCAACCGCCTATACATCCAACTACGGTCCTCCATAGACACAAACCAGCCTGCATTTGAGACAATGTAATAAAGCTACAAAGATTACCAAAATAATACCATTCAAGTTATTTATGCACAGCAGATCTAACATTAAGAAACAAGATGAAAAGGATATAATCAAGCATGAAAGCAAAGTAAGGGTGTGATTTGAAACGGTAAGCAACATCTTTCCTTAGAGGTCCAACTAAAGTTGATGTCCACTAGAGGAAAATAGATGGCATATCTATTCACATCATAAACATTTCAGAAACTTATTTAACAAAATAAAGTAACAGGAAGTTCACAGCTAGGATATAGCAAAAGTAATTATAGAAGCATAGTAATGAACTGTGATTACTTTAGTTGGTTGCCTTTTCCATTACAAAGGACAACAACGGTTTGACAAGCAAGAGATTTATAGAGAACTAAATAAGTAAAAGAAACGTGATCGCCAAAGTTGACATCTACATATCTATTAATAAATTACTCATCATATCTCATAACTAAGTCCAACTACAGCACATACTCGAACAAAGAAATCATTCAAGCATATCAGAAAGGCAAACATGGACGTGGTTAATATATTCACATGAAGAGGCATATAAATTGCGGCCACATCAATCAAATACATTGGAAGATTCATGATCTATTTTAAAAAAAAAAAAAACTTTAAAGATTCATCAGTTTTAAATAAGACCCACAAAATGCTCTTAAAAAGTTATCAAGTTTCGTACCCTATTAAACAAATCAAACAAACCTAGAAGTATTTTCAGTACTATTTCTTGTTCTGCTCTGGGGTTTGGCGAACCAGCAACGGAAACAGTATCTTGGTATCAGTAGAGAAAAGACCAAACTGTAGGGAAAAAAATTCAGAAATTTCAGAAAATTAACAGAAAATTAATTAATTTAGTGAAAAATAACAGAATAAAAACTAGATGTGAAAAACAAAAATGAAATGCAGACTGTGGGTAGTGTCGTATATCTCCGAGACCTTAATTCTCTTGTCAAAGACCAGAAATTAGAGAGAGCGGGTGGGATTTTGGTAACAAATCAAGGAGAGAGATATATACAGAGAAATGTAGTGAATTACAAAGAAACTTGGCGGTGGTTATGGAAGATTTGGTAGAGGTGGTCAACGTGATGGTCGATATGGTGGTGGTTGCCGGGAAGGTGGAGGTGGTGGTTATGGCGGTGGTGGTGATCGTAGTTACTCGAGCAGAGGTGGTCGACGTGATGGTGGATATGGTGGTGGTTGTCGGAAAGGTGGAGGTGGTGGTGACCGTGTGTTCTGGTGGTGGAGGTGGTGGTTATGGTCGATTGTGTTATGGCTGAGGTGGCGGTGCTTCTGCGATGGAGTTTGGAGGAGTTAAATGTTAGGTTTAGAGTTTTGCTGGGTTGAGATGTATTAGTTTATTTTTATTTTTGTTTTAAAAATACATCCCTCTACGGAATTGTTTTATATTTTAGATAATATTTTTTTTTTGGGGGGACTATGCTATTAGTTAAATTTATTTTTTTGTTGGGTAATATATGCCGCTACGGTTTAGCTACGGAAATAAAATAAAATATAATATCAAAAAATAATCCGTAGCTATTCTGTAGTAGAGGTAGCTATGGAAGGGCACACAAAAATAATTAATAAAAGTTCACATATGTTTTCTACAGAAATTCCGTAGCAAACAAAAAAAAAATTTAGCACCAATATTTCCGCCAATAAAATCCTCGTATTCGTAGCAACTCCGTAGCTACGGATAATTAGTAAAAAAATTCAAGCGGATTTTATTTATTTTCTATTTTTGTGGACTATTTAATTAGTTAAATTTTTTTTGTTGGGTAACAGATCCCGCTACGGAAATAAAAAAATATAATATCGAAAACAATATGTAGCAAATCTGTAGTAGAGGTAGCTACGGAATAGCTATGGAAGGGCACACGAAAATAATTAATAAAAGTTCATATATGTTTGCTACGGAATTTCCGTATCAAACGAAAAAAAAATATTCCCGCCAATAAAATCCTCATAGTCGTAGCAATTCCGTAGCTACGCATGATAAGTTTAACCCGCAAAAAAAAACCCGCGAATTTTGCTACGGCTGTGCTACAAAATAGCTATCGATAATTATCCGTAGCTATTTTGTAGTTAATATAGAAACATTAACTACGGAAATAATTCTGTAGCTACAATCCGTAGCGAATAGGCGTTTTTCTTGTAGTGAGCTACTATACACAAGAAAAAGATGTAGGTAAGCAACACTTGCTAATCACATAAATTATGTGACTCTTGGTTGGTTAAGTAGGCAACGATTACCCTTAGTACATAAATGCACATCTTAATCATTTTGCCTCCGGATTCTCAACCATTGAGGTAATTCGGTTAAGTATGACCCAAGGTTGACCAACGGATATCACTAACTTTTCCTTCTTGCCTCACCAGGATAAACATGTGCTAATTCCACTCGGAAGTTCACACTACTGTTGATCTTGGCCTTGACGAGGGCCCTGCTTGGAAGGAAATAAACTTAATATTAAAAATTTGAAGGATTTTTAAATTGTCTCACCAAACGGTGTATAACCTGATTATATATTTTGAACATGAATCACATGCATCAGGCATCTCATGAAAAATATATAAAAAAGTAATTAAACCGAGACATAATAATAGCCCCTATACGAATTTTCCAAGCCAACGGAAAATCCTAGGTCAATCTAAAGGTGAAAAAACAATAAACATATCTATTGTCTTTCGCCTCCTTGTGGTTTCCTCCATCTGATGGACGCCTTTCTTGATAACATGTTACATATGTAAGAACATAAAATTCTATTCTATATTTTTACCTAATTGAAAGAATTCTCGAGTTACATTCGTGATTAAAAGTACAACACGAATTGATAAGATATGGAACGACACGCATGCCTTATTATAATTAAAGCTACTACTATGCACCATGCTAAAAAAACACGACAATCATGCTAAGAGTGCAAATACACACTGCCTGCCCATTTTCGGTCGACCCAAGCCATATTCCCGGACGACCGCGATAAGGAAGTAACCGAAATAGTGTAAAAATTAGGCCACCTTGGTCGACCCATAACATTTCTATTCGACTGGCCTGAAATCAGACTAGCCTCGGTCGACCGTGATTGCTTACCGGTCGTCCAAATTCTAGGCAGTAGAAAAGTCCCATTTTACCTCTTCCGGTTGACCGAACCTTTGCTAGAAAACAACCACAACACGAATTTACAATTCGTTTAACACTTAAACGACTTCCCAGAGGCTGTAGAAAGGTAAATACATCACATGCCATGCATTATCAGACTTCTAAAAAAATCAAGATGACAAATAATCAAAGTTATTGCGTTATCGTGGATCGAAGGAAAATTTTGCCACCAAAATGCTGCTAAAATAAATAGTGAGGGATTACACTGCTTTAAAGGATCTACTCTCGAGAAAGAACCAAAACTCTGTGATAAGAAGTATACATCAACGTCGCCCGGATTCTGCTACTAAGAACCACCAACAACATCTTTAAGACTCATATTTCTATTGGTATCCACACACCAACCAATTGTCTTGTTACTCCGAGTCTCATATGCTAGTCCAAAGAACTCCAAAGTTTGAAAACACTTTTCCAGGAATCCACAAAGTATAGGACACTTAGGAAAATCGTATTTTCTTGTCTTTTGATTGTTCTTAAGAGTGTGTAAAAGAGAGATGAAAAATCAGCATTTTCTCCTCTTTTGGCTCAGCTAGGAAATAGGGAGAATATAGAGAAAAACAACAACTCTAGAATGAGAAGAATGTTGAACATTTTATCATCTTGTGGTGTTAGTGGAATCACCCACTAACT
Organism: Vinca minor; assembly: GCA_026122235.1. Taxonomy (NCBI): domain Eukaryota; kingdom Viridiplantae; phylum Streptophyta; class Magnoliopsida; order Gentianales; family Apocynaceae; genus Vinca; species Vinca minor. Next base: position 1,550,636 of record JAOCZM010000232.1, read on the forward strand.
CCACTTCCCCACTATTCTCTCCCCACTACTCCCTTACACACACTCTCTCACACACAAGACATGTGCTGGTTTGACCTGGTCTAACTAGTTCAGTCAACTAGAGAAATGGTTCTCGGTCGATCGGAGTGACAAACCGTTGCGGCGGTCGACCCGAGACAGCTCACGGTCGACCAGTTTCAGTCCAACTGGGTTCGATTTGGCCCAATCCAATCAAACGCCCAATCCACTTGAGCCTACCCAATCTAATTAAGCACATATATCAAATGTAAACTCTAACATCAAAATCGTAATTATACTGTCACAAAAAGAATCATACAGGGTGTCATAAAGGATCTGAGTTGAACTTTGTCCATGATAAAAATATTTAATTTTAAATCAATGTTTACATTCACTCTTATTCAAGCAATAAAATATATACTACCTTAATGTTGGTACCGCCGTTGTCTCTCATATTAGCATTAATATTATGGTATTATTCAACCCCCAACCCCCAAAAAAAATTAAAAAAGAAATAGCCATTATTTTATGAAAGATACAAATTATGGTAAAGATTTTAACATTGGTACTCAAATTAAAAGTTTTCAAGTTGCTTTAGGAAATTATATAAGAACTCCCCCAAAAAAGAAAAGGAAAAAGAAACCAATTATCCGCATCATCATCGTCTCCCTAATAAGCAAGGTTGTTAAAATCGAGATTCTACGTAGACTCGGTGGAGGGGTGAAAAATCGTATCGAGAAATTATTTTATATGTATATATATATATATATATATATATATATGTGTGTGTGTGTGTGTGTGTGTGTGTAACAATAATTAACATATAAATCATATCATTTGATCCAAAAATATGGGGAAAAAAAAATCATTGAACATAGTTTCACAAGTTTTTTCAAAAGACAATAAAGGAACAAAAGTTCATAATAAACAACTTATAAGTCTTTCAAAATATAAAAATGCAACTACACATAATTCTTAACATATAAGTCTTTCAAAAGATCAAAATAAAATAAAGTACGTAATAAGTTTATGATCTAAGAGAGCAACACATTCAAAGACTTGAATTTTGAACCACCGTCACTATCATCATCCTCCATATCATTTACGTCTTCATCAAACTCATCATCATCATGAGGAAGCTCTAAATTGTCAAAGGATGCATCGATAGCACTAGTAGTAGCATCACGTACAAATTCTACATTGTCTTCTTCTTCTTCCAAATCCAACTCAGGATTCTCATCTACAATCCAATCATCATCCGAAGAAAGATCATCAAGGTTATATTCCTTCGACTTTCGAGCTCGCTTATTCTTACCCAATTTTGCATTAGCCATCACGTAAACAACATCATTCATTTTCTTTTGCTTCAAACGGTTTCTTCTCTTGGTGTGAACCTCGGTGAAATTGACATATTGTATGTCACATACATATCCTCATAAAAACAAAACAAATAAAGAAACCTAGCAAGACAACAACTACAAGGAACTATCACAAACATAAACATCACATCTTAACATCAAGAAACCTAGCAGAACCACATCCTTGGCTGAAGAACAAATTACCACCACAAACATAAATAGCACATGAACTAAGGTCATAATAAAATAAAATTCATTTCGATAAAATTTTACCATTTCAAAGGCACTCCAATTACGTTTGCAACCAGAGGAACTACATGTCATTGAAGCTCTGGATACTCATCACCATAAGATTCCCACCACTGTGCTGTATTCTTTGTTTGAATTCCAGCAATTGCAACTTCACTACCAAAAAATCCTGATCGACTTTTAAAATACTCAAGTTGAGAATCTATCTTGGCAACTTCATCCATGCTTTCCACCATCCTTTGCATGCACTCATATAGTCCATGTTTAACCTCGTAAGGAGGTTTAAAATCGGGACTATAGTGAAATCGAGGATTCAAGTAGTATCCCGCGGCATGTAACGGCCTATGCATTTGCCTATCCCATCTTCCATCAATGATCTCCAGAAACGGCTCATACCTAAATAATGAAGAAAGACAAATATGAATAGATCTCCAAACTATAAAGTCAAAAATAAAAATTATAACATATTTGTTATTTACCTTCTCTTTACGCCGTTGAATACAACTTTTATCTTCTCCTTAGCTTGAATCATTTCTTCATAAATGAAACCCATGGAAGGTTTCTCATCTGAATCCACCAAACGAAGCACTTTAATGATCGGATAAGCACCTCTCAAGCATATCACAATATTTTTCCAAAACTCCTTATCCAAAATCAAATCCTCAATGAACTTTCCATTTTTAGATTTCGAGAGTTTACCGGATTTCCACTCATTTGAAGTGAACATTCTTATCAATGCTCCCTTGTTATCATTCAAGCAACCCAAAGTCAAGTAAGAAGTTGCAAAACGAGTAATGGCCGGTCTTATCAAATCACCCCCTTTGGTAAACTGATGGAGCAAACAAATTAGAGTAGTCCTCGAATAAATATAGGTTGTAACCTTCTTGCCATTTGCAATTGTCTCCTTATGGATCGAGATCTTCTTCTCAAAATCCTCTAACATTAAGTCAATACAATGTGCTGCGCAAGGTGTCCAATACAACATTTTCCTTTTCTGCATTAACATCTCCCCGGCTGCTTTATAATTTGCTGCATTGTCTGTCACGATTTGTACGACGTTTTCTTCTCCAACCTCCTCGACAATATCATCCATCATCTTGAAAACTTTGTCTGCTGTCTTGGATATAGATGATGCATTAATAGACTTCAGAAAAACAGTTCCTTTAGGACTATTAACTAGGAAATTGAGTATAGTCCTTCTCCTCCGATCGGTCCACCCATCTGTCATTATAGTGCAACCCGTTTTCTTCCAATAAACCTTGTGATCGCCTAAGTCCTCCTTGGTGGAATCGACCTTTTGCTTCAGGTACTTGACTCTAATCTCATGATAAGATGGCGGCTTGAATCCTGGACTATGCGTTGCAACCAATTCAAACATCTTCTTAAACTCATCACTATTGGCTACATTAAACGGTATAGCATTGTTGTAAAAGAAAGTAGCAATCTCTTGGCACGCTTCTTCCCGAGTATTCTTCTTCAAAATGCTACTCACCGTGGATTGACTACTAATCCATTTTCTCTTGAAAATATTTGCAGAACTTTACTTGATCTTTAATCGTCAATTTGTGAACGGATTAGTGCAGATTGGGATTTGGGATTCCCTGTCCCGTCCCCTTCTTTCTTCTCCCAGAAATGAATATCGATTTTTTTGTCCTTTTTTTTTTGTTTAGAGAACATTAAAAATTAGGTGGACTTTCTAAAAAAATAAATAAAATTAGGTGACCCGGCCCAAAATTAAAAATAACCCGACCCATCATACTTTTGGTAGAATCGGTAGAATCGACCGATTCTACGACCGATTCTACTGATTCTACCCCGATTCCACCAGATTGCGATTCTACTCACGATTCAACACGTTGTGCCTCCGTAGAATCGTACGATTCTACGTGTTGACTCGCGATTTTAACAACAATGCTAATAAGGGAAATAATGTGTATGTCCCAACTGGATGTCTCATTTCTTTTTCCAATTCAGAATTCGCTGCAAGAATGTTTCTCCAATTTCATTTTTTAAGTATTTATTATTTATATTCACGTGATTAATTGGGAGTGATTGAGACAAATATAAAAACACCAGTTAAAGTTACATGAATTGTTGCCATAAAAAGAAATAAGAATCATTTTCTTGGCCTTCAGTCCATTTCTGATCTTTTGGGGATAAGACACTCTCCCCAAACTGCTTCTATCTTCAATGGCGGCCTCCGCAACTTCGCTCTCCAACTTCTCTTCCCTTTCCCTTTCCCTTCATAGTCCACTGCGCCTTACTCACCACCGTTAAGCCTCGTCCCCTTCAATACCCACCTAAAAGCCCATAATTCTTCTCTCAAAGCCCACTAGATTGAGCAGCCCAATACAGGTAAATCCTCGACCTAGAAGAAATTTCAACATTTGACACTCCTTAAAAACCGGAAGACTTCATCGCAACCCCTACTTTCTATGATATGCCATTAGAATCAGAAGACGAAATTGCTAAATCCTACGAAATAATCTACGGTGCGGCTTACAATAGGGAGACGTTTCATGGAAATGACATTTATGCCATGGATTCTAAGTTGAAGAAAACTAGTGGGTTTAGTGGGAAAAGAAAGAATGAGAAAGTTAAAGATGGGTTTGAGGAGAAAGTAGTTCAAGTGAGGAGGGATACTAAAGTTGTTAAAGGCAATGTTTTTAAAATCCTGATTTAAATCGTTAAATCTACGATTTTACAACTCTATCGAAGGAAAACGATTTGAATCGGAAGTAAAATCGAAATCTGGTAAAATCGGAGTTGAATCGTAGAATCGGATTGTAAAATCGTACGATTTTACTATTCCACAAATTTACTATTTCAAGGCGGATTTCGGCTATTTTCAGGCTGAAATTTGCTATTTTCATGCAGGTTTCGGATATTTTTAGACAAAAATTGGCTATTTGCAGGCGGATTTCAACTATTTCCAGACATAAATTGCCTATTTCCAGACGAATTTCAATTACTCGTTAATAAGGTCAAAATTATTTGTTCAGTTCTCTAAGTTTCGTATTATAATAACATCTTGGTGTTCATATTTGTTGCTTATTTACAGAATCGGTGGTCTGATATTTTTGTGGTTTATTTTATTTTAATGTTTGAAATATTTATAAGTTAAAAATTATATTTTTTCGCGTTTTTATATTTTAAAAAAATTTGTGAAATTATGTTTTATGGATTTTCGCATATTGTTAGACCATACGATATGATTTATATGTTAATTATTGTTATTTATATATAAAATATATAATTTAATTTTTTGGTACGATTTTACGATTTATTTTACGATTCACGATTTTACGATTTTTCACCCTCCACCGATTCTACCTAGAATCCCGATTTTAACAATCTTGGTTAAAGGTGGTAAGCAATTGCTTTTTAGGGCAATTGTTGTTGTTGGAGATAAGAAGGCTCAGGTTGGTGTTGGAGTTGGGAAAGCTAACGAGGTTATTTCAATTGTTCAAAAATTGGCTGTTAATGCTAGAAGGAATATTGTCACGGTTCCTATGATAAAGTATTTGACTTTTCCTCACAGGTAATTTGCATACCAATTCGCATTAACGCTCTCTGTGATAATTTTAATAATAATCATATATACACCTAGCGTTTACTTTGTTTTAGTTTAGGATATATGAATAAAAATGTATGTTACATATCTGATATTGAACAATAGGATGACAAAGCTGATGGAGATTATGGGGTTGCAAAAGTAATGTTTAGACCAGCCTCACCTTGTACTGGAGTGATTGCTAGAGATGACTGAGAATTGTTCTGGAAATGGCAGTTGTCGAGAATGCGCTAGGAAAGCATTTTGGAAGCAACAATGCAAGAGCAACAGTTATGGTTGTCTCGTAAATGATCGCGGTATCCCAATGGAAGAGCTCGGGAAGTAAATAATTTTAAAGTAGTTCTCTTATTGTAACCAGAATTCTTTCACATTTGTACTAATGTGCAGGGACTGCAAAGGAGTAGAGAGTTGGCAAAAGGTGAAGTGGAACTATGAGTTTCAACGGAGCACGTGTTGCAGCCCTAGCTGTAGGGACTTGTACTTTTACTTTTCCTTCAGGGCTTGTTTTGGGTTTAGAAAACTGTTTCTATGTACCAAGTTTAACTAAGAATATTATTTCAGTTTCTTGTTTGGACAAGAAAGGTTTTGAGATTTCAATAAAAAACCAACGATTGTCGTTATTTTTGGATAATATTTTTTATGCAAGCGCCTCTTTGATTAATGATCTTGTAAAACACAAGAGGGGGGGGGGGGGGTGAATTGGGTTTTAGTCGAACTTGGGAACTTTTTCGAAACTTAGCAATGCTAGTAGAAGTTTATGCAAGATGAGCAAATGCAAAACTAAACCCAACAACAAGACAAAGGATTTAGAGTGGTTCGATTCACTTAGAATCTACATCCGCTACCTTGAGCCGCACCCAAGGATTTCAACAACTTCACTAAGAAGACTTTTTACAAATGTGGCTAACTCACTAAGAGTTTTACAACACAACCACAATACAAAAGCTCACTAAGAACTTGCCCACACAAAGTAGGACTTTACAAATTGCCCACACAAAGTAGGACTTTTACAAGAATTACCCAATCACTTAGAAAGGGAATTGAATGTTTAAAGAACAAGGTCGATCACTCTTATAAGTGAGAAATATACCTTTGAAGTACAAGAATGTTTAAGCTCTTTTTAACATATGAATTCCACTCTTTGTCTTGCTTTTTGAAAGAAGACCTTTGAATGAATTAGATCATGGAGATCAAGTGTTTTTTCTTTGAAGGTGTTTAGACTTGATAAGAAATCAATGTAAATTGTATGTACAAGTCTTAGAATGATTCTCTAGCTTTGGAGTATAAATACATTTCAAAATAGGCTGAAAATCGAGTCTCCAACGGTTAAATAACGGCTAGAAACTTACAGAGTTCGGTTGACCGAAGTTCAACCTCGGATGACCGAAGCCATACTTCGGTTGACCTATCATAAAGTCGGTCGACCGACTTGGCCCTTAGGTCGGCCGAAGCTCCATTTCAAACCTCTCTGTTTCTGCTCGGTTGATCCGAGCTTGAGCTCGGTTGACCGAACTTCTTAGCTGATTTTTCACACGTTTTGAAATCTTTTGAAGTCTTTAAAAGTCTAAAAAGTTTTCCTAAAAGGTAACAAGTAAGAACACTTGGAAAACCATTTTAAAAGACTTAGACTTAGAAAACAAAGGCTTTTGAAATACGAACACTTGTAAGGATCATTTTGAAACTAAGCCTTTTGAAAACGTGTATGTGTGCATGCAAGACTAGAGTGTAGAGCTTATGTTCATAAGAGCTTTGGTTAGAGCTGTATAAGATCAAGACTTATAATGACAAAGCTAATCTAACCAAACCTAAGTCTTCAATCTTCAATCCTGAAAGATGAGCCTAGAATAATACGACTTTGAATCTTGATCATGGCTTGATTGAAGTACTTAGAGCTTCCAATATTAGTTCCTATATTCTATCACAAAGATATAAACATTAGACACAACATCAAGTGTTTGTCCATTATCAAAAACCGAGTTTGATCGCCCTTAGGGCTAACAGGTCTATATATTTTAGACCTTGATATGCCAATTTTAAATATAAATACAAAAAGGATTAAGACTAATGATTCTAATCCAACATACCTCTGGCATTGTCGCTTAGGCCACATAAACGAAGACCACATATCCAAGCTCCATAAAGATGGGCTGTTGGAATCATTTGACTTCATGTCTTATGATCGATGTGTATCTTGTTTATTGGGTAAGATGACAGCATCACCTTTCACTAATCTAGGTGAGAGAGCCGATGCTTTATTAGGACTAATACATAGTGATGTATGTGGCCCTTTTAATATACATGCAAGGGATGGTTACCTCTACTTCATTACCTTTACTGATGACTTCAGTAGGTATGGATATGTGTTCTTGATGAAACACAAATCCGAAGCATTTGCTAAGTTTAAAGAGTTTAAACTAGAAGTAGAAAACCAACTTGGCAAGAGTATTAAGGTTCTTCGATCTGATCGAGGAGGATAATACTTGAGTCAAGAATTCTGTGACTATCTAAAGGATTGTGGAATCGTTTCACAACTTTCTCCTCCAGCTACTCCACAATGGAATGGTGTATCTGAAAGGAGGAACAGAACCTTATTAGATATGGTTCGCTCTATGATGAGTCACACGAGCTCGCCCAATTCTTTTTGGGGACACGCACTAGAGACAAGCAGACTTTAACACTTAACCGCGTTCCATCTAAATCAGTTGCAAAGACGCCATACGAGTTATGGACTGGGAAGCGTCCCAGTTTGTCTTTCCTCAAGATTTGGGGCTATGAAACTTTTGTAAAACGCTCAGCTTCTAATAAGCTGGCTCCAAAATTTGAAAAGTGCATATTTGTAGGTTATCCTAAGGAAACTAAAGGATACTACTTTTATATCCCTAACGAAAACAAAGTGTTTGTTGCTCGCACGAGAGTCTTTCTAGAAAAAGAATTTGTTTCTAGAAACACGAGTGGGAGTAGCGTAGAACTTACTGAAGTTCCAAACTCTCAAACTAGCACTAATGATAAGATGGAAATTGAACAGACTCTACAAGTTGTTGTGCAGCAAGTGCCACAGACAGTTGTTTAGCCAGCACTAGTTCAAGAAACACAAGAATTGCGTAGGTCTGGTAGAGTTCGTCGTCCACCTCCGGAAAACTTTGGTTTTTTCATAACAGAACATGGTGATGTTATGTTTGTGGATCACGATGAACCTTCAACCTACAAACAGGGCAATTAATAGCCCGGATTTCGAGAAATGGCTTGAGGCCATGAGATCTGAAATGGACTCCATGTACACAAACCAAGTCTGGATCTTGGTTGATCCACCTGAAGGGGTAACTCCCATAGGGTGCAAATGGGTTTTTAAGATTAAAACCGACATGGAAGGGAATGTACAAACGTCATAAGGGGCGATCGGCACGAAAGGTTTCAAACAAGTTCATGGTATAGACTATGACGAGACATTTTCCCTGTAGTTATGTTCAAGTCCATTAGGATTTTGCTTGCTATTGCAGCTTACTATGACTATGAAATCTGGCAAATGGATGTCAAAACCGCTTTCCTTAATGGAAAACTTGAAGAGGATGTGTATATGACACAGCTGAAGGTTTTGTCACTCCGGAGAATGCTCGAAAAGTATGTAAGCTTCAGAGATCCATTTATGGACTCAAGCGAGGCTTCTCGAAGTCTGGAACATCCGCTTTTAATGATGCCGTCCAGTGAGTTTGGCTTCATTAGAAATGAGGATGAGCCTTGTGTTTACAAGAAGGTTAGTGGGAGCCAATCGTATTCCTGGTTTTGTATGTAGATGACATACTACTCATTGGAAACGACATACCAACCTTAAAAGTCTCGTCAAGGCTTGGTTGAGTACGTGTTTCTCTATGAAAGACTTAGGCGATGCCGACTATATTCAGGGAGTCAAGATCTATAGAGATAGATCCAGGAGACTCATTGGCCTAAGTCAGAGTACATATATAGACAAGGTGCTAAAGCGGTTTAGCATGCAAGAGTCTAAGAAGGGCCTTTGTCCTATGGCACATGGTACTGTTCTGTCGAACAAACAGTGTTCTAAAACGCCTGCCGAATTAGAACGCATGAAAGAGATCCCTTATGCTTCTACCATATGATCCATCATGTACGCCATGTTATGTACTCGCCCAGATGTCTCGTTTGCCTTAAGCCTTATGAGCAGATACCAATCTAATTACGGTGAACGTCACTGGATCTCAGTCAAGAATATCCTCAAGTACTTACGAAGGACTAAGGATACATTCTTGATTTATGGAGGGGTGAATGAGCTCGTTGTAAGTGGTTACACCGATGCTAATTTCCAAACCGATAGAGATGATTTCCGATCACAATCGAGATATGTGTTTAACTTGAATGGAGGTGCTGTGAGCTGGCGCAGTTCAAAGAAATCGACCATCGCAGATTCTACGATAGAGGCCGAGTACATAGTAGCTTGTGAAGCAGCTAAGGAGGCAGTTTGGATCAGGAAATTTATTTCCGACCTCGATGTGGTTCCTAGTATTGCGAACCCGATAGACCTCTATTGTGACAACAATGGGGCTATTTCACAATCTAGGGAACCTAGATCTCACCAGAGGTCCAAACATGTACTACGGCGTTTTCACCTAATCCACGAGATTATAGAAAGAGGTGATGTGCATATATGTAGAGTAGATTCGGCAGACAATGTCGCCGATCCACTGTCGCAGCAGCAGCATGATCGTCACACTAGCTCCATGGGTATCCGATATCTGGAGGGCTGATCTTTAGAGACTGTCATTAGTATGCCCTTAAAGACCAAGCAGTAGATGATTTTGGGTCTTTAGTGCAAGTGGGAGATTATTGTATCGTATTTATGTAATTTTTATTTTGATGAATAAAAAGTAAAAAGGCATAAATTCCAGTATTATTTCAATATGTTTCTGCGTTCTTAAAAACATAATGAAATTATATGTCCTTAGAATAGTATTCATAATTGTTATGATTCTGAAACGTCCCTAGTCGAACATTATTATGGAATCTTCGAAGGACAATAATAATGCGTAAGACTAGTATGTGCAGTGATTGATATAAGATATCGGATCGTCACATGGGTATATATGATTAGAGATTCATTATACTGGACAGACCCGACATGAGAAACATACCATGGGTTGTTATATAATAGTCAACGGTGTTTCTAAATTTTTGACTGGGTTATATATGAGATCCTTCGACTTGAGGTCTCACAAGAGTTCTTGCATGGCTAGTGTTATGCTTTGATAATGTTAAACGCTATCCGTAACAGGGTGAGCAATAAAGGCATTTATTGGGTATATCACGAATCTTGTTCAGGATGAATGGGATGCAGAAAGGATTTGTCCCTCCTATGTAGCAGGAGCGATATCTTGGGCCCCTTTGATGGAGTCTGACTAATTCATGGCCATGAACAAATGAATCAGTATATGATATTGATGTCATTTGATTAGTCTACTTGCAAATCAAGAAACTAAAAGATTGGACAATACAAGTGTGACTTTTTCCATGACTTGTGTTCAATCTAGATATCAAGGACAAAAGGATTTAAATACAAATGTCAAATGGTGCGATTATGATAGTCACCAGATATTTATGAATTGGGGGTAATGATGCGTTGCTAGATACCTCTCATTACCTGTGACATATGATGTCACGGCCAACATCATAGATACCTCCTAGGTCACACTCATAGATCAATTGGATTTGGCTTGTTGGAGTACATTTAATCTAAGGTGCGCCAATTCGATTGGGCCGGGCCGGGATTGGATTGGGCCCTTAATCGGGTTGGGCCGACCAACCCATTTGGACCGACCTTATGGCTGAAAAATTGGATATATTTTCAGCTCTTATCTCTTAGAAGGAGGTTGAAGTGGTGGAGAATGTGGAGGAGTGGTTTCCTCCATGATCTCCCATTTCCCCTTTCTCTCTCCCCACTCTCCCTTGAATGACTAAGAAAAATGCTGATTTTTCCTAGTATTCTAAGTCATTATTCTCCAGCTTTTGAAAGCTTAGAGAAGAGAGAAAAAGAGAGAGCATTCAAGAGAGCTTAAATAGAAAGAAAAGACAGCTTTTCTGTATACTTGTTTTCTAGCTTTGGCTAATAGAAAAGAAGTAAAAAAACTTTTTCTTGTTCTTCTTTTAGGTCCTATATCCACCATATATATATACTCCATCTTGAAGAGTGTCTTCAAGAGTTCTACGAGGCGTTGTCTAGCACCAAGCGATAGATGACCATCCCCGGAAGATTGAGTGGATATTGGGAGAGGCGGAGCCTGCGTTGGTGGCGTTCCGTTCGTGACAACAAACCTACAACTGAAACCGTTTCAGACTTATTCTGCACTTCGAAAGGTATAATGCTATCCCGTAGTCTAAGGTTCTTACTCGTGAAAGATCCTATTAGAGGCGGGTCATTTTATTTCTGCATAACTTGTTTTAGACCCAGTTATTCCTCTAACAAACATATCACCCATGCAGGTAACTCAGTTTCTGGTATGAACATTGTTTTATAAAAATTATATAAATAAATATTTAAACTATTAAATCATGCTCATAATAATAATTTACAAAAACATAAAATATAAAAGAATTGAGATAAACAAAGCAAGTTTGGGAGTTGTGACAAAGTCACTGTCCTAAAGACGTGAAGACCTCCCTACGTGCAGGTAATAGCGGTCAGTCACGGCTCCAAGATAAAAACCCATTTTCTTACCTCCGCAATGAGCACATTCACTGGAAGACATCTCACAAACCAATCCAATCTAGTTGCCCAAATTAAAACAATAAGAAAAGAAGAAAATAAAATACTTCGAAAAACATTAAGAGAACCATAATGGACCAGACATTGAATTAGGTCTCTTGGACAAACTTCAACTAGTTACACACATAGTATTGATTGAATATTTAGTTCAATATGCGGGTTGCGCGGTGAATGGCCATGCACTCTGATCTTGATTCTCGTGAGAGTCTATAGAGATTGCCCAATCCCATAGCCATGACCTCATGGAAACTCTCACTTAGGTGAGTCCTCCAAGGGTACATGTGACCTCTACCCCCGCGAAAATATCCGCCTTAGCTCATTAATGGTTAATACCCATCTTTAACATCACACTCATATCGTCTCACCTTAGGGATGGGAATGAGCTGTATCATGTACAATCTCCTAATATTTGATGCTATATAATGAGTCACGCAGTACGAGTTGTTCCTACCCATTGAACCTTCTCCATGGGATCACCGCTCACAAAGGTTGGGTTACTCCCTGAGGTGACTCCCTTGCGGGCTAAGCCCATACCCTTTGATGTTTCACCTAACCCTTTTCTCGGTAGGCGTTTCATTGATTGATGATTATGTTTTTACTGATCATGTGTAATGTATACAAATAATATCATAAATACAATATATTGGGATATTATCAGACGTGATCCGTTAGAGAAGTAATACTTCATGGTTCTTTAGTCATAAGTATTACTTCCTCAATACTATTTGGAATCCTTAGACCTTATGTCTTCATCGTTTCCAACATGAATAGAGCTACATTTTGACTCAGTCGGACCTTACTTTTAATCGAGTAATTAATACGACTGAAAATCGGATGTAGTATCCTATCATGGCTTGAATGTGAGAGGCATTGTAAGGGATTTGTCCCTCTTTTATTAGAGAGAGATATCCATGGACCTCTCGATAGGGAAGATTGTTTAAATGCATAGCCGTGCTCAAATGTATTTAATAAAGTGGTTATTAAGTTCTATTTGTTGGAACAGTCTACCTAGATATCGAGCATAAATACAATTAAGCTTTATAAGGGTGACAACTACCATGCCTTATTCTTAATTTGGATATCGTGAGACAAAAAGATTATATAGTGGATTGATATTCGGTTCCACCGTACATTTATTCACTCTGGGTAGTCACAATGTCCTGCTATGGACCGTTTGTGATTTATAAACACATACAACTACTAAGTGTATTTTAATTGCCATTGTGATATGAACCAACAGGGTCACATGCATAGACGAGTTAACGAACTTTTTGTCCAGATTCAATAAATCTAGAATGTGTCTAGGTTCATTGTATCTGACATTTAGTTTTCTGATAATAATAAAATATTATTATTCGAATTAGAGATTAAGGATGAACGTTTTCGGTATTTGGGTTTTCCGGGATTTCGCCCCAGAAGATGTTGGGATTACGTGGGAGTTGGTTTTCGAAACACACTCTCACGCCTATATAATCTCTTTTGGCTGAAATCCCAAGGTCACTTTCTTAGCCAAAAAAAATCCTATTAACCGAAATTAGATTTCTGCCTCTTTTCTCTCTAGACTCCAGAAACTCAGAAAATGAAAAGCTAGCACTCGCTACTTGTTTCGTCGCATGGATATCGGTAGAGAGTAATTCCTCAGGGGAGGACTTTTGGTGGTTGCAGCTAAGCACCCGAAATCAGAAACCATTAACGATAAACGTAAGTCTTTTTCGTCAATTTTTTTGATTCCCCTAGTATGAGCGGATCCTTCATGGGTGTTCAGAACGAGTTTCTGCCCATTAATTCCTTCAACAAGACCACTTTAGCGGATCAGAATTTTCATATTAGAAAAAATCACATGTAGTGGTGATGAGTTATGCATGGATCTCTATCGATTTTATTAAATAAAATGATTTAAAACTATAGGGATGGCACACACATAGCTTCAGATATAAAGTGGAAACAAATTTATTTCTAGAAAACAAACATGAAATAAATTCAAAAAAGGAGTAAAATAAATAAATATTACAATACACCTATAAAAGATATGCCATGCGGAGTTCAAGAGATCTCTTGCAAGATCTGAGTATATCTTAGAACATCTTGATTTTTGAAGAAATTTTTAAATAATTCTGATACCACTAAATTGTTTGGATTTGACTGAGATCAGAAAGCGTCAAACACTAATATGAGATCAGAAAACGTCAAACACTAATTTGAGAATGATACAAGAAAACCTCAAACACTAATATGAAAGAACTTCATGAACCATTTCTTTGACTATGAATTGTGTTAACTACAAGAGTAAAATCACTCTTAACTATCGATAAAAGGACTAGTGTCTCAAAGAAGTGGTGTAAATAAAAATAAGAGTCCTAACACACAACTAAACATTATAAGATTGAATTTTAGAGTGCACTAAAATGCAAGGCTTCTTTGTATTCTTAGTAAATTTGCATTACAACCCTGCACTATAGGGGGCAAATATCGCTTATGAAAAGTGATTCACGTCCAGAAGCAATTCTTAAGTATTTTAAAGTTAGAAGACGAAATGTATCTTACATTCTTAAGTGATATTTATGGGTCTAAAATAGTTGTGGGTCTAAAATATTATAATTCCAGCTGGGACATGCTCATTCGTTGCCTCAATTTCTTTGTCACTCATGGTGATAATGTATTGGCTGTTCATGTTCAAGATTCAAAAGATTCCTTTGATACAACATTTTTCATATTCTTGAAGATATGGAATTCCAAGTAAAGTGATCAATGTCCAGATAATTCAAACATTTCTAAATTCTTTAAAACATTGCCTCCAAGGTACTCTCTTCTAGTGATCCACAATGGAGGTTATATCTTGCTGCGAACAATGGCCAAAAAAGTTTCATTATATCTGCTTATTTGTTTATTTGTCTTTCTTGTGTATTTTAAGCATGCAATATGTCATTGATACTAATATGATCTTTCACTTTCAAAAGATGAAGTAGAAAAATATGTAATAATGTCGAAGTTCATGCAAGGTGCAAATCTATAGTCATATTGTTTTATAGAGTGTATGTTATTCAAGCTTAGTTTTTTTTTTTTTTTAAAGCAGCCACATGTTATGTGTGTGTGTGTGTGTGGGGGTTGAATCCCTACCCGTTTATTAAAATAAAGCCTAAGCAAAGATATATAGAGGGGGGTGTAATACCAAAACCTCTAAGTAGGTGGAAACATATCCACTCCATACAAAAAAAAAAAGAACGATGCAAGAACTGAATCATTTATCATATGATTACGGTGTTACAGACATTCCTACATGCCAAATTCGCCAAAGCATCAACCACTGAGTTTACCTCTCGAAATATATGTTCAATCCTGCGATTACCTAACAGATACAAAATTCGACTGCAATATAATAACATCATCTGCAAAAGCCAAATGCGATACAATAACATCATCTGTAAAAGTCAAATGCGAAACAACGACCTTCTGTCTAGGTACATAATAAGGGAATAAAATACTAGATAAATACAATTTGTACTAGATAAATACTAGATAAAATACTAGATAAATACTAGATAAAATACTAGATAAATAAAATACTAGATGAAAAAACATCTGCAACAATGATAAACAAAATAGGCGATAAAGGATCCCCTTGCTTTACCCCTATGTGTCTTTTCATAACCATAGGGTACACAATTTACCAACACAGAAAACCAATTAGACTTCAAAACATTATTAATCAAATTGACAAAATGAGAAGAAAAGCCAAATTTGACAACCACCTTAAGGAGAAAACTGGGTGAAACCCGATCAAAAGCTTTCATTATACCGAGCTTTATGATCAAGTTCCTGCTCTAAACCTTTTGATTAATGGAGTGAACCAACTCCATCGCCAGGAGAATATTATCAGAAATCGATAGCCTTTTCACAAAACATGTTTGATTAGGACAAATAATGAGAGGCAATATCGAAGCAAGGCGAGAAGCAATTACCTTGGTAATGACTTTGTTAGCAAAATTGCAAAGAGCCATAGGGCGAAAATCCTTAAGGTGAATCAGATTAATGATTTTAGGTAACATAAGAATAGAGATACTAGCAAGTTGTTTCGGCATAGGCAATCCGGACCAAAAATCCTGGACGGCTTGTAACTCATTATCCCCCACAATCCCCCAACAATCTTGGAAGAAGCCACCAGTAAAACCATCCGGCCCCGCAGCACTATTTTTATCTAGTGAAAAAATCGCCTCCTGAACCTCCAATAGTGACGGAAGATCCGAGAGGGCTTGATTACCCGACTCCTCTAGTAGCCGCGACACAGTCTCCAACAGCTCGTCATCTGAGCTGAATCCCACATCCTCCGAGTACAAATTTTTATAAAACGCACAGCCTCCTCACCGATATCCTGTTCATTAGTCAACCATACTCCCTGATCCATTTGAATTGTAGAAATATGCATTCTTTTCCTATTATTCTTACACAATGGATAAAAGTACTTTGTCTCCGGCTCTCCTTCTTGGATCCATTTAACCCGCGATTTTTGTCTCCAAAAAGTTTCCTCCGCATCTAAATAGAAACGAAACTCCTCCTCTGCCATCTTCCAAGCTTCACGGTTCACATGATTTTGGCAACTATAAAAAAGGCCTTCGCTAATATCACTTTTTCCTTAGCCATTTTGAGCTCCGTAGTAATATTCCCAAATGTCTCCGCATTCCATTGCCTAAGTTCCCGTTTGAGACGTTTTAATTTCTCCACCAGTATCCACAAACAGTCCCCACCTGCATTCCTCCATCCAATTGGCATCGGAGGTAAAGAGCTTCTGCACCATGTATACGGACTTCCCACAAACGAAACATCAAAAAGTCCACAATCACCAATAGCATCAACAAAATTTGGATATAGGCAAGAAAGCTGGAATAGATCCTAAACTTTCAGAAGCAGAAGAAACCAGATTAAAATCCCCGCCTACAAACCAAGAGACATCATGATTAGAGCTAAAAGTACGTAGCTCCTCCCATAATGCTCGTCGTTGGGTATAATTATTAACAAAAATAGTAAGAACATGATAAGAAATGCCAACAACAGAGATATCTAAAGTACTATTCCAAAACAACCAAAATTTACCAGACGTATTAGCAAATCCCTCAGGAAAACCTAAACGACCATCATAAAGAGGCATTTCATCTTCCCCCAACATAGGTTCAAGAACAACACATAATGAAATATGATGATCAAACTTAAGCTGATGAAGTCTAGCAACAGACTCAGTATTTCCAATTCCCCGAATATTCCAAAATAATATAATTTAACAAATTCATGGAAATAAAGGGAGTGTAAAATATAGATACCGATTAGAGGGCATTGCCCTTGGACTTCTCCTCCAGTCGAGATGACTTTCGGGAAGGGGTAATTGCTTGCGGGGCTTGACCTTCGGTTGAACTGAAATAGCCGGGAGTTCAATAACAATAGTAGCCGAAGTGGTCAAACCCGCAATAGAAATCTCACCATGTTCCGATTCCACACCCGAGCCGTCAGCCTCTATATCATCAGCTAGGGGCGCGGGTTCATCCGGTTGAGCCAGAAAAGCCAAGGATTGAACCTCCGATTGCAAAGTGGCCGCAAACGCCAGAAGTTCTCCCACCATTGCAGGACAGTGGGTCATATGAGCAATAGCCCTAGCTGATTTGTGTAACGGGTCATTTGTATTGATTGGAGAACTGTATCCAACCCGAATATGATCTTCCCCTACCTTCCAAAGAAATCGGTTTTACCATACCCGATGGAGGCGTAATCTGTAGGGTCACACGATCCACCTGAGGATGAGGCGATTCCGTGACTACAATTGGCGGTGAATTCAATGTGGCTGACAGCGTAACTGATGGGACAGGCTCAGCCACAATTGGAGGAGCATAGTGGACCCAGTCACGACCCATTATTTATTGGGCTTTGGGGCAGCGGGAGGCCCCTTTAGTGCTTTGGGCGCCATCGCCGCTGGGATTTTAGTTTTCTACTCCGGTTGTTTACCCTTATCTGGTTGAACCAGTACCTGAATGTGCTTACCACATCGACTCTCATGATGAACAATCTTCATACATTTCAAACAGTAATCCGGTAAATCATCGTATACGATAGGCTACCAAAATCCTTTACCCGTTTTGGCATGTGTGATTCTAACCCGTTGGGGTAATTCAGCGAGGAGATCAACTTCCACACACACCTTAACAATACTCGGCCTAGAGGCGGCGGCGATCGGCACATCTAAAGCCAATGGTTGCCCTACCGCTCTAGCTAGAGAGAACAATTTCGCCTTATTATAGATATGAATAGGCGAACCCTCAAATCCTGTCCAAATTGGAACAACCGATGGCTCTTCATTCACATTAAAATCATATGTCCATTTAAACACCCTCATCGATAAACCATAAAAAAATCCATAATCCTTGTCGCCAAAGGCAGCAATAATCCTCCTCAAGGTCAAAGCGAATCAAAACATGGCGTGAATCCATCCGCCCAATCCAAAAACACCCCTTGAATCCAACCTTATGAAAGGATTTTCTCAAAGTTTCCATGTTCGGGGAGTGTTTATGGAATTTCCCAACAAGAGCAAAATACCACGGATTAATCAAGGCATCATGTTCATCCGCGGGGATGACAAGATTGGGTTCTCTCTTGAAAACCAGTAGCGGCGTAATGGGGAGACTGATGGCTTCATAAGGAGGTCGAGAAAGTAATTCAGCAAAAAATTTCTTTTTCCAAGGTCTTCGGGCGGCGGTAGGGGGCGCCGCCGTGGCCGATTGGCCTGCGGCCATGGGAGCCTCGAAGAAGAAGACTAAAGATAGCCGGTGATTCCCCTTTTTTTTAGGAGAAAAAAAATAGCCTGTAACTTTCTTTTTACCTCCGTTATTCAAGCTTAGTTAATTTTAAATATGATATATGTATGTACATTGCATTCTATGTCATTTTTTCGAACAAGATATTTTACTATTTAGTAAATGGTTGTTCCCATTATATCAGTATATCTTTTGCATTGAAAAGATGAAACATGCAAATATTGATGATGCTTGTTTACCATAAATTAATACGGAGTATTAAATATGGTTTTCATTCAATGTCCAGATGATTCAAACATTCTAAATTCTTGAAAAAATTGCCCCCAAGGTACTCTTTTCTAGTGATCAACAACGGAGGTAATTTCTTAATGCGAAATAAGGTGACTTCACACCAAGGCTAACAAAGAGAGATGATGAAACAATGGCCAAACAAGTTCCATTATATCTTCTTATTTGTTTATTTTCATTTCTTATGTAATTTAGGCATGCAATATGTCTTTGATACTATTATTATCTTTCACTTTCAAAAGATGAAATAGACAAATATGTAATAATGTTGAAGTTCATGCAAGTTTGAGGATGAAAAGATGTAATAATGTTGAAAAGATGAAACACACAAATATCGAGGATGAATGTTTACCATAAATTAATACGGAGTATTAAATATAGTTTGAATACTATTTTGTTATACGTCATTGTATTTTTTATTTAAAAGATAACGGTTTTAAAATTAGAAATTGAAAATTTGGAACTTATTGTTCTTAGTCACATTGTTATTAAATTATGTGGTGGGAGTGGTGATTAACATTGTTATGTTCAACCATTGTTTTGAGTGAATTGGGATAATTACTTAAAAATCCAATTTCTTGGATATCGAATGAAATAATGTGGGTAGAGTGAAAGTAGAGATTTGATGAAAATGGTTAAAATCGTAATGTCAAACTCTAGTCCTTGGGCAAGGTTGTAGAAAACAATTGGATGTATTTAGCAGAGTTACAAATCATTTGAAAATAATTGTCCCAATACGAGACATGAAATTAAAGAAAAGTTCAACACAAAAGGACAATGGTAGGTAAGGTTTTTTGAACCTTAACAAGAAAATTCGGTAAAACGGAATAGATTGTTTCTTTAGGATATGCAAATATATTAAAGCGTATCGATTTTCATAATAGAATGAAAGATTCAATAATGAGAAAATATTATTATTGAATAATGAGAGATAATATTCAATAATCGATCAATAATGATTCGATTGAATTCCTAGGCCTAAATATTGAAAGGATGATTTGGTTCAAAATATGCACATATAGCAAATATGAATAAAAAGTAATAAGTTAAAAGTTGTAAAAGACTTGAGGACTTATGTTCAAGCTTCTTTATGTTTTATGTAAATACAAGAAAATTTAGTGCTATAGCTTAATAGTTATGAATCAATTGATTTGATTAAATGTGGAGTAATCACTGTTTATTTTGTAAGATGAAGTCAAAACTTGAAGGATCCTTTGACTAAATGATACTACAAGAGCTCTTGTGTATTAATTGATAAATGGGATGAAACTCAAGCCCATATTCTAGTCATATATGGTGGGTACTCAACTCAATGCTAAGTGCAATGCTTAGTCTTGAGTTCAAATTCATCAATATATGGTGGTAAACACAAAACTATATAACCATTCAAGATATAAAGGGGTTTGAAATCCCTACATACGTAAAGTAAGGTTGAGCTTGTGGTCTTAATAGATCTATAGAAAATTTTGTCGGAACAAAAAATGCGGGGGTGTTCTTGAGAGATCTACCTATGTAAATGTGAAGTTGTGCACATTCAAGGAGCTAAAGTGCTTGGCTCTGATACATTTATGAGAGATTCAAGACAAACGGTCATTTATGTGTCAGTTTAAAGAATGTTTGTACTGGGAACTTAATTGTGTGATTATTTGTACTACTTATTATATTGGATGAATGGTTTAAGGCTTTATCCACCATTTCACTTCATATTTGTAGTTATGAATGTTCTCTAAGTGTTGGTTTAAATCGCGAGATACCAACATTGAAGCAATTGGTTTCGATTTATTGTGTTTGGAATGACTAAATTATCATTTGGAAAAGGCGGGGGATTGTGAGAAACATTTGCAATTGAAAACGTGTGAACAATTAAAAAGTTATGATCATATGAAAGTAACTCACGGTGAAGGAACATGAATTTACATACTAGACATGATTGTTCATGTATAGACATCATTGAGGGTTAAGATAAAATGGTCATATCCACAAACTAGAGGTATTAGACAATCTATAAAAGGACTAAAGGAATCATAACACACAAAACCAAACATTTTAAGATTGAATTTGAGAATACATTCAAGTTCAAGTGAGGCTTCTTTATCTCCTTAGCTAATTTGCATCACAACCTTTCACCATAGGGTGCAACCTTTCTGATTCGTTTGTTCAAGTTAGAAGAAGGAATTTTTACAGAAGTTTTCTTTCCCTTTTCTATTACGGGCATGAGAAAATGAGCACGATCTTATGGTTATCCCAAAATTGACAAAATCAAATGTTTGCTTTTTTGTGTAAAAGGAAATTGATTTTACAAGAAAGCTAGAAAAAATTGAAAATAATTGGGAAATTTTCTGTCATTTCATTTAACTGGAAATGAGCTGCATCAACTCTATTTATACATAAAGATGAAGGCGGTTATTAGCTTAGCTGTAATTAATATTTATTAGGAAAACAAAATTAATACAATTAACCTATGGAAAATGATTTACTCCTACAATTTGGGGGATAAAAACCCTAAACCCCCAAATTGAGGGTGTTAAATGACTATCTTACCCCCTACTGGTATAAGGGATTCACCCAACTATAAGGGCAAAAAGGTCCGAAAAATTATTTTAGTCAATCTTTTAACCAATAATTCTAGTAGCCTAGCAAGGTCCTTAACCTATTGGGTCTAATCGAGTCAAAACTATATGGACCTGTTATTTGTTTATTTACAATTGGGCCTAAGATTTCATTAACCCAATGTAATTCAAAATATTTAGCCCATGTTGCTGCAAAATTTCCTTCTTTACGCTTGCATTTATTGCTGCTGAATCTTTAATCCATTTCTACTATTACTTAATTTAATACTTATTTGCCTAGCATAATTCCAGCTTGAACATTCCCTTTTCTCTCAGATTTCAACTGCCCGCAAAAGCTTAAACTTCAAACATGTCTTACAATCCTAAGAACTAAATCAAGTAACTGAACCTAACTTGTAAGAGCTTAATAAATCCTACTAAGAACATCTCTCTAAAATTTGACAATCGATATGAATATGTTTTTTTCTTTCATGAATTTTAGTAATGTGCAATGCACTCTTACTACAACAAAACAGTGTAACTGCTTTTTCTTTTTCTTTTACACCTAGATCATGCAACAAGTTTATCAGCCTCTGAACCTCACAAGTAGCTAGAGACATTTCTCTTTATCAGTTTCTGATGAACTCCTGGAAACAATTGGCTGCTTCATTGATCTCTAAGAGGTCAAAGCACTTAAAAGGATAACAAAAATTACATCACTAATTTTCTTGTTTCCACACAACCTGCCAGTGACTATAAGTGTAAGTATTCAACTCCAAATTATTTAGAGAATGATAAAATAAGCCTTGTTTTGCTACACATTTCCTCGTGTGTTGCTTTCCACTTCAATATTGTAGGCCTATCAAGGAATTGACTTAACTGTTGAATGACAAATGAGATGTTTGGCCTAGTGATAGTCGGGTAGGATATGTTTCTTATCAATATTCTAAAGGCTTTTATGTCTTTGAAAACTTATGAATATGAATGTGATAATTTCACTAAGGTTTCCATATGTGTGTTGGCTGAGTAACAATTTGTATATCCTTCTTTTGCCAATTGGTCAAGAACATACTATAATTGTGAAAGTACAATACATTCCTTGTTCCTTATCACCTCTATACCAAGGAAGTATTTCAACTCTCCTAAATCACTAATCTTGAACTGATTATACAAATCTTTCCTTAATATGGAGTTATTATTGCACAAATTGTTTTATTTTACACAATCTCTTAAACAAAAAAATTTACTTTTATTCTACATTTTCTCTTACAAACAAATTAGTTTTTATATATTGATGGATAAATTTTCATTAAAAAAACTAATTATAAGCGTGTATTTGGACACCATCTTTGCAGTCTTCAATACACTTTGCACAATTTATTATGTAAACATTTAACTGTAGATTTTATATTTTTCTGTCACAAATAATTTATTTTGTCAATAATTGAGGCATAAATTCTCAAATAAAATCAATCAAAATAAACTAGCAGAGTGAATTGATTGTGTAACTGCATAAAGATGGCTTCCATTACAAAATAGAAAAGCTAATTCATCTGATAAACTTGTAGGATTATTCATTCGGGTGAAAATCCAACGTTTGTTCTTTTTTTTTTTTTTGCTTTTTGTGGGTCTTAATATGTCACAGGAGATGGCTGAACTCAAATTAACTTCTTTTGTAACAATCGATTTGTTAAACAAGACAACCACTCTAACCTTTCCTTCATTTCCAGATGAATTGGTAGAAACCATCAATTACTTTTTAACTTCTAGCTACATTTTTAAGAGGTTCATAAACTCTAGGAATTTTAGTCGCGACCTCATTGGCAACATTAATTTTGATCCTTGAATGTTTAATCATGACATCAAATGGGGGAAAAAGACACATTTGTTTTTCCTATATAGATTAGTGGTATTTATAGAAAGAAACACGCGCGCGCGCGCGCGCGCACACACACACACACACACACATATATATATATAAATTGACACAAATTTTGCACTGATATAATAACTTTTTTACTTTGGTCACACTATTCTTTAACAAATAATTAAATGTTTTTAGCATTTGAGCTCGAATTTTTCATACAAAAAATTAGGGGTGAGCAAATTTGGTAAAAACCGATTTACCGACCGAATTCGATTTGAATTCGGTAAATCGAATTCGGTAATTCGGACAAATTCGGTAATTCGAATCATACCGAATTCGAAGTTTTCGAATTCAATACGAATTCGGTATATGGTTTTGGTGAATTCGGTATTACCGAATTCGAATTCAAAAAAATATTTTAATAAATAATACTAAAATAAATACACTATAAATACTCTCCTAAATCCCTACTTCTAACAAAAAATGTCACCCACACTAGATTACTCCCCTTTTTCTTCCTCTTCTTCATCCATGGACTCCAGCCCGGCAGCCCCAAATTCCTCCACTTTCTTCTTCGTCTTCTTCTTCCTCCCGTCACCACCCTCCATCGTTCTCCATTCTTTTCTTCTCTTCTCCTCTTCTTTTCTTCCTCTTCTCCTCTTCTCCTTCTCTCTTCTTCTCTTCTCCCTCTATTTTAATTTTCCCCAAAATCCAAAATCCCTAAATCCCCAAAATCCAAAATCCCTAGAACAGAAAGTCGAATTCGGTAAATCGAATTTGGTAAATCGGAATTCGGTTCGAAAAAGGTCGGTAGTCCATGTGAAATTCGAATTCGAATTCGAATTCGGTAAATTCGAATTCGGTAATTTGGAATTCGGTGCTCACCCCTACAAAAAATCAATATGAATATGAAGAAAAGCGCATATACCCAAGCACTATCTTTTTCCTTTTTTAAGTTTATTGAGTAATGACTGATCCAATTCTAAGAGAAATAAAAGTACATTAAGTAGTGTCATAAATTTTGCAAGTGTCATACTCCTTAATACTAACTGAGTTATTAAAACCTAGAGAAAGACCTCGGGTAGTACACTCGATTCTGGAAATATGTTTGAAAACACACAGGCTGAGCTTCACGGAAGATAATAAGATGGCGGATTGGTTCACAAGCTTTGCACGACTTGAAGATCTATCAATGGAAGGGTGAGGATTATGTAACTTGGACCGCAATGGAACGCCTTATCTTCGGCTGCATCGACGCTAGGGACATACATGATGCATATTTCATTCTTGTTCTATAACCAGGGCAGAAGCGTATGGCAACCATAATGAAAGCTCATATGGAAAACCATTTGCTCTGGCGTCTACTTCAAGGGGTGAGGAAATCATACATGATGATGTCCCTATATCTTTCAGACTCTCCGGTGGTCTGAAGTTTATGCTTATCAAAATTATGCAGGAGATCGTTCACTAGTGACCAAGAAAATACCGGTTGTTGTGGATTATGACAGATAACTTTCAATAGATGATAGACAACACAACTGGTATTCCTCAATGAGATAGCATTCACTTGGCAAAAAAGATACGTTTATTGCTTCATTATAGATGGAAAGCGTCCGAATTATGCTCGTTTACAAGAAATCAACGCAGAAAAAAACAAAACTAATGCAGTTTCCAAGAAACAAAGAGGTTCCAAGTTGGTTGAGAAGAAGGAGGTTGGCATGTATGATGATGATAACAAATTTATTTATAGGTGGCAAGTCACACCTCAAAATGGTGAAACATCAGGAAGTAGAAAGAGTAAGAGAGAAAAAGAGGAAACTGTTAAAAAGAGTAATAGAGAAGAAGAGAAGATGATTCAGGAATTGCAAAATCTAAGCTCTAACCTCTTTATGATTTTATTTTATAATAATTTAATGTGAGAAGTTACATCTGGTTCTTTTGACAATATATGAGCATGTATTTGGACACCATCTTTGCACATTGTTTAATACAAGATGGTTAATAAGTCACAGTAGAGCATTGAACTCTGATGAACTTCTTTTGTAACAGACATTATAATACCAGCGCCAATTTTAAAAGGTTTTCAATCTCAATCGTTTTATTAAAAAAGAAAACCGCTATTTGTATCACCAACTATTTACCAAAATATGATATTTAGCAAAAAAAAAAAAACTTATTAGGATATTTTTAGCACCAACAATTTACGGGCCACTAATAGTGTTCAATTAGTGATTCAGACAGCAAATCAGGCCAAAAAATAACACGCGTCCGTCACGTGGTGCCGGGACCCAGGGTAAAAATGTCCAATATTTCGTTCATCAAGCCCTAACATTTAACCCACCACTTCTCTCCATCATTCTCATCTTCTTCCTCACTTAAACCCTAGAAATAACCCAATCTTGACATTTAATCTTCATTCAGTTTGGAATTACTCATGTCTCATGCTCTCTATAACATGCTTTTGTGTGGCTTTCAGTTTTGAATTACTTATTCTGTTTGCAATATAGATTTTTTTAACCAAATATAACTGAATATTATTAGTATGCTTATTGTCATACTTTTTGCAAGGGTTGCAAGGGTCATACTCATTAATACTAACCAACGTTTGCAAGGGTTGGCTGTTTTGTAGCGTTCAACCTATTTTCCATATAAAATCAGTAATTCTTCAAAACTAACTCTAAAAAAACTCCATTTCTTGATTTCACATTTCCATCCTTCCCAGATGAATTGATTGAATCCATTATTTCATTATTCCCAATAAAAATTGCTTTCGCTTGTAACAACTTTTTCAAGCGGTTCATAGACTCTTGAAAGCTTTGTCGTAGCCTCATTTTTCACATTAACTTTGATCTTGAATGGTTAAACCTTACATCAAAGGGGGAGGTGGGAAGAAACAAATGTGTACATATGCACAATTTGTTTTCTTATATTAATTAATGGAATATATCAAATTCTAAGATAAAGAAAATCACATGTATAGTTAGACACTGAATTTGCACTAAGTTTGCATTGAATTGGCTCGGGCACTAGATGAACTCTTCCTCATCAAGAAAATGTTTTACTATGTCACACGGTGAAATGACAAGTTACCGACATGAATAAAAAATATAAACAAGTTTCTTACCAGCCGCAGGAACCTTAGAGCTCGGAATAATGTCTTGAGAAAGACAAACATATTGTTCCCTTTCTCTACAACAAAAACACCCTATTGCAACATTTTTGTACCAACGTTTTTTTCCAAATATCGCTTAAAATCGAACAGAGAAAGTTAAAGCAACACTTTTTGCAAACGCCGATATGTCTGGATTTTATACTACGTTTCATAACGACGATTATAGCGAAATTGTTGTTCATTTCGACATTTTGATGTTATTTAAAGACATTTGCATTAAATGTTGTTAGAAACTGTTACTTTTACGACTTATATATCGACATTCATAGACTTTGTCGTGACCTCATTTTTCACATTAACTTTGATCTTGAATGGTTAAACCTTACATCAAAGGGGGAGGTGGGAAGAAACAAATGTGTACATATGCACAATTTGTTTTCTTATATTAATTAATGGAATATATCAAATTCTAAGATAAAGAAAATCACATGTATAGTTAGACACTGAATTTGCACTAAGTTTGCATTGAATTGGCTCGGGCACTAGATGAACTCTTCCTCATCAAGAAAATGTTTTACTATGTCACACGGTGAAATGACAAGTTACAGACTTGAATAAAAAATATAAACAAGTTTCTTACCAGCCGCAGGAACCTTAGAGCTCGGAATAATGTCTTGAGAAAGACAAACATATTGTTCCCTTTCTCTACAACACAAACACCCTATTTCAACATTTTTGTACCAACGTTTTTTTCCAAACATCGTTTAAAATTGAAAAGAGAAAGTTAAAGCAACACTTTTTGCAAATGCCGATATGTCTGGATTTTATACTACGTTTCATACCGACGATTGTAGCGAAATTGTTGTTCATTTCGACATTTTGATGTTATTTAAAGACATTTGCATTAAATGTTGTTAGAAACTGTTACTTTTACGACTTATATATTGACATTCATAAACTATGTCGTTAGATCTTGTAACATTTTCAAACAAACATCGCTATATTTGAATTTTATACGACTATTCATAGCAACGATTATAATCATGGTTTTAAAACCAGGCCCAGATCGGCCGGTCGGTCCGGGTTGGCCCCTAAAACCAGTCAGACTAAAAAACTAGTTTCTTTTGTTCAATCCAGTAAAACCAGATGGTCGGACGTCAAACCTCGAAACTGAAACGGGTTTAATAGAACTGTCCGGTTATCATATTCTTCATCTAAAATTTAAAAAAAAAAAAGGAAAAATTGCATCTTAAACAAAAAATTGAAAAACACTCAATCTGTACATCTCACCCTTAATTATATTTAGTATCACCCATCAATTCAAGAATAATAATCTTTCACAGTCTCAACTCTCAAACCAAATTCATCAAATTTCTCTCACAAATCTCAAAGCTCAAGCATCAATACACTACAACAAAAATAGTCTTTTGCAACGTTTTTGTACCAACGCTTTTTTCAAACGTCGTTGTAAACCAAAAAGAGTAAGTTAAAGTAACACTTTTAGAGCAAACGTCGCTATGTTTGGATTTTATAGTGACGGTTATAGTAATTGTTGTTCATACCGAAGTTTTGATGTTGATTACCGACATTTACATTAAATGTTGTTATAAATTGTTACTTTTGTGACTTATATAATGACAATTATATACTATGTCGTTAAATCGGGAGATTTTTGAGAAAACATCGCTATATTTATATTTTATACGACGTTTCATAGCGTCGGTTATAATAATTGTTGATAAAATCGAAATTTTGATGTTAGTTAGCGACGTGTGCATTAATCGTTGTTATAAATTGTTACTTTTTGCGAATCATATAGCGACATTTGTATACTATATTGTTAGATTTTGTGACATTTTCAGGCAAACACAAATACAGAGATTATGTTTATGGAATATATTTTTAAAATAAAAATCAAAGACATTTAATTATTAAAAATTTAATGGGAGTATTAATTTTAATTTGATTCATAAAAAAATCAAAACACAAGCACAAGCACAAATACAAATTAAAATAAGTAAATATAAAAAATCCAAAAATTCATTATAATAAATATAATTGGAGGAGAAACAAATAAAAAAATTTCAGTTAGCTCAGCGGCCCATTGCACGATATACATGCAAAAAAACACGGGTTCAATTCTCATCTCTTTGTGTAGGGAGAAATTTTATTCTACATTATCCAAAGGTGTTTTGACTCGATGGTTAGGCTTGTCTCTAAGCTCCGACTCTGTTTATTCAAAGGTGGCTAGACTCGACAGCTTGGTGTGTGTAGGCTCCGACTCAGCTAGGCCAACATAGTTTCAAAATTTACGAATTTTTTAATAGATATATTGTTGCAACTATTTAAAAATTCCGGGAAAAAATCTTTTAATACACTTTAAACATAACAAATGTCAGAATAACTATATATTCACAGTATTTACAAACAACGGAATAAGCGACTTGTTGCGATTATTTACAAATGCCGGCAAAAATACCTTTTGGTACACTTTAAAATGACGCAACAAATGTCGTAATACATAGTTAATGTCGTGAAAACCCATAACGACACAGACAAATGCGACGTTTATAGTTTAGTTTTCTTTCTTATGATAGTGTTATAATTTATAGATACATGATGAACTTCATTCCTTTGGGACTCTCAAATCAATTGGCCATTTCTTTGTAGTTCCATGAAAGTTTCTCTCTTTTTTCTTGATCAGTAAGTATATTTAAATTTTGTAGAATATTTTGTGCGTAAATGAATGTGCATATCATTTTGTTAATTTCCCAGTTAATATCAACGGGTGTTTTAGGCTTTGAATTTGTACTTCATTTTAAATACTAATTATTTATTATTATAATATTTGTGACGTCACCGAGTCGATAAAAGGGTCGATAACGGTCCGTTCACCAGTCCGACTAGTGACCCTTAACTGAGTAGTTTTTTTGGGCCGATGGCCGTTCTGGGTTTCAAAACATTGGTTAATAATTGTTGTCCAAATAAACATTTTGATGTTCGTATATTTACATAAAATGTTGTTATAAATTTTACTTTTTGCGACTCATGTAGCAACATTTATATACTATATCGTCAGATCATGTGACATTTCATGCAATTATCGCTATGTTTTAACGACATTTCTAACGGCGGTTGTAATAATGGTGTTCATACGACGTTTCGAGGTTAGTTAGCGACATTGACATTAAACGTTGTTATAAATGGTTACTTTTGCAATTCTTATAGAGACATTTATATCATGTAGAATAAAGACATTAAAGTATTAAAAATTTAATGAGGGTGTATTAATTTTAATTTGATTCATGAAAAAAAAAAATCAAAACACAAAGAAAATTAAAATAAGTAAATGTACAAAATCCAAAAATTCATTATAATAAATATAACAGGAAGCTCGTGTGTTCAATTTTCATCCATTTGAGTATGGAGAAACTTAATTCAACATTATTTAAAGGTGGATAGACTCGGCGGCTCGCCTTGTCTGGGCTTCGGCTTTGGCTCCGACTCGACTTGGCTTGGCTCAACTTGTATAATCAATATAAGAAAACAAATGGTGTCAAGTCCGAAGAAAAATCTGAAGCATTCTAATTGTGTATTGATACCAAACGTCCTACAAAAAAAATATGAACTCAACAATAAACCTAACTGAGTTTGGGCTAATCTGAGAATTGCCATCTCCAAAAACTCAGCCAGGTAAATAATTAGAGGATGTGGGGGAAGGGTTAAAACACTTTTAGATAGATCCACATACACTGCACAATATCCAGCGGGATGAGAACAAATTCGATCGGCTTCACTGGGCACTACAAGGGTAAAGGGATTCGGGATTTACTAGTCTCTAGACCAATTACTCAGTTTATCCTCCGTGACACCGACCGAGCTTAATGGGGTCATAAGGAAACGTAACAGTAAGTTCATCCTTGGTAACAAAAACCTCATATCCTATAACAGAATGATAAATCACAACAGTTTTTGGATTGCAATCCTCAATATAATCTACTTGGAAATCTTGAAATGCCGTCGATTCCTCCAAGCTACGAGTACGAACCCAAATTGACCTAAAGTTATATTACGAAGTCTTCAAGTAAACCACATAATAAGTGAGAATAAGGGGAAAAAATTCAAAAGAAAAGTTAAGACTTTTTCTCAGATTCCTAGAGAAAATAGTTAAGACTTTTTTCTCAGATTCCTACCCAAGAAAAGTCAAGACTTTTTCTCAAATTCCTAGAGAGGATACCCAAGTAGCTCGGTATTGAATAATGATCGGCAAACATACAATGCTCGACAAACGGGAAGTAATAGTTGAGATTACCCATTTTACACTGAAAAAAGGCTCGACAGAGATGAAATAGACAAGCTTACCAGAACAGCTTTGGAACAAACGACTTCTAAGCAAAAACCTACTAAGCAAAGTTGCTCAAAATCACCGGTGCCAAAGAACGGAAGGATATCGCCGGAAAGTAAGAGAGCAAGAAAAGAAGGGAAGAAAAGTTATAATTAAAATCTGAAAAAGTGAAAATTTAAAGCTGAAGGAGTGGACCATCCCCTATTTATAAGAAATGGAGTAAACGCTTATAATTAAATTGCCATGTCGGGCCCATTATTGCACGATGGTTATTACACAAAGGTTATTCCTTGCCTATAAGTGGAAGGACTTATCTAAAAGATACCAAGCTCATGACAGCTCTTCGCTAAGTATTTTGATAGGCTTATGATTGGATTAAGCCCAAGACAATAGTTTGTAATGATTTAGCTAGGCCCAAGAAAGGAGTACCTGGGTTGAATCCACGAAAAAGCCAACACGACCTATGGGCTTGGACCAAAGATAGGCTCAGGGCTGAGCTATTTGAGAGGCTTAGAACGTACAAGCGCATAGAAGCCACACGGTCGTAATGATCTCAATGAACAATCCAACAAATCAGGGTGGCAAAAATTTAATGCAAGTTAAGGTTTTCTTACCTCATACCGTACAAGATATGGAAAAACTTTTAGGCAATGGCCTCTATAAATAGTGGTCATTCCACTTCATTTACTCCAAGTTCTAACTAGTTCTCGAATACTCCACCATGTTCTTCCTCTTCTAGAATCTGAACTAACTTAAGCATCATGGCAGAGTTGGGGTCTTCCAATGCCCTCTATAGCTTTTTTGTCATAGAAGATGTTTAGTTTCATGTTTAGATTCAAGCTCATATTCTTTCCCGAGCCCTCTTATTCTAAAACAACCCTGTTAGTCACATTGCCTATTTCCCGAGCTACTCCTCCTTAGCATGATATCAAGGAGAACTTAGCCACCTTTAGGATTATAACACATCAATCAAATTCTAAGTAGAACACACATGTGAATTGAATTTGTTACTATATATAACTAGCCTCAATTTTCAACTACAAAGGAAATCTATGGTTGATTCATCTCATAAATTTTGTAAAGGGTCATATTCATAAAGGAAAATCAGTCATTTTTTGTTTCTAAACAATTTATAGCCAGTCGTAAGGTCCAATAACATTAATTATGGACAATAAAATCCCTAAATAATATGCCATTAGTGTATAAGGTCCTTTTTTCCAAAACGTTAAGGGTCAACATGAATTTGAAACAAAGAATCAAGTCAAATAATAAACTTGAAGGGGTAATTATGATACTTTCACCCCTCACCCATTTCCCACACCTCTCTTCTTCAACCCCACCTCACATGTCTCTTCATCTTCTTCTTCAACCCCACTCACACCACCTACCGTAAGCCCCACCCCTTCAGCCGCACACCTCCCCTCTCTTCCACCTTTCATACAACCAACATCGCCTACCACCACCACAAACCACCACCTGCAACACTTCCGCCGCCCGTCTGCGCCCTCACTGCAACACTTTCCCCTCCTCCACCCTGAACCGATCTCGCCGTTCTTTTTATTATTATTATTATTTTTCATCCACATTCTCCTTCTTTCATCCACTATCTCCAAATTGATTATAGAAAGTGAAAGCAAACAACAAAGAAATGGCATGTTCTGTAACTTTAGCTCTCAAATCTATAAAATCAATACAATTCTTCAAAGGTTTTTTAATTTTCAAAACTCTAAAAATACTCAATTTACAAAATTTCTTCCATTGGATTCTTCGTCACCATTTTCAGGCTCATTTTCAAAACAAAAGAAGATGGCTACACCTAATCCAGATAAAATGCCTCTTTCATTTCCTTCCTCCCCATCTGAACTGATAGAATCCTCCTTTTCTTTCTTGCCAGTAAAATATGATTTCACCTCTAGTTACATTTCCAAGAGGTACAAAGACTCTTGGAAGCTTAGTGGTGACATTACCCTTACAACAATTATTTTTTGTCCTGTTAATAGTTTCATAATCCTAGCACAGGTATGGATGAACATTCAGGTCCCGATATTAAAAAATAAATTCACCCTTGATCCTACAGGACATGTGGATCCAATTTTTTATTGAATTAAATTCATCCCCTCAAGTATTCATTATCCCGCCTTCAACACTGAGTTTCCTGTCTGTATCTTTTCAAATGTATTTGTCAAAGTCTTAGATCACTATTTTTTTTGTATATGATTTTATTCACGTAAAGGGAGAAAATACGACACCAGCTTTGCACATATGTATTTGGATGCTTTTATTGCATAATCCCTGATACTAAATTTTTACTTTAGGTTCAAACTTTTTCATTCACAAACATTTATTATTTTTTTTTTATATTTGAGGCAAAATTTCTCATACAAAATACCAAGTCAAATACAATGGTCAGGTGAATTGAATTTGTAATTCTGTAAAGCTGGCCTTAATTTCAAAATCTGAAAGAGAAATTCTTAAAAAAAACAACCAATGCAAATACACTTGCCCGGTGAATTGAATTTGTAATTGAATAGGCTGGACTCCATTGCAAAATAGCACGAATAAAATGTTGATTCATCTCGAAAACTTGTAAGAGAAATAAAAAGATGTGTATTTAGACACAATCTTTCCACAATTTTTTACTTTAGAATCCATCTTTTCTCTCATAAATAATTTATTTTTTCATTATCAAAAGAAGAAATATATAAAAAAAAAATTAAATACACTGGCCAAGAGAATTGAATTAATCTACTAGCAGAGAGGCTTTGTTTGCCACCTTACAGTTCCTCAACTCTGTCCATTTCTTGAATTTCAAGTTGAATTTGACAATATTCATTGCAAGCAACGCCAAATATGTAGAGGAATACGTCATTGTCAAAGCAAGAAATTACCAAGGAATAAGAGAAACTGACCAGCCGAATTTCCTTCGATTGTTGTCTACGCAATCAGCATGACCAGTACGAGGAGCCTACAAGGTCAATGGCTACTAATTAAAGAGTGATATCGAATTTTGTTTTCTCTTCATGCTTGTTGATGTTGTTTCCTTTAAAGTTATCCTTTCTGTTACAAATATACCCTCCACAACAGATCTTAATTCACCTCCTAGTTAGTTGAACTGTATTGTACCATAGTTCGTTGTACTATATTGTACTTTATGTACTAGACTAGTTTGTAGTACAATATAGTACAAGTTAATTTGTATAAATAGGAGTAGCAATGTATATTTTAAACACATCAATATAAGGAATTATTTTCCCAATTTAAATCTTTTCCTTTTCATGGTATCAGAGCAT
Source organism: Vinca minor (assembly GCA_026122235.1). NCBI lineage: Eukaryota > Viridiplantae > Streptophyta > Magnoliopsida > Gentianales > Apocynaceae > Vinca > Vinca minor. The sequence goes on from JAOCZM010000232.1 coordinate 1,584,828, forward strand.
TATAATATTATTTTCTCCTCTCCTTTTTTCTAATCCATTCACCCGTTTTCATTTCCTTGTTTGCTGGTGATTATAAAATATTTTCCACAAAATTTTTTGTTTCCTTCTTCATTTCAACTGATATTTTAAAATTATTTTCTCTAAAAAAAAAAAAAGTCTCTTTCCTTATATGTTTTTTTTTAACACGTTTTTAATAATAAAGATCAATTCCCATTTCTTTTTTTTTTTTTTTTTTTTTTTTTTTCAAATTTCTCAGAAAATCAACATCCACTCAATTCAACCTTTCCTAATAAAAAATATTTACACAATTTTCTTTCCTGGTATTCCTTCGTCTACCAATTTTTTCTCTCACCACAACTCTCCTCAAACTCTATAATGTCGTCATTCATTCCTAAGAAAAATCTTATATGCACTTTTTGTGGAAAACAGGGCCACAACCATGAAACGTGCTATCAGCAGCATGGTTTCCCGGCAGGCTATCGCAGCAAAGGGCGTTCTTCTCCGCCATCAACGTATCAAGTTTCTGTCTTCGGAAATGCAGCTGTTCAGGTTACTATCCCAGCAAATGATGCAAATGCTTCCACTCCCATGGCGTTGCAGGCTGCTTTTCAACCGGCTTCTTCAAATCACGGTTCGACTCCAGGTGATAAGTTACATACTATGCAATGGATTATTGATTACCGGGGAAACTCATCATATTTCTTCATCTCTGCATGTTTTCTCTGATTATCATGCACTTCCTTATACTCTTATTCGTTTGCCCAATGGTGATTTCACATTAGCTACTCATCAGGGGACAATTTGTTTAAATTCTCATCTAAAATTGACTAATGTACTCTATGCTCCCACGTTTTCTTTTAATTTACTTTCTTTAGGCCAACTTCTTCAGAATCCAAATATTTTTGTCTTTTTCAGTGCTGACTCTTGTTTCATTCAGGATCTTATTAAGCAGAAGACAATTGGATCAGCTAAGCTTGATAATGGTCTTTATATTTTGCATCCCTCTTCTTGTTTCCCTTCCTCATTTGTTTCAAATGTTATTTCTCCTATGAATAAGGGCGCCATTTTCTCTGATGATTTGTTATGGCATTTTCGTTTAGGACATCTATCTTTTCATAGATTAAAATTAGCACAACAAATTGATTCTCATATTATTGCTAAGCATGCTGAATATTGCTCCATATGTCCATTGGCTAAACAAACAAAAATACCTTTTCCCTCAAGTAATTCTACTTCTAATGCTTGTTTTGATTTAATTCATGTTGATATATGGGGGCCTTATAAAACTCACACTATCCATGGTCACCTATATTTTCTTACGATTGTGGATGATTTTAGTCGCTTTACTTGGATTTTTCTCATGAAAACAAAATCTGAAGCCCGACCCCTTATTAAACAATTTTATCAACTCATCCTCACACAATTCAACACAAACATTAGAACTATCCGTTCAGATAATGGCCCAGAATTTATCATGCCCGATTTTTACAGTGACAAAGGCATTATACACCAAAAAACTTGTGTTGAAACCCCCCAACAAAATGGGATCGTCGAAAGAAAACATCGCCACATTTTAAATATAGCCCGCGCACTTAAGTTTCAATCAAACCTCCCATCTTCTTACTGGGGTTACTTTGTCACCCATTCTGTCCATCTCATAAATATTACCCCTACCCCTTTACTCTCCAATAAAACACCTAATGACATACTTTTTCAAAGAACACCCACATATAATCACCTTCATGTTTTTGGATGTCTTGCCTATGCTTCCACCCTATCCGCCCACCGCTCAAAATTTGACTCTATGAGCCGTCCTTCCATTTTTTTAGGTTACCCTAGTCACACCAAAGGATACATCTTGTTAGATTTGCATACATACTCCATTTTCACCTCTCGCCATGTCACATTTTTTGAACATATTTTCCCTCACCCACCTCCTTCCTCGGAACCTCAAGATAAAATCTCTTTACCCCTCTCCTCTTTCCAAGTGCTACATTTTCCCTCCTCTCAACCTGACCCTCCCCCACATCCACCACAATCTCCGCAACATACACACCTTTCTCCTCCACAGTCTCCTCTTCACCGCTCCACGAGAGCCTCCCATCGTCCATCTTACTTGAATGATTTTCATTGTTCTATGGCACAAACATCTCTTCCCCCGAATAAACATCTTACCACTCCTCATTCTTTAGATAAAATTCATACTCATCACTCATTATCCCCGGGTCATTCATCTTTTGCATTGTCTGTAACTTCTCACTTTGAGCCTCAGTTTTACAGCGAAGCCGTTAAGCATGCAGAATGGAGACACGCAATGCAATTAGAAATTGATGCATTGGAAGCCAATCATACATGGAAACTTGTTCCTCTTCCTGCCAATGTCAAACCCATTGGTTGCAAATGGGTATATCGGATCAAGTATCTTGCTAGTGGTATCATTGAGCTGCTTAAAGCCCGTTTGGTTGCAAAGGGTTTCAATCAGTAAGCAGGTATTGATTATCTTGAGACCTTTTCCCCGGTGGCTAAAATGACAACTGTTCGTATTCTTCTTGCAATTGCTGCCGCACGTGGATGGTTTTTAGAGCAACTTGACATTAATAATGCATATCTACATGGGGACCTTCTTGAGGATGTTTACATGCAACCCCCTCCTGGTTTTTTTGCCCCTCCAGGTTATGTATGCAAGCTCCAAAAATCTTTATATGGTCTTAAGCAGGCTGTCCGTCAATGGAATAAGAAACTTACTAATGCTCTATTTTCACAAGGTTTCTCTCAAGCGGTTAGTGATCCCAGCCTTTTTATTCGTAGACAGGCACATCCTGCACTGTCCTACTGGTCTATGTTGATGATGTCATTCTTTCTGGTAATGATTCTGCTTCCATCTCTTCCATCAAGCATTTCCTTAATGAGACATTCAAAATCAAAGATCTTGGACCAGTTAAATATTTTCTTGGCTTGGAAATTGCTCGCTCTTCCAAAGGGATCAATGTTTGTCAGCGGAAATATTCTCTAGAGCTACTTGAACAAAATGGATTTCTTAGCTGCAAACCAGCTATCACTCCAATGGATTCTTCATACCAATGCTAAAAGGATAATTCTCCGTCTCTTTCTGACAATACATCATACCGCAGTCTCATTGGCAAACTTCTCTATCTCACTCATACACGGCCGGACATTTCTCACGCTGTCCAACAGTTATCTCAGTTTCTTGATCATCCTATTGAACTTCATCTTAAGGCAGCTCATAGAATTTTACGTTATCTCAAAGGATCTCCTGCCAAAGGCTTATTTTTTCCCTCCACATCAGATCTTCGTCTTAGTGCATATTCCGACTCTGACTAGGCAGGTTGCTCTGACACTCGGCGTTCTACTACTGGGTTTTGTGTTTTTCTTGGGTCATCTTTAATATCTTGGAAATCTAAAATGCAGCACACTGTATCTCGTAGTTCTTCAGAGGCAGAATATCGTGCTCTTGCCACTACGACTTGTGAACTTCAATGGCTAAAATATCTTATCCATGACCTTCTTATACCACATCCTCAAGCCATTCCTCTCTTTTGTGACAACAAGAGTGCCTTATACCTTACCACCAACCCTGCCTTCCATGAACGCACAAAACACATTGAGATTGATTGCCACATTGTTCGGGAAAAGACGCAAACTGGACTTGTCAAACCTTTACATATCCCTTCATATTCTCAACTAGCTGACCTTTTCACCAAGAGTCTTGCTTCTCCCCGTTTTACATTTCTTATTCACTCTCTTGTTCTCCTTGATATCTTCTCTCCCAAGTCCAGTTTGAGGGAGCCTGTTGCAAATATACCCTCCACATCAGATCTTAATTCACCTCCTAGTTAGTTGAACTGTATTGTACTATAGTTCGTTGTACTATATTGTACTATATGTACTAGACTAGTTTGTAGTACAATATAGTACAAGTTAATTTGTATAAATAGGAGTAGCAATGTATATTTTAAACACATCAATATAAGAAATTATTTTCCCAATTTAAATCTCTTCCTCTTCACTTTCCTCCTTTTTTTGTGTGTGTGTGCATGTGTATGAGGATAATGAGTTGTTATTGTCTTAAAAAATCATGGTGTCCGAATAAAAATATTTATAGATTGTTGATCGAGACTTTTTGAAGATGCTGTAGTTTTAGTGTTTACGAATACTCTCACGTTTCATAATTATATTTTTTTTTCCCATTTTAAGAGAAAGAACATTTGTATTACTTCACACAATATCTTATACAAATTTTTTAATTTGGTTCTACATCTTCTCTTAAAGACAATTTACATTGTAAATATTGAAGCATAATTTTTCACACAAAAAACGAATTATAAGTGTGTATTTGGGCACAGTCTTTAATACAAATTGTGTACTTGGACACCATCTTTGCACAGTCTTCAACAATCTTTGCAATTTTACTATAAATTTTATATTTTATTTTCACAAATAATTTATTTTTTCAATAGGCAGAAATTCTCAAAGAATCAATGAAAATAAGCTAGCTGAGTGAATTGAATGTGTAACAGTATAAAGCAGACCTCCATTACAACAAAAAAAAAGAAGCTAAAATATATGCTAATTTATCTCATGAACTTGTATGGTTTTTCATTAGAGTGAAACTCAACCTTTTTTTGTGGGTTTTACTTTTTTTATTTATTAAAAATATGAATACGTATTTTTTTAACTCACAACCGCTACTTGAAAGTGCGCACATGGTTAATATATCACAACAGAGGATTTAACTCTGATTAACTTCTTTTGTAACGGACATTATAAAATCAACACCCATTTTCAAGGTTTCCTTTCCCAACCGATTTGTTAAAAACATGAAATTTTCTTGTTTCAATGGCTTCCTCTTCATCTGTACTAACAAATGAAATTGAAGAAGGCTAAAGCTAAACAAGAGAAAACCACTCTAACCTTTCCTTCATTTCCAGATGAATTGGTAGAAACCATCATTTGCTTTTTAACAATAAAAATATACTTTCACTTCTAGCTACATTTTCAAGAGGTTCATAGATTCTAGAAAGCTTAGTTGTTACCTCATTGTCAACATTAATTTTGATCACCGAATGGTTAATCATTATATCAAATGGGGGAAAAAGAAAAAGATATATACCTATTAATTTTATATATTCTTCCCTTTATTGATCTTTATTTTTTAACAATGGTTATGTTTCAATACTAATAGTTATCGTTTTTTGTTTTGTTTTTGGCCGATGTTTATTTTTCTTTTTAATACTTTGAGTGTTCTAACAATATAATAAAACCATCAAATTATAATAACCAATATAATGATAACTATAGATATTAGTTAAATTTTTCTCATAAAATAACTTAATATGCTCAATTGCACTTTAAGTTTATTTTTGATAATATACAATAAACTAGTGCAACATTAGTATATTAGTCTATTCACAAAAAGGAAGAAACATTATCATGACCATTATTAATATATATAAAAATATAGTATGATGTATATGTGCAATAAATGTGTACCCTCTGTGGCTCCATTTTCATTTTCATGACTTCTTCGGCTCCATTTTCATGACTGCTTTGTTCAGGTTGGCTGATATATAAGTGCAATAAATATGTATCCTCTTTGGGGTTAGGTTCAAGAGTTCATTAGTAAATTTTAATTGTTGAATGTACAGGGTTGCAATGCATCAATCTTACTAGAAGAGACGCCTTCAATTAAAAGTGAACAAACTGCATTTCACAATACCGCAAGGTGCGAATCCAACCCACCTGCAAAGACTGAAATCAATGTTGTGAGGGCTAATGCCCAGAAAAAAATTTCTACGTGAAACCGCAGTTCAGCAAAGGATCCTTAAGTCAGGGAAAGTTGTTCGGGGAACAGGAAAGGGGAAGCCGGAATCAAGCGGCGCAAGGGCTCATGATCCACCAAGGGTTGGGTCGGATTCTGGAACTGCTGGTCAGGGGAAGGAGGAGGAAATTCCCACTCCAATGCTATCCCAGAGAATGTTTCAACAAAGAATTTAGAGGAAGTAAGCATGGCAATGGCCTTAGCCTCTTCACCACAAGAGATTGCAAACCTACAGATACAACGCCACTAAAGGAGGTCTCAATAAATGTGGAGGAGGAAGAGCATTCACTAACGGATGATATATCGCTGTGTCCAAACCGGCCAGAAAAAGCAAAAAGTATCAGAATTTTAGTCGATGACTAATCTCTTTCTTAAGTCTGAAGAACTAGTTGATGTATCAAGATAGGCTTGTTCAAACACTTTTCTCGGTTCAAAAGCCAAACCGAAAGAGGTACCTAGGGACCATGGAACTTCTTCAAACAATTCTCATGCAAATGGGAGGACTCATTAGCGGCTGCGAGGGAAGTCGAGGAAGACCTTTAATTTCCCCCTAGCCGATTGAGGGTTTAGTAGTTGATCTCTCGCCATTCCAATTGCAAGAAGAGGCAAGAGTCACAGATCCAAAGTTGAAGCAGAACAAGAAAAAGGTGATATTGGAGGGTGATATCCGCAAGAAAAAGAACCAGAAAGGGCCTTATGTGTTTCGTTTATTTATTTTTTATGAAGTTTATTATATGGAATATTAGGGGTATCGGGAATGATTAATCATTGGCAAGAGTAAAACAATTACGACGAGACTTTAAAGCATCGTTAGTTGTTTTACATGAACCCATGTTACAACTAGTAGATTTGCCTTTGTACAGTTCGCGTTTGGGTTTCGATATGGTTTCAGAAATTGAACAAGAAATATATGGGTGTTGGGATGGAGGACTAGATTTATCTATTTTAGAAGATATAGAACATGGTAGTCCATGCGAAGATCAACAATTTCTCGGGAGAAGTTTATCTTTTTTCAATTTATGTTCATTGCCAGTACACACAACGGAGACCTTTATGGGATAACTTGATTCGCTTTGCAACTTAGTACAATGGCCCTTGGTTGGTTGGAGGAGACTTCAACGTGGTTTTGCGGCAATCTGAAAGCCTTATCTCTATACCTGCACCTCTTCCCATTGCTGAATTTGCAGATACGGTCGGCGAATGCGGTCTTCTTGAGCCATCGTATTCTGGCAGCCCCTTTACTTGGTGTCACATCACTCAATCCCCATTGATGCACATGCTAGATAGACCTCTTCTAAATCCTCTTTGGAACTCTTTTTCTCGACTACAACAATTGGGGATGTACTGTGGTGCCGATTAGGTAAAATTTCGGCACCTAAAGATTAGATTTAAGCGAATAAAAAATTGACATGTGAATAAAGTAACCTGCTATTGCAGGTTTTCAGGTTTTTTTTTTTAAAAAAAAAAAAGATTAAATAAATGAAATGGACGAATAAGACCTTGCCGTCATCCAGTCAAATGACCTGTTACCTGTCAAACCGGTCAACACACTTTTTTTTACCACTTTTTTTAGTATTAGTAATTTTGGTATTTTTAATGGTAAAATTAAAACAAAAATTAGTAAATTTTAATAAATAACTAGTAAATGTTGAATATTACTACTTTATTTTATAATCTTACCATTTTTAATTTGCAACTTACTATTTTTATCATGAATATTTATATTATATAGAATAGTAATTTACAAAGCAATAGTGGTGAATTTCATGGGATAAATAGTATTTTATTTTATAATAATGGTAAATTGGGTGAAAATTTAAACTTACTATTTTAAAATAAAATTTATCACATTATGGTTATAATATTACCATTGTTATCTCAGTTGTAATCAATTATTAAAATGATAAGTTTAGTGACAAATTTGGTAATTTTATTTACCTTGTTTGTAAACTTTGTTAAAAATTTCGAAACTTTTGTAAAGATTAAAAATCAATATATAAATATTCTAACAAATCTTACCATTTTAATTTCAATTTTAATATTCTGTAAATTGGTAAAATTTAAAAATAATTTGGTAGTTTTTAAAATAAAATTGGGAATTTTATGAATTAGTTGGATTTATTATTATTTTTTTAAGTATTATTGTTACAAGATTATTTTTAATATTCATAAATCAAGAATATGAAACAAAAAAAATAAAAAAATAAGGGAATTAACTTTAAAAGAGAAAAGAATAAAACACTAACAAAATTATACCCCCCACACAGGATTACCCCTCCCAATGCCTTATTCCTTCCCCTCTCTAGTCTATCTCCCAATCCCTTATTCTTTACTATGAACTATACAAAACATGTCTCTTTGCAAAATATTATGTTGATCTGAATTTAATTATTTTAAATAAATTACCTGAATAATGTTTATCATTTAAAAATTGAACCATTTCTTATGAGATAGTTTTTAAATTTTTGAATTTACCTCAAATTTTTATTTTGTTGCCAAATTAAATTTAGTTATTGTTAGAACACTATGTATTATAACATTTAGTCTAAACATTATGTGGTATAAAATAATTAACACTAAATATTATAACAATGATTAGATTACTTGTTATTATAAAATTAGAACTCGTGTTTTTCATAACACATAGACTTATAAAACACATGTTAAAAAAATAATATATGCAATAGAAACAACGATCCTCAATATTAAACATTGTTTGGTAACATGCACTAATTTTGGGTGTTTGTTTGCTATCTTATAATTAAAAAATATAGTATTGACAAATATTTAATCCAAAGTCTTATAAATTATTTCTGAGTATATTAAACCTTTTATTTTTTTCGCAAAATTAAAATATTAAACATGTTATTAATTTCTCTAATAAAAAGGTAAACAAAAAAAATGAAAATGCTATATAAGAGAATTGAACCAGTATCATTCATATAACTTATGTTCTAAAGGAAAGCCAAACACACCAATATAAAATTTCTTAGGTACATTTTTTCATCCACTTTGTTAATGGATAAGGTTTTGTTAAATGAATGATGTTATACAACTGTAATTTTGCACTATAGCAGGACTTAGTTCCAAAAAGAATTTTGTTCCTGGATGCTTTCTGAATTGCCACTGGGAGTTCAGAAAAGTTCATTTATGGAATGTAAATTGTTGTGTTTTGAAAATGATGTATTTCAATCTTGGAATGTAAAGTGTTACCAGTTTGGAAAGAGATTCGGAAAAAAAGGCAGCAAATTTAATACTACTTGATAAAAGGATGTTAGGAAGTTTATGTTAGTTGGTAAAAGGATGTCAGAAAATTTAGTGCTACTATGTATCTAGGTAGAGTAAGTATAGTAGGTGAAATATAAAAAAATAAAATATATGACAAAATCCATGAAATATATAAAACAGTAGACTTGTCTTTATAAAAGGTCAAATTGAGTTTTTATTCATTTTAGACAATTATTTTTAGACCAAAACTATTTTCCAGTAAAAATATCATAAACATTTTGGAGAAGAGAAAAAATAACACCAATTTAGTAATATGCTGTGAATGGCATATACAACTTCATCTTTTAATTTAAAATAAAACTATCATAAGTATTTTGGAGAAGAGAAAAAAATAAAACCGCAGAGAAGAATGATGTGAAGGGAGTAGATCTTCATGACTTTTAATTATTTTTAGCAAATGGAACAATGTAATTAGTCCAAACCTATGAATTTTCCATAGTTCAATAATATTTCACATATAATAATTCCAATTAATATACTACATTATATATAATAAGATCCAAAGTCTATTTTCAATGATTATGACCAATATGAATCTTTATCATATAAAATACATAGGATTTTTATTATGAATATTTGTTTTTATTATGAATATAAATAAAGTATGATCATTTGTCCATAAAATCCATAATTTTATTTTTCAAGACTACCAAATTAATAGTAAATTTTACCAATTTACAAAATATTCAAATTCAATCTAAAATGGTAAGATTTGTTTGAATTTGAATATTTATATATTGATTTTTATTCTTTACAAAATTTTCTAATTTGTTAACAAAATTTACAAACAATGCAAACAAAATTACCAAATTTGTTACTAAATTTACCATTTTATCAATTGGTTACAAATGAGATAAAAACGATAAAGTGATAAATTTTATTTTAAAATAGTAAGTTTAAATTTTCACCCCATTTACCATTATTATAAAATAAATTAGTATTTTTGTCAAGGAATTTACCATTATTGCTTTGTAAATTTACTATTTTGTATAATATGAATATTCATGATAAAAATAGTAAGTTGCAAATTAAAAATGGTAAGATTATAAAATAAAGTAGTAATATTAAACATTTACTAGTTATTTATTAAAATTTACCAAATTTGGTTTTAATTTTACCATTAAAAATACAAAAGTTACTTGTTGATTAAAAATCTGGTCAACACACCTGCTTGACAAGTAACCGGTCATTTGACTGGATGACGTGGCAAACTCTTATTCGTCCATTTTATTTATTTAATTTTTTTTTAAAAAAAACCTGAAAACCTGCAATAGCAGGTTACTTTATTCCACATGTCAATTTTTTATTCGCTTAAATCTAATCTTTAGGTGCCGAAATTTTACTCATTCGGCACCACAGCACTTTCCCAACAAATTGATCACCTTAGCCATACAGTCTCGGATCACAGCAGTCCCCTCCATATTTCATCCCGGATTGCAGGTACACAACAATTCTCCACTCTCTGTTTTCAATCTATGTGGATACAACATCCTCAATTGAGGAGTGTCGTTGAGACCTCTTGGACAGGTGAATTATTCGGCAATGGCATGGACATAGTAATGAAGAAGCTTAAGCGGCTTAAGGTTGTCATAAAATCTTGGAATCCGAATGTTTATTGTAATGTACATGACAACCTAAAATGGTTAAAGGTAAGGGATGCCAATAAAAAATATTTCCATATGATTTACAACAATCTCCATAAGAAAATGGTTATCTAAAAAAATCAAAGATGGACCGGGTGTTGGAGTACATTTAATCTAAGGTGCGCCAATTCGATTGGGCCGGGCCGGGATTGGATTGGGCCCTTAATCGGGTTGGGCCGACCAATATGATTGGGCCGACCGACCCGTTTGGACCGACCTTATGGCTGGAATGTTAGACATAAATTCAGCCCTCTTGATGGTGGTTGAAGTGGTGGAGAGAGTGGAGGAGTAATTCTCTCCATGATCTCCCACTTCCCCCATTATCTCACCCCACTCTCTCTTGATAGACTAGAGGAAAAATTCAGATTTTTCCTATCATCCTAATCAGTTTTCTCCAGCCTTTTGAAGCTAAGAGAATAGAGAGAAAAAGTGAGTTTTTTAGAGAAAAAGACAAGACAAATTTCTGGACTTTTTTCTTGCATTTTTGCTAATATAAAAGAAGTTAGAAAGCTTGTTTCTTGTTCTTGAAAAGGTCGTTCATACTCCATCCATTGAAGAGTGTCTTCAAAGCTTCTACAAGGCGTTGGCTAGCACCAAGCAGTAGAAGACCATCTCCGGAAGATCGAGTGGATACCGGAAGAGACGGAGCCTGCAAGCGTGGTGTTCCGTTCGTTACAACAAACCGCTGAAAGCGTTTCAGCCATTCTAGCATCCATATAAGGTAAAATACTATCCCATAGTCGTAGGTACTTACTCGTGAAAGATCCTGATAGAGGCGGGTCAAAGTTATTTCCGCTGCGCTTATGTGTATGACCCGGTTATTCCTCTAACAGTGGTATCAGAGCCACTCACGAGTACCCTATAGACTTTAAGTGTTATAGTGTTTGAATATAGATTATGAATCTATGTTATGCATGCCTTAGGATTGCTAGAAATGTAGTAAATCATGTATGACATGCTTTTCCAGCTTTATGTATGTATATCTGTTGAGAATTTCCAGTTTTGAAGTCATTCAAAAGCTGGAAAAACTCTCAGTTTCTAGCACTTCGGTCGACCGGGACTCAGTTTCGGTCGACCGAGGCAAGACAGTAGCTAAATGGTATTAGGTTCGGATCAACCGAGGGGGTGTTCGGTCGAACCGAGTTAGTCTTCGGTCGACCGAAGTACCTGGTTGGTCAACCGAGTATTCTCAGTACTTTTTCGGTCGACCGAGCTTGCTGGCCGATCAACCGAACTGATCAGTATATGAAATGTTCTTCTTGCTGGTTGCTCATTATTTTTCATAAATTGTTATGTTAATTGAGCATGATGCATAGTAGTCGCCATTACCCTGTTGGTTTTATTTTATAATACGATCTGCGTATCGTGCCTATTTTATCATTCAAAAGTTGTAATTTTAATCTCATTAAATCCCCTCAAATGTAACTCGAGGTTTCCTTAGAAATTTTGTAATTCTAGATTAGGAGAAGGTACAACTGAGATGATGAAGATTTGGAGGCAACCAAATGAAGGTCAAGACGGTGTAGAATAGATGTTTTTCATTTTACACCCTTAGATTGACTTCACGGTTTTTCCATTGGCTTGGAAAAACCGAATAGGATATGGCGATTACTATTGCATTTTATTTTATGTATTGGATGCATAAGTAAATAAGCATAAACTGTTTTATTTATGCTTTTCTGGTGAGATTGTTAAAAACGAAATCCCTCATTTAAAATATTAATTAGTGCCTTCCTAAGTTTGGCCCTCGTCAAGGCCTAGATCGACATTAGTATGGGACATGCCAAAGCTGTGCATACGTGTCTATCCGGGTGAGGCGCGAAGGATAAGTTGTGATATCCACCGGCTAAAACTTAGGGTCCTAGTTAACTAGATTATCTCAATAGATGGATTGAGGATCTAGAGGCAAAAGAGTTGAGAAAAGTGTATAATGATACGCTTGTATAAATTTTTCACTCAACTAACCAAGAATTACATAATTTGATGTAATTGGCAAACGTTGCCTACCTAAATAACTAAGTTTTGGGCGATCGACCAAAGTCGACTCGAAACGAGGTGAAATATGGATCTTGGCCCGCTAGAAAGTTAACGAACTTTCCGAGTTGATATTGAGGGTTATTCACTCGAAGAAAATAGTGGGAGAAATCATTAAAAAGATAAAGACCTAATAATGATTTTAAATCGGTACTTACTTTGCATATATTTTTGTTGTAGAAAATGGCAAATTCAAACCAAACACTATCATTGCGTTCTGTCATTGAGAAGGACAAATTAGAGGGAGTTAACTTCCTCGACTGGTTCAGGAACTTGAGAATCGTTCTCAAGCATGAAAGAAAGCTGTATGTACTTGAACAGCCTATTCCTGCTATACCGGAGGCTCGCGCTCGGCCGCTGATAGAAGCCCCGCTTATCGAAGCATGTAAGTGATGCTTTAGATGTGTCTAGCCTCATGCTTGTCACCATGAATTCCCGAGCTTGAAGCAACATGAGGACATGGGGGGCATATGAGATGCTTTGGCTCACTGAAGCAACTATATCAGGGGGCAAGCACGCCAAGAGAGATTCGATGTATCGAAATCTCTCTTTCGAGTGCAAAAATGTCCGAGGAATGCCGGTAGGAACTCACGTTCTTAAGATGATAGGTTATGTTCGGAACCTTGAAAAACTAGGATTTCCTTTGGGACAAGAGTCGTCGATCGATTTGATCTTGCAATCGTTGCTCGAGTCATTCGATCAGTTCATTACGAATTATCACATGAATGAAATTGACAAGCCTCTACCTGAGTTGTTGAATATGCTAAGGACTTCCGAGAAGGAAATAGGCAAGTCCAAGCCCAACACCATACTGATGGTGCAAAAGGGCAAAGACAAAGGTTTTGTGAGATCCAAAGGCAAACCGAATGGTAAGCCCAAGGGCAAGCAAACCACTTTCAACAATGCACTGAAACCTAAGGGTGGTGTAGCCAAAGACTCTATCTGTCATCACTGTGGTGAGAAGGGTAACTGGAAAAGGAATTGCAAAAGCTATCTTGCAACAAAAAGGCTGCAAAAGGAGAAAGCAATTGTTGCTTCGGGCTCAGGTATTTATGTTATTGATGTTAATATGATTGATATCAATTTAAATACAACTACTTCTTGGGTATTTGATACCGGATGTGGTTCTCACATTTGTACTAATGTGCAGGGACTTCAAAGGAGTAGAGAGTTGGCAAAGGGTGAAGTGGAACTACGAGTAGGCAACGAGTACGTGTTGCGACCCTCTAAATTTGTAGGGACTTGTACTTTTACTTTGCCTTCGGGGGCTTGTTTTGGGTTTAGAAAACTGTTTCTATGTACCTAGTTTAATTAAGAATATTATTTCAGTTTCTTGTTTGGACAAGAAAGGTTTTGAGATTTCGATCAAAAACCAACGATTGTCGTTATTTCTGGATAATATGTTTTTATGCAAGCGCTCTCTTTGATTAATGGTCTATATATTTTAGATCTTGATATGCCAATTTTAAACATAAATACCAAAAGGATTAAAACTAATGATTCTAATTTGACATACCTCGGCATTGTCGCTTAGGCCACATAAAGCGAAGATCGCATATCCAAACTCCATAAAGATGGGCTATTGGAATCATTTGACTTCGAGTCTTATGATCGATGCGAATCTTGTTTGTTGGGTAAGATGACGACATCACCTTTCACTAAGATAGGTGAGAGAGTCGATGATTTATTAGAACTAATACATAGTGATGTATGTGGCCCTTTTAATATACATGCAAGGGGTGGTTACCTCTACTTCATTACCTTTATCGATGACTTCGGTAGGGTATGGATATGTGTTCTTGATGAAACACAAATCCGAAGCATTTGCTAAGTTTAAAGAGTTTAAACTAGAAGTAGAAAACCAACTTGGCAAGAGTATTAAGATTCTTCGATCTGATCGAGGAGGAGAATACTTGAGTCAAGAATTTTGTGACTATCTAAAAGCTTGTGGAATCGTTTCACAACTTTCTCCTCCAGCTACTCCACAATGGAATGGTGTATCTGAAAGGAGGAACAGAACCTTATTAGATATGGTTCGTTCTATGATGAGTCACACGAGCCTGCCCAATTCCTTTTGGGGACACGCACTAGAGACAGACAGACTTTAACACTTAACCGCGTTCCATCTAAATCGGGTTGCAAAGACGCCATACGAGTTATGGGATGGGAAGCGTCCCGGTTTGTCTTTCCTCAAGATTTGGGGCTATGAAGCGTTTGTGAAAGCGCTCGACTTCCGATAAGTCGGCTCCAAAATCTGAAAAGTGCATATTTGTAGGTTATCCTAAGGAAACTAAAGGATACTACTTTTATATCCCTAACGAGAACAAAGTGTTTGTTGCTCGCACGGGAGTCTTTCTAGAAAAAGAATTTGTTTCTAGAAACACAAGTGGGAGTAGCGTAGAACTTTCTGAAGTTCCAGACTCTCAAACTAGCACTAATGATGAGATGGAAAATGAACAGACTCCACAAGTTGTTGTGCAGCAGGTGCCACAAACAGTTGTGCAGCCCAGCACTGATTCAAGAAACACAAGAATTGCGTAGAGTCCGGTAGAGTTCGCCGTCCACCTCCGGGAAAAATTTGGATTTTTCATAGCAGTAACATGGTGATGTTATGTTTGTGGATCACGAAGAACCTTCAACCTACAAACGAGCAATTAATAGCCCTGGGATTTCGAGAAATGGCTTGAAGCCATGAGATCTGAAATGGACTCCATGTACACTAACCAAGTCTGGATCTTGGTTGATCCACCTGAAGGGGTAACTCCCATAGGGTGCAAATGGGTTTTTAAGATTAAAACCGACATGGAAGGAAATGTACAAACGTACAAGGGGCGACTTGTCGCGAAAGGTTTCAAACAAATTCATGGTATTGACTATGATGAGACTTTTTCCCCTGTAGTTATGTTCAAGTCCATTCGGATTTTGCTTGCTATTGCAGCTTACTATGACTACGAAATCTGGCAAATGGATGTCAAAACCGCTTTCCTTAATGGAAAACTTGATGAGGATGTGTATATGACACAGCCTGAAGGTTTTGTCACTCCAGAGAATCTTTGGAAAAGTATGTAAGCTTTAGAGATCCATTTATGGACTCGAGCAGAGCTTCTCGAAGCTGGAACATCCGCTTTTAATGATGCCGTCCAGTGAGTTTGGCTTCATTAGAAATGAGGATGAGCCTTGTGTTTACAAAAAGGTTAGTGGGAGCTCAATCGTATTCCTGGTTTTGTATGTAGATGACATACTACTCATTGGAAACGACATACCAACCTTAAAGTCTGTAAAGGCTTGGTTGAGTACGTGTTTCTCTATGAAAGACTTAGGCGAAGCTGACTATATTCAGGGGAGTCAAGATCTATAGAGATAGATCCAGGAGACTCATTGGCCTAAGTCGAGTACATATATAGACAAGGTGCTAAAGCGGTTTAGCATGCAAGAGTCTAAGAAAGGACTTTGTCCTATGGCACATGGATGCTCGTTACGTCGAAGGAGCAGTGTTCTAAAACGCTCGCCGAATTAGAACGCATGAAAGAGATCTCTTATGCTTACGCCATAGGATCCATCATGTACGCCATGATTTGTACTCGCCCGGATGTCTCGTTTGCCTTAAGCATTACGAGCGGATACCGATCTAATTACGGTGAACGTCCACCGGATCTCGATCAAGAATATCCTCAAGTACTTGCGAAGGACTAAGGATACATTCTTGATTTATGGAGAGGCGGATGAGCTCGTTATAGCTCGGTTACACCGATGCTAGTTTCCAAACCGACAGAGATGATTTCCGATCGCAATCGGGATATGTGTTTAACTTGAATGGAGGTCGTTTGTGGTAGCGCAGCTTCAAAGCAATCAACCATCGCAGATTCTACAACAGAGGCAGAGTACATAGCAGCTTGTGAAGCGGCTAAGGAGGCGGTTTGGATCGGGGAAATTTATTTCCGACCTCGATGTGGTTCCTAGTATTGCGAACCCGATAGACCTCTATTGTGATAACAATGGGGCTATTTCCCAATCTAAGGAACCTAGATCTCACCAGAGGTCCAAACATGTACTACGGCGATTTCACCTAATCCGCGAGATTATAGAGAGAGGTGATGTGCATATATGTAGAGTAGACTCGGCGAGACAATGTCGCCGATCCACTGACGAAGCCACTCTGTCGCAGCGGCGAGCATTTGATCGTCACACTAGCTCCATGGGTATCCGATATCCGGAGGACCGATCTTTAGAGGCAGATCATTAGTATGCCCTAAAGACCATTTATTGTAATTTGGGTCTTTAGTGCAAGTGGGAGATTATTGTACCGTATTTAATGTAATTTTCATTTTGATGAATAAAAAGGCAATTAATTTCAGTATTATTCATTATGTTTCAGCGTTCTTAACAACATAAATAAATAATATGTCCTTAGAATAGTATTTATAATTGTTATGTGATACTATTACAAACGTCCCTAGTCGAACATTATTATGGAATCTTCGAGGACAATAATAATGCGTAAGACTAGTATGTGCGATGATTGATATAAGATATCGGATCGTCACATAGGTATATATGATTAGAGAATCATTATACTGGATGAGATCCCGACATGAGAAACACACCATGAGTTGTTATATAATAGTCAACGGTGTTTCTCAAAATTTTGACTGGGTTGTATAAAAGATCCTTCGACTTGAGGTCTCACAAGAGTTCTTGCATGGCTAGTGTTATGCTTTGATAATGTTAAACGCTATCCGTAACTGGGTGAGCAATAAAGGCATTTATTGGGTATATCACGAATCTTGTTCAGGATGAGCGGGATGCATAAAGGATTTGTCCCTCCTATATAGCAGGAGCGATATCTTGGGCCCCTTGATGGAGTCTGACTAATTCATGGCCATGAACAAGTGAATCAGTATTTGATATTGATGTCATTTGATTAGTCTACTCGCGAATCAAGAAACTAAAAGATTGGACAATACAAGTGTGACTTTTTCCATGACTTGTGTTCAATCTAGATATCAAGGACAAAAGGATTTAACTACAAATGTCAAATGTTGTGATTATGATAAATCATCAGATATTTATGAATTGGGGGTAATGATTCTGATACGCAAAATCTATACTAGCAAGTATACTAGGTCGATGTTGTAGTAGTCAAGGTCGATCCCACAGAGAATAATGATTAATTAATTCCTAAGTAAATAATTTTACAATGATCAAAATCAAGTAAAATAAAACCGATGGTTGATGATGATTTAATTTAACTAAATTAATTAACTAACATAAAACAAATAACTTAAACAAGAGTGATAAAAGTCTAAGGCACATGAATTCACTAAATTAACCAATATATTATCCTAACGATATGTTATTCTAAAGTGAGTTTCATTAATCGATCGATTTCCAATTATATCTAATAACCTCTTTCAAGACTTATCAAACCTATTCTCATGAATAAACCAACTATATGTCTATGTTGATTTTAACCCACAAAAACGCATTAAACATATGAAATCATAAAGATCGCACAAACCATACAAGTATATGTCTATCGTGCATGAAATTTATGTTCAGATTATTTAACCTAATTAACAAGGTCAGCTGTCGCAAATCTTCCAAGTTAATGTAAAGACAATTTGAGTGGTAGCTAATCACACAAAAGCATTAAGAACAATAATAAGAAATTAATTCCACAACACTAATTGAATAACAAAATCAAGAGAATAACATATAAAATTAATCTAGCTACATCATGGCCTTAGAATAAATATTTAGCTCATACTAGAGAAAAATTCAATAACAAATTAAAACCTAGAATAATCTAATAATGACTTCATAATTCCTAAGACTATTGAAGAGTATTTATAGAACTAGAAACCTGCTAGCTTAAGATAATTGACATAGATCAAAACTCTCCCTCCTTTAAAGTAGTTGACATAAAATACAACTCTTCAAGATTCTTTAAAGTAGTTGCCATAAACCAAAACTCATCAACATCCTTTAAAGTAGCTGCCATATCTTCTCTTCTAGTATGTAAAGATGTCTTTTCAATTCCAGCAGCTTCTTTCTTTTTCTGCAAGTCGGTTCACTTTTATCCTTCAAAAGACTATTTTGCCCCTACAAATGCAAACACAAATAAGTGAGGATTATACCATTCTAAGCTCAAAACTCAATATGTAAATATTTTTTGAAGCTCAAAATTACTATTAAAGTAGAAGAAAATAAAGATAAATTTACGAGTTATCAGATGCGTTGCTAGATACCTCTCATTACCTGTGATATATGATGTCACGGCCAACATCATAGATACCTCTTGGGTCGCACTCATAGATCAACTGGATTGGGCTTGTTGGAGTACATTTAATCTAAGGTGCGACAATTCGATTGGGCGGGATTGGATTGGGCCCTTAATCGGGTTGGGCCGACCAATATGATTGGGCCGACCGACCCGTTTGGACCGACCTTATGGCTGGAATGTTAGACATAAATTCAGCCCTCTTGATGGTGGTTGAAGTGGTGGAGAGAGTGGAGGAGTAATTCTCTCCATGATCTCCCACTTCCCCCATTATCTCACCCCACTCTCTCTTGATAGACTAGAGGAAAAATTCAGATTTTTCCTATCATCCTAATCAGTTTTCTCCAGCCTTTTGAAGCTAAGAGAATAGAGAGAAAAAGTGAGTTTTTTAGAGAAAAAGACAAGACAAATTTCTGGACTTTTTTCTTGCATTTTTGCTAATAGAAAAGAAGTTAGAAAGCTTGTTTCTTGTTCTTGAAAAGGTCGTTCATACTCCATCCATTGAAGAGTGTCTTCAAAGCTTCTACAAGGCGTTGGCTAGCACCAAGCAGTAGAAGACCATCTCCGGAAGATCGAGTGGATACCGGAAGAGACGGAGCCTGCAAGCGTGGTGTTCCGTTCGTTACAACAAACCGCTGAAAGCGTTTCAGCCATTCTAGCATCCATATAAGGTAAAACACTATCCCATAGTCGTAGGTACTTACTCGTGAAAGATCCTGATAGAGGCGGGTCAAAGTTATTTCCGCTGCGCTTATGTGTATGACCCGGTTATTCCTCTAACACCGGGATCATGGCATTCAACACAAGATTAGATAGGCCGAGCAGGTGCTTCATTTTATGAGGGTATTTTCTCTAAAGAAGACTCGATCATTGTCATCACTGAGATGCTAGATGTGATTCCCTCAATGATTTCAAAAGAGAAAAACAAAACACTTGATGCATTTCCAACAATGGAAGAAGTTCTCATGACTACTTTCTCTTGGCAAAAGTCAAGCGCTTCGGGTCCGGATGGATTTTTTGGGTACTTTTTTCAGGTGTTTTGGGATATCGTGGTAGCAGATATGTTACTCGCTACTTGAGACTTTTGGGCGGGCCTATCTTTGTCAAGATCAATGGCAAGCTCCTTGATTGTATTAATTCCTAAGTTATCAAATCCGAGTTCTTTTGGTGATCATCGACCAATTTCCAAGGTGGTGGCAAACCGATTATCGATTTTTTTGCCTGATTTGATCTCTCCAACCAGCAGGGATTTGTCGAAGATTGGTTAATGGGGAGGTCGTGGGTATAATTCTCATCCATTTGAAAAGGGAGAGACTTTATTCTACATTATTCAAATGTGGCTTGACTTGGTGAATAAGGGAAAGACTTTATTCTACGTTATTCAAATGTGGCTTGACTTGACGACTCGACTCGGCTCGGCATCGCAGGCAGAGGGGTCAACTCAGCCATAATAAATATAATTTTACTATAACATTTGCGACTGTGAAAAACTATTTTCGATAGATTGTGACATTTCAAAAAACATACAAAATATAATTTTATTATAATATTTGTGACATTGAAAAACTATTTTCAACAGTATATAAGTTGCCACATAAAATGTTTTTGAGTTACTATGTCGTAAATTATAAGCGATGCCAAAAGTAGTCGTTTTTGCTAAGATTTTACATTGAGAAAAAAACGTCGCAAATAGAAAAATTCCCATTGAAACAACTAATTGCCTCAGGCGTTTCCCGTCGCAAGGCTTTTGCGGCGCCTCTCCATGCGACCCCTCAATTGATGTCGCATGGCCGACGCAAAAACGATTTCTCGTCCAAAAATGTACTTTTTGTGGTAGGCGTCGTGATAAGTCTAAATTTTACTATTATTTTGGATTGTTTTCCTATTTTGGATTGAGTTTAATTGAGAGAAAATAATGTTTTAAATTAATCTTTATGAGTGAATAAGCCTAAAAATGTGCTTGTGAATTTTATTTAAATTAAGTCACTAATTCTCTAATATTTTATACGGGTTAAAGGGCATTTTGGACATCAGAGGAAAAACAAATTATATTTGGCATGTGCTAAATTATCACCGAGTCCAACTTAGAATAGAAGATTGAAGATGTGCAAATTGTTACGTACCAAGAATTGAATTAAAAAAGGAATAGGATTTGGAGATTACTATAATACCAAATTAGAAGAATTCTAAATGAAATTAAAGTAAATATAGGCAATTGTAAACAAGGAATCAAAAGGCATTTGGGCCTACATGAAAGAAGTCAGCAGTGGAGCAAGAGCCTGCCCACGACCCTGAGGTCGCGGGTTCGATACGGCCTTCCCGCGCATGGGGCATGCTTTAATTTGACTTCCTTTCTAGGGTTAATCTCTTCTCCTCTTATGAGGCTGATACTCTTCCCTTATGGAGTTCCACTCAGCTGGGCGTCAAAAAAAAAAAAAAAAAGAAGTAGAATTCATTAGGAATTCTCAATTCCAAAAACGTGTTATCCCAAGCAGTAGGATAAAGAAGAATTATCCCTTTGAATATCTCCTACTCCGAGTTGGAAACTAAGTGAAATTCTTCCATATTAGAAGACCACCTGCCTAGCAGTTTCATCGTCCCTGAAGCCAAAGAGGCTCGGCTAGACTAGGAGATCGGAGCTTGGGGATCGTTTCGTCATCAGGCTATTTTTGTATTTATTTTTATTTTAGTTTATAGTTATGTTTAGCTAGAGTTTCTTGTGACTAAGACCATAATTGAATGTCACTTTTATGGATATTTTTTATTTCTATTAATTGATTTATTTCAACAGTATGGTGAATTGTTTTTATTTGTTTTTAATGCTTGTGATTTTCTTGTCAACTATTGCATGAATCTAAATTATTTTTAGAGGCAGAGAAGTTCTAGATTTAATTGGATCAACGATAATAACAACATGACGTAAAATTGACTAGAGATAGATTCGATTACCTTATGTTGTTTCTAGCAAGTAGGAAACAAAAGTTAGGGAAAGTTCACGGAGTTTTGTGCGGTTTTAAGTCTTACAATCACGTAGGGATGCGACTGATTTATTTTCTAAAATTTGGAGTTTTTCGCCAAGAGATTGGGTCCACCTTATATTCGAAAATTCTACTATTTACCTAGTTGAGACTTTTTTTTTTTTAAAGATATTGTATTGAGAGAAGGCGAAAGCCAAACAATTACATGGAGTAAATGTCCCAGTCAGCCAATTAGGACTCGAATGGGCTATAATATGAGATTTTAATTTTCTATGTATGTATCTATCAATATAAACGAAAATAAGGTGTATCAGCTTTGTCGAGTCTGCATTGACCTTGAATATGTGCAGGTAAGCTTAAAAAATCCTTGTATTCGTACGAAGTGCGAGTATCGCATGCCTCATTTGTTAGACTGTCTGTCACTAGATTCGCCTCCCTATAAATATGTATCATTTCGTTATCTCGCAAAAGCCGTAATATGCTGAGGAAAATACTATCATGGCGCCACGAATTGATGCGCCATTTATGGACCGAGTCCCGTAACTTCATAGAATCAGTCTGAAGAAAGATGCTCCTATACCCAAGTGCTTCAGCCAATTTTAAACCATTGAAGACCGCCTCCATTTTAGCTTCAGTATTTGTCACCCAATCTCCCAAAAAACGATGAAAAGTAGCAACAAATGTTCCATCCGGGAGCCTTAATACACCCCCTGCACCAGCCAGCCCGGGATTACCTCGTGATGCCCCATCGGAGTTCAAAATAATCCTGTCCCCCACCAAATTCAATTGCTTCCATCGTATCAACTTGACTCGGGCCCGTGCATTCCATTGCAAATTTGAAGTGCCTCTATATATGTCATATAGCCCCGCAACAATAAGTATCATCCATGTATAAAGCTCATACTCTCGCATCAAACCTCGGCCACTTGACTTTTTCCCCTCATAAACGAATCTACATCGAGCCCTCCATATAACCCAACAAACAGCAGAAAAAATGATTATATAGACAGTAGTCCGCTTGCCTGTTCCCTACTGCCATAGTAATTTCAGCAAAGATGTAAGAGAATCAAAATGCAACAATGTCCAATCTATTCCCACACAACCACATACATGTCTCCACAAGCAACTCGCAGCTGAGCATTCTATAAAAATATGCCAAAAACTATCTACTCCATTCCCACATAGACATTGAGAGGCAAGAGAAACTCCCCAAGATTGACGTACCTCATCAAGAGCAATGTACCCATTAAAAATCCTCCACATAAATATTCTTAGAGACAATGGAAATTGAGAGGACCAAATGAATCGCCTTGAGGCTTGCATTACTCCAGCTGGCTCTATAATCTGCAAAACATAGGATAAAGTAAATATACCATTATTCTCCAATTTCCATATCCAACAATCAGGTCCGCTGCCCAAAACAACTCGAGGTAGCCTTGCTCGTTGCTCCTGGGGTGAAAGCAGACTGCATGGCTGACAACCAGCTAGCAGGCTCCAAAGAAGTGTAGATTTTTGGCAATAGGAGAAACTGTAGACTCAGAGTCTCTTGGCAGTCCAAAACTGCCCTGCATTGTAAAATCTTCGTGCCAAAAGAAGTTGAACCATCCCGGATTAACAAACCAATATATGCCTCAGCAGTATTGCGGACTCCCAATAGTCGCCGCCATACACTCGAATCATAATTACTTGGCTCTACAAGTGTCGGATGAGTGCATGTTGCACAATATTTTTCCATCATGAAGTCTCGCCATATAGAATCCACTGTTCTAAATCGCCACCATAATTTACATGAGAAAGCTGTTTGAAGAGATCCTAAAGTGAGCAAGCCAAGGCCGTTTTTCTGTACATCACAATACAGCCGTTTCCATGACATCTAATGCTGCTTATTACCATGAATAGATTGACCACATAGAAAGTTTTATTGAATCTGGACATGAAGCTCGTTAGCTCGTCTATGCGTGTGACCCTGTAGGTTCATATCACAATGGCAATGAAAACACACTTAGTAGTAGTATGTGTTCATAAATCACAAGCGGTCCCTAGCAGGACATTGTGACTACTCAAAGTGAATGAATTTACGGTGGAACCTAATATCAATCCACTACTTAATCCATTTGTCTCACGATATCCTAATTAAGCATAAGGCATGATGGTCGTCACCCTTATGAAGCTTAATTGTATTTATGCTCGATTTCCGGATAGACTGTTCCAACAAATAGAATCTGATAACCACTTTATCAAATACATTTGAGCACTGCCATGCATTTAGACAGTTTTTCCCTATCGAGGGGCCCATGGATATCTCTCTCTAATAATAGAGAAGGACAAATTCCTTACAATGCCTCTCACATTCAAGCCATGATAGGACGCTACATCCGATCATCAGTCGTATTGATTACTCGATTAAAAGCAACGTACGACTGAGTCAAAACGTGGCTCCATTCATGCTAGAATCAAATGGAGACATAAGGTCTAAGGATTCTAAAATAGTATTGAGGAAGTAATACTTATGATTAAGGACCATGAAGTATTACTTCTCTAACGGATCACGTCCAGTACAATGTATCCCTATATATTGCATCTATGATATGAATTGTATTCATTACACATGATTAGTAAAACGTATTATCAATCAAACATCATACTAGTTTTATTTCATTGTAAAATAGATTACATAAAACTAGTGACAACTAGAATAGTAATTACATAAGCAAATGAGTTTTACTATCAAATCACGCATTTGATGTTCATAAGAAAAATTAACTATTCATATGAAATGCTCAAATAGAGATAAAACGTACAACATATGTTAATGGTCCTAGGGCACTACTAACACCCATGTGGTAGTTGAGACATCTGAAAAATGGCTCGGCTGCTAGAATAAACAAGAGCGGGGACAATGGATCCCCTTGCTTTACTCCCTTACCAGAGCGAAAGAATCCATACGGGGACCCATTAATTAGTACCGAAAACCAGTTATGTTCTAGAAGATTGCGTACCAGATGCTCAAAATGCTTGCTGAAGTCAAATTGGTGAAGAACTGCTATTAGATATGTATGAGAAACTCTATCGAACGCCTTCATCATGTCCAATTCGATGATCATGTTCCCACCTCTAACTTTCTTGTTCAAGGATTCCACCATTTCAATTGCTAACAAAATATTATCAGTGATAACCCTTCCACTCACAAAGCCAGATTGGTTAGCACTAATAAGAGCATTAAGAAGGCCAGACAAGCGATTCGAAATAACGTTTGAAATAATTTTACTAGAGAATATGCAAAGTGAAATGGGTCTAAATTCTCCAAAATTTACAGGATTGTCTACCTTTGGGATTAGCACCAGAAATGAACTCGCCATGGATTTCGAAAGTGGAAGGCCAGCCCTGAAATCTCGAACTGCATCCGCAACATCAGCTCCAACAATCTCCCAACAAGCTTGGAAAAAACGCCCAGTGTAACCATCAGGCCCCTCAGCACTTAAAGGGCTCAAGCCAAACACCGCCTATTTGATCTCTTGTATGACTGGCAGCTTATCCAATGGCTAATTTTGTTCTTCCGTGATGATTTTGGGGATATATTGGTGTAAAAAAGCATCAGGTGACGGAGTTGTGTCTCGGTCGAGCAAGGCCTCAAAGAAGGAAGCACCAGCGCTGCCAATCACCTCAGGTTCCGTCAAAATCTCTCCATTTGGGGATGCAATTTTTGCAATGTGCATACGCCGCTGTTTGTTCCTACTAAAAGAATGGAAATAATTCGTGTTAGCCTTCCCCTCTTTGATCCATTTGAGTCGAGATTTTTTTTCGCCAAAATGTTTCCTCATGTTGAAGAGCCTCAGTATATTGATCATTGGCCTCACATAAAGATGCAAAATTCTCCTAGGTAGGATCACTATCATAAATTCCTTCTAAAGCAGCCACTCGCTCCATTGCTTCCTTAATATTTACATGCAAGTTTCCAAAAGCATCCCTGTTCCAGGTTCTCAACACAGTCTTCAATCTTTTGAGTTTTGCTTGCAACTTGTACATTCCCGAATTCTCAATATTTTCTGACCAACTTTCCTTTACCACCGTCTTAAATTGCTTGTGATTGATCCACATATCTTGAAACTTGAACGCAGACTTTCTCCGTTCCGCAGCCAACTACAAATCTACGAGTAACAGACAGTGATCCGAAACCGTTCTTCGCAGATGTGAAACTTGAGTTTGATGGAACATTGTGTTCCATTAAGTGTTTACCAGAACTCTATCAAGCCGCCGGTGTAAAGGATGCACTCCATCTCTGCTCCAAGTAAATTGACCACCCAAAAACGGCACCTCCAACAATCCACAATCATTAATCATATCTCCAAACTCACTAATGGGAAGCATGGCGGGAATTGATCCTTAACTTTCGGAGAGATGTAAAACTATATTAAACACTACAAAAAAAGACCTTTAGTAACGAAAATTTTCGTTAGGAAAGGTCAAAAAATTCGTTATGAAAATCCTTCGTCACCAAGTTCTTCCTGAGAGCCCCGTCGCTAAAGGTCTTTCCTAACGAATCACCATTCTCGTTACTAAAGGTCTTTAGTAACGAAATAGTTTCGTTAGGAAATGGGAGAATTCGTGACGAAATATTTTTTACTAAAAGTTTTACAAAAAATTTAAAATTTAAAGCCATGGAGCCGAGTCGGTTCCCAGTTCACCCATTGGAGCCGAGCCGAGCCCCCTACAATAATGTTGAATAAAGTCTCCACATTTTCATAAAAGTGGGAATCGAACTCAAGACCTCTAACTTGTATGTCATGCACTTGCCCATTGAGTTACGTTGGTCATTTGTTACTTATTGTTCCTATTATATTTATTATAATGAAGTTTTGTATTTTGAACCTTTAGTTATTTAAATTTCTCTTTGTGTTGTGATTTTTTTTTTTATGAATTAAATTAAAATTAATACATTTTCGTCAATGTATTTGTGTATTAAGTTGTTATAAAAAATAAGAATAAAATTATTCTAGTTGCATATATACTATTTTTTAGTAATACTTTTAATATAAAGACTAAACAAATATAAAAATTAAAATTTTATTCTAAATTATATCATACTTATATATGTATATTCTTAAAAAAAAAAATTAAGACGAAACTTTTCGTGGCAAATTTTGTTTCGTTACGAAAGGTTGACCTTTCGTAACGAAAAAAGGTATTTGTCACGAAAAGTTATACCTAACGTGACGAAAATGTGTTTTCGTTACGAAAGGTAGACTTTTCGTAACGAAACTACTACTTTTAGTGACGAATATTTTTTTCGTTACGAAAGGTCAACTTTTCGTAACGATTCCGAATTTTCGTTACGAAAAGTATACCTTTCGTAACGAAAAATGACTTCGTCACGAAAAGTTCGTCCTAACAGGTAGTTGTTTTTGTAGTGAAAGTCACCACCTATTAGCCATGGATGATAATGCTGCACCTGAAAAAATCTCAATTCCGCCCACAAAGCACGTCGCTGCACATAAGAACATTTTGCGTAGATAAAAGAGCAATAAATATGGACTCCCGAGAAAGAGTTTATTTTTACATGGACCACCTGATCCATGTCCCTTACAACATCCAAATCCAAAGTTTCATCCCAAAAAATCCAAATCTTACTTGTAGTATTACCAAAACAATGACGAAACCCCAAGCTACGTGAATAGAGCTGCAAGTCATCCAATCCAACCATAGGTTCCAACAGCACAACCAAATTTAAGTGATTATCAAGTTTTAATTGACGAACACAAGAAACAGAGCTATCATTCGCTATACCACGTATGTTCAAAATTAACCAATGCATTGAAATATGGAAAAAATGTAAATGAAGTCCTAATACTACTGAGTAGAGGAGCTACCCTTCTGGGCCAAATGAGGGGACCGCCGTAGCGGGGGTAGCTGCGTTGGGTCAGAATCCCTTACCTCTTGCTCCAACGGAAGTCTTTTGATGTCCACTGTAAAGGAGTTAATGAGAACCCCTGTTTCCGTCATTGCACACTACTGACCCATTTCATCCCCAGCCGGTGGTCTCGGATCCTCCAAATTCCCCTGCACAGACTGGACATTTCGACCCTTTTCTTCCACCGCAGTCTCCGCTAACAAGCCATCATCAGCCTGACCCGGTTGTTCATAAACCGGATTTTCCTCTGCCTGACCTACGCTGCCTCTGCCTGAGAAGCCACCGCCGCCAGTTGCTTGGCGAAATCCTTCAGAGATTGAAGATTCACATCTT
Organism: Vinca minor; assembly: GCA_026122235.1. Taxonomy (NCBI): domain Eukaryota; kingdom Viridiplantae; phylum Streptophyta; class Magnoliopsida; order Gentianales; family Apocynaceae; genus Vinca; species Vinca minor. The sequence continues at coordinate 1,613,131 of JAOCZM010000232.1, forward strand.
TCGGCTGATTTTGAGAAGGCATCTTTCCTTCCGAAGCAGGATGTTTCTGAATCTTTATTGGAGAACGTTTAGAAACCCCTATTTTAATGTCATCTATACTATTGCGCTGGTTCCCGTTCTCAACTACCCCTACCTGATTTTGAACATGGGTTCCCGCCGATGGTGCTACGGTTTCCTCGGAAATCACAATTGAATCATCCCCGCCGTCTACAAGAAGAATTTCTGGTGGTGGAGTCTCCCTTGCAGGGAGTACCACCACCACAGTTGAATCGGAGAACATCTGTGTCTTCCCAGCCAGAGGCGGCGAATGGTTCGATGGGCCCGCCACATCCTTTTGTGGCCTAGGCCTCTAGGCCTCTCTGGGTTGTGAGACTACCACACCATATTTGAGGACCTTTGTGACGTCATCCCTATGCTTGGCGTTTTTCTTTTCCCCCTTGTCAATCTGAGAAATAAATCTTTGCTTTTCCAAACCTAATGTACAGTTTCCGTTTCCGTGCCCAATTCTCATACATTTTGTACAGTACTCCGGCAAGTCATCAGAAGTGATTGGCTTCCAGAAACCTTTCCCCATTTTCGCATGAGTAATTCGAATCCGGTGAGGCAAATCTGTCGGAAGATCCAATTCTACACAAATCTTTGCAACACTCAGTCTGGTGGCATTCGCGGTGGAAGCATCAAGTGTTAGAGGTTGTCCGACTTCCTTCGCCAATGAGAAAAGATGAATTGGGAGGCCTTCAAAACAAATCCAAACCGGTACGATTGAAGGCTCCTCATAAACCTTGAATCATGTGTCCATTTGAATACTCTTATGTTTAATCCGCAAAATATCCAAGATCCTTGTCTCCATAATCTGTAGTAATCTTCTTCAAGATCAAAACGAATAAGAACGTGTTGAGGATCCATCCAACCAATCCAGAAATTGCCCTTAAATCTTACTTTGTGAAAAGCCTTTCTCAGTGACTCCATGTTCGGGCATGTTTATGGAATTTTCCGACAAGCGTGAATCTCCATGGTGAAATCAAAGCATCATGTTCTTCAATGGAGATGGTAAGGTTCGGCTCCCCCTTAAACAAGTCCAAGGGGGTTATCGAAAGAGTGTGGTTGGCGGCAACAGGGTGAGTAAGAAGATACGCAAAAAATCTTTTTGGCCATGTGGTGGCGCCGGCGGCTCTAGTAGCCGGCTGGCCAGGGGCGGCCATGGTGGCGGCCGCTGCTAGGTTGCAATGGGGTGGTGTCTGTAGGACTCTATGGTTGAGAGATTTTAGGAGCCATGGAATCATTTATATTCTATAAAATGAGTAGACTAGATTAGAGGTGTCTTAGTCCATTCGTTACATATATTTTCATCTCTTTTAAATGCTTCTTTAATTTATTTTAGTTGTTATTCATTCTTAGTTTTAATTAATAAAATTCATCTTTATTTTGGTTTAAGTTAGGTTATAAATAAGATAATTTTCCAGTTAGATAAACAACCTTCGTTAGAACAATCTTGTACTTACTACTTTATTACTTGTTGATATTTGTGCACTTGCAAATTTCGCATCGCCTGACGCAAAATGTTATTTTTAGTTGTGATCGGGGCAGCATATCAATGTTGGGTAGAGTTCTTACTATGTGTCGTCTGGAACGGGATGCCTACAAGCTACAATGATACAAGAAGTGACATGGTTTTTCCAAGGGGACTTCCCCATTGTATATCTCAGCTGACCCTTGTTCTATTGCAGGGATCATGTTGGTTTTTTCCAATTTCTTATTGATAAGGTGGCTCTGCGCTTGGAGTGATGGCAGAACAAATTATTGGATATGGCAGGTAAACTTGAGTTACTTAAACATGTTTTATACTCAATGATGTTACACATTCTAACTGTATCCAACCCTCCATCAGTAACTCTTGCAAAAGTTGAACGTGTCTTCGCTAAATTCAATTTGGGGCAGTAGCAATGGATCACGTAGGAGACACTGGCTTCAACTGTTTTCCTCTTTTGGATCATTCTATATGCAATGACAGTATGAGAAACGACCTCGGCTTACTCTTGATGTCCCGATATCGACAAGCTTTTGCCGCCAGGCTTTGAATGTATATTCCACACAAGTATGTCTCTCTGATATCAATTCATGCACTCAAGATATTGTTTTGGATTGGATCATGCTTCTTCAGCTGTGCCACAACAAGCATGCTCAGGATCTTGGAGATCAATGCTCTCGACAAAGGACCATGCCAAAAGGGTATTAGACTGCTGGTACGGAATGGGGACTCTTTTATATACCATGAGAATTTTTTGTTAAAGTTTATGTTGGCTGATAGGCTTCCCTTAGTGCCTGAATTACTCATCAAACCAAAGATGAACCAATTTTTTAGCTCGGGTGGATGGAATAATGCAATGTTGGTGGACCATCTGTCGAGCACATTCATTGGGGATTTCCCTCCCCTCTCAATTAAGAATGAATCAGATAAGTCTGTTTGGCTTCTTGCGAGGGATGGTCGCTTCTCTTTGAGAACATTGCTATTCGTAAATGGTACTTTTTTCTTTTGGTGTTTGCTTAAAAAGAATATTGGCTTTGGAAGAATCCCTACAACGACGTGGTGCTCTTACGGGCACATTTATGGACTCATGCCGCAACCATTGCCCAATTACGATTCGGATGGGTACTATTGACTCCCCACAGACAATGCTCTAAACCTAGTGGATGGAGCTCGAGAAGGCAAAAACTAGCTTTATTGATTTTATCGAGCTCTGTTTGTTGGCTATTGTAGAAGGCACGATGTCGTTTCTTTTTTGAGGGATGAATAACGACACTAACTACTATTGCTCATGAGTTTGACGCTTTTATCAACAACCAATGTAAGGCCAAATATATTCATCTTAGTCCTAGAAATGCAGCTAGACTTAACCGAGCAAAAATTGTGGAGTGGCTAAACAAGAATATTCCTACATCAGATGTAATCTTGAACAACGATGGTGCTGCGAGAGGCAATCTCAAACCAGCAGGGGTGGGCTGGGTCTTGAGCCGTGTAAATGCTCTTTTTTTCCTGCTATATCATCCTTTATTGGGGAGTCTAGTACGAACACTTTCGCTAATATAAAGGCGTTGGAAATAGGCCTATGACTTTAAAAGTCAATCAATCTACATGTGTCTTGGTATAGACGGACTCTTAGGGTGCTCGCAGATTCGGTGGATAGAGGTAGGATATCCTCCTAGTCTTTGGATGCACTGTTTCATACAACCTTAGCATTACTTGATGGGGTACCGATATGTCATATAATCCGGGAAGGCAACACAGTAGCAGATAGCCTGGTAAATCATACTTGTGATACGAAGGAGACATCCTCCTTCACGACCTTAACAAATCTAATCATGCACTGACACGGGTTGTGTAATCTTGATCGCAAGGGATGCCGTCTCTTCGACTAAGTCACTAAGCTTCTTTTTAGTTTTACTTTATAATTTCTCCTGTTATGGCATGGTGCCTAGCCTCAGATTTCTAATTAGCGTGTATAATTTGTTTTGGAGCTGGAAGTTACTTCCCAACAACTATCAATAAAAATAGCATTTGAAAAAAGGGAAGCTTGGAAAAAGTGATGGACATGGTTGCACTTTCTGGACATTTTGGACATCAGAGGAAAAAAAAAAGAATTATATTTGGCATGTGTTAAATTATCACCGAATCCAACTTAGAATAGAAGATTGAATATGTGCAAATTTGTTACGTACCAAGAATTGAATTGGAAAAGGAATAGATTTGAATATTACTATAATACCAAATTAGAAGAATTCTAAATGGAATTAAAGTAAATATATGCAATTGTAAAAAGGGAATAAAAAGGCATTTGGGCCTACATGAAAGAAGTCAGCAAGTTGAATTCAATAGGAATTCGGAATTCCAAAAACGTGTTATCCCAAGCGGTAGGATAAAGAAGAATAATCCCTTTGAATATCATGGTCACTAGTCCCCCACCCCTATATTAGGTTCTTCACACCTCCCACTCCTCATAACACAATTTTTTTCTCTTTCCTTTAGAAAAAAAATTCCCTCCCCCTGCCAGAGCACCACCCATTATCCACCGGAGCTCCGTTCACCATTTTTTTGGCAAAATATATATATATATATATATATATATATATATATATATATATATATATATTTTACATTTTTCACTAATCGGACTAGATGCAGCACAAAGTATCAATTTAAAAAAATTTGGAGCAAAAAAAATTCTGACACGATTCCGGATAAAAGGACTCCGACTATTGTGATTATTTAGAAGACATTAATTTTCAAGTAAAAATTGTGTTATAAACGGGAATGGATAGAAATAAATAATAACTTACTTTTAATCAAACTACTCATTTTAATTAGGATGTAAGTTGAATAAAGCATATTACAAAGATATATTGTCATGTTCTTTGACAAAGGATTTTACACTATGATTTAAATAATTTATTTATTTTTTTCTTTAAAACGTCAATGTAGTTAGTACTCATTTTTTAGATATTTAATTTAAAAATAGAACTTAAAGAATAATACAAATTCTACTTGCAAAGGTTACAAGAAAATTTCAATTTTGCACTTCATTTTTTAGCCACTAGTAAGGTTACCGATATGCCATGTATTTCGGGAAGGCAACACAGTAGCAGATAGCCTGGTAAATCATGCTTGTGATACTAAGGAGACATCCTCCTTGACGACCTTCACAAGTCTGGCCATGCACTGACACGGGTTGTGTAATCTTGATCGCAAGGGATGCCGTCTCTTCGACTAAGTCATTAAGCTTCTTTTTAGTTTTCTTTAGTATTTCCCCTGTTATGGCATGGTGCCTAGCCTCAGATTTCCAATTAGCGTGTATAATTTGTTTTGGAGCTGGAAGTTACTTCCCAACAACTATCAATAAAAATAGCATTTGAGTACAGGGAAGCTTAGAAAAAGCGATGGTTGCACTTTCTGGCAATGACCATGGAAAGATCTGATATTCCTCCATTTTCAATTCTCCATTTCTTAATTAATTATTGACTACTATTAGAATATCTAAGTGTAAAACTAAACATTGTATTCAAGTTAATAACTTATGTGCAGGAGCTCACACTATAGGTCAACCACAATGCGCTACCTTTCACAAAAAGAATATACATATTTGGAACCGACATCGATGCTGGCTTTGCAAGCATGAAGAGACTTCGTTGCATTTTTTTTTCTTTTAATAAAAACTAGACCATTTATAAGTACGGTCCAGTTTATTACAATTATTTATTATTAGACCTTACCAGAGGAGGAGTACTAGAAGCCCGTTGAGCGGGTGCCCCGTGTGGGGAGTAGTAGAAGCCCGTTTTTGAGCGGGTGTCGTAGAAGCCCGTTGAGCGGGTGCTGTCACGGGTTGTTCGTGACTTCGCACAGGAGACAACAACGATGCTCCTCTGCGCGCCCGAGCTTGCCTAAGCCGCGTGGCCAAAGGCTCCCGAGCATGCCGATCATGGAAGGCGCACCTCGTTGTCGCAACATGACCCGCACGCCCGTGCACCAAGCGTGCCCCATTGCCTCGCCCAACTCGTGCGCTCGGAGGCAGCATCGTCCAAGACATGCCCCAAGACATGGCCCAAGACATACCCCAGGCCAGCGCCCAGGACAGCCGCCCATGCTGGCCGCCCCTGCTGGCCGCCCTTGCTCGCCCATGCTGGCCGCCCATGCCAGCCGCCCAGGCCAGCCGCACATGCCCCATCGCCCATGCTGGCCGCCCCTGCTGGCCGCTCATGCCCCATCGCCCATGCCAGCGCCCAGGCTGCCAGTCGCCTAGGCCCGCAGCACAGCCAGCCGCCCAGCGCGCCCCAATCTGCGGCAGACAGTGCACAACAGCCAACCGACTTGGCATGTGCCGTTTTGTATCCGGATGAACTCCGAATGAGCTCAAATTTGATGAGTGACCTTTTGTAATCATTTAGAAGATAATGCACGAGCTAGTTTGTAATTATCATGTATATAGCATATGTTAGCGTTTTTCCCACCTCCTCGGAAATAAGTGCTACACTCCTAGCAAATGGGCTAATGCTTTTTAAGCACGTATAGGGGGGAACAAAAATTTCAAGCAAACAAGCAAAAACCAAACTTCTAGCATTTGTAATAGGCATTCAAGCGACTCTCCCCCTCGTCGTTTTGAACTCTTTTGATGTAAATTTTCATACTTGTAATCATGTTATGTTTTAATGAGAAAAGCCGAGTTTTCGCGCAAGTGACCCGTTTTCGTTTTTAAGTGTTGCCTATCTTCTTGTCCCGAGATTGTGACTAAAGAGAAAGCTTGCCGGGAGTAACTTAGGAGCTATTTGAGCTAGTGTTACTCGGCATCGCGGGCGTCTCAAGTGCTGAAACTTGCGACCCGTGACAGTGCCCCGTGAGGGGAGTATAAGACCCACACAAGTGAACCCAAAGAAATGACAATTAAATCATTCCCCTTGTGTGAGGTGGGTATCGAACCTGGACCTCTCGGTCACAAGCAGTGGATGTTACCCACTGGGCTACCATGCCTTCGATACTTCGTTGCATTTGAAATGATTGGATGGGGGTGGAAATTTGACATCACTTAATATGGTCACACCAAAGTTATTCGATAACAATTACCTCACAAGTCTAATGCAAATGAATGGTCTTCTCCACTAAGATCATGTGAAACCCCATCCCACATGGGATAAATCTGAAAGTTGTGACTGGTATATAAGGTGGGCCTAAATACCCATTATCATCTCGGGATATCCCTTTTGGCATAGCGAGTTCCGTTGCTAAGTAGATGATTGTGGGTACTGCCAGGCCCATATGTCGCGTGACAGAGTGGTATCAGAGCCGGTGACCAGGCGGACGTGTGGGAGCTAAATGCCACACCATAAGGGGTGGGGGCCACCTCTAGAATCCTTCACACCTAGTTGGTCATAGGCTAAGTGTGTTTAGGACGCCTAGCGAGGACGCTAGGGTCTTAAGGAGGGGTGAATGTGAAACCCCATCCCACATGGGATAAATTTGAAAGTTGTGACTGGTATATAAGGTGGGCCTAAGTACCCATTATCATCTCCGGATATCCCTTTTGGCATAGCAAGTTCGGTTGCCAAGTAGATGATCGTGGGTACTTCCAGGCCCATGTGTCGCGTTGCGGGCCCGCGGGCTCGGGGCGTGACAGATCAAGTACTATTCAGGGTCTAATGCATTACCGTTGAATATAGCAACGATAACAATGGTAATAGACACTTTCTTTCAGATTTTGCTGCTGCAATGAAATAAATGGGAGATATTGAACCCCTCACATGTCAAAATGGGACCGCAGTGCAGTTAATATAGTAAATATTTTATTCTAAAATAAGATTTATGTGCCAACATCAATATTGTCAAGAAATGATTATTTGTTCCTATTTACTATCAACAAATTCTGTATGAATCTAACCTGCACTTATTTGTTTTTCATTGTGCAAATTGTCTTAATACTGCTCGTATATAGCGCACTTCACATAGAATATCAAGAAAAGTACCATGGACAATAAGTTTTTAAACGAATTTAGTGATGTTTGCATGATTTCGAAGCTCTCGATAACCCCAATTCGGGACCTCAAACACAACCAATGAAGACAATCTCAAAACCCCTTTGGAACAAAGCGGAACCCCCAGAGAACCGCTACAATTGTGAAACCCTGTCACAATTGGAGTAAATATTTACCTAAGTTGTAGATAATCTTTCAGTCCATGATCCATTTGCTGGGGCTTTATAGGTAGTTTATATAATCAAGGGACTAGCAATAATATGTTTTTAGGTTAGGGACTTCTTTTTTCAATACCCTAAGTATTTGAAATACGGTATATACATTTTGAGTCGACAAGGAGACTCTTGAGAGGTAGTACACAGAGGATGTGATGTCAAGGCTGAATGAAAATTGATGCACGTGGTTGCTGGATTTGGCGGAAGGTTTCGTAACAAAAATAAAAAAGAAGAAAAGGAGAATGATATGGATTTGTTAGACATAGAGAGGGTATGGTGTTTAATAGAACAAAATGGAGGTAATGTATTCGTGCGAATGACCACACAGAAATCCTATATTGATTCATGTAGCCGACCCTAATTACTTGGGACTAATGCTTTATTGTTTCAATTCTTTTTAATGAGAGCAGGTGATGCAATTATATTTCTGGTTTAGTGCAAAAGACTGAGTAAAAATCGATCATACCCCTTAACTTATTTAGATTTTTGTTATTCGACCCTCGGACAAAAAAAAAGAAATCATATAAGGAATAAAATTGTTCAACTATTGTCAAATTTTTTTAAAAACTTAAACGACCAACTTTATTCAATCTATAAAAATATAAAAACACAACACTTTTTTTTTTTTCAAAGCCACTCAGTGTGGTATTTTAATTGCAGTAAATCATAAGTGTTTGTAAAGGGGCATGCCCCTTCACAGCGAGTAAAACGACGATAACCTCTAAAGAAGACGAATATAAGATGTTCCTATTCTATCTAAATTACATATTTCTCGAATTTCATGTGGGAGGGGCGAGAGGGTACAAAACGAATGAGATTCCCTTGTCTGACATGCTAGATTGGCGAGTGAATCCGCCACTTTGTTTACCTACCGATAGACACACGTTAACTGGTTAGTGCCAAGAAAAGTGAGCGCCTTCCGGAATAGTCTGTCATGCGCCCAAGATGTAATTCTTTTCCAGGCAATCGAAACAACCAAAAAATCCGAATTCGATTGAACAAGGTAGTCTTGTACCCCCATCACTGAAGCTTCTTGAAGACCCTGAACTAAAGATTGCGGAAGCAGTTAAAAATCTGTCATCACCAAATCAGAGAATATTCCTGCTAGGCCCGGATTACCTCTCGATGCTCCGTCGACGTTAATCACGCGTGATGGCATCGTCCCTTGACGCCACTTTAAGACCAGCAAGCTTCTGATAGCATGCCTCGTTGAGCTATTCATGAGAACCAAGCCTTTTTCCTTCAGCAAAGCTACAATGTACTCTCGGATCTGGATGCATAGTGCCGAGAGCGAAGTCTTTAACTATTGTCAATTTATTGGGAGCAGAATTCTACTCAAGGAATTGGAATGAAATCTTAAAAAAAAAAGAAAAAAAATTAAACTTTGATGATTGAAAGTTGGATCAATGAATGTTTCCTTAATCAAACTCTTATGTAACAGAAGGGTTCTCTTTATTTTATTTTATTGAATTCTTCAATTAAGATAAACAAATTATAGTGTTGTTGCTTTGATTTTGGGGAAATTAGTGATGTACCATATACAAATGGCAAAAGAGTCACAACCATGATGCTTGATGACCACCGTTTTAGCTGCGGTAATGGCTGGGGTTACATCCCTAGAAGTTGTTGGTGCTGATGATGACGAGCCATTAATGATGATGGCAAGGACAACTGGTGCTAATGATGTGGAGTGAAGAAGGATTTGGGGGGGAGGGGAGGGGGGGGGGGGTGTTGATGGGGTCGCGGTGGTGGTGGTTGGCGTCAATGGAGAAAAAAATGGTACGGAGGCCCTCAAGAGCAAGATGTCCAATATTCCTTGACGTTTTCGTTTGAAAGAAAATACAAAAAACTGAATAGTTTATTGGGTATAAGTGTTTTTTTTTTACCCAAAGTGGCCATAAAGATAAAAATTTCTCTTAGAAAAAACACTCTTACTTCTAACATAAAGATACTAGTTTGAATTAGTTTCTTTATATTTCTCTTAGATAATAGTTTTATTATTTTCTTTATATTTAGTCTAAACGGTCTTTTACCATGAAGATACTAGTTTGAATCTTTAATGTATTATAAAAAGTATTCCCAACTTCTAACATAAAATAAGCTTTACAATATTTATTCTGGCTAGCTAACTAGAATCGACCAATAAGTATTCAACAAAAATAAATTATTAAAAAATTATTGTTTGATACTTACATTTTACTTCTTGATCTCCACACAGTATTAAAAACACTTTTGTGGCTTTTTTCTTTATGTCAACAAGTTTAAACAAACAATTAGTGAACATGTTCTCCCACTTAACTTAGATGATGATACAATTGAACAATGATGGAAACAATTGTTTCCGCAAGCCACTGATCAATCTTCTTTTGAATCAACATTGTAACAAACAAGCCCCTCTTCTCTCCCCTTTTAGGTTAAAGACATATCATCCCATCTATTTTGACCATCCTTCCTTGGAGCACGGCCTCGAAGGGAACTCTACTCAGGGGAGAAGGATAAGAAAATTCAAAAGAATTTAACATGCAATCTTATTCTAAATCATAGTCACTAAAAGGTATCAATTAACAATAAAAATAGAGGCGAAAATACCAAATAAATCAAAAACATTAAAGCATCGAGAAAGAGAAAAATAACCATGCATTAGTTGATATTCTAGAAATAGTGAATTCCGAAAATACCTCGGAAGATAAATTCAAGATACAAGAAAAGGAAATCCTCTATGGTAAATGTGATACCCGGGACCTTTCGATAGCATGTTTTATGTGCTTATGTATTTTATGTGTGATATGTTACTTTTATTTGGATTATTCGTAGGGGCGCACTAGCAAGGATATGAAGTTAGGGGACCTAAGTGTATAAGATGAACTTTATGTTAGTTAGAAGTTGCTTGATGGCTATTTGTGGAGGGAGGAAGTTAGAAGTGAAAGGGTACCTTTTGAGATAAGTTCTAGGGGGGATGAACCATTAGGATTGGTTGGCTATTTTGGAGATGTAACTTTCCAGAAATATGGAGTTTTTGGTAGCCTATATATAGAGGAAATAAGAAGGAAAAGAAAGAAAGAAAAAGAACAAGAAAGACAAGAGAGAAAACCATATTGCTGGAAAACATGGGAAGTGAGAGAAAATACTTCGGCAGACATATTAAACGATCCCAGATCATTCCCATATTTTAACCATAGATACTAGACTCTCTAAACTAGATTTTGACATAAAGGATTTGCAAAATAATATCTGGATTGAGAGATATCATATTCGAAGTGCAAGGTTGTGGCAGTTCGAGTAAAACCAGAGTGCTGCAGATAGATTGTTAAGTTGAAGTGTCATACAGTATCTGATCAGAGTGATTCTTGTTTCTAAAGTTAGAAGACTTGAACGACTCCATTCTGAACGGTGGAGATTAGATTGCAACAGTTCAATTATGAGTTATTGCCACAGGAAGTAGAGACTGTGAATCTGGTTTCTGGTTTTCTGTTCTTCATTTTGGAGTTCCGATTAAGTATATCAAGTAGTAAGGATATTTCGGTCTTGTTTTTCAGTCTTAAAACTCATGAACTGGTCCTTTAACAAGTCATGAAATGTATGAAGGTTTTCCATGTTTTAATGCATCAAAAATCTGGATGAATTACCGAATTATGTTTGTATATTTTACATGATTATACTTGATAATTCCTACGTTTCATTCTTGAATATACAATTTCTGGTTTGGTGATATTACAAGTTCGGAAATGTTATCCCCTATTGTCTATGAAAGAAATTAAAGTATGATATGCCTTTGTTAGTATGTGTATGAATAGAACCGTTTGTTAGAATATAAACGAGGTCACTAATGTGTATAAGAACCGTTTGTTGGAAAATAAATGAGGTCACTAAAGTGAATAAGCACCGTTTTTTTTTTTTTAATATGAACGAGGTATAAGAACTGTTTGTTGGATTATAAACGAGGTCATTGATGTGTATAAGAACAGTTTATTGGAATATAAACGAGGTTACTAATGTATATAAGAACCGTTTGTCGAGTATAAACGAGGTTATTAATGTGTATAAGAACCCTTTTGTCGTGTACAAGCGAGGTTACTAATGTGTAAAAGATTTAGCGATATGTATTGTCCTTTCCTAAGTTTATATGTCTTGGAAGACTACGAGTATGCCAAGTTATGTTAAGTACTCGTAGTACGATTTGATGAAGTATTGTTATGACATGTTATGTATATGTTTTTATATTGTTCCTAAGTATTAATATGAGTCTAATATTAGTGTTTTAGGATGGGAATTTCGAATGTGCAGAGAATGACTTTTCCTTCACAAATTAAGCCTTGAAAATGTCCTCACTGAATCTCGGTCGATCGGTGCAGAGTTCCGTCGTCCGACCAAACTACTGTGTCTAATCTCGGACGACTCGTGATGATTTATGGTCGACCAGTCTCGGAGCTATGAGGTCGACTGGTATGTCTGGCCGGTCAACCATACTTTTTGTATAGTGCTGAATCTTTATTAAGTTGAATAACTTAGTTTTAATAAATGTAATTTCTAATGATGACCATGTTTTAATAAAGTTTAGGTTTTTTGTTAAGTTATGGTTTGGAAGAGTATGTATTGTCAGGTCACCTTCTGGTAACAGAGTGTGACATAAGTGGTATAAGAGCAGGTCGAACCTTAGGCTTAAATCTTTAAGTTAGAATTTAAGTATGGAATGAATATAAGATGTATTCCTTAGATAACTTAAGATGTGTTCTTAGATTGAGATTACGGAATAGGACATATGTGCTTACTTACTGCTTTATATATATATTGTTATTTCATATGATATGCCATGTTTACCTCATATGTTATATGTTTTAACTTGTTATATATAACATGAACTGTGTTAGCATGTTAACTTAGTTTATTTGTTTTAATTAAATCACCATGTTAACCTGGTTTGCTACTTTATTTAAGTTAGTTGATGGTATGTCATGAATTTGTTAAGTGAATTCTGTGTTTCAACGCTTTGGGAAAGTATGCCAGCACGATCATCCAAGATCCGGTAATGAGGTCATAAAGGTTTGTGAGAGGACTTTTGACAAGGATTCGGGGTAGACTATCAAGTGTCCGTCCTACAATGTTTTGGGAGGCTTATCAACGAAGTTTGGATATTGAGGTAGAATTTATAACGGCCGACATAGAAAAGACAGGAAAGAGACCTTGCCAAGAGATGACACCACTACAAAGTAATAATTCCACAACCTCATCATCTTTTGCCGCACGTAAAATAATGTTTTTATCAGCCACAACAACACTTGGACCTGGACAGGTAGTGAGGACAGGGGCTAACCCGAAAGAAGTAGGAGGATCGACAACGGTGCCAAGTTCATATTCGATTTTGAAAAAATGTGTTACATGTGGATAAAGACACAGGGGGAGTGTCGTAGGGATTCAAGAGCTTGTTTCAAGTACGGGGACATGAACCACCATATTAATCAGTGCCCGATGATGGGTCGAGGAAATGGTCGAACTGGTTCAGCTACACTTAATGAGGGAAATCAGAGACCTTACACGTGAGTGTTTGAACTAAATCAAAAGAAAGCAAGAAATACCCCGAATATGGTGACAGGTACACATGTGTTAATGTGGTTATATGTTTATGTATTATAAATTGTGCTACTTGTTAATTATGTTATGATATGCATAGGATTGTAATAGCATGCTAGATTGTTAATATGGTATTATCATAGTAGCGTGATAACAACATATATATCTTTTGTTATTATGTATACTTGTTTGTATGTTATTTGAACATGATATTATTTGTTCCTTTGTACTTCTTAAGGTTGCCTATAGTACCATACTTATTTTGTATACGCCTATAGAGACGTTGTATCTAGAGGGAGGGTTCAAGATTCTATATTTTGTAGAGGGTGCATGTTTCAAAAATGAAACTTTTGTAAGGAGGGGAGAATGTGATACCTGAGACCTTTCGATAAAATATTTTATGTGCTTATGAATTTTATGTTTTATATGTTACTTTTATTTGGATTATTCTTAGGGGAGCACTAGCAAGGATATGAAGTTAGGGACCTAAGTGTATAAGATGAACTTTATGTTAGTTAGAAGTTGCTTGCTAGTTATTTTTGGTGGGAGTAAGTTAGAAGTGAAAGGGTGCCTTTTGAGACAAGAACTAGGAGGGATGAACCATAGGATTGGTTGGCTATTTTGGAGATGTAACTTTCCAAAAATCTGGAGTTTTGGTAGCCTATATATAAAGGAAATAAGAAGGAAAAGAAAGAAAGAACAAGAACAAGACAAGAGAGAAAACCATATTGCTGGAAAACCTGGGAAGCGAGAGAAAACACTTCGGCAGACAAATTAAAAGATCTCGGATCATTCCCATATTTTAACCATCTATACTAGACTCCCTAAACTAGATTCTGACATAAGGGTTTTGTAAAATAATAAATTGATTGAGAGATATCATCTTCGGAGTGCAAGGTTGTGGCAGTTCGAGTAAAACCAGAGTGCTGCAGATAGATTATTAAGTTGCAGTGTCATACAGTATCTAATCAAAGTGATTCTTGTTTCTAAAGTTAGAAGACTTGAACGACAACATTCTGAACGGTGGAGATTAGATGTCAATTGTTCAATTATGAGCTATTGCCTCAGGAAGTAGAGACTGTGAATATGATTTCTGATTTTCGGTTCTTAATTTTGGAATTCCTATTAAGTATATAAAGTAAGGATCTTTCGCTCTTGTTTTTCAGTCTGAAAACACATGAACTAGTCCTTTAAAATGTATGAAGGTTTTCCATGTTTTAATGCATCAAAATCTTCATGACGTATCTAATTATGTTTGCATCTTTTGCATGATTATACTTGATAATTCCTACATTTTATTCTTGGAAATATAATTTCTGATTTGGTGATATTGCAATTCTGGAAATGTTATCCACTGTTGTCTATGAAAGAAATTAATGTATGATATGCCTTTGTTAGTATGAGAATAAATATAACTGTTTGTTAGAGAATATAAACGAGGTCATGTGTATAAGAACCGTTTGTTGGAATATAAACGAGGTCACTAATTTGAAACAAACAATTTTATTCTTGGATATATAATTTCTGGTTCGGTGATATTTCAAGTGTGGAAGTGTTATCCCCTGTTGTATATGAAAGAAATTAAAGTATGATATGCCTTTGTTAGTATGTGTATGAATAGAATTGTTTGTTAGAATATAAATGAGGTCACTAATGTGTATAAGAACCATTTGTTGTAATATAAACGAGGTCACTAATGTGTATAAGAACAGTTTGCTGGAATATAAACGAGGTCACTAATGTGTATAAGAACCGTTTGTTGGAATATAAACGAGGTCACTAACGTGTAACGAGGTCAATAATGTGTATAAGAACCGTTTGTTGGAATATAAACGAGGTCACTAATGTGTATAAGAACTGTTTGTTGGAATATAAACGAGGTCACTAATGTGCATAAGAACCGTTTGTTGGAATATAAACGAGGTCACTAATGTGTATAAGAACCGTTTGTTGGAATATAAACGAGGTTACTAATGTGTATAAAAACCCTTTGTCGTGTACAATCGAGGTTACTAATGTGTAAAAGATTTAACGATATGTATGGTCCTTTCCTAAGTTTATATGTATTGGAAGACTACGAGTATGTCAAGTTATTTTAAGTACTCGGAGTACGATTTATGCTATGTATGTTATTGATTTAATGAAGTATTGTTATGACATGTTATTTATATGTTTCGATATTGTTCATAAGTGTTAATATGAGTCTAATGGGAAGTTCGAATGTTCAGAAAATTACTTTTTCCTTGACAAATTAAGCCTTGAAAATGTAACCAGTCGTCCGACCAAACTACTATGGCTAATCTCGAAAGACTGGTGATGATTTATGGTCGACCGGTCCATAATCCCTGTCGATCGGAGCTATGAGGTCGAGTGATATGTCTGGCCAGTCAACTGGACTATTTGTATAATGTTTCTGTCTTGATCACGGATGACCTTTCCGGTCGACCAGGTTGCTATTTCCATATACCGAGATATTTCTTTATGCCTTCATGCTTTACAAGATATGTTATGTACAAGTTATGCAAGTTCTTAACTCCTGTGTCATGTTTTCAAGTATTTTACAAATGGTTTCAAGATGTTTTCAGGTTAGGACAAGTCAAGATATATTTTCATATGTTTTGGGAAACATGGAATGTTTTGGTGTCACATTTGGTCCTTCATCCCAAGGGCGGTCGATTCTTACTAAGCTTGTGTGGCTTATTGTATTATCTTCTTATGTTTTGTTGATGATGTTGATGAGGAGACTTGGGACGGAGAGCATGACAAGTAGAACTTAAAGATGTAATAATGCTGATGAGGAGATAATTTCTAGAATGGTTAAAATGGTTGACTTATTTCAACCATTTTATTTAATCCTTTACTATCACTTTGTATTAATTCGGTTTCTACATTTCTTTTTATTAATGGTTTAGAATCACTTCCTACTCATTCCCATCAATTTCTTATTGCTCCATCAAAAGTATCTATTATAAATTTAAATTTTCTTTCATTATTCCAATTTGAATCATTCTCTACTGTTAGCAGAAAGATTAACATATTCTTTTCCCAATTCAATATATCTTTATATATGTCTGTACTACAATCTATATTTAATTTTGTTCCTCCTCTTATTATAGGTTCTTCTGGGCAATGATAATATTTTTCCTTATATTCTCTATTTTTTGAATTATTAATAAAATTATCATAATATTTTTTTTATTATTGATTATAGGAGCATAACTTTCTCCTAAAGGGTATATTTCTAGTTTAACAGTGGAAGGTCCTCCTGTTTTTCCATTATAAACATCTCTAGTATTAAATTCTAAATTATCTAGTGATAACTGACTTAAATTATCTGCAAGATTATCTATATCTATCTTAGGATTCATCAGATTCTTAGTTTTCTTCTTATCTTCTCCTTTTAAAACTAATTTCTCCATTTTTTCTAAATATTCATTTTCTTCTTTTACTATCCTTGGGAGATGTATTCTCATAAAGGCTTCATCTGGTGATCATTTTTCCGGTGTTACATCAAATTTATATAGAATTTTATGTTCCTTTTCCTTTCTTTGAGCCGGGGTTTTATTAACTTGTTCTATAAGATTTCTTGTTTCTATTAATGCTATACTAGTTGTTTTTTCACATTCTTCTACTCTTTTTTGTAATTTTATTATATTATTATCTATGTTTTCTAGTTTTTCTTCAAAGCTTGTCTTATATTCTTTTATTTCCTTTAATATTCCTTTTAAGTTCTTAATTTCTTCCAAGATTTTGTCCATTTATATTTTTTGGTCTTTTATTCCAAAAAATTTCTTTGGTAAACTCATTATAATCCTAGGATATCTATATGGCTATGATACCAATTTTCGCATTTCTGCTGTTGTTACCAATAATTAAAAAATTTAATAAAATTTAGTATTATGTATTGATCAATTATTATGAAATTGTTTATAATGTGCCATAAATTCTTCGTTAGCTTTATGTTAACTATCTATTTTATTTTTTGCCATAATTATATGAGAGTTGACATATTCTATTGTAAGATTTTAACAAACTAAATAATTTCTTCTATCTTCAAAAAATTTGCATAACTGCAAACTTTGATTATATTCTTGTCTTAATTTCTTAATATTTTCTAACACATTATCACAAATTATACATTCGTGACTACTACTCGTCATATGTATTAGATTCGTGTATTAAATCATATATATCTTCTGAGCTAGAACTATTATTATCGAAATTTTCAAAATTTATAGTGCTGAACCTTTATTAATTTTAATTTTTTTTTTCAAGGAAAGCCACCTATTGTGGTGGAGGGGTTTGGCGTGGACCCCTACCCGTTTATTGAATAAGGCCAAATCGGCAAAAGGTACATAGAGGGGGACTTAAAGTCAAAACCTCTAAGTAGGTGGAAACAAATCCACTTCATACATGAAGCAAACCATGCAAGAGAAAACTACTCCATTTCTGTTTCCATACTTGTACACTAGTCACCGATATACATAGAGAAAGCCGAAATGAAATCCCCACTACTATCCCGAAGAACCCCACGAATTCCTGATAAGCCCGGATTGCCTTTACATGCACCATCAATGTTAAGAACCACTCTGATATCTCCTATATCGCTCCTCCATCTTACCACAAGAGTTCTTGGAGGAACAAAAGGTCTTGCTGCCATATTAAACCGAATACCCTTTGCTCTCATTAAAGCTGTGGTGTAATCACGGAACTGGGCTAGAATACTAGACTGAGAAATAACTTTCGCTTCATACACAAAGAGACAACGTCCCTTCCATATAACCCAACAAGTTGAACATGCCATAATTAGAATAACTTGATGATTCCCGGAAGTACCAGCATTCCACCATAAAGAAAGCATCCCTCGAATATTGTTGACTAGCGTAGAGGGTAATATCAAACCAACAAAGACTGCCGCCTTCTGCCAAACTACTCTTGTAAGTGTACATTTAGCAAAAACATGATCATAAGTCTCCGTATCAACACATGTAGAAGCCATTGACACCCGAAATTGCTTCCTATCTTCATCCAAGGCAAGAAAACCATTAAGAAACTTCCACATAAATAAAGATACTGACAGAGGCAATACCTTGTTCCAAATACATTCCCGCAAAAATTGAGTGAGCTCCGAGCCTAGCAACATGGTCATGGCCGAAGAAAGAGAGAAACAACCCCGAGAATCCTCCAGCCATATGATTTTATCGGAATCAATAGACAAACATACATTGGGTAAAAGTGCCGTAAAAGAAACCGGGACACAATGGCAAGAGCCCGTCGATTCCAGCCTTGATCGGAGCAAAAGTCTCGGACCTTCACATCACATAGCAGGTCAGACGAACTTGTGAGCATTGAATCAAGTGAGACATGGAGTGTAAAGTTCTCATAAAGTATGCTAGACAAAACGAGAGAGTAGTCTCTCCAATTTTAGCAAGAGTAACCTCGGCAAATTGCATGTAGCCAGTATATGTAACGACATTGAATTCAGAACAGACCGAACTAACACGAGCCGGCTTTCCATACTCAACAACTTCCGCTGCCACTCTTCAACCCGAGCCGCTACCTTTCCAAGCAATGTATCAAAATATTGTACCTTAGTCCTTCCCGAAAAAATCGGATGACCAAGATATTGAAGGGATTCATGGGAAAAAACTCGTACCATAGGATCCGCTCATACCATAGGAATCGAAAAAATCTAGACAGAAACTTACCTTTCGGGTTCAAGAATCTGATTCTTGAATGAAAGATGCTGTTTCTTGGATACGTTGCTGCCACCAATGGATTTCCCTTTGCAGAATGTCCCTCTACTGGTATCCACGCGACGAAACGAACAGTGATTGCTAGCTCTTCGTTTTTCTGAGTTTCGGGAATTAGAGAGAAAAGGGAGAGGCAGAATAGAAAATCTAATTTTCTAGGTCTTTTTGGTATTTCGGCTGAAAAGCATTAACCCCTAGGGTTTCAGCCAAGAGAAGTTTATATAGGGAGTGAGAGGTTGTTTCAAGCACAACTCTCACGTCCTTTCCACATCTTTTGGCAGTGGGAGTCTATATAACTCCCACGTCCTCTAGACTTCTGGTGTTAGTGGGAGTCTTTATCGGATAATAACTCCCACGTAATCCCAGCTATACCGAAAATGCCCCTTATCTCTAATTCGAATAATAACGTTTTATTATTCTCAGAAAAATAAATGTCAGATACAATGAACCTAGACACATTCTAGATTCATTGAATCTGGACATGAAGCTCGTTAGCTCATCTATGCGTGTGACCCTGTAGGTTCCTATCATAATGGCAATGAAAACATACTTAGTAGTAGTATGTGTTCATAAATCACAAGTGGTCCCTATCAGGACATTGTGACTACCCAAAGTGAATGAATTTACGGTGGAACCTAATACCAATCCACTATTTAATTACTTTGTCTCGCGATATCCTAATTAAGCATAAGGCATGGTAGTCGTCACCCTTATTAAGCTTAATTGTATTTGTGCTCGATCTCCGGGTAAACTGTTCCAACAAATAGTATTTGATAACCACTTTATCAAATACATTTAAGCACGGCAATGCATTTAAACAGTTTTTCCCTATCGAGGGGACCATGGATATCTCTCTCTAATAATAGAGAGGGACAAATTCCTTACAATGCCTCTCACATTCAAGCCATGATAGGACGCTACATCCGATCATCAGTCGTATTGATTACTCGATTAAAAGTAACGTCCGACTGAGTCAAAACGTGGCTCCATTCATGCTAGAATCAATGGAGACATAAGGTCTAAGGATTCTAAAATAGTATTGAGGAAGTAATACTTATGACTAAGGACCATGAAGTATTGCTTCTCTAACGGATCATGCCCGATATAATATATCCCAATATATTGCATCTATGATATTATTTGTATTCATTACACATGATTAGTTAAACATAATCATCAATCAAACATCATACTAGTTTTATATTTCATTGTAAAGAACATTACATGAAACTAGGGACAACTAGAATAGTAATTACATAAGCTAATAAGTTTTACTATCAAAACACGCATTTGATGTTCATAAGCAAAATTAGCTATTCAATTACATGCTCAAAAGATATAAAACATACAACATATGCTAATGGTCCTAGGGCACTACTAACAGATATGTCATTGGAAAATCACCCTCAACAAAACCAGTCACCTCTTCAATCATTGCTCGCTGCACGCCCGTAGTTTTAGTAGATGTATAATAAGAACACTTCCCAACATTAGATCTCTGCCCCGAAATATTTTCATACTTTCTTAGAATCTCAATCAGAATATTCAGATTCCTCATTTGTCCATTTGTAAAAATAATAATATCATCAGCGAAGGCAAGATGTGAAATAATAACCGGCTGTTTAGGAACATGATAAGGTGAGAGAACACCAGACTTTGTTAATTTGTTAAGTCCCCGAATGATATCCTTAGGCCGAAAACTGTATCAAATAATGTGGCTCATGAAGGATGGAAAGTATTCAAGGATTTCTCTCAATAATTGGAAGCAGTAGTGAAGGACACAGTGGTCGCGGGATAGCCGGTTGACATGGTACCTGATGTTCCAATGGACAATTTAGTAGTTGATCTTACACAATTTGAGTTAAAAGATGACAACCCTACTGAATGCAAACAATAAGGCAAGAATGTCATTAAAGATGGGGAAATAAGGAATTTAGTGCGCCTATCATTGAAGGGAAGAAAGCCTCTTTCGTGGATATGATTTTCCCAGCTTTTACGTTAATATTTTATTGTTTATATGAACTTTATTCTTTGGAATATAAGAGGAATGGGAATGACGAGTCACTGGCTGGTGTCAAAAAATTAAAGCGTGACCATAAATCGTAGTTAATTGTTTTACTAGAGCCAATGTTACAGTTGTCTAATCTTCATTTAATTACTACCTGTTTGGGGTTTAATTTCGGGTATGGTAATTGCACGAGTAAAATTTAGATTTTATGGAATGGTACTTTGGATATCCCTATTTTGGAGGATCGTGAACAAGTTGTTCATGTATTCATTAACAATTTTTATGGCATGCCTATATACCAGTCTTTTGTATACGTTAGTTGTCAATATACTCAGCGCAGGAGCCTATGGAATGATTTGATTTCTTTTTTGTCGCGATACAATGGGCCTTGGCGGTTACGCGGTGATCTTAATGTGGTTCTCAGATAATCCGAAAGCCTAGGATCAATTCCAACATCGTTGCCAATTACGCAATTTGCTGATACAGTAAGTGAATGTGGCCTACTTAAGCAGAACTGTTTCGATCCACTGCCCTCTTCACATTATTTCTCGAAGTCTAGGAGGGCACGCATCTGCCTCGTTCCGGTTCCATTCCATGTGGGTAAGCTAACTAAACAATATTCTGATGGGAAGAGTGTTGGAGTACATTTAATCTAAGGTGCGCCAATTCGATTGTGCCGGGCCGGGCCGGGATTGGATTGGGCTCTTAATCGGGTTGGGCCGACCAACCCATTTGGACCGACCTTATGGATGGAAAATTGGATATATTTTCAGCTATTATCTCTTAGAAGGAGGTTGAAGTGGTGGAGAATGTGGAGGAGTGGTTTCCTCCATGATCTCCCACTTTCCCCTTTCTCTCTCCCCACTATCCCTTGAATGACTAAGAAAAACTCTCCCCACTATCCCTTGAATGACTAAGAAAAATGCTGATTTTTCCTAGCATTCTAAGTCATTATTCTCCAGCTTTTGAAAGCTTAGAATAGAGAGAAAAGTAGAGAGCATTCAAGAGAGCTTGAATAGAAAGAAAAGACAGCTTTTCTATAAACTTGTTTTCTAGCTTTGGCTAATAGAAAAGAAGTAAGAAAAATGTTTCTTGTTCTTCGAAAGGTCCTATATCCAACATATATATATATACTCCATCTTGAAGAGTGTCTTCAAGACTTCTACGAGGCGTTGGCTAGCACCAAGTGCTAGAGGACCATCCCCGGAAGATCGAGTGGATATTGGGAGAGGCGGAGCCTGCGTTGGTGGTGTTCCGTTCGTGACAACTGAAACCGTTTCAGACGATTTCCGCACTTCGAAAGGTATAATACTATCCCATAGTCTAAGGTTCTTACTCGTGAAAGATCCTATTAGAGGCGGGTCGTTTTATTTCCGCTGCATAACCTGTTTTAGACCAGGTTATTCCTCTAACAGTGGTATCAGAGCCACTCACGAGTACCCTATAGACTTAATGTGCTATAGTATTTTAATATGGATTATGAATCTATATTTTGCATGCCTTAGGATTGCTAGAAATGTTGTATATCATGTATGACATGTTTTTGCATCATTTTTTATGTATGAGAGTCGAGAATTTCGGTCAACCGAAATGCCAGTTTTGGTCAACCGAGTACTCTGTTCGATCGACCGCAATGTATGTTCGGTCAACCGAGTATTCTTAGTACTTTGTTCGGACGACCGAGCGAGGTGGCCGGTCCACCGAAATGAAACAGAATATGAAATGTTCATTTTGCTGGTTGCTCATTTTTCATAAATTGTTATGTTAGTTGAGCATGATGCATAGTAATCGCCTTTACCCTGTTGGTTTATTTTATAAATACGATCTGCGTATCGTGCCTATCTCTTTTTATCAAAAGTTGTAATTCTCTTCTCATCAAATCCCCTCGAATGTAACTCGAGGTTTCCTTAGAATTATGTAATTCTAGATTAGGAGAAGGTACAGCTGTGATGATGATTTGGAGACAACCACCTGAAGGTCAAGACGGTGTAAATAGAATTTTTCTTTTCACACCCTTAGATTGACTTAACAGTTTTTCCATAGGCTTGGAAAAACCGAATAGGATATGGTGATTACTATTGCATTTTTACTTTTTTTTATGTATTGGTTGCATATGTATATAAGCATAAACTGTTTTATTTATGCTTTTCTGGTGAGATTGTTAAAAACAAAACCCCTCAATTAAATATTAATTAGTGCCTTCCTAAGTTTGGCCCTCGTCAAGGCCTAGATCGACATTAGTATGGGACATGCCAAAGCTGTACATACGTGTCTATCCGGGTGAGGCGCGAAGGATAATTTGTGATATCCGCCAGCAAAAACTTAGGGTCCTAGTTAACTAGATTATCTCAATAAATGGATTGAGGATCTAGAGGCAAAAGAGTTGAGAAAAGTGTATAATGATACGCTTGAATAAATGTTATTCACTCAACTAACCAAGAATTACATAATTTGACGTAATTGGCAAACGTTGCCTACCTAAATAACTAAGTTTTGGGCGATCAGCCAAAGCTGACTCAGAACGAGGTGAAATATGGATCTTGGCCCGCTAGAAAGTTAACAAACTTTACGAGTTGATAATGAGGGTTATACACTCGAAGAAAATAGTGGGAGAAATCATTAAAAAGATAAAAGACCTAATAATGATTTTTTATCTGTACTTACTTTGCATATGTATTTTGTAGTAGAAAAATGGCAAATTCAAACCAAACACTATCACTGCGTTCTGTCCTTGAGAAGGACAAATTAGAGGGAGTTAACTTCCTCGACTGGTTTAGGAACTTGAGAATCGTTCTTAAGCATGAAAGAAAGTTGTATGTTCTAGAACAGCCTATTCCTGATACACCAGAGGCTCGCGCTTCGACCGCTGAAAGAAGTGCTTATCAGAAGCATTGTAGTGATGCTTTAGATGTGTCTAGCCTCATGCTTGTCACCATGAACTCTGAGCTTCAGAAGCAACATGAGGACATGGGGGCTTATGAGATGCTGGCTCACCTGAAGCAACTATATCAGGGACAAGCACGACAGGAGAGATTCGACGTATCGAAATCTCTTTTTCAATGCAAAATGTCTGAAGGAATGCCAGTAGGAACTCACGTTCTTAAGATGATAGGTTATGTTCAGAACCTTGAAAAAGCTGGGGATTTCCTTTGGGGCAAGAGTCGTCGATCGATTTGATCTTGCAATCGTTGCTCGAGTCATTCGATCTGCTTTCATTCTGAATTATCACATGAATGAAATCGACAAGCCATTGCCTGAGTTGTTCAACATGCTGAGGACTGCCGAGAAAGAAATAGGCAAGTCCATGCCCAACACCATACTGGTGGTGCAAAAGGGCATAGGCAAAGGTTTTGTAAAACCCAAAGGCAAACCGAAAGGTAAGCCCAAGGGCAAGCAAACCACTTTCAACAATGCACTGAAATCTAAGGGTGGTGTAGCCAAGGACTCTATCTGTCATCACTGTGGTGAAAAGGGTCACTGGAAAAGGAACTGCAAAAGCTATGTTGCAGGAAAAAGGCTGGAAAAGGAGAAAGCAAATGTTGCTTCGGGCTCAGGTATTTATGTTGTTGATATTAATATGATTGATATCAATTTAAATACAACTACTTCTTGGGTACTTGATACCGGATGTGGTTCTCACATTTGTACTAATGTGCAGGGAATGCAAATGAGTAGAGAGTTGGCAAAGGGTGAAGTGGAACTACGAGTTGGCAACGGAGCACGTGTTGCAGCCCTAACTGTAGGGAGTTGTACTTTTACTTTGCCTTCAGGGCTTGTTTTGGGTTTAGAAAATTGTTTCTATGTACCAAGTTTAACTAAGAATATTATTTCAATTTCTTGTTTGGACAAGAAAGGTTTTGAGATTTCAATCAAAAACCAACGATTGTCGTTATTTTTGGATAATATTTTTTATGCAAGCGCCTCTTTGATTAATGGTCTATATATTTTAGACCTTGATATGCCAATTTTAAATATAAATACAAAAAGGATTAAGACTAATGATTCTAATGCGACATACCTCTGGCATTGTCGCTTAGGCCACATAAACGAAGACCGCATATCTAAGCTCCATAAAATGGGCTGTTGGAATCATTTGACTTCATGTCTTATGATCGATGCGAATCTTGTTTGTTGGGTAAAATGACAGCATCACCTTTCACTAAGCTAGGTGAGAGAGAGCCGATGCTTTATTAGGACTAATACATAGTGATGTATGTGGCCCTTTTAATATACATGCAAGGGGTGGTTACCTCTACTTCATTACCTTTACTGATGACTTCAGTAGGTATAGATATGTGTTCTTGATGAAACACAAATCCGAAGCATTTGCTAAGTTTAAATAGTTTAAACTAGAAGTAGAAAACCAACTTGGCAAGAGTATTAAGGTTCTTCGATCTGATCGAGGAGGAGAATACTTGAGTCAAGAATTATGTGACTATCTAAAGGATTGTGGAATCGTTTCACAACTTTCTCCTCCAGCTACTCCACAATGGAATGGTGTATCTGAAAGGAGGAACAAAACCTTATTAGATATGGTTCATTCTATGATGAGTCACACGAGCCTGCCCAATTCTTTTTGGGGACACGCACTAGAGACACCAGCTTTAACACTTAACCGCGTTCCATCTAAATCAGTTGCAAAGACGCCATACGAGTTACGGATTGGGAAGCGTCCCAGTTTGTCTTTCTTCAAGATTTGGGGCTGTGAAGTTTTTGTAAAACGCTCAGCTTTTGATAAGTTGGCTCCAAAATCTGAAAAATGCATATTTGTAGGTTATCCTAAGGAAACTAAAGGATACTACTTTTATATCCCTAACTAAAACAAAGTGTTTGTTGCTCGCACGGGAGTCTTTCTAGAAAAATAATTTGTTTATAGAAACACGAGTAGGAGTAGCGTAGAACTTACTGAAGTTCCAGACTCTCAAACTAGCACTAATGATAAGATGGAAATTGAACAGACTCCACAAGTTGTTGTGCAACAGGTGCCACAAACAGTTGTGCAGCCAGCACTAGTTCAAGAAACACAAGAATTGCGTAGGTCTGGTAGAGTTCGTCGTCCACCTCCGAAAAAATTTGGTTTTTTCATAACAGAACATGGTGATGTTATGTTTGTGGATCACGATGAACCTTCAACCTACAAAGCAGGGCAATTAATAGCCCAGATTCTGAGAAATGGCTTGAGGCCATGAGATCTGAAATGGACTCCATGTACACAAACCAAGTCTGGATCTTGGTTGATCCACGTGAAGGGGTAACTCCCATAGGGTGGGTCCAAATGGGGTTTTAAGATTAAAACCGACATGGAAGGGAATGTACAAACGTACAAGGGGCGACTGGTCGCGAAAGGTTTCAAACAAGTTCATGGTATAGACTATGACGAGACATTTTCCCCTGTAATTATGTTCAAGTCCATTAGGATTTTGCTTGCTATTGCAGCTTACTATGACTATTAAATCTGGCAAATAGATGTCAAAACCGCTTTCCTTAATGGAAAACTTGAAGAGGATGTGTATATGACACAGCCTGAAGGTTTTGGCAGTCCAGAAAATGCTGGAAAAGTATGTAAGCTTCAGAGATCCATTTATGGACTCAAGCGAAAGCTTCTCGAAAGCTGGAACATCCGCTTTTAATGATGCCGTCAGTGAGTTTGGCTTCATTAGAAATGAGGATGAGCCTTGTGTTTACAAGAAGGTTAGTGGGAGCTCAATCGTATTCCTGGTTTTGTATGTAGATGACATACTACTCATTGGAAACGACATACCAACCTTAAAGTCTGTCAAGGCTTGGTTGAGTACGTGTTTCTTTATGAAAGACTTAGGCGATGCCAGCTATATTCTGGGAGTCAAGATCTTTAGAGATAGATCCAGGAGACTCATTGGCCTAAGTCAGAGTACATATATAGACAAGGTGCTAAAGCGGTTTAGCATGCAAGAGTCTAAGAAGGGCCTTTGTCCTATGGCATATGGTACTGTTCTGTCGAACAAACAGTGTTCTAAAACGCCTGCCGAATTAGAACGCATGAAAGAGATCCCTTATGCTTCTGCCATAGGATCCATCATGTACGCCATGTTATGTACTCGCCTAGATGTCTCGTTTGTCCTAAGCCTTACGAGCAGATACCAGTCTAATTACGGTGAACGTCACTGGATCTCAGTTAAGAATATCCTCAAGTACTTATGAAGGACTAAGGATACATTCTTGATTTATGGAGGGCCGGATGAGTCGTTGTAAGTGGTTACACCGATACTAGTTTCCAAACCGATAGATATGATTTCCGATCGCAATCGGAATATGTGTTTAACTTGAATGGAGGTGCTGTGAGCTGGCGCAGTTCAAAGCAATCGACCATCGCAGATTCTACGACAGAGGCCGAGTACATAGCAGCTTGTGAAGCAGCTAAGGAGGCAGTTTGGATCAGGAAATTTATTTCCGACCTCGATGTGGTTCCTAGTATTGCGAACCCGATAGACCTCTATTGTGACAACAATGGGGCTATTTCACAATCTAGGGAACCTAGATCTCACCAGAGGTCCAAACATGTGCTACGGCGTTTTCACCTAATCCGTGAGATTATAGAAAGTGGGAGATCAGGGAGGAAACCACTCCCCCACATTCTCCACCACTTCAACCTCCTTCTAAGTGATAATAGCTGAAAATATATCCATTTTCCAGCCATAAGGTCGGTCCAAATGGGTTGGTCAGCCCAATCATATTGGTCGGCCCAACCCGATTAAGGGCCCAATCCAATCCCGTCCTGATCGAATTGGCGCAACTTAGATTAAATGTACTCCAACAAGCCCAATCCAGTTGATCTATGAGTGCGACCCAGGAGGTATCTATGATGTTGGCCGTGACATCATATGTCACAGGTAATGAGAGGTATCTAGCAACGCATCATTACCCCCAATTCATAAATATCTGGTGACTATCATAATCACATCATTTGACATTTGAATTTAAATCCTTTTGTCCTTGATATCTAGATTGAACACAAGTCATGGAAAAAAAGTCACACTTGTATTGTCCAATCTTTTAGTTTCTTGATTCGCGAGTAGACTAATCAAATGACATCAATATCATATACTGATTCATTTGTTCATGGCCATGAATTAGTCAGACTCCATCAAAGGGGCCCAAGATATCGCTCCTGCTATATAGGAGGGACAAATCCTTTCTGCATCCCATTCATCCTGAACAAAGATTCGTGATATACCCAATAAATGCCTTTATTGCTCACCCTGTTACGGATAGCGTTTAATATTATCAAAGCATAACACTAGCCATGCAAGAACTCTTGTGAGACCTCAAGTCGAAGGATTCTCATATACAACCCAGTCAAAAATTGAAAAACACCGTTGACTATTATATAACAACCCATGGTGTGTTTCTCATGTCGGGTCTGTCCAGTATAATGATTCTCTAATCATATATACCCATATGACGATCCGATATCTTATATCAATCACTGCACATACTAGTCTTACACATTATTATTGTCCTCGAAGATTCCATAATAATGTTTGACTAGGGACGTTTCAGAATCATAACAATTATGAATACTATTCTAAGGACATATTATTTCATTATGTTTTTAAGAACGCAGAAACACAAAAATAATACTGGAATTTATGCCTTTTTATTCATCAAAATGAAAAATACATAAATACGATACAATAATCTCCCACTTGCACTAAAGACCCAAAATCATCTAATGATTGGTCGTTAAGGGATACATGAATGTCATAATATATTTGCTATTCTTAATTATTCTGAGGGCAAAAAGGTAAAGATGGCAGCCAAGGGATTTTATAGTAAAGCATCAAAGTGGTGGAAAGAAGAAAGTATAATTAGGCAAAGAGCGGGCACTTGGAATGATTTGAAAGCTGAGACGAAACGGAAATTTGTGAACCCATATTACTTTGATGATCAAGCTAAACGTTTACAAATGCTTACACAAGGTTCTAAATCGATAGGTGAACATTATGATGAGATGCGATTAGCCATGATTCGGCTTGACATTCAAGAATATGAAGAAGTTACATTGAATCGGTTATTGGCCTGTTTGAATGATGATACTAGGCCAGAGGGGGAATACGTTTATCATGTTGATATTATGAAGATGGTAGATCACGCGGAGCAAATCGAGAGGCGAATCAAAGAGAAGAAGAAAGGGACTAATTCGGCTAAATTTTCACCTTAGAAAAAGCCAAATCAGCCCCTTCAAATTTTTGTTTTGGGCAGCGGCAAACGGAGAATGAGAGCTACATTGGGCTGCCAAAAAAGCCACAACTCAATTAAAAGAAATCCAAACAGCCGCTATTACTTCTTCAACTTGGGAGACAAAGATGAATGAACTACAGGAACGCACGGATCAAATGGATAAATTGATCAACAATTGGGAATGATCGAATGGCCACAAGAAAGACCATCTTGATATGGACTGCCCAAATAATGATATGATGATAATACAAGATGATAAAATTTGGGAAAGTCAAGAAGACAAGTATGAATCCGAGACCATATTATAAAGCTTGCCAAATGATGAGTTGAAAGAAAAGAGTGGTTTTACACTTGCATCCCACGATTTAGAAGATTCGAGGACGAATCCTTTATTAGGGGGGAGGGATAAGAAAGATTTTCAAGAAGGAGGGAATGATACGGGATCATACATGAAGCTTAAAGAGGTCATTCCTTAACTCATACATTCCGAATACGAGCTTCCAAGTCAAGCCTTTGTTCCGAGTGTTGAAAGTCGCTAATCAAGGGGTTCAAGAGGTAAAGAAACCTTCAAAGAGAGCTAGACACTAGGATCAAAGACATCTAATCTCATTTGAAGGAAAGATACATAATTGGAAGGAAAACGGTTGAAGGGGTATTTTAGGAAGCTTGTAAATTAAAGACTTTAATTATATTTTCAGCTTTATTGTTTCTTTTAATTAGCCATGTTGGTCAAAATAAACTAGCTAAATAAAAGGACAGGTTGTCCATGATGTTAGGTATTGTTTTTAGTTATCTAGGAGTTGTAGAGTCCTAATCTTTAAAGGACTCTTATTTGTGGGTCATTAGGCAACGAAATTCCACTCTATTTAAGAGGGATTTCAGCCATGTTATTTGTTGGCTTGATGTGATATATTAAGGTTATTCCTTGTTTACTTTGTGTTTGATTCTCTACGTAGAAATCATTCATCCTTTGATTTACTGTATATAAATAAGTTTGGATTATACTTATTGTAAGCCCCCATTGATAATCAACCTTACGGGAGGATTGTTGATTATAGTCTGTTCGAGGTAGCGAAAGATCGGACCTTTAAGCCGAACCTTGGTATTCGTACCTCGGTTCCGCATCAGGTGGTATTAGAGCAAAATGTTTATCTCTTTCTTGGTGTATCTTTATTGATTTCTTGATAATAAAAAAATACCAAAAATACTACCCTATTTATTTCACGCTGCTGTTCATCCGAGAAGAATTCAAGAAACGTCAAGATTGATTCGTATTTCAAGAATAGGTTGAAACTTCAACAAATTCATGCGCAAGATGAGGCAACAATTTGATCAAGAAGATGACAACTTTGGTTATGATGATAAAAGGTACGGCTTTCAACATACAACACAATCAAGGTATGGGGATTCTTACTTTTATCCATATGTGCCGCAAAGAGATTACAAAAATCAGCAAGTTGACAACCCTATCGAAAGAGGACTAGCCGAATCCTACTTTTACCTGGTCTCTACACTTATACTACGCTTGAGCACCATGATCTTTACATAGAAAAGTTGGATACTGTCACACCCTGTAACCAGGAGGTGACATGGCAGCGCCTCATTCACCGATGAGACACCGAACCCAAAACGAAAATACTACAAACCAGCAAAACTCCATACAAAAAAGGGAAATCTCTTCAACTCATAAATAACTCAAAATAGAAATTACATAATCTACATGTTCTTATACCATAAAAGAGAAAAGGCTAAAGGTTCGACAATAAATGACATTCTAAGAACTCTATTACATAAAACTTCACACTTGCTCCTTGGTCCAATCCTCAACACGATTACCACCAATCTGATCATCTGCAAAAGAAACATATGGAAAGGACTGAGCTACTAACCTAGCCCATTAAGTTCCTAACATCCTCGGGATGAAGCACTGACTGTAGACTCAAAATATTTCCCAACCCAAAACGAAAACATAAATTAACTGGCAAAAGCATTTAAAATAGTCAATACAAAACTTACAATAGAATCATAACACAAGACTAAGTCGAGGCTGAACGGAACAAAATAGAACAAAACAAAGTATCCGTTCGACCGGACAGAGCATCCGACTGACCGAAATCAAGACATCAACTAAATCAAAAATCCGGACGAAAGGTGATGGAATGGGTCGACCGTATGTGTCCGAATCAACCACTAACGATGGAAAAATGAACAAGTCGATTGGACAAACCAAGAACAGTCGTCTGATAGCTGCAGTAGTTTGGTCGGTCGACCTGAAAGAGGCTGCGGTCGACCGGACTAAAGGTCTAGACCCAAAAATAGACTATTTCCTGCACAAATAACAAAGGAACACAGTTTTTTTCACATTTAAATTTCGTAGCCCAAAACCCCATTTTGACCTTTATCAACATACAAAACATA
The DNA here is from genome assembly GCA_026122235.1 of Vinca minor. Classification (NCBI taxonomy): domain Eukaryota; kingdom Viridiplantae; phylum Streptophyta; class Magnoliopsida; order Gentianales; family Apocynaceae; genus Vinca; species Vinca minor. The sequence continues at coordinate 1,644,828 of JAOCZM010000232.1, forward strand.
TACAAAACAGAATTTGTAACATACTCTACACTACAGACAGATAACAAGGACAGTGATACGGATACAATAGTAGCAATGACATCATACATAGACTTCACATACTTTAGCTTGTTGTCTAAGTAAGATCCTACACCTCATAACAGCCTTTAACTAAAGCCAATTTTTATCCTCGTTAGGTACCGAGTCTGAATGGAACCCACTTTTGATACTCGTTTGGAACCGAATCTAAAACAAATGGAATGCCAACTTTTTATCCTTGTTAGGTACTGATCGTCTGAACGGACGAAATACCAAATTTTTATCCTCGTTAGGTACCGAGTATAACGAAACACAATAATCAAACTAAACGTTTATATACTTGACTATGTCTTGGGGAGGGATCCTTAACAGACATGAGCTCTAATAAGAACAAAGCAGAAAGACTTCCAAAATAACGATCAATCATATAACAGTTCCTAGCGCAATTATTCAAATTATCAGCATACAATTTCAATGCAATTAAATCAATACTCCATCCGTTTTTTGATGCAATAACATGCTATAAAATCCAATTCAAGGCAAATTAATACTTTCAGAAAAATGACAGTTTATGAATACCTTTAGGACTGCAAAATGAAGGTGAAGAGTCCTTACCTGTCAAACTTAAGCAATACAACTTCTGAAATCCGAAATCCAAAAACAGCCCTAAACGACGAACTTCAAACTGCTGTAACTCTCAATTCTGAATTCCAAATTCCAATCCGTCAAATCCAAGATGTTTCCCTTTTAGTTATCTTCTAAACCCAAAAGGAATCGTTCAATTCCGAAGACTATAGCTATGCTAATTGCCCTGAATACCTCTCATCTTACAATTTTACTGCACTTTCCTTTTCACTTTCTTCTTTTCATCCATTTCCTTCTTGTCTCTTTTCTTTTTTTTTTTCGGTCTCCTTAACTCCCTCTACCAAATGCCCCATAATTAACTCCTAATTTAGTTACCAATTAGGAGTCTTCACAACAAACCCCCAACAAATCCTCAACCTTCTTATACTCCCTCACTAAAACTCAAATCTTCCTAACATGTACAAATTGCGCCCCTCGACTAACGTACCCAGAAATAACACATGACATAACAAAAAACAAGTAATCAAATAATCATGTAATCACACTTGTGCAATCGCTCATGTAAAAAAATTAAATACATGCCAAAAACACGTAAGTCCTAGAATAAGCCAGAAAATGGCAACCACCAGGTCGTCGAGGCTCAGAAAGTCAGCCCACGTTCTACATGGCACTCAAGACTAGGGGAACATGGCTAATTCGTAAATCGTGGCAGTTATGGCAGAATGTAGGACGGTAAGGTAATTCAGAAAAGGCCTTTTTTATATTTATTTATCCTTTTTTGTAGCGTTCCTTAGAGCTTTCCGCACTTAAATTCATGTAATTGCTTTTAGACATAGTCTCTCTGGATCAACCAAGCTTTCAACTTGAGGATTTTTATCTAATAATGCATACTCAAGTAAAATTCACCGTTTATTCTGGGATTTTCAGCTTGGGGTTTCGGATGCATGCACTCAAATGGAAGGCTGACGACGCTATGCTTATTCTCAATGTGGATGGAGCCTCAAGAGGTAATCCGAGACTGGCTGGAATAGGTGGGATACTGCGACACTCAAATGGGAGTTTTATTGCAGCTTTTTCGTGTTTTTTGGGCGATTCAATCACCAATTCCACTGCTGAACTTGAGCCAATGATCTCTGGTCTTCAGCTTTTGGCAGAACATGGTTTCAATCAGGTAGCAATTCAATCTGATTCAAAAAATTTGACCGATTCAATCCAAGCTCGGCAGATCAATGTATGGAAGCTAGACGCTCCATTCCAGTGGCAACTGCTTCTGTTAGGGACGAATGTGGTCCGCCATATTTTTTGGGAAGCCAACACGGTTGCGGATTGTTTAGCTAATGAAGCGTGTGATTTTAAACATAGTTGTCATTACTCGTTTTTTCATCAATTGTCTCCTAAAATTAGGGGGCTTTGTCATTTGGATAGTGCCGGGACACCTTATTTACGGAAGATCCGAGACACCACAATAAATTCCTAACAATAATTCATGTAATCCTCTTTAAATATGGTACATTACAAACTTAGAAAACCGCTAAAGTTATCTAGTTGATGTCCTCACAAAAAATAGTTGGACTGAAACCTTGAATTTAAACCATAGTTGTCATGGCATCCATAGCTAATAATAAATTAAAGGTAAAACATAATTTTTAGGGTTGACACAGTATCTCCATGTGTCATGATCCTAGCTATACTCTAGATTTGCTACTTTTAAGCATATATTTGGATTGCACCATTCCAACAACAAAATTTGCTACTCGGTTACAAGTCTTTTTTGGGAGAAATATTTAATTATATCTATCACTAATATAACATTGGAAAAATATTGGTGTTTAATTAAGAAAATAAAAAATGGAGGACGATTTCTAAAATAAGACATAATACTCTGTTAACTTTCCAAAATAACAGACAATTAGAATCAAGAAGTATGTCTTGGTGAAAGATAAATCACATGGAGTGATTCACTTACCATACCTGAATTCTCTATGGCCAAGTATACTTTAGATCCTGACAATAAAGTAATCCTAAGTCTCCTTGATGTATCAAAGTCCAACAGGCAAAGAAATGTTTCATGGGAAGGGAGCTCTAGCTGCCGAAATTTTCTTGTTGCTAGATTGCTTAGAAAAATCCCTGGAATGGATTTTGTCCTCAAGACTACCAACCCATTGCATGATCCTTGAATCACCACTTCCTCAAAGTATTCCGGGGGGAAAGGTAAATAAAAGGTTGCCATTGGAATCTTTAGTACTAGGAGATTCAAGAGAGAATTTCTGGCATTCTCTCAAGCGTGAAGAATTCTTTGAATGTAAGTTTTCTACTAATTTTTTTTGTCTTTATAAAGAAGTTGTTATGGTTATCACATGGAAAAAGTTGTGATAAACATTTTCAATTGAAAAGGTTCACTCAATAATTAGAAATAGCTTCAGCTAAGTAGTTTCATATTTGGCATACTGCTTATGATTTATTTCTTGTTGTGTACTTTGTTAAATCGATTACTATTTTATACAATTCAGAAACACAAGATTGTGAAGAGGACATCTTGTCAAGTCTAAATGTTAAACAAATCATTGTTGGTATAGAGGTTCCTAATCAACAATCTGATCATATAGCTGGATCAGGAGAACAAGTTGTTGCTTCCATAGGCGATGTTGAAGGGATTCAAGGGCAGAAACTCGTTCAAAACATCCATGAATCGACCCCGACAGGATCCGTTCACACTATGATAATCGAAAGAAGAAACAAACTCCCATATAATCCCAACCTCCTTTAGTAGTGGGAGTTTTTATTGGATAATAACTCCTACGTAATCCCAGGAAAATCCAAAAACCTAAATTGCCCATCTTTTATCTCTAATTCGAATAATAACGTTTTATTATTCCCAGAAAAATAAATGTATGATACAATGAACCTCGACACATTCTAGATTCATTGAATCTGGACATAAATCTCGTTAACTCATCTATGCGTGTGACCCTTTAGATTCATATCACAATGGTAATGGAAAAATAACTTAGTAGAGTATGTATTCATAAGTTACAAGCGGTCCCAAGCAGGGAATTATTTATGACCAGAGTTAATGAATGATCGATGGAACGATTACCTAATCTCAATCCACTATTTAATCCCTTTGTTTCGTGATATCCCAATTAAGCATAAGGCATATTAGTGGTCACCCTTATAAAGCTTAATTGTATTTCTACTCGATCTCCAGGTAAACTATTCCAACAAATAATATTTAATAAGCACTTTATTAAATACATTTGAGCACGACCATGCATTTAAACAGTCTTCCCTATCGAGGGGCCCACCGATATCTCTCTCCAATACGAGAGGGACAAATCATTTACAATGTCTCTCACATTAAAGCCATGCTAGGATACTACATCCGATCATCTGTCAAATTAATTACTCGATTAAAAGTAACATTCGCCTGTGTCAAAACGTAGCTCCATTCATGCTGGAAATGATGAAGATGTATGGTCTAAGGATCCCAAATAGTATTGACGAAGTAATACTTATGACTAAAAGAACCATGAAGTATTACTTCCTTTTTGGATTACGTCCGATACAATATATCCCAATATGTATCTATGATATGATTTGTATCCATTACACATGATCAGTAAAACATAATCATCAATCAAACATCATACTAGTTTTATTTCTTGTATATAACACTACATAAAACTAGGGACAATGAGAGTAGTAATTATATGAGCAAATTAGTTTTACTATCAAATCACACATTTGATGTTCAAAAGCAAAATTAACTATTCAAATAACATGCTCAAAATATAAAAATGTACAACATATACTCATGGTCCTAGGGCACTACGAACAATCTCCCAGTTTCCCTAGGTCCAATCATACATAATCTTAAATCACATTGACCTAGTATGACTCTCATGTTTGTGTTGGAGTACATTTAATCTAAGGTGCGCCAATTCGATTGGGCCGGGCCGGGATTGGATTGGTTCATTCTATGATGAGTCACACGAGCCTGCCCAATTCCTTTTGGGGACACGTACTAGAGACAGCAGCTTTAACACTTAACCGCGTTCCATCTAAATCAGTTGCAAAGACGCCATACGAGTTATGGACTGGGAAGCGTCCCAGTTTGTCTTTCCTCAAGATTTGGGGCTGTGAAGCTTTTGTAAAACGCTCAGCTTCTGATAAGTTGGCTCCAAAATCTGAAAAGTGCATATTTGTAGGTTATCCTAAGGAAACTAAAGGATACTACTTTTATATCCCTAACGAGAAAAAAGTGTTTGTTGCTCGCACGGGAGTCTTTCTAGAAAAAGAATTTGTTTCTAGAAACACGAGTGGGAGTAGCGTAGAACTTACTCGAAGTTCCGGGACTCTCAAACTAGCACTAATGATGAGATGGAAATTGAACGAGACTCCACAAGTTGTTGTGCGGCGAGTGCCACAAAGCGAGTTGTGCGACCAGCACTGATTCAAGAAACACAAGAATTGCGTGAGTGCTGGTAGAGTTCAGTCGTCCACTTCCGGAAAAAATTTGGATTTTTCATAACAGAACATGGTGATGTTATGTTTGTGGATCACGATGAACCTTCAACCTACAAACGAGCAATTAATAGCCCAGATTTCGAGAAATGGCTTGAGGCCATGAGATGCGAAATGGACTCCATGTACACAAACCAAGTCTGGATCTTGGTTGATCCACCTGAAGGGGTAACTCCCATAGGGTGCAAATGGGTTTTTAAGATTAAAACCGACATGAAAGGGAATGTACAAACGTACAAGGGGCGACTGGTCGCGAAAGGTTTCAAACAAATTCATGGTATTGACTATGACGAGACCTTTTCCCCTGTAGTTATGTTCAAGTCCATTCGGATTTTGCTTGCTATTGCAGCTTACTATGACTATGAAATCTGGCAAATGGATGTCAAAACCGCTTTCCTTAATGGAAAACTCGAAGAGGATGTGTATATGACAAAGCCTCGAAGGGTTTGTCACTCCCGAGAATGCTTTGGAAAAGTATGTAAGCTTCGAGAGATCTATTTATGGACTCAAGCGAGGCTTCTCGAAGTCTGGAACATCCGCTTTTAATGATGCCGTCAGTGAGTTTGGCTTCATTAGAAATGAGGATGAGCCTTGTGTTTACAAGAAGGTTAGTGGGAGCTCAATCGTATTCCTGGTTTTGTGTGTAGATGACATACTACTCATTGGAAACGACATACCAACCTTAAAGTCTGTAAGGCTTGGTTGAGTACGTGTTTCTCTATGAAAGACTTAGGCGATGCCAGCTATATTCTGGGAGTCAAGATCTATAGAGATAGATCCAAGATACTCATTGGCCTAAGTCAGAGTACATATATAGACAAGGTGCTAAAGCGGTTTAGCATGCAAGAGTCTAAAAAAGGCCTTTGTCCTATGGCACATGGTGCATCGCTGCATCGAACAAACGAGTGTTCTAAAACGCCTGCCGAATTAGAATGCATGAAAGAGATCCCTTATGCTTCTGCCATAGGATCCATCATGTACGCCATGATATGTTCTCGCCCAGATTTCTCGTATGCCTTATGCCTTACGAGCATATACCAGTCTAATTACGGTGAACGTCACTGGATCTCAGTCAAGAATATCCTCAAGTACTTACGAAGGACTAAGGATACATTCTTGATTTATGGAGGGGCGGATGAGCTCGTTGTAAGTTGTTACACCGATGCTAGTTTCCAAACCGACAGAGATGATTTCCGATCGCAATCGGGATATGTGTTTAACTATAATGGAGGTGCTGTGAGCTGGCGCAGTTCAAAGCAATCAACCATCGCAGATTCTACGACAGAGGCCGAGTACATAGCAGCTTGTGAAGCAGTTTAGATCAGGAAATTTATTTCCGACCTCGATGTGGATCCTAGTATTGCGAACCCGATAGACCTCTATTGTGACAACAATGGGGCTATTTCCCAATCTAAGGAACCTAGATCTCACCAGAGGTCCAAACATGTACTACGGCGATTTCACCTAATCCGTGAGATTATAGAGAGAGGTGATGTGCATATATGTAGAGTAGATTCGGCAGATAATGTCGCCGATCCACTGACGAAGCCACTGTCGCAGCAGCAACATGATCGTCACACTAGCTCCATGGGTATCCGATATCTGGAGGGCTGATCTTTAGAGACAGTCATTAGTATGCCTTAAAGACCATTTATTGTAATTTGGGTTTTTAGTGCAAGTGGGAGATTATTATAACCGTATTTATGTAATAATCATTTTGATGAATAAAAAGGCATTAATTCCAGTATTATTAATTATTTTTCTGCGTTCTTAACAACATAAATAAATAATATGTCCTTAGAATAGTATTCATAATTGATTGTTATGAGATACTATTCTGAAACGTCCCTAGTCGAACATTATTATGGAATTTTCGAGGACAATAATAATGCGTAAGACTTGTATGTGCAGTGATTGATATAAGATATCAGATCGTCACATGGGTATATATGATTAGAGAATCATTATACTGGACAGACCCGACATGAGAAACACACCATGGGTTGTTATATAATAGTCAACGGTGTTTCTCAAATTTTTGACTGGGTTGTATATGAGATCCTTCGACTTGAGGTCTCACAAGAGTTCTTGCATGGCTAGTGTTATGCTTTGATAATGTTAAACACTATCCGTAACAGGGTGAGCAATAAAGGCATTTATTGGGTATATCACGAATCTTGTTCAGGATGAGTGGGATGCAGAAAGGATTTGTCCCTCCTATATAGCAGGAGCGATATCTTGGGCCCCTTGATTGAGTCTGACTAACTCATGGCCATGAACAAATGAATCAGTAAATGATATTGTTGTCATTTGATTAGTCTACTCGCGAATCAAGAAACTAAAAGATTGGACAATACAAGTGTGACTTTTCCATGACTTGTGTTCAATCTAGATATCAAGGACAAAAGGATTTAACTACAAGTGTCAAATGTTGTGATTATGATAAATCACCAGATATTTATGAATTGGGGGTAATGATGCGTTGCTAGATACCTCTCATTACCTGTGACATATGATGTCACTGCCAACATCATAGATACCTCTTGGGTCGCACTCATAGATCAACTGGATTAGGCTTGTTGGAGTACATTTAATCTAAGGTGCGCCAATTCGATTGGGCCGGGCCGGGCCGGGATTGGATTGGGCCCTTAATCGGGTTGGGCCGACCAATATGATTGGGCCGACCAACCCATTTGGACCGACCTTATGGCTGGAAAATTGGACACATATTTTCAGCTCATATTTCTTATCTAGAGGTTGAAGTGGTGGAGAAAGTGTAGGAGTGGTTTTCTCCATGATCTCCCACTTTCCCCTTTATCTCTCCCCACTCTCTCTTGAGAGACTAAGGGAAAATACTGATTTTCCTAATGATTCTAAGTCAGATTTTTCTCCAGCTTTTGAAGCTTAGAGAAGAGAGAAAAGAGAGAACATTAGAGAGAAAAGAAAAGACAGCTTTTTCTAGACTTGTTTTCTAGCTTTGGCTAATAGAAAAGAAGTAAGAAAAACTGTATCTGGTTCTTCTAAAAGGTCATACATACATACTCCATCTTGAAGAGTGTCTTCAAGGCTTCTACAAGGCGTTGGCTAGCACCAAGCAGTAGAAGACCATCCCCGGAAGATCGAGTGGATACTGGGAGAGACGGAGCCTGCGTTGGTGGCGTTCCGTTCGTGACAACATACCGCTGAAACCGTTTCAGCTATCCTAGCACCGATAAAGGTATAACACTATCTCGTAGTCTTAGGTTCTTACTCGTGATAGATCCTGGCAGAGGCGGGTCACTTTATTTCCGCTGCACAATGTGATTCGACCCGGTTATTCCTCTACCAGTTTGGGCTGCGGGAGTGGCTTGATCAATAGATCTGCAATGTTTTCGTCTATATGAACTTTGCAATATTTAACGTTTTCTCTATCAATGATCTCTTTAATCAGATGGAAATGTCTGAGAATGTGTTTGGATCGTTGCTGAGATCTAGGTTCCTTAGATTTTGAAATGGCACCAGTATTATCACAATAACAGTCCGCAGGGTTTACTGATAGGGATGACACGTAATCCCTCAATGAATTTCCTGATCCAAACAGCTTCTTTACCTGCATCAGAGGCAGCCACATACTTAGTTTTTGTTGTAGAGTTAGCCACGATTCCTTACTTTGAGCTCTTCCAGCTCACAACACCTCAATTCAAACAAAACACAAACCAGATCGTGATCTAAGGTCATCTACGTCGGTTTGTAAGCTTGCGTCTGTGTAACCATTTACATCCGGACTTCCTTCCTGACCTCCGTAAACTAAGAACATGTTTTTAGTCCTTCTCAAGTAGTTAAGAATGCTCTTGACTGCAGTCCAATGTGACTCTCCAAGGTCAAATTGGAATATGCTAGTCATACTTAATGCAAATGAGACATCTGAGCGAGTGCATAACAAGGCATACATAACATACCCAATTTCTGAAGCATATGGGATCTTACTCATGCGCTCTTGGTCTTCCTTTGTGAAAGATCATTGAGGTCTGTTGAGTTTCATGTCGTGTGACATGGGCAAGAATCCCCTTTTGGAATCTTCCAAACTGAATCGTTTCAGTACCTTGTCAATGTACCCACTCTAACTTAGGCCAATAATTTTGTTTTATCTATCTCTATAGATCCTTATACCCAAAATATAGGTAGCCTCGCCTAAGTCTTTCATGGAAAAGCACTTCCCCAACAAAGTTTTACACTTTGTAATGTGGGGATGTCATTTCCAATAAGTAAGATGTCATCCACATAAATCACAAGGAACACTACTGCATTATTAGTTACATTCTTATAAACACAAGTCTCATGTTCGTTTTTGATGAAACCAAATTCTTTAATTACTTCATTAAAACAACAATTCCAACTTCAAGATGCTTGCTTCAATCCATAAATGGAACTTTGAAGCTTACACACTTTGTTAGGATTTGATGGATCAACAAAGCCCTCAGGTTGTGTAATATACACATCCTCGAAAAGGTTTCCATTAAGAAACGATGTCTTAACGTCCATTTACCATTTCTCATAGTCATAATATGCGGATGTGGCAAGTAAAATCCTAATAGACTTTATCATAACGACAGGAGAAAAGGTTTCATCATAGTCTATACCATGTACTTGTCTATAACCTTTAACTACTAGTCGAGATTTAAAAGTGTGTACATTAACATCCATGTCGGTTTTCTCTTTAAAACACCATTTGTTATCAATGACCTTACACCCTTCGGGTGGGTCAACCAAAGTCCACACTTGTCAGACTCAGAAGAATGAATTGCCTCTTGGTAGGAAATGGGTTCATCTTTATTAATCAATTCAATATGATGATCATCAGTTACGAGAAATCCATACCTCTCAGGTTGTTGATGTACCCGACTTGACCTCTTTGGGCCTTGTGTAAAAGATTGAAGCTCAGTATCAACTCGTGAGCTTGCTTGAAGTTCCAAAGGTTGTTAAGATGTTGTTTAGGGATCTTGAATTTCCTAAAGATGGATCTTACTCCACTATCTGATGAAGAACCGCAAGGTTCGACTTAAGTTGAGCCCGATCTTTCTTCAATTCTCGAACTAGTTTCTATGGGAATTTAATCAACGCAACTCTAAGGGAAGGTTAATTAACAATGGAGGCTGAAACACCACAACTAGAGAAACAAGCTAGTTGATACAGTAACTCAAGAATGAATGAATTTCTATCCAGAAATTCAAACACGAGAAGCTAAGGAATAACCTTACCAAAATATCAATATATCTAACGTAAGTATTACAATGGCCGAAATCTCCCTTAAGTAAGGTTGAGATTTCTGTTGAAACTCATAAAAGAAATAAGAGTCCTTAAAGGATTAAGACTCTTGAAAAACAAATAAGAGTCCTTGAAGAAGTAGGACTCTTAAATAACAACTTGCTATCAAGTAACTACCTATCAAGAAAGTGGCGGCTAGAAAGGATACTAACTACCAAATCTATGAAGAGTCCTAGTTGCATTAGGACTCTTTATTAACAAACTAACTAACACATGGACAACATGTCCTTTATTATAGCAACTACTTGCTATTACACGGCTAAAAGGGAAATAACAATACTTTAAAAATAATTAAAGTCTGAATAGTCTAGAATAGGCTAATATAGACTTTAATATGTAAAAAGACTAAAATGCCCTTTTTAGCCACTTTGCTTCTTTGGGCCGATTTGTATCTTCTGGAAAGTTAAGAGGTTGACTTTGTCATTATCTTCTAGATGAAGGTTCACTTCCTCTTTAACTTTAATGTCTCGGATTAGGGCTGCCATATTCTTTAAAGTCTTGATCGATCTTGATCTTGTCATTGGTCCTTGAATGTTGACAAGAGGATCTTTGAAGTAGGGCTGCCCTTGTCTTGGTCCCGTATCATCCCCTCCCCCTTGAAAAGCATGATTCGTCCCCGAATCATCATCGTGATCAGCCACCAAGTCTTCATCAAAATCAAAAGGAGATAAGTCAGAAACATTAAAAGTAGAATGTACGCTATACTCACCTTTTAAATCGATTTTGTATGCGTTATCATTGACCCTTGAAACAACTTGGAATGGTCCATCGCCCCTTGGATGTAATTTACTCTTTCTTTCATTTGGGAAACGATCTTTCCGAAGATGTAACCAAACCCAATCACCAATATCAAAGGAAATGTGCTTGCGGCCCTTGTTGGCTTTATTTGCCATTTGTTGATTCCTTTTCTTGATATTCTCGGCTACTTGTTGATGTAACCTTTGTATATAATCAGCTCTAGAATCACCTTCTATATTATAATACTCATCAACAGGTAAAGGAGTTAAATCCAACGGGGTTAAGGGATTAAAACCATAAACAACTTCAAACGGAGAATTATTTGTAGTAGAATGTAGAGTTCTATTATATGCAAATTCAGCAATAGGTAAACATTCTTCCCATCCTTTTAAGTTCTTTTGAATTAAAGCACGAAGTAAGACCCCTACAGTTCTATTTGTTACCTCAGTTTGGCCGTCGGTTTGAGGATGACTAGATGTGGAAAATAGCAATTTAGTCCCCAATTTATTCCATAATGTCTTCCAAAAGTAACTTAAGAACTTTACGTCCCTATCACTTACTATTGTTCTCGGAATTCCATGAAGCCGCACTACCTCTTTTAGGAATAAATCTGCCACATGACTTGCATCGTTTGTTTTCCTACAAGGAACAAAATGAGACATTTTAGAAAAACGATCTACGACGACCATGATACTATCATTACCTCTTTGAGATCTCGGTAATCCTAAGATGAAATCCATGGATAAGTCAATCCAAGGTGAAGAAGGAACAGGTAAAGGCATATATAATCCATGAGCTTTGCTTGTACTTTTAGCTTGTTTACATTTGAAGCAAAGTTCACATATTTTCCTAACATCCCTTTTCATTTTAGGCCAATAAAAGTGTTCATGTAAAATATCTAAAGTTTTAACAACACCAAAATGACCCATTAAACCGCCACAATGTGCTTGCCTAACAATTAACTCCCTAATAGAACATGAAGGAATACACAATCTATTGTTTTTAAACAAGAAATCTTCAAACCTATAATATGAATTTTGAGCCGAGAGCTCACATTGGGCATATAAATCTGAAAATTCTGAATCATCCTTATATAATGCTTTGATATGATCAAACCCAAGTAATTTAGCATGCATTAAAGAAAGTAAAGTATATCTTCTAGAGAGAGCATCGGCAACGATGTTTTCTTTACCTTTCTTGTATTTGATGATGTAAGGAAAAGTATCGATAAAAGAAACCCACCTTGCATGTCTTTTATTCAACTTACTTTGGCCTTTAAGATACTTGATTGACTCGTGATCAGTATGAATGACAAATTCTCTTGCGATCAAATAGTGTTGCCAAGTCTCCAAGGCTCGAACAATGGCATATAGTTCTTTATCATAAGTAGGATAATTAAGCGAAGCATTGCTTAATTTCTCACTAAAATATGCTAAAGGCTTACCTTGTTGTTGCAAAACAGCCCCTATACCTAAACCTGAAGCATCACATTCAACTTCAAACATTAAATCAAAATTAGGTATAGCTAAAATGGGAGAACAAGTAAGTAATTGTTTCATCTTCTCAAAACATTCCTCTTGCGGCTTGTCCCAAAAAAAATGAGACATCCTTCTTCATTACTTCATTTAATGGGGCAGCCATCGTGCTAAAATCACGAATAAAACGCCTATAAAAGCTTGCTAACCCATAAAACGATCTAACTTGTGTCACACTTGTTGGTCTCGGCCATTCTTGAATGGCTTGTATTTTAACCGGATCAACACAAATACCTTGAGAACTAACTATATAGCCAAGAAAGTTAACCGAATTAGTGCAAAAAACACATTTTTCAAGTTTAGCATATAAGGTTTCTTCTCTTAAAATAGTAAAAACAGCTTTAAGATGTTCTAGATGCTCCTCTAAGCTTTTACTATAAACAAGAATATCATCGAAATAAACTACAACAAACTTGCCAAAACATTGTCTAAATATGTAGTTCATTAATCTCATGAAAGTACTAGGTGCATTAGTAAGACCAAAAGGCATAACAATCCATTCATATAATCCATATTTAGTCTTAAAAGCAGTTTTCCATTCATCACCTTCTTTCATTCTAATTTGGTGATAGCCTTGAGTTAAATCAATTTTAGAAAATATCAAAGCGCCACTTAACTCATCTAGCATATCATCTAAGCGAGGAATCGGATGTCTATATTTAATAGTTATTTTATTAATATCACGACAATCCGTACATAATCTGAAAGTCCCTTCTCTCTTAGGTACTAAAATGACAGGACTAGCACAAGGACTTAAAGATTCTCTTACCTGCTCCTTTTCAAGGAGTAAATCGACTTGCCTTTGTATTTCTCGGGTCTCATCCGGATTGGCTCGGTAGGCAGCCCGGTTTGGCAAACTTGCTCCCGGAATGAAGTCGATTTGATGCTCGATTCCTCGAATTGGAGGCAGCCCCCTCGGCAATTCCTTGGGAAATACGTCTTGGAATTCCTTCAAAAGATCAAAAGCAAGACTAGGAAGAGAAGATGATGTTAGATTAAAAGAAAAATTATTAGAAGGGAGAGACCTTTCGGTTTCTCGGAATACCAACAAAACAAGGGGTTGTTTTGCTCGTATTGCCCTATCTACCTTTCCTTGGCTTGTAAACAAACACTCTTTTCTCTCTTTGATGGAACTTGCCTTTTGTCTCACTAAGTTCACGGCTTTTACCTCATTTTTCCTCTCGGTTTTTACCTCAAGGTTTGGGACACTCGGCTTTTTTTTCCTCACTCTCTTTTCTTTGCTTTTCTCTCTTCTCTCTATTGATGGCCATTTGTTTATGAATCTCACAAGCTGCATTTAAAGACAAAGGAATTAGTTTAAACTTTACATCATCTTTTTGAAGCACATATGTATTTTCTCTACCCATGTGATTTGCATTTCGATCGTATTGCCATGGCCTTCCCAATATTATGTGACTTGCAGTCATCGGGACTACATCACATAAAACCGAGTCCTTATATCTCCCGATCTCGAACTCTATCTCAACTTGCTTATCTACCTTGATTTCACCATTATTATTCAACCACGATAATTTATAAGGCATAGGATGTTCCTTACATGGTAAATCAAGTGCAGAAACCATATCATAAGAGCAAACATTTGTACAACTTCCATTATCAATAATGACTAAAACAGATTGACCTTTTACCTCACATTTGATTTGGAAGAGATTACTTCTATGTTGGTGAAGATCATCCAAAGGTTGAGAATAAAGAAGTTTCCGTGTAACCAAAATGTTCCCACTACCCGAATCTTCCTCATATTGTTCGGTTTCTTCCTCCAAATCGGGTATCTCGGCTTCTTCATCACTTACCCACGATCCATCGTCCAACATTATCATTGTATGCTTTGTAGGGAAGTCCCTAGCAATATGTCCTTTGCCCCTACATTTAAAGCATTCACGAGGCACAATTGGAGTCGAATTTACCTTTGTATTGCCCGGATTTGATGTGTTTTGAGATCTTGCTGCCCCAAACTGTCCCGGGGCTGTTTTACCCTCATAAAATACCTCTTTCCCTTTGTTTTGGCTAGGCAAAACAGTAGAAAATTGCTGAGTTGAATTCGGCTTCCTCCAAGCTTGGAAAGTTGTCGGTTTTGCATTTAAACCCTTCTCCTTTTGGTGCCTTTCAATTTGTTCAGCAAAATATAACATATCAGTAATATTATCAAGGTTAGCACGTTCTACCTTCATCCGGATTTTGTCATTGAGGCCAGCCAAGAATCGAGCCATTGTTGCCTCATCACTTTCACAAATATCGGCGCGAATCATTGCAATTTCCATGGCTTTGTAGTATTCATCGACAGATTTATCGCCTTGCTTTAATCTTTGTAGACGGTTGTAAAGTTCCCTTAAGTAGTTTAAAGGAACAAAACGTCGCTTCATAACCGCTTTCATCTCAACCCAAGTGGAAATTTCCGGTTGTTCCACTTTTGCCCTCGTTGCGGATTCTTTGTCCCACCAAATGGATGCATATCCATAAAACTCCATGGCTGCTAACTTTACTTTCTTTTCTTCCGAATAGTTATGAACAGCAAAAATATGGTTAATTTTACGAATCCAATCTAAAAATAACTCGGGATCATTTGTACCTTCAAAAGGGGGAATCTTGGTCTTGATGGAACCAAGATTGGCATCAACTTGCTGAATGTAATCCCCTCTTCTCGGCTGATATACCGGATTGTTGATAATCCGATTTGCTTGAATTGCCGGATGTACCACATTTACCCTCGGCAATTGTGGAGCCCTTTGCGGTTCCATGTTGTCAACTCTTTGAAGGTTGATCTCGGCATTTTCTTGCGGATGATGTTGCTGATTTTGAAGTTGTTGAATGTGGATTTTTGAGTCCGCCAATTCACCCCTTAATTCAGCCATTTGTTTTGCCATATCCTTCATCATCTTGCACATCTTGTCTTGATCAAAGGTATCACCTTTGTGTGATGGAGATCCTTGAAAAGACATTGTTATAAGATAAGAAAAACAAAAGAAAATACTCAAAAACGTTAGATAGCAAAGAAAGTTTCACTCTTTATTCCAACACCGCTCGTATAGAACTTCAAACTCTAGATTTAAAGAATGGGTTCCTAACTTGTTGCGTTGACACAAGGCTGAAAAATAAGGAAAGAAATCCTATCTTTGACCTAAACAAAAGCTTTAGAAAGAAAAAGATGAAGAAACGAATTCCTAATCGAGAAAAGAAACCGGTTCTTGATGATCTTGATCTTCTTGATGTTCTTGGTTTTCTTGATCTTCTTGTTTGCTTGAATTTTCCCTTGATCTTGATCGAATTTATCAAGTAGTGAGGCTCTATCGCTATCAAAACTCGATTTATAGTATGTGTGTCGGCTCAAAATTACAAGGAGGAACGTTTTCCAATTCTTGAACGAGGCTCGATCACTATCAATCCAAGAAGTTTGCTTATGGCTTTATAGTTCGCTATTCAATCTATACTAACTCGGCTACCAATTTCTTTAGACCGAGAGGCTTTTTCTTTTAATGACACTCGGCTGCCCAATTTTTACTAATATGCCGCGGCTGTTTTTGTATTTTTCTGTCAATTTCTGCAAACAAGAAAAAAAAATTTGTGCGTAGGGTACACGGGAATCGAGAAGAACCTTTTGCTCCGATACCACTCGATGAAGAACCGCAAGGTTCGACTTAAGTTAAGCCCGATCTTTCTTCAATTCTCGAACTAGTTTCTATGGGAATTTAATCAACGCAACTCTAAGGGAAGGTTAATTAACAATGGAGGCTGAAACACCACAACTAGAGAAACAAGCTAGTTGATACAGTAACTCAAGAATGAATGAATTTCTATCCAGAAGTTCAAACACGAGAAGCTAAGGAATAACCTTACCAAAATATCAATATATCTAACGTAAGTATTACAATGGCCGAAATCTCCCTTAAGTAAGGTTGAGATTTCGGTTGAAACTTATAAAAGAAATAAGAGTCCTTAAAGGATTAAGACTCTTGAAAAACAAATAAGAGTCCTTGAAGAAGTAGGACTCTTAAATAACAACTTGCTATCAAGTAACTACCTAACAAGAAAGTGGCGGCTAGAAAGGATACTAACTACCAAATCTATGAAGAGTCCTAGTTGCATTAGGACTCTTTATTAACAAACTAACTAACACATGGACAACATGTCCTTTATTATAGCAACTACTTGCTATTACACGGCTAAAAGGGAAATAACAATACTTAAAATAATTAAAGTCTAGAATAGGCTAATATAGACTTTAATATGTAAAAAGACTAAAATGCCCTTTTTAGCCACTTTGCTTCTTTGGGCCGATTTGTATCTTCTGGAAAGTTAAGAGGTTGACTTTGTCATTATCTTCTAGATGAAGGTTCACTTCCTCTTTAACTTTAATGTCTCGGATTAGGGCTGCCATATTCTTTAAAGTCTTGATCGATCTTGATCTTGTCATTGGTCCTTGAATGTTGACAAGAGGATCTTTGAAGTAGGGCTGCCCTTGTCTTGGTCCCGTATCACTATCCCTATTGGAAATAAATTCCCTTTCAAGGAAAAAACCATTTCGAACAACAAACACTTTATTCTCAGATGGAAGTAATATCCTTTAGTTTCTTTAGGATATCCCACAAACAAACACGTGTCAGATTTAGGGGCGAGTTTATAAGATAATGAGCGTTTTATATACGCTTCGCAACCCCAAATTTTGATAAATGACAAACTAGGTCGTTTCCCAGTCCATATCTCATATGGAGTTTTATGAACAGCTTTAGAAGGAACTCTCTTTAGTATTAATGCAAAAGTTTCTAGGGCGTAACCCCAAAATAGAATTGGAAGACTAGTTTGACTCATCATAGATAGAACCATATCTAGTAAGATACGATTTCTTCGTTTTGACACACCGTTCCTTGTGGTGTGCCAAGATGAGTTAATTGTGAAACAATTCCACAACCTCTAAGATGTTTGTCAAACTCTTGGTTAAGGTATTCACCACCTCGATCTGATCGAAATATTTTAATACTTTTCCAAGTTGATTTTGTACTTCATTTTGAGATTCTTTGAATCTTCCAAAAGATTTTTATTTATGTTTCATTAGATAGACATAGTCATATCTACTGAAATCATCTGTAAATGTGATGAAGTATTGAAAACTTCCTCTAGCACTAGTGTTTATTGGTCCACATACTTGTGCATGTACGAGGCTTAATAAATCAGAAGCTCTCTCACTTTGTCCAGTAAAGAGAGCTTTAGTCATTTTTCCTAACAAACAAGAATCACATGTCTCATAAGACTCTAAGTCCAATGATGTCAAAATCCCATTTTGATGGAGTTTTGATATGCGTTTCTCGTTGATGTGGCCTAAACGACAATGCCAAAGTAGGTTTGATTTAAGTCATTTGATTTAAACCTCTTTGTATTAATGTTATAGATGAGCCCGTTAATGGATTCATCGAGGTTAAGAATATAGAATATTTTCATCGAAGAGGCATCTCCATAGAAGATACCATCTTTATTAAGGGTACAAATTTTATTTTTAATATTTATTTCAAAACCATCAATATCCAAACAAGAAACTGGAATAATACTCCTACTCAAAATGGGAATATAAAGAAAATTATTCAGTTGGCAAAACTAAATTAAATGTCTTTGTAGCTACTGCAACAACTCTTGCTCAATTCGTTACTCGTAGGTCCACTTCTCCTTTTGTCAGTGATCTACTCCTTTTGAACCCCTGGACATTTGCACAAATGTGAGATCCACAACTGGTATATAATACCCACGAAGTAGAAGCAGACATGTTAATCTCAATAACATAAATAGCTGGAGAGACAGTCAAACTGGCTATCTCCTTTTTCACTTTTTTTTTTCTCTTCCAAGTAGAGCTTGCAGTTCTGTTTCCAATGTCCTGGTTCATTGCAAGTCATGTCATTATAATCATCCACACGCTTCTTCCAAACATTTTTCTCACCTCTAGGGGGCGTTGTTTGCAGGCTGTTCAGGAATATCAGTATCGAGAACATATAGCTTTCATTATTTCTTATGAACAATCCTTAAGTTGCGAGCAAAATCAAGGAAATTTGACCCACTTAGTTTTTCTTTTTCAAGAACGGATCGCAATGAATTATGTGAGGTGTTTGTTTCCATTATCTACATAAATATTTGCAAAGTCATTAATTAATTTTGAGCAAAAAGCTTTCCACAATTATTCAACACTTGATAAGATAGTGTAGAAATCATTTTTCCAATAATTATAAGTAGATTTGGTTTATCACCCATAACTAGAGAAAAATCGAACCATGGGATTGACATCTACATGTCCCGGCTATATCCCATATTATTCCCTAGGCAAAAAACTATTCTGGTAGACTAGTTAGGTCGAACCATGTATAAGCTTATGAAAATCACTATTTTCCCATATCCTTTTGCCTAGATAACCACTTATTTGTTGCTTTGGCAAGCAGACAATATGATGATCCAAGCTTCATAAGTGCTTAGAAAATGGTAGGCATTTTAAGAATTAATTAAAACAATTTAATATGACGAATATGTTGTTTGGCCCCTTAAGGCAAGATATAAGCATCACGTGCAAAATACAAAATATAAACGTAAACGTGAGATAACATGTCCTATGTCTATGATGACTCCCACGAGCCTTGTGAGAGTCAATGGTCAATCTAAGTCATTACCCATCACATGGATAGAATCTTCGATCCAGCGTCCTCTAGTATTGTTACATAACTGCATGAGCAAACCCAGCCTTCAAAATAATATAATAAAACTACTCTAATAAAGCAATTACAATTTTACAACATTGAAAAATGGCTCGCAAGTCGTATTATAAAATTACAACCCAATATATATAAAAACGGAAGGGATATAGTAGGCCATGCTATTCACCATGCTAAAACTCACATAAAGCATAATGAAATCATGTAACGAGTACAAATACGAAGTCTTAGGGGGCCCCCTCCGGACAGGGTCCTAGGGGACAGCGCCCTTAGCGGGGTCCAATTTTACCCATCTGATTTTTCTCTGCTCATTGAATGAGTTTTTGCCCCAGTTGTACCCATCATCGCCTAACAATTATAATCGAATTATCAACTGGTTAATACATAGAAAGTTTATGCGATATTAATCATATTAACAGGATATAGCATACAGTAGCAGTTTATGCATTATTAATCGAATTAATAACAGATCGCATACGGGAGCAGTTTATGGATTATTAATCGAATTAACAGCAGATCGTATCATGTATATAAACATATTGATTAGATTAACAGATCAACATATATCGCATATAACAGAATTATGAAACCATTTTTTCTGTTCACAGATACACATGTCAAATCGAGATTGATATGTGTTATGATTGTGGCTAACACTATCGAATTCGGATAATATGAACAAGGCTCTGATACCATTGAAGGGATTCACGGGCAGAAAATCGTTCAAAACACCCATGAATCGACCCCGATAGGATCCATTCATACTATGAGAATCGAAAGAAGAACCGAAAAGGACTTATGATTTTTCAGGCTTGATTTCTTATTCGGGGATGGTGCTGCGCTACATACACCAAAAGTTGTCCCTTGCGGAATTGCTCTCTACCATTATCCACGTGACGAAACGAGTAGCGAGTGCTAGCTCTATATTTTTCTTAGTTCTGGAAAAACCTAGAGAGAAGGGATAGAAGAATTTCGGTTTTTATGGTTCTTTGTTTTGCGGCAAGAAAATCATACCTAGGGTTTCGCCCAAAAGATGATTATATACGGCATGAGTGTTTGTCACGAAAACAAACTCCCACGCAATCCCAACCTCTTTTGGAAGTGGGAGTTTTTATCGGATAATAACTCCCACGTAATCCCAAAAAAGGCCAAAAACTGAAATTTCCCATCCTTTATCTCTAATTCGAATAATAACGTTTGATTATTCTTAGAAAAATAAATGTAAGATACAATGAACCTAGACACATTCTAGATTCAATGAATCTGAACATAAAGCTCGTTAACTCGTCGATGTGTATGACCCTATAGGTTCATATCACAATTGTAATGAAAACATACTTAGTAGAGTATGTATTCATAGGTCACAAGCGGTCTCTAGCAGGGCATTGTGACTGCCATGAGTGAATAAATGATCGGTGGAACAATTACCTAGTCTCATTCAACTATTTAATCCCTTTGTCTCGTGATATCCCATTTAAGCATAAGGCATGATAGTGGTCACCCTAATAAAGCTAAATTATATTTCTACTCGATCTCCAGGTGGACTATTCCTACAAATAATATTTAGTAGCCACTTTATTAAATACATTTGAGCACGAACATGCATTTAAAAAGTCTTCCCTATCGAGGGCCCCACATATATCTCTCTCCAATAAGAGAGGGACATATCCCTTACAATGTCTCTCACATTCAAACTATGTTAAGATACTACATTCGACTCGTATTAATTACTCGATTAAAAGTAACGTTTGACTGAGTCAAAAGGTAGCTCCATTCATGCTGGAAACGATGAACATATAAGGTCTAAGGATCCTAAATAGTATTGAGGAAGTAACACTTATGATTAAAAGAACCATGAACTATAACTTCCCTTTCAGATCACGTCCAATTCAATATATCCCAATATGTATCTATGATATGACTTGTATCCATTACACATGATCAGTAAAACATGATCGTCAATCAAACATCATACTAATTTTATTTCTTGTATATAACATTACATAAAACTAGGGACAATCAAAATAGTAATTATATGAGCTAATGAGTTTTTCTATCAAATCAAGTATTTGATGTTGAAAAGAAAAATTAACTATTCAAATAACATGCTCAAAATATAGAAACGTACATCATATGATAATGGTCCAAGGGCACTACTAATAGATGTGATCTTCAAAATGATATAATTATACTTTTCCATTTTCATTATTACATTATATATTAATTTCTTTAGTTTTATTTTTAAAGGAAATTAAAACCCTAGTAGGTGTGGACTAGGACCAACTGTTAATGCGAAACACATGAAGAAGAAAGCTAGGGGAAAAAAAAGATATTGAATTCCCTCATCAACACTTCAAGGATTGTGGTAATCATGCCAAGATCTTCAAGTAAGAAGTCACTATATACATTCAACAACATGCTCCATTTCATGTTGCTAACTGGAATGATATTTATGTAGATGATGTCAAGGCAATGTGGTCATTTTTAAAGGTATGGATTGCTTTCAAATCATGCAACTCCTGGTTTTTTCTCATTGCATTTTCGATGTATACAAGCTTCACCATTTCTCTTCAAAGCATTAATAAATCACAACTTCAGAGCTTGATTGGAAAATTGAGCTTCTCTTATTTAGTTTTTGCTTGTTCTTGTGAGACAGTACGAATTCTTCCTAGTATACCATATTATGATTGCCTAATATGTTTCTTCAATCTCGATGAACTGGTTTTGTCTGATAAAACATCTAGTTTGTGAGTTCTTGAGTGACTTGGAAGAGGATAATATGAAATCCATTACTCTTTGGCATTCACCGTATATATGGATTTGAGGACAAATTCAAATTTTATATTGATGTGCAACGGTATATAATGAATCAAGTGAAAACACAGTACATAAATCGTCATTACTGTTTGCACGAGAGGTATCTCAAGGAAAAAGATTTCAAAAAGACATGGATGAAAGTGTATGACAGTGATTGATTGTGAGTAAATGGGAGACTCAAAAAATTTTGGTAATTTTTTTATCCAAGTACTTCATTTTTTTGCCGCTTAATTTGTTATAGAAACTAGCTTGTTTTATTTATAAAAACTAATTTGTTTATCATCATATAAAACAAAGTGAAAGAAACACAAATAACTGGGAGAATCAAGAGCGTATGATTCTGGCGGAGTTACGGCTACGGTAGATACTCGTATTCTTCTTCAGCCTACCCTTGGCACGTAAGTGACTAATTTATTTCCTTTAAGCTAATTATACTACTTGTCGTCATTATAGTAACTAATCAAATTTTTTCTTTGCTATTATAGTTTTAGGTTGGCATCCAGCTGTTCCACCGCAATTACTTCCATTTTTCAAGATCGTTTCAAGGGGGCATATAGCACCATCAAGGATGTTCCCCAGGAAGAAGAAAATTTGTGGTGGGACGAGTTCAAGGTAAGTAAATTAGAAAATAAGTTTGAATTTATGAGTCTTTTAATTTAGAAGTCTTTTAATTTAGAAGTATTCGAATTTAGTTATCTAACATTATTTCAAATTGCAGAACAAGTATCGCTGGGCTCCTGAGCATGAGGATGGCGTCAAGACAGGTTGGCGTACCATACTGACGAGGAGACTAAGCGGCATTATGAGCGACGCTCGGAAAAAAAAATAAGAGGCCCACATGGGTTTCTGAGACCGACTGGGCGCGACTTGAAGAGTACTGGAAAACTCCAGAATTTAAAGCCAAGTCGGCACAGGCAGCAAAAAACGGGAAAGAAGGGAGGGGTGGCAAAGGCCCGATGAAGCACACGGGAGGTTCGCTCAGCCACATTGAGCACCACATGAGACTGGTACTTAAATTTATTATCAATTTACGTATCCTTATATTGTATGTGTTTTTTGTTCGTATTTAATGATTTTGTTTAACAGGAAAAGGAGGCCGGACATGCAGTCCCATTCTCGGCAAGTTACAATCATGTTCATCTACACCATCTCGGCCCAAAGAAAGGCGAATGGGTTGATGAAGATTCTAGAGAGTTGTCTGTATGTATTTCATTACCGTTTCTCCTTTTTTTTATATTAGTTATTTAATGTCATAACCTGACATTTTTTTTTTTACAGCGGGTGTTCCATGAGGTTTATGACGACGCCGCAAGCAAGGTAACTCAAGCCGGACTGCCTCATCCGGATTTGCCGACTCAGATTGAGTTGTTTGCTGAGGCTGTGGGTGGGATAAGAAAGGGACGTGTCCAAGGACTCGGTTCCTTTAGTGATGTGGTAAAGACAATGAAGCGAGGCAGCCAGGCGATGTCACATTCAGACATGGAACAAATGGGAGCGAAATGGAAGCAAATTTTAAGAAACAACTAGCCGAGCAAAAAAGAGAATTCAAGATGAGGGAAAAGAAGAGAAACAAGGGTCTAGCTAATATGTTAGCTGAAATTTTAACAAATAGGGACCAGGTTGAGTAGCATCTTAGATGATGAGTTAGAATCAAACTATGACGATGACCCCTTAACTGTCAATTTTATTTTGGGGAGTCAATAGATTATTTAGTTAATTTTGTAACTATTTGTATGCTTTTAATGCTTTTTTTAAGTTAAGTTTTGTGATTATTTTGAAATTTATATTTTGGTTGATGTTTTCTATTGAATGGAAGATAGCTGATTGGTTTATGTTTTGTTTTGAATGGAAGATAGCTGATTGTTTTTCTGTGCAAGGGGTCTGTTATATGGTTACCCACTGCTACGATCATCGAAAATTGGTTTCATACCGACCCGAATAGCGACCGTAATAGGGTTTATCGTTAGGGGTTTAGCGACGGATTTAGATTTATCATTTGGGACGACCTAATGGCGACCAAAGCAAACGATATCCGTCGCTATCCCGTCGTTAAATTCCATCACGGATACCCCGATCATAATTCGGTCGGTATATTCTCCCGGATTCCGTTTTTTATAAAACAGCGAGGTTTTTAAAGATATATAAAAATATTTGTCTATTTTAGTAATATATACATATGTACACATTAACCTGAATAGTGAAACAAGTAAAACTTATACTTATTCACAAAATACCTGTATAGACCTGAAGCAGAACAATTCAAGTAATACATTTGTGTTGACATTTACGTGAATCATTAAGTAATGTAACTAAAATTTTGTTAATTCACACTAAGAAAATTGTCACATTTGATATCATCAAAATAAGGCAAAAAGCTAATATGCATTTAATTATTAAGACTTGATATACGCAGATATTGTGTTTGTAATGGACGACCGTAGTTGGATGTATATGGATTCGACAACGAATGGTGGACCTCGTCATAGTCAAGAATTTATAGCGGGATTGAAAGGATTTGTGGATTTCTCAGTTACTTCGTCTGCTAATGTACAAATTGATGGGATTAGGTGTCCTTGTGGGGTTTGTAGGAATAAGTATTTTCATATGCCTGATACTGTGAAGTATCATCTTGTTATGAACGGATTCGTGTCTAACTATTATAATTGGACATGTCATGTTGAGGCATTCATTCCCATGCCTTAAATCCTGTTTGTTCATGAAATGAATAATTATAAAAGACATACGATACCGAACAATTATTGAGATATGGTAATTGATGATGCGGGACCAAGTTTTAATGAGCATCAAAATATGGACGTGGAAGAACCTCCCAATCCACAGGCACAAATACTCTATGACATGTTGAAGGCCGTTGATAGCCCACTGTACAATGGTTGTACAAACCATTCACAGCTTTCAATGACTGCTAGGATTTGAGCATTAAGTCTGAAGACAACTTATCTGAAACTACAACAGATAAATTTGCGCAGTTGATGAAAGAGGCGCTTCCTCCACAAAACAATGCTTTAGACGACTTTTACCAAATGAAGAAATTGGTTAAAGGCCTTGGATTACCGGTGCAAAAGATTGATGTTTGTGTTAACGGTTGTATGTTGTACTGGAAAGATGATGTTGGTAGTAGAGAATGCAAGTTTTGTGGCCATGCTAGATACATTAAGAAAAAGAAGTCAAAAAATACACGACAAAAAAAGATTGCTTGCAAAAAGATGTATTATTTTCCAATTACTCCTAGATTACAAAGATTGTATGCATCTGAGAAAACTGCAAGACACATGACATGGCACTCTGACAGTGAGAGGGAAGAGCGAATAATGAATCACCCACGGGATGGAGAAGCTTGGCAACATTTTGATAGAACACACACCGATTTTGAAGTGGAACCTTGGAATATAAGGCTTGGGTTATGCACAGATGGTTATGCACAGAAGCACTATTCTTCTTGGCCAATTCTTCTAACACCTTATAATTTTCCCCCCTTGGATGTGTATGAAGAACAATGTAATCTTCTTAACTATCATTGTACCTGGACCCCAAAATCCAAAACACAAGATCGATGTGTACTTGCAGCCTTTAATCGATGAATTGAATCAACTGTGGGGTAAAGGCACAGAAAGTTATGATATCTCAAAAAAACAAAATTTTAAATTGAGGGCTTCATTACTTTGGACAATTAGTGATTTCCCAGCATATGAAATGTTGATTGGATGGAGTACAGCTGGCATTCACGCTTGTCCATATTGTATGGAGGAAACACAAGCGTTCCATTTGCAGTCTGGTGGGAAGCAATCGTGGTTCGATTGCCATAGATGCTTCTTGTCACCTGATCATCCTTTTAGAAGAGATGCAAAGGGATTTCGAAAGGACCGGCGACAAGAGAGAGCAGGCCCTCCATCTCGCCTTACTAGTGATGAAATGTTGGTTAGAGTTAGAGAGTATCAAAAAATTACCGATACAGCTGAAGAGATCGGTAAACAGCAAGGCAGGGGTCGGGATCATAGTTGGGCCAAACGTAGTTTATTTTGGGATTTACCTTATTGGCGGACACTTTTGATAAGACACAACATTGATGTCATGCATAATGAAAAAAATGTGTTTGATAATGTGTTTAACACGGTGTTGGACGTGAAAGGTAAAACTAAAGACAATGTTAAAGCTAGAGTGGATGTTGAAAGGTATTGCAGTCGTCCGGAATTGAATATTAAACACGATGACCGAGGTAAAGCAACAAAACCGAAGGCATGTTTCACTCTTACCAAGGCACAAAAAGAGATGGTTTTACAGTGGGTTAAAGAATTAAGGCTCCCAGATGGATATACATCGAATTTGGAGCGATGCGTTGATATGAAAGAGTTGAAAATGTCTGGAATGAAGAGTCACGATTCTCATGTATTCATGGAGAGACTTATCCCTATAGCACTTAGAGAAGTACTACCGACAAATGTTTGGGGTCCCTTGGCGGAACTTAGTTTGTTCTATAGAGATTTGTGTTCCCCAAAGTTGAGTGTGGCGCATATGCAAGAATTAGAGGACACTATCGCTATTTTATTGTGCAAGTTAGAGAGAATATTTCCTCCAAGATTTTTTGATGTCATGGAACATTTGCCGTTTCACCTTCCGTACGAAGCCAAGGTTGGTGGCCCGGTACAGTTTAGTTGGATGTGCCCGTTCGAGAGGTAACAACCAATGTGATTAACTACATATGCTTTATTTTATTTTCCATGTACGTATTTACAATGTGATTAACTACATATGCTTTATTTAGATACCTGCACCATCTGGAAAAAAAAGATAAAGAACAAGGCCAGAGTTGAGGGGTCAATTTGCAATGCATACTTGGTCGAAGAAGCTGCTACATTCTTTAGTTATTATTTCGAACCCCACGTGAAAACGAGAGTTACAACCATTGGGCGAAATTATGGTGAAGACGAGATTAGCGGACCAGGTGTATTATCAATTTGCAACTTACCCGGAAGATCATTTGGAAAAAAAAAGAAAAGATTGTATTATCAATTTGCAACTCACCGTAATAATCTCCTTTAACCCATACCCCGCTGTTTATCAGATAATACAATATTTTCTTTTTTTCAAATGATCTTCCGGGTAAGTTGCAAATTGATAATACACCTGGTCCGCTAATCTCGTCTTCACCATCATTTCGCCCAATGGTTGTAACTCTCGTTTTCATGTGGGGTTCTAAATAATAACTAAAGAATGTAGCAGCTCCTTCGACCAAGTATGCATTGCAAATTGACCCCTCAACTCTGGCCTTATTCTTTATCTTTTTTTTCCAGATGGTGCAGGTATCTAAATAAAGCATATGTAGTTAATCACATCGTAAATACGTACATGGAAAATAAAATAAAGCATATGTAGTTAATCACATTGGTTGTTACCTCTCGAACGGGCACATCCAACTAAACTGTACCGGGCCACCAACCTTGGCTTCGTACGGAAGGTGAAACGGCAAATGTTCCATGACATCAAAAAATCTTGGAGGAAATATTCTCTCTAACTTGCACAATAAAATAGCGATAGTGTCCTCTAATTCTTGCATATGCGCCACACTCAACTTTGGGGAACACAAATCTCTATAGAACAAACTAAGTTCAGCCAAGGGACCCCAAACATTTGTCGGTAGTACTTCTCTAAGTGCTATAGGGATAAGTCTCTCCATGAATACATGAGAATCGTGACTCTTCATTCCAGACATTTTCAACTCTTTCATATCAACGCATCGCTCCAAATTCGATGTATATCCATCTGGGAGCCTTAATTCTTTAACCCATTGTAAAACCATCTCTTTTTGTGCCTTGGTAAGAGTGAAACATGCCTTCGGTTTTGTTGCTTTACCTCGGTCATCGTGTTTAATATTCAATTCCGGACGACTGCAATACCTTTCAACATCCACTCTAGCTTTAACATTGTCTTTAGTTTTACCTTTCACGTCCAACTCCGTGTTAAACACATTATCAAACACATTTTTTTCATTATGCATGACATCAATGTTGTGTCTTATCAAAAGTGTCCGCCAATAAGGTAAATCCCAAAATGTACTACGTTTGGCCCAACTATGATCCCGACCCCTGCCTTGCTCTTTACCGATCTCTTCAGCTGTATCGGTAATTTTTTGATACTCTCTAACTCTAACCAACATTTCATCACAAGTAAGGCGAGATGGCGGGTCTGCTCTCTCTTGTCGCCGATCCTTTCGAAATCCCTTTGCATCTCTTCTAAAAGGATGATCAGGTGACAAGAAGCATCTATGGCAATCGAACCACGATTGTTTCCCACCAAACTGCAAATGGAACGCTTGTGTTTCCTCCATACAATATGGACAAGCGTGAATGCCCGCTGTACTCCATCCACTCAACATTCCATATGTTGGGAAATCACTAATTGTCGAAAGTAATGAAGCCCTCAATTTAAAATTTTATTTTTTTGAGATATCATAACTTTCCGTGCCTTCACCCCACAGTTGATTCAATTCATCGATTAAAGGCTGCAAGTACACATCGATCTTGTGTTTTGGATTTTGGGGTCCAGGTACAATGATAGTTAATAAGATTACATTGTTCTTCATACACATCCAAGGGGGAAGATTATAAGGTGTTAGAAGAACTGGCCAAGAAGAATAGTGCTTCCCTGACATGCCGAAAGGTGCAAAACCATATGTGCATAACCCAAGCCTTACGTTCCGAGGTTCCGCTGCAAAATCGGTGTGTGTTCTATCAAAATGTTGCCAAGCTTCTCCATCCCGTGGGTGATTCCTTATTCCCTCTTCCCTCTCACTGTCAGAGTGCAATGTCATGTGTCTTGCTGTTTTCTCAGATGCATACAATCTTTGTAATCTTGGAGTAATTGAAAAATAATACATCTTTTTGCAAGCAATCTCTTTTTGTCGTGTATTTTTTGACTTCTTTTTCTTAATGTATCTAGCATGGCCACAAAACTTGCATTCTCTACTACCAACATCATCTTTCCAGTACAACATACAACCGTTAACACAAACATCAATCTTTTGCACCGGTAATCCAAGGCCTTTAACCAATTTCTTCATTTGGTAAAAGTCGTCTAAAGCATTGTTTTGTGGAGGAAGCGCCTCTTTCATCAACTGCGTAAATTTATCTATTGTAGTTTCAGATAAGTTGTCTTCAGACTTAATGCACAAATCCTAGCAGTCATTGAAAGATGTGAATGGTTTGTACAACCATTGTACAGTGGGCTATCAACGGCCTTCAACATGTCATAGAGCATTTGTGCCTGTGGATTGGGAGGTTCTTCCACGTCCCTATTTTGATGCTCATTAAAACTTGGTCCCGCATCATCAATTACCATATCTCGATAATTGTTCGGTATCGTATGTCTTTTATAATTATTCATTTCATGAACAAACGGGATTTTAGGCATGGGAATGAATGCCTCAACATGACATGTCCAATTATAATAGTTAGACACGAATCCGTTCATAACAAGATGATACTTCACAGTATCAGGCATATGAAAATACCTATTCCTACAAACCCCACAAGGACACCTAATCCCATCAATTTGTACATTAGCAGACGAACTAACTGAGAAATCCACAAATCCTTTCAATCCCGCTATAAATTCTTGACTCTGACGAGGTCCACCATTCGTTGTCGAATCCATATACATCCAACTACGGTCGTCCATTACAAACACAATATCTGCGTGTATCAAGTCTTAATAATTAAATGCATATTATCTTTTTACCTTATTTTGATGATATCAAATGTGACAATTTTCTTAGTGTTAATTAACAAAATTTCAATGTGACAATAAAGATGAAATTTTACTAAAGGTAAAAAGCTAGTAAACTTAGAAAATTTGGCCACTTTGATATCATCATTTATTATGCAAAGAAATGGAGTCAAATTCTTAGCTTTGAAATAAATAGAGCAAAATTTCATTCTAGTATTTACCATGGCATATCATCAAACACCTTGCCTTCAACCAAAATATAAAAGGTATGCCCTAAACCTAATAAAAGGTAAAATGCCCTAAAATTTGATTCTTTGACGCTAGAGAATAAATGGTACAAGAGCATGAATATTGACATTAATAACATTATAATAAATAGAAAAGCTAAGATTCTCACCTAAAATCTAACTGAAATCGGAGGTGGTGGGGAAGTCTTGTGGGTGCCGGAGGTGGTGGCACCGTCTTGGATTTTCCGGAGGGGGTGGTGATGGGAGGAGGAAGGGGTTTCACGATGAGTTTGGGTGAAAATCGCCGGAAGAGGTGGTGGTGGAGGTAGAAATCGTAGCTGGGCAGAATGAGTATTGGGGGAAAGCTTCGTGCCTTAAATATTTTTCATTTAGGTGTTAAAAGGAGCGACCGATTTAAATTTCGTCGCTATTACGCCGCCCAATAGCATGCCTTTTGGCCATTTGTAAAGTTTATGCCCATCGCGAACGGAAGTGGAACTTCCTTCCTATATGCCGACGGAGTACCGACAGCATAGTCGGTCGCCCAAAAGAATGTCTGAAGAAAATAATGATCCCGCGCACTGGACAAGACGACGTCGTTTCAGCATTTAACAGTAGCGACCAAATAGCGACCGCCCTGGAATATTCGGTCGCCCAGAAGAATGTCTGAACACTTATAAAGTTTTGAAAATAAAGATCCCACGCACTGGACAAGACGACGCCGTTTCAGCATTTAACAGTAGCGACCGAATGGCGACCGCCCTGGCATATTCGGTCGCTATTCGGTCGCCCAGAAGAATGTCTGAACACTTATAAAGTTTTGAAAATAAAGATCCCGTGCACTGGACAAGACGACGCCGTTTCAACATTTAACAGTAGCGACCGAATGGCGATCACCCTGCAATATTCGGTTGCTATTCGGTCGCCCAGAAGAATTTCTGAACACTTATAAAGTTTTGAAAATAAAGACCCCGCGCACTGGACAAGACGACGCCGTTTCAGCATTTAACAGTAGCGACCGAATAGCGACCGCCCTGGCATATTCGGTCGTTATTCGGTCGCCCAGAAGAATGTCTGAACACTTATAAAGTTTTGAAAATAAATATCCCGCGCACTGGACAAGACGACGCCGTTTCAGCATTTAACTGTAGCGACCGAATAGCGACCGCCCTGGCATATTCGGTCGCTATTATTTTCCCGGATTCCGTTTTTTATAAAATAGCGGGGTTTTTAAAGATATATAGAAACATTTTGCCTATTTTAGTTACTAATACTAATATATATATACACACACACACACACACAGACACACACATTAACTTGAATATTCAAACAATTAAAACTTATACTTATTCACAAAATACCTATATATACGAACAAGCTGAACAATTTAGAATGCAAATACGAACTAATATTTTTATTGTAGTAATTATTTGATTATTAATGAGCATTTATTAAAATTTTAGTTACATTACTTAATGATTCACGTAAATGTCAACACAAATGTATTACTTGAATTGTTCTGCTTCATGTCTATACAGGTATTTTGTGAATAAGTATAAGTTTTACTTGTTTCACTATTCAGGTTAATGTGTACATATGTATATATTACTAAAATAGACAAATATTTTTATATATCTTTAAAAACCTCGCTGTTTTATAAAAAACGGAATCCGGGAGAATATACCGACCGAATAATGACCGGGGTATCCGTGATGGAATTTAACGACGGATATGCTGTTTCGGTCGCCATTAGGTCGCCCAAATGATAAATCTAAATCCGTCGCTAAACCCTAATACGGTCGCTATTCGGTCGGTATGAAACCAATTTTCCAGTATCAGAACAGGGTAACCAAATAGCAGACCCCCTGTACAGAAAACAATTAGCTATCTTCCATTCAAAACAAAACAAAAACCAATCAGCTATCTTCCATTCAAAAGAAAACATAAACCAATCAACTATCTTCCATTCAATAGAAAACATCAACCAAAATATAAATTTCAAAATAATCACAAAATTTAACTTAAAACAGCATTAAAACCATACAAATAGTTACAAAATTAACTAAATAATCTATTGACTCCCCAAAACAGAATCGGCTGTTAAGGGGTCATCGTCATAGTCTGATTCTAACTCATCGTCTAAGATGCTACTCAATTTGGCCTCTATCTCAGAGGCACTTAATACAACCTGGTCCCTATTTGTTAAAATTTCAGCTAACATGCTAGCTAGACCCTTGTTTCTCTTCTTTTCCCTCATCTTGAATTCTCTTTTTTGCTCGGCTAGTTGTTTCTTAAAATTTGCTTCCATTTCGCTCCGCATTTGTTCCATGTATGAATGCGACACCGCCTGGCTGCCTCGCTTCATTGTCTTTACCACATCACTAAAGGAACCGAGTCCTTGGACACGTCCCTTTCTTAGCCCACCCGCAGCCTCAGCAGACAACTCAATCTGAGTCGGCAAATCCGGAGGAGGCAGTCCGGCTTGAGTTACCTTGCTTGCGGCGTCGTCATAAACCTCATGGAACACCCGCTGTAAAAAAAAAAATGTCAGGTTATGACATTAAATAACTAATATCAAAAAAGGAGAAACGGTAATGAAATACATACAGACAACTCTCTAGAATCTTCATCAACCCATTCGCCTTTCTTTGGGTCGAGATGGTGTTGATGAACATGATCGTAAATGGCCGAGAATGGGACTGCATATCCGGCCTCCTTTTCCTGTTAAACAAAATCATTAAATGCAAACAAAAAACATATACAATATAAGGATACGTAAATTGATAATAAATTTAAGTACCAGTCTCATGTGGTGCTCAATGTGGCTAAGCGAACCTCCCGTGTGCTTCATCGGGCCTTTGCCACCCCTCCCTTCTTTCCGATTTTTTGCTGCCTGTGCCGACTTGGCTTTAAATTCTGGAGTTTTCCAGTACTCTTCAAGTCGCGCCCAGTCGGTCTCAGAAACCCATGTGGGCCTCTTATTTTTTTTCCGAGCGTCGCTCATAATGCTGCTTAGTCTCCTCGTCAGTATGGTACGCCAACCTGTCTTGACGCCATCCTCATGCTCAGAGGAGCCCAACGATACTTTTTCGGCAATTTGAAATAATGTTAGATAACTAAATTCGAATACTTCTAAATTAAAAGACTCATAAATTCCAACTTATTTTCTAATTTACTTACCTTGAACTCGTCCCACCACAATTTTTCTTCTTCCTGGGGAACATCCTTGATGGTGCTATATGCCCCCTTGAAACGATCTTGAAAAATGGAAGTAATTGCGGCGGAAAAGCTGGATGCCAACCTAAAACTATAATAGCAAAGAAAAAATTTGATTAGTTACTATAATGACGACAAGTAGTATAATTAGCTTAAAGGAAATAAATTAGTCACTTACATGACAAGGGTAGGCTGAAGAAGAATACGAGTATCTACTGTAGCCGCAACTCCGCCAGAATCAGACGCTGTCTGTGGGACAGTCGACTGGTGAGTCGCCGATCCTGCTACCGGCGTAGACTCAGTCGCGTGTACTGCCATAAACGCATCCCGAGATGTCTGTGCATCATCAGCCTGTGATGGAGGTGTCGTAACGGGCACGGGAGCAGATCGCGGTGTCTCCACCAAATTTGGTGATGAACCAGGCTGGGAGGTGGAGGCCGGAACAGACGTGGCTGGCGAACCAAATGGTATGGCTACTCGTATACCTTTCCTTGGCAGCATCTCTGAAATACACGGAAAGAATAAAAACTTATGTGTTACAATATTAATATTAATACATAATTGGTCATAAGATCTATGATATGATGTGGCTAATTCTATACCACGAAGAATGACTAGAAGTAAATTAAAATCCTTTAAAATACCTCAAGTTGGACAAATCCAAACAAAATAAAGTCAACCTGATTTTATGTGAGAGTGAATTATAATCGAACTTGTATGAAAAAAGGGCACATCATTTTGATATCGGCACACACTATCAATTCGATCTTTTGAAAAAAGGGCAAAGAAGGCAAGAATCATAAGTAAGCAAAATATGTACTGTATACCAAAAATCAGAGTAATTCATGCAGTGACATGGGATAAGGGAGATGAAGTTCAAAAATCAGAGTAATGTACTGTAAACCAAAAATCAGTGTAATGTACTGTAAACCAAAAATCACAAGATCGATGAGTGAATCGAACTCAAAGGTTATATAAGAAGGAAGTTAAAAGCAAAGTCTTAACAAACAGGTGGAGCAAAGCGAGATCAAAGTTGTCAAACATATATTTCATATTTGCAGAAAACATCTTGAAGAACAAGAACAGGCATTTGATCAATCTTTTTCCGAAGAAATGGGGTTTTCAAATATGATAGGAAAGTATCAGCTAAGAAGAACAATCGGAGAAGGAACTTTCGCGAAGGTTAAATTAGCGAATAACATCAAGAATGGACAGTATGTAGCTATAAAGATTATAGACAAGCATCTTATCCTGAAAAACAATCTCATTAATCAGGTTAGTTATCAGATCTCTTGCCCTTTTTTTCTTTTGTTCCGTTAAATTTTTCTTTTTCGCGCTAATAAGTGAGTTTCTCTCAAGTGCAAAGGGAGATTAGGACAATGAAGCTCTTGCATCACCCAAATATAGTGAAGATATTTGAGGTATGAACATGCATGGAAACTCAGAAATTCTATACCATCTAATCGAACCTAGTAACCTAGGACTATGCTAATTCTAAGCATTGATTGATCTTGAATTTCGAAAGTTATCTGAACAAAGACAAAAATCTACATTGTAATGGAATATGTAATGAGGGGGCCACTTTCGGACAAGTCGGTGAGATTTTAAGAAATACTAAACTATATACGATAATTCATGGTTATATTGTATTGAAATCTAAAATTGAAATTCCTATATGTTCGTATTTTTCAGTCATATTGGACTAAGATAAGTGTAAGAGATGCAAGAAAACAATTTCAGCTACTAATTGATGCTATAGATCACTGCCACTGTAATGGTGTATATCACAGAGATCTAAAGGTTAAATCCGAAAACTTTAATTACCCTTTTCGTGTTTTTTTTCTTGGAGATTATGTTGTTGATAGAAGTTATTATGGCAATTTCCTGTTGCAGCCACAAAATTTACCCTTGGTTAGCAAAGGAAATCTTAAAGTATCAGATTTTGGACTAAGTGCACTAAAAAAGGTAAAATATTTATCAGTTAATTTCCTGTCATAAATAGCATCAATTAGTAGCTGAAAAATCATAGTAACTAAGCTTTGAATCAAATTCTTGCTCCATTATATTAGCAGCTTCTCCTATTCCTCTTCCCTCCATCACTACCAACATTTCTCTCCTCAAATTCATCTAAATACCATGAATACTATTGCAAGAATTCATATATTTCTTGATAAAAATTAAATCTTCTGCTCTGTTTTCTATAAAAATGCAAAATTTATCACTCTAAAAATCTAGAACCAAGAGTTGCCAATCAAAAGCAGAAGAATAAAAAAAAATCCATAAAAAAAAAATTCCTAGCATTTTCGGAATGGATAGCAGCAACATGATATCAAAAAGAAATATTGGTCAGAAAATTAAGGATCAGGAAATAAATATACAATATTATCGAAAATACAAAAATCCCCCCAAATAAACTGAAAAAATAAAGAACAGAAATTAATAATTTCAGGAAAAAAATTAAAAAGGAAGGAAAACTTACTGAAATGGCGTTGGAAATGGAATTGAGGGGAAGAAGCAAAAAAATCACTCCAATGGGTCTTTGTTTCGGTTGTCTCAGAGCAGCTTCGGAAGTGGTCTTTAGTGAGTTTGAAAGAAATGAGGAGTGGAGGGGAAGGCGGCAAGGTGGCGTCGAAGATGGAGGTGAATGGTGGTCAGGCGTCGAAGATGGAGGCGATGGTGGTGAGGCGGCAAGCCGACAAGAGAACTTCGACTGAATGCGACGAGGGTTTCAAAATTTTACTTATATTTTTTTGAGAAATTCAACACTGAAACGGCATCGTTTTGTTAAATATTTCGACGTTATTCCGTCGGTATACGGTCGTAATATATTCCGTCGGTATTCGGTCGTTAACTATTCCGTCGGTATTCGGTCGTTACAGGTGAACAAAACGACGTCGTTTTTATTAATTTTAAACCTTATTTTTTTTTAAAGAAATAAAACACCAAAACGGCGTCGTCGTGATGCCGTTATGTATTCCGTCGCTAAACGGTCGTTAACTTCCGTCGGTAGTCGGTCGTTAAATGTGAACAAAACGACGTCGTTTTTATTAATTTTAAACTTTAATTTTTTTAAAGAAATAAAACACCAAAACAACGTCGTTTTGATGCCGTTATGTATTTCGTCGTTAACTTCCGTCGGCAGTTGGTCGTTAAAGGTGAACAAAACGACGTCGTTTTAATTTGGTCAACGAGACTGAGATTTCCGACTAAGTAGCGACGGATTAGCGACTGTTATATTTTCGGTTTCCATTCGGTCGTTATTTTAGTGACCATAAATATCGGTCGCTAATTTCGGTCGCTATTTAACTGTTTTCTTGTAGTGATTGAACCTGCAAATTGGGTTTTCCAATTCAGGTTGGGTTGACGTCATGAGTGGTAATCAATTATACGGGCTTCAACCCCATTCCCCTCGATGAACTCTCTGCTAAGTCTCTTGTTAAACCTTTTGTTAATGGGTCCGCTATGTTTTCTTTTGATCTCACAAAATCCAAAGCAATAATGTCAGTTTTTAACAGAGTTCTAACGGATTTGTGTCTTCGACCTATATGTCTAGATTTCCAATTATAAACGTTGTTTGTTGCTCTTCTAATAGCTGACAAACTATCACAATGTAATCTAATTGGTTGCATCGATTTTGAATACATTAGAACGTCTTCCATAGTTGATCTTGCAATGCATATTTGTTGGCATGATTTCCAAGAAACCGCTGCACTTCCCATCACAAAAATGTATCCACTAGTGGACTTTATATTTTTGGAGTCTAAAATCCAATTCTTATCAGTGTACCCTTCAAGTACAGCTGAATATCTTGTATAATGTAACCCATAGTCAGCAGTGTATCGTCGATATGTAAGCACTCTAACTAATGCTTTCCAGTGCTCGTGATTGAGATTACTCATATACCTCGCCAATCCGTTGACTCAATTTGCGATGTATGGTCTAGTACAATCCATGAGGACATATTTTTCAATTTGCGATGCAGCGAGTCGTTGATCTCCATGTTCAAGGACAGATTTTTCATCGACCATTTTAAAGTCGTTGAAGCGAGCAACAACGAACTTCTTAGCACCTGCATCATCTACTGTATAATTTTTAGTTAGTGATTCCCAAAATTCTTTTGCAGTATTCTTTTGATAGTAAATTTGGTACAAAAAATCATCTAAACTAGTAAGTATTCTTTTGCAGTATGACGTGACACATATAAGCATTACTAATCCAAGCATTATATATTGTTACAGATTGAGGATCAGTCTTCTCCTTCCACATTTTGAAGTTGCAACCCCCTCAATACCGCTTGTCTTGCCAGCATTCAGATTAACTCCGTTTGCTGGAGTCTCAATTGAAGGAACAGTTCCAGTAGCATTTGAATCATTTACAGCCATTTTGTTTCTCGATATATTGCACAAACAAACAGTTAGTAGGGATACTGTTACATAACAACAATATTTAAAACAAATAAACAAAACCAGAAGGGAAAAAAACTTAATAAATGTTTACGATTCTGATTTCCAGTACTACTGTTTTATGTTAACAAATAAACAAAACCAGAAGGGAAAAAAACTTAATAAATGTTTACGATTCTGATTTCCAGTACTATTGTTTTATGTTTCTGTTTTAATCCGTTAAAGAAGTAAATCATTTAACAGAAGAAATAAAATTGAGTTTAAGATTGTTGTTCTCCTGTTACTAAAAAAAGAAAATAAAACAGAAGCAGATTATAAACAGAAAGAAATTCGGATTAAATCCTGGAAGAGGCAGTAGTAAACCACTTGCCCTTAAACTCAATTTGCTAACCTAATTGCTTCAGGACAACAAGAGAAATGAGTTTCCAAGGTACAATGTCCAATCACACTGCTTTCCAAAAGCTTTTTCGAAGCAGTACTTTGAACTTTTTATGTGTAGAACTCTATGTAACTAGTATGAAGTGTAAAAATGAATAAGGAAGATAATTTTGTAGCCAATAATTCTGTGGTGGGGTAGGGGAGACTGCCTTTTATAGCAGTCGAAAATTGCAGTTTAGCCCTCACTCCTTCACCTCGTAGTGGAGAACGTGGGTAACTCCCACTTCTCGTAGTGGGATATTGTGCAATTCTCAAAACTGCTGGAGAATCGCGGAAGGACCTTTCAGCAATCACACAAAAATTATGTGACTCATCTGCAGTTACTCAATAGTTAAGGGACTATTACGATAATTTTGTCCAAAAAGATATTACGGCCCTCCCGGCAGGGACACGCTACGCGATGCGACGAGACAGACAGACAGATGGCGCAGGGGTACCCCCTTACCCACTTGTTAAAGATCACTAGTCTAGCTAGTGCTTATAAACTGGTTTTAATCGATTCTCACAACCGATGTAGGATAACATCACACCTCCATTAATAACCTCTCCACTTTAACCAAATTTAACATTCACACCGAGAATTAGTTTCCTCACGTGTTATGTATCATCGTGAAGCTTGTGCAACCGACTACGCGATGAATTCAAAACACTTTAAAATTAAGCGGTGGAATACACAATTAAATTTGATCAAATAAGTCCACTTTCTAAATTAATTCCCCAACACTACATGGCAGTCAAGACCACATGAACATGGCTAATTTGCAAATAGTAGCATTTATGGGAGAATTTAAGATGTGAAGGAAATTTAGAAGAAATTATAAATAGAAGGCAAATAAGAACATCAATGACATCACAATAAACTCTCGAAAGGCTTTTTTTATTATCTTCATTTATCTTTTTTTTACAACGTTCTTCAGACCTTTCCACACTTAAATTCATGTAATTACTTAGGTAATATTCACCCTTTTGGTTATCTTTATGCATTAGCATTCTTAACTATACTACAATTTAGTTTGTTTAGTCTGGTTTTCTTTATCTTAAATCTGTACTGAGGAATTGTCACCAAAAAATGCACACTAGGCCAAGTCACCAATTTCCAAGTCGTAAACTTCTTAAGATAACGAATTTGAAGTGTGAATACAAAGTCGGACGATTCAGTTATCTTGCACGATGCTCGGACACGGTTTTCGGTGGCAACTATAACAATGTCTTAGAAAATTTCTATTAAGTCACGTTTACAAATCAATTTCTTTTTAAATCTAATTATTTGTAGACTCAAAGAAATAAACCAAAAAATTATTCAGATTCGACAATCTCTCATAAATCCACAATAAATGCCTAACCATAATTCATATAATCCGCTTTCAATACGCTACATTACAAGCTTAGAAAACCGCTAAAGTTTTCCAGCTTATGTTCTCACAGAAACCGTTGGACTGAAACCTTGAATTTAAACCATAGTTTTCATGGAATCCATAGCTAATAATAATAAATGAAAGGTTAAAGAGACAATTTTTAGGGTTGACACATTATCTCCTTGTGTCATGTTCCCGTCAAATAAAACACCCAATTTCGCTTAATTACTGCTACACAACAACACTTACATATATAGTTAGTAGCCTTCAAGGATGTACTACTAACATCATATCTAAAATACTCTTACTAAACTTCTAATCATGTACAACATTACAAGCCTTCACGGAATACACATAGATACATAAGTACCGTAGGGTTTCTTATTCACTCAAACAGCTTTTTTTTATACCACAATTAATTGCTTTATTGGATCTCTACTTGGGCAACTTCAGTTGCCACTGTAAGTCAATCATTGATTAGTTTTAAGTCTCATCCTTAAACAAAAACTAAAAGAATATAGTAGTTTCAAACCCCCATTTTAGGGGGTGCACAATATTATCTTTCGTTGCAACAAAATCTACAGACATCACTTTATCAAACGTCTGTTTCTCATATAGACTTGAGTCGATATAATTGATATCTATCTTCATTTATGGATTGCACTTGATACTTTTTTATCCGAAAAGTGTTAATGATATTTGTCGGGACCAAATTTCATAGACACTTAACTTCCATTCCAGTAATATTCAAGACACATAAAAAACTCAATTTTGATGCTAGATCGAGTTATCAAAATAACTATGTTTACAAGACTCAAAGTTACATTATATGTTGATAGAGGTTTTAGCAGTTTGAATATTTTGTGGCACTCACTTCAAAACTTTAACTATAGAAATTTTCATTACATAGAATTTAGAGGGTAAACATACATTTTAGTGTTGATAAGATATAATTAGAAATGTTGCATGGAGTGACACCAGTAGCGGCACAGAGAATCCAGTGCAAGGGTTTAGCATGGACTTCTACCAGCTTTATTAAAATCAAATTGTGAAAACATAGAGAGGACATCAAGTTTTACCCCCAAACAATAGGGTAAATAAATCACATTTTTACAAGAAGATAAAAGAGCATAGGAAAGCATGAAATAATATTACAAATCATCCTACGCTATGATATTCTTAGATCTTCCAAGAGATATGATCTCCATAATGTATAGCTTTAATAGGTGTATTGTAACCCCCGGTCGGAATACGACCATTTTCTTTGTGTGAAATGAACAACTGAAAGAACTAGTCTTAAGAAGAAAAACTAGAGAATGAAATTTAGTTTGAGTTAAGATACATTGTCTTTTATAGATGAACACTTCTAGTGCAGTAAACTTATTTCCTTGATTGTGGAAAGAAATTAATGTTCAGAATTGTAGCAAAACTATATTGATCATATATAGGATATTTTTAACTTTCTATTAAAAAAGTCACATATGAGTTTTGGAATGTATTTATTATGAACCATTCTGGAACATAAAGGACATAACAAATACACCATTTGTCGCAAACTGAAGGTCCACGTTTGACATGCACAATAGTTAAGAAGAGTAGGATGACAATTAATAGTTATGTTGCAATAATATCTTTAAATAGAGAATGACTCATACTTTAGTCGATATTGCATACCCAATTGGAGATTATGAACAAAATAAATTCATTTTAAGAAAGTGGACATTCTATTTGAAATTGGAAAAGTATAAATTGAACCTTTGTCTAAGGTGCCAAACATGTTTTTTTCTTTCTATTACTCAGAGGACCAAACAAGTTTGTACCGTACTGGCCATAGATTTTGTAATAAAAAAATCGTAAATGAGGAAACAATAAAATTTAACAAAACAATCAACGATAATTAAGTAATTTTGAAACTTACCATTTATTTGAAACTTAACTTTTTTATTGTAGAAACTCACTAGTTTTACCTTATTAGAAAAAACAAGTACATTTCATTTAAAATTGTATATATGATTTGAACTAGTACAGATGATTTTTGCATCAGAAGAAGATGCAATCTGTGCAGGGTCGACTCAATCATTCAAGAGACCTTTGCTAATTTAAAATATCACAATATATAACCCAAAAAGGACTTCCAGATAAATATCTCAAAAAAGAAATCATTACAATCGTATCATAATTGTTATTCTCCAAAACTTATTGAAATTTTAAACATAATATCCAAATAAAATATTCGAAACTTTTTGCACTTGAAAATCAATCCTTCTAGCATTTTTTGAAG
Source organism: Vinca minor (assembly GCA_026122235.1). Taxonomy (NCBI): domain Eukaryota; kingdom Viridiplantae; phylum Streptophyta; class Magnoliopsida; order Gentianales; family Apocynaceae; genus Vinca; species Vinca minor. Next base: position 1,686,719 of record JAOCZM010000232.1, read on the forward strand.
CAAAATCACAAACCAAATCTTTATCTTCATATTTGGCTTGTAGTATATATTTATAGCAACTACACCCGTCACATTCCACAGTATCAATTTCGTTATAAAAATGTAATAAAAAAGAGTAAAAGATGGCAAATTATCATTTAATGTTTTTAGATAGCCCGTTCTGAGCCAGCCGGATTTATTTTCTCACCTCAACGGTTGTGTGTTTTTTTTTTTTTATATGAAATATTCATCTTTATTAAAACATGGCCGAGACCAGAAAAAATACATCAAGTAACTGTCTCATTTGCCAGGAAATGAATTGCAATTTGTCAGATTCCTTTTTTCCAAAAAATGAACCAAGGCTAAATATGTAAACTGTGAAATCTAAGGTTCCTTAGCCCAGTGGGGCAAGGGCGTGCCCACAACCTTGAGGTTGTGGGTTCGATACCCACCTCACACAAGGGGAATGATTTAATTGTCATTTCTTTGGATTCCCTTGTGTGGGTCTTGTGTGGTTCTTATACTCCAACGGGCTTCTACTACTCCCCTCACGGAGCACCCGGCTGACCTTCTCTGGTGAGGTCCAATAAATAATTGTAATAGAAAAAAAAAATGTAAACTGTGAAAATTAAGCACTCCAAGCTTGTCCATTTTGCATTCTCCTTGAATCTGAATGGGCCACGAAGTAGCAATAATGCTTAGAGCTTCTCATGTGGAAAGCTTCATTGGCAAGACTATCTGCTACTTGATTTGCCTATCTATATATGTGTGTGATAATATTTAACTTCAATTTACGCAAAAGAATTTGAAAAAGACTATCAAGTCTCCATGACTTAATTACCTTACACTTTCTCGCCTCGCACAACATCTTCGAATCAGTCTATATATGTATATCAGTTTAGCCCAAAGATTCCGCCATTTGTAACCCACCAATTAAAGCCTCCATTTCTGCCACAGTATTAGTCATCCATTCTCCCTGGTACCTATAAAATGCCGCTATGAATTCACCATCCGAGGTCCTTAAAATGCCACCCGCACCCGCAATGCCTGGGTTTCCTTTTGATGCGCCATCAGTGTTCAAAATAATGTAGCTTACACCCGTAGACATTTGTTTCAACTTCACCATCACAACTCTATGCTTGAGATTCCACGAAAAATTCCTTACCCCTGTATAAATTCCATATAACCCTGCTGCCATAAGGATCAGCTGTACATATAAATCATATTCCTTGACCAAGCCACTGTTAGTGGACTTCTTTCCATCACATATATATCTACATCTTGCAAGCCAAAGCACCCAACAAACACTCGGAAAAACAATTGTGTATACAATGCCCAATTTCCCTTGTCCCTTCCACCATAAAAGCTTTAGAAAAGTCCAAGTAGAATCAAATATCAAAATGTCCCAATTAATTCCCTCTAATCTACAGACATACTGCCACAAAAACTTTTGCAAATGTGCAATCCATGAAGACATGTAAAATACTATCAACACCTCTACCGCAATGACAATGAGAAGTAAGAGAATCACCCCATGATGGACGTACCTCATCAAGTGCAATCAAACGGTTGAAAAATCGCCACATGAATATTTTCAAAGACATAGGCATGTGTGACGCCCAAATTATTCGTCTTGATCCTTGTAATGCTCCAGATGATTGGAGCGTCTTGAGCGTAAAAGATATGGTAAATGTCCCAGCATATTCAAGTTTCCAGATCCATCGGTTTGGACCTGTTCCCTGGACTACTTGAGAGAGCCAAGATAATTGTTCCGCATTGAGGACCTCAGATGCCTCAGACTTCCACCATTCCGGCCTCAAAAAATCTGCAACCCGAGCTGCCGGATGTGCATTGCCTCCCTCCATCAAGGGCAGTTTGCCTTGCAATGTGAAGTCTTCACTCCAGAAAGAGCTTGCACCTTCCCGGATCAGCAAGCCAATATTCGGTTTAGCATTCAAGAGTCCAAGAAGGGCCTTTGTCCTATAGTGCATGGCACGCTTCTTTCAATACAACAGTGTGCTACGATACTGGATGAGAAAGAATGCATGAGTGAGATTCCATATGCTTCGGCAATTGGATCTATCATGTATTACATGTTGTGTACTAGCCAATATGTCTCGTATGCTTTGAATATATCAAGCAGATACCAGTCAAATTTCGGTGAACGTCACTTAATAGCCGTCAAGAACAAGTGGGAGTACTTACGAGGGACTAAGGATACGTTCTCAATCTATGGTGGGGAAGATGAGCTCATTGTAAGTGGTTACACTAATGCTAGTTTCCAAACCGATAGAGACAATTTTCGATCGCAGTCGGGGTATGTGTTTTGCCTAAACGGAGGTGCTGTGAGATAGAGGAGTTCAAAGCAGGCAACCGTTGTTTATTCTACAACCGAAGCCGAGTATATAACTGCATCAGATGCTGCTAAGGAAGCAGTTTGGATATGGAAGTTCATTTCTAAACTTGGTGTTGTGCCTAGCGTTACGAATGCGATTGATCTGTATTGTAACAACAATGGGGTAATAGGTTAACCAAAGGAATCAGAATCTCACCAATGGTCGAAACATATACTGCAGCGGTATCACCTAATCTGTTAGATCATTGATAGAGGAGATGTGAGGATTTGCAAAGTACATACGGACAATAACATCGCCGACCCACTGACGAAGCCACTGACACATCAGCAACATGATTGTCATACTTGTAGCATGGTTGTTAGATAACAAGAAGACTGGTCTTATAGATAGTTCTTATGTACAATATGCACTAAAAGGCAAGGTTGTTGTCTTTAGTGCAAGTGGGAGATTGTTGTATTTTTTTTTCATTTGATTAAATATTAAAGGAAAGAATTCCATTGTTATTGTTTTGATTACGGTTGTGTAATTGTATTAAAACATAATAACGTCCTTAGATAGTTATGTAATTGTTACATTGAACTATTTTAAATGTCCCTAGTCAATCATTATTGTGGAATGTTGAGGACAACAATAATGTGTGGAGGCTAGTATGTGTTGTGATTAAATATGGTGATATTAAGTCAAACACATGGGTATTTGATACTGGACTAACCCGCTTATAAGAAAACTTCATGGATTTTTATATGAATGTCAATATTGTTTTTATGATGATTCTGTTTGTATCTGAATCCTTTGAATTGAGATCACACAAGATTTCTTATGTGGCTAATGGTATGCTTTGATGGTGTTAAACGCCGTATATAACTAGATGGGCTATAAAGGCATTTGTTGGGTGTATTTATTAACCATGTTAGGATGAGGTGTGATAGATAGAGTATTTGTCCCTCTTATACAAGATGAGTGATATCTTGGCCCCTTGATAGAGTGACTAATTCATGGCCATGAATAAATGTATTAATATAAGATATCGATGTCATTTGATTAGTCTACTTGGGAATCAAGAAACTGAGTTATTGAACTATACAAGTTTGACATACTCCGTGACTTGTGTTCAATCTAGATATCGAGGACAAAGGGATTAGTACAAAAGATCATAATTGTGATTACTTGAATCACCGGGACTATTTGTGAATTGGGAGTAATGATGTGTTACTAGATACCTCTCTTTACTGTTGACAATTATTGTCACGGCCAACATAGCAAATACCTAAAGGGTCGCACACTAAAATCAACTGGATTGAGCTTGTTGTAGTTTACATTTGATATAGGTGCTCAATTAGATTGGAGAGATTAATACTGGATTAATCAAACCGATCCGGTTGAACCCATTTTTCGACCGGTCTAGTTGAACCGGACCAGACCATTGAACTAGAAATCCAGTCTAATGGACTGGTTGGGCCAACTGAAGCCGGGTACAAGAGAGTGTGTGAAGGAGTATGTGTGTGAAGGGAGTAGTGGGGAAGTGGACTTAGTGGGTGATTCCACTAACACCACATAATGAATCGTTCATCATTTTTTATATACCACTTCATTCTCATTCCAGCCGAGATATATGAGATAGAATTCTCAGAATTTTCCCCCTCTCTCTAATACACTCTCAAGAACACTAAAGAAAAGAAAAATCGTTTTTCTTATCTCTTATTTTTCTGGTTTTGGTCTTTGTCCATTATATATCACTGAAACTCCCGAAGATCGTCTTCAAGGTTCGACGTACTCGTGACTAGTTTCAGATACTCGACGAACAAGCACTGCGTTGATTGTGTGGATACCGGTAGAGACATGAGTTTGATACGTTGCCGATGGCGATTCAAAGAAGCAAAATTCAGGCAGTTTTTTGTTCTTTCGCTTTAAACATAGGGGTAATATTCCTATTCATAAGTTACTGATGCTTTCTCATGAAAAGATCCTGTAAAGAAACGAAATTCCATTTACTTTTCGTTGCTATACTGTGGGGATCCCAAATTTCTTTCTTTCAATTTTCTCATACTTTGACCTTGGATCTTGGGAAAATCATATTTTTTACCGTCTTCGAAATATATGCAAATATCTACTTCAAAAGGTGTATTAACACGTGTATAACACAGTCAATACCGTGTGAGAATATCTTGAGATCTTTACGAAATTTTGCACATATACTTTTTCCTAATTTGTGTTATTATGTAAGATATTTTCCCAAAACACTAAGCCATCCAATAATACTAACACGAACTATGGTGTAGCTTTCTCTATGTTGTCTTTCTTCAGGTTTCAAGATTCATAGATAAAATCTATCTTTGATCCCTCTGGATAGGCGCGTTCGTTCAGTGCTCCTTGAAGGATTTTTTCAACTCAAAATTGTTTTGTGACCCATCTTTCTACATCATCTCGAGAGAGTTTATACGTTCATGGTCTTATTGATTAATGAAATCTACAGAAGATGTTGAAACTGACTCTCTATAGCTGAAGGTGTTCATGGACTGGGAGGGAGATGAGGTGAAGATTTATGTTATATTTTTGCTTTTTCTTTTGGTATTAGTACTTTTTCTTCCCTCCCGTTATGTGAGACTTTATCAGTAAACATGATTTTTTTTAAACCTTTGTATATCTTTTATTTTATATTTTTAGGTCATCTCTTAGCTGTAAAGACTCCGATTATTTTTGGATCAAGGAAATACTTCTTATTCAGAAAAAAAAAAAAATAAAAAAAAATACGTATTATGTACTAATTTCAAATGAGGTGGAATAAGCCAACTAGACTTAGGAAGTTGGGCCTCTTCAAAGAGACCGTTGGACATCAGTCCGGTTCCTATGCAGAATAGCTTTTTTTTTCGCACGTGCGGAACAATCTCAGTTGTCGGATGATATTTTAAACGGTCCAGATCTGGAGAGAAAAAAGTTACGGCTGGACTTAAAAAATAAAAAATAAAAAAAATTCTCTCTCCAGATCTGGATCGCTAGAAAATCTCATCCGACGGCTGAGATCGTGTCCCGCAGTGTGGAACAAAAGGCTGTTCCGCATAGGAGCCGGGACGGTTGGACATCATCATAATAGTTTCATAACAAAAAAGAAATAATAGTAATAATAATAATAATAAATCCTATGTAAAGTTTCCATCTAATTCAGTTTTCCCCCCAACATTTAAATTTCCAAATTTTTCAGTCTGTCATATTCGTCAAAATTTCTGCAATTCTTTTAACAAAATTGCATTATTTCTGACAGACTTTTGTTTTTTTTTTTGGTTGTAAAATTGGTTAATTGACTGAAATTTTTAAAGAAACTAGAGTAAAGCATCAGGAACGGGGTAAGTCTAGCATGGGGCGGACCCAATGGAACCGGCCCCACTCCCCTCTCACATAAAATTAAATAGAGCCCACTTACGAGATAGGGTCCTGCAAAGTCAGTCAATGAGTCATTTGCGGGATAGGTCCCCACGGTGACTCATCCCGAACGACTCATTTGAATGACTCGTGACTCTATCCTCGTAGTGTCTGTCCCCTGCTAATTTTATGTGAGAGGAGTCATCTTGACTCCCATCGTGACTGCTCCACCCCAGATTTTTCCCAGGAACGGCCTTTTCACTTTTAAAAGTAGGTTCCACCTGTCCAGGTTTAGGTAATTATGACAGGCCACCTAAATCCTAACATATGGTAAATAACCTTCTGGACAACCAAATTTTTCAGTACAGTGTGTTACATCTTTTAATATACTAATTAAATTTAATTAGTATATTACACAATTTAATAAAGAAAAGTATATACGTTTGACACGTGTGCCTTTGAGCATGATTTTGGCATATGTTAATTAGAGCTCTGAACTTTGGTTTAGAGAAAAAGCTTCGTTGTGTCATTGATGTCGGACACGGACATCACCCTGTATACATCAATATGCACGGTTTCACAAATCAACTTAGGGCAATAGTTTACATTCAAACAAAAACGGATTAAAAGAGAAACGCGTTAATGTCTTACATGTTCTTCCCAAAATAATGATAGCGTAAAAAATTCTAGTATTTTAAGGAAATTGGTCGATATAGTCGGAGCATTGCAGAGAGAGAGCCTCCTAATCTTGCTTTTTTTGACTTAACGCGCGTATATATTGTAATAGATTTTTATTTTTATTTTTAAATTTACACTTGGTATTCACGCATATAGCAAATCATTGGGTCTTTTAAAAAAAAAAAAAAAAAAAGCTTTAATGTCAAATAGAGTTTTGTTTGTAGTTTGTTGTTGAAAGAATTGTGAATAAATTTTTCTAAATTAGAATTTCCGTGCTACCCGAGCGAAGTCAAGTTTAGTATTAATATTTTTTTCTTTCGTCCCAAGATATGGAACTTTATCCGTTCCACATCATTGTTTTTTAAACTCTTATACAACTTTTATTTTCTATTTTTAAATTATCTATTGATTATAATGGCTCTCGCTACTTTAAGATCAATGGAATACTTTTTTTTCAGAAGAAAAAAAAACTTCTATGTATATCTTGAATACAAGAGATTAAGTACTAGATCTAAAGGAGGCGGAAAAAATAATAATAGTAATAATAATAATTATAAATCCAATCTAAATTGCAAAAACCTCAAGCTGCTTTCAGGAGCGATGCAAAACCAGGAAAGAAAACAAATGAACGATGATCATATAGAAAGAAAAAAAATCATACAAAAAAGTAATAAATAAAAAAATATACAAAAAAGTAATAATAAAAAAATCGCTAAACGTGAAAATTCCGAAACTTCAATTGCCAAAGAGAAGCATGAATGTATTGAAATCCAATCAACAATCACTAGTTGATCTCAAAGTTTCCATCTAATTCAGTTTTTTCACCCTCGTTTCGGCTGAGTGACAATCACAAGTCACCCTCGTTTTTAGGACTATCTGGTTGTTTACTTAGACTGAAAATCCCTCCTGAGTGAATCCCAATTTCTCACGTGAAGATTGTGGTGGTTGACAGTGGATAAAGCCTAAGAATATGTCCAAGGGGTTTTGTTTGTCTATCTCGGCCGACATTATTCTTTGACCATTTCGATCTCTTGTTTCTTGACTGCTTCCGACTATCTGATTTAGACTAGTTCGTAGTTCTTCCGGTTTGATCGTTTATGATTGACACCCCGATTGGACCTCGGCTGGACCGTATTGTTTGCTTCCTGAATAATAATAATAAAAAAAAAATCATACAAAAAAAGTAATAAATAAAAAAATCGCTAAGCATGAAAATTCCGAAACTTCAATTGCCAAAGAGAAGCATGATTGTGTTGAAATCCAATCAACAATCACTAGTTGATCTCAAAGTTTCCATCTAATTCAATTTTTTCCCCAACATTTAAATTTCAAAATTTCTCAATCTGTCGTCTTCGTCAAAATTTCTGCAATTTTTTAAAACAAAATTCCATTATTTCTGACCGACTTGTTTTGTAAATTTGGCAAATTGACTGAATTTTTTAAAGAAACTGGAGTGAAGCATTCAGGAATGGACTTTTCCCATATAAAAATTAGGTTATCTCGTAGTTCCACCCTGTCCCGTGTTTTTTTTATAATGACGAGCCACCTAATTTGATTATTACGGAAATTATTACAGTATGTTACACCAGTGCGCTTTTGGAAAACCAATTTTTTTAGTACAATATGTTACATCTTTTAATATACTAATTAAATTATTAGATTACTTCTCAATTAAATCCTGATTCAAGTTATTTAGTATATTACACAATATATTAAAGAAGAGTATAGTCGTTTGACACTTGTGCCTTTGAGCATGATTTTGGCATTTGTTAATGAGAGCTGTGAACTTTGGTTTAGAGAAAAAGCTTCGTTGTGCATTGATGTCAGACACGGACGTCACTGGCCCTATAAACGGGTTGAGTTTAGATCCGTATTCGACTCGAATCCAAAAAAATTATTAGGACTTAATAAAAACTCTAGACTCATATGTCTGCATCCGTATAAGAGTAACAAAATGATTACGGGTATGAAATATTAAAAACTGTATTTGTTAGATCCGGATTCGTATATATATATATATATATATATAAATAATTTTTTACATTCAAACAAAAACCAGTCAAAAGTGAAGCGCACGCTAATGTCCTAATTTTAAAATGTATGACACAATATTCACGGCATATTGTAAATATGTGTTTGTCTAACCATTGTCCACGCGTTAATTTAATAGACTATGGTATTCCTATTAATTCACAAGTATAACCATTTTACCCCTAGGGTTTACTATTTAGCTTTTAGTTATATGAATAAAAAGTTCCATTATTAGATTATTATAGGGAGTGTTACAGAGGATTCGAACCGATTATAGCTCTGAATTCTTAAAAACGCTCCATGTACCACTCCTTATAACATTCCTAATTAATTCACAATTATAATCATTTCACCACTTGGGTTTACTAGTTAGACTTGAGGTTATAAGAATAAAAATTTCCTTTATTAGTTTGTTATAGGAAGTGTTAGAGGAAGTGTTATAGAGGATTCGAACTGATTATCACTTTGGATCCTCTGTAACACTCCATGTACCACTCTTTATAACATTCCTAATTAATTCAAAATTATAGCCATTTTCCCCTTACGGTTAACTAGTTAGAGTTTAGGTTATAGAAATAACATGTTACAAAGTGTTCATTTTTCTTTTTTAAAAAATTATAATCTAAAAAAAATTGGGAGAATCCAAATGTGGAAAATGGGCATTTATAAAGGGTAAAAAAAAATGAGATAGGGAATGGGAATTGAAAATTTCAAGTGGTAGAGAAAAGTAATTTTCTAAAGTTGATCGATTAGTGTAAAGTATTTAAAGTAGATAAATTTAAGGAGATGATATTTGCACTCCGAATATAGCTTCTCCCACTTCTCTCTCTTTTGAATGAAATTACTTTTATATCAATAAGAATAAGCCCAACTGACCCTACAAGATTCTATAACTATATTACCATTTTCTTAAATTCTTGTGTCACACTAAAATCCCAAAACCCTGCTTCAGTTGTTTCTAATTTTTTTACATGGACTGAATTTTATATCATATATATATATATATATATATATATATATATATATATATATATATATTAAATTAGGGAAGCACACTTATTTACTTCTTATATTTCTATTTATATTAATATAAATAGTTAAATTTTTAATAAAATAACGAGTAACTTAGATAACCGGATCTTCTGAATTCCGATTGAGCTTACAATGAAGGCATTATTAGTAAACGAGGTTAGATTTGATCCCATGTTGCTCCGGGTCTTTAGGGTTATGTTTCCAAATTCTTGTGCAGTAGCTGATAAAGAATTGTTAGGTTAAAACCAGGATTCTCTACACACACTAATAATTTAAATAACATTAATGTGAGCTCAATATTGAATTAGGTATCTGTATAATATCATATCGAATATTGAAGAAGGTACTTTAAAAAAAAGTGAATTGCTTGATGCTTACAAATTAAATGCCCACAAGCTATTTAATGTGAGATTCTCAACGAATAATGTAGTAGAAAGTAAAATAGAACGACTCTCACGTACATTTACAAAATTGTTGGTATAAAGACAGCTGGAGGTTTTCCAGTGGACTGTATATCTATAAATAGCCAAGTTAGGTTCATGCCCACCACAGAAAGCCTTTCATTCAGAATTTAAACTTCTTCTGAATCCTCCAAACATGGCCACTTCCACCTTTACCCAAGAATTCCATACCTCACTTTCACCTGAGAAGGCATTCAAGTCTTTTATTTTGGATGGAGTAAACACTCTCCAAAAAGCCATTCCCCAAACTATCAAGAGCATTGATCGTGAGGCTGGAAGAGTCTTTAAAGCCACCCTTGGCCAAGGTTACTTTATATTATAACTTCTAACAACAATGTTTTCGTATATATTGGTGTTTAGGGGTAAAAGCAGCTTTCTGTTTAGGGGTTTTTTTCTTCAAAAAATAAATAATAATAACCTTCCCTCCCAGAAGAAATTATTAAGAAACAGTTTACATAATTCTTTAGTATATGTTTCTATTCGATCAACTCAATTTACTAAAATCTTCGAGTCTGCTTTGTCTACGTATATAGATCTGTTAGTCACAAAAAATTCGGTCAAACTTCGAGCCAAAAATCTTATCTGATAGGACCTTTTATTTACAATTAAAATTCATTTTTATACGATGGTTTACACTTGAAAAATGGTGACTCGGTCAAGTATGCATTATTAGAAGAATTTCGCACGCAGAAAGTTTGTCCGGGGTCAAATGGACCAACTTAAAACTAAGTATGCATTATTGAGATAATTCCCTCACGCATGAAGGATACTCTACGGGGTGGATTCTAGTCTAGGTATGTATTATTGGATAAGTATCCTCACGCAAAAATTCTAGCATATTCCGGTTTGCTAAGTCAAATTGAACTATACGAATGTAAGTGCAAAAAACTTGTAAAGAAAGCATTAAAAACTACATAAATGAAGATAAAATGACAGTCTGATTGTTGATGATGATGTCATGTTTTTCCTTTAGATATTCTATTTATTGTCAATTAAAAAAATGACCTCTCACCTTGCATTTTGTCCATTTCGGCCACGATCTGGTGGAATGCACATATTCTGCATGTCTTGGCCGAGATGGAGAACGTGAGTCTTCGGCTGAGTGGATTTCATGAATTATGGTCAACAAACAATACGAGCTAGCAGGTACATCGGTCAAGATTTCACGATTACGCTGTCTCACACAAATCGTTTACCTGTAATTGTTCAATACCCCTACGAAAAACTAATCACATCAGAATGTTTTCGAGGACGAATCCACTTTGAATTTGATATATGCATTGCTTGTGAAGTATGTGTTCGTGTATATCCTAAATCACAAGTCACCCTCATTTTTAGGGCTATCTGGTCGTCTACTTAGACCAAAAATCCCTCCTGGCTGAATCCCAATTTCTCACGTGAAGATTGTGGTGGTTGACAGTGGATACGACCTAAGAATAAGTCCAAGGGGTTTTCACCCTCGTTTCGGCTGAGAGGCAATCACAAGTCACCCTCGTTTTTAAGGCTATCTTGTTGTTTACTTAGACTGAAAACCCCTCATGACTGAATTCCAATTTCTCACGTGAAGATTGTGGTGGTTGATAGTGGATAAGGCCGAAGAATAAGTACAAGGGGTTTTGTTTGTCTATCTCGGCCGACAGTATTCTTTGACCGTTTCGATCTTTTGTTTCCTGGCTGCTTCCGACTGCCTAATTTAGGCTAGTTCGTAGTTCTTCCGGTTTGACCGTTTATTATTGACATCCCGATTGGACCTCAGCTGGACCGTATTGTTTGCTTCCTGAATGGTCTCGTCGAGTCGAGATTTTTTGAGTGTCAGCAAGATCATTCATTTATGGTTTATACTTTGAAATCACAGGTGGTTATGTCAAGGTGAAGGTTGAAGCAGTGGACACTTCTAACAAGACTATCAAGTTCAGTGTGATTGAAGGAAAATTTTCAGGAAAACAAATAGAGCCAATCACTTTTGAGGAGAAATATGAAGCTTCAAGCAATGGAGGATCCGTTCTTAGGGTCAAGGGTGAGATCCGCTCCAAGACAGGTTACAAACACTCAGAAGAAGACAACTCTCAGGGTCTGTGATTGTTCAAGGCTGTTGAAGCATACGTCATTGCAAATTAATTATCTATTACATTAGTCGCCTTTGCTATAGATCCTTGGTGACTAATTATCTCTCACTCCTGTCTATGTTATAAATAAAATGCAGGGGTGAAGAATGTTGTACTATGTTATCTATGTTTTGCCATTGTCGTTTTAAGAGTGTGTTTCTTTGAGTTATAATGTTATGAGAAAGCTTTTGGGTTAAAATCGTCCAATTTGCTCCTCTATTGAAAATTGAAATAAATAACTCAACTCTTGTAGAATTTTTTATTTAATGCGGACATATACATATTGAAGAAACAATTTGGTGGTGAGTGTCTGGCGTACGAATACAGATATATCAAATCTCACAAATACTACGGAGAGGAGCAGACAATATTGTTAGCAGTGCCAGTGACGGATCCAGGACTTGAGATCAGTGGGGTCAGGGACGATTCTAGGGCGCCCAAAATTTTTAAAAATACTACTAGATATGGTAAATTTTAGTAAATTTTATATGTAGTTTGGAGTATTTTATCAAGTTCGCACCCCTCCCCAAGTTTTTTTTTTTTTTTTTTGTATTTTATCAAACAATATGCAGCATAAAAAAATGATTGAGAAGTCTCGTGGGAAGGAATTGAGACTTGAGAGCTGAGAGACAAAACAATTTTTTTATTGAGAACAACTTGTTAAGTATCCCACGAAGCGGAAAGAAATTGAGACTTGAGAGCTGATAGACAAGACTATTTTTATTGAGAGCAACTTGTTAAGTATCACGCGAAGCGGGAAGAAATTGAGACTTTAAACTGAGAAACAAGACTATTTTTTTATCGAAGGCACGGTAGCCCAGTGGGTAACATCCACTGCCTGAGACCGAGAGGTCCAGGTTCGATACCCACCTCACACAAGGGGAATGATTTAATTGTCATTTCTTTGGGTTCCCTTGTGTGAGGTCTTATACTCCCCTTACGGGGCACCCGCTCAACGGGACTTCTACTACTCAACGGGGCTTCTACTACTCCCCTCACGGGGCACCCGCTCAACGGGCTTATACGACACCCGCTCAACGGGACTTCTACGACCCTAACGGGGCACCCGCTCAGCCGTGCTTCTACTACTCCTCTGGTGAGGTCGACCTCCTCTGGAGAGGTCTAATAATATATAATTGTAATAAACTTGACCATACTTATAAATGGTCTAAAACAAAAAAACAAAAAAAACAAAACAAGACTATTTTTATTGAGAGGAACTTGTTAAATATCTTCTAGAAGACTAGAAACAAAAAAGCATTTTTAAATCTTTAAAATATTTAAAGCTGCTTGTTAAATATCTTCTAGAAACAACAAGAATGGTTAACACCATTGCTCCAGTGCGGAACGGAAATTGTTTCGTACGTGCGGAACAGATTTTTATCTGTTTGATCAAAATTTTAAGAATGTTTATTTTATTAGTGGGGTCATTAAATTTTTTGTGTGGGGTCATTTATACATTTATTATCTAAATAGAGTAAAATATATCATATATAATTTTAAAAAAAAAAATCCACTGGGGTCAATTGACCCCACTGGGCCTTATCTACATCCGTTACTGAGTAGTGCCCTAGGACCATTAGTATATATTGTACGTTTTATATCTTTTTGAGCATTTCTTTGAATAGTTAATTTTACTTTTGAACATCAAATGTGTGATTTGATAGTAAAACTCATTAGTTTATGCAATTACTATTCTAACTGTCCCTAGTTTTATGCAATGTTCTTTACAATGAAATAAAACTAGTATGATGTATGATTACTGGTCATGTGTAATGGATACAAATCATATTATAGATGCAATATATTGGGATACATTGTATCGGACGTGATCCGTTAAAGAAGTAATACTTCATGGTTCTTTAGTCATAAGTATTTACTTCCTCAATACTATTTTGAATCCTTAGACCTTATGTCGCCATTGTTTCCAGCATGAATGGAGCTACGTTTTGACTCAGTCGGACGTTACTTTTAACCGAGTATTCAATACGACTGATGATCAGATGGAGTATCCTATCATGGCTTGAATGTGAGAGGCATTTTAAGGAATTTGTCCCTCTCTTATTAGAGAGAGATATATATGGGCCCCTCGATAGGGAAGACTGTTTAAATGCATGACCGTGCTCACTATGGGTAGTCAAATGTCCTGCTAGGGACCGCTTGTGATTTATGAACACATGCTACTACTAAGTGTGTTTTTATTGTCATTGTGATATGAACCTACATGGTCACACGCATAGACGAGTTAACGAGCTTCATGTCCAGATTCAATGAATCTAGAATGTGTCTAGGTTCATTGTATCTGACATTTATTTTTCTGAGAATAATAAAACGTTATTATTCGAATTAGAGATGAATAAGGGGCATTTTAGTATTTAATTATAGCTGGAATTACGTGGGAGTTATTATCCGATAAAGACTTCCAGTACCAGCAGAAGTCTAGAGGACGTGTGAGTTAAAGACTCCCACCGCCAGAAGAGGTGGAAAGGACGTGGGAGTTGTGTTTGAAACAACCTCTCACACTCTATATAAACTTCTCTTGGCCGAAACCCTAGGGACTAATGCTTGAGCCGCAAAATACCTCAATCCCAGAAATCTGATTTCTGTTTCTCTGCCTCCTTTTCTCTCTAGATTATTCGAAACCCAGAAAAACGAAGAGGTAGAACTCGCTGCTCATATCTTCGAGTGGATACCGGTAGGGAGTAATTCCGCAAAGGAGGACTCAAGGTGGTTGTAGCTGAGAGTCCAAAATAGAATCTTTAAGCATGAAACGTAAATCTTTTTCGGTCTATTTATCGATTCGTTTGGTATGAGTGGATCCTTCAGGGGAGGACTCATGAGATGTTTAGAACGAGTTTATTCCCATGAATCCCTTCAAATATTCTATTTATCAACTCTCAAATAAGGATGTATAATTCTAACCACATCACAAAACTATCAAGGAAATATAATCTAAGTAGGATACTACTAATGAAACCTATTACAATAAAGTAGTAATTATCAAAACTAAATATTCTCCTAAATAATAATAAACTTGATTTAATAAATCCAACATAGCCTCCCTTAAATCAAGTTCGGCAATAAATCCGTTTCAATACTTCCATCACGAGCAAAAATCTCAATTGCAACTTCTTTCGCTGTAAATAATTTGTGCAACACCAATTTAGAATTAGCTTTTTCTTCACATAAGGAGACGACAAAATGATGCACTGTGCAACCAGCTGTAGTAGTAACTCTTCCTTATCAAAGAACTCGTACATGTTAACCCATTCAGACTCAACTTCAGAATAGCTTTCAAATGGTCGATCTCACTCTTTGAGAAGAAATTTTCGACTCCAACAAAATTAATAAAATATTCTTCTTTTCCATCAAATAAAATTTCAACTTTACTTCTATCAAATGTATTCATCAAACCATTATCGTTTCTCTGGTCAATCACATCATGCAACAAATCAATGTCTACCAAATAATCCACCTCATAATTTTATGCACATTGTTTCCCTTCTCATCACTCTCTTCTTCCTTTTCTTTTTCTTCAATTAAATTTTCAACTCTAGCAATATTACAATTATCTAAACAATAAATAATTTGTGAAGAATCTTGATTAAACAATTCATCATCAATTGTAGCATTCAACGAATAAGCTACCTCAATATTATCTTGAGAAACATCTATCAAAATAATATTTTCACAATCATCCAAATCAACTCTTTCTTCTAACTCAAATAAAGAACTAGCAATAGAAGAATTCTCCAAATCAAGATATTCAACTTCATCTTGAATTATTTTCTCAAAAGATTTTTCTTTCCTTGCTCCTCATCAATACAGAGTTTCACATCAACTTTTTCAAATGTAAAACTTTCTTTTTCAACAATATTTATAGAAGAAACATTCCTCCATAACGAGTAATCAAATGAGGCCACATCTCCTTTGCCTCTTCAACATAGAGAAATCGTCTTGCAACATCTAATGTTACCCGATTGCATAAATGATTTTTTACAATCGCATCAAATCGCCTTTTATTCTTTTGTTCACTCGATAATGGAGTACCCAGAGGAGCTTCTTGATAACCTTCCTCAATAATTTTCCACAAATCAATACTCGCAAAATGAATTTGCATATATTGTCTCCACATATCAAAATCATTTTTTCCATCAAAGACAAAAATAGAACAAAATTTCAAATCCCGGGAATCCATCACACAACACTAGCTCTGATACAAATTGTAGAAATATTTATTTAAATGCGCAGAGAAGAGCAAACAATATTCTATGCATCAACTCTTAAATAAGGATCTATAATCCTAACAACAGCACAAGACTACTCCAAACCACACTCAAAGCCACACAGAATACGTACACAACTCTCCTATTTATAGAAGTCAAAACCCTCCTACAATCTCTGAGATATCTAGGAAATATAATCTGAGTAGGATACTACAAAAGAAACCTATTACAATAAAATAGTAATTATAAAAACTAAATATTTTCCTAAATAATAATAAGTTTGATTTAATAAATTCAACAACTCTAAACTATTGGTTAATGAAACATTGTTAATTATAAACTTAGATCCAACTATATTTCTTGATTCGCCAAAAATTCTACATTTCTATTTTGGTTTGCCAACAATAAAATAATAAATTAATGTTTAGTTCTTAAAACTAACATGTATTTTGTAGAAATATTAGAGGGATGAGATTTTGGAGATGACACAAAGGTTTTCCACTTCTGTATATTGCATCAATATATATATACAAAATTAATAAGCTCCAGTTTAGTATTAATATTTTTTTCTTTCGTCCCAAGACGTGGAACTTTATCCGTCATCATTGTTTTTTAAACCCTTATACAACTTTTATTTTCTATTCTTAAGTTATCTATTGATTATAATGGCTCTGGCTACTTTAAGATCAATGGAATACTTTTTTTTTCAGAAGAAAAAAAAAATCTATGTATATCTTGAATACAAGAGATTAAGTACTAGATCTAAAGGAGGCGGAAAAAATAATAATAGTAATAATAATAATTATAAATCCTATCTAAATTGCAAAAAGCCTCAAGCTGCTTTCAGGAGCGATGCAAAACCAGGAAAGAAAACAAATGAACGATGATCATATAGAAAAAAATCATACAAAAAAAATAATAAATAAAAAAATTGCTATCTGACCGACATGTTTTGTAAATTTGGCAAATTGACTAAATTTTATAAAGAAACTGGAGTGAAGCATTCAGGAATGGACTTTTCCCTTATAAAAAATAGGTTATCTGTAATTCCACCTGTCCAGGTTTTTTTATTATGATTGGCCACCTAATTTGATTGTTACAGTATGTTACACCAGCGCTCCTTGACAACCTAATTTTCAAGTACAGTGTGTTACATCTTTTAATATACTAATTAAATTTTTAGATTACTTCAAGTCAATTAAATCCTGATTCAAGTTATTTAGTATATTACACAATATATTAAAGAAGAGTATAATCGTTTGACACTTGTGCCTTTGAGCATGATTTTGGCATTTGTTAATGAGAGCTCTGAACTTTGGTTTAGGGAGAAAATCTTCGTTGTGGCATTAATGTCAGGCACGGACATCACCCTGTATACATCAATGGACACGGTTTCACAAATAAACTTAGGGCAATTGTTTACCTTCAAACAAAACATATCAAAAGAGAAAGCGCGCTAATGTTCTACATGTTCTTCCCAAAACAAATTCAAGATGTATGCCACCCCTAGGTTTATTAGTTAGAGATTAAGTTATAAGAATAAATGTTCTTATTATTAGATTATTACAGAGATTGTTACAGAGAGTATTACAGAGGATCCGAATCGATTATCATTCTGTATCCTTTGTAACACTTCATGTACCACTCTTTGTAACATTCCTAATTAATTCACAAATATAACCATTTCACCCCTAAGGTTAATTAGTTACAGTTTAGATTAAAGGAATAAAGATGTACATTATTAGATTGTTACAGGTACTGCAACAAAAATGTCTATTGCAACGTTTGTCATATGTCGAAATAAGTCAAAAAAACGTCGATATAGATCTATACCAACATTTATTACGAATGTCACTTAAACGTCGCATTTGCCTGTGTCGTTATGGTTTTTTACGACATTTGTTACAAGCGCTGGTACCTATCTATTACGACGTTTGTTGCGTCATTTTAAAGTGTTTCAAAATGTATTTTTGCCGACATTTGTAAATAATCGCAACAAGTCACATATTCCGACGTTTGTAAATACCGTGAATAAGTAGTTGTTCCGACATTTATTACGCCATTTTATTGTGTTTCAAAAGATTTTTTCCCGCCATTTTTAAATAGTCACAGCAAGATATCTATTCTGACATTCGAAAATTTTGAAACTAGGTTGTCCGTGCCGAGTCGGATCCTGAGCATATACAAGCCGAGTCTAACTACCTTTGAATAATCGGAGCCGAGTCGTCGAGTGTAGACACCTTTGAATAATCGGAGACAGAGCCTAAGCATAGACAAACTGACCCGTCGAGTCTAGCCACCTTTCAATAATCGAAGTTGGAGCATAGACAAGCCGAGCTATCGAGTCTAGATATCTCTGAATAATGTAGAATAAAAATTTTCACTACTCAAAGGTACGGGAATCGAACTCGCGACCTCCTGCATGTATTTCATGCGATCGAACACTGAGCTAATTGATCATTTGTTGTTTGTTTTTCCTCATATTATATTTATTATAATGGAATTTTGTATATTGTACATTTACTTATTTTAATTTCTTTTTGTGTTTTAATTTATTTTTATGAATCGGATTAAAATTAATGCACTCTCAATAAATTTTTAATAATTAATGTCTTTAATTTTTCTTTTAAAAATCTATTTCAAAAACTTAATCTCAGTATTTGTGTTTGTCTGAAAATGTCATAAGATCTAACGACATTTTATGTCGCAATATGAGTCGAAAAAGTAACAATTTATAACAATATGTAATGTAAAGGTCACTAACTAACATCAAATTGTAGGTAAGAATAAGAATTACTATAACTGTCGTTATGAAACATCATATAAAATGCAAATATAACGACGTTTGTTTGAAATGTCGCATGATTTAACGATGTTGTATATAAATGTCGCTATATGAGTCGCAAAAAGTAACAATTTATAACAACATTTAATGTACACGTCGCTAACTACCATCAAAATGTTGATCTTATCAACAAATATTGTAAACGACGCTACAAAACGTCGTATAAAATTCAAATATAGTGACGTTTATCTGAAAAATCACAAGATCTAACGACATATTATGTAAATGTCGCTATATGAGTTACAAAAAGTAACAATTTATAACAACATTTACTATAAATGACGCTAACCAACATCAAAACGTCGATATGAATGACAATTACTATAACTGTCACTATGAAACGTCGTATAAAATCCAAATACAGCGACATTTACAAAAAAGTGTTGGTTTAACTTACTCTTTTTTATTTTAAGCGACGTTTGAAAAAAACGTTGGTAGAAAAACGTCGCAAAAAACGTATTTTGTTGTAGTGAGGGGTTGTTACAGGAAGTGTTACAGAGGATCTGAACCGATTATCATTGTGGAACCTTTGTAACATTCCTGATCAATTCACAATTACAATCATTTCACCCCTAGGGTTTACCAGTTAGAATTCAGGTTATAGCAATAAAAGTTACTATTATTAGATTGTTACAGAGAATGTTATAGTGGATCCGAACCGATTATCATTCTGGATCCTCTATAACACTCCTTGTACTACTCTTTCTAACATTCCCAATTAATTCAAAAATATAATTATTTCACCCCTAGGGTTTACTAGTTAGAGGTTAGGTTGAAGGAATAAAAATTTACCTTATTAGATTGTTACAGGTAGTGTTACAGTGGATTCGAACCGTCTATCACTTTGGATCCTCTGTAACATTCCTAATTAATGCACAATTATAAACATTTCACCCATAATTTTTACAAGTTACAGTTTACGTTATAGGAATAACAGCTACATAGTGTTTATTTTTGTTCTTAAAAAAAATCTATAAAATAAAAGAAATGAGGGAACCCAAAGGTGGAAAATGGACGCATGACAACCATTTATAAAAGGGGACAAAAAATGAGATAGGGAATGTGGATATAAAATTTCAAATGGTACAGAAAAGTAATATCCTAAAGTTGATTGATTAGTATAAAGTATTTGAGGTAGATAAAAATATGGATATGATATTTGCTTCTTCCACTCCTCTTTTTTATTTTTTTAATGAAATTAGTTTTATATCAATAAGATAAGCCCAACTAACCCTACAAGTTTCTGTGACTATATTACCGTTTTCTTAAATTAAAATCCCAAAACCCTGCTTCAGTTGTTTCTAATTTTTTTTATATGGACTGAGTTGTATGTGTGTGTGCATATATATATATATATATATATATATATGTGTGTGTGTGTGTGTATTACAGAGTATATTTTCAGCCAATCACATTCTTCTAAATCCTACGTGTAATTTCTATGAATTTTGGTTGAATTAATTATTTTATAAAATTTTGATTGGTTGGTTAAATTTTACTTTGGTTGTAAACTCTTGATTGACTTATAAGAGTATCCCACATTGAAAAGTTACATTGTTTTTTTAGTTTGACAATGCTATAAAAGAGAGTATTTTGACATGTTTTAAGTGAGAAATTGGGCTGACATTTCAGTCCATCAAATTAGGGAAGCCCACTTATTTGCTTCTTATAATTTTTATTTATATAAATATAAATAGTTAAAATTTTAACAAATAACGAGTAATTCAGATGACCGAATCCTCTGAATTCCGATTGAGCTTACAATCAAGTTAGATTTAGCTTAGACTTATGTAATGTTCTTTTTTTTATTTTTTATCCTTATGCAGCATTTTTATTTTCATAATATGTTTTTAAAAATAAATAAATATGGATATTTAAAAAAGAAAAAAAATCAATTTGCTTCATTTATACTGCAAAAATCATGTGAATCTTTTTCTAAACTCTCTAAAACTAAAGTATTAATTTGTAGAAATTTTAATTTTTAATAAAATAAAAAGTAAAAAATATTTATCTAAAGTCACATAAGAGAATTAACAACAATAAAGACTCCCATATAAAAAAATAGTTATTATTTAAAAATTGACAAATGACTAGACTATAAAAGAAAATTAATGTGCATAAAATTTATACTCGCTTCAATTCAAAATTGAAGTTTTTTTAAGAGTTATTTTTTTTTGCAAAATATAGGTCTTTTTATAAGAATTGTGCATTTATCGGCTAATTTACCCTTATATTATTTTCTCCATACATTCATTTTTGTCAAAATGTGTAGTTCCCATACATCTCTTCATTAATTTATTTGTTCTTTTGGAGTATTAATTAGGGGTATTTTAGTCATCTTGATTAGTATCTTAATTTGTGTTAAAACTTCTAAAAGTACTTATATTTTGAATCAGAGGGAGTATATGATATCTTGAAAGGCATTTCCAGTTTTTTAAACACTAAAGAGTTTTCGGATCCTCAATCTAATTTCTAAAATTTTGATGTATTGATTGACATCTTTAACTTATTCAAATTAAATGGTATAATTTAATATATTTATGGTTTTTGTTTTCTTCTATTCTAATTTTCTAGATTTTCTTTTTTCCTTTTCAATATTATTCAAGATCCCACATTGAAAATGTAAAAAAAAAAAATTGGAATTTGACAACATTATAAATAAAGGATTGATCATGATTTTCAATTGAATGAATTGGTGGGTTGATATTTAGCCCATTAAATTCAGCGCCAAATTCAATTTTCTTTTCAAAATTTTCATTCCAATAGTCAATTTGATTTTTTTTATAAAAAAAAATAGCTCAAAGATCTATTTGATTTTCATATACTCTTAATTATATAGTAAAACGGAATCCCGTGCATAGCACGGGTTATTAGGCTGTTTTCAGTTTCAGCCAATCACATTCTTCTAAATCCTACGTGTAATTTCCATGAATTTTGGTTCAATTAATTATTTTATAAAATTTTGATTGGTTGGTTAAATTTTACTTTGGTTGTAAACTCTTGATTGGCTTATAAGAGTATCCCACATTGAAAAGTTACTTTGTTTTTTGAGTTTGACAATACTATAAAAGAGAGTACTTTGACATGTTTTGAGTGAGAAATTGGGCTGACGTTTCATCCCATCAAATTAGGGAAACCCACTTATTTGCTTCCTATATTTTTATTTATATAAATATAAATAGTTAAAGTTTTAACAAATAACGGGTAATTTAGATGACCGGGTCCTCTGAATTCTGATTGAATTTACAATCAAGTTCGATTTAGCTTAGTCTTATGCAATGTTCATTTTTTTTATTATTCTTATGCATCATTTTTATTTTCATAATATCTTTTTAAAAATAAATAAATATGGATATTTAAAAATGGAAAAAAATCAATTCGCTTTGTTGAGACTGCAAAAATCGAGTGATAAAATTGCTTCAAAAATTTAAGAGTATATGAAAAGAAGAAGTGATAAAACTGCTTCAAAATTTTAAACTCAAGTGCTTCAAAATTCTGCTAACCATAAATTTTGGCAAACAAGTGTATGTTAATTAGCACTCTCTTTCATTGTAGAGGTGTTGGAGGGGATAATAAAAGGCCCATATTTTCTATCTGTTGAATGAACTAAGCAATGTGTAAACAAAATAAATAATGTATTGTTTTATTGAATGCGCCATATTCAATTATTAAATGAAAAATAAATTAATTTTTTTGATAGATTTCTGATTTTTTCATTATATTAATAGATTAAACGATAACTGAGTAGTATTAACTAAGGAAATGCACTTAGAGTTCTACATATTGATAATTAAAAGGTTAAAAGGTAATAATCAAACTTATAGTCAAAAAAAAATCTTTTTGCTATCATTACAAAAACTATTTTTCCTTGCATATGCATTTTATAAGAAATAATGTATGTCTCGTGCATAGCACGAGTTTTTTTGCTAGTATATATATATATATATATATATATATATATATATATATATATATATATATATATATATATATATATATTGCATTGTTCCTTTTTTTTCCTCGGAGGCTGTATAAAATTCAGTTGTTTCAATTTGCATTCATGATTAACTTTGTAATATAATTCGGAGGTGGTATAAAATTCGCAACTAGAGTTTGATATCAACTTGAATTCCTTTTTTTTTTTTTTAAATATTTTTCTATTATTGAGGTAGAAGGTATTGAACCGAGAATTATTATTATTATCTTTTTGAAGAAAATAATATCATTAATTAATATCAAGAGTTATATGAGGGAGGCAGAATTTCAATGGATCCCCTACCCTTTGAATTGAGGGAACAAGCCCTAATAAAAGACTAGTTAGCCAAAGAGCCATAACATTACATGACCCGCAGACATAAAAATTATTGAAGAATAGGTTCCAAGAGGTACAATGTTCTATGACCGTGCAAACAGACTTAAACAAAACAAAAACAAACCCGAGATCACGTGCAAACCAGAAGATTTCCACACTTTCTAGAGCTCTTGATTGCAAACTTTCACAACGTATAAAAATATGAGGGGAGATCAGCTGAAACCCGCGTAGGATAGCTTTCCAGCGACCATGCCAGATACGAACATAACGTCCGCTTCCAATCCTCTATTCGAAGCCATGTTGCAGATCTCTATATTGAGGGACGTATCTCCAAGTTTGAGACGATCAACTCCATTTATTGTGCAAAAAACTCGAATTAAATCCTAAATTAAGACAAAGAAAAAAATTCAACGCTATCATGATATTAATAATGAGGCCGACATGCGACTTATTTTTTAAAAATAAAAAACAAATAGATTTGTGCGACATACTAAAGCACACTAGACCTTGAATCGCCCAGGAGTTGCTAAGTCCTAAATAATTCTCAATTAAGCAACTAATGGACTTTGGCGGGACAAAATACAAGAAAAAGACTTTGTAAAACCCGTAACTTTTGCTTACGTGATTTCTGACGTGTAATTAATTTTTCTCTATTAACTATTTTTACGTAATTTATTTCGTGTGATTATGAGACTACATGTCCATTTTAATTTTATAACATGTTATGTGATTTATTTTGTGTACGCTTTATTGAGGGCGTTTCGCACACACATCGTAATTTAGGGATTTAAATTATAATTCACCTAAATTAGTAATTTAATTTTAATTAATTTAGAATTTAATTGGATCAGAGAAATCACCATAATAATTACATAAGAAATAAGTGGGAATTGTATTTAATAAAAAAAAAAAAAAGAAAAAGAAAAGGAAAAGAGAACAAGCATTACGTGGGTTTAAAAAAAAAAAGAGAAAAAGAATTAAAAGTTACAGCAAATTTAGTGTGTTGGAAAAACGTGCCAGAGACAAATTGCAAGAATAAGGAGCGGCGGCGGCGGCGGCTCTCCCTCTCCTCGGGATCCGTGAACAACAGAAGAAGAAAAAGTGAGAG
The DNA here is from genome assembly GCA_026122235.1 of Vinca minor. Lineage (NCBI taxonomy): Eukaryota > Viridiplantae > Streptophyta > Magnoliopsida > Gentianales > Apocynaceae > Vinca > Vinca minor. The sequence goes on from JAOCZM010000232.1 coordinate 1,711,210, forward strand.
TTCATATTTTGGCAACTTTGACACAACAATTGATGTGGTTCGAGACATAAGTTTTCATCGCGGGATAGCTATATCGAAGGTAATGACGAAGGCTTCGAGGGAACGCAGGCGGACTTTGATTTGGAGTTCGAAGCAGAAACATATAGCAACAGGAGCGGAGCTGATTCCGAAAATAAGTTTTCTGCACACTTTCGGCAAAATCGTCGTACAGGTAACATCTAAACCCCAATCGGAGTAATTCCTTTTGATTTTGAAACTAGATTGATCGGGCTATAATTTGACCGGAGGAATTGATATTTTAACCGTTAGATTTTCCGTAATGTATGTCAGAAGTGGAGGGCAGAACCAGATTTGTTTTGTGCGATTAAATATTCGGAGCAGCTTCGACACAATAATTGAAGGGGTTCCGGAATTAAGTTTTCATCGTGGGATATACCGAATCGAAGATATTCAAAGGGGCTTCGAGGCAACGCAGACGGATTATCAGCCGAATACCCGGATCGTGAAATATTGCCCCGGGAGCGTTTCACGTCAAAGCTGATTTTCGTGTTCTTTTCCTCAATTTTATCACCGAAATGGAAGGGACCCCGCTTTACTCTACGCAATTCTGTTTCGGAATATTTATTAATGTTGAATTTCTATTCTGGCATTATTTATTGTATTTGGGGATATTCGATTGCATAAACTACTAGAGATTGACATTGAACGTAATATTGTTAATTTAATTGATGTCTACTTGAATTGGGTAAATCGAGCATGCCGTATAAATTGTTTTCCTATTGCCTTCATTAATTGATATAAACGTATAAACCATTTTGTATCTGTTATGTACGGTCAGTCTGTAATTGCCTTTTTGACTGATTGCATTTGGGTCTTACTTGGAGTCGTCTATTTGGAGTCGTTGATGTTGTCCTAAGTGGTTATGGTCGACCGAGTCGTCGCCCCCTATTGAGCTGCGTCTAGGAACAGTAGTTAGCAGGATCTGTCCGCCTTCTTCCTGATTTGTTCTATTGTCCCAAGTGGCCTTTCTGCTCTGTTCTGTTCTGGGTCCGCATCTGATGGGGCTAATCATCATATACGGTAGTGGTTTTGTGGGGTTCCTGGTTGGGGATGATGATACAATGTAATGGATGGATCCTTAAAATCTGGCTCCGTCGTTTGGGGGGTAATCCGAACCTACGCGTTGATACTGAACCTTCCTAGTTTGGTTGATAACTGGGACCACTATCGTTATTGCTGAGTATGAGTGTCTAGACGAGTAAGCTCATGTGGTGGGATTGTGTGTCATAGCGTTAGTGATGTTCTAAGTATCTAAGACGAGTATGTGATTGGGTGTACCGGATGGGCAACGCGTGGTGCTTGTCGTACACTCGGTTATGGAATCGTTTAGGTGCGAAGAATGTTGTTAATTGCTTAATTGTTGCATTATATGTGATCGTCCTTATTTGAGTCTTTAATTGTTGTTTGATGGAGCCTATTTGGTCACATATGAGTTGGGAATGTTGGGTAAAGTTTTGGTGCACCTTTACACAAGTTTAAAACTCATATTTCTGAAACCGCACCTGTGTAGTCCACTGTATTGTTCTGTTCTGATCTGTTCTGTACTGTACTGCACTGTCCTGCACTGAGTTCTGAGTCTTGCCAGAGTTGGGAAGAGTCATTTGCATATACTTCTATATGAGTATTTTGGGAAACGGGCATATGCATTATCTGTATCTGTTTATGCTGCCTCTTTTTCTTTGCTATCATTATTACTGTTTTAGGTCCCTACTGAGCACCGGAGCTCAGTCCATCCGCTTATTGTGCAGGTGATGATGAGCAATATGATGATGTTGTTGATGCTTGGGATGGGACTACACCGAGTGATCCTAAACTGCTAGTTTAGAAACGCTGCTTTCTCTTTATAGTTTTGTTGGAACTTTAGCTTCCTTTTTCGGATGTAATAAACTAGATTTATTCCATTTTAGAATAATGCTTCCGCTAGTGTTTTTATTAATATTTATGGATTTCATAACTGAACTGCCTTAATTAGTAATCTCTGACTGTGGCTTAGGTGTTTCATTAACCAGTGATGCACTGCCATGTCGTCACTCAGGAGACGGGGTGTGACAGACTTCTATGTATATCCTGAATAGAAGAAATTAAGTACTAGATCTAAAGGAGGTGGAAAAAATAATAATACTAATAATACTAATAATAAATCCTTTCTAGATTAAAAAAACCTCAAGCTGATTTCAGGAGCGATGCAAAACCAGGAAAGAAAACAAATGAACGATGATCATATCGAAAATAATAATAATAAAAAAAAAAATCGCTAAACATGAAAATTGCGAAACTTCAATTGCCAAAGAGAAGCACGAATGTGTTGAAATCCAATCAACAATCACTAGTTGATCTCAAAGTTTCCATATAATTCAATTTTTTCCCCAACATTTAAATTTCCAAATTTCTCAATCTGTCATCTTCGTTAAAATTTCTGCAATTTTTTTAAACAAAATTCTATTATTTCTGACCGACTTGTTTTGTAAATTTGGCAAATTGACTGATTTTTTTAAAAAAATGGAGTGAAGCATTCAGGAATGGACTTTTTCCTTATAAAAAGTAGGTTATATGTTGTTCCACCTGTCCGGTTTTTTGATTATGACAGGCCACCTAATTTGATTAATCCAAATGATTATTACAGGATTGTTACAGTATGTTACACTGGCGCGCTTCTGGACAACCAGATTTTCAAGTACAGTTTTTACATCTTTTAATATACTAATTTAATTATTAGATTACTTCAAGTCAATTAAATCCTGATAGAAGTTATTTAGTACATTACACAATATATTAAAGAAGAGTATAGTCGTTTGACACTTGTGCCTTTGAGCATGATTTTGGCATTTGTTAATGAGAGCTCTGAACTTTGGTTCAGAGAAAATATCTTCGTTGTGGCATTAATGTCAATGGGCACGGTTTCACAAATAAACCTAGGGCAATTGTTTACCTTCAAACAAAAACCAATCAAAAGAGAAAGCGCGCTAATGTCCTACATGTTCTTCCCAAAACAAATTCAAGATGTATGACACCCCCTAGGAATATTAGATCATAAGAATAAATATTCTTATTATTAGATTATTACAGGGATTGTTAAAGAGAGTATTACAGAGGATTCGAATCGATTATCATTCTGTATCTTTTGTAACACTTCATGTACCACTCTTTGTAACATTCCTAATTAATTCACAAATATCAAAATTTCACCCCTAAGGTTATTAGTTAGAGTTCAGATTAAAGGAATAAATGTATGTTTTCCCATCTTTAGGTTTGTTGTGACATACACAGTTTTGTCTTGCGATTGAAGTAAGTATCAGAATCAACTAATATTCTCAAATACCACTAATGAAGACAGCCTCAAACTCCCTTATGAATAGATCCGAACCCGATTGGACTAAATATTTACCTAAGCCGTAATTAATCTTTCAGTCGAAGATCTGTCCGCTGGGGCTTTATGAGTAGTTTATATAATCGAGGGACTAGCAAGAATAAGTTTTTACGTTAAGGAATTCCTTTTTCAATACCAAAAGTATTGGAAATACCGTATTTATGTTTTGTGTTGACAAGGAGACTCTTAAGAGGCAGTAGATGGAGGATGTGATGTCTAGGACGAAATAAAACTGATACACTTGGTTGCTGGATTTGGCGGAAGATTTCCTAACAAAAAGAAAAGGAAAGGAAAATTGAACATTTTGCAATTGTTTTTAATCAGGGCAAGCGATGCAATTATACTTCTGGTCCAGTGCAAAAGTGGTCGGGTAAAAATCGCTTGTACCCCCTAAATTATTTTGTTTTTTTTTTTGGTAATCTGACCCGCAGACAAAAATGGAAAACACATAAGAAATGGTCATATAATAAGATCAATATTTTATAAATAAATGGTCTTTCAGGTAAATTGCAAATTGATAAAACAATCGGTCCACTTGTTGTCGCATCTGCCTCATCATTTCGCCCAAAGAGTGTAACTCGTGTTTTAACGTGAGATTCGAAGTAATAGCTAAAGAATGTGGCAGCTTCTTCCACCAAATATGCATTGTAGATTGAACCCTAAACTCTAGCATTGTTTTTCCATCTTTTTAAAATGGTGTAGATTTCTATTTAAAGGATATGAATCGTACACTGAAGTCCGTTAAGTACTTTATATATACATTTGAAGCAAAATATATTTGAAATTGTGAGACGTGGTTTGTTACCTCTCGAATGGGTAAATCCTCCTAAATTGTACTGGGCAGCAACTCTTTTCTTCATAAGGTAGGTGAATGAGACGGACATATTGTCCTCTAATTCTTATATATGTGTCACACTCAACTTTGTGGAACACAAATCTCTCGGCAAAGAGTCCCCGCACATTTGCCTGCAGTAATTCTTTGACAGTCACGTCTCTTCATACCGAACATCTTCAACTCTTTCATATCAACGCATCTCACTATATTCGATTCAAATCCATCCAGGAGCCTAAATTTCCTCACCCACTGCAACACCATTGCTTTTAATGCGTTGGTTATGATGTAACATTCCTTTGGCTTTGTTTCTTTTCCCCTACCATCTTGTTTAATACCGAACTTTGGTCGATTACAATACCTTACAACATCATCATGAGCCTTAACATTGTCTGTAGTCTTATCCATAACATCTAACACAGTGTTAAAGATGTTATAAAAACATTTTTTTCATCATAATGACATCAATGTTATGTCTTATTAGATCCCAAAAGATTCTACGCTTGATCCAATTGTGACCTTAACCTCTACCGTGATTCACTTATTCAAATGTTTCTGTAATTTTCCTAATCTAGAACTCTTTTTCACAATTCATCACCAATCAAACGAGGGGCGGTTTGACTCTCTCCTAGTACCCGTCATTTTGGATGTCTTTTTGCATCTCTTCTAAAGTGATGATTAGGTGCTAAGAAGCATATATGTGTTAGTAGTACCCTAGGACCATTAGCATATGTTGTACATTTTATATATTTTGAGCATGACATTTGAATAGTTAATTTTGGTTTTGAACATCAAATATGTGATTTGATAGTAAAACTCATTAGCTTATGCAATTACTATTCTGATTGCCCCTAGTTTTATGTAATGTTCAATACAACGAAATAAAACTAGTATGATGTTTGATTGATGATTATGTTTTACTAATCATGTGTAATGGATACAAATCATATCATAGATACAATATATTGGGATATATTATATCGGACGTGATCCGAAAGAGAAGTAATACTTCATGGTTCTTTTAGTCATAGTTATTACTTCCTCAATACTATTTTGGATCCATATACCTTATGTCTCCATCGTTTCCAGCATGAATGGAGCTATATTTTGACTCAGTCGAACGTTACTTTTAATCGAGTAATTAATACGAATGATGATCAGATATAGTATCCTATCAGGGCTTGAAAGTGGGAGACATTGTAAGGGTTTTGTCCATCTCTTATTAGAGAGTGATATCTGTGGGCCCCTCGATGGGGAAGACTATTTAAATGCATGGTCGTGCTCAAATACATTTAATAAAGTGATTATTAAATACTGTTTGTCGGAACAGTCTACCTGGAGATCGAGTACAAATACAATTAAGCTTTATAAGGGTGACGACTACCATGCGTTATGCTTAATTTAGATTAAATAGTGGATTGATATTTGGTTCCACCGTACATTCATTCACTCTGGGTAGTCACAATGTCCTGCTAGGGACCGCTTGTGATTTATGAACACATACTACTAAGTGTATTTTCATTGTCATTGTGATATGAACCTACATGGTCACACGCATAAACGAGTTAATGGGCTTTATGTCCAGATTCAATGAATCTAGAATGTGTCTAGGTTCATTGTATCTGACATTTATTTTTATGAGAATAATAAAAGGTTATTATTCGAATAAGAGATTAAGGAGGGGCATGTTCGGTATTTGGCTTTCGCTGGGATTACGTGGGAGTTATTATACGATAAAAACTCCCACTACCAGAAGAGATTGGGATTACGTGGGAGTTGGTTTTTGGAACAAACTGTCACGCCTATATAATCTCTTTTGGCCGAAACTCTAGGGTAAGACTTTCATAGCCGCAAAAAGCTAAAACCCCGAAATAAGATTTCTGCCATCCCTTCTCTCTAGATTCTCGAAATTCAAAAAACGAATAGCTAGCAACCGTTTCGTCGCGTGGATACCGGTAGAGAGAAATTCTGCAAGTGAAGACTTCTGGTGGTCTCAGCAAAGCATATGAATTCAGAAACCATTAACCGTTAATCGTAAGTATTTTCGTATGTTTTTCGATTCTCATGGTATGAGCGGATCCTTCAGGAGACGATTCATGTGTGTTTAGAATGAGTTTCTGCCCATGAATCCCTTCAATATGGAAATCAACCCATGATTGCTTCCCGCCTGACTACAAATGGTACGCTTGTGTTTGCTCCACATACAATATGGAGAAACGTGAATACCAGTTGTACTTCATTAACTCAACTTTTCATATGTGGGTAAATCACTAATTGTCCAAAGAAACAAAATCCTCAGTTTGATGTTTAGCTTTAGAATGCATTGGTGTAGCTTTTGGACATGCTAATTGTGGTTAAATAATCGTGATTCTTTAGAATGCATTGGTGTAGCTTTTGGACATGCTAATTTTGGATACATAATCGTGATTGTTTAGAATGCATTGGTATTTCTTTTCGGGATGTTATTTCTTTTGTATATTCGGGATTTATTAAGAGGGTTTTTGGTTTACAAAATTTGTTTGTGGCAGAAACCTATTTAATTTTTAAATTTTTAAATTTTTAAATTTTTTAAATAAATTCAGTTTAGAGGCAAATTTTTTTAAACAAATTAATCGTAAATCGGAAGCAAAATGCTCGCTAATTAGAAACCGAAAACTTTCCGACTCTAAAAATCGGTCTTTAAACAATCGCTAAATTGTAGATAAATATTCAGTCTCTAAATAGCAACGGATTTTTCGGTCTCTAAAATGCTCGCTACTTAGAGACCTTATACATAGTGGGTAATTAGCAACAGGAGTATCAGACCCAATTTTTAGAATGAAATTTCGATTGCTATTTCGAAACCGAATTATTTGTTGCTAATTAGAGACCGAAATGCCAGTCCCTGTTTAATTAGAGACTGAAATGGCAGTCACTATTTAGAGACCGAATTTAAGTTTCTTAAAAAAGACAAAAATTTCAATCTTTGCTAAGAGACCGAAATATTCTTTCTAAATTTTAGACTGCATCTCCGGTCTCCAACTAGTTACCCTTTAAGCGGTAGCAAAGTTTGGGTTGCTAAGCTATCACTGATAATCAGTCAATAATTGCCTGCGAAATAGAGAGCGATTATTAATTCAATCGCTAATTGCCTTAGCGATGAAAAATATCGAATCGTGAGATTAAGTCTCTTAACTCAAATTAGAAACGGATTGGAGGCCGAATGGTTGGTCCATAACCGACTGAAGAAATGTTAATAGACCAACCTGAAGGGTTGGTAACCAATAGAAATGAGTATAAGATCTACAAACTTGTTAAGTCATTATATGGATTAAAACAAGCACCTTTAAAATGACAAAACAAATTATAAAACTATTTTATCATTTGTCTTATGAAAAGCGTATTTACTACAAAGTTAAGGGTCATTCATTTATTGTTCTATGCCTGGATATAGATAATTTTTTGTTGTTTCAGTCTAATATTGAGATTATTAATGAGACTAAGTCATTCTTTAAAAGTAACCTTGAAATGAAGGATATGTGAGAAGCAAGCGTGATTCTTCTCCTTAAATCCAACTAGATAGCATAGCTGCCCTTCTTACAAAGGGATTAGAAACTACTCTATTTTTTAAATCCAACTAGAAGATGGGACTGAAAACCTATAAATGTTTCATCCTTAGTGGCAACCTGGCCGGCCAAGTGGAGATCTTATAATTTCGTTAAATGTTGTATAAACAAGTTGATTGTGAGATCCAGGCACCGAATTTATAGATTGATACTTATATATATGAGTGTATTCCTTTGTGAGTTGGGAAAGTACATAGATGCAAGTATAGTAAGTGTATTTACACATTGAATGGAATCGAGTCTTCTTAGACAAGATGTTAGCAGTACATCTTTGGAGATTGCCAACTGTTTGAGTGTTGTCAGACCGCAACTAAAGAGAACTGAGTTTTTCTTTGAACACATTAACGAGACAAGATTGGGACAAATGACCACAAATGTGTCAACCCTAAATGTTGTCTTGATAGCCTTTTATTAGGTTGTTAACAATGTACGTGTCAAATCCAAGGTTCATATTCAAGGTTTCAGTCCATTTTTTCCTATTGGGAATTAAGGTTGATAACTTAGGTAGTGGTTCAAACCGGACGCTACAGTCATCGAAAGCAGATTAACGTTAATCCATAATAGTTATTTACTGCGGATTTGTGGGGATTGTTGAAAGTGACTACTATGAGGCTCAAAACCTTTGTGCTTAAAAAGAAGTAGTTTGAAACAACAATTGAGCTTTCTTCTTGGTATTAGCCGAAATAACTTTGGTAGAAGCCACTTATTTGGTGGGAATTCATAGTCAATTAGTTTAGAAGTTTGATTTCAAATTGTGAGAATTCTTGCTTTAAACATGAATAAGTTAAAGAAACACTTTTTGCAAACGTCTCTATGTTTAGATTTTATACTACATTTCATAGTGACGGTTATAGTAATTGTTGTTCATACCGTCGTTTTGATGTTGGTTAGCAACATTTACAATAAGTAATGTAATAAATTGTTATTTTTTGTGACTCATATAGCGACATTTATATATACTATGTCGTTAGATCGTATGATTATTCAGACAACTTCGCAATATTAGAATTTTATACGACGTTTTATAACGTAGGTTATAATAATTGTTGATAAAATCGGAATTTTGATGTTAGTTAGCGGCATGTACATTTAATGTTGTTATAAATTATTACTTTTACGACTCATATATCGACATTTATATACAAAATTGTTAAATCATGTGAAATTTCATACAACTGTCACTATTTTTGAATTTTATAGGATGTTTCATCACGAAGGTTATAGTAACTTTTGTTCTTACCTACAATTTGATATTAATTAGTGACATTTACATTAAATGTTGTTATAAATTGTTACTTTTGCTACTCATACAGCGACATTTATACAATATGTCGTTAGATCTTGTGACATTTTCAAACAAACAAAAATACCTTAGATTATGTTTCTAAAATATATTTTTTAAAGAAAAATTAAAAACATTTAATAATTAAAATTTTAATGAGAGTGATTAATATTTATTTGATTCATAAAAAAATCAAAACACAAAGAGAATTTAAAATATATAAAGGTAAACATTAAAAATTCCATTATAATAAATATAATATGAGGAGAAGCAAATAACAAATGATCTCAGCGGCCCATTGCACGACATACTGTAGGATGTCGCGGTTTCAATTCTCTTCTTTTTTATATGGGAGAAACCTTATTATACATTATTCAAAGGTGGCTAGACTCGATGACTCGGCTTGGTTCGACTCCGGCTCCGATTATTTAAAGGTGGTTAGATTCGACGGCTCGACTTGTCTAGGCTCTGACTCCGACTCGGTTTGGCTTGGCTCAGCTAGCCTAGTTTAAAAATTTATAAATGTCAGAATAGATATCTTGTAGCGACCATTTAAAAACGTCGTAATAACTACATATTCACGATATTTTCAAACATCGAAATAGGCTGCTTGTTGCGATTATTTACTAATGTCGGCAAAAGTACATTTTAATACACTTTAAAATGACACACCAAACATCGTAATAGATAGGTATCGACGATTGTAACAAATATCGTAAAAAACCAGAATGACAAAGGCAAATGCGACGTTAACGTGACATTTGAAATAAATGTTGGCATAAATCTCTATTGACGTTTCTTTCCTTATTGCAACATTTGACAAGTGTTGCAATAGATTTTTTTTGGTGTAGTGTAGTGAAAATATTCTAAATATAGAGAGGGAATTGTGTTTGAAGCAACAGCAGGGAGAAACAAAACGTTGTTGTTTTACATTGGGTTTCCCTTTCATCCCTAAATTAGAGACCGAATAGCGATCGGCTAATGGAAACGCCGTCGTTTTGTTTGCTTATGGCACTACAACAAGAAAGGTCCATTGCGACGTTTGTCATATGTCACAATAAGGTAAAAAAACGTTGATATAGATCTATACCAACATTTATTACAAATGTCGCGTAAACGTCGCATTTGCCTGTGTCGCTATGGTTTTTTACAACATTTGTTACAAGCGCCGGTACCTATCTATTACGACGTTTGTTGTGTCATTTTAAAGTGTATGAAAAGGTACTTTTGCCGACATTTGTAAATAATCGCAACAAGTTGTCTATTCCGACGTTTGTAAATTTCGTGAATAAGTAGTTATTACGATGTTTTAAAATATTCGCAACAAAATACCTATTCCGATATTCGTAAATTTTGAAACCAGACTGGCCGAGCTGAGCCAAGCCGAGTTGTTGAGTCTACCCACCTTTGAATAATTGGAGCCAGAGCCTAGAAACAATCCGAGCCAAGAGTCTAGTTCACCTTTGAATAATATATAATAAATCTTCTCCATACTCAAAGAGATGGGAATTGAACACGTGACCTCCTGCTTGTATGTCGTGTAATAGGCCGCCGAGCTAAATGATCATTTGGTATTTGCTTCTCTTCCTATTATATTTATTATAATGGAATTTTGGATTTGTACCTTTACTTGTTTTAATTTCTCTTTGTGTTTTGATTTTGTTATGAATCAAATTAAAATTACTACACTGTCATTAAAATTTTAATAATTAAATGTCTTTAATTTTTCAGAAACATAATCTTTGTATTTGTGTTTGTCTGAAAATGTCACGAGGTCTAATGACAAAATATATAAATGTCGTTATATGAGTCGTAAAAAATAACAATTTATAACATGTAATTTAAATGTCACTAATTAACATCAAATTTTTGGTTAGAACAAAAATTACTATAACTGTCGTTATGAAACGTCGTATAAAATCCAAATATAGCTACGTTTGTATGAAATGTCACATTATTTAATGATGTTGTATATAAATGTCACTATGTAAGTCGCAAAAGGTAACAATTTATAACAATGTTTAATGTACACGTCGCTAACTAACATCAAAATGTCAATTTTATCAACAATTATTATAACCGACGCTATTAAACGTCGTATAAAATTCAAATTTAGCGATGTTTTTCTGTAAAGTCACAAGATCTAACGACATAGTATATAAATGTCGTTATATGAGTCACAAAAAAGTAACAGTTTAAAACAACATTTAATGTAAATGTCGCTAACCAACTTTAAAACGTCATTTTGAACAACAATTACTATAATCAATGCTATGAAACGTCGTATAAAATCCAAACATTGCGACGTTTGCAAAAAATGTTGCTTTAACTTACTCTTTTTTGTTTTAAGCGACGTCTGATAAAAATGTTGGTTACAAAAAGGTGTTTTTGTTGTAGTGTGGGGATTATAAAAGATGTCAGACACAATGTCGTTTTCACTTTCGTATCTATTCGGTCTCTAAATTTAGAGATTGAATAGAAATTGCTTTTTTAATCCAGCTCTGAATACTGTGTACATGCCTGCTTAATGTATGTCATGACAATGCATCACTTTGACTGCTAGAGAATAACACGACAACATTCAAATATCCGGTCTCAATTTGGTCTTTATTTAGAGACCCATTAGAGACCGCAGGTTTAAAACAACATCATTTTTTTCAGTTACGGGGAAATTAAAAGGCGTCGTTTACGAGGCTAGGTTTGACTGATAGGAGAGGAATATCTGAACGGTATTTTTTTTTTCAGTCTCTAAATATATACTGATTAGAGACTGTTTTCTCCCATTATATACCCTTCTTCTCTGCCATTCCTCATTTCTTCTCCATACATCTTCTTCATCAAAGCCCTCTCATCTTCTCTCCCACTTTTTACTCATCTCCTAAAAAATGTCTATCTATGTAAGGATTCATAAACACAAAAAGTTTGATAAAGTTGAACTTATATGTAATAGAGAGGTTGGATGTAAAGGATCCTACCACCAAGCCACCACTATCTCTGAACTACCCGGGTTTCAAACACTTGTATATTTTGATACATTGTTAGAAGATGATGAAAGTAGACTTCTTCAGTCTATTGTCGAATGAAAGTTTATTCACCTCTGCCTCCTCCCACATGGCTGGTAGAAAATTTCGAAGTTGGTGAACATGTTGATGTCTTTACTAGAGACTGATGGTAGTTCGACAAGGTTAAGGAGCGAAATGCTAACGAAAAGTATATTGTTATCTTCCTCGACTATCCGAATCAAGATGTCAACTATATCAGGCCAAATTGAGGGAGTATCAACACTTTATTTGGATGAATGGGCATTGGATATTTAAACACACTACTCAGGATATTTAAACACACTACTTAGGGTTTTTGGTGTTTTTTCTGTTTCTAGTTTGATTAGTTGAATCACATTTTGTAAAAGCAATCAAACATATGTACTAGCTTGATTTATGAATAAATTTCAATTTGCATTAAGTAATGGTTTTATTTGAAGTGGTTAGAGACCGGTTAAAATTGAACAAGTGTTTTTTTTATGTTCATGTTTGACAGATTTTCAAACGAAGATATTTGAGAGATTTTGAAATCAAAAGAAATTATCCAACAAGTATAGAGTTTAAATTTCTAAATTAAAAGATAGAAACTAACTGGAGAAAGAATAGTGAGCGAAACTTTGAACCAACGTCGATTCAATGAATTTCTAGGACTATGAAACGGGACAAAACGATGTTCTTATCATTTCCGTCTCTATAGTTAGAGACTGGTTAGCGACCGTATGATAAACCCATACCTGATTTCTCAATATAACCTTTGTTTAGGTAGACATAATTACTAAAATTTGGACAACAGTTTATCTATTTTTATAGGGAAAAAACATTGTTTTTTTTTTTTTAGATTCACTCTCGAATCGATCTCTAATTTAGACACTGAATAGAGACCCATTGTGTGATACGACGTCGTTTCATTCAATTAGTGATATTATAAAAGGGCAACAAACAATATCGTTTTGTTCTTTGTCTCTAATGTAGAGACTGATTCACGAACGACATTGTTTTTGGATTTGTAAAAACCTTATTTACCCAATTCCCCCACATTCTCTCTTAATTTCCCATAGCCCATCACCTCTCCCCCCTCCCCCCATCTGCAATTTCCCCCCTTTTATCTCCCTGATTCCTCCTCCAATCTCTTTCTCCTTCTCCATAATCCCCTCCAATCTCTTTCATCTTATCCATAATCACCAACAATCTCCTTCCTCTTATCCACACAAACCACCAATCTCCTTACTTATCTCCAAAATCACCACCACTTTCAACTTTAGCAACTCAATCCCAACTCATTGTCAACTTAATCCCTACTCAAACCAAACTTTAGCAACTCAATCACAAATTTTGCAACTCAATCCTAACTTAATCCTATCCCAATCCACGCTCATGAAAATAAAATAGAAATGAAGCAATGCTTCTATCACTTCACGCGTAAAGTTATCTAGTGTCAGGATTTGCAGAAGGGCAGATGATGGAGTAGGGTCTTGGGATTAGTTACGAAACCTATATAGGTATCCATGAGCATGTCTCCTGAGAGTTTTTAGAGTTCAACTCAAGAGGCTCAAACTGAATATGCCTGATCGAGCTAGGGCGGGCAGTAGCTAAAGGCGGTGTAAGGGTTTCATAAGGATTTGGGATCAACGTGCCTATATGGAAGTGACTGGGATCTTTGGAAGATCTATTGTTTTCGGATCCTTCAACGGTTTGTTTGGAGTTTAAGTTTTGATTCCTATAATACCTAGCTATTTACTTTACGTTTTTTTTTTTTTCTATTACAATTACTTATTGGACCTCACCAGAGGAGTAGTAGTAGAAGCCCGACTGAGCGGGTGGCCCGGGAGGGGAGTAGTAGAAGCCCGTTGAGCGGGTGCCCCGTGAGGGGAGTAGTAGAAGTCCTGTTGAGCGGGTGTCGTAGAAGCCCGTTGAGCGGGTGCCCCATGAGGGGGAGTATAAGATCTACACAAGGGAACCCAAAGAAATGATAATTAAATCATTCCCCTTGTGTTAGGTGGGTATCGAACCCACAACCTCAAGGTTCGGGAACCTTAGATAGCTATTTACTTTACGTTGTCTTTAGCTTTTATTATCTTTGATTTGATTACTAACTTAAGCATCGGAGCAGGTTCGGGAGTTACTCCAACTTTCTTTCCCTTTTGCAGAAATCGGATCTTGGTTCTAAAATCTATCAATGAGCGTGCCAATTTGTGGAATAAAATAAAAATGTCTATGACTACGGAAAATGCGGGACTTTGAAAAAAATGTAGGTTAATGATCTCTCTTGATGAAGACTCCAATAACATGAGAAAATGATGAAGAACTAAGATGGCAAAGCTTAGAAAATAACAAAACAATGAAAAACTTTACATCGAATCCAATAAATAACTAATGGGAATATGATTGGAAACTAAGTTACTAACTGAAAGAACTAAGTGACCTAAACTAAGGTGCAATTGGACCACCGTTGTAAAAGTCATGATTAATATATTCTCTTTGTTATTATTTGTCTTCCTAAACCTCTCAGCTTCTGAGAGTTCTATCATTGGGATTCAAGGTGATAAAGTATGGAGAAATGTGTTGTAATCTTCTATTTATTTAATCGATAGTTTGTAGGATAGTGTTACATTTTAACATCCTTTTATCTCTTCTATTCTTTCCTTTTTTCACTTCAGAATTAAAATTTATATTTTTTTTTATGGATTAAGTGCATGATTATGAAGAAAGAATTGTGAATTTTCACTCCTTTAACTTTTCCCTTCATAATTGAAGTTTATATGTTTTTTTGTATCGATTAGGTGCATGATTATGAAGTAAGAACCTTTAGTTTACATCCATTTCATTATTAATTTTTTTTCTTCAGTCACTAAATAAAGGAAAATTGTTAGAGACTGAAATAATAAAGAGTGATATGCTTGTAATAGATTTGAATGATTTTATAGTCTTGGACATAAAGCCATGAAGGGAATGTATTCATGTTAACGACTACACGTAATTCTATCTTTGATTCATGTATTCGACCTTAATTACTTTGGATTAATACTTTGTTCCCATTGTTGTTATATTTTGTTAATCACGTAAAATTGTGTCCCCGTGCATTGGTGTAGCTTTTGGATATGCTAATTTTGGATACATAATCGCGATTGTTTAGAATGCATTGGCATTTATTTTCGGGATGCTATTTTTTTTTTGTATATTCGAGATTTATTCAGAGGGTTTTTGGTTTAGATACTTTGTTCATGGCAAAAACCTATTTAATTTTAAAAAAAATTATTTTATTTTTTAAATAAATTCAGTTTAGAGACAAAAGTTTTTAAACAAATTAATCATAAATTGGAAGCAAAATGCTCGCTAATTAGAAACCGAAAAATTTTCGTCTCTAAAAATCGGTCTTTAAACAATCGCTAAATTGAAGGTGAATATTCAGTCTCTAAATAGCCACGGATTTTTCGGTCTCTAAATCTTGACCGAACTTTCAATCTCTAATTAGAGACCGTATATATAGTCGGTGATTAGCAGCAGGAGTATCAGACCCGATTTTGAGAATGAATATTCGATTGCTGTTTCGAAACCGAATTATTTGTTGCTAATTAGAGACCGAAATGCCAGTCCCAGTTTAATTAGAGACCGAATTTAAGCTGCTAAATAAAGACCAAAATTTCAATCTCTGATTAGAGACCAAAATATTCATTCTAAATTTTAGACTGCATTTCCGGTCTACAAACTAGTTAAGTTATTATGTGGATTAAAACAAGCACACTTAAAATGACAAGACAAATTATAAAACTATTTTATCATTTGTCTAATGAAAAGTGTATTTACTACAAAGTTAAGGGTCATTCAATTATTGTTCTATGCCTGAATATAGATAATTTTTTGTTGTATGAGTCAAATATTGAGATTATTAATGAGACTAAGTCATTCTTTAAAAGTAACCTTGAAATGAAGGATATGGGAGAAGCAAGCGTGATTCTTCTCCTTAAGTTGATTCACTCAACTAAAGGGATAACCATTTCTCAGTCTCATTATGCTGAGAATAACATTCTTGAGAGATATGGTTATAAGAATTTAAAAAATGCTAAAACTCCAAGTTACCCTTGTATAGCTTTATTCAAGAATGTAAGTGGCGTTTAATTTTCTTATTTAAGGTATTCTCACATGTTAGGCAGTTTGCAATATCTTGCAAATGGCACACGACCCGACATTTAATTTTCTATAAACTGACGAAATATACAAGTTGTCCTAATTAGACTCATTGTGAAGCCTTGGATATGGTGTACTTAAGTACCTGAGAGAAATTATTCCCTAAAGTACTTGAGGAGCGCGATGATTCTAGGTGGATTGCCAATAACTCTGGTAGCAGTGTTTGTATGGACTTTTGTCTTCTTTGCAAATGGCCAGCAAGTCTATTCCTAATGTATCTTCGCATTGTGATAGTAAAAAAATAATTGCTAAGATAAAGTGTGCCAATTTTAACTAAGAGAAAAAGAGAAACATCCTAGTTCGACTCAAGTCTATAAAGGAGATAATGTCAAATATGGATAATGTCAAATATGGTGATGCAAGTGTGCCAATTTTAACTAAGAGAAAAAGTGAAACATCCTAGTTCGACTCAAGTCTATAAAGGAGATAATGTCAAATATGGTGATGCAAGCTGCTTTTGGTTGCACAAAAGATAGCATAGTTGACCCTCTTACAAAGGGATTAGAAACTACTCTATTTCTTAAATCCAACTAGAAGATGGGACTGAAAACCTATAATGTTTCATCCTTAGTGGCAACCTGGCTGGCCAAGTGGAGATCCTACAATATCATTATATCTTGTATGAACAAGTTGATTGTGAGATTTGGACACCGAATTTATTGATTGATACTTATGTATATTAGTCTATTCCCTTGTGAGTTGGGAAAGTACATCGATGCAAGTATAGTAAGTGTATTTGTACACTGAATGGGATCGAGTTAAGAAAGCCACCACCGTGGTGGGGCGGACCCCCGTTTTATTAATATATAGCCAAAAATGGCAAAATTATGGGATGGGAGGGGGACATAAACCATACCTCCCAATTACATTATATGATGCAAAAATGCAACCTTGAACATTTATATATATGTTCAAGGGTGAACAATAAATGGCTAAGCTAAATGCAAAGCAGTAATTTACCTAGCAAACCAACCGAAACAATCAATGGATCCTTATAGAAGGGATCCTTTGTCTATCTAGGTTGAGTAAGCCTCTAACCTCCAATGGAAGAGACGCAAATGAATCAAAATACATGGATGCTTTCAAATCAAAAGCTATGTTGGCTAATTGATCCGCTACCTTATTCGCTTCCCTATAAATGTGTTTGATTCGAATACCCAGTGAAAGATTCTTAGCTGTTTGGAAATAGGAGTCGAGTCACCAATGAGACAGCCTAACTTTTTCAATTGCTGTCGCCAATGTTTGAGAGTCCGTCTGTAAAAGGTCCACCACATATCCCAATTGCTGCACCAATTCAGGGCCATAAATCAAAGCTGAGAGTTCTGCTCTAGTGTTGGTGAGTTGTTGACCAATATACACTGCACATGCTCCTAGAAATAAGCCTGAACCGTGTCTTAACACACAGCCCACCGCGGCTTCACCTGGATTTCCTCTAGATGCACCATCAATGCTCAATATGATCATATCTGAACTCCAGGTTTCTTCTTTCCAGTAAACAAGCTTCAGCTTCTGCACTGTGCCAACAATTCCACACCTGGGAAGCCGAGCTCCATACAGCAAAGCAAGCTGCTGATCCAACATCCGAGATAGATACTGCCTAGTAGCGCAGGTTCCCTCAGAGAATAGCTTACACCGAGACTTCCATAACAACCACAACACAATTGTTGAGACTAGCCTAAAAAAATTTCCTCGTTGGCCCGTTCCTATTAACCACCAACCGAGAATCATGGATTTTGGATTGCGGAAAGCCGAGGTAGGGATGATGAAATCAGCTCGACTAGTTGCATAGCGCCAAAGGTGGATTGACAACTCACAATCCAAAAATATATGATGAAAATAGTCGCTACCCTTAGAACAAGAGCATCTAGAAACCATATTAAACCCAAACTTCCACAAAATATCCTCCAATGGTAGAAACCTATTGAAGAACCGCCAAAGGAATAGGTGCAAATGCAGCGACATCTCCTTCATCCATAGCATCTTTCGAGTCATAAGCGAGACTGAATTATCTGAAAAGAGAGAGATTGCCGAAGCTAAAGAAAAATTACCCGAGTCCTCCATCTGCCATATCCATTGATCCGGGGCCGTCCTTAGTGTAGTCATAGGAAATTCTTGAATTACTTCACCCGGAATAATAGTACTAAGTGTTGCTACATTCCATCCTTGACTTGACAAGTGATCGGCAATTGTGCTATTCTTGAAAAATTCTGGGCCATGTGGAACACAACTTGCAATACTCCCAATCATTGATAATTTGTCATACCAAAACGAGCTTAGACCATCACGAATCAACATCATCATATGCCGTTCTGATATGTCTTTGACACCCACCAAGCGTTTCCAAACATAAGAGCAACCTAGTTGTACTTGCGCCATTGATACATGCGGCAGTCCTTGGCAATATCGGGCTCTCATGAACTCCGTCCATAACGAATGCGATGTGCGGAATCACCACCATAACTTTATAGAGTAACCCTTTCGGAATTGATCCAAAGTGACCAACCCAAGACCATTTGATTCAGTGCTTTGACAAATCCTTTTCCATGTCATCCAATGTCGACGCTTGTCTCCATTTGATATCCCCCATAAGAAATTTGCAAACATTCGTTCAATATTCACCAACACACTAGCGGGAGGATTCATAATTGATAGTATATGCACCGTCATTGAGAAGAGAACGTGTCTGATTAATATTAATCTGCCCGCCATGTCAAGAAACTTCATTTGCCAACCCTCTATTCGTGCCGCCAAGCTCTCGGTTAATCTTGTAAAATGTTCCACCTTTCCCCTACCTTTTATCAATGGGCAACCCAAGTATGTAATCGGAAAATCACCATGTATAAACCCTGTATGCTGTTGGATTCTGTGAGACTGTGCCTCGCCTGTTTTAGATGATGTGTAAAAAGCCGATTTCCCTACATTCACTCGCTGCCCCGACACCTATTCATATCTCTTCAACATCTCCACCAAATTACATACACTTCGCTGCCCTCCATTGAGAAAGATAATGATGTCATCCGCAAAACTTAGGTGGGATATATTTAGTGCCTTTCTTGGTAACGCATAAGGTATTATGTGACCCATACGAATTTCACGCTCCAAGTTTCTTGATAGAACCTCCGCTGCCAAAATAAACAATAAAGGTGATATAGGATCACCTTGTTTCACACCTCTCCCAGCTTTAAAATAACCATGTGGCACTCCATTTATAAGGATAGAAAACCAATTGGAAGTAAGTAAATTTTTTACCAAATGAAGAGCATGTGCCGAGAATCCAAATTTCCGCAAGACCTTGATTAAATATGAATGTGAGACCCGGTCAAAGGCTTTCATCATATCCAATTTGATTATCAAATTACCACCCCAAATCCGACGATCCAAGTGCTGAACCATTTATTGCGCCAGTAAGACGTTGTCGGAAATAAGACGTCCTTTGACAAATCCCGATTGATTAGGAGAGGTAAGTTTTGGCAGAAGTGAAGACAAACGATTGGCAAGCACCTTCGAGATAATCTTGCTAGCAAAAGAGCAAAGGGATATCGGCCTAAAGTCTTGAAAAGTTGCTGGATTCGGAATTTTTGGAATGAGGATAATCAAGGAGCTAGCCATGGACTTTGGTTGTGGAAGACCTGCCCAAAAATCCCGAACCGAGTTCAAAACATCTTGACCAACAATAGACCAACAAGCTTGAAAGAAATAACCAGAAAACCCATGCGGCCCCGAGGCACTGTTTTTCCCAAGAGAAAATGCCGCAAGTTTTGTTTCATCTAGACCCGGCAAACAACTCAAATTGCGATTATCCTCTTCAGTTATGAGGTCGGGTAGAACATCTAGCATGGAATCATCAATGTTCATATCCAAATCCTCCGCAAATAGTTGATCATAGTAAGTTGCACCGGCTTGCCCAATTTGTGCCTGATCCGTGAGCAAAGTCCCCGAGTCATCCTGAATACTTAGAATTCTTAGTTGCCTTCTACGATTGGAGCATATGGAGTGAAAATACTTGGTGTTTGCATTACCCTCCTTCAACCATTTTACACGTGAACGTTGTTTCCAAAAAATTTCCTCCAACAATAGGACGGCAGTGTACTCCCCTTGCGCCTCCTTTAACAAATTGTTCAATTCACCACTTGGATTTGCATCATATGCAATTTCCGCTTCACTGACTTTCAACTCCGCTTGAGCCAAGTTCCTATGTATATTTCCAAATACATCCTTGTTCCAAACTTGCAAAACCTTCTTCAATTGTTTTAATTTCTCCATTAATACATACATACCATTTCCTGCGACTTCCTGTGACCAGCTATCGGAAACCAAAGCCATGAAGGATGAATGACGAGTCCACATGCTTTGAAATCTGAAGGCCGATGTGCTACGTTGATGCAAGAGGCTTAAATGAACAAGTAATGGGAAATGATCTGATAAAGAACGGTGAAGATGATCAACCTTTGTTACCTGGAAAAAATCGTTCCATTTGGTATTGACAAGAACTCTATCAAGGCGCCTTAACAAAGGCGGATTAGAGCTGCGAGACCATGTATACGGGCTGCCACAGTAACCCACATCCATCAAACTACAATTATTAATCACGTCATTGAATTCCAACATAGGTAAGGCAGCGGGTATTGATCCCAGACTTTCCTCAAGTTTTGAAACAACGTTAAAATCTCCACCTACAACCCACGGATCATCCAAACTGCCTGCAAAAGAAGATAACTCACGCCACAAATCCCTACGCTGCGTATATTGACACCGGGCATACACAAAAGAACCATAAACTATTGCCCCCGCAAAGTTATTAATTTTAATATGAACAACTTGTTCATGATCTCCAACAACCAACAAATCCAAAGTTCCATCCCACAACAACCAAATTTTGCTTGACACATTACCATAAGCATGATCAAATCCTAACTTAGCAGACAAAATAGGTAGTTCGGAAAGTTGTAGCATGGGTTCAATTAAGACAAACAAGTTTAAATGATAATCTCGTTTAAGTTGTTTAACACGAGCCAACGATTCATCGTTACCAAATCCTCTAATATTCTAGATTGTAAAATCCATTAAACATTAGGGAAAACGTAAAAGCTTAGTAACTTACTTAACAAAAAGGCCGATGGCCCTTTTGCGCAATCCGAACAGATTTCCGCACATCACCGTCGCTGGGTTGTTGCTTCTTTTTGTTATTCCTGGGTTTCGGCCCGACTGAGACCTCAACCAAATTTCCCAAGTCCAATGCCACTCTCTCAATGTCCATAGCCTTTCTGGCAGCCGCTTGAGCAGCCTGTTTTTCTCTAGCTCTATCCAAACGAGCCCCAAGCCTAGTGGAAAATTCCAAGAAGTCTTTCCAGCCCTCTCTCGGAATCACATGGGTTTTTGGCCATGTAGCCGATTGAGCCATTTTTGGAAATTCCAATGGCTGCACCATTGAAACATTTACTTCCCAATCATCCTTACTGCCCAACCCAATGCCTTTTGGTCGTTTTGGAGGGACGTTGGAGTCATCTTGAACTCGTAGCGGATTAACCGGTGTAGTCAAAACCACAAGCGAAGGTGCCATCCCCTGTTCTTGCACCGTGAGTGCTGCCGGAGTCATGACCCGAACCGGATCAGTGGTCGACCCAGCAGGCGTGACAGACCCTTGCTCATGTCCCTCTAGGTCTGGAGAGTTCACCCGAACCGAGTCAGATTTTGACCCACCCGGAGTTGCAGACCCGATTACTTGCTGATTCGAAATCCTAGCCGTGGCCTCAGCTGTACCACCACTCTCAATCAGCTTCTTTGGATCACCAACGATCTTCCCGGACTGTAATTTCCTCGGCGTTACAGCCGGTGGTAATACTTGCATGACCATTTTGAGGAGTACGTCAATTTTTGTGACGTCAGCCCTCATGTGATCAACAATTCGACATTCAGAAATTCCGTGACCAATCTTCTTAGACACGATGTTAGTAGTACATCTTTGAATATTGCCAACTGTTTGAGTGTTGTGAGGCCGCAACTAAAGAGAACTGAGTTTTTCTTTGAACACATTAACGAGACAAGATTGGGACAAATGACCATAAATGTGGAAACCCTAAATGTTGTCTTGATAGCTTTTAAATATGTTGTTAACAATGTACGTGTCAAATCCAAGGTTCATATTCAAGGTTTCAGTCCATTTTTTCCTATTGGGAATTAAGGTTGATAACTTAGGTAGTGGTTCAAACCGGACGCTACAGTCATCGAGAGAAGATTAACGTTAATCCATAATAGTTATTTACTGTGGATTTGTGGGGACTGTTGAAAGTGACTACTATGAGGCTCAAAACCTTGGTGTCAAAAAAGAAGAAGTTTGAAACAACAATTGAGCATCCTTCTTGGTATTAGCCGAAATAACTTTGGTAGAAGCCACTTATTTGGTGGGGATTCATAGTCAATTAGTTTAGAAGTTTGATTTCTAATTGTGAGAATTCTTGCTTTAAACTTGAATAAGTTAAAGAAACACTTTTTGTAAAAGTCTCTATGTTTAGATTTTGTACGACATTTCATAGTGACGGTTATAGTAATTGTTGTTCATACCTTCGGTTTGATGTTGGTTAGCAACATTTACAGTAAGTTATGTAATAAATTGTTATTTGTTGTGACTCATATAACGACATTTATTTACTATGTCGTTAGATCATGCGATTATTCAGACAACATCGCAATATTAGAATTTTATAGGACGTTTTATAGCGTCGATTATGATAATTTTTGATAAAATCGAAATTTTGATGTTAGTTAGTGGCACGTACATTTAATGTTGTTATAAATTGTTACTTTTGCGACTCATATAGCGACATTTATATACAAAATCGTTAAATCATGTGACATTTCATATAACTGTCACAATGTTTGGTTTTTATAGGACGTTTCATCACGAAGGTTATAGTAATTTTTTGTTCTTACCGACAATTTGATATTAATTAGTGACATTTACATTAAATGTTACTTTTGCTACTCATATAGCGACATTTATATAATATGTCGTTAGATCTTGTGACATTTTTAGACAAACAAAAATACCTAGATTATGTTTCTAAAATATATTTTTTAAAGAAAAATTAAAAACATTTAATTATTAAAATTTTAAAATGTGTGTATTAATATTTATATGATTCATAAAAAAATAAAAAACACAAAGAGAAATTAAAATATGTAAAGGTAAACATAAAAAATTCCATAATAATTAATATAATATGAGGAGAAACAAATAACAAATGATCATTTAGCTCAGCGGCCCATTGCACGACATAATGCAGGATGTTGCGGGTTCAATTCTCATCTTTTTTAGTTGGGAGAAACCATATTATACATTATTCAAAGGTTGCTAGACTCGATGACTCGGCTCGGTTCGACTCCGGCTCCGATTATTCAAAGGTGGTTTGACTCGACGACTCGACTTGTCTAGGCTCCGACTCCGACTTGGCTCGGCTCAGCTAGCCTTGTTTAAAAATTTACAAATGTCAGAATAGATATCTTGTTGCGACTGTTTAAAAACGTCGAAATAACTATTCACGATATTTTCAAACATCGAAATAGGCGACTTGTTGCGATTATTTACTAATGTCGGCAAAAATACATTTTAATACACTTTAAAATGACACACCAAACATTGTAATAGATAGGTATCGACGATTGTGACAAATATCGTAAAAAACCAGAACGACAAAGGCAAATGCGACGTTTACGCGACATTTGTAATAAATGTTGGTATAAATCTATATTGACGTTTCTTTCCTAAGAGACCCATTAGAGATCGCAGGTGTAAAAAAAACTTTGGCTTTTCAGTTACGGGGAAATTAAAAGGCGTCGTTTACGAGGCTCAGTTTGACTAATAGGAGAGGAATATCTAAACGGCGTTTTATTTTTTCAGTCTCTAAACATATACTTATTAGAGACTGGTTTTCTCCCATTATATACTCTTCGTCTCTGCCATTCCTCATTTCTTCACCATTCCTCATCTTCATCAAAGCCCTCTCATCTTCTCTCCCACTTTTTACTCATCTCCTAAAAAATATCTATTGAAATATGGATTCATAAATACAAAAAGTTTGGTAAAGTTGAACTTATATGTAATAGAGAGGTTAGATTTAGAGGATCCTACCACCAAGACACCACTATCTCTGAACTACCCGGGTTCAAACACTTGTATATTTTGATACATTGTTAGAAGATGATGAAAGTCGACTGCTGCAGTCTGCTGTCGAATGTAAGTTTATTCACCTCTGCATATTCCTCCATGGCTGGTAGAAAATTTCGAAGTTGGTGAACATGTTGATGTCTTTACAAGAGACGGTTGGTGGTTCGGCAAGGTTAAGGAGCGAACTGCTAACGAAAAGTACATTGTTATCTTCCTCGACTATCCAAATCAAGATGTCAACTATATCAGGCCAAATTGAGAGAGCATCTAGACTTTGTTTGGATGAATGGGCATTAGATATTTAAAAAACACTACTAATGATATTTAATCATGTCTTTAAGGTTTGAGTTTTTAATCGTTTTATGTTTCTTTATTTTTAGGGTTTTTGGTGTTTTTTCTGTTTCTAGTTTGATTACTTGAATTACATTTTGTAAAAGCAATCAAGCATATGTACTAGCTTGATTTATGAATAAATTTCAGTTTGCATTAAGTAATGGTTTTATTTGAAGTGGTTAGAGACCGGTTAAAATTAAACAAGTGTTTTTTTTTTATGTTCATGTTTGACAGATTTTCAAACGAAGATATTTGAGAGATTTCTAAAAACCTTATTTGCCCGATTCCCCCACATTCTCTCTTAAATTCCCATAGCCCATCACCTCTCCCCCCCCCATCTGCAATTTCCACCCTTTTATCTCCTTGATTCCACCTCCAATCTCCTTCTCCTTCTCCATAATCCTCTCCAATCTCCTTCCTCTTATCCACACTCACCACCAATCTCCTTACATTTCTACAAAATCACCACCACTTTGAATAACCACTTTCAACTTTAGAAACTCAATACCAACTCATTCTCAACTTATTCCCAACTCAAACTAAACTTTAGCAACTCAATCACAAATTTTGCAACTCAATCCTATCTAAATCCACACTCATGAAAATAAAATACAAATGAAGTGATGATTCTATCATTCCTGAAGCGATGCTTCTATCGCTTCACGCGTAAAGTTATCTAATGTCAGGATCTGCAGAAGGGCAGATGGTGGAGTAGGGTCTTGGGATGAGTTACTCAACCTATATAGGTATCCATGAGCCTGTTTCCTGAGAGTTTTGAGAGTTCGACTCAAGAGGCTTAAGCCGAATATGCCTGATCGGGGTAGGGCAGACAGTAGCTAAAGGCGGCGTAAGGGTTTCTTCCTAAACCTCTCAGCTTCTGAGAGTTCTATCATTGGGATTCAAGGTGAGAAACTATGGAGAAATGCGTTGTAATCTTCTATTTATTTAATCGATAGTTTGTAGGATAGTGTTACTTTTTAACATCCTTTTATCTCTTCTATTCTTTGCTTTTTTCACTTCAGAGTTGAAATATTTTATTTTTATAGATTAAGTGCATGATTATGAAGCAAGAATTGTGAATTTTCATTCCTTTAACTTTTCCCTTCATAATTGAAGTTTATATGTTTTTTTTTATAGATTAGGTGCTTGATTATGAAGTAAGAACCTTTAGTTTACCTCCATTTCATTATTATTATTTGTTCTTTTTTTATTTTCTGTCACTAGATAAAGGAAAACTGTTAGAGGCTGAAATAATAAAGAGTAATATGATTGTATTAGATTTGAATGGTTTTATAGTCTTGGACATAAAGTAATGAAGGGAATGTATTCATATTATCGACCACATGTAATTCTATCTTTGATACATGTAGGCGACCTTAATTACTTTGGATTTATACTATTGTTGTTATATTTTGTTAATCACGTAAAATTGTGTCCCCAGTGGTCCTTAGGCTAGTATGTATATATATATATATATATATATATATATATATATATATATATATATATATATATATATATAAAATAATAATAATACTACAAGACGCAGGGGAAAGAAGGGGGATCGGTCTCTCAAGATTTTAAAAATGTTGTATTTTCCTCTTTTAAATGTTTAATTTTCAGAGAAGTAATTAAAAAATAAAGTTCTTGGTTCATCCATAGGTGAAAGGAATCATTTGACCACCGTAGATGAATAAGAAAATGTACCTTGCGATCCATGAAGTTTCCACGGCCTAATCCACTTGGTTATAGGGTAAAGATTGTGACCTTTCAAATATATGACTAAATTAAATAATTAAAAATTATAGATGTGGTTGACCTTCTTTTTTTTTTTGGGTAAGTTGTGGTTGACCTTTTCAGTCTTTAATAAATATGACTTTTCCCTTCTAAATTCATATAGTAGAACTTTTAGTGGAATTAAAAAATTTATCTAATTTATTTTCACAGTCACTAATATATTTGTTTTCTTTAAGTCTATGAAAATTTACTGAACTATTAATTTTATATATTCTTCCCTTTATTGATCTTTATTTTCCAGCAATGGTTATTTTTCAATACTAACAGTTAGTGGTTTTTTTTCAAGAAGTTAAATTTTCTTTATAGTACTTTGAGTGTTCTAACAATATAACAAAACAATCAAATTATAGTAACCAATATAATAAGTTCGTAAAATCGTAACTCGGATCGTAAGATGGTAGAATCGTAACTCGGATCGTACATCCTACTTAATTTAAAAAATTATTTGAAAATATATACGTACTCTTAGAAAAACATTTCAATCACAAATTTAAAGTGTCTTAAAGAAAAAAAGATAATCAAATACTCAAAGCAAATCATTCAAGTTATTAGCATGTTTATTAATTATAAAGATAAAAGTAAAAATATCATGTACTAAAATTAAACATGTTTATTAAATTTAATTTGAAGTTAACAAAATTAAATAAAGGCAATGTAAAAAGATTCTGTAAAATTAGGTGAGATTATTGTAAAACAACTAAATTTTTCAAAGAAATTGTGAGAATTGAAACAGTCGATCACCAAATACTTTCCATATCAATTCACAAAATGAAAGCGAAGAAGGAATGAGGAGATATTTATTGGAAGTAGGGATAGCAATATACCAATTGAAACTATTGTTCCCAGTCTAACCAAAATAATAATAATAGTAAAAATAAATGAAATTAATTAATTAAAAAATAATCTAGCAATAACAAGAAGCGAGATATAATTTGAAAGAAAAAAATTTACTTGTTGCTGAAACATAATTCAAATAACGAAACTTTATTTTTAATGACTAAGTATTCAGCAAAAAAAGTCTGTCAGAGTTAATTTAATTGGTAAAATGTGCGTAATTTCTATTTTTAATTAAGATTCAAATATCTCCTGAGATAAATAAATTTGTATACATCATCAAGTATCAGTTCTGAGTATAAGAAATGATAAAAAAAAAATAGAAAATATAAAGTGTTTCAGCAAAATAAAATAAAATGACTTTAGTTTTGAGTGACTCGTGGGATCGTACTGAATATACGTTCCTGAGTCAGATCCTACGAGTTTACTCCGATCGTACCGGATTACCGATTTTACATAGGATCTAACTCAGAAGACCTCTTAAAACTTGAAGGATCATACGATCCTACGAGTCAACTCACGAGTTTGACTGCCATGATAATGACATTTATTTATACACACACACACAATGATAACTTTTAAAATATATATAATCCCTAATACTAATTCAAAATTTAACTAATTCTGTGCATGTTGACAAAATCTAAACAGAGAATTCAATCAAATAAAGCAGCTACGTGCAGGGGAACGCGTTTGGCTTATGGCTCATCATGAGCTGCATGTCCATACAATACTATAAAAGGCAGCTGAACTAAGCAATTACAAACATCTACGCTACAACATTTTTTAAACAAGGAATCCATGATGTTCCTATTTTCCGTGTTTCTCTTTGCTGCCTTCATGCAAAGCAAGGCACAATTATCACCAACATTTTACGACAACACTTGCCCGAATGCGCTTATTCGACAAGCAGTTTCTCGTACTTCTATTCGACAAGCAGTTTCTCGTGAGCGTCGCATGACAGGATCACTTATTCGGTTACATTTTCATGACTGCTTTGTTCAGGTTGGTTGATATATATGTGCAATAAATGTGTACCCTGTTTGAGGTTAGGTGCAAGAGGTCATTAGTAAATTTTAATGGTTGAATGTACAGGGTTGTGATGCATCAATCTTACTAGAAGAGACGCCTTCAATTGAAAGTGATAAAGTGCATTACCAAATGCCGGTTCTGCAAGAGGTTATAATGTCATAGAGGCTGCGAAAAGTCAGGTGGAAAGAATATGCCCCGGAGTTGTTTCTTGTTTGGATATTCTTGCTGTTGCGGCAAGAGATGCTTCAGTTGCTGTAAGTGTATTCTGACTGTTATAGTATAAATTACCTTCAGAAGTTATAATACATTATGCTTAATGAGAATTCTACGAATTTAATTAGGTTGGTGGCATAGCCGGATCTATGCACGGCAAACTGGGGCAATTGCACCACCATAAATTTTTTTTTTTGCCTTTTTTATTGCCCTCCAAGAATTTTATCAGTTTCGCCCCCCAGATTTGCACCACCAGATTTCGACTCCTGCGTCCGCCTATGGTTGGTGGTCCATCATGGCAAGTGAAGCTTGGAAGAAGGGATTCCATCACTGCCAATCGTGCTCGAACAAATACTGATCTTCCAGCTTTCTTCGCGAACCTTGATGTTCTTCTGAAACAGTTTAGTGACAAGGGCCTTAAAGTGAGGGACATGGTTGCACTTTCTGGTAATGACCATGGAAATATCTGATATTCCTCCATTTTCTATTTTTCCTTTTCTTAATTTGTTATTGGCTAATTAATATTAGTATATCTAATTAATAACTAATTATATGCAGGGGCTCACACTTTAGGTCAAGCACAATGTGCTACCTTTCGCGATAGAATATATAGCAATGGAACTGACATCGATGCTGGCTTTGCTAGCACTAAAAGACTTTGTTGCCCTGGAAATGTTGGGGATGGGGACGGAAATTTGGCATCACTTGACATGGTCACACCAAATTCATTCGATAACAATTACTTCAGAAGTCTAATGCAAAGGAAAGGTCTTCTGCACTTGGATCAAATACTTTTCAGTGGAGGATCAACCGATAGCATTGTCGCTGATTATAGCAACGGTAGCAATGGTAATAGACTATTTCTGTCAGATTTTGCTGCTTCGATGATCAAAATGGGAAATATTGAACCCCTCACTGGTTAAAATGGAATCATAAGACGGGTTTGCAGTGCGGTGAACTAGCTAGATCCAATTCACATTTCTTAATCAACATGATTGGAGTATTCATACAAAAAAACACTTCATTCTTTGATTCATGTACCAAATTCAAATGTGTATATCCACATTCTTTGATTATTTCTTGTATTTTATTATTTGTTTAATTTTTTTACTGTATATTTTATTCTTTAATTCTTTTACATTGGGAGACATATAAAAATATAGTAAATATTTTATTCTAAAATAAGTTTGAGGAGCCAACATCAATATTGTCCTATTTGTTCTAAAATGATTATTTGATCTTATTTACTGACAACAAATTCTATATGAATCTGACATGCTCTTCTCTGTTATTCATTGTGCAAACTGTATTAATACTGCATATATATAACGCACTTCACATACAATATCAATAATAGTACCATCGTTATTCAGTTTGTAAAGGAATTGGAGTGGTTTTGGAATGATTTTGAAGCTCCGAGAACCCTAAGTTGGGACCTCAAATACCACTAATGAAGACAGCCTCAAACCCTCTTATGAACATAGCTGAACCCAATTGGACTAAATATTTACCTAAACCGTAATTAATCTTTCAGTCGAAGATCTATCCGCTGGGGCTTTATGAGTAGTTTATATAATCGAGGGACTAGCAAGAATAAGTTTTTAAGTTAAGGAATTCTTTTTTCAATACCAAATGAATTGGAAATACCGTAAAAAATTTGACCGACTTGTTTTGTAAATTTGGCAAATTGACTGATTTTTAAAAAAAAAATGGAGTGAAGCATTCAGGAATGGACTTTTTCCTTATAAAAAGTAGGTTATATGTTGTTCCACCTGTCCGGGTTTTAGATTATGACAGGCCACCTAATTTGATTGTTACAGTATGTTACACTGGCGCGCTTCTGGACAACCAGATTTTCTAGTACAGTTTTTACATCTTTTAATATACTAATTTAATTATTAGATTACTTCAAGTCAATTAAATCCTGATAGAAGTTATTTAGTACATTACACAATATATTAAAGAAGAGTATAGTCGTTTGACACTTGTGCCTTTGAGCATGATTTTGGCATTTGTTAATGAGAGCTCTGAACTTTGGTTCAGACAAAAAATCTTCGTTGTGGCATTAATGTCAATGGGCACGGTTTCACAAATAAACTTAGGGCAATTGTTTACCTTCAAACAAAAATCAATCAAATGAGAAAGCGCGCTAATGTCCTACATGTTCTTCCCAAAACAAATTGAAGATGTATGACACCCCCTAGGATTATTAGGTCATAAGAATAAATATTCTTATTATTAGATTATTACAGGGATTGTTAAAGAGAGTATTACAGAGGATTCGAATCGATTATCATTCTGTATCTTTTGTAACACTTCATGTACCACTCTTTGTAACATTCCTAATTAATTCACAAATATCAAAATTTCACCCCTAAGGTTATTAGTTAGAGTTCAGATTAAAGGAATAAATGTATGTTTTCCCATCTTTAGGTTTGTTGTGACATACACAGTTTTGTCTTGCGATTGAAGTAAGTATCAGAATCAACTAATATTCTCAAATACCACTAATGAAGACAGCCTCAAACTCCCTTATGAATAGATCCGAACCCGATTGGACTAAATATTTACCTAAGCCGTAATTAATCTTTCAGTCGAAGATCTGTCCGCTGGGGCTTTATGAGTAGTTTATATAATCGAGGGACTAGCAAGAATAAGTTTTTACGTTAAGGAATTCTTTTTTCAATACCAAAAGTATTGGAAATACCGTATTTATGTTTTGTGTTGACAAGGAGACTCTTAAGAGGCAGTAGATGGAGGATGTGATGTCTAGGACGAAATAAAACTGATACACTTGGTTGCTAGATTTGGCAGAAGATTTCGTAACAAAAAGAAAAAAAGAAAAGGAAAATTGAACATTTTGCAATTGTTTTTAATCAGGGCAAGCGATGCAATTATACTTCTGGTCCAGTGCAAAAGTGGTCGGGTAAA
The DNA here is from genome assembly GCA_026122235.1 of Vinca minor. Lineage (NCBI taxonomy): Eukaryota > Viridiplantae > Streptophyta > Magnoliopsida > Gentianales > Apocynaceae > Vinca > Vinca minor. The sequence goes on from JAOCZM010000232.1 coordinate 1,742,886, forward strand.
AATCGCTTGTACCCCTTAAATTTTTTATTTTGTTTTTGTATTATGACCCGCAGACAAAAATGGAAACACATAAGAAATGGTCATATAATAAGATCAATATTTTATCGCTAAATGGTCTTTCAGGTAAATTGCAAATTGATAAAACAATCGGTCCACTTGTTGTCTCATCTGCCTCATCATTTCGCCCAAAGAGTGTAACTCGTGTTTTAACGTGAGGTTCGAAGTAATAGCTAAAGAATGTGCCAGCTTCTTTGTGAGACCCACACTTAAGCTTTTATAATAATAATAATAATATTAGTAGAAAGAAATAAATAAAATAAATATAGGACTTGTATTGCAAATTTTAATATTGCAAATTTTAATAGTTGAGGGATGGAAATTGTAAATAGTACATGTGGGGGTGAGTCATATGAACACTTGTTAAAAATTTGGGGTGTTTTCTACACCTCCTGCTTCCATCAACTTAACCCATCGTCTTCTTCATTTTTTTTTTCTTTCTGTAATTTCCTCCCCTGCCTCTGCTTGCTCTCGGATTCTCCGTCATCCTTCATCTTTTTCTCTCAATTCATCAATCAATCTTGTTCCAAAAATCAAGTATTTCACTTTTACATAATCTTCAAAGTTCTATATTTTAATTTTTGGTAAGTAAAAGTTAGTAATTTTATTTGAGTTTCTAATATTATTTGCATTTCATGTTTAAATTGTTGTTTTCTATTTAATTTGGTAAAGTATATGGTTAAAGGAGTGAATGATGGTTAGGAAATTAAAAATTGTGAAGGGCTTCATCTCTGTTTCGGCCTTCTCTTTTTTGCCTGTGTCTGTTTTCTGTTTTCTGTTTCTGATTCTTTCTGTTTTCTATTTCTGCTTGTTTCTGTGTTCTGTTTGTTTTCTTGCTTCTGTTTTCTTGTTTCTGTTTTCTTTTATTGTTTCCATGCTTCTGTTTTGATTAGCATTTTTGGAAGAAGAAGGTTAAAAGGAATGTATTTCTGGTTTCTTGGTTTAGCATTGAAGGTTGAAGGTTGAAGGTCTTGGAATATCTTAAGGGTGGTTGTCCCTCTACGCTTCTCCAATGATCATTAGTTAGCCATGAAATTGGAATATCTTAAGGGTGGTTGAAGGTCTTGGAAATCAATATTTGATCCGGACTGCTCTTCAATCTATATGTTGTACTTCTTATTTTCTGATTCTTTTACTAGTTATGGGACAATAGTTCTAAATTTGGGCCGATTCTAGGTGAATTTAATCTTGATAAAATTGTAAAAGCTAGCAATATGAGTCCTTGTTTTCTCTGTTTTCAGTTTTAACTGCTGCTTCTCTTTGATGAGCATATTTTTAAAAGAAGAATGGTTAATATGGATGTATTCCTATTTTTGAATGTAAGTTTGTGAATGAGTATATGTTTTTGCTTATCCTAGGCTTGCTCGATAAAAGTATTGACACTTTAATTGGAATTTTTGCTTGAATGTAAATGTAGGTGTTCTTTGTTTTTAGAGAATTTAGTCTATGGAAGGGGATTCTAAGAAGTTTTGAGTAGAAGATTTACAAGACACTTTAAGTATAAGGAAGAGTTAGATTGTGACAAGAATGTTTAAGGCCAAGGAGATAATTTCTCAAATGCTTGTAAACTAATGTTTAAAGTATTTTAATCATTATCTAATCTCCAAGAACTCTCGAAAAAAAAGGATGTTGAATATGTAGTATGGTTCTTGTTCTAGTTATTGTTTTGGAAAGAACATATAAAGGGCAATCTTATAGCTAAAGGTTAGATTATTGGTTCATAGTTAAGGAAAGAATGTTTTTCTTAGACCATACGAATATACTTCCATTTAGAGATTAGAATTTGAAACTTACATTGCCTTTTTTTCTTTGAGGAGCAATGTTGATCATGTTAACATATTGAGATGGTATATCATATGTTGAATTTTGTTCGTCAATTGACTAGTTAATTTAATTCGCTAATTGTATGAGTACATAAGTAGGATTGCATGTAAGATAGAATGATAGTGAAATGCTTGACATACTCGTTGGTCGTCATCAAAGTAATTTTGTTTGGTGAATTTTATTCTGTGATAGGAGCCGGATCAGAATATCCCGATAATTCTTAAGGCATTAGGAGTTTTAAACTTTGTAAGGTGGGTTCCTCTTTTTCTTAAACTTTTTAAATTGGTATTTCGGAGCCTGTGAGTTATAAATTTCTCTTAAATTGTTTGAATTGGAATTTAGGAACCTGTGAGTTCCAAATATATTTCTATATTGAATTTAGAATTGCTTTCGTATAGCCATATACAGATATTGATCGTTCTTGCATGTTTTTATAAAGTTTCATACATTCTGTATAGGCCCAGGCCGGGTGTCGATTTAATATTGAGAATTATCATTACAAATAAAACCCCTAGCCGACCAGATGTTACTAATGGAATTAGCGGATATTGTTGCTATTCTGAAATACTCTAAAACACACTATTCTTGTGGGCCCCAAGGCTGTTGATGTCTTACGCCATTGTCGGGAAACCAAGGGCTAACGACCTTTGGCGTATAGCTCTGCAGTACTAATTGAGGTTGGCCGATTCTGGGTTAGGAGGTTTAACCCAGGATGGTCAGATCTAGGTGAATACAGGTCTAGTAGGTACCCTACCCTGTGATTCACCCGCTGGATTTCTGGTGAATAAGGTAGCAAATCGCGCGTATCTGGTGTTCGGTTGGTATCTGGTTTTTTTGTACCTGGCTTTCTTAACATCTGGTTTTCTATTAGCTGAAGCAATTATTATTATTTCATATACATAAAAGAAAGAAAATACATGATTTACAAACATTGCATGTTAGAACTTTTACATTACATATACACTGTTGCACACACACAGAACTCTCTAAGCATTTGCTTACACGTTTTCTTTCAAACTGCATCTTAAAATGCAGGTGTGGAGTGCACTATAAAGCTTGAATGAAATTTTTTTTGTCGAACCTGGAGTACATGTTCTGATCCCTAGTGGTTATAGATTTGCCGTTTTGTTTTGGATTAATGTAAATTATGTATTTTGGTAGTTCCAATGTATTGTATCAACTAATACTGTTAAACAGGTTTTATTAAATATATTTTGAGGATGTATAGTTTATAGATGTGGATATTATATTTATAAACGGTCTAGTCTTTTAAGCATTTTATACAGAAATGTTACTTTATGTTACTGCCGAGAGGTAGGTAGATGCCCTATTCAGCCCCAGTTGTACCTAGGGGTGGAATTGGGGGCGTCACAGATGGTATCAGAGCCTAAGTTTAATGACCGATGATATTATTCTTCGTTGAGAATTAAGAGTTGGGAATATGTGGGATGTTTTGTGACTTTTATGAATAACTATTATTTATCGTATTCTTTTATTCATATATAACTAATGATTTGATTTGTTATGTTGTAGGATGACGAGTAAAAAGGGAAAAGAGATTGTATCCGAAAGTTCATCCGTTCTTCCTCAGCGAAGGAGGTCTGTGAATAATAATGAACTCGTAGAGTCATCTTCGGATAGAAACCCACCATTATCACCTCCCAAAGTGGATAGTCCAAAACCAGCCGTTTTGGCACTTCCGGCCGTTGTAACTACTACAGATAACGAGTATGTGGAGTTGGAAGATCCAAAATCTCCCACTCCCAGCCCCGTTAGAGCCCCTGGCCCCGTTCAATGTGGAAAATGTGATCGCGCCAATTTTTGGATAGATCGACTTCAAGATGCTAAGGAACAACTTGAACTTGATAATCGATATTATCATTATTATAATGAGGAGTTAGCAGAGAATTCGGACGCCAGTAAGAGAGAAGTAGCGGAGCTGAAAAATACTCTAGAAAATAGAGACCAAAAGGCACGCCATGATGCATATTGGCATCGGGCATGGGACGTGGAAATGGAGTTTCTTTGTGTGGAGGCGATGGCGAAAATTGATGAGTTAAGGAGGAGTGCTCGATGGTGGGCTGACTCCTCTTCAAGATCTGCTGGACCTGCCCCTTAGTATAAGTGTATCAGGCTGTTTGTGAGATATTCGAACAGTTAGTGTTTTAGGTTATGGTTCGAGTAAAGGATGAATGTGTATATAAGAATCATCATAGCGTATGTATATAGTGTTTAATGTTGATAAGTGTGACTTTTATTTATTTTATTTTATTTTTCTCGTTTTGTAAACAATATGTAATTCATGTATATAAATGTAAATTAGCGTGGATTGTATTATAAACAAATTTCTCTTGTGAACTTTTCTAGTTGCTATTGATAATATGAACTGTTCTAGTTGCTATTGATCATATGAACTGTTCTAGTTGCTATTGATAATATGAACTGTTGCATGATATATTTATTATTTACTTAATTTTAGGAGTAGCATGACATATGCTTTAAATTATAATTTTCTTGAAATGTATAGATGGCTCCTAAAACTAGGAGGGGTCGTCCTCGTAAACCAGCTAGTGAAGCAGGGTCTCGTACAAATAACCCTGAAGAACCACATTCACAGGAAACAATGCATGAATATGTTCCTCCTCAGGGTGACAAAAACATGATGCTAGAGCTATAAATAGAACGACTGATTTACTTGAAATGACTTTGGAACATCGTCAACCAGGTAGAACAAGAGTACAAGAGGAAGACGAGGCGTTGGAACGCTTCTTAAACTTTCGACCTCCTGAGTTTTATGGTGAAGCTGAACAGGAAATTAAGGCTGAACTTTTCCTTGAATACCTGGAAGATATCTATCAGACTTTGCGATATACTGATGAACGAAAATTAACATTTGCAGCTTTTAGCCTTCGGGGAGCAGCAAAAGACTGGTGGTTAAGAATGCAGGAACCTCGGGAACGTGATAATAAAGTTTGGAGCTGGTTTGACTTTCAAGAAGAATTTAAGAAGGAATTCATACCAAGATGGATTAGAGAGCAACGCGAAGATGAATTCCAAAACCTTCGTCAAGGAATGATGACGGTAAATCAATATGTCTCTAAGTTTAATCGGCTATCAAAGTATTGTCAGCGTCTTATCAACACAGACGAGACTAAGACCCGACAATTCACTAAAGGACTCCGACCTGAGCTACAAAGAGCTTTGGCACCACTACCCCCTATGAATTTTGGAGCAGTCATTGCGTCGACTACACGAAATGAGATAAGTGATAAGGTAATATCTGCACAACGACAAATTCAAGCAACAACTAGCCGATATCTGAAATGGGGGATTAATAGCCCGTCTATAAACTAAGTTGGAGGCCAAAAGAGAGGTAAATATTTTCAGCCACAACAAGGGTCGAACAGTCAATCTTGGAACTATTGTGGAAAAGAGGGGCACAGGTACGATACATGTCGCAGAAGGTTGAATTTGTGCCTAATATGTGGAAGCTCCGGGCATACCACTATTCAATGCCCAAACCCAAGGAATCGTTTCCAAAATAATCCAAACTCTGGAAAAGTAAATACAAGACCTGTTGGAGCCCGAGCAGCACTTGAAAAAAAGGCGGGAAGATCACAAGTGAAGGCACGCGTGTTTGCCTTGGATGGAGAAAAGATGATAGACGATGCAAACGTAGTGGAAGGTACGTTAACTATATTTTCACAAGTGGCACGAGTATTAATAGATCCTGGTTCTTCGCACTCATTTGTTGCACCTCATTTTATTCAATATTTGAATTGCATACCTGTTAAGCTTCCCTATAAATTGTTGGTTAGTTCGCCCATGGGAAATAGTGAGATTGCAGAAATGGTATACGTTAGTTGTGATATTATTGTTGGGAAAACTACCTTGGAGGGAGATCTTATCACTTTACCTTTTAAAGGACACTACAAGAAAACAGTTAAATAGCGACCGAAGTTAGCGAAAGAAAATTTCGGTCACAAATTTAACGACGGAATACCGACCGAATAGAAACTGAAAACACATCGGTCGTTATTCCGTCGCCCATCCGTCGGCCCTATCGGTCCCGTTGACTAAATTGAAATGCCGTCGTTTTGTTCACCATTAACGACCGAATACCGACGGATATTAACGACCGTTTACCGACGGAATATATATAACGACCCAATATCGACGGTAGTTAATGACCGAATCCAGACGGAAAACATAACGGTGTTTATTATTATAGTAATAAATGAATGACACAAAACGACGTCGTTTTATGTATGTTAACGACCGACTACCGACGGAAAGTAACGACGGATTACCGATCGATCTTAGGGACGGAATAGCAACGGACATAGGGTTAGGGTTGGGCGACCGAATAGCGACGGAATGTGCCAAAGCCGTCGCTATTCGGTCGCTATTATTTTCCCGGATTCCTTTTTTTTAAAATAGTGGGGTTTTTAAGGATATAGTGAAACATTTTGCCTAATAGTAACTAAAATAGGCAAAATGTTTCAATATACCTTTAAAAACCCCGCTATTTTAAAAAAACGAATCGGGAAATATAGCGACGAATAGCGATGGCTGCAAATTGATGCTATTCGATCGCCCCATAGCTTGATAGCGACCGAATAGCGACCGACTTTGGCAAATTCGGTCGCTATTATTTTTCCGAATTACCTTTTTTATAAAATAGCGGGGTTTCTAAGGATATATAATTTGTTTTTGCCTATTTTAGTTACTATTACTAATATATATATATATATATATATATATATATATATATATATATATATATATATATTAACTTGAATATTCAAACAATTAAAACTTATACTTATTTACAAAATACCAATATATACTGAAGCGAGAACAATTCAAGTAATACATTTGTGTGTGCATTTACTCGAATCATTAAGTGATAGAGTTAAAAGTTTATTAATTGATTATTAATAAAAAAATAATTACTAAAATATTCATATTAGTTCGTACTCGCATTCTGAACGATGTCGGTTTTCGGATTTATAATTTTTTAACTAAAATCCTTCGCTATTCGGTCGCTATTATTTTCCCGGATTCCGTTTTTTTTTATAAAATAGCGGGGTTTTTAAGGTTTTATAGAAACATTTTGCCTAATTTAGTTACTATTAGGTAAAATGTTTCTATATATCCTTAAAAACGGATTCCGGGGAATTAATAGCGACGGCATTTGCCAAGTCGATCGCTATTCGGTTGCCCTACCCTAACCCTCATTTTTTTGAAAATTGGACAACTGTTAAGCATTCTAAGTGGTGACCGAATAGCGACCGAATTTGCGAATTCCGTCACTATTATTAAATGACTAAACGACGCCATTTTGCCATTTCGCGGGCTCATTTTTTTTGAAAATTGGACAAGTGTTAAGCATTCTAAGTGGCGACCGAATAGCGACCGAATTTACGAATTCTGTCGCTATTCGGTCGCCATTATTAAATGCCTAAACGACGTCGTTTTGTGCGTTTTATTTCTCTACAAATATCTGAGGCAAGAAGCCTCTCTCTCTTTCTTCATTCTGCCCAGCCGCGACCTCCACTTCCACCACCACATATTCCGGCGATTTTCCCCCAAATCCCCTCCCTCCTTCCATCGCCACCACCTTCGGCACCTCCAAGACGTCGACACCACCTCCGGCACCTCCAAGGCTTCGCCACCACCTCCAATTTCAATTGCCTTTTCTAGGTGAGAAACTTGCCTTTTCTAGCTTTTTTCTTAACAATTAGAATAAGTACATCTTTTTTGAGAAGATTAAAACAAAAATGAAGGGGAGGTAGTACTGATTTCTTCTTGGATTTTAATATATGGGTTTTCTATAATTTCTTGCAATTTTTTTTGCCAATTCTCATAATTTCTTGCAATTTATTTTGGGGCGTGTTTCTTTGTTTTTCAGTGAAAGAATGGGATAAGCTTGAGTATAATTAGTAGCAAATTAAAAAAAAAAAAATTCAAAATTTTCAAGAGATTTGCGGGGTTTTTTTTTTACTCAAAATGTATGTAATTCTACTGTTTATATAGTGTTATTTTTTTTTTTTTTTTTTGATAATATACATGGGGTTTTTAGGATTATTGGAGTTTTTTTAACATCCAATGTAGTTTTCTTGGTGTATTATAGAAATGTATGCTAATTATATCATTTTAGTTCCAATAAGTAAATAATTGGTAATCGAACTTAACAAGAATATTCATATTATTTTGCACGAAATAACTGTATCTTTGGACAGAGAGTATTTCGAAAGCACATTAAGTACATATATCAAGTGTATTAAATCTTTATACACGTTGACAATGTCTATAGAAAATTACCATACACATTTCCAAGGCCCCAATGCAAACATATTTAAACATATGAGAATTCCATTATCGTGGTCTTGTTGATAATGTGGGCATGGATACCTTTAAAATACATCTTTCCCTAAAGTCTAAGCCACAAAAATACATAATAAGGTAATATTGAAAAAAGTTCATTTATTTTAATTCTCATACATAATAGATTGAAATTTAATCGTATTCTCTATCGATATATGTCTATACCTCGTCCTAAGGTAACTAATTTTAATGTTTAAGCATTATGGATGGAATTAGGACACATTATTCACGAATGGCAAGTTTTAATTGTTTAGACTTTCCACATATTGAAGGTGAGTAATATTTGTTGATTTTTTTTAGTACTTTATTGCCATAAATTAATTGTCATATTCTATAACTTTTTAACATAATTCAAAGTGGTAATTTCATTGCCATAAAATAATTTGATTCTTCAATTTTCAGATTGCAACACATGCATTTCCAAGGTATACATATAAATGAAATCAAGGAGTTTATGAGAAGTGTAAACTTTGATTGCGAGTGTTGTAATGTAAATAGGAAGTGCACACTTTGATTGTGAGTTTTGATAATTCAAAGTGTGTGTTGTAATGTAAATGAGAAGTGCACACTTTGATTGTGAGTGTTGTAATTCAAAATGTGGACTTGATTGTTTGTAATGTAATGAGAAGTGCACACTTTGATTGTGAGTGTTGTAATGTAAATGAGAAATTGTAAACTTGTGTTTTTTAGTAAGATAATTGGTTATGTAATGTTATTTTTGAGTTTATTGATTATTTTTGCTCTTTGGGATCTTATTAATAATACTGTTTCTGGTTTGTATTTTTGGGCGTATTGCTGGTTTTTATAATAGGGATTTAATTAAATTTTAGAATTTTTTTTAAATTAAAAACAATTTAGCGACGGAATACCGACCGAAATAGTCAAAGTCAAAAGTCAACAATATTGACTATTCCGTCGGTATTCGGTCGTTAATCAGTCAAAGTCGAAAGCCAACAATGGTGACCATTCGGTCGGTATTCGGTCGGAAAATAGCGACCGAATATTCGGTCCTTAGACTTTCCGTCTGTATTCGGTCGTTAACCAGTCAAAGTCGAAAGTCAACAAAGTTGACCATTCGGTCTGAAAATACCAACCGAATATTCGGTCCCTAAACTTTCCGTCGGTATTCGGTCGGTAATTTGCTTAGCGACGAAAAATACACGACCTCGTCATTCGGTCGCTAAACATACTTTAGCGACGAAAATGTCCGTCGCTATTACACAATTTTCTTGTAGTGGGATATGATGTTATACTAGGAATGGATTGGTTAGCTAAGCATTATGCTCAATTGGATTGTCGTGGTTAAACAGTGAAATTTTGTAAGCCTGGTGAGCCAATCTTGGAGTTCCAGGGAAGTAAAGCAAAAGATGTAAACTTTCTGATATTAGGGACAAAGGCAACAAAGATGTTACGAAAAGGTTGTCAAGGAATATGGGCACATTTGATAAATAAACCTGAAGAGCAGATTGAGCTTGGAAAAGTTCCTGTGGTGCAAGAATTTTCAGATGTATTTCTGGAAGAGTTAACATCTTTACCTTTAGATAGGGAAGTGGAGTTCTCAATTGATTTAATACCAGGACCAGAACCTATATCCAAATCTCCCTATCGAATGGCACCAACTGTGGTGCAAGAATTTTCAGATGTATTTCTGGAAGAGTTAACATCTTTACCTTTAGATAGGGAAGTGGAGTTCTCAATTGATTTAATACCAGGACCAGAACCTATATCCAAATCTCCCTATCGAATGGCACCAACTGAGCTCAAAGAATTAAAAGAGCAGTTGCAAACATTACTGGAGCAAGGATTTATCCGACCGAGCACATCCCCTTGGGGAGCTCCGGCATTATTTGTTAAAAAGAAAGATGGAACCTTGCGACTGTGCATTGATTATCGCGGGCTGAATAATGTGACAGTCAAGAATAAGTATCCTCTTCCACTTATTGATGAATTGTTTGATCAGCTACGAGGAGCTAGATGCTATTCTAAATTGGATCTGAGGCAAGGATACTATCAGGTGAAAATTCGAGCAGAGGATGTACCCAAGACGGAATTCAACACATGGTATGGTCACTTTGAGTTTTTAGTAATGCCTTTTGGGTTAACAAATGCACCTGCTACTTTCATGGATCTTATGCATCGCATATTTAGACCGATCAATTTGTGGTCATTTTTATCGACGATATCCTAGTATACTCACCGACTTTTGAAGCTCATAAAGACTACTTGAGGCAAGTATTGCAAACTCTGCGAGAATATAAATTATATGCCAAGTTTAGTAAGTGTGAGTTTTGGTTGGAGAAGGTATCATTTTTAGGACATGTAATTTCTAAGGGTGGATTATCAGTTGATCCTTCTAAAGTTGAGGCGGTGACTCATTGGAAAAGGCCGCAGAATCCAACCGAGATAATAAGTTTTCTTGGATTGGTAGGATATTATCGGCGATTCATACAAGATTTTTTTAATATTGCCGGACCTTTGACTCGATTGACCCAAAAGAGAGTGGATTTTCAGTGGAATGATAAGTGCGAGCAAAGTTTCCAGGAACTTAAGTGAAGATTGACTAGAGCGCCTATTCTGATACTCCCACACCCCGAACAAAGTTATCAGATCTACACAGACGCATCTAAAGAAGGTTTAGGTGGTGTTCTGATGCAAGACAGGAGAGTAGTAGCTTATGTTTCGAGGAAATTAAAAACATATGAGCAGAATTACCCTACACATGATCTGGAACTGGCTGCTATTGTGTTTGCTTTAAAGAAATGGAGACATTATCTGTACGGTGCTACATTTGAAATTTTCACCGACCATAAGAGTCTGAAATATTTGTTTACTCAGAAAGATCTTAATATGCGACAAAGGAGATGGATGGAATTTCTTGAAGAATATAAGTGCCCTATAAATTATCATCCAGGTAAGGCAAATGTGGTTGCTGATGCATTGAGTTGAAATGTACGAATGGCTGAATTGAGAAATTTGGAGGTAAAGTCATTAGAAGAGTTGGTTGGAGCAGATGTGACAGTAAAAGAAGGAAGGCTTATGTTTACAAATGTCATGGTTACACCTGATCTGCAGGAATGTATAAGAGAAGCCCAAATGAATGAAAAACAATTTCAGCAATTCAAAGAAAAGATATTAAACGAAGGGATGCATGGATTCTACTTGCGAGAAAGTGATGGAATTATATGTTTTCGAGACCGAATTTGCATTCCTGATGATGGGAAATTGAGAAAATTTATTTTGGACGAGGCTCATCGAAGTCGAAATACAATCCATCATGGAGGAAACAAAATGTATCAAGACCTTAAGAAAACTTACTGGTGGAATGGAATGAAGAGAGATATCGCTCAGTATGTATCCAAATGTCTCACATGTCAAAGAGTAAAAGCTGAACATCAGAAACCAGGTGGATTACTGCAGCCATTACCGATTCCAGAGTGGAAATGGGAATGTGTGACTATGGACTTTGTGTGTGGATTACCTCGGTCTAAAGGTAATAAAGATGCAATTTGGGTTGTCGTTGACAGATTAACTAAGTCAGCACATTTCATTCCAGTGAGCATGACCTACTCATTAGATAAATTGGCTCAACTTTACATCGAGGAGATTGTACGATTACATGGGGTACCTTTGACCATTATTTCGGATAGAGATGCTAGATTCACATCACGATTTTGGCCCAAGTTTCAAGAGGCTCTTGGTACTTCGTTGAGTTTTAGTACCACAGCTCACCCACAGACTGATGGGCAATCAGAACGAACCATTCAGATATTAGAAGATATGTTGTGAGCCTGTGTATTGGAATTTGGAAATAAATGGGTGGATAATGTGGCATTTGCGGAATTCGCATATAATAATAGTTATCAGTCTTCAATCGGAATGCCACCATATGAGGCACTATATGGACGAAAATGCAGGACACCATTATACTGGGGAGAAGTTGGTGAACGACAAACCATGAAAGAAGAACATATTTTGCCTAAAATGGAGGAAATGAATGGTAAGGTTAAGCTTATTCGAGAACGGTTACTTGCAGCACATAGTCGTCAGAAAAGTTATGCTAGTAATCGCCGACGGGATCTTGAGTTTGAGGAAGGCGATGCCGTATTTTTAAAGTTAACGCCTCATAGGGGAATGTTTAAACATAATCGACGGGGAAAACTCAGTCCAAGATTTATTGGACCCTTTAAAATATTTCGGAAAGTTGGAAAGGTGGCATACCAGTTAGAATTACCAGTGGAACTTGGTGGATTGCACGACGTGTTCCATGTTTCTCAACTCAAGAAGTATCATCCAGCACCTGATCATGTTCTTAATGAGGAATCTTTACACTTACGCCAGAACTTGACTTATGAAGAGAATCCGATAAAGATTTTGGAAAGGAGTGTAAAGGAGTTGAGAAATAAAAGGATACCGATGGTTAAAGTCCTATGGAAGCACCATGGAATTGAAGAAGCCACTTGGGAAACTGAAGAGTACATCCAACAAAAGTAACTTGAATTACAACAAGGTATTAACAATTAATTTCGAGGACGAAATTTCTTTTAGGGGAGGATAATTGTGAGACCTACATTTAAGCTTTTATAATAATAATAATAATATTAGTAGAAAGAAAGAAATAAAATAAATATAGGAGGACTTGTATTGCAAATTTTAATAGTTGAGGGATGGAAATTGTAAATAGTACATGTGGGGGTGAGTCATATGAACACTTGTTAAAAATTTGGGGTGTTTTCTACACCTCCTGCTTCCATCAACTTAACCCATCGTGTTCTTCATTTTTTTTTTCTTTCTGTAATTTCTTCCCCTGCCTCTGCTTGCTCTCGGATTCTTCTTCATCCTTCATCTTTTTCTCTCAATTCATCAATCAATCTTGTTCCAAAAATAAAGTATTTCACTTTTACATAATCTTTAAAGTTCTATATTTTAATTTTTGGTAAGTAAAAGTTATTAATTTAATTTGAGTTTCTAATATTATTTGCAATTCATGTTTAAATTGTGTTTTCTATTTAATTTGGTAAAGTATATGGTCAAAGGAGTGAATGTTGGTTAGGAAATTAAAAATTGTGAAGGGCTTCATCTCTGTTTCGGCCTTCTCTGTTTTGCCTGTGTCTGTTTTCTGTTTTCTGTTTCTGATTCTTTATTATTTCTATTTCTGCTTGTTTCTGTTTTCTGTTTGTTTTCTTGCTTCTGTTTTCTTGTTTCTGTTTTCTTTTATTGTTTTCATGCTTCTGTTTTGATTAGCATTTTTGGAAGAAGAAGGTTAAAAGGATTGTATTTCTGGTTTCTTGGTTTAGCATTGAAGGTTGAAGGTCTTGGAATATCTTAAGGGTGGTTGTCCCTCTATGCTTCTCCAATGATCATTAGTTAGCCATGAAATTGCCTGTTGTTTCATGGAAATCAATATTTGATCCGGACTGCTCTTCAATCTATATGTTGTACTTCTTATTTTCTGATTCTTTTACTATTTTTGGGACAATAGTTCTAAATTTGGGCCGATTCTAGTTGAATTTAATCTTGATAAAATTGTAAAAGCTAGCAATATGTGTCCTTGTTTTCTCTGTTTTCAGTTTTAACTGTTGCTGCTCTTTGATGAGCATATTTTTTAAAAGAAGAATGGTTAATATGGATGTATTCCTATTTTTTGAATGTAAGTTTGTGAATGAGTATATATTGTCACTTATCCTAAGCTTGCTCGATAAAAGTATTGTCACTTTATCCTAAGCTTGAATGTAAATGTAGGTGTTCTTTGTTTTTAGAGAATTTAGTCTATGCAAGGGGATTCTAAGAAGTTTTGAGTAGAAGATTTACAAGACACTTTAAGTATAAGGAAGAGTTAGATTGATAGTAACAAGAATGTTTAAGGCCAAGGTGATAATTTCTCAAATGCTTGTAAACTAATGTTTAAAGGATTTTAATCATTATCTAATCTCCAAGAACTCTCGGGAAAAAGGATGTTGAACATGTAGTATGGTTCTTGTTCTAGTTATTGTTTTGGAAAGAACATAAAAAGGGAAATCTTATAGCTAAAGGTTAGATTATTGGTTCATAGTTAAGGAAATAATGTTTTTCTTAGACCATAAGAATATACTTCCATTTAGAGATTAGAATTTGAAACTTACATTGCCTTTTTCCTTTGAGGAGCAATGTTGATCATGTTAACATATTGAGATGGTATATCATATGTTGAATTTTGTTCGTCAATTGACTAGTTAATTTAATTCGCTAATTGTATGAGTACATAAGTAGGATTGCGTGTAAGATAGAATGATAGTGAAATGCTTGACATACTCGTTGGTCGTCATCAAAGTAATTTTGTTTGGTGGATTTTATTCTGTGATAGGAGCCGGATCAGAATATCCCGATAATTCTTAAGGCGTTAGGAGTTTTAAACTTTGTAAGGTGAGTTCCTCTTTTTCTTAAACTTTTTAAATTGGTATTTCGGAGATTGTGAGTTCCAAATTTCTCTTAAACTGTTTGAATTGGAATTTAGGAACTTGTGAGTTCCAAATATATTTCTGTATTGAATTTAGAATTGCTTTTGTATAGCCATATACAGACATTGATCGTTCTTGCATGATTTTATAAAGTTGCATACATTCTGTATAGGCCCAGGCCGGGTGTCGATTTAATATTGAGAATTATCATTACAAATAAAACCCCGAGCCGGCCAGATCTTACTAATGGAATTAACGGATATTGTTGCTATTCTGAAATACTCTAAAGCACACTATTCTTGTGGGCCCCAAGGTTGTAGATGTCTTACGCCATTGTCGGGAAAGCAAGGGCTGACGACCATTGGTGTATAGCTCTGCAGTACTAATTGAGGTTGGCCAATTCTGGGTTAAGAGGTTTAACCCAGGATAGTAAGATCTAGGTGAATACATGTCTAGTAGGTACCCTACCCTGTGATTCACCCGCTGGATTTCTGGTGAATAAGGTAGCAAATCGCGCGTATCTGGTGTTCGGTTGGTATCTGGTTTTCTTGTACCTGACTTTCTTAACATCTGGTTTTCTATTAGCTGAAGCAATTATTATTATTTCATATACATAAAAGAAAGAAAATACATGATTTACAAACATTGCATGTTAGAACTTTTACATTACATATACACTGTTGCACACACACAGGAACTCACTAAGCGTTAGCTTACACGTTTTCTTTCAAACTGCATCTTAAAATGCAGGTGTGGAGTGCACTAGAAAGCTCGAATGAAATTTTGCTTTGTCAAACCCGGAGTACATGTTACGATCCCTTAGTGGTTATAGATTTGCCGCTTTTGTTTTTGGATTAATGTAAATTATGTATTTTGGTAGTTCCATTGTATTGTATCAACTAATACTGTTAAACATGTTTTATTAAATATATTTTGAGGATGTATATTTTATAGATGTGGATATTATATTTATAAACGGTCTAGTCTTTTAAGCGTTTTATACAGAAATGTTACTTTATGTTACTGCCGAGAGGTAGGTAGATGCCCTATTCATCCCCAGTTGTACCTAGGGGTGGAATTGGGGGCGTCACATTCTTCCACCAAATATGCATTGTAGATTGAACCCTAAACTCTATCATTGTTTTTCCATCTTTTTAAAATGGTGTAGATTTCTATTTAAAGGATATGCATCGTACTCTGAAGTTCGTTAAGTACTTTATATATACGTTTAAAACAAAATATATTTGAAATTGTGAGACGTGGTTTGTTACCTCTCGAATGGGTAAATCCTCCTAAATTGTACTGGGCAGCAAGTCTTTTCTTCATAAGGTAGGTGAATGAGACGGATATATTGTCCTCTAATTCTTACATATGTGTCACACTCAACTTTGTGGAACACAAATCTCTCGGCAAAGAGTCCCCACACATTGCCTACAGTACTTCTTTGATAGTCACGGCTCTTCATATCGGACATCTTCAACTCTTTCATATCAAGGCATCTCACTATATTCGATTCAAATCCATCCGGGAGCCTAAATTTCCTCACCCATTGCAACACCATTTCTTTTAATGCCTTGGTTATGATGTAATATTCGTTTGGCTTTGTTTTGTTTTCCCTACCATCTTGTTTAATACCGAACTTTGGTCGATTACAATACCTTACAACATCATCATGAGCCTAAACATTATCTGTAATCGTATCCATAACATCCAACACAGTGTTAAAGATGTTATCAAAAACATTTTTTCATCATACATGACATCAATGTTATATCTTATTAGAAGTGTTCGCCAGTATGGTAGATCCCAAAAGATTCTACGCTTGATCCAATTATGACCTTGACCTCTACCGTGAGATGTTTATGTAATTTTCCTAATCTAGAACTCTTTCTCACAATTCATCACCAATCAAGCGAGGGGGGGGGTTGACTCTCTCCTGGCACCCGTCATTTTCGATATCTTTTGCATCTCTTCTAAAGTGATGATTTGGTAATAAGAAGCATATATGTGTTAGTAGTACCCTAGAACCATTATCACATATTGTACGTTTTATATATTTTGAGCATGTCATTTGAATAGTTAATTTTGGTTTTGAACATCAAATATGTGATTTGATAGTAAAACTCATTAGCTTATGCAATTACTATTCTGATTGTCCCTAGTTTTATATAATGTTCTATACAACAAAATAAAACTAGTATGATGTTTGATTGATGATTATGTTTTACTAATCATGTGTAATGGATACATATAATATCATAGATACAGTATATTGGGATATATTATATCGGACGTGATCCGAAAGAGAAGTAATACTTCATGGTTCTTTTAGTCATAGTTATTACTTCCTCAGTACTATTTTGGATCCTTAGACCTTATGTCTCCATCGTTTCCAGCATGAATTGAGCTACGTTTTGACTCAGTCGAACGTAACTTTTAATACGAATCATGATCAGATATAGTATCCTATCATGGCTTGAAAGTGGGAGACATTGTAAGGGGTTTGTCCCTCTCTTATTAGAGAGTGATATCCGTGGGCCCCTCGATAGGGAAGACTGTTTAAATGCAAGGTCGTGCTCAAATACATTTAATAAAGTGGTTATTAAATACTATTTGTCGGAACAGTCAACCTGGAGATCGAGTACAAATACAATTAAGCTTTATAAGGGTGACGACTACCATTCGTTATATTTAATTTGGATATCGCGTGACAAAGAGATTAAATAGTGGATTGATATTAGGTTCCACCGTACATTCATTCACTATGTGTAGTCACAATGTCCTCCTATGGACCGCTTGTGATTTATAAACACATACTACTAAGTGTATTTTCATTGTCATTGTGATATGAACCTACAGGGTCACACGCATAAACGAGTTAATGGGCTTTATGTCCATATTCAATGAATCTAGAATGTGTCTAGGTTCATTGTATCTGACATTTATTTTTTTGAGAATAATAAAATATTATTATTCGAATAAAAGATTAAGGACGGGCATTTTCGGTATTTGGCTTTCGCTGGGATTACGTGAGAGTTATTATGCGATAAAAACTCCCACTACTAGAAGAGGTTGGGATTACGTGGAGTTGGTTTTCGGAACAAACTCTCATGCCTATATAATCTCTTTTGGCCGAAACTCGAGGGTAAGACTTTCATAGACGCAAAAAGTTAAAACCCGAAATAAGATTTCTGCCATCCCTCCTCTCTAGATTCCTGAAATTCAGAAAACGAAGAGCTAGCAACCGTTTCGTCGCGTGGATACCGTTAGAGAGCAATTCCGCAAGGGAAGGCTTCTGGTGGTCTCAGCAACGCATCCGAATTCAGAAACTATTAACCGTTAATCGTAAGTATTTTCGTATGTTTTTCGATTCCCATGGTATGAGCGGATCCTTCAGGGGACGATTCATGTGTGTTTAGAATGAGTTTCTGCCCATGAATCCCATCAATATGGAAATCAACCCATGATTGCTTCCCGCCTGACTACAAATGGTACGCTTGTATTTGCTCAATACAATATGGAGAAACGTGAATACCAGTTGTACTACATTAACTCAACTTTTCATATGCGGGTAAATCACTAATTGTCCAAAGAAACGAAATCCTCAGTTTGACGTTTAGCTTTAGAATGCATTGGTGTAGCTTTTGGACATGCTAATTTTGGTTAAATAATCGTGAATCTTTAGAATGAATTGGTGTAGCTTTTGGATATGCTAATTTTGGATACATATTCATGATTGTTTAGAATGCATTGGTATTTATTTTCGGGATGTTATTTTTTTTTGTATATTCGAGATTTATTCAGAGGGTTTTTGGTTTACATACTTTGTTCGTGGCAGAAACCTATTTAATTTTTAAAAAATTTTATTTTTTTTAATAAATTCAGTTTAGAGACAAGTTTTTAAACAAATTAATCCTAAATCGGAAGCAAAATGCTCGCTAATTAGAAACCGAAAAATTTTCGTCCCTAAAAACCGGTCTTTAAGCTATCGCTAAATTGAAGGTAAATATTCAGTCTCTAAATAGCAACGGATTTTTCGGTCTCTAAATCTCGACCGAACTTTGAATCTCTAATTAGAGACCGTATATATAGTAGGTGATTAGCATCAGGAGTATCAGACCTGATTTTGAGAATGAATATTTGATTGCTGTTTCGAAACCTATAATTAGAGACCGAAATGCCTGTCCCTGTTTAATTATAGACCGAAATGACAGTCACTATTTAGAGACCGAATTTAAGTTGCTAAATAAAGACCAAAATTTCAATCTCTTCTTAGAGACCGAAATATTCATTCTAAATTTTAGATTGCATTTCCGGTCTCCAAATAGTTACCCTTTAAGCGGTTGCTAAGTTTGGGTTGCTAACCGATCACTGATAATCAGTCACTAATTGCCCGCGAAATAAAGAGCGATTATTTATTCAATTGCTAATTTCCTTAGCGATGAAAAATATCGAAGTGTGAGATTAAGTCTCTTAAATCAAATTAGAAAAGGATTAGTGGCCGAATGGTTGGTCCCTAACCGACTGGTTTCTTGTAGCAGATTTTGAAGAAGAAATGTTAATGGACCTACCTGAAGGGTTGGTAACCAAGAGAAATGAGCATAAGTTCTACAAACTTTTTTTTTTTTTTTTTTATTTTAAGAAAGCCACCAGATGTGGTGGGGCGGACCCCCATTTATTAATAAAGCCGAAATGGCTGAAAAATACAAGGAGGGGGACTTAATACCAAACCTCCTAATAAACGGTGGAAACAAATCCACTGCATACATAAGACAGCTAGATGCAAAACTTGATCATTTATAGTTATGATCAAGGATGTGTACAATGAATTATATAAGTCTAAATGCAAAGAAGGAAAATAAAATGCAATTCCTATCTAATACGCAAATACGGCGTGTTAATTTTATCTAATCTAATAAGACCAACAATCCGTGGTGGTAAAGATGGGATATTGTAGAAAAAGGCTGAACAACGATCAGAAATTGCATGATTAGCCAAAGCATCCGTGACAGAATTAACTTCCCTGAAAACGTGGACCAACCTGCAAGAACTAAGAAATAAGTTCTACAACCTTGTTAAGTCATTATATGGATTAAAACAAGCACGTTTAAAATGACAAGACAAATTATAAAACTATTTTATCATTTGTCTTATGAAAAGTGTATTTACTACAAAGTTAAGGGGGTCATTCAGTTATTGTTCTATGCCTGAATATAGATAATTTTTTTTTGTTTGAGTCTAATATTGAGATTATTAATGAGACTAAGTCATTCTTTAAAAGTAACCTTGAAATGAAGGATATGGGAGAAGCAAGCGTGATTCTTCTCCTTAGGTTGATTCACTCAACTAAAGGGATAACCATTTCTCAGTCTCATTATGCTGAGAAGAACATTCTTGAGAGATATGGTTATAAGAATTTAAAAAATGCTAAAACTCCAAGTTACCCTTGTATAGCTTTATTCAAGAATGTAAGTGGCGTTTAATTGTCTTATTTAAGGTATTCTCACATGTTAGGCAATTTGCAATATCATGCAAATGGCAAACGACCCGACATTTAATTTTCTATAAACTGACGAGATATACAAGTTGTCCTAATTAGACTCATTGTGAAGCCTTGGATATGGTGTACTTAAGTACCTGAGATAAATTATTCCCTAAAGTACTTGAGGAGCGCGATGATTCTAGGTGGATTGCCAATAACTCTGGTAGCAGTGTTTGTATTGACTTTTGTCATCTTTGCAAATGGCCAGCAAGTCTATTCCTAATATATCTTCGCATTGTGATAGTAAAAAAATAATTGCTAAGATAAAGTGTGCCAAGTTTAACTAAGAGAAAAAGAGACACGTCCTAGTTCGACTCAAATCTATAAAGGAGATAATGTCAAATATGGTGATGCAAGTGTGCCAATTTTAACTAAGAGAAAAAGAGAAACATCCTAGTTCGACTCAAGTCTATAAAGGAGATAATGTCAAATATGGTGATGCAAGCTGCTTTTGGCTGCACAAAAGATAGCATAGCTTACCCTCATACAAAGGGATTAGAAACTACTATATTTCTTAAATCCAACTAGAAGATGGGACTGAAAACCTATAAATGTTTCATCCTTAGTGGCAACCTGGCTGGCCAAGTGGAGATCCTACAATGTCATTAAATGTTGTATAAACAAGTTGATTGTGAGATTTGGACACCGAATTTATTTATTGATACTTATGTATATTAGTCTATTCCCTTGTGAGCTGGGAAAGTACATAGATGCAAGTATAGTAAGTGTATTTGTACACTGAATGGGATCGAGTCTTCTTAGACAAGATGTTAGTAGTACATATTTGAAGATTGCCAAATGTTTGAGTGTTGTGAGGCCGCAACTAAAGAGAAATGAGTTTTTCTTTAAACACATTAACGAGACAAGATTGGGACAAATGACCATAAATGTGGCTACCCTAACTGTTGTCTTGATAGCTTTTAAATATGTTGTTAACAATGTACGTGTCAAATCCGAGGTTCATATTCAAGGTTTCAGTCCATTTTTTCCTATTGGGAATTAAGGTTGATAACTTAGGTAGTGGTTCAAACCGGAAGCTACAATCATTGAAAGCAGATTAACATTAATCCAGAATAGTTATTTACTACGCATTTGAGGGGATTGTTGAAAGTGACTACTATGAGGCTCAAAACCTTTGTGCCTAAAAACAAGTAGTTTGAAACAACAATTGAGCTTCCTTCTTGGTATTAGCCGAAATAACTTTGGTAGAAGCCACTTATTTGGTGGGGATTCATAGTCAATTAGTTTAGAAGTTTGAGTTCAAATTGTGAGAATTCTTGCTTTAAACTTGAATAAGTTAAAGAAACACTTTTTGCAAAAGTCTCTATGTTTAGATTTTATACGACATTTCATAGTGATGATTCATGATAATTGTTGTTCATACCTTCGTTTTGATGTTGGTTAATATTTTAATGAGAGTGATTAATATTTATTTGATTCATAAAAAAATCAAAACCCAAAGACAAATTAAAAATATGTAAAGGTAAACATTAAAAATTCCATTATAATAAATATAATATAAGGAGAAGCAAATAACAAATGATCATTTAGCTTAATGGCCCATTGCATGACATAATGCAGGATGTCACGGGTTCAATTCTAATCTTTTTTATTTGGGAGAAACCTTATTATACATTATTCAAAGGTGGCTAGACTCGATGACTCGGCTAGGTTCGAGCTCAGCTCACGATTATTCAAAGGTGGTTAGACTCGACGGCTCGACTTGTCTAGGCTCCGACTCCGACTCGGTTTGGCTCAGCTCGGCTAGCCTAGTTTAAAAATTTACAAATGTCAGAATAGATATCTTGTTGCGACCATTTAAAAACGTCGAAATAACTATTCACGATATTTTCAAACATCGAAATAGGAGACTTGTTGCGATTATTTACTAATGTCGGCAAAAATACACTTTAAAATGACACACCAAAAATCTTAATAGATCGGTATCGGCGATTGTAACAAATATCGTAAAAAACCAGAATGACAAAGGCAAATGCGACGTTTACGCGACATTTGAAATAAATGTTATAAATCTCTATTGATGTTTATTTCCTTATTGCAACATTTAACAAAGCGTTGCAATAGAATTTTTTTGGGGGTAGTGTAGTGAAAATATTCTGAATATAGAGTGGGAATTTTGTTTGATGCAACAGTAGGGAGAAACAAAACGATGTTGTTTTACATTGGGTTTCCCTTTCATCCCTAAATTAGAGACCGAATAGCGTCGGCTAATGGAAATGCCGTTGTTTTGGTTGCTTATGGCACTACAACAAAAAAAGGTCCATTGCGACGTTTGTCATAGGTCGCAATAAGGTAAAAAAATGTTGATATAGATCTATACCAACATTTATTACAAATGTCGCGTAAACGTCGTATTTGCCTGTGTCGTTATGGTTTTTTACAACATTTGTTACAAGAGCGGGTACCTATCTATTACACTATTAAACGTCGTATTAAATTCAAATTTAGCGATGTTTGTCTGAAAGATCTAACGACATAGTATATAAATGTCGTTATATGAGTCTACAAAATGTAGATTTATAACAACATTTAATGTAAATGTCGCTAACCAACATTAAAACGTCATTTTGAACAACAATTACTATAATCAACGCTATGAAACGTCGTATAAAATCCAAACATTGCTACGTTTACAAAAAGTGTTGCTCTAACTTACTCTTTTTTGTTTTAAACGACGCATGATAAAAATGTTGGTTGCAAAAAGGTGTTTTTGTTGTAGTGTGGGATTATAAAAGATGTCAGACAAGGCATCGTTCTGACTGCTAGAGAATAACACGACAACGTTCAAATATTCGGTCTCAATTTGGTCTTTATTTAGAGATCGCAGGTTTAAAACAACGTCGGTTTTTTCGATTACTGGGGAATTTAAAAGGCGTCGTTTCCGAGGCTCGATTTGGTCGATAGGCGAGGAATATCTAAACGGCATTTTTATTTTTTTCGGTCTCTAAATATATACTGATTATAGACTTATTTTCTCTCATTATATACTCTTCTTCTCTGCCATTCCTCATTTCTTCTCCATTCATCTTCTTCATCAAAGCCCTCTCATCTTCTCTCCCACTTTTTTCTCATCTCCTCAAAAATGTCTATCTAAGTAAGGATTCATAAATACAAAAAGTTTGATAAAGTTGAACTTATATGTAATAGAGAGGTTGGATGTAAAGGATCCTACCACCAAGCCACCGCTATCTCTGAACTACCCGGGTTTCAAACACTTCTATATTTTGATACATTGTTAGAAGATGATGAAAGCAGCCTGCTTCAGTCTGTTGTCGAATGGAAGTTTATTCACCTCTGCCTCCTCCCACATGGCTGGTAGAAAATTTCGAAGTTGGTGAACATGTTGATGTCTTTACTAGAGAAGCTTGGTGGTTCGGCAAGGTTAAAGAGCGAAATGCTAACGAAAAGTATATTGTTATCTTCCCCAACTATCCGAATCTAGATGTCAACTATATCAGGCCAAACTGATGCAGTATCTAGACTTTGTTTTGATGAATGGGCATTGGATATTTAAACACACTACTCAGGATATTTAATTATGGCTTTAATGTTTGAGTTTTGAATTATTTTCTTTATTTTTAGGGTTTTTGGTGTTTTTTATGTTTCTATTTTGATTACATGAATCACATTTTGTTAAAGCAATCAAACATATGTACTAGCTTGATTTATGAATAAATTTCAGTTTGCATTAAGTAATGGTTTTATTTAAAGTGGTTAGAGACCGGTTAAAATTGAACAAGTGTTTTTTTTATGTTCATGTTTGACAGATTTTCAAACGAAGATATTTGAGAGATTTTGAAATCAAAAGAAATTATCCAACAAGTATAGAGTTTAAATTTCTAAATTAGAAGATAGAAACTGGCTGGAGAAAGAATAGTGAGCGAAACTTTGAACCAACGTCGATTCAATGAATTTCTAGGAATATGAAACGGGACAAAACGATGTTGTTATCATTTTCGTCTCTATAGTTAGAGACTGGTTAGCGATCGTATGATAAACCCATACATGATTTCTCAATATAACCTTTCTTTAGGCAGACATTGTCACCAAAATTTGGACAACAGTTTATCTATTTTTATAGTGAAAAAACATTGTCTTTTTTTATATTCACTCTCGAATCGATCTCTAATTTAGACACTGAATAGAGACCGCCTGTGTGATACGACGTCGTTTCATTCAATTAGTGAGATTATAAAAGGGTAACAAACAATATCGTTTTGTTCTTGGTCTCTAATGTAGAGACTAATGCCCGAATGACATACTTTTCGGATTTGTAAAAACCTTATTTACCCAATTCCCCCACATTCCCTCTTAATTTCCCATAGCCCATCACCACTCCCCCCCCCCCCCACCCATCTGCAATTTCCACCTTTTTATCTCCCTGATTCCACCTCCAATCTCCTTCTCCTTCTCCATAATCCCCTCCAATCTCTTTCATCTTATCCATAATCACCAACAATCTCATTCCTCTTATCCACACTCACCGCCAATCTCCTTACTTATTTCAAAAATCACCACCACTTTGAATAACCACTTTGAATAACCAATCTCAATCCGCACTCTTGAAAATAAAATAGAAATTAAGCGATGCTTCCATCACTTCACGTGTAAAGTTATCTAGTGTCAAGATCTGCAGAAGGGCAGATGATGGAGTAGGGTCTTGGGGATGAGTTACGAAACCTATATAGGTATCCATGAGCCGGTCTCCTGAGAGTTTTAAGAGTTCGACTCAAGAGGCTCAAACCGAATATGCCTGATCGAGCTAGGGCAGGCAGTAGCTAAAGGCGGTGTAAGGGTTTCTTAAGGATTTGGGATCAACGTGCCTATATGGAAGCGACTGGGATCTTTGGAAGATCTATTGTTTTCGGATCCTTCCACGGTTTGTTTGGAGTTTAAGTTTTGATTCCTATAATACTATTTACTTTTCGTTGTCTTTAGCTTTTATTATCTTTGATTTGATTACTAACTTAAGCATCAGAGCAGGTTCGGGAGTTTCTCCCACTTTCTTTCCCTTTTGCAGAAATCGGATCTTGGTTCTAAAATCTATCAATGAGCGTGCCAATTTGTGGAATAAAATAAAAATGACTATGGCTACGGAAAATGCGGGACTTTGAAAAAAATGTAGGTTAATGATCTCTCTTGATGAAGACTCCAATAACATGAGAAAATGATGAAGAACTAAGATGGCAAAGTTTAGAAAATAACAAAACAATGAAAAACTTTACATTGAATCAAACAATTAACTAATGGGAATATGATTGGAAACTAAGTTACTAACTGAAAGAACTAAGTGACCTAATCTAAGGTGCAATTGGACCACCGTTGTAAAAGCCATGATTAATATATTCTCTTTGTTATTATTTGTCTTCCTAAACCTCTCAGCTTCTGAGAGTTCTATCATTGGGATTCAAGGTGATAAACTATGGAGAAATGCGTTGTAATCTTCTATTTATTTAATTGATAGTTTGTAGGATAGTGTTATTTTTTACCATCCTTTTTTATCTCTTCTATTCTTTTCTTTTTTCACTTCAGAGTTGAAATATTTTTTTTTTATAGATTAAGTGCATGATTATGATTGAAGAACCCTTAGTTTACATCCATTGCATTATTATTTTTTTAATTTTTTTAATTTTCAGTCACTAGATAAAGGAAAATTGTTAGAGACTGAAATAATAAAGAGTGATATGGTTGTATTAGATTTGAATGGTTTTATGGTTTTATGACAATTATTTATACACACACATTTAGACAATGATAACTTAAAATATATATAATCCCTAATACTAATTCAAAATTTAGCTAATTCTGTGCATGTTGACAAAATCTAAACAAAAAATTCAATCAAATAAAGCAGCTACGTACAGGGGAACGCGTTTGGCTTATGGCTCATCATGAGCTGCATGTCCATACAATACTATAAAAGGCAACTCAATCCCAACTCATTGTCAAATTAATCCCTACTCAAACCAAACTTTAGCTACTCAATCCTAACTTAATCCTATCTCAATCCACACTCATGAAAATAAAATAGAAATGAAGAAATGCTTCTATCACTTCACGCGTAAAGTTATATAGTGTCAGGATCTGCAGAAGGGCAGATGATGGAGTAGGGTCTTGGGATGAGTTACGAAACCTATATAGGTATCCATGAGCTTGTCTCCTGAGAGTTTTAAGAGTTCGACTCAAGAGGCTCAAACCGAATATGCCTGATCGAGCTAGGGCAGGCAGTAGCTAAAGGCGGTGTAAGGGTTTCTTAAGGATTTGGGATCAACGTGCCTATATGGAAGCGACTGGGATCTTTGGAAGATCTATTGTTTTCGGATCCTTCTACGGTTTGTTTGGAGTTTAAGTTTTGATTCCTATAATACCTAGCTATTTACTTTACGTTGTCTTTAGCTTTTATTATCTTTGATTTGATTACTAACTTAAGCATCAGAGCAGGTTCGGGAGTTACTCCCACCTTCTTTCCCTTCTGCAGAAATCGGATCTTGGTTCTAAAATTAATCAATGAGCGTGCCAATTTGTGGAATAAAATAAAAATGACTATGACTACGGAAAATGCGGGACTTTGAAAAAAATGTAGGTTAATGATCTCTCTTGATGAAGACTCCAATAACATGAGAAAATGATGAAGAACTAAGATGGCAAAGTTTAGAAAATAACAAAACAATGAAAAACTTTACATTGAATCAAACAATTAACTAATGGGAATATGATTGGAAACTAAGTTACTAACTGAAAGAACTAAGTGACCTACACTAAGGTGCAATTGGACCACCGTTGTAAAAGTCATGATTAATATATTCTCTTTGTTATTATTTGTCTTCCTAAACCTCTCAGCTTCTGAGAGTTCTATCATTGGGATTCAAGGTGATAAACTATGGAGAAATGCGTTGTAATCTTCTATTTATTTAATTGATAGTTTATAGGAGAGTGTTAATTTTTAACATCCTTTTTATCTCTTCTATTCTTTTCTTTTTTCACTTCAGAGTTGAAATATTTTTTTTTATAGATTAAGTGCATGATTATGAAGCAAGAATTGTGAATTTTCACTCCTTTAATTTGTCCCTTCATAATTGAAGTTTATATGTTTTTTTGTATAGATTAGGTGCATGATTATGAAGTAAGAACCTTTAGTTTACATCCATTTCATTATTATTATTATTATTTTTATTTTTATTTTCAGTCACTAGATAAAGGAAAATTGTTAGAGACTGAAATAATAAAGAGTGATATGGTTGTATTAGATTTGAATGGTTTTATAGTCTTGGACATAAAGTAGTGAAGGGAATGTATTCATGTTAACGACCACACGTAATTCTATCTTTGATTCATGTATTCGACCTTAATTAATTTGGATTAATACTTTGTTCCTATTGTTGTTATATTTTGTTAATCACGTAAAATTGTGTCCCCGTGCATAGCACGGGTCCTTAGGCTAGCTATATATATAATACTACAAGACTCAGGGGAAAGGAGGGGGTCGGTCTCTCAAGATTTTAAAAATGTTGTATTTTCCTCTTATAAATGTTTAATTTTCAGAGAAGTAATTAAAAATTAAAGTTCTTGGTTCATCCATAGGTGAAAGGAATCATTTGACCACCGTAGATGAATAAGAAAATGTACCTTGGGATCCATAAGGTTTCCACGGCCTAATCCACTTGGTTATAGGGTAAAGATTGTGACCTTTCAAATATATGACTAAATTAAATAATTAAAAATTATAGATGTGGTTGACCTTTTCTTTTTTTTGGTAAGTTGTGGTTGACCTTTTCAGAGTCACTAATAAATACGAGTACTTTTCCCATCTAAATTCATATAGTAGAACTTTTAGTGGAATTAAAAATATTATCTAATTTATTTTCACAGTCACTAATATATTTGTTTTCTTTAAGTATATGTAAATTTACTGAACTATTAATTTTATATATTCTTCCCTTTATTGATCTTTATTTTCCAACAATGGATATTTTTCAATACCAACAGTTAGTGGTTTTTTTTCCAGAAGTTAAATTTTCTTTATAGCACTTTGAGTGTTCTAACAACATAATAGAACAATCAAATTATAGTAACCAATATAATGATATCTGTTGCACTTTACGTTTATGTTTCATAATATATATTAGTTTATAAAGAAAAAGGAAGAAACATTAAAATGTAATCATAATGACAATTATTTATACACACACACATTTAGACAATGATAACTTAAAATATATATAATCCCTAATACCAATTCAAAATTTAGCTAATTCTGTGCATGTTGACAAAATCTAAACAGAAAATTCAATCAAATAAAGCAGCTACGTACAGGGGAACGCGTTTGGCTTATGGCTCATCATGAGCTGCATGTCCATACAATACTATAAAAGGCAGCAGAACTAAGCAATTACAAACATCTACACTACAACATTTTCATTTCCTAAGGAATTCACAGCTTTCTTCATTCATTTGATAGTTTTATTTTTTATTTTTCTGATATTCTTCGGTTCGGATGGTGATCATCTTAAAGAAGGAATCCATGATGTTCCTATTTTCAGTGTTTCTCTTTGCTGCCTTCATGCAAAGCAAGGCACAATTATCACCAACATTTTACGACAACACTTGCCCGAATGCGCTTAGCACAATTCGTACTTCTATTCGACAAGCAGTTTCTCGTGAGCGTCGCATGGCAGGATCACTTATTCGGTTACATTTTCATGACTGCTTTGTTCAGGTTGGTTGATATATATGTGCAATAAATGTGTACCCTGTTTGAGGTTAGGTGCAAGAGGTCATTAGTAAATTTTAATGGTTGAATGTACAGGGTTGTGATGCATCAATCTTACTAGAAGAGACGCCTTCAATTGAAAGTGAACAAAGTGCATTACCAAATGCCGGTTCTGCAAGAGGCTATAATGTCATAGAGGCTGCGAAAAGTCAGGTGGAAAGAATATGCCCCGGAGTTGTTTCTTGTTCGGATATTCTTGTCATTGCGGCAAGAGATGCTTCGATTCGTCGTAAGTGTATTCTGACTGTTATAGTATAAATTACCTTCAGAAGTTATAATACATTATGCTCAATGAGAATTCTACGAATTTAAATAGGTTGGTGGTCCATCATGGCAAGTGAAGCTTGGAAGAAGGGATTCCACCACTGCCAATCGTGCTCGAGCAAATACTGATCTTCCAGCTTTCTTCGCGAACCTTGATGTTCTTCCCGAGACAGCTTTAGTGACAAGGGCCTTAATGCGAGGGACATGGTTGCACTTTTCTGGTAATGACCATGGAAATATCCGATATTCCTCCATTTTCTATTTTTCCTTTTCTTAATTTGTTATTGGCTAATTAATATTAGTATCTCTAATTAATAACTTATTATATGCAGGAGCTCACACTTTAGGTCAAGCACAATGTGCTACCTTTCGCGAAAGAATATATAGCAATGGAACTGACATCGATGCTGGCTTTGCAAGCACGAAAAGACGTCGTTGCCCTGGAAATGTTGGGGATGGGGACGGAAATTTGGCATCACTTGATATGGTCACACCAAATTCATTCGATAACAATTACTTCAGAAGTCTAATGCAAAGGAAAGGTCTTCTTCACTCGGATCAAGTACTTTTCAGTGGAGGATCAACCGATAGCATTGTCGCTGATTATAGCAACGGTAGCAATGGTAATAGACTATTTCTATCAGATTTTTCTGCTTCGATGATCAAAATGGGAGATATTGAACCCCTCACTGGTCAAAATGGGATCATAAGACGGGTTTGCAGTGCGGTGAACTAGCTAGATCCCATTCACATTTCTTAAGCAACATGATTGGAGTATTCATACAAAAAAACACTTCATTCTTTGATTCATGTACCAAATTCAAATGTGTATATCCACATTCTTTGATTATTTCGTGTATTTTATTATTTGTTTCATTTTTTTTACTGTATATTTTATTCTTTAATTCTTATACATTGGGAGACATATAAAAATATAGTAAATATTTTATTCTAAAATAAGTTTGATGAGCCAACATCAATATAGTCCTATTTGTTCTAAAATGATTATTTTATCTTATTTACTGACAACAAATTCTATATGAATCTGACATGCTCTTCTCTGTTTTACATTGTGCAAACTGTATTAATACTTCATGTATATAACGCACGTCACATACAATATCAATAAAAGTACCATCGTTATTCAGTTTGTAAACGAATTGGAGTGATTTTTTAATGATGTTGTATAAACAAGTTGATTGTGAGATTCGGACAGCGAATTTATAAATCCATACATATGTATTTAGTCTTTTCCCTTGTGAGTTGGGAAAGTACATAGATGCAAGTATAGTAAGTGTATATGTACACGGGATCGAGTCTTTTTAGACAAGATGTTAGCAATACATCTTTGGAGATTGCCAACTGTTATATTTAGGTCAAGATGTTAGCAGTACATCTTTGGAGATTGACAAGATGTTAGCAGTACATCTATAGCGACATTTATATACTATGTCGTTAGATCATGTGATTATTCAGACAACATCGCAATTTTAGAATTTTATACGACGTTTTATAGCGTCGGTTATAATAATTGTTGATAAAATTCGATATTTTGATGTTAGTTACCGGCATGACATTTAATGTTGTTATAAATTGTTACTTTTGCGACTCATATAGTGACATTTATATACAAAATCGTTAAATCATGTGACATTTCATACAACTGTCACTATGTTTCGATTTTATAGGACGTTTCATCACGAAGGTTATAGTAATTTTTGTTTTTACCGAAAATTTGATATTAATTAGTGACATTTACATTAAATGTTGTTATAAATTGTTACTTTTGATACTCATATAGCAACATTTATATTATATGTCGTTAGATCTTGTGACATTTTCAGACAATAAAAAATACCTAGATTATTTTCCTAAAATATATTTTTTAAGAAAAAATTAAAAACATTTAATTATTAAAATTTTAAAATGTGTGTATTAATATTTATTTGATTCATAAAAAAATAAAAAACACAAAGAGAAATTAAAATATGTAAAGGTAAACATTAAAAATTCCATTATAATAAATATAATATGGGGAGAAACAAATAACAAATGATCATTTAGCTCAGCTGCCCATTGCACGACATAATGCAGGATGTCACGGGTTAAATTCTCATATGTTTTAGTTGGGAAAACCTTATTATACATTATTCAAAGGTTGCTAGACTCGATGACTCGGCTCGGTTCGACTCCGGCTCCGATTATTCAAAGGTGGTTAGACTCGACGGCTCGACTTGTCTAGGCTCCGACTCCGACTCGGTTTGGCTCGGCTCAGCCAGCTTTGTTTAAAAATTTGCAAATGTCAGAATAGATATCTTGTCACGACCTTTTAAAAACGTCGAAATAACTATTCACGATATTTTCAAATGTCGAAATATGCGACTTGTTACGATTATTTACTAATGTCGGCAAAATTACATTTTAATACACTTTAAAATGACACACCAAACATCGTAATAGATAGGTATCGACGCTTGTAACAAATATCGTAAAAAACCAGAAGGACAAAAGCAAATGCGACGTTTACGCGACATTTGTAAAAAATGTTGGTATAAATCTATATTGACATTTCTTTCCTTAGAGACCCATTAGAGATCGCAGGTTTAAAAAAACTTCGTTTTTTCAGTTACGGGGAAATTAAAAGGCGCCGTTTACGAGGTTCGGTTTGACTGATAGGAGAGGAATATCTAAACGGCGTTTTATTTTTTCAGTCTCTAAATATATACTGATTAGAGACTGGTTTTCTCCCATTATATACTCTTCATCTCTGCCATTCCTCATTTCTTCTCCATTCATCTTCTTCATCAAAGCCCTCTCATCTTCTCTCCCACTTTTTACTCATCTCCTCAAAAATGTCTATCTAATTAAGGATTCATAAATACAAAAAGTTTGAAAAAACCCGAACTTATATGTAATAGAGAGGTTGGATGTAAAGGATCCTACCAACAAGCCACCACTATCTCTTGAACTACCCGGGTTCAAACACTTGTATATTTTGATACATTGTTAGAAGATAATGAAAGCAGCCTGCTGCAGTCTGCTGTCGAATGTAAGTTTATTCACCACTGCCTCCTACTCCATGCCTGGTAGAAAATTTCAAAGTTGGTGAACATGTTGATGTCTTTACAAGAGACGGTTGGTGGTTCGATAAGGTTAAGGAGCGAACTGCTAACGAAAAGTACATTGTTATCTTCCTCGACTATCCAAATCAAGATGTCGCCTATATCAGGCAAATTGAGGGAGCATCTAGAGTTTGTTTGGATGAATGGGCATTGGATATTTAAAAAACACTACTCAGGATATTTAATCATGTCTTTAATGTTTGAGTTTTTAATCATTTTATGTTTCTTTATTTTTAGGGTTTTTGGTGTTTTTTTTTGTTTCTAGTTTGATTACTTGAATCACATTGTGTAAAAGCAATCAAACATATGTACTACCTTGATTTATGAATAAATTTCAGTTTGCATTAAGTAATGGTTTTATTTGAAGTGGTTAGAGACCGGTTAAAATTAAACAAGTGTTTTTTTTATGTTCATGCTTGACAGATTTTCCAACGAAGATATTTGAGAGATTTTGAAATCAAAAGAAATTATCCAACAAGTATAGAGTTTAAATTTCTAAATTAAAAGATAGAAACTGACTGGAGAAAGAACAGTGAGCGAAACTTTGAACCAACGTCGATTCAATGAATTTCTAGGAATATGAAACGGGACAAAACGATGCTGTTATCATTTTCGTCTCTATAGTTAGAGACTGGTTAGCGACCGTATGATAAACCCATACATGATTTCTCAATATCACCTTTGTTTAGCTAGACATTCTCATTAAAATTTGGACAACAGTTTATCTATTTTTATAGTGAAAAAACATTGTCTTTTTTTAGATTCACTCTCGAATCGATCTCTAATTTAGACACTGAATAGAGACCGCCTGTGTGATAAGACGTCGTTTCATTCAATTAGTGAGATTATAAAAGGGTAACAAACAATATTGTTTTGTTCTTGGTCTCTAATGTAGAGACTGATGCCCGAATGACATCGTTTTCGGATTTGTAAAAACCTTATTTACCCAATTCCCCCACATTCTCTCTTAATTTCCCATAGCCCAACACCACTCCCCCCAATATGCAATTTCCACCCTTTTATCTCCCTCGATTCCACCTCTAATCTCCTTCTCCTTCTCCATAATCCCCTCCAATCGCCTTACTTATTTCCAAAATCACCACCACTTTCAATAACCACTTTCAACTTTAGCAACTCAATCCCAACTCATTGTCAAATTAATCCCTACTCAAACCAAACTTTAGCAACTCAATCCTAACTTAATCCTATCTCAATCCACACTCATGAAAATAAAATAGAAATGAAGAAATGCTTCTATCACTTCACGCGTAAAGTTATATAGTGTCAGGATCTGCAGAAGGGCAGATGATGGAGTAGGGTCTTGGGATGAGTTACGAAACCTATATAGGTATCCATGAGCTTGTCTCCTGAGAGTTTTAAGAGTTCGACTCAAGAGGCTCAAACCGAATATGCCCGATCGAGCTAGGGCGAGCAGTAGCTAAAGGCGGTGTAAGGGTTTCTTAAGGGATTTGGGATCAACGTGCCTATATGGAAGCGATCGGGATCTTTGGAAGATCTATTGTTTTCGGATCCTTCTACGGTTTGTTTGGAGTTTAAGTTTTGATTCCTATAATACCTAGCTATTTACTTTACGTTGTCTTTAGCTTTTATTATCTTTGATTTGATTACTAACTTAAGCATCAGAGCAGGTTCGGGAGTTACTCCCACCTTCTTTCCCTTCTGCAGAAATCGGATCTTGGTTCTAAAATTTATCAATGAGCGTGCCAATTTGTGGAATAAAATAAAAATGACTATGACTACGGAAAATGCGGGACTTTGAAAAAAATGTAGGTTAATGATCTCTCTTGATGAAGACTCCAATAACATGAGAAAATGATGAAGAACTAAGATGGCAAAGTTTAGAAAATAACAAAACAATGAAAAACTTTACATTGAATCAAACAATTAACTAATGGGAATATGATTGGAAACTAAGTTACTAACTGAAAGAACTAAGTGACCTACACTAAGGTGCAATTGGACCACCGTTGTAAAAGTCATGATTAATATATTCTCTTTGTTATTATTTGTCTTCCTAAACCTCTCAGCTTCTGAGAGTTCTATCATTGGGATTCAAGGTGATAAACTATGGAGAAATGCGTTGTAATCTTCTATTTATTTAATGGATAGTTTGTAGGAGAGTGTTAATTTTTAACATCCTTTTTATCTCTTCTATTCTTTTCTTTTTTCACTTCAGAGTTGAAATATTTTTTTTAATAGATTAAGTGCATGATTATGAAGCAAGAATTGTGAATTTTCACTCCTTTAATTTGTCCCTTCATAATTGAAGTTTATATGTTTTTTTGTATAGATTAGGTGCATGATTATGAAGTAAAAACCTTTAGTTTACATCCATTTCATTATTATTATTATTTTTATTTTTATTTTCAGTCACTAGATAAAGGAAAATTGTTAGAGACTGAAATAATAAAGAGTGATATGGTTGTATTAGATTTGAATGGTTTTATAGTCTTGGACATAAAGATTTTAAAAATGTTGTATTTTCCTCTTATAAATGTTTAATTTTCAGAGAAGTAATTAAAAATTAAAGTTCTTGGTTCATCCATAGGTGAAAGGAATCATTTGACCACCGTAGATGAATAAGAAAATGTACCTTGGGATCCATAAGGTTTCCACGGCCTAATCCACTTGGTTATAGGGTAAAGATTGTGACCTTTCAAATATATGACTAAATTAAATAATTAAAAATTATAGATGTGGTTGACCTTTTCTTTTTTTTGGTAAGTTGTGGTTGACCTTTTCAGAGTCACTAATAAATACGAGTACTTTTCCCATCTAAATTCATATAGTAGAACTTTTAGTGGAATTAAAAATATTATCTAATTTATTTTCACAGTCACTAATATATTTGTTTTCTTTAAGTATATGTAAATTTACTGAACTATTAATTTTATATATTCTTCCCTTTATTGATCTTTATTTTCCAACAATGGATATTTTTCAATACTAACAGTTAGTGGTTTTTTTTCCTGAAGGTAAATTTTCTTTATAGCACTTTGAGTGTTCTAACAACATAATAAAACAATCAAATTATAGTAACCAATATAATGATATCTGTTGCACTTT
Source organism: Vinca minor (assembly GCA_026122235.1). Taxonomy (NCBI): domain Eukaryota; kingdom Viridiplantae; phylum Streptophyta; class Magnoliopsida; order Gentianales; family Apocynaceae; genus Vinca; species Vinca minor. The sequence continues at coordinate 1,778,397 of JAOCZM010000232.1, forward strand.
ACGTTTATGTTTCATAATATATATTAGTTTATTCAGAAAAAGGAAGAAACATTAAAATGTAATCATAATGACAATTATTTATACACACACACATTTAGACAATGATAACTTAAAATATATATAATCCCTAATACCAATTCAAAATTTAGCTAATTCTGTGCATGTTGACAAAATCTAAACAGAAAATTCAATCAAATAAAGCAGCTACGTACAGGGGAACGCGTTTGGCTTATGGCTCATCATGAGCTGCATGTCCATACAATACTATAAAAGGCAGCAGAACTAAGCAATTACAAACATCTACACTACAACATTTTCATTTCCTAAGGAATTCACAGCTTTCTTCATTCATTTGATAGTTTTATTTTTTATTTTTCTGATATTCTTCGGTTCGGATGGTGATCATCTTAAAGAAGGAATCCATGATGTTCCTATTTTCAGTGTTTCTCTTTGCTGCCTTCATGCAAAGCAAGGCACAATTATCACCAACATTTTACGACAACACTTGCCCGAATGCGCTTAGCACAATTCGTACTTCTATTCGACAAGCAGTTTCTCGTGAGCGTCGCATGGCAGGGATCACTTATTCGGTTACATTTTCATGATTTGCTTTGTTCGAGGTTGGTTGATATATATGTGCAATAAATGTGTACCCTGTTTGAGGTTAGGTGCAAGAGGTCATTAGTAAATTTTAATGGTTGAATGTACGGGGGTTGTGATGCATCAATCTTACTAGAAGAGACGCCTTCAATTGAAAGTGAACAAAGTGCATTACCAAATGCCGGTTCTGCAAGAGGCTATAATGTCATAGAGGCTGCGAAAAGTCGAGTGGAAAGAATATGCCCCGGAGTTGTTTCTTGTTCGGATATTCTTGCTCATTGCGGCAAGAGATGCTTCGATTCTTGTAAGTGTATTCTACTGTTATAGTATAAATTACCTTCAGAAGTTATAATACATTATGCTCAATGAGAATTCTACGAATTTAAATAGGTTGGTGGTCCATCATGGCAAGTGAAGCTTGGAAGAAGGGATTCCACCACTGCCAATCGTGCTCGAGCAAATACTGATCTTCCAGCTTTCTTCGCGAACCTTGATGTTCTTCACGAGACGGGTTTAGTGACAAGGGCCTTAATGCGAGGGACATGGTTGCACTTTCTGGTAATGACCATGGAAATATCTGATATTCCTCCATTTTCTATTTTTCCTTTTCTTAATTTGTTATTGGCTAATTAATATTAGTATCTCTAATTAATAACTTATTATATGCAGGAGCTCACACTTTAGGTCAAGCACAATGTGCTACCTTTCGCGAAAGAATATATAGCAATGGAACTGACATCGATGCTGGCTTTGCAAGCACGAAAAGACGTCGTTGCCCTGGAAATGTTGGGGATGGGGGACGGAAATTTGGCATCACTTGATATGGTCACACCAAATTCATTCGATAACAATTACTTCAGAAGTCTAATGCAAAGGAAAGGTCTTCTTCACTCGGATCAAGTACTTTTCAGTGGAGGATCAACCGATAGCATTGTCGCTGATTATAGCAACGGTAGCAATGGTAATAGACTATTTCTATCAGATTTTTCTGCTTCGATGATCAAAATGGGAGATATTGAACCCCTCACTGGTCAAAATGGGATCATAAGACGGGTTTGCAGTGCGGTGAACTAGCTAGATCCCATTCACATTTCTTAAGCAACATGATTGGAGTATTCATACAAAAAAACACTTCATTCTTTGATTCATGTACCAAATTCAAATGTGTATATCCACATTCTTTGATTATTTCGTGTATTTTATTATTTGTTTCATTTTTTTTACTGTATATTTTATTCTTTAATTCTTATACATTGGGAGACATATAAAAATATAGTAAATATTTTATTCTAAAATAAGTTTGATGAGCCAACATCAATATAGTCCTATTTGTTCTAAAATGATTATTTTATCTTATTTACTGACAACAAATTCTATATAAATCTGACATGCTCTTCTCTGTTTTTCATTGTGCAAACTGTATTAATACTTCATGTATATAACGCACTTCACATACAATATCAATAAAAGTACCATCGTTCTTTAGTTTGTAAACGAATTGGAGTGATTTTGGAATGATTTTGAAGCTCCGAGAACCCCAATTTTGGACCTCAAATACCACTAATGAAGACAGCCTCAAACCCCCTTATGAACAGAGCCGAACCCAATTGGACTAAATATTTGCCTAAGCCGTAATTAATCTTTCAGTCGAAGATCTATCCGCTGGGGCTTTATGAGTAGTTTATATAATTGAGGGACTAGCAAGAATAAGTTTTTTCAAGAAGTTAAATTTTCTTTATAGTACTTTGAGTGTTCTAACAACATAATAAAACAATCAAATTATAGTAACCAACATAATGATATCAGTTGCACTTTACGTTTATGTTTCATAATATATATTAGTTTATTCAGAAATAGGAAGAAACGTTTAGAATGTAATCATAATGACAATTATTTATACACTCACACACACACACACATATATATATATATATATATATATATATATATATATATATATATATATATATATATATATATATATATATATATATATATATATACTACAAGACTTGAGACAATGATAAGTTTTAAAATATATATATAATCCCTAATACTGATTCAAAATTTAGCTAATTCTGTGCATGTTGACAAAATCTAAACAGAAAATTCAATCAAATAAAGCAGCTACGTACAGGGGAACGCGTTTGGCTTATGACTCATCATGAGCTGCATTTCCATACAATACTATAAAAGGCATCATGAACTAAGCAATTTTTTTTTGTGAAAGAAACTTTTTTATAAGATAAAACTGCGGTAAAAGCAGAAGAAAGGAAAAAAATATTCAACTCATTAATCTCATTTTCCATCTACTCGAAAGGAAAAAATGAAATATAGCGAAAGACAGAAAACTGAACTGATGTTATTTGTTGTTACCATCTGCACTAGGGCTGTCAATGAGATCCAAAGACCCAAATATAGACTCACATTCCGCACCTTCGGAATCTGAGTCACTTGCATTATAACCTCGGACGTTTATCGGTTACTTTCCACGCCGAAGACCTAGTCCTTGAAGCCTTATGTTGGGGAGAAACCACAATATAGTCCAAGCAACCGAACAAACAAGATCAAATATGCTTGACAAAATATCTCCCAAGCTTGAATAAACACGTAGAACACCAAACAATAATTCCAAAGCCCTTATATGACAATGTGAATGCAGCGGAATAACAATAACGGAGCAAATGAATGAAAGATAAATCAAGCAAACACAACACCAAGAATTTCCACGCCGAAAACCTCTTCAAATCAAAGAGTAAAAACCACGGGACCTTCGGGTCCACTCCAAAAGCTTCACTATAAATCAAGAGAGGTTACAAAAGAGTATCTAGACCAATATGTGTAAACTCAAACCAACAAGGAAGCTAAAACTTCATCAACAATATAAAAGAGATGAGAATAGAGAAAAATCACCCCTAAAAACAGGACACTGTTCGGACTGCTATAACTCAGAATCAGCAAGCTGAAATCCGAAACTCACCGTCCAGAATGTAGTCCTATCAGTCTTCTACCTCCAGTTAAAATTTGAGAGCATTCCGACAAGAATTGACCATCCGATCGAAAGAAGTCCCAAAACTGTGCTGGCAGAAAAAGCTGCGGAAATCTCCTTTTTTCTCCCAAAAACTCTCTACCTCTCTTTTTTGAATGAATAATGAAGACCAACAATTTGGTAGGGTTTTATAACTCTTTGGGGCTTGGGCCTTGGGCTATTTTTCAAGACCCACATAGGAGGAGAAAACATTATGGCCCAACAAATCTCCCCCTTTTCCCGACTATGTGAAAGTCACAAATCTCTTGCCATCCCGGCAAGAGTACAACACACATCAAACTTCCACCTAGGCAATGCCTTAGTCATCATATCAGCCCCATTATCATCAGTATGAACTTTTTCAAGCTCCAACAACTTATCATCTAACACTTCACGTATCCAATGATACCTCACATCAATGTGTTTAGATTTAGAATGAAAAGTTGAGTTCTTACCAAGATGAATTGCACTTTGACTATCACAAAGTAGCACATACTTAGATTGAGAGTGTCCAATTTCCTTGAGAAATTTCTTCATCCAAAGCAACTCTTTACAACCTTCAGTCGCTGCAATGAACTCAGCTTCAGTGGTAGACAAAGCGACACATTTATGCAATCGAGATTGCCATGAAACAGCTCCCCCTGCAAAGGTAATCAAGTAACCCGAAGTAGATTTCCTGGTATCGACATCCCCAGCCATATCTGAATCTGTGTAGCCTTCAAGAATAGATTTCTCATTGCCAAAACAAAGTCTCAGATTAGAACTTCCACGGAGATATCTCAAAATCCATTTCACCGCTTCCCAATGTTCTCTTCCTGGTTTTGAAAGAAAACGGCTAACAACACCAACAGCATGAGCAATATCAGGCCTCGTGCAAACCATAGCATACATCAAACTACCAACTGCTGAAGCATAAGGAACTTTCTCCATCTCTTTCTTCTCATCATCGGTAGAGGGGCATTGTTTGACACTCAATTTGAAGTGACTAGCAAGTGGAGTGCTAACAGCTTTGGCCTTATCCATTTTGAATCTCTGGAGCACCTTCTCAATGTAGCTCTCTTGAGATAACCAAAGCTTCCTTGCATTCCTATCACGAGTGATCTTCACTCCAAGAATCTGCTTTGCTGGTCCCAAGTCTTTCATGGAAAAAGACTTGCTTAACTCCTGCTTCAAATCTGCAATCCTGGAAGCATTCTTACCAACTATAAGCATATCATCAACATAAAGCAAAAGTATGATAAACTCATCATCAGAAAACTTTTGCACAAATACACAATGGTCGAATTAGTCTTCTTGAAGCCATGCTTCCTCATAAACGACTCAAACTTCTTGTACCATTGTCTCGGTGCTTGTTTCAAGCCATATAAACTTTTCTTCAACCTGCAGACATGATCTTCTTTTCCTTTAACCTGAAAACCTTCAGGTTGTTCCATATAAATTTCCTCATCAAGATCACCATGAAGAAAAGCTGTCTTCACATCCATCTGCTCAACCTCTAAATCAAGGCTTGCAGCCAAACTGAGCACAATTCTGATCGAAGACATTTTCACAACAGGAGAAAATATTTCTGAGAAGTCTACTCCCTTTCTTTGACTAAACCCTTTGACAACAATTCTAGTTTTAGGACGTGGATCTGGAGAGTGCTCTTGCAGCTTCCATCTGTAAACCCACCTATTCTTCAAAGCTTTCTTGCCCTTTGGCAACTTCACTAACTCAAAAGTGTTATTGTCATAGAGAGACTTCATTTCATCATCCATTGCACATAACCACTGATCCTTCTGCTCACTTCCCATGGCCTCCTGAAAACTCTCTGGTTCTCCCCCATCAGTCATCAACACATACTGATCAGGAGGATACAAAGTATTATCCTTTCTGACTCTGGTAGACCTCCTAGGTAGAGCAACTTGTGGTTCCTCTAGCAAATCTGGAACATGATCATCGATGTACGTATCATCCGGGAACCCGATGGAACATGATCATCAACATTATCATCATCTCGCATTCGGTTCTATCTCCGTCTCGAGCTTGCTCCTCAACCGTAATGTAAAGCGATGAGGAATATCCCTCGTTCAAATCAACAAGATCCCCGAACTCGTGATTACGCTGCATGGAGCTTTCTCAACATCCTTGATAGTCTGGTCTTCACAGAAAACCACATCTCTGCTTCTAATAAGTTTCTTCTCAACTGGATCATACAACCTGTATCCAAACTCATCCTGGCCATAACCCAGAAAGATACACTGTCTAGTCTTGGTATCCAGTTTAGACCTTTCATCTTTTGGAACATGAACAAAGGCCTTGCAACCAAAGACTCTCAAATGATCATAAGAAGACTTATTACCTGACCAAACATTCTCTGGAACATCTCCATTTAGAGCAACTGCAGGAGACAAATTAATTACATGAACCGCAACATTCAAAGCTTCACCCCAGAAGCCTTGTGATAACTTAGCCTCAGAAAGTAAACATCTAACTCTCTCAACTAAAGTTCTGTTCATCCTTTCTGCCAAACCATTCAATTGAGGAGTCTTCGGAGGAGTCTTCTGATGTCTGATACCTTGCTCTCTGCAATACTGATCAAACGGCCCGCAGTACTCACCACCATTGTCTGACCGGATGCACTTGACTTTCTTCCCAGTTTGTCTCTCAACAGAGACTTGGAATTCCTTAAACTTATCAAGAACCTGGTTCTTAGTCTCCAGAACATAGACCCACAATTTTCTTGAACAATCATCAATGAAAGTCACAAAATAAGATGCACCACCAAGTGATTGTACCTTCATAGGACCACACACATCAGAATGAATCAGCTCTAACAAACTTGATTTCTTGTAAGGAGGGTTAGACTTGAAAGACACTCTGTTCTGCTTTTCTGCCATACAATGATCACACTTATTCAATTTTGCAGTACTAACTCCAGAAAGTGCATTCTTTCTAATTAGAATGTTAAGTCCTTTCTCGCTAATATGACTCAGCCGCCTGTGCCATAGATAAGGTGAGATTTTGTTGTCCACCACATTGACACTACCTGAAATCGCAGCCTGCATCAAATACAAATTAGAAGAAAATTTGTTTCAACGAGCCACAATCAAAGAACCCTTTGAAAGTTTCCACTCTCCTCCTTCAAACACATTACGAAAGCCATCATCATCAAGTTTTCCAACTGAGATCAAATTCAACCGGATATCTGGAGAGTGCTTGACACCTCTAAGAAGTAACTCACTGCCATTACTAGTCTTCAAACACACATAACCTATGCCAACCACCGGTGACACGCCCTCATTGCCCATCCTAAAAGCTCCAAAATTTCCAGGATCCTAGGAACAGAAGAATTCTTTCTTTTTAGCAACATGAAGTGAAGCACCACTATCAACTACCCAGTCAATGTCATGAGATGCATAATTAATCACATCCTCATCATAAACAGCAAAGAGATCCTCTGAAGTAGCAGTAGCAACAACATCAACACTGTTATCTTTCACTTCTATATTACCACAATTCTTCTTATCTTTCTTCCACTTGAAGCAATGTTTCTTGATGTGTCCTTTCTTTCCGCAGTAATGACATTCCATATCCTTGAACCTTGATCTGGACTTGCTTCTGCTTTTATCTCTGTTTCCATAAGCCTTGTTCCTGTCTCTCCCCCCATTCTCAGTAGCAAGAACATCTGAGTGAGAAGATGATGTCCCTGAATTAGACCTTCTAACTTCCTCATTCAAGATACCATCTTTAGCATACGCTAAAGACATAGCACCAGCTGGAGCATTGTTAATATAGGAGGCCCGGAAATTTTCCCAAGATTCAGGTAAACAGCTAAGCAACCAAAGTCCCAAAACTTCATCATCAAATTTAATACCAATATCAGATAGCTGACCATAAGCTCCTTCAAATTCATTGACATACTCCATGACAGGAGTGCCCTCTTTATATCTCATATATATCAGCCGCTTCATACAAAACAACTTGTTGTTTCCAGATTTTGCGGCATATGTATTCTCAAGCTTTTCCCACAATTTCTTGGCATCTGTTTCCTTTAAAATCACATTCTTCACATTTTTGTCAAACCCAACTTCTAATAAAACCGCAGACCTGGCGATGTTCAACAGTCCATTCCGCATCAGATTTAGAATCAGGCTTCGAACCAAAAATGGGTGCATGAAAACCTTTAACATATAACAAATCTTCCATCTCAGTACTCCAACAATGATAATTTTTACCATTCAAACGAGTCATCTGGCTCATATTCGGTTCCATATTTTAGACAAGCAGATAATCACACAGCAACCAAAGCTCTGATACCACTATGTTGGGGAGAAACCACAATATAGTCCAAGCAACCGAACAAACAAGATCAAATATGCTTGACAAAATATCTCCCAAGCTTGAATAAACACGTAGGACACCAAACAATAATTCCAAAGCCCTTATATGACAATATGAATGCAGCGGAATAACAATAACGGAGCAAATGAATGAAAGATAAATCAAGCAAACACAACACCAAGAATTTCCACGCCGAAAACCTCTTCAAATCAAAGAGTAAAAACCACGGGACCTTCGGGTCCACTCCAAAAAGCTTCACTATAAATCAAGAGAGGTTACAAAAGAGTATCTACACCAATATGTGTAAACTCAAACCAACAAGGAAGCTAAAACTTCATCAACAACATAAAAGAGATGAGAATAGAGAAAAATCACCCCTGAAAACAGGACACTGTTCGGACTGCTATAAGTCAGAATCAGCAAGCTGAAATCCGAAACCCACCGTCCAGAATGTAGTCCTATCAGTCTTCTACCTCCAGTTAAAATTTGAGAGCATTCCGACAAGAATTGACCATCCGATCGAAAGAAGTCCCAAAACTGTGCTGGCAGAAAAAAGCTGCGGAAATCTCCTTTTTTCTCCCAAAAACTCTCTGCCTCTCTTTTTTGAATGAATAATGAAGACCAACAATTTGGTAGGGTTTTATAACACTTTTGGGCTTGGGCCTTGGGCTATTTTTCAAGACCCACATAGGAGGAGAAAACATTATGGCCCAACATCTTATTCATCCAAGCTTTTCCCTTTTGGGCATCAGAAGGGACTCCATAGCCACTATTATACATCTGGGCTACAAGGACTTGCATTGCAGTATCACCAGCCTTAGACTCTTTAAGTGTATCTTGAAACCACCGCTTGACACAATCCGCCACCACATCCGCCAGTGGAATCCGCCGTGACACCACCGACTGTGAATTCTCTCCCATCTTTTTATTACTTACTTTCAACTGCTGCTGCTTCCTCTGTTGTTGTTGCTCCTTTGATTGAAAACAAACCACACTGAGCTTACTGGAGGACGACGACTCAGGTGATGAAAAAACGGGTCGGGTTTTGGAAATGGGCTTGATTTGATTATTATTATTATTATTGGGTCGGTGATGATGAGGAATTAGTCTATTAGAAGTGATGATCCGGGCGAATTCTTGGAGCTTACCTGGAGATGGAACTGATTTTCCCATATATAAACGCATAAAAACAGTGGATTGAAGAAAAAAATTCTGTCTTTTTTGGAAACTTTAATAGTTGATGAAGTAATATTTCCTTTGGGATTCCAATTCTGATCCGGAAAGACATGGATCTTCTCTGTTATTCATTATGAAGATTTCATATTTCTCAGCAGAAATTCAACTCCAGATCAATGGAGAAAGGTTCCATTCGATAATGTTGCGGCGGCGGCGGTGACAGCAGAACTAAGCAATTGCAAACATCTACGCTACAACATTTTCATTTCCTAAGGAATTCACAGCATTCATTATTCATTTGATATTTTTTTAAATTTTTCTGATAATCTTTGGTTCGGATGGTGATCATCTTAAGGGGTTTGCATTAGACTGGTACTGATTTAGCAGAAAAGACAAAATATGGCATTGAAATTTGGGGGGCAACATTTTTTACCGGGGCTTTCGGATTCTTGCCACGTCAGCCAGGACAGAAGTCCCACTTCCGTCTTGGCCAAGGAACGGAAGTGGGACTTCTGTCCCCAAACCGAACCCTACAAACCCTAATTAATCCGTTTCGTTCTCAAATTACAGCCTTTTTGCAGTGTCTAGTCTTTTCTCACTTTTGCTTTTTTGACCATGCATTATTGAACGTAAATATCTAAACGGTTTTGGTATTTTCGTTCACAATTCTCACCGATTTTTACAGACTTGTCCATTCAAAAATTGAAATTTTTATTTTTGAATTTCCAATTACATCTATAAATAACTTCTCAACCTCTCCACAAACTACAACATTCTCTACTCTCAAACCTAAAATTTCCTTATCCTTTTCACAATTCCTTTTTTCTAAATTTATTTCTCCTCTTAAAAAATCATCTTCTAAAATGGCAAACTTTCCAGAATTTATTCAAAAAGAAATGCGTAATAAATTCCGAGATGTTGATTTTATCAGAGACTGGCCTGCAGAATACGAGCAAGTGTTAATAGAAATTTGTTATGATTTTAGTACACTGGGTTACAATGGTGAAAAACGTTGGTCCGATTCGTACAACGAAATTGTCTACGAAATGAACTCCGTCCCCGGCGAACAATTCACAATAGAAATGATGGATGCAGGTGTAGCAAAACTGCGTAGGCGGTTTTGGGATTTTGAAGCACTTAATCGCAAACCATGGTTCAAGTACAACGGTAGGACAAACATTGTAGATTTGGATAGTGCTGAAGCCCAGTGGGAGGAATACGTTGCATGTAATTACGGCACACTATAATAATTCAATGTTTTCATAACTTAAATGTTTGGTTTATATAACTGTGCAATAGGCTAATCCAAGGGCTAAGCAGTACAGAAGGAAAGGCGAATTTTTCTTTATCCTTCTCTGCCACATTTTTGGGTATGAAGGAAGAGCATTTGTGGACGAAGCCGGTTAGTATTCAAGATCACCTGAAAAGATAACTGTGGAGGCTACCCCGACTACCCAATGTTGGATGCATCGTGCAGCAGCACTTCTATATGGAAAATGTTTGAACATAAATTTTGAAAGAATTAGGGTTTGAATAATCGGAACTTTTAATTTTTATATTTTCAATGTAATTTTTTTTCTATGAATCAAATTTAATTCTTAGTTTTATGATATTTAAAAGTTCTGAAATGAGTAATATTAAAAAAAATTGACAATACACTTAAAATAAAAATAATAATGGGGACATCCGGGGGAAAAACCTGGACTTCCGTCCTCGATCCACTTCCGTCCTCAAGGGGCAAAAGGATTTTCCCCTGGACACGTTTGTGGCCTGAATTTTTAGGGATAGAAAATCATATCCCTTCACTACCAAAATCTCTATAAAATCCAATAACCTCCCCTCCATTTTTCTTACCTCAAACAACATCATCCAATCTATTTTTTCCAACCAAACCCATCTTTCCTCAAGTTCATATATTTTGTGTAAAAAAATGGCACTTGAATGTCCGATGAGATTGTATTTACATTTCGACCACAATGTAGTGTACGAATGGTGGTTTCCCCATTTTGTAGAGCCAAGCGAAAGAAGTGTGGAAGTTATACAAAAACTTTCATTCCGACAACTTTGCCACAGAATATGTCAGCGGAATGGAGTCGATCTTTCTAGTGTCACTGTTCGGCTAATAATGATTCGTCCATTCTTCATGCCGACGTACAACATGGTGATGTATGATGTTGTACATCTTAACGACGAAAAAGATCTAGAGAATTTGTGGGGAATCCAAACGGATTTCAAACTACAAGGGATTCGTGTATGTGCTTTGTTAGAACCTCTGGAAAGACATGTAGATGGTTTTGTAATCCCGACAACAGAATTTTCGCCGCAGGCACAATTTGTTCCGAAATCATATTTTTCGGAGTCAAATCCCATACCAATTATGCCCCCACCATCTAGTTACTGAACCTTCTATAGATAATTCGGTTATGGATTCTTTGGGTCCTATATCGGGACATTAATGGTGTTCCGAGAAACGGAAGACGACTTCGCAGACGATAGTGCTGGAGAACACGAGGGCGATGGGGTCGAGGAAGATATAGAGGCGGTTGCGGAAGATGCCATCTCTGAAATCCATCAACAAACCGCTGGACCAAGTAATGAAGAGACAGTCCAAGTGCCTGAACCGACTCCATCTACCTCCGCCCCAGCTATTCCAGAATGGAATATGTCATCATATGGTAACTATGATAATTTTGCCTGTTGGAATGATATGGGTTCCATGGAACCTGTTCTGAACTGACATACAGGGATAAAACAATAAAAAATGGAATCCCAATTTTCCCGAAATGTATTTGGGTTGCAGTTCAAGGATAAACGTGAGGCAATGTTGGCAGTTAACGTGTGGCATGACAAGGTGGCCTTGAGGGAGTGGAAAAGAGACAGGAGCAACAGACAATGGTTCAGCGGGGTTTGTAGAAACTCAACAGAACAAAGCCGATGCAGTTGGTATATTCGCGTTAACCATAGCAGGGGAAGGTTACCAAGCTTAACAAGGGCCACTACTTGCTTGATGGACCGAGACAAAAAAATGCAACATGTCCTCCAGCTACATTGGGGTAAAAATTTTATACCTTCTACAGGTGATCCCGAAATTTCGTTAAATTGATTAGGGTTGCTTATGTGAATTATATGAGTTTGAGTTATACCTATAAAAAAGCTTGGTATGCCCGCCGACATGCTATAGAAACACTTTTTGGTACTTGGAATCAACTTTACAGGTACTGCCACAATATATGCGGGCACTACATGATTCTAACCCGGGTGCTATAGTCAAATTTGTTTACCATCCACAACTAACTATTAATGGCCCTAAGGTTTTCAAGGCATTGTTCTAAACATTTAAACAGTTAGTTGACAGTTACAAGTGGTGTCAGCCTATAATTTCAATTGATGGCACACATCTTAGGAGGAATTATAAAGGGGTACTCTTGGTTGCAAGCACTCAGGATGCTAACAATCAAATTTTACCCCTTGCTTTTGCATTGGTCGAATCAGAGGCAACTTCCACTTGGTAATGGTTCCTTTAAAACTTAAGGGAACATGTTGTGAAATACTTACAAGTTTGTCTTATTAGCGATCGTCATGCCGGAATTTTTAGTGCCGTGGCTAACGTCCCCGGATGGCAACCCCAAATGGCAGTGCACCGATATTTCCTTAGGCATTACAAGTCAAATTACCACACTCATGCAAAAAACAAAGAATTGAAAGATTATGTGTGGATTGCTGCAACACAAACGAAAAAAAGTAAGTGCGGTTTTTATCTTTAACGTATTAAACAAAAAGATGATGATGCATTTAACTGGTTGATGCAGCATCCCAAAGAGTTGTGGACTTTGGCATACGATGGGGAAAGCGTTTCAGTTGCTTGACGACAAACATGTCTGAGGCGCTTAACAGCGTTTTGAAACAGTCTAAAGCAGTGCCTTTGAAAGCACTTGTGGAGATGATATTTTTCAAGCTTGTACATTATTTTGACACACACCGGGAAGACGCTAATAGTAGTCAAACGCCATTCCCTAAGAGAACATGGGATCAATACTTCACGTTCGAACAAAAAGCAACAAGTTTGATGGTACTACGACATCAAAAAACCAAGGTATCTATAGGTTCATGTCCCGACATAGAGGACCTGGAGAAGGTGAAAAAATATACACGGTCAACTTATCAGCTCGTGCTTGTAACTGTGATAAATGGTCTACTTATTCAACTCCATGCTCACATGTCATTTCTGTGTCCAAATCGATCATGGATGATGCTTCTAAGTATATCCACCATTTATATTCTCTCGAGCATTGTAGAAATACGTACAAGTCCATTTTATACCATGTACTTGATCCCATTCATTGGAGACCTCCTCCTTTTCATATGACACATCACCTTCTTAACATGAAAGGTACGCGGGTGGGTCGACCTCAAAGGCGGAGATTTCAAATGCCTATGGACACAGAGAACAGGGGAACTCAAAGAGAAAAGAAGTGGGCCACTGTAAACAAGTCGGTCACAACCGGAAGACTTGCCCCATGTTAGCAAATCTTGACCAAGCACCTCATCCACATTAATTGTATTTAAATTTTACTAATTTGTAATAGTTTAGAATGTAAAATTATCAATTTTGTTAGCAATCGTATAAAGTTGTTTTAAATGTATTTAATTTTTTTTCATTCAATATCCAAAAATTGCAAACTTTACAATGACTTATTATTAAAGTTGACGTAATAAATTGGCAAAAGCATCATTCCCGGCCCTATAGTCAAGGATATCGTAAGGGGCTAGATGAATTTGTACATGGTCACCGGGGTGTAATCTTGAAAACACAACAAACTCATCCCACCCCAAAATATAGTAATCGTCTCCGCCTTCATCTCTAGCCACTTGGAGTGTCACTTTTTTCCCGTGAAAATTGCGAATGTGTAGTAATTCGGGGATTCCAAGCTGCATTCTAACACGTCATTGCATGTAGTTTTCTTATCCACTGTACATGGGAAACAACATTACAACCTATACCTCTGAGAGGAACGAATTTATTACTAAAATTATAATGTCAGAAAACGTACCGGTTTAGAAAGTGCCGAATAGGTTTTGTCAATGTCTATTTGAAAATTCTGCTGAAAAAAGCCCCGTCCGAAGGATACGATAATTCGCCCTTCAGGTAATGTCACACCCCGTCTCCGGAATGATGACATGGCAGTGCCCCATTGGTTAATGAAGCACCAAAGCCGCAGTCAGAGAATTAATAAATAAATGAGTTCATTAGATAAATCCATCAATAGTAATAACAAAGTAGCGGAAACATTATTCTAAAAATGAAATATGTTTAAGTTATTACATCTCAAAGGAAACTACAAGTTTCAATATAAATAACTATAAAAGCAATAATCGGTGTAAACTATCCAGTTAGGATCACTCTTCGTAATCCCCATCCCATGCTCCATCATCATAGGTATATTCAACATCTACAAAACTCGAAAGCAACAAAAACCGGATATCGAACTAAGCTCCCGGTGCTCAGCGAGGACCTAAAAGCAATAATCATGATAATAACGACTTAACGAAACGAGAGACGGAAGAAACAGATACTGAGATAATGCATATGCCCGTTTCCCAAAAATACCCCTATGGAAATATATGCAAATGACTCGTCCCCAAGTCTAGCAAAACTCGGAACTCGGTGCGATGCAAGTAAAGATCAAAACAAAGTAAAGAGTTCGAATGCAAACGTAGCAGATGGGACTGCATGATTGCGGTTTTAAGAAAAATGAGATGCAACCTCGTGCAAAAGTGCACTAAAACATTACCCAACATCCCCAACTCATATGGGACCAAAAAGACTCCAAACAAATAGCATAAAATGACCAAAATAAGAACGAACACACAGAATGCAACAATTAAGCAAATAACCACCTTCTTCGCACCTAAACGATTCCATAACCGAGTATACGACAAGCACCGCGTGTTGCCCATCCGGTACACCAAATCACATACTCGTCTTAGATACTTAAAACGCATCTACCTACTATGACACAACTCCCATCACATGAGCTCACATATCTAATCTCTACTACTCAGCAATAACGGCAGTGGTCTCAGTTATCAACCAAACTAGGACGGTTTCAGTAAACTCGTGGGTTCGAATTCTCTCCCAAACTACGGGACACAGATTTTAAGTTTCAATCCTTACATTGTCTCATCATCCCCAACCAGGGACTCCAAAAAACCACCACCGTACCTAATGATTAGCCCCATTAAGTATGGGCCACATGACAGCACAAAGCAAAAGACCTCTTGGGGTCATAGAACAGAGAGCAGGACAGAAGGCAGACTGAACCTGCTGACTAGCGACCTAGATACTAGCTCAATAGAGGGCGACGACTCGGTCGACCAAACCAATTAGGACAAAAACATGACACCAATTAAACGACGCCAAACACGACCCCAAATGTAATTAACAAGGAGACAATTATAGAACAGATACATAACAGTACATATACAGTTTATGCGAGTATAACATTTAATGAAAGCAATAGGAAAGCAATTTATGCAGCATGCTCAATTTACCCAATTTAATACATAAATCAATTCAATAAACGGTAACATCATATAATTAATTTCAAGCAGTTTATGCAATAAAATATCCCAAATACAGTAAATAATGGCAGAACAAAAATTCAAAAGTAATAAATATTTCGGAACAGAATTTCATAGAGTAAAGCGGGGTCCCTACCTCTAACGAACGCAATAAGACACAGAAATCCGTAATTAGTCATGACAGTTCACTCCGGGGGCGATAGCATTCAGCTGGAACCTCCGATTCACGATCCGTCTGCACTCACTCGAAGGTCTTTCCATTATCTTTGAATTGATATACTGTGGGTTGAAAACGGAGATCGATAACCATCTCAAACGTCATGTCGAATTTCTGGACAGAAAGGTGAATCGCCCAAAATCCTTTCCTCTCATCTCCTTGCTGCGTGGCACGGTTCCCCAGAAAACCCACTGACCAGTTATTGCCTGGCCACAGTCCTGCTCCTGTGTGGAACACAGAATATTCTGTACGTGCGGGACACTCAGATGGCCGTTGGATCGTTTTCCAGAGGAATCGACGTCTGACATTTAAAATAGGGTTAAAAGGGTACATATGTAATTTCAAAAGTAAAAACCCCAACACGCATATGTCACGTCGTTTGGGTTACCGAGAATGCAGAAAACGGCTGAAAAAGGGAAAAAAATGGACGGCGCCTTTCCACCTTCTTCTTCCTTCCTTCACATGTTTTTTAGCAGTAATCTTATTCTCTCGTTGGAAAAAAAAATATTCTTCATCTTGTTTATTCTCGCTTCTCCACAAAACTTTGAAAAAGATGACAACTCTACCATCCACATCCCATGATTCATAAAAGAAACAAAATTGGGAATTTCTCTCGTTCTACAAAGAATATCATAGGTTTAAATCAAATAGTTCAGGGAAATGGAGAAGTGAATGGACCAATACTCGCTATGCTGAAGGATGCCGATTTTTTAGGGTTTACGCAGATTAAACTCTCAGGAGTACTGAAGAATGGCTGAAATATGCCATTAAGCACTATGATGCATCTGAAAGATGCATCGAGCTTGGAGAGGGCATGTATTAACAATAACTGGAGAAGACGTGCACAGGGTCTATTGAGTGCCTATGGGGCTTAAACCTGTACCTGAGCATAAAAAACTTGAAAAAATGTTCCCCATAGAAATGATTAAGAAGTTTGCTGAGAGATTTTTGGAGATAGATTGTACCAATAAGGGATACGTAGATGAGGACATAGTATACAATTTGATTAGATTAGAAGCACATATGAACCCTGCGAGATGTGCACGTTTATACGGACTGTACATATTGAGTCGACTTTTCATTGCCAACAACAGTAAAATGGTTAGCCTGAGATATGCAATGCTTTTAAAAAATTGCAAATACTACAACTGGGGAGACTTTATTGTTAATTTTGTCCACTCGTCACTTGCTTTTTACCATCGGAAGGCGGTAGCCGGAACTCAACTAACTTACAGGATTCCTGCGGACATGCACTTTCTAACGGTATGGTTGATAATTCTTGTGTTTCCACACGTTCATTGACAAAGAACATGTGTTTTTTTAAAGAGAATATGTGTTCTTTGGGAAAAAACATGTGTTCTCTTGTCAAGAACACATGTTCTTGAGAACATGTGTTCTTGATAAGAGAACACATATTTTTTTTTCAAAGAACACATATTCTCTTTCAAAAAACACATGTTCTTTGAAAAACGTATTCTTTTCTCGAGAACATGTGTTCTTATGAATAGAACATGTATTATTGTGCATAGAACATGTGTTCTTGTATCCGGAACACAGGTTCACCTTTAATGAACGTATTTTTTTATTAGTTACCAAAATGTTCTGTTATTCTTTACAATTTAGTTTGTTATTTTCAGGTGCATACTTTGGATTTCTTTACTGGAAATCATCTGCAGGTAGATGAACTGAATTGTGCTCTTTGGGATTATGAAAACATGAAGAGTATGTTCAGTATTCTTTTCCACGAGAGGAATTTCGATAATGCGGGGGAGGCGATTCTTCTGGCGAGTAATAACGAGAGAAGAAAAAAACAACAGTTAAAGGAACTTATGCATGAAAGAAGGAGGCTGAACAAAGTAAACCAAGAAATTAGCAAGTTGAGAGGTTATGTTAAAGAGGATCGGTTGGAGGAATCCGACGATAGTGCGCCGCTTGGGCAGTGGCCTGAGATTGTGAAGAGACGTAGACTACCCCAGAAGAGGAGAAGGTATCAGGTAAGCGATGATGAGCATGTTGATAATGCTGGGAAATAAATGGATGTTGAGTTGCCTGAAGTACAAGGGGAAACGGAAGAAGAAGGGGCTGAGGCAGAAATTTTAAATGAATCATCTTTCACTGATGAAGAGACCGACATTGCCCAATTTCGGGTTAAGAAACGGATCGACGCTGTTATTTCTGAGGTACTCGGCTTTTACAAGGATGTAAGCACATACATTAATTGTTTTTTAGAAGAATATGTGTTTTACATTTGAGTACAATTGTTCTGCCACAATGAACATGTGTTCTTACTCTTTGAACACATGTTCTTGTATTTGGAACACGTGTTCTTTTATTCGGAATACATGTTCTTTGATTCATAGCACATGTTCTTTATTATGAAGACATATTCACTAATTAAACTTTGTATTTACCGAATTAGGAGGAGGATGAGGAGTCTGATTTGGGGCCAGTGGAATTTGTGATGCTAAATTTGGAAACCCAGGCCCCAGAGTTAACAGCAATAATTGATTCAGGCGATGGGAACGCAGAGACTCCAGCAAAAGCTGTGAGGAACGACATAGCTGAGGGCCCAGCACATGATGGGGATTTGAGACAGTAGATACTCCTACGGAGATTGTAAGGAGTGGGGTGAATGAAGATTTTGGACAGGGGGACTTCGTGATGCAAAATTTGGAAACCCCAGCCCCAATTGAAGAGACACCAGCTGAGATTGTGATATTTGTTCAGTGAACACATGTTTTGGTGCGTTGAACATATGTTCTTTTTGAATTTCAACGATCTTATCATGTTTGATCATGTGTGTGGACTATTGCGGAGGAAGGATTTGACGACTTGTATGCCTGGGGCAGAACTTGTTGATGATGTGATTAATACATTTGCCCATATCCTAAATGTTGAAGAAATTCAAGCTACGAATGGGCAAATGAAGAAATTTTGGTTTACAACATTAATAACGGTCCGTATGGGTGCTTGTATAGATTTGTGTCTGTGAACTAACGAAATGATTTATAATGAATTTTGGCATATATATGACTTTTGTAGAGTTCTGCTGCATGGATATGGGAAGGAAAAATTGCTGGCCGGCCTTTACCAAAAGTGCCCGAAATGGCCAATTTCGTTAAAGAACAAGTGATTGCCGGTATTGGTTATCTGCCAAAGGAACACGACAGATGGGATCCGACAAGTGTTGAATTGGTAAGGATACATTTCAAACACACAACACACTTTTTTTAAGAACACGTGTTTTATTTTACAGAACACATGTTTTAGTGCAATGAACACATGTTCTCTGTTGAAGAACACATGTTCTTGTGTAAAGAACACGTGTTCTCTGTTGAATGACACATGTTCTTGTGTAAAGATCACATGTTCTAATTAGGCAAACTAATGTTTATTTTCGCATACTCGACATGTTTTTTTCCCAATCGGGTTCTTTCTCCCCGATCGCTTTACTGGCAGTCACTTCGGGTATATGTGGTGAATGTCAAAGCTAAAGAAATGAATATTCTTAATAGTTTGGTTGTCGAAGACGCGGTGCAAGAGGCCAAATACATTCCTCCGGGTCAAGCGGTGTTAGCTCAAATGGGGGGCCTGGGCCGAGGACAAAATTAAAGCCGAGGTACGACTTCAAAGGATTTAAAATCATACACGGTCGAGTTCCCATCCAACCTTCGGATGATAAAAACTGTTGTGGGGTTTGTGTCTGCAATGCGATGGAGCATTGGGTTGGGCATATTCCTAAAAGATTTTTTCCGTTGTGGACCACTGCGTCACATATGATTGCTTTGAGGAAAAAAATGGTGGCTCGCATTTTGAGTCACCCAATAAACAAATTTTCAGCAGATATTTTGGAAAATGTACGAAGATACAAGGCTAATGGATCTAAAATGAATTGAACATGTGTGAAATGTAATGGTTCGCTTGGGATTTTTACCTTGAACATTATTTTAAAAATGGTATTCTAATTTTTTTGATTTATTTGTAAACTAAATCTTAATTATGGTATTTAAAAACATGTGTTCCTCAGACAAAAACATGTGTTTCCTACTAGAAAACATGTGTTCCTAAAAAAAACATGTGTTTTTTACACTGATCATGTCCATTGCTAAAATAAACATGTGTTCCTGACAATGTTAAAGTGCTAGTCTAATGGTTTCTTCCTCAACAAAGAAAGGGTCAACTGCTTCTTGTTGCCTTTGCTTAATATGCTTAGCCCGTGCCTTTTGCCTTTTAATCTCTACAACTCTCTTTAATCTCTTCCTAGATCTATTTGGGTCTGAACGTTTTTTCAACTCTATCCTTGAAGGTTGAACTCCACTTTCACACACAGTTTGAGTAAATTCTGCATAAAAAACATATAAGGAGATAAAAAATAAAAAAAAAAAAGTTGTTAACGTAATCCCATATAATATATTCCTTATATGGGATCACTGTTGTGTAATGTGGGCCATTATCCTGTCAAGCATGAATATCTAGTTTTCGTGCGGATATGAACAGCTATCCATTTTTTACAGTCTAGCTATCCAATCACCCCACGTATAGGTATTCATGCTTACTGGGAATTATAGTTGGCCGATTGGATCCAGTATCAGCGAGTAACATATTGACACGCTTGCACAAATCATCGAATGACCGATCAACAAAGTCATATGCAACATCACTCCCACATACAGTTGTTACTAGCAAAACCATCTTTTTCACACAATTCTTGATAGCGTTCGCTATATTCCTTCGGTGCTTTGCAACCACCACTATGACAGCCTAAGTCGACAAAGTTTTTCACATTTTTGGTCCACCTTATCATCACGTACTGTGGAGGCAACTCCCTCAGTTTTGTGTGTACTCCCCCGCAAGATCCTAGGAGTTCCATAACTCGAAGGCAATTTCTATAGTGCAAACCAAGTATTTCAAACAATCTACATGCGCATTCGACAATTGCTTTTTCGAGATGAACCATCACAATTCTCTCATCTAGCTTTGATCTCTCACCAAAAAGATAAACATCCCTGTACACTAGGTACGCATATTTACTTCCATCATTTTTTCAGGACAGGGATCTAACAAGTACTCCATTGACTGATGATACTGCACACAAGCAAACAGGGGATATTATTAAACCAAACAAAATGTCATTCATAACAGAAATTGTGTTCACGGCATCAGATCATGTGTTCTATTTACCAGAACACCTGTTCTCAGTAACAAAACACGTGTTCTTAGTAATAGAACATGTGTTTCCTATACAAAAATATCTGTTCCTGTCACATTGCGAACACATTAGGGGTATAATGTGTAGCGGCACTATTAGCCAATGGGCTATGCGGAGTATTGTTGTTCGGCAACTTGTTCATACATTCAAAGTTTCTTCCAAATTCTGCAGTTCGCCTATCATTCAACATTCTGTTGGAGTGCGTGAAAAACTGGACAAGATTGTGGTCAGCCTTTAGATATCCTCTAAGGACACTGTTGTTCGACTCGCTCAATTGTGTAGATCGAATGCCAGCGGTGAAATGTTTCTTAACCCATGCGTATGACCACTGGTGTCGAAAACCATGAATCCTTTTGACCCAAGAATGTACCACATCTTTTTCCCCAGCATTATACTTAATAAGGCACTCCTTTTCGAGCTTTGCCCACACGTAGTCGAACTCATGTTCATCATGGACATTATACATAGCATTAAAAAAATGCTCTCTGACTTCTGCAGTCCACATTCAGCTCAGGTTCTTAACAGCATTTTCCTTAATATGCCATGTGCATAGGCCATGGAAAGAATTAGGGAACTCATATTTTATTGCTGCCACCATTGCAGCATCTTGTTCGGTAAAAAAAGATTGAGGGGCTTTCCCAGACATGCATTTCAGAAATGACTTGAATAGCCATTTGAACGAAGGTATTGTCTCATCATATAACAGTGCCGCCCCAAATATGCACGACTCGTGGTAATTGTTGAAACCAACAAACAGCGCTGGAAAAAAAAACTAAGATTATGCTACGTAAAAAAGAACGGTGGGAAAGAACATGTGTTTCCTAGTAGGGAACATTTGATAGAGAACACATGTTATTGGTTACAGTGAACACGTGTTCTCTATTATAATATCTATAGGTCTGAAATTGTTGTTGGTCTTGTATGTTGTATCAAAGGTCACCGCATCGCCAAAGTAACCATAGTCCATCTTCATTAATCCATCTCGCCCCAAAAAATGTTAGCAATTTTTCTCATCGCAGTCCCATTTCAATATCATAGTAAAGCGAAGGATTCATGTATGCCTCACGCCGGAAATGCTCTAGTAGGGCGGTTCCTTCCCCGACTTCCATCGTCTTTTGACGCCTCCTACACAGGGTGATTCTTTAAATCAACCTTTATAAATCCGAAATTTTCATTTCCACCTGCTTGCTGTGACATTACAGTGTACGAAGACTTTAGTGGCACCCCAGCACTCTCATTCATCTCAGCAAAAATTCCATGAAGATTCGTCACGTGACGATTCGATCTTATCAAATGAGAAAAAAAAATTGGATGAAGGGAATGATTATGCTCCTTAACCCAATCAGTAACTACAAATACACGCCTCTGTTGATTAAATTTCACAGCTAGTTTAGCCATGCAACCAGTCCGCTCCTCAGCCCGTTTGCGCGTCAGAAATTTCCTTGCTTCTACGTGGGTTTCGGGGCATTTTTCCTTGTTCTTGGGATCATGTATACTTCCTTTCCTGAAGCCCTAAACATATTTGCAGTAACTCACCTGTTCCTTATCTCCGCGTAAGGTCTTACTATAATTTTTCCTGATGCCAAACCCTAAGTTATGTGCATAATCCAGGTAAAAATCTCTGCACTCAATTTCTGTATTGAACTCCTTAGTCTTCAAATCAATTGTGCTGTAATAGTCGGCATTACCTGTAAAAGAATGTATGTTTACTGGACAAAAACAATTGTTCTTGGTAATAGAACACGTGTTTTTAATATCAAAACACTTGTTTTTTTATATTATAACACGTGTTTTTAATATCATAACACGTGTTTTTTAAAATCATTACAAGTGTTCTTGGTAACAGTACCCATCTTCTTGGTTTGAAAACATATGTACTTGATAACAGAACATGTGTTCATAGTAGACAAAAAACATATTACATGTCTTACCATCCTGCTCTGTACTGTCAGGTGTGTATGCATTCTGCTCTGTATTGTCAAATAACTATCCATTATGGTTATCCTGTTCATCTTCCTTTCGCTCCAAACCTGCGACTAGTACATGGTACACTTTATCTTAGGGGTAAAAAAACACAGCATAATCCAGGTTAAAATCTCTGAACCAAAGAAGATGGGTACTGTTACCGAGAACACGTGTTTTTTATATTATAACACGTGTTTTTAATATCAGAACACGTGTTTTTTATATAATTACACGTGTTCTCGAATGCAGTACCCATCTTCTTCGTTTTGAGAACATGTGTACTTGATAACAGAACATGTGTTCATAGTAGACAAAAATCATATTACATGTCTTACCATCCTGCTCTGTACTGTCAGGTGTGTATGCATTCTGCTCTGTATTGTCAAATGACAGTCCTTTATGGTTCTCCTGTTCATCTTCCCTTCGCTCCAAACCTACGACTAGTACATGGTACACTTTATCTTAGGGGTAGAAAAAACCCACGAAAGAACATGATACACCATTTTCATTTATAAAACAACTCACCAGCATCATCTTCCGAGCAAATTATAACTGTATGCTTCGATCTTTTAGCGGTCCTTGTATCATCATCATCATTATCGCTAGTTACTAAAATAATTTCTTCAGAACACAAGTTTTTCCTTTTTCCTAGCTCTCCAAATAAGCCATATTCTTGATGAGAACTTGTGTGCCCATCGTAAAGGACACCGTTATTCTGAAGAAAAACTCTGAATCTTTGCCATCCAACCTTACTACTAGTTTCTTCTACATTCATTTCACTTTTTCCATTTGCTAGGATGAGAGGAGAAGAAATAAGTATGAAAATCGGCTCCGGGTTGAAGAAAATCGGGTTGAAATTTTTGGAAATAAATTGGAAGAAGTCCTTGAGAGAAGGAAAGATATGAAAAGAGAGATTTGAAATGGGAGATATTTTAGGGATTCTCATATATCTTCTTCCAATTTAAAAACAAGAGAGAGAAAATGGGGGGAATTCCAATTATTTCTTCCGCCAAAAAAGACAAACACAAATTCAGTTCCATAAATACCCCTGCTTTTGCCACAGCCGTTAGATCAAAAGTACAAGATCCAATGGTTCACAGGGCCGGCCCGCATATACTGAACGTTTTCTGTTTAGCATAGGAGCCGGGACGGCCTAGCCAATCCTTGCCATTAATTGGCTTCCCCTTTTTGTTTGATTTCTTGCTAGCCGTGATAGAGACAAACGTCGCCGCCGCCTCTTTTTTTTCCTCCAGTTTTTGCCCGCCTCTCGAGGTGCCATACGTTGCTTTCCCTTCTTTTTCTTTTTCTTTTTTTATTGTTTTTCTTGCTTCCTGATCACAATAGCCACGAGTTGCCTTTATTCTATTAACTCCCAGTAACCCACGACCCTTGCCATCCATTTTGCTTTAATTCTTTTATTACGTATGTTATTAAACCGATTCCCTGATCCACGAAATCCTCAACTTCCAAATGAGTCGCTTGTTTTATTTATCCTTTATTTTATTAATTTTCATAATCCCAATTAAATTCTTAATTAATTTTAATTAATCATCTAAATGAATCATAATCAAATCCCTCAAATACGTTAAGTGTGGGAAACGCCCTCAATAAAATGTACACAAAATAAAATACGTAACATGTTATAAAAATTAGAAGGTGACGTAGTCATATAAACACACAAAATAAATTACGCCCACACCGTTATCACAAAAAAAATAATTTACATGTCAAATATCACGTAAGCAAAAGTTACGGATTTCACAGGTAACCTATCTCGTGCCCTCCCGTAACAGAAATATCTAGTACATTCATTGGAGAGGGTATAAAATGAACTTTATCTGTGGGCCGAAGATTGTTGTCACGCAAAAATTGTTGTAATCCTCCGTCTAGGTAGTACATATCATCTATTTTGGTTACATAAACGCACCACTGATTCCCAAAGTCGTCCTTCAGATAGACAGAACTTGCTAACCCGAGACCAGTTTGCTCCAACCAATTTGTGTACTTTGATGGAAGACGCTACAAAAACAATTACTTAGATAGCTAAACACATTTCATCTAAAAAAACTTACACATAACAAAATAAAATACTATCATTTTTCCATCGGTTTGATTTCCGACCGCAATTCTAAATTGGTGTCTGAAATACTCTTCCAGGGCGGGATCCATTTCTCTATTCATTATCAAATTATATTAGGGAAGATAGGGTTTTTATGGAAATAAATGAGCTGCAGGGTATGTTGATGTGAGAAAATGAAGTGAATTTTGCTGAATTTTATTCAAATTTTGGTGGACAGTGGATAGTATTTATAATCCCTGAAAAACTGGCCACAAATGACTTCCGTGGGGAAAAACACTCGGCCATTTGAGGACGGAAGTGGGATTTCCGTCCTCAATTTGGCCTACATTTGCAGTCCCATTATTGTAAGTCAAAAGTGAGAAAAGACTAGACACTGCAAAAAAGCTGTAATTTGAGGACAGAAGTGGCAATTCCATCCTCAGGTCACGGATTAATTAGGGTTTGTAGGGTTTGGTTTGGGGACGGAGGTCCCACTTCCGTCTTGGCCCGGGAACGAAAATGGGACTTCCGTCATGGTCAAAAATGTTGCCCCCCTCAAATTTCAAAGCCATGTTTTATCCTTTCTGCTAAATCACTGTCAGTCTAATGCAAAACCCCTCATCTTAAAGAAGGAATCCATGATGTTTCTATTTTCAATGTTTCTCTTTGCTTCCTTCATGCAAACCAAGGCACAATTATCACCAACATTTTATGACAACACTTGCCCGAATGGGCTTAGCACAATTCGTACTTCTATTCGACAAGCAGTGTCTCGTGAGCGTGTATGGCAGGATCACTTCTTCGGTTAAATTTTCATGACTCGCTTTGTTCAGAGTTGGTTGATATATATATGTGCAATAAATGTGTACCCCTGTTTGAGGTTAGGTGCGGAGACACAGTAGGGCCCCACCCGCTTTTTTCCCAATTATATTTATAGTTTTGCTATTTATAAAAAAAAATGTTATTTATTACTCACTTTATTTGAATTTGAATGTACAATTTTTATTTTTTGATATCCAAAATTAAATGTCTCATTTTCTAAAATATAAATAATTTTCATTTGAACTTGCACTAGTAGTCTTCTATAAACTAATATAATTAAAATTCACTAGTATATTGGGTATTAAACGTAAATTCACTAGTACAATTTTTTATTCATGTATATATAAATAAATTCTTAATTAAACGTAAATTTGTGTTTTGTTCGGAACAAACTAGTGAAAGGGGTGTTAGGGATAAAAGGGTTGAGATTGGAGATGAAAATGATATTGAAATTGATACAAAAATGGATGTTGAAGAGGATTTACTTGAAACTAATGTGGGAATTGTTAGAGATGAAATACTTGAATTTGATATTGAACAATTTCCTCCGGATCCTGGATTGAAAGTCCTGGATTGTTCAACTTTTACCTAGAAATGGGGATGTTTTTACCCATGCGAATATTAGCTATACTCATAAAGAACTTGGGTATCAACCCAAAAGGAATTTAGAAACGGGGTTGAAAAAGTTCGTCCATTGGTATCTTCATTATTATTCTCAAGGGATTTTGAAAAAGAGCTATTGGTCATGATTTCCATGTATTCTTGCTTCTTATATATCATTTAATTTAGGGTAGTACTTTATTAGTCATTTTCCTTCTTTTTCCTCTTTGAGATTGATAACAAATTTCTTGCACTTTTTGTCTTGCTTTTTAATAATAAAATTTAATTTTTCGTCCACGTAAAGATTCATGACATGTATTAACAGTGGCGGAGACATTTTTAAAAACGACGAATTTTCTATGGAAAAAATTAAGTAAGAAATTTTCTAATAAATAGGGTATTTCGCCCCAAAAAAAAAATCCAGTAAGAAATTTGCCCCGTGATAACTTCCTGGCTCCGCCACTGTGTACAGGGTTGTGATGCAGCAATCTTACTAGAAGAGACGCCTTCAAGTGAAAGTGAACAAAGTGCATTACCAAATGCCTGTTCTGCAAGAGGCTATAATGTCATGGAGGCTGCGAAAAGTCAGGTGGAAAGAATATGCCCCGGAGTTGTTTCTTGTTGGGATATTCTTTCTGTTGCGGCAAGAGATGCTTCAGTTGCTGTAAGTGTATTCTGACTGTTATAGTATAAATTACTTTCAGAAGTTATAATACATTATGCTTAATGAGCATTCTACTAATATAATTAGGTTGGTGGTCCATCATGGTAAGTGAAGCTTGGAAGAAGAGATTCCACCACTGCCAATCGTGCTCGAGCAAATACTGATCTTCCAGCTTTCTTCGCGAACCGTGATGTTCTTCTGAGACAGTTTAGTGACAAGGGCCTTAATGCGTGGGACATGGTTGCATTTTCTGGTAATGACCATGGAAATATCTGATATTCCTCCATTTTCTATTTTTTCTTTTCTTAATTTGTTATTGGCTAATTAATATTAGTATCTCTAATTAATAACTAATTAAATGCAGGAGCTCACACTTTAGGTCAAGCACAATGTGCTACCTTTCGCGAAAGAATATATAGCAATGGAACTGACATCGATGTTGGATTTGCAAGCACGAAAAAACGTCGTTGCCCAAGAAATGTTGGAGATCGGGACGGAAATTTGGCATCACTTGATATGGTCAGACCAAATTCATTCGATAACAATTACTTCAGAAGTCTAATGCAAAGGAAGGGTCTTCTTCACTCAGATCAAGTACTTTTTAGTGGCGGATCAACCGATAGCATTGTCGCTGAATATAGCAACGGTAATAGACTCTTTCTGTCACATTTTGCTGCTTCAATGATCAAAATGGGAGATATTGAACCCCTCATTGGTCAAAATGGTATCATAAGAAGGGTTTGCAGTGCGGTTAACTAGCTAGATCCCATTCACATTTCTTAATCAACATGTTTGGAGTATTCATACAAAAACCACTTCATTCTTTGATTCATGTACCAAATTCAAATGTGTATATCCACATTCTTTGATCATTTCTTGTATTTTATTCTTTGTTTCATTTTTTGTAAGATACATAAAAATATAGTAAATGTTTTATTCTAAAATAAGTTTTATGTGCCAACATCAATACATTAAAGATGCTAGTTTGAATATTTCATGTATTATAAAACTATTCCCCACTTTTAAAACAAAATAAGCGTTACAATATCTATTTCGACTAGCAACTAGGATCAACCAATAAGTATTCAACAAAAATACATTATAAATAAATTAGTGTTTGATACTTACATTTTACTTCATTGAACTCCACGAAGTATTAAAAAACTGTTGTGGCTTTTTTCTTTATGTCAATAGGTTTAAACAAAAAAAATAGTGAACATGTTCTCCCACTTAACTTAGATGACGATACAATCAATCAGTGATGGAAACAATCGATTCCGCAAGCCACCGATCAATCTTCTATTGAATCAACACAGTCAAAAACCTAGCCCCTCTTGTACTCCCTATCACACCCCGTGCTCGAGTGATGACCTGACAACATTCCATCTACCAATGGAACACCAAACTCTTGACAAAATGTAAATTTCCAAACCATAACCATGTAAAGATAAATTAAACTTATTATAAAATTATCAACATCAATCTAAATGTGAATACATAAACTTAACGCTATTGTTGTTCCACTTAATAGAGTTCAACTAACTATTACATCATTACATTCATTAGGATTTACTCGTCGTAATCCCCATCCTATGTCTCCTCATCAGTGACATCAACAAACTCATCTGCAAAACATAAAGAGGTAATATGATGAGCCACACTAGCCCAGTAATGACCGATCGCCCTTGTGATAAAGGACCAAAGAGACATCAAAACTCCCATGTTTCCCAAAATATACGAAGTACATATAGCTTGACATAATTAACCTGTAACATCTTTGAAACCCTTATAATACACTTGAAAACATAAGATAAGAGTTCATAACAATAAAAAATTTGATAAGACGGAAGTCATAATAGTAAAAGTGTAAAATGAAGACTCCGGACGATGTAAAGAAGACCTTGGTCGACCAAAGGGTCATCCGAGATCAAGACAGAAAGTTTGAACAAAAGTCTGGACGACGTGAAGGTTATTCCGGTCGACTGAACTAGCCCCGGTCGAAGTGGTTTTCACCCCGGTCAACCAAGATTGTCCGCAAGTCGTCCGCAATAACCTCAATAGTTTTGTCCGGTGACCGAATTGGTCTACCGCGATTGAGAACAGTCATTTATTAGATTGAATATAGATAGACGTTTTTATCTTTAATTAATACATATATATTGAGAAAATTAAATTAGTTGTTGACTGAATTAATGAAAGATAGGGGTAAGTTTAGAAAAAATATATATATTTAATACTCTCTTAATTTTTTAAAGTGACAGATAATTAGAAACTGATAAAGTATATTTAGGCGACAGATAATTGAGAACGAAGAGAGTATTACTCAATTTGTCCATAAATATATACTCAATTTCCTATTAATTTTATATAAAAATGAGATATTCAATTCCGAACAGAAAAATTATTAATAACATTGTTGCCACAAAAAACATGTCCGAACGTCGAGTTAGAAAACTGAGTTGACTGACTTTGTATCACACTTGAGATTTCTTCTCTCAAGATGATTTACACCTAGAAAAATATTACTTAGTCATGTATGCGTTAGGCAAATTGGTAAGTATAGTCCCTAAACAATTTAAAGATTGCATGCAAGGTCCTCACAGATTAATTCTTGATATTAAAATCCCTAAACAATTTAGCATTGGTATGCAAGGTCCTTCCGTCTAAAAAGTTACAGTCAATATAAATTTTTTAAAAAAATGGAGTCAAAACAAAAACACCCGCTTGTTCTTCGCCCTTACCTCCCCCTCTTCTTTCTTCCCGACGCCACCCCACTTCCCCCCGTCTGCATCCTATTACCACCACCCACATTCCCAGTCCAATCCCATGTTTCTTACCATCATCTTCTTCCTCCTTGCTAAAAAAATCCTTACTGCTTCTAAAACCCCATTCATCCATCTTCATCCGCAACAACACCACCATCACCACTCTCGCCGACTACCACCTCTTCGTCACCCCCACATCTTCTTCACCTGCCATCACCATGGTTGTTAAAAACGCGAGTCAACACGTAAAAACGTACGTTTTTACGATTCTACGGAGGCAAAACGTGTTGAATCGTGAGTAGAATCGCAATCTGGTAGAAACGGAGTAGAAACGTTGACTCGGATCGTAAAAACGTAAAAACGTACTTTTCTACCGTTTCTACCGATTCTACCAATTTACTTATAAAATCATTTCTTTTTCTTTTCTAATTATTCTCCTTGGATACTTAACTGCTTTTGATATACAAAATCATGTGTGTAATGCTTCGTGCTGCCAATTTGATGAACATATCTTCCAAAGTATTATGCTTGGTTCTTAAAAAGCGTGGCACTGGAGCAATCTGGGTGAGAATGAAAATGGTTGGCCTCCCTGAAATTTACTTTGGTTCCCGCTCGCTTGTGGCCGTGGGAGGTTATTTATTACAGGGCGACTTAAAAAGGGGCTTATTTCAAAAGAAAACTATGCTCGAGCTTGCTCAAAATGAAGAATTTGGTATTGTTGACAAGTACATGAGTAGTAGCGGTTGGGGAGAAACAGATCGATGAAAATCCTTGATGCATTTTGATATCGAGTTAATCATTGCTGTTCATTACGCAAATATTTTTTGTATCCTTATGCTCGTAGCGGATTTGTTATTTTTCGTTTTTGTTCTCGTAGCGGATAAGTTAAAATTAGATTTTGTCGCGTTTTATATTTTTGAAAGACTTGTAAGTTTTTTTTATTGTGAACTTTGTTACGTTATTGTCTTTTGAAAAAAACTTGTGAAAGTATGTTTTATGAATTTTCGCATATTATTAGACCATATGGTATGATTTACATGTTAATTATTGTTATTTATATATATAATATATATTTTAATTTTTCGGTACGATTTTACGATTTTTTTACGATTCACGAGTTTACGATTTTTCACCCCTCCACCGAGTCTACGTAAAAACGCGAGTTTAACAACCTTGGCCATCACAAACCTCTTCGTCACCCCCCCACATCATCTTCACCTGCCATCACAAACTCGCTTGCAGGTGCAGTGAAAGAAGCAATTGAAACTTTTAGAAGAGAAAATGTCAGTGCATTTGTATTGGATCTCCGTGATAACAGGTAACGTGCCTTTGACACGGTTCATCTTTGGGTTTTTTCCTCTATTTCTTTCTGAACAATTAAACTGGTGCAGTGGTGGTCTTTTCCTAGAAGGAATCGAGATTGCCAAAATTTTGTGAGTTCCTCAGCCAGTTTGGTGCTTTTTGTTTATATTTTAAACGTTCTTTTTCTTTTTTCTGATTTTTTTCTTTTCTATACATATTAGTCATTTCCAAGGTTGATCGATCACCTTGACTGCTGGGGGTTCTTTGCTAGAAGAACTTGGCCGGAAAAATAAATTTATAGTAATGGGATTGTAATAAAATATAAGGACGAACCAAAAACAACAAACATCGCCTGCAGCTGCATCGGTGGTGGTTGTGTCTTGCCAAGTTAGTAAACCTAATAGTGTTTTGGGCACACTTCACAGTATTAAAGTACACAAAGTACTGTTTGTAATATATCATTAGTGTAGATGAGTAGTTTATACTTTAGTGCGTAACAGTACTATATAGTATAATAATAACACTACGGTATTAATAAACATAACACTAGTTGGCATATATCTAACAATTTAATTTTACAAATAGGTATATGTCCTTTGGTGTCCCTATATATGTCCGTCCACATTCTCCCTCCTCCCTCTTTAATCCGATATCTATAAGGGAGTTAATCTTTTAGGGTCAAATTGTAAATCTTAGAACAATCGAGATACCTTTGTAATTATTTCTAAGGACTTGTTTGATAAAAAACTCAAAAGTTTTTTTTTCTTTGGGGGGGGTAGATTAATAAGATGTGAATTGTATGTTACTGGCCTAAGAAGATTTTACTAATTTTTCAACATTTAAATTCTTCATCTACCAAAACGGTACATTTTCAAATTAATTTGTGTAAAAAAAAAAAAAGACAGCTCTGACAAAGCTGCCATGTAAAAAATTCTCTTTATAGAAACAATGCTATTCGGCACTAGTTAAGCTAAATAACTTGGATCAACAAAGATAAATGTGTAAAATACTGCAGATAGTCATTCTTTCTACTAATAGGGGCTCAAAGGTATTTTAATCTTCGACAGATAATCTTAGTCCTACTGTCCAATTTGAGCCAAAAAGTGTGTACCCGGTCAATAGAAGACAGACTATTGTTGTTCCACTTTATGTTTTGCAGATGAGTTTGTTGATGTCACTGATGAGGAGACATAGGATGGGGATTACGACGAGTAAATCCTAATGAATGTAATGATGTAATAGTTAGTTGAACTCTATTAAGTGGATACGAATACAACCAGGGAGAAATTCTTCAAAAATTTGGACAGAGTCCTTGTATTCGGTAATGAGGGAGAGTGGGAGGGATTTTGAAGGCTCTGATTTTATCAGGTTTTTCAAATTGAGAACTGGCTTGTAAACCCTCTTTTTTGGATTTGGGATTTTTGGAACGAAGGTATAAGCTAACCTAACGGGTTTAAGAAAATAAGAATGAAGGTTTTTAGCTATTTTCGAATATTACCCCTTGTGGAGAGTGTAAAAAATCCCACCGTTAAGCCACATCAGCAAGGTTGACGGTATTGATGCATTTATTTGACAAACGGATGAATTTAGCGAGTCGTAAATTGATTGGTGATGTTAAAAGTTAAAATATTCAAAAAAGGATGAAAATTTGTTAATATGTTGAGGACCCAAATGGCAATTAATTCTTGAGTTGCTATATCAACAAGTTAGTTTCACTTGTTGTGGTATTTCAATCTCCATCGATTCTTAGCCTTCTTTAGAGTTGCGTTGAGAAAATTTTCCCTTTGAAACTAGTTCAAGAATAGAGAAAGGTCCGATTATAAACCTAAGTGTCGAATCTTGATACTTGTTATCTCGGATCTTCATCATAGTTAAAATTCTTAGAATTGAATTTGTGGAAAATTTCTTGAGAAAATCCAAGAAAATTAAGAATAATGTATTGAGCAACACCAAGCTGGATTGATAAAGAATAATTGTTCTAGTTGTTGATCAAAGATTGTACAGCTGGAGCATTCTAATATACAAAAAAATTCTCAACAACCTGTCTCTCTCTTGTTCTTTATATTTCTAGATGGCATTAGATCTAAATTTTAGATTTTCGCACTAAATCTTCATTTTTTTTTTATCTTGATTCCTTTTACAATCTTGTTCCTCTATTTTTTTTTATAGTTATTTATCGATTTATTTTTCTTTTATGATTCTGTGTTTCGTTTGATAAATTTACAATGTCAACTTCAAATTTATCATTTGTTTAACAATTGAGTACCAAAACTTTTATTGTGGGAAATAGATTAAAATGTTTGAAATATCCTTAAAAAGTACATCACATGAGAGGCACATGCCTGTATTAACGGAAAATAGACAGAAAATTGGACGGAAGTCCTATAATGGCAGGTCGAAAAAATAATATGGACCTTAAAAGTCAAAATTAAAAGCAGAGGACCTTAACGATAATCTAGAAATACGAAAAGGACCAAATAGGCTATTTTTCCATTAATTTGTTGATGCCAACAATTAATTTCTTCGGCCAATATTCAAAAGTGGGCACTGATTAATCCACACCGAGTCCTGCAGAGATTTACTGAGGTAACCAAAGTTCATTTGCGTAGCTGGATCGACATATTCGCTGCTTAAAAGAGGTCGAGGGATTGATCTTCACTCATGTATGGAGTCGTCATTTTGGTCAGCATTTTATTCCTTTACGGGCCGACCCAGTGCGAGTAAGAATTAGTCTGGTATAATCTCCCAAATGTCGGAATAAGACACCTCGTGACAAGACAAAAAAAAAAAAGAGATTTATTGAGGTGATTCATTGAATATTTTTTGTTCTCATGGTTCGAACCTAAAACTTACGGTTGAGGGGATCAAGCTCACACCACTTGTTGAGAATTTCAGTATTGGCTGACTAGTATTTGGAATTTAAATAGCTTGAAAGATCCTACCACTGTGAGAATCGAGTAGCCCGGGTTGGAAGGCTATCTCACAACGCTTGGATGTGCCCCCGTGTTTGATTCCCACATTCTCCCCCCACCCCCCTATAAAAATAAAAAAAAGATCCTACCACTCTTAAAGGTATCTTTCGAAGTTGCGATTCGACACAAATTTATTTTTTAAAAAACAACTTAATTCAACATTTGTTTTTTGGCCAATGGGGACAAATGTCTTATGTCCCATATTTGTATCAACTTCCCTGTTCCATTAATAATATTCTTTTAATTGGTAACAATCGTCTGTCTCTCATTATTTGTCTTGTTTCTTGTCCCATCAATAAAAAATTATCACGTGTTAAGTTTTAAGTTAAAAAAATTACAACCTAAGAAAATAGTGAAACCCTCAAGGGAAAAAATAACACATAAAAACTAAACATAGAGTGAGAATAAATTATTTGTTGTCTTTGTTAAGTGTGTCACTTTTCCTACGAATTTCACCATTTTTTTTTTAATTATAGATTATTTATTAAAATAAAACAGACACTTTATTATTAGTGGAACATGAAAGATGACACAAGATTGGGACATAATTTCCACATGCTCAACATTTCGGAGAAGTACATTTATAAACAACGATAGATGAGATTTGCATCAAACATATAACAATTTTTACATATAGTTTTGTTTCTTTTCCTCTTGTGGAATTGAAATTGATCTATATATGCTTATATTAACTTTCCATACAGTTTGACATCAAGAAAGAGAAAAAAAAACATTTACAAGCTGTATAAGGTGGACAAGAAGTACAAACAACATTAACATTACATCAAATTACTATTTTTGTCATAAAAGTAGTTATGTGTGCTATTTTTACAATAAATAATTTTTCGATACTATTTCTGTCACAAAAGTATTTATGTATGTTATTTCTTCCAGAAATAGCATTTCGGTGCATTTTCTGCCACAAAAAACAAATTCGCGTGTTATAAGTGCCTTAATATGGCAAAGGGACGATAGTTTATGGAAGTTTCTTCCACGGTCATGCACTGCATTCCTCCCAAATGTTTGCCAATTTTACATTTTAATTTGATGCAATGGATCACATGTGAGGAGATAGTCGGAAATCACCGCCCCTCCGTTGCATTACGGCACTTATAGTATTCTATTTTTGTGGCAGAAAAGATACCAAAAAACTATTTATGATAGAAATAACACATATAACTACTTTTGTGACAAAAAAGACATCGAAAAATTATTTGTGTCAGAAATATCACATATAACTACTTTTGTGGTAGAAATAACTATTTTTCTCTTTAACATTATTATATATTATTATGATCATAGTTATGATGATTTTGGATTCAAGAATCTATTCAAAGCAGAATGTGTATAGAAAATTTTATTTTGTAATTTTTTCTTTTTTTTAGTTCATCTGTTGATGATAATGTATGTAGTTATTGAATCAGTACACTCTATTTAAATTGAAAAGAGAAGTAAGTTGTTGCTTGATGATGATGGGAATTAAAGAGAACAAAATAAGTCTTTGATTTTACTCTCATAACATTACATTTTTAGGGTTTCTATCTCTAATTTTTTTGAGGAAAATGGAGATGGTGATGGATTTGGTGGGAAAAGGACTAAATAATGGAAGAGGGGAGGTATTACCATTTTTGGGAAGATGAAATTACTTTTCTCCACCATTGTTATAGTTTGAATAAAGAACAAGTTTTAAGGAAGAAAATGAAGTTTGAGGTGATGGAGAAGAATTTTTTTCCCCGTTTTTCCCTTTGAGGAGAGAGAAACAAAATGCCCTGTTATGACACGTCATCAATCTTGACCCTTTTTAGGATTATTTTTTTTTTACGGAATGATGATTTTAGCTATTCGTAAATATATTGAGAATGTCAAAAGTTTTTAAAAAAAAGTTAAAAAGGATAAAAGTGGATGTAAAAACATTGATGACCCAAATGACAATTAATTCGATATTACTACATGTGGAATAATATTTTTAGTGTAATAGATAATGTGATAGAAGATTACTAGGAGATATAGAACATTATTATTAGTGAAACAGACAAACACACGTATTAAAGCCATAAAACTTGGGACCACAATATTTTTAAGGAAAATTCTAATATGGGTCGGTTCTTGTGGAACTGGTCCCACAGCTATCTCACATGATTTGGGGCGGAACCTACTTTGCAGGGTGAAGTCTCCACATTAACTCACGCTGAGATGGCGCATGGCGAGCTCCCATAAAGATCTCCCCATGCCAAGGTGACCCCATTTTTAAATCCAGCTTTGATGTAAAAGTGACGAAAGCTAAAACTTTTTCAAAATACCCCATGTCGTTTTCAAAGATTCACACAAAATATAGTAAATTATTTCCAAATCAGTAAATATAAAATGATTATGTAAAGTTTAGAAGAATTGTTACCATAAACTGGGTTTTGGGTTACTTTTTTTATGTCTCTCAACTACATTTCTTCAAAAAATCAGATGAATAACACTCTTTTTACACTCGCACACTCAAGAATATTGCAGAAATTGGTCACAATCCGGGGGGAAAGAAAGGTCTCTTGAGATAATTAAGGTTTCTAAGGAAATGTTTTGGGTCTGATTACCCTAATCCGTCGATTTAGGGTATATAAGGGATAAATTTGGGTCAGTTCGGGTAAAAAATGCTGGTTCAATTTTTATGGACAAAAATACCCCTCACGTGAGTGCCTTTTTTTTTAATTTTAGCCGGAAAATTCGTCTGAGTTCAAAACCCATTGCCCCTAAAAGTTTAATAGCCAAAATCCGCAAGAATAATTGAGTGATTATTTAGTGCATATTACCCTTATATTTTTTAAAAAGTTTACAAAGAACTCAGGACAATTTTTTTTTTTTTTTTTTCCCATTGTATTCAGACACAATCTGCAAGAAAATGATGTTTCAGGCATGAATGATACATCTTATCCTCTGCTATCTCAAATTGTTCCATTGAAAATCTAGTATTTACATGTTAGAAAAACCTAGTAAAACAGGGACACCCTGGCATTAGCAGGCAGGATTAGGATATTGTGGATAACATCAAAGATTATACATGTTCAAGTCGACAAGAAGAATTTTAGCTCAATTTACATAAAATTTCACTCTGAGAAACCTTTTCTAGACCTGAAATTGAGCTTTTCTCCATGAAACCATCTCGTGTAACACAGAAGTCCTGTTGCTGTCCACTTTCAGATTACACATGCCGAAACTATAGTTGCACCATTAATGCAACCAAAAGTACCTGCACTCATTAAACTAGACTTGCTCATAGAGATGAAATCAATTGATATGAAATTCTTTCAGACAAATATATATATATATATCATGTATGTGTCAGCACAAATGCTAAGAATCCGATCTGTAGATATTTCTCACCAGCCAGATGGATAATCTAAAGTCACTGCTATATGAAAATAACATAAATTCCTCCGCTTTCTAATAGAGGTCTTTTTAACTTCTTCATCTATATGTCCGACAGTTACCAACTTTTAAGGTTACTTTTCTAATATTGCCCTTACTTACTATAGAGTGAAAGGGAAGGGGTTGGTATTTGGGAAAAAAACTAAATTATCTAGGGGTATAATGATAAAATGTTTGTTATCCCCCCTTCCATAATCTAGGCTAAACTACCTAGGCAGCCCACGGTTACAGCAATTAAAACAACTTTAATGCAAACAAACTAGTTATAGAACTCATAGAGATGCTTGATCTGAAATGAAGCTGTATACATGAACTTACCTTATGTGCTTTGCGTATTGTTCAAAAGCTCCTGCCTTGTAGCATCAAGCTTTTCCAAATTTTTCGCGAACAGCTTGAAGTTTTGTAGACAGATGTTCATTATGGTCCTCTACATCTTTCACAAGTGTACGAAGCTGCTCGCGATATGCAGCATTCAACCTTTTCTTGCTCCGAAGTTCAGAAGTAAGTTCGTTAATTCTTTTATCTTTCTCATCCTTCAAAAAATTGCCATACATACAGACCAACCATTAGTATTTAAAGAACCCGGTTTTGAAATACAAGGAAAACACATATTTTTCATATGCAGACAATCTAGGGAATATTGTTTGTCTACTGTACCAAACGGAAAGGTCATCCAAGCCAAATAATCAGGGCAATTTAGTGCAGCTAAGCCGTACACAGCTATTGTTTCTCATGCATTGCTAGCAATACTTCAAAACTAATGGACAGTGTATATCATATCTATACTTTCACATAAATATGCATGTCAAGCCTTTGATTATGCAAGAGCTTCCCAATACTATTTTTTCATCTGCAAATAGTAGCATTGACATACCATGAGAAAGAAACTGTAAAAACACCGTCCCTTAGCATGCATTTCCCTGCAACGCCTTTTTTCCTTGTGGATTTTTCTCCACCTCCCCCCTGCAGGGGCCCCTACCATGGCTTTTCCTTTCTTTTTGTCAAGTTATATGGTTTAATTAGTTGCAAATGTAGAACTATCAAACTCTGAGACCCATTCAGTCAAAAATCACTCTCGCTCTTTTACAAAGAAAGAAAGAGTTTAGAATTTTATTTGAGAGGAAAAGAGTCAAAAGACAGATCAAATATTTCCTTTGAGAAAGTAATCTGGAATGCTAATGTTCCTTTTGAACTCAAATCATTAGCTTCGGCAACGGTTTTTAATAGAATCAACACCAATGTTTCCTTGCAGGTGAGAAGGCCTGGTAAGACTCTATGTCTGTTTAGTTGTTTCTTATGTGCGAGTCCAACGAAAACTAATAGTCACATTCTCCCACAGCTAGGAAGTTCTTAGGGGAATTTGTTCACTTTGGCAGATGAAAAGTGGTTATGCCAAACACAGTTCTAGAATAAGAAAGGGAGAATTCAAAGGTGAATGTGTTTGGTTCACTATTTCGGGTTATATGGATAAAGAGGATTAACAGGATTTTTGGATACTAGTAAGTACCTAGTGAGTTATTTTGGCTGATTTTCTAACATCTCCTTAGGCAACAGCATATGGTACATTTGGGGATGAAGTGTTTGATAGATTTAAAATCTGAGGCAGCATTGATTCAGTTTTAGTTAACTTTCTTGAGGAATGTCTCATCCTCTTTCTAGCATTTCTTCTTTTCATGCGATCAAATTTTTTTATCTATTAAAAAAATCATAGACACCTTTGAGATCTCTAACATGAGCACCCTCCTCTAAGTACTTGCCATCAGTCTATAGGTATATTGCATCAAAGGCCGCAAAAGTTGGGAAACCAACTATTGCGAACAATTGGTACATTATACAATGTTCCAGGTGCAGTCTGTAGTGTCAAAAGTACATCGACCTACATATACTATTTGGTGAACCTTTTTCTCACCATATATATATATATTTGGTGAACCTTTAAACTTTGGAGTACATTTACACTATAGGTTATTGACTACCAATATATACTAATGATGTACTGTGTACACTATTCGGTGTACGTTTACAAAGTAAAGCCTACTAAGAAAGCTGCAGGGTCCACCAATCGGCCGTAACAACTGGTTCCAAAATATCATAAATGATACCAGCCCCGTTCCAAAATAATTGCCGCACTTGCAAATTCTCTACGTTTCAAAATACTTGCCACATTTCATAAACCAATACATATTTATTACTCCCTCCGTCCAAAAATGAATGTCCACATTATATTTTATTTTTTGCCAAAATGAATGTCCACTTACTTCAAATCAGTGTATTTTCTCTCTGAACTCCCAAAACTAACATCTATGTAAGGGGTCAAACTTCATTAACACATGGGTCCTCCTATATTTAAGGATATTGTTGTAACTTACTCATGGTCAAAGTACTTCTCTTAACTCTAATAAAAGACGAGTGTGAACATTCAATTTGTGACGAAAAGAGTATAAATTTTCCAGTCTTACACCTTACTAATTACTTAACAAACCACTTAAAATAACTCTACCGTCATTAATTAAGGACATTTTAGACCTTTTCTACAGATTAATGGCTTTCCAATCATTTCATTGGTCTCGGTGAAAATCCCAAATGTGCAAATATTTGGGAACGGGTTAGTTATATTTTACAAAACTCCCAGAAAAAAGGATAACAATGCTAATTTCACCAATAACTAATTCTTTGCTTTTTCTTTTTCTTTTTCTTTTTTTTAATAAAAAACACCAATAACTAATTCATTTATGAATTCTTAGTGCTGGAAAGAAAGGTTTACTGCAGATGCTTAGCATGAGAAGAAACTCCATTTCTCAGCTTAATTTAATGCACCATCAGGCCTTGCAAGACTTCAGTCTTAGTTAATGTTCTGGTAAATAACCAGTAGGGGACACATTAACAAAATTAACAAATTGGTAAATGAATTCAACAAAGACAAAAGTCTTTTAGCCTTAGTGCACTAGAAAGAAGTAGATTGCACTATCGGGATCTAGTAAGAATTACTAAAAGCATTTCTCATCAATGCTTGGAGAAAGATTATGAGTAGCGCCCTGAATCTTAGGAGTTGAGCAACGAAAATGCTGATACACTGTAACTACTGGGATATTTAAATCGGAAGAAGCAAAGAATTCTTCGGCCGTATGGAAAAGCCTATATTAAACAGAATAACGTATAATGAAACGTAATAGACAACTAATATTGGAACCAACACAATGTGCTAAAAAAAAAGCTACTTTTCTATAACTTCAACTTTCAGATTAAACAAACTTATAAACCTCAACTAAATATTTCTGCAATCTTTTCAACTTCTTGATGGTAAATTGTACTTTAATGGGTTGGTAAATTTCCTCTTCTTTTCATTGAGAAACCATTTGCACGAGAGAGGTATCCTAAATAAACCTACAGTAGTTTCTTGCTTTGTCCTGTTACTTTCATTTGCATTTATGTATGATATATATCAACTTACGTATTACATCTCCTCAAGCTGTTGTTATACAAAATGAAAAGTGAAAGAAGAGACCAATGCAAAATGCATACAGAAAAGAGACATACCAATTACCTAATCAGAGAGAAGCTAAAAGGAAACAAATATAAATGTAACATAAGACTTCATACTTTGGGGCAGTTCAGGATTTCTTGTTCTAAGTTCCTACTTTTTATGAAATGGAAGAAAGAGAAACAGATGGCTAAATGGACGCAAAGCATATGTTTAAGTATCTCACCAAAGAATTAAGCAGTAGTCTTCAGAAAGAACAGATACATTAAATACTCTGTTCTAAGCATCCAAGCATCCTAAGGATTTTGCAAATCAGTATCAAGTGTTCCAGCCAACCAAAAGTTTCCTACATTCACTCGCGAAGGTCAATAATATCTGTGCACTTTATTGCACCCTAATGTTGCTTTTTTGTCTTCACTCTTTTTTCTTTATCGTTATCCTTTTTTTTTTTTTGCTGAATAATAGGCTAGGTCGGGGAGAACACGTTGTGGCTATCTCATTACAGGATCTTAACCGCTGTGGAATGTTCCTTTCGCCATACCTCAGTAGGCAAAAACCCAACTTGGTCATCGCAAGCTCGCAGCCCCAACAGCACACTGGTGATTAGGTCCAAATTCCCACTGGAGCAAGCATTATGGGAAAGTCACCACTACCCCATAATACTCCAAATAATTGGCAATTTCTACATCCTCAGTGAGATCAGAACTTGGCCATTCAAAATGGAAGGCTGGAAGCTTACTACCAGACCACCATATTGGTGACTTTTTCTCTATCATTGTCACTTTAAAGAAATTTATATATTGAAAAAAGAAAATGATGTTTGCTAACTGTATCTCCTCAGGAATAAAAATATAGGAAGCAGATAAATCCAAGGCTGAATCATGCAGGAAAACACATGGAAAGTTGGAGTAGCAGGTATGTCCATGCATGGACACAGGCATGATAACGCACAGCTGCACACAACCACAAGAGCCAGGAAAAAATATAGAAATCTGAAGTACACTTTAGAGGGAATTTTACACTACAGCAGCAAAAGGAAACTTACCAAAGTTGGACGTTTCTTGGGCACAGAAACCACTAAGGGGTGATTATGGTCCCTCACAAATTTCCTAACAATCCATCTTCCAGGATCCTCTCTCTTTAGTATGAACATGGCTGTACAACCTTCTGTTCGTCTATCCCGCTTTCGGTTAACATTTCGTGACTTTTTATCATCAGGAAACCCTCTACATCCAAGTCCCCGAGATATAGTTGATCCATCTTTCCCAGATTTACGGGACGAAAGAACACGAGTAACAAAACCAGTTCGTCCAGCATATTCATCAAAATACGCTCTTGCAGCTTCTTCAGAATCAAATACCATACCCTCATAAGGTTCCCTACTTTTATCTGTTTCACAATGACTCATTTCCCCACACGCAGAGATTTCCATTCTCCCAGTAACATCGTCTAAAGCTGTTTCCAGATCGAAATCCACTGAAAGGCAACATCAAATTTAGCATCCGTTTAGGTAAAATATTATCATGAAAATAAAAGTTAAAATAATTTCAAGAAAACACTATGTTACATTATTTTAACCAGCAAGCAACAAGAGCTACCACCACGTTAATAACATGGAGTAGCAACTACGAGTTATCAAAGTGTTTGTTTTTAGAAAATTTAATTGGTTATATTGTATACAAATATCAACCTTTGATGACCTTTTTTGGGATTCCATTGTGATTTTGTTTTTCCACTCCGTATTGTTTAAGTTCATATATTTGAGTAAATTAATGGAGACAAACCCTGATAACAAATAATATTTCATTACCTTTTCAAGATTTTCTACTCCTACACCAAAATAAATTTAATTAATTAAAGAAAGAAAGAAAGAATTCTCGAAATTTAAACTAAAAATTCAAACTTTGGCTGAAAACCCAGAAGAATAATGCAATATGTATCCATGGAAAATAGCAATATCTAGATCAAACATTAATTAAACATCAGATGGAAACTCAATTGGGGAATTAGCCTCAATAAATAAATATTTAATCAAGAAAACGAAAAACAATGCTAAACATACATACAGAGAGAGAGAGAGAGAGAGAGAGAGAGAGAGAGAGAGAATTACTGATCAAAATGAAGCCGTTAAACCTGAATTCATCAACTTTGTGAATTCTTCTCTGCCTTTCTTTAATTTTTGCTTTTAATTTTGGAATTGGAGAGACGAGGTTTTGGGTCGTTTCACTTCTTTAAGTAAACGTTTGATTGTTTGCAACGAGAACTGAGGCAAATTACCCAAATTAGCCCTTTACGTATTTTTGACCAGCTAAAATGGTCTTATTATTTAATATTGAACGAATTAGTTATCAACGTATTTTCGACCTGCTAAGAAAGTCCTTCCACTCATTTCTTTAATAGAACTACGTTAAATTGTTCATGCGGTTAACACGTGACTATTTTTTCAGGGGCGTTTTGAGACTTTTTCTCCTCTCCCCTTCTAAAAAAATTGTCTATAAATACAATATCCAGTCCTAAACGAATACTAAGAAAAATCTAGTACTAATTAATAAATTCTTACCATCTTCAATGGAGGAATTATCTACAACTTTGGCAGCATTCTTCTACTGATCAAACTCAACAGGTTGGACGGTGAAATCCTCTGGCACCACCTATCGCTGCTTATTCCTTTGGGAAGTAAATCTGAGCAATGATGAACTCAAGAACAAGGCAAAGCAATGAAAATATTTAAGGAAATTTTATGGATTTTCCTATTGAAGTAAGCTCCTTGAAAATTAGGTTATTTTTAGGGTAAAAAATTGTACACGCTCTCTAAACTTTTCTCAATTTTGATGTTT
Organism: Vinca minor; assembly: GCA_026122235.1. Classification (NCBI taxonomy): domain Eukaryota; kingdom Viridiplantae; phylum Streptophyta; class Magnoliopsida; order Gentianales; family Apocynaceae; genus Vinca; species Vinca minor. Next base: position 1,822,413 of record JAOCZM010000232.1, read on the forward strand.
GACCCTAAACTTTTACTGGAATAATAATGTTACACATTTTGTTCATTTTCGTTGTTTAATTTTGATAGAATGAGACCTCGTAATTCTCACATGACCAAACTGGGGGGGAATTTTGGGAAACACATGTTCTGGCCTTTAAAAACTGCATATAGAAAATATGAGAACAATTAGAAGGAAAATGGAAAAAAATGTTATGCATGTGGAAGACTGATTTTTTGTCTTATTGACGCCTTTTTTTTAAGGGTCAAATCCTGTTTTTTTCTTCTATTCAGATTTAACAGGAAAATTGGATAGGAGGTGCAACATTAATATTTCGGAAAAGTTTAGGGTCAAGAGTATTGCATTTTTTAATTTATGGTCAAAAACAAAAATCGAGAAAGTTCAGGGGTGTAAGTATCTTTTACCTATTATTATTGCACGTGAACTTTGGTGGAGCAATTTGACCTATTGAAGGAGGGTAAAAGTGATCAAAGGTCCCCTTAGCCCAAGTGGGGGTAAGAGTTTGCCCTACGACTAAGAGGTCGGGGGTTCGATACCCTCTCCGCACATGGGGCAAGCTTTAGTTGTCTCCTTTTATAGAGCTCTCTTCTCCTCTTATGAGGCAGTTCCTTCTCCCCTTATGTGACAACCGTCGCCCATCCGGGCTTAAAAAAAAGGGGTAAAAGTGTATAATGGTGAAGTAGTCTTTATGCAAATAAATGCGAGAATTATTTTACTCTTTTGTGTACCTTTCAATACACCAATGAGCATTTTTTGCTTTTTATTGAGGGCTTGGCCCAAAAGAACACTTTTTGTGGATGAAATTTGCTCCAATAAATTAAAGGGTAAAAGTGTAAAATGGTGCGGTTTCTTTTATAATTTGGAGATAAGACTATTTAATTCTTTTTTGAACAACGTTGCCCCTCAATTTGCACTATTTTTTTCTATCAAGCATTTTCGAATTTAAAATTACCCCTTTAGTCTATATGCGTTTGCAAGTGATAGAATTTTGGTGGAATCAGAAACAAATATTATTTTAGCTGCTAAAAATAAAGCATTAATGATTTAAAAGAGCAAGAATGTGACGCCCGAACCACCCCTAATCGGACGTGTACAAGCTAAGTCGCCCGCCGTCTTACTCGTCAAGTAAAGAAATGCTAAAGGCGAGTCATTCTATTAATCCAAAATTACATAATAATAACATCCACGAGATTATTATAATTAAACCCAATACAATTCAAGACTAAAACTCATATATATACAAATCGCTTAGTCAAGCTTTCGTTGCACACTCTGATATCAAAATTTTCATTTTGGTATACTGGATGATGATTATTACTATAACAAGACTGAAGTGGAAAAAAAGAAATGCATTTTGGTGACAATATTTAAGATAATTTATTACGATAAATATGTAAAAATAATACCCCCAACATAGCACAAAGTTTCACCCGTTTTGCTTTGTGATGTTACTATATACTATAAACTTAATGTGATGTTATTGTTACTTGGTGGGAGCAGTCAAAGGAATGTTATAAAAAAAATTACTACAAAAAATAAAAAAAAAAATAAAAAAAAAAAAATTATCCTTGGTGTTTTCTCCTATTTTGGAGGGAATTAACGAGGCATGGTCAAGGCAATATGTGGGCTTAGTTTCACCTGCCTTCACCTTTGATTTAAGAGTTTGAAGAATCTATCTACGAAGCAATTTCATGTACATTATTAAGTTTATCTTAAATATATGTCTACTGAATTAATCGGGTTGATATATACAAGAAAATCGATCTACCAAAAAATGTTGGGTGGATGCCTGGTTGTTCATAACTTGCATTTCATGCATAAGTTATGGCTTTTGTATCTAATGGTAACTTTAAAGATAATATACATTTAGATTTTTTCTTTTTTGAGAAGAGGAGAGGTCAGAGAAAAGAACATGAACACATTCAACATAAAATCACAATATCTTATTACTTGAAAGACCTTCACATATCCCTGTTATTTTTTTTTTTTTTTTAAACTTCTATTGCAGATGGGAAGAAATCAATTTATCTGTTGAAAACAAAATTCTTGTTTACACATAACCTGATCAGATGGGCCGAATGTAATAACTTTGTAGGTTATATTCTCCTGAATCAATTCCCCTAATCACTGGGCATCCGTGTAATAGTTTAGGCTCGAATTAAGATACAAATTCCATTGGATTATACCAAGTTTTGATGTCTTCTTTTCTAATATAAATGACAGCAAAGATATTATTCATTAAAAAATAAAAATATATCAATTTGTAAAATTCTTAAGTTCTGCTATGAAATGAAAAAAAAAAAATCATTTTATTGTCTTAGAAAGAGATGTTACCATATTCTTAAAATTTATAGATAACATGACGAAAACAAATAAGGGAAATGATATTTGTGTTGAAAATAAACTTTTGCCTAACTCAATCCCTCAAAACTTAAAAGGGGGAGGATTGCACAGGCTGAACATCTGAGCGTGAATATTAATGGGATCAACATCGGATTAGATGACTCTGATACTATGTTGAAAATAGACTTGGGCCCAATTCAATCCCTCAAAAGATATCCCAAGAGTGGGAGGATTGTCCAAACCTTATATATTGCAAATATACTCACAAGCTAGCTGGTGTGGGATTAAAAAACAATTTGCATTCTCAATTTAGCTTCTTGCACCCCCGTTATCTTATTTTTATAAACAAAATTGATTTAATATCCTTGAATATACTTGTCTTGGAGTATTAGATTTGAGTTGGATGTATTGAGTTTGGATATTAAGATATATTTACTAATCAAATTAGAGGAGAGGAGTGCAAGAATCTAAAAGAGGAGTCATTCCCAAAACCAAGGTTTTGAAACCCAAACCGGACATGGATCCGGAGAAAGTATTGGATTACGGGTCACTGGTCGGATCGGTGGGCGGACCGACTTCGATCCGTTAATTAACTCGGTGACGTCATAAATATTATAAATGAATGAATAATATATTATTATTATTTGAAATGAAAGTAGTGTAAAAACTAATAGCAATTGGACGAATTATCAGAATTTTGTTCTCCGTATATACACTAGGGTTATGATACGAAATCAATTTGTACTATTTCATCTAAAATAAATCATTGAAAAGTGAAAACTATACAAGAATAATAATTTCATTCAGAGGCAAACAATAAACAATAATAAGGTGTTTGAGCTTCGAAGATTTGTGAGAGAAATTTGATAAATTTTGCTAGAGAGTTAGACTGAGACATAGCTTCTTTGTTCTTGCCCTAGACGTCTACCATAGAGACAATAGAGTTAAGTTAGATGTTTCTCGCATTTTTTTGTTTAAACTGCAAATTTTTCTTTTTCAAAAAAAAATTACAACATATTACACCCCACCGGTTCTACTAAACCCGTTTCGATTTCCGGGTTAGACGGTACGACCGCCGAATTTTACCAGGTTGAACAAAGAAAGCATTTTTTTTTTATCTCTACCGGTTTTGGGGAGCCAAACCGGACCGTAAAGCATGCTTGTCGGCAATCCAATCGTTCCGACCCGGATTTCAAAACCTTGCCCAAAACAACAGTGTCTGAAAACAGTTCACGAAAAGATTCATTTTGACCGCAATAGCTCCAGTGTAGAAAAGGGGTAAGTTCCGCATCCTCGTCCGTCGGATTAAAATTTTGACGGTCAAGATTGATTTTAAAACGGGACACCTGTTCTAATTCAGGACACATGTTCTGCAGAACACCTGTTCTGAGACCCAAAACAGGTATCCTCATGCAATCCGTATGTACATAAAATATGCTATTCCACGCATAGGATCCGGACTGCATTTTGACAGCAGGGTTACGCACAAAAGAACATCAGAATACGAAAATCAAATCACTTTAACAACAATAAGAAAGCCAAGAAAGTCTTCAGCAATTTAAACATTCTTTTCTCCTTTTTTCTGTTGGGTTCATCTGAAAACGTATCTCAGGACAATTAACTCTCATGCAAGACTTATCTTCGTTTTTTTTAAAAAAATCCAACTCAAAGTTCTACACAAATCGTCTTACATTGTTAACAGTAAGATCAAGTTTTCTCGATATTTCTTTCGTATGCTCTTCAACTACCTTCACAACTGCATCCAACTGCTCCCGATACAATCCACATAACCTTCTCTTAGTTTGGAGTTCCGCTTTTAGCTCCAGAATTTTCCTATCCTTTTCATCCTACAAAAGCAAACACGGAATTGAACTCTTCAATCGGTATCTTGTATCAAACACGGCATACTAGAGATAAGTAACAAAAATTCAAACAATAACGAACTACAAAATTTAGATTTTCTAGCACAGAGCATATAAAGTAAAATGATATGTGAACTATGTAAAGCATTCAGACTCGAAGAATTTGATCGCTCGAGCGTCATAGAACAATTAGATTAATTTATTGCTCATCTGCCAGATTGACAAGCTGAGATTTTCTGTGCAACTTTTATAGGGTCGAAGATCTGGACTATCACCTAAATACATTGAAGAGATCATGCCCTAGGTAATATTCTCAAATAGGTCAGTAAAATTAGCAAACAATGTTTACTTGCATACAAATTTGAAAAGAAAATGCAAGATCGTGCGAATAAGACTTGACTCGCAAGCTTAATACCAGCATATCAGAAAATCTTCAAGTTTCCAGCTGTATGTACCATTTAATTAATCCGACCGTAATGTAAAGAGAGAAGTCGGGTCCAAGAACTCAACGGTTCCAAAATCAATCTTGCTACATGAAACAAGAAACAACACATGCAGGATAGCACACAGAATCAAAGATATGAATTTGCCATTTTTCAAATATTTGTAATCTTCATATAATAGTTTTAACACGCTCGTGTATGCTAATGTCTACACAACTGAAAACGCATTCAAGGCTATCCGTTAGTACCCTGCAATAAATGGATGACAATGACCACACAAAAATGTGTTGTGTTTGGAAGTCATATTCTTTTGCTGCTGTGCTTCAGTTCCTTCCAAGTATGTAAATTTGCATTCTGATAATTTTGCAAATTTCTCACTGAATCCCTCGAGTTAATTTGCATTAGTATGTTTAGACTATAGAAATATATCAAGAAATTGGAGTCTAATGCATACAACTAAATCCACCCGACGTCGTCTTTTACCCTACGCGGCCATCAATCAAATTGACACCAAATAAAACCAGACCATTTCTTATCTTTGGAGCTCTTAAAACCTTCCTACATACATACTAAAACCTACCCACCTCTTTTTTACATTTTTTAGCCCTATCAGAACCATATAGCCATTGCATTGTCTTTTCGGAAAAAATCAAAAACAGTTCAGAACATAGAAAATCAGTGTTTTTTTTTCTTTTTTCAAATGAACTATACACTTGTGATTAACTGACACATTATAATTGAATTGGAAACTTGACCAGACTACCAGTTATAATCCTGAGGACAATGAGGTAAACGTCAATATTTATGCAGATATTCTTCAGAAAAGCCAAGTCTAATGTTTTAGTCGTTTTATTTCCCATACTCTTTTTCTTCTCTAAACATTTACATAGAGATCTAATCATTAAACATAGAAGTCACCCATCAAGGATAAGAGAGATCTATTTTACTGAATGAAACCACGAAAAGGAGGACTCTTTAAGAAAATAAACAGAAATTTATATGAAACCACCTTTTCATACCCTTTGTAAATCTGGGAATAATATGTCTCCATTTGCATAGCCTAATGCAACGGTCTTTTATTTAGACGGGTATACAAAGAGTCGCAGCCCAAAGACCAAATATTAGGTAACTACCAAAAAATTTAATGGTGGAGGAAAGAGAAATATACTTCATAATGTTAAAACAAATGTTGACAGAAAGAAACAAATATAAAGAAACAGCTTTAGTACTCATTTTTCATCCTCCAAGGTATCGTTAAGAGTTTCCATATTACTTTGGCTGAACAATCTGCTTGACCATCTAACTTTTCAAAAATCCAAATTTCGCCTTTCAAATAAACAAGTAAATCATCAATCTTGCCCTAACATCCAATCTTTCATTTTAAGGCTAACAGAAGTCTGTCAGGCACATAACCTACAAATGACTGTTACTAAGGTTATTTTGATCAATGTAAGTCTATCATTTCCGTTTCCCATTCTTTATTCAAAACCTTTTAAACATAAAATATTTTTTTTTTCTATTTTCTTCCCCCCTCCCCCTCCCCCTCTTCTTTTCCTTTTTGCTGAATTCCCTTTTTCTTTCCCCGTTATATGTGTCTTCTTCCCCCCCAAATCAATAACCCTTGCAAGAAGCTATAGTTTAAGGTCGAACGAAAACTCACCATGGTAAAGACAACTTCTTTAGGGAAAATAACAAGTGGATGACTATGAGCCCTTATAAATCTAGAGACAATGCATTTCCCGATTTGTCACACTTCAGAAGAATCATTGCCTGACAATCAGCTTCTGAGTTCGGCCGGTCCGCAACAGATTCAATGTTATTCCCGCCATGCACTTCCAATGGACCACTTGGCATCACATGCATCAGAAACCCTATCTGCCTGGCATATTCATCATAAAATTCCTTTGCAGCATCTTCCGACTGAAACATCATGCCCTCATGTGGTTCTAAGATAGTATCTCCTTGCACTACAAATTCCGTCCCAGAGCTTCCTGCTTTTCCAATCCCTTTATTCAAATCTGCAGTAAAATACCAGCATTTGGTTCAAGTATCGACCACTTAATTAACACTATTTCTGTACAAGAATCAAAAGAGTGCACGGATCTTTTCAAGTATTGCTATCGGGTGAGGAATCTTCATCCTCGGTCATGAAAATAAATGCACCATTTGTTCAACCCTTTGAAACTTGTACAAGGAATTACTTTGTCACCAGAAAAAACAAAAATAATTTCACAAGCTTTAAGCATATTAGAACGGATGTGTTACAGTGCCAAATGAGAAAAGGAGTTAAATTAATATAAAATAGATTGATTGGTGAGTGTCATACTTCCAGTCACAACAATTTATCCATCGACTTGCACATCAACAAGAACACATTACAGAACTAATACAAACTCACCAAACAAGATCATTTGGATACCATTTTCCATTTTAGTTTTCAAGATTTGGTCCACAGTTCCTCTTACAAACAATTCATCTTTTACAAAATTCGAGATGAAATATAACAACAACGAAACCTTAATACCAGGTAATTGGGGTCAGCTACATGAATCAAAATTCGAGATGAAATTCAAAACTAAAACTCTTCCAATTCCAACCTCATATTCCCAAACTCAATGCCTTAATGATGACAAAATTTTGTTCCTCCACCCTAAATTGATACCCAAGAATATCATCAAACTATATAGTATAATGCAACGTTATCAATCTCGGATAGCGGGCGACCCCGAAAATGCTATAGCGGGATAGCAGATAGCGAGAGCGGCACTAATTGGAATTTTATGTACATGATTTACCAAAAATTCAAGACACATCCAAAATTTCAAAAATAAAGAAATGTTAGTCTTGTAAATAATTAAACATAGGGTAAAAATCGCTCACACTCCCTAAACTATTCGGGGTTTTTTGTTTTTGACCCTTGATTAAAAAAACGTAGGTTTTGCCCCTTAAACTATTCAGACGTATCAAACTTAACCCTTCCATCCATTTTCTCTGTTACATCGTGACGAGGCAATTTATATCAAACCTTTAAAAAAAGAAAATTTAAAAAAACCTAAATTTCTTCTACTTTCTTCTTCTTCTTCCTCACAATGCCGCCGACCCTGAATGCAATTATTGCTCGTATATTGGAGTGGACTGAGTTGTAATCGTCGTATAGAGTGAAAAGTAAAAATCAAATTTCTAGGACTTGAGTTCAATTATTGCTCGTGATTAGGGTGGTAAACATTATATAGGAGTTAATAACATAGACATAAGAATGCAGATCGAGTGTTGTATGGAGTTCGTTGTTTGCATTATCGCCCTTGAATTAAAGAGATTTTTTCCTTTTTGCAGCTTTGGAGAAATCTGAGGGAACATGATGTGATTCGTCAATAAGTGCGCAAAGGATAACTTGTATCTAGTTTAGCGATCCGAGGGGACCGAGTGTGGTCTAATGTAGAATTCAGATGGTGTGCTTCTTTTCATTTTACTATCAGTAAGTAGGGTAAAATTCATATGGCGCTACAAGGAGGAGAAATGGCCAAGCAGCGGCGCGAGGAGGAAGAAGAAGAAAGTAGAAGAAATTTAGGGTTTTTTAATTTTTTTATGTAGGGTCTGATACGAATTGTACAAAATGCTCCCATTTTTGGCCTTCCGTCATGATTTAACGGGGAAAATTGATGGAAGGATCACATTTGATACGTCTGTAGAGTTTAGGGGGGCAAGACTTGATGTTTTTTTATCGAGGGTCAAAAACCAAAACCCCGAATATTTTAGGGGGTTTGGAGACTTTTTACCCTTGAACATAACTAGAGAGTGCCGATCTTTTTTATGAGATAAAGTGTTGATATGATGTCAACCAATTCAGATTTTTGAAAATCGAGGGGTTTTCAGGGTAGGAAGATGTCCAATTTTACCCTTAAATTTATACTCTTGTGGAGGGTAAAAATTGATTTTTAGCCCATATTCCAATAGCGGCGCTATTTGCTGCTATTTTTCCTGCTATCCTACCCGCTACGGTGATGTGTTCCATCATGAGGATCTCCGTAGAAGCCCCCGACTGCTAGGCTGCTATTTGCAGCTATTAATAACACTGGTATAATGGATGTCAACAATAAAGCACTGCTGTAATGCATGTCAATAACAAATAAGACAGGTGGGCCTGGAATAGATACAAACTGCAATTATTCAATTGCCCCCACTCTCTGAACCAAACCCCCTACCCATCCCCGACACCCTGGTCTCTCAGTCCAGCAACAAAATCTTCTGCAAGGCACCCAAAAGAACACTTCCCAAAACAGTAGGCATAAATTAGATACAATGGTAGAAACATTTACTATCGGTGTTGTCAATCCCGGATAGCGTCGCAGTAGCAGCCGACCCTAAAAAAGGCTATAGTGGTAGCGGCGCTATTTGAAATTTAATATAAATAATTAAGAAAAAATCCAAGACAACAAGGAAAACAAAGTGGTAAACAAAATCATTAAACCAAGATAAAAAAAACATAACCTAAGTCATTAAATCCAAGATAAAAACACAACCAAAGCCATGAAATTCAAGAAATCCCATTACCCATAAGTTTTTGACTATTGTAAAGGACAAAAGGAGGTTTTTTAAGCTCTTATCCAAATAGCGCCACTATTCCCGCTATTTTAGCCGTAATAGCGGCCGCTATTCCTGCAACACTGATGCGCTCCGCTATGGATGGGTCTGTAGCGGCATATGGCCGCTCCGCTCCGCTATTCCTCTATAGCGCCGCTATTGATAACATTGTTCACTATATACTTTTGAAAGAAAGTTTTGCACAAAACAGTAAGAAATTTAAAAAGGATACAAATTCGTGTAAGTTCTTACTCAATCCTCACTAACAAACATTTAACAGAATAAGCCCTTTGATCAATTTCACAAAGAAACATCTGAGCATCAAAATATGCTTGCATTTCATAAACAAGCAATGGCAAGATATGTCCAGTTTTCAAACCACCAGAACGACAACAAAAGAACTAAGGGTATTATTACCCTGAACAAAAGCAAGATATTGGGAAATGAAGGAGAGGGATTCTTACCGAGCATCATAGCTTGTGATGTGCCGTTTCCCTTAGCAGCATCTGAAGTTGACCTTGCAGATCTCAGCAAATGCCTCTCAAATGGCTCAGCCATTTTATGATTATGATCCTTCGCAAATTTTGTAACCTTCCAATTCCCATCATCATCACATGTAAAACATATCATTGCTTTACATCCTGTTCTGGCTTCCAGTTTGTTATGAGTTGCTACACTAATATCTTCATTTACAAACCCTTCCTTCGAACAGAAGTACGACTTTGATCTAACTTTTTTGGTTCCTGGAAAGTAATATTGCTTTCCTTTGCGGACACTAAAACCCATGATATGAGCATAGTCACAGTACACCTTGTAGGCCTCTTCCTCGTTACGAACAACGTTTGCCAACAACTTTTTCTCTAGATTATCAACATCATCAACATCTCCGTCTTCTGAATCATCACTTTCCTCACCGCCCGTACAATGGAGACATATACCTTCATCCTCTTCATCACTATCAATATCCATGATATCTGTTGAGCTTTGAACCCCATACCCAGAATTTGATATTTCTGTTGATTTTGAACAAATAAAATTCCTCAATGATAACCACTAAAGTCTTCAATAAGAACTAAAATTCCAACAAGAACTGAACTATAATTGAAAATTAATATAGCCATTTTTTTTTTGTTTTTAATCTGTAGAACCCTGGCAAAAACCATAATATATGCATTAATGGGTATGGTAAAAGACTAGCAATTACGATATTTTATGACATATGGTGTTTCATGTTCATCATGTAGGGACGTGTTCAGGATAACACAGCTTTTGGGGATCTTAGTAATAGATTGTATTCATGCCCAGTCTACAATTAAGAATTTAAATTCCACTAATTACTTATTCTTCAGTAAGTAGAATCTGAAAGACCAGTTATTAAGCAAAAATGTCAGAAAAACTAAAAGATCTGGAGACTTGTGAACCAAAAAGATTCAATTCAACTATCATAACCAAAACGCTGATGGATCAAGCAGCTTCAGGCTGTTTAGATGTTATATTGGTCACATTTCTTGGAGTAAAATACTTCCTACACAAAGGCGTGTCCGACAGGAATTGTGGAGGATGTAAATCAAGGTGACCCAGCGGCTCGACTGGTGAGAGACCTTATCTTAGCCCACCCCCCACATTGGAGGGTTGAAACTTCCACACTGCGGTTGCCAAGATTCGAACCTGCGCCCTCCTACACAATCTGCCACCCACGAACCAACTGGGCTACCCTTGCGGATGAGTAAAATACTTCTCTAATACACCAAAATGTCAAGTATAGAAAGCTAACATTTCCCAAAAATTTGTTAAGATGCTGCACAAATGAACTAATCTAGAATCATTAACTACATCCACAGAAAACTAGGATGTAATATATATGTTTACCAGAAGCCAAATATTATGCAGGACATGAAAGGATCCAAGAACTGGAAAGGTCTAAGTCAAGCTCAAAGTGTAGGCTAGTAACGGATATTTTAACTTATGAGTTCATAGCAGCGAGTATTCATTTTAATTAAGTTTTACGACATTTTAGAGTCAGGGGTGTTTCAGAAATTTCAAAATTGCAGCAATCTTCAGAGTATCTAGTTATTGCATTCATGTATATTAAGTTGACCTAGTTATCCCAGTTACTCCTCTATTTACTAATAGATGTCTTTTTAGCCTCTCCTCTCCATCTCTTCCTCGCATATGCCTTTTTCTAACTTTTAAGGTTGTTTTTCTAACATTGCCCTCACTATAGAGATAAAGGGGAGGGGTTGGTGTTTAGAAATAAACTAAAGTATTTAAGGATATAACAGTAAAAATGTATGTAGCCTCCCCCTTCCTTAATCTATGCTAAACTACTTAGAAGGACTTCTATCATGAAATGGAGGGAGTATTACTTTTCCAGAGCGTTTTATGAGTAGGAGTAGGTGTCTGAGTATATCAGTAGAGGAGTTTTCCATCAATGATTGATGTCTTTTTCGTCAATTAACAAGGATTCAACAGAATAAGCTTTGTTATCAAGGCTGTGTGATGTACTAAAACCTAAGGTGTACACGTTAAGATCCCAACTGTTACTCCTAAATCTAACACACACCCCCCCCCCAAGTATGAGGCTCAGTTATGTCCTAGGTGGTACTTCTAGAATCTACTTTCCCTCCTAGTATGATGCTAAGAGTTCTCTCATAATTTGTTCTGTGGATATCTAATCATGCTAGTTTCCAAATTAGAATCCTACTTGATTCTGTGTTTTTTTTTTTCTATTAGATAAATTGTCTTAAAATTTAATTACTATTTTCTGGCCAGTCCACAGCCTAAAACCTTGGCAGAATCCAATTTAATCTTGTGGTATGAATTAGATGAGATTTCCTGCATCAAATGTAGCGCATAATAGAATCGAATCTCCACCAACAAAGCTTTCATGTAATCAAATTGTTTTTTTACTAAAATTAAAAAAATCCAATTATTTGTTTTCTCTGTTTTTTTTTCTTTGCTTCAGTACTTTGAGAGGAATTCAGAGCCAATCATTGTTAGCTGCATACACTTTCATGTAATCAAATTGTTTTTTACTAACACCCCACATTTACAAACTGATATTTGTCTCTACTACCATTACCAATAATATAATTGTACATCATTAAAATCAATGCATATCTTAGATATTTAAGCTAAATAGATAACATGAAAGGTGTAATTTTTCCCTTTGGTGTGTACATTTACGTTATTCGTTTGCTATTTTCATTGATGTGGATGAAAGACGGAATTCTACAGTCATGAGCCTTCCTGTTCCTGTATTTCAGTTCTATTACATCCTATTTATTTTTCCCTCATAGGTTAATACAAAAGGAGTGAGACAAACAAACTAAACAAAGAACTCTTGCATTTTTTATTCTGTTCAGAGATACAGTCCAGACTACATTATACGGAATAGACACAACAAACTACTTAAAGCAACCAAAAGAACACTCAAAATTCCCAAAATAAATAAATAAAAGAAAAGGAGGACACTGAATCCAGTATCTCACCTGATAACATTAGTTGTGTTTCATCATGCTTTGGAGCTAAAATAGCTCGAGCAGATCTCAAAAGCGGCCTCTCGTACAACTCGGCCATCTCATGATTATGCTCCTTTAGAAACTTTGATGCTTTCCATTGCCCTTCGTTATTACAAACAAAATAAATCATTGCTCTACACCCCGTCCTCGCCTCCAATTTACTACCATAAATACTACTACTCCCATCATCTTTGTCATAACTAAATCCTTCTTTCGAACAACAATACCATTTCGCCCTAATCTTATTCGTCCCGGGGAAATAATACTGTTTCCCTTTCCTAACACTAAATCCAACAGCATATGCATAATCACAATACAATTTATAAGCTTCTTCCTCACATTGTAGCACTTGATTTGTTAATAAATTTTCTAGCTCCTCAATGTAAGCTTTCCGCTTATCATTTACAGCTCCTTCTCCCGCACAACCTAAGCGTATCCATTTTACTAATTCTTTATCATCATCATCATCAGAGATTGAAATAATAACATTATCTAGTTCTCTAGTGCTCTTGTCAGGATTTCCAGAATTTACCATTTCTGCCCAATTTCACAAAAAAAGAAAAAGAAAAAAACAACTCGGTAAAAATAGTAACATTTAGGGAATTATACTGCAAGAAAGAACAGAATTTTGTGGTAAAAATCCAATCTTTTTTAAGAAAATAATAGAGGGGTACCTTAAAAACATAGGAAGAGGGAAATTCTCATGTGGGGTCTGAATCTCATAAAAGATACAGGGATATGAAATTTTTCACTAAATTTTATGAAGCCTGAAAATTCAAAAATTGTTGGATGAATATGAAGAACAACAGGCTGAGAGCCACAAAAAGGGAAATTCTTTGGCTATGAAATTGAATTGAATAAATTCACAGGAAAATCACTGAATCAGTGACACCCCTTATAATGAGATTGCAAGAACAAAGTACGATTAAGAGAGGGGGAAATCAAAATGGAGTCTTGCTTTTGTACAGAATTACAGACTGATCGACTAGGGGCCGTAGAAAACCTCCTTGTCTCCGTCTAATCATTTGTTTTATACAACAAAAAACAAATTGACCTTTTTTTTTTAATTGTAAAAAACAAATTGACTGAAAAAAACAACCACCACAAAATGAAAAATTTACAAAATAGAAACCCCATTTTTTCGGATTTTTCTGATATGGACCCGGTGGACCGTGTGATCCAGAATTAGCCACGTAATCACATAATTGTCTCTCTACTCAGTCTGTAGTGATATGACCAGTTCTGAACCACATGTTCTAATTGACCTGGTCCATATTAGAACTATCCATTTTTTTACTTGCCTATTTATTTGTCACTCTTTTGCAACACTCTAGTTACGAAAATTATATTCATATAACTTAACTCATAACCGATAAACCATGAACAATGCTAAAATTATTTATTATTAATGTTATAGGGAATGACACAGTGGATCAGATGAATTTCTTTTACCAAGTCAAATTCCTTGTGACGCTCATCGTAATAGTTCCGCAACATTTTTAATTATAATTTAATCAACGACTAGGTTAATCTTATTATCAAGGTTTTTTTAGCAGATCTTATTATTCAGTTTATAATAAAACCTCTATAAAGTAATATTATCAGGATCGGGAAAAAAATATTACTTTAGCGAGATTATTTGTTTATCGATAAATAAATAATTTATTATTTTATGAAGAGTTTCTTATTACATGTATTATTTTCAGCATTGTAAATTGTTTTCGGCATTGTAAAATCCGGTTAGATGAAGGTGTGGCTACTGAACAAGAAGGAAGTGAAGATGTAGGCATCCATGGGCTACATGAAGTTATTTATAGTTTACGTTATTGAGATGCCATGGATATTGAGTACCTTATAAATTATCCTTCTGAAAATGATGATGTGACTGAATCTCTTACTAATGAAGAGATTATTCAAGGGGTTATGGGTACATCTACCGATGATGATCAAGATCCAGATGACAGTAATAGTTTACCAAGTGTTTTCGCAAAAGAAGCATTTCAAGCAATAAGAACCTTACATACCTATTTTCTAAAACAAGATAAGAATATGTCACGTGTAGTTCAAGTTTTACATAAAATTAAGGATGAAACTGAGTTCAATTTAGGATAAAAGAACAACAAACAACTTTAAATGCGTATTTTACAAAGAATTGAACTGAATTATGTAGATTAGTAACAAATCCTTATTAATATTAATTTTATATATTTTTACAATTAATATTATTTTAATTTTGATCAAATACTACTTTATATTTTTGTTGGGTCCTAAAGGATTCGGGAAAAAATTATTATATTATGCATTTAGCAAAAATATTATATTTTTACACTAGCCCGAGTTGGGACCGAAAGAATTTATTATTTAAGCGAAGTTATTATTTTATTGGATGTTTATTTATTGAGGTTTTAATGTATTAAAATATAGTTTTTAAAAAATATATATGAATGAAAGTATTTATAAATAGAGTGTTATAAAGAATATGAATATAAACCGTTTTTTACCCATGAACCGGTTCCCTTTTTCCTTTTCCCTTCGACCTTTTTAACCAACGACTTTGTTGGTATCTTTTTTCACGAGCATCTTTTTTTCCCAAAAAGTCACATACACTTCGTCTTGTCAAAACAGGCAAATATTTGCGGGCCCGCCCCTCCATAAGTTAAATGGGAGTAGGGGTGTCAACCGGTTTGAGTCGGTCCGAATCCGACTCATATAACTCGAAAAAATATGAGCGTAAACTTAATATTCAACCTCGAATTTTATGGTCAAGGAGGCCGTAGCCCAGTGGGGCAAGTCTCTACCTGTGACTAAGAGGTCCCCGGTTCGACACCCCCCCCTACGTGGGGCAATAAAAATTCTCCTCCTCTGGTGAGGGAGAATTTAATTTTGCTGGGAAAAAAAAAACTCGAATTTTATGTGAGCCGAGCATGAACTTGACCCGCTCAGCCCGATTAAAGCTCGCATGCGAATAAGAATAATATAATTATAAATATTATATATATATATAATATTACTAAACTTCTAATTAAAAAAATACCTATAAAAACTATCGCCAAAATGTATAATTTTTTTTTCTCTCTTCCTCGAACCCTATTTTTAGTTATCTTTTTATCAGTTTATCTTACTACATGCATTAAGTATCATTGTATTTTATATATATTCATATTTTTTTTCAGGGTTTAGTCTAATGTCTCATTGTATTATACTATTCTTACAACTGATTTTTATTTTTTTGCTAATATAAATTTAGCTCATGAGTCAGATCGATCTCACATTAAAATGTGAGTTGAGTATGAACTCAATGTTTGTGAGCTTTTCCGGACTGAATGAGTTGAGATTTTCAATTTTTTTGTGAGTTGAGCGTGAGTTAGGTCAAACTCGACTCATATCACTCAATTAACACCCCTAAATGGGCATTTCCATGCCTATTTAATTACAGGCCTCAACAGGTCGTTCCACGCTGGACAATGACCCATGTGGAGCAGGGTCAGCATATGGGCCAGTATGCTTAATTGTTTTTTTTTTATTTATTTGAGAAATCCTAATACCTATATATATATATATATATATATATATATATATATATATATATATATATATATATATATATATCATGGTTTTGAAACCCGGGACCGGACCGCCGGTCGGGACCCGGTCCGACTGTCGATCGGACCTCCGAGCGGTCCGTAAGTAGTGCCCAAACCCGCTTTTCATCAAAAATCGCTCTAATTTCACCGACCCTGTGGGACCCGTTCGGTCGAACCGTTTCGAACCGAAAACCGGAACGGTTTTGGGAAAATCGGCCGGGTCAGAAAATACATTTATTTTTAATTTTTCTGTATTAAAAAATCGCTCAAAAAAGAAGAAAAATAGAGAGGGCGGTGGCGGGGCGGTTCACGGCGGAGGAGAAGAGAAGGGAAAAAAAAGAGATGAGAAGGGAGAAGGAGAAGAGGGGAACCGGAGAAGGAGAAGGAGGGCCGCGCCGGAGAAAAGAGAAAAGAGGAGAAGAGGGATGGGCCGGAGAAAGGAGAAAGGAGAAAAGAGAAAGAGAGAGAAAGAGAGGAGAGAGGGCGCGGGAGAAAAGAGAAAGAGGAGAAGAGGGATGAGGGGTGGCGCTGGAGAAACGAGAAATAGGAGAAGAGTGAATGGGGGGAGGGGGGCGCTGGAGAGAAAATGGTGGAGAAGGAAATGAGGGTTTTCTTCCTTTAGGGTTTGGGTAGGAGACTTTATATAGTTAGGACTGAAATGGCAATTAAAATATTATCACATAAACCCTAAAAAATAATTATAGTACAAACAAGTCCTAAAAAGTCTATTTTCAATATTTAGTTGGACATTAAAATTAAAGGAGATATTTAAGGGAATAATTAAGATAAAATATATCTGAACTAGCTTTACATTAACAACATTTTTTATTAATAAGTATATATTATATATTTTTTAATATTTATAACGTTGACCGAGTCGTTGACCTGGTCGATGACGGTCCGACCACCGGTCCGACCAGTGACCCGTGACCCAGTGACTTTTTCGGGTCGATGCCCGGTCCGGGTTTCAAAACCTTGATATATATACATACACTAGTCTAATAACCCATGCTATGCACATGAACAAATTTAATTGTTAAAAAAATATTAAATAGCATAAAAGTGAAAAATGATACTCTATAGTGATGTTTTTTTGTTTGGCTTTTCAAACCGACCTATGTAGAAAAAATAAAAAATAAATTTTTTTTTGTATTTATATGCAAAATATCCAAAAAAAAACAAAGTTATGGTAAGAGAAGAATATTTTTCAATGATTGCTCAAGGTCGTTGTTGTAAATTTACTTATAAAAATTAACGATTTAAGTGAACATCCAATCAAGCTATATCATTAATTTAATTAATAAAAATTATTTCAACCAATCGTATTTTTTAAACTAATTAAAAACAAAAAAATTCAGAATATTACACGTGATTGTAAATGCATGTAATTGGTTGAAACTGGAAATGGGTTCTATAATATAAATATAGATAGATTTTGTGGAAACAATTGTTTAATTGAAAAATATGAAAAGTAAACAAAGTCTGCATCTCCTTCATTTGGAAAATTCTAACTCAGTTAATTATAGGGTAAAAAGTGCCCAGACCTCCTAAATTATCTCGAATTTTAATTTTTGACCCTCAACTAAAAAATGTCAAGTGCTTGACCTTGAACTTTTTTAAAGTATCAATCTTCCCCTTCCATCCAATTTCTCCGTTAAATAATAACGGAAGGTACCTATGTGACACCCACAAGATAAAAATGGGACAAATTTGACAAATTAATTAACTTTTTTAAAAAATAATTAGAAACAACTTAAGCAATTTTTATTTTTTTTTTGCTAAATAACTTATGAAATTATGTTAAACTACGTGAAAGTTGTAACTAATTATACCGGGTTTTTTTAATTTAGTTTTGAGCAAAAAAAATATCCAATGTCTTCATCGTATTTCATAACAACCTAAGCATGACTTCCATAATTCTTTTTGCCAGAAATTGAAAAATACTATTTACTCATTTATCAAGATTTCTTGAATCAATTTCCAATGAGAGATCATTTTTTCTTTTCAAGGATTTAGAGTTTTCTAATTTTGGGATGTTAAGAAAATTAGGGAGGGTTCAAAAGATTTGGGAGAGTTTTCCATTTTCTAATTATTTTTTTAAAGATTAATTTATTGTCAAATTTTCCCCATTTTATCATGTGGGTGTCACATAGGTACCTTCCGTTATTATTTAACGGAGAAATTGGATGGAAGGGGAAACATTGATATTTCAAAAAAGTTCAGGGGCAAGCACTTGACGTTTTTTAGTTGAGGGTCAAAAATCAAAATCCGAGATAATTTAATGAGCGTGGGCACCTTTTACCCTTAATTATACTCTCAAAATCACATGGTTCAATCAACAAAAGTGAAATTTTAAAGTTTTTACTTTTTTAAAGAAAAACGTTTAGTTAGCATGTTCGAGTTTAATATAAAACTAAATTACTCAGTGAACTAATTTTCTTTTAAATATTTTTTTTTAACTATTTGAATGAAAAAATTGAAAAGTATTTTGGATCTGTCACTCAATTTAACGGATTAAAACTAACTACACCAATGCATTCAATAAAAAAAACTATTCTCAACCACTTTATTTATAATGTTTGTAAAATTTCAAAAAATTTGTAAACTTTCAATGTGGGATCTTGAGTAGCATTGAAAAGATAAAGAATAAAATAGAATAGGAAAATTAAAAACTTATAAAAATATTAAAATTAACAATTTAATTTTAATAAGTCAAAATGTCAAGCTATATCATTAATTTAATAAATAAAAATTTATTTCAACCAATCATATTTTTTAAACTAATTAAAAACAAAAAATTCTAGAAAATTACAAGTGGATTTTGAAGGTTTGTGATTGGTTGAAACTGAAAATAGGTTATGTAATAGCTACACCACATTGCCAGCTACTCTATAAGGTATTTGACAACTATTTTATTTAACTATTTTACTGGAATGCTAATTTAAGTAAACTTTTCCACGATTTCTAACAAATCTAAACTAATAGTATTCTTGGTATTATATAATATTCTATATTAAATATATTATCTTCCTTAATTTCAAGATTCAAAACTCATCTCATACTCTTAACCTCTTCTTTTATGATTATATTTTAGAAGTTTATAAATTTTTTAACACTTTAAATTCTTTTATAAAAAATTTCATTGGATTAAAATATTTTTCCAAAATCAATCTATATTTATATTACATAACATGTTTTCAAGTTTTAACCCATCAGAAATCTTCAAAACTCTAAGCCAAATTTCTCGAATTTTCTAACTCTTAATTATAATACAAAAACTTGATTGGTTAAGATGAATTTTCATTAATAAGTTAATTCAAAACTAATTATTATCTTAAAACAAATTTAAATATCAAATTTTGTGATTGGTTAAAAAGATTTTAAATGTTTGAAATAAATCAAGAAAATATTAATTACTTCACTAGCACAGACTCCCGTACTTCTAGCCCTTTTATCACGAGTTTTGCAAATTCATAACCAACCCCTCACTTTTAATTTTTGTTTTTATTAATCTCACATTGGTTTATTGATTCGTAATTTCAGTTAAATTCTACTTCTCATCTATTATTCAAATTCAAATACGATAAAATTTTAAATTAGTGTAATGAACCATTTAGTTTCTGTTAAACCTGCGGACGAGCCTCCCCCAAGGTATATCAGATTACCCATTATTCCTTATCATCTCTTATATGTCTAAAGATAGCATTTTATAATATAAGAACTCTCATTATGAGTTTTTGTCGAGTAAAGCATGTCCATTATGAGTTTTTTTCTTTTGAGAACGACTAGAATTAAATTACACATTTCCTAAAATAATAATACTTTTTCGTATAAACTTCCACTACTAACCTTCCTTAGTTTAAGCGTAATTTAAAGACATTAACCTTCCTTAACTAATAATGCAAGAAGGAAACTTTATTAAAAGTAAAATACTTTTATTAATTTTCATCTTAAGTCAAAGTGAAACATTAAATTCCGGATAGAAGCAATATTTTATTTGTTAAAGTATATAGCCTAAATAATATTTGAGTTTCTGATAACTATGTATCATCATATTGCTTATGGCCCTTGTGTTATTTTTCTAAATTTCTTTTATATTATTAGTAGAATTTTTGCTTTTTTTTGCATTGATTTATGATAGCTAAATCTATTGATCTTTACTAGCCACTTTTATTTTTTATTTTTAATTTTTTTTTAAATGTTTCAATTTATTTGATTGCAGGATACAAAGAATCCTAATTCTTGGTAACCTTTTCTGTTATATGTATTGATTTACTTATGTCCTAGAAGTCTTATGCAAAAACTTAATTTAGACTTGATTTGTTATTTTGGTTTAAGAATTAAGTTTTTTAGCCATGCCCAACATTGTTTTTCCAAAAAATTATGAAGTTTAGGAGGAACTTATTTGAGAGAATTTATTGGGAAGTTTCTGTGAATTTACAGGAATTTATGAGAATATTTTATTCCAACATTTACTCACATCTTCATCCTTTTTATGTTCATGACTTTTGATGAATAATTATTATTTATATCTATGGATCTTACAGTAATGCAAGTTTAACGGAAAAAACTTGAGAAGAAAACTTCATGAATTAGATGACTCCATAAAAAAAATGAAGTTACAATACGTAGTTTCTGTTAGAGAAATAACCAGGTCGAATCACATTGTGCAGCGGAAATAAAGTGACCCGCCTCTACCAGGATCTATCACGAGTAAGAACCTAAGACTACGAGATAGTGTTATACCTTTATCGGTGCTAGGATAGCTGAAACGGTTTCAGCGGTATGTTGTCACGAACGGAACACCACCAACGCAGGCTCCGTCTCTCCCAATATCCACTCGATCTTCTGGGGATGGTCTTCTACTGCTTGGTGCTAGCCAACGCCTTGTAGAAGCCTTGAAGACACTCTTCAAGATGGAGTATGTATGTATGACCTTTTAGAAGAACCAGATACAGTTTTTCTTACTTATTTTCTATTAGCCAAAGCTAGAAAACAAGTCTAGAAAAAGCTGTCTTTTCTTTTCTCTCTAATGTTCTCTCTTTTCTCTCTTCTCTAAGCTTCAAAAGGTGGAGAAAAATCTGACTTAGAATAATTAGGAAAATCAGTATTTTCCCTTAGTCTATCAAGAGAGAGTGGGGAGAGATAAAGGGGAAAGTGGGAGATCATGGAGAAAACCACTCCTCCGCTTTCTCCACCACTTCAACCTCTAGATAAGAAATATGAGCTGAAAATATGTGTCCAATTTTCCAGCCATAAGGTCGGTCTAAATGGGTTGGTCGGCCCAATCATATTGGTCGGCCCAACCCGATTAAAGGCCAAATCCAATCCCGGACCGAAGCCCGGCCCGGCCCAATCGAATTGGCGCACCTTAGATTAAATGTACTCTAACAGTTTCTTCATATTTTCTAAAAAGATTGGGTGATTAACATTTAATAGTAGTAGTGTAGTGATTATTGGATCAAAACATTGGACGGAACATTAATAGAAATAGTATAAGACTATTTTTAATTCTTTTGATTATATATTATTCGATCCAATAATCATTCTGGTGTTGACCCTTATATTTGTGAGTTACTCAATAAAAGTCATATTACCTAATAATGTTGAATTTTTTTTATTTTTTTTCTAAAAATTTAAAGTTAACGAGTTGTTGTTTTAAATACAATTGAACAAGAATTGAATTAATAATTTGAAATTCAGTATTTCCGTGCATAGCACGGGTCATTTTCTAGTGTATGTGTATGTGTGTGTATATATATATATATATACTAGACAAAAAAACTCGTGCTATGCACGGGGATCTTTCTACTATATTAGTTAGAAAATGTTTAAAAAATAATAATAATTTACATTACATTATATCTATCAAAAAGGAAAAAACATTTAATTTGAAATTGTGAAGAATTTCTTACCATTAAATATGGATAAAAAAATAATAATGTCTAAGGAACATAGTAATGCATAAGGCTTAATATAATTTAAAGTAATTCCTCTTTCTTAAATTATCTGTCTACGTTTTTATTTTAATCTGTCACAAATTAATTATCAATTTTCTAATTAAGGTATGAATTTGTATTATTTTTTTTCTAATTTTACATTTATTCAAATTTATCATTCAATACTCTCAATAAATTAAAATATTTACTTTCCAATAAATAAGTAATATGTGGTTGAATGATAATTGTGTCTCCCAAGTCACAATTTAAGAGAGAGAGAGAGAGAGAGAGAGAAAAGATCATACATATAATTTATGAAGGATATTATAGTCTTTTGTCTATATTTTACCATCTAATTCCTAAAAACTAATGAACAAATAATTGGGATGGAGGAAGTATATTTTGTGATAAAAGATGGTTTTAATTCGAATAGCCAATTTTTAATCAATTATTATAGAAAATATTTTTACTCTTATGTAAAATACATTTTCTTTAGATTGCATGGCTAGATTTTAATTTTATATAGTAGTGAATATCTTTATACTTTCTCAAATGAGAGATAATGCATGGGAATCGGGTAGCCCGTGTGATAAGGCTACTCGAACACGGGACCTGAGGTCCCTTGTTCGATTCCCATATCTCCCCAAGTGGGGCAAATAATTTCTCCTCCTTATGAGGCTAAATTCCCTCCCCAGGCATGGGGCATGCTACAATCTCCCTATCTAGGGTACTCTCCGCTCTCTCCCTCGGGGGAAATCGCCCAACGGGCATAAAAAAAAAAAGAGAGATAATGCATTACTCTTATCTATCACTAATAAAATCGGTAGGATTCATGCCAGATTCTCCGCTATTTTGTTTTTTTTTTACTTAATGAAATTTTCATCTCTTAATACACGATGAGGGTCCAAACCCCAAACAAGAGGTCTCTATAAATGTAGTCATCTACTAAGCTACTAAGTACGACTCACAGAGAAACAAATAAAAATAATTATCTATAACTAGGATTTTATCTGATAAACAATCAAAAATATTTTTTTTCCAATTCCTAAAAATAATTCAAGCAAGAGAATTCAGACCCACAATTCCACTACTTGAATTGTTAATTCATTAAAGGAGTTCAAATTTATTAAACACAATATCTCTTCGAGTTTCTTTAGAGATCACTATAGATTTATGTACATGACACACTATGAGGGCACAAGCCCTTCATGTCCTCTATTTTAAGGGTACAAGGTGAAAATTTTCATAAAATTAACATTCAAAAAATAATTTAAATAGACTATTGTTTGTGTGGATATGAGCCCATAAATTGTTTCTTTAAAACAATCTTGAAATTTAATTTGACGTTTTGTAGATGGAACTCAGTACGAGACAGAGAGTGGTAAATGACAACAAAATTAACTCAAGCGGTAAGACGCTTCTCTTCCATCTGGTATGTTGAGGTTCAAGTCATGATGGAGGGGGAGTGGACAACCACTATTGATCCTCATAGGAAATTGGTTTTTTTTTTTTTTTTAAATTGAGGGTGAAAATTATAGTTTCATACCCTATATTGTATTGATCATGGTGTATGTTATTTGTTGACGGTATTGTTCTGATTGATGAGACTAGAGTAGGTGTTAAAGCTAAGTTGAAGGTACGGAGACAAGCATTGGAATCTAAAGGCTTTAGAATTAATAGAAGTAGAGAACATAGTGTAATTAGTTTGGATGATAAAAGTATCGTGGCGAATGATTATATTCGATTTTTGGGTTCTATCATTCAGAAAGATTGAGAGCTTGATGGGGATGTAGCACATCGTGTTAAAGCTGGTTGGTTGAAATGGAAAGGTGCAACGGGCGTCTTGTGCGACCGTAATATACCGTTGAGACTAAAGCGTAAGTTTTATAGAACAGCTGTTAGACTCGTGTTGTATGTGTTAGAGGAATAACCGGGTCTAAACAGGTTATGCAGCGGAAATAAAATGACCCGCCTCTAATAGGATCTTTCACGAGTAAGAACCTTAGACTACGGGATTGTATTATACCTTTAGAAGTGCATAATAAGACTGAGAACGGTTTCAGTTGTAGCGAACGAAACGCCACCAACGCAGGCTCCGCCTCTCCCAATATCCACTCGATCTTCCGGGGATGGTCCTCTACCGCTTGGTACTAGCCAACGCCTCGTAGAAGTCTTGAAGACACTCTTCAAGATAGAGTATATATATATATATGGTGGATATAGGACCTTTAGAAGAACAAAAAACAGTTTTCTTACTTCTTTTCTATTAGCCAAAGCTAGAAAACAAGTATCTAGAAAAGCTGTCTTTTCTTTCTATTCAATCTCAATTGAATGCTCTCTCTTTTCTCTCTTCTCTAAGCTCTCAAAAAGTTGGAGAAAATGACTTAGAATGCTAGGAAAAATTAGCATTTTTCTTAGTCATTCAAAGGATAGAGGGGAGAGTGAAAGGGGGAAGTGGGAGATCATGGACGAAACCACTCCTCCACATTCTCCACCACTACAACCTCCTTTCTAAGAGATAAGAGCTGAAAATGTATATCCAATTTTCCAGCCATAAGGTCGGTCCAAATGGGTTGGTCGGCCCAACCCGATTAAGGGCCCAATCCAATCCCGGCCCGACCCGAAGCCTGGCCCTGCCCAATCGAATTGGCGCACCTTAGATTAAATGTACTCCAACAAGCCCAATCCAGTTGATCTATGAGTGCGACCCAAGAGGTATCTATGATGTTGGCCGTGACATCATATGTCACAGGTAATGAGAGGTATCTAGCAACGCATCATTACCCCCAATTCATAAATATCTGGTGACTATCATAATCACACCATTTGACATTTGTATTTAAATCCTTTTGTCCTTGAAATCTAGATTGAACACAAGTCATGGAAAAAGTCACACTTGTATTGTCCAATCTTTTAGTTTCTTGATTCGCGAGTAGACTAATCAAATGACATCAATATCATATACTGATTCATTTGTTCATGTCCATGAATTAGTCAGACTCCATCAAAGGGGCCCAAGATATCGCTCCTGCTATATAGGAGGGACAAATCCTTTTCGCATCCCATTCATCTTGAACAAGATTCGTGATATACCCAATAAATGCCTTTATTGCTCACCCTCGTTACTGGATAGCGTTTAACATTATCAAAGCATAACACTAGCCATGCAAGAACTCTTGTGAGACCTCAAGTCGAAGGATCTTATATACAACCCAGTCAAAAATTGAGAAACACCGTTGACTATTATATAACAACCCATGGTGTGTTTCTCATTTCGGGTCTGTCCAGTATAATGATTCTCTAATCATATATACCCATGTGACGATCCGATATCTTATATCAATCACTGCACATACTAGTCTTACGCATTATTATTGTCCTCGAAGATTCCATAATAATGTTCGACTAGGGACGTTTCAGAATCATAACAATTATGAATATTATTCTAAGGACATATTACTTCATTATGTTTTTAAGAACGCAGAAACATATTGAAAATAATACTGGAATTTATGCCTTTTTATTCATCAAAATGAAAATTACATAAATACGATACAATAATCTCCCACTTGCACAAAAGACCCAAAATCATCTACTGATTGGTCTTTAAGGGCATACTAATAATTGTCTCTAAAGATCAGCCCTCCAGATATCGGATACCCATAGAGCTAGTGTGACGATCATGCTGCTGCTGCGACAGTGGCTTCGTCAGTGGATCGGCAACATTGTCTGCCGAATCTACTCTACATATATGCACATCACCTCTCTCTATAATCTCGCGGTTTAGGTGAAAACGCCGTAGTACATGTTTGGACCTCTGGTGAGATCTAGGTTCCCTAGATTGTGAAATAGCCCCATTGTTGTCACAATAGAGGTCTATCGGGTTCGCAATACTAGGAACCACATCGAGGTCGGAAAATAAATTTCCTGATCCAAACTACCTCCTTAGCTGCTTCACAAGCTGCTATGTACTCGGCATCTGTCGTAGAATCTGCGATGGTTGATTACTTTGAACTGCGCCATCTCACAGCACCTCCATTCAAGTTAAACACATATCCCGATTGCGATCGGAAATCATCTCTGTCGGTTTGGAAACTAGCATCGGTGTAACCACTTACAACGAGCTCATTTGCCCCTCCATAAATCAAGAATGTATCCTTAGTCCTTCGTAAGTACTTGAGGATATTCTTGACTGAGATCCAGTGACGTTCACCGTAATTAGACTGGTATCTGCTCGTAAGGCTTAAGGCAAACGAGACTTCCGGGCGAGTACATAACATGGCGTACATGATGGATCCTATGGCAGAAGCATAAGGGATCTCTTTCATGCGTTCTAATTCGGCAGACGTTTTAGAACACTGTTTGTTCGACAGAATAGTACCATGTGCCATAGGACAAAGGTCCTTCGTAGACTCTTGCATGCTAAACCGCTTTAGCACATTGTCTATATATGTATTGTGACTTAGGCCAATGAGTCTCCTAGATCTATCTCTATAGATCTTGACTCCCAGAATATAGCTGGCATCGCCTAAGTCTTTCATAGAGAAACACGTACTCAACCAAGCCTTGACAGACTTTAAGGTTGGTATGTCGTTTCCAATGAGTAGTATGTCATCTACATACAAAACCAGGAATACGATTGAGCTCCCACTAACCTTCTTGTAAACACAAGGCTCATCCTCATTTCTAATGAAGCCAAACTCATGGACGGCATCATTAAAAGCGGATGTTCCAGACTTCGAGAAGCTCGCTTGAGTCCATAAATGGATCTCTAAGCTTACATACTTTTCCAAAGATTCTCCCGGAGTGACAAAACCTTCAGCCGTGTCATATACACATCCTCTTCAAGTTTTCCATTAAGGAAAGAGGTTTTGACATCCATTTGCCAGATTTCATAGTCATAATAAGCTGCAATAGCAAGCAAAATCCGAATGGACTTGAACATAACTACAGGGGAAAAGGTCTCGTCATAGTCAATACCATGAACTTGTTTGAAACCTTTCGCGACCAGTCGCCCCTTGTACGTTTGTACATTCCCTTCCATGTCGGTTTTAATCTTAAAAACCCATTTGCACCCTATAGGAGTTACCCCTTCAGGTGGATCAACCAAGATCCAGACTTGGTTTGTGTACATAGAGTCCATTTCAGATCTCATGGCCTCAAGCCATTTCTCAGAATTTGGGCTATTAATTGTCTGTTTGTAGGTTGAAGGTTCATCGTGATCCACAAACATAACATCACCATGTTCTGTTATGAAAAACCCAAATTTTTTCCGGGAGGTGGACGACGAACTCTACCGGGACCTACGCAATTCTTGTGTTTCTTGAAATGGTGCTGGCTGCACAACTATTTGTGGCACCTGCTGCACAACAACTTGTGGAGTCTGTTCAATTTCCATCTTATCATTAGTGCTAGTTTGAGAGTCTGGAACTTCAGTAAGTTCTACGCTACTCCCACTCGTGTTTCTAGAAATAAATTCTTTTTCTAGAAAGATCCCGTGCGAGCAACAAATACTTTGTTTTCGTTAGGGATATAAAAGTAGTATCCTTTAGTTTCCTTAGGATAACCTACAAATATGCACTTTTCAGATTTTGGAGCCAGCTTATCAGAAGCTGAGCGTTTTACAAAAGCTTCACAGCCCCAAATCTTGATGAAAGACAAACTGGGACGCTTCCCAGTCCATAACTCGTATGGCGTTTTTGCAACTGATTTAGATGGAACGCAGTTAAGTGTTAAAACTGCTGTCTCTAGTGCGTGTCCCCAAAAAGAATTGGGCAGGCTCGTGTGACTCATCATAAAACGAACCATATCTAATAAGGTTCTGTTCCTCCTTTCAGATACACCATTCCATTGTGGAGTAGCTAGAGGAGAAAGTTGTGAAACGATTCCACAATCCTTTAGATAGTCACAGAATTCTTGACTCAAGTATTCTCCTCCTCAATCAGATCGAAGAACCTTAATACTCTTGCCAAGTTGGTTTTCTACTTCTAGTTTAAACTCTTTAAACTTAGCAAATGCTTCGGATTTGTGTTTCATCAAGAACACATATCCATACCTACTGAAGTCATCAGTAAAGGTAATGAAGTAGAGGTAACCACCCCTTGCATGTATATTAAAAGGGCCACATACATCACTATGTATTAGTCCTAATAAAGCATCAGCTCTCTCACCTAGCTTAGTGAAAGGCGATGCTGTCATCTTACCCAACAAACAAGATTCGCATCGATCATAAGACATGAAGTCAAATGATTCCAACAGCCCATCTTTATGGAGCTTGGATATGCGGTCTTCGTTTATGTGGCCTAAAATATATAGACCATTAATCAAAGAGGCGCTTGCATAAAAAATATTAACCAAAAATAACTACAATCGTTGATTTTTTATTGAAATCTCAAAACCTTTCTTGTCCAAACAAGAAACTGAAATAATATTCTTAGTTAAACTTCGTACATAGAAACAGTTTTCTAAACCCAAAACAAGCCCTAAAGGCAAAGTAAAAGTACAAGTCCCTACATCTAGGGCTGCAACACGTGCTCCGTTGCCAACTTGTAGTTCCACTTCACCCTTTGCCAACTATCTACTCTTTTGCAGTCCCTGCACATTAGTACAAATGTGAGAACCACATCCGGTATCAAGTACCCAAAAAGTAGTTGTATTTAAATTGATATCAATCACATTAATATCAACACCATAAATACCTGAGCCCAAAGCAACATTTGCTTTCTCATTTTCCAGCCTTTTTCCTGCAATATAGCTTTTGCAGTTCCTTTTCCAGTGACCCTTTTCACCACAGTGATGACAGATAGAGTCCTTGGCTACACCACCCTTAGATTTCAATGCATTGTTGAAAGTGGTTTGCTTGCCCCTGGGCTTACCTTTCGGTTTACCTTTGGATTTTACAAAACCTTTGCCTTTTCCCTTTTGCACCATCAGTATGGTGTTGGGCTTGGACTTGCCTATTTCCTTCTCGGCAGTCCTCAGCATGTTTAACAACTCAGGCAATGGCTTGTCAATTTCATTCATGTGATAATTCAGAATGAACTGACTGAATGACTCAGGCAACGATTGCAAGATCAAATCAGTCGACAGCTCTTGCCCCAAAGGAAATCCCAGTTTTTCAAGGTTCTGAACATAACCTATCATCTTAAGAAAGTGAGTTCCTACTGGCATTCCTTCAGACATTTTGCATTGAAAAAGAGTTTTCGATACGTCGAATCTCTCCTGGCGTGCTTGTCCCTGATATAGTTGCTTCAGGTGAGCCAGCATCTCATAAGCCCCCATGTCCTCATGTTGCTTCTGAAGCTCAGAGTTCATGGTGACAAGCATGAGGCTAGACACATCTAAATCATCACTACAATGCTTCTGATAAGCACTTCTATCAGCGGCCGAAGCACGAGCCTCTGGTGTATCAGGAATAGGCTGTTCTAGAACATACAACTTTCTTTCATGCTTGAGAACGATTCTCAAGTTCCTGAACCAGCCGAGGAAGTTAACTCCCTCTAATTTGTCCTTCTCAAGGGACGGAAGCAGATGATAGTGTTTGGTTTGAATTTGCCATTTTTTCTACAACAAAATACATATGCAAAGTAAATACTGATAAAAAAAATCATTATTAGGTCTTTTTATCTTTTTAATGATTTCTCCCACTATTTTCTTCGAGTGAATAACCCTCATTATCAACTCGTAAAGTTCGATTAACTTTCTAGCGGGCCAAGATCCATATTTCACCTCGTTTCAAAGTCGACTTTGGTCGATCGCCCAAAACTTAGTTATTTAGGTAGGCAACGTTTGCCAATTACATCAAATTATGTAATTCTTGGTTAGTTGAGTGAATAACATTTATTCAAGAGTATCATTATACACTTTTCTCAACTCTTTTGCCTCTAGATCCTCAATCCATATTGAGATAATCCAGTTAACTAGGACCCTAAGTTTTTGCCCGCGGATATCACAAATTATCCTTCGCGCCTCACCCGGATAGACACGTATGTACAGCTTTGGCATGTCCCATACTAATGTCGATCTAGGCCTTGACGAGGGCCAAACTTAGGAAGGCACTAATTAATATTTAATTGAGGGGTTTTGTTTTTAACAATCTTACCAGAAAAGCATAAATAAAACATTTTATTCTTATATACATATGCATCCAATACATAAAAGTAAAAATGCAATAGTAATCGCCATATCCTATTCGGTTTTTCCAAGCCAATGGAAAAACTGTGAAGTCAATCTAAGGGTGTGAAAAGAAAACATTCTATTTTACACCGTTTTAACCTTCAGGTTGTTGTCTCCAAATCATCATCACAGCTGTACCTTCTCCTAATCTAGAATTACATAATTCTAAGGAAACCTCGAGTTACATTCGAGGGGATTTAATGAGAAGAGAATTACAACTTTTTATAATAAAAAAAAAAGATAGGCACGATACGCATATCGTATTTATAAAATAAACCAACAGGGTAAAGGCGATTACTATGCATCATGCTCAACTAACATAACAATTTATGGAAAAATGAGCAACCAGCAAAATGAACATTTCATATTACAGTATCGATTCGGTGGGACCCAAGCCACCCCTGCTCGGTCGACCAGGGTAACTAGTCGGCTGAACCGACATATCTACCAATCGTCCGAACAAAGTACTGAGAGTACTCGGTTGACCGAACAGACATTGCGGTCGACCGAACAGAGTACTGAGAGTACTCGGTTGACCAAAACAGGCATTTCGGTTGACAAAAATTCTCGACTCTCATGCATGTCATACATGATATACAACATTTCTAGCAATCCTAAGGCATGCAAAATATAGATTCATAATCCATATTAAAATACTATAGCACATTAAGTCTATAAGGTACTCGTGAGTGGCTCTGATACCACTGTTAGAGGAATAACCGGGTCTAAACAGGTTATGCAGCGGAAATAAAATGACCCGCCTCTAATAGGATCTTTCACGAGTAAGAACCTTAGACTACGGGATAGCATTATACCTTTAGAAGTGCAGAATAAGACTGAGAACGGTTTCGGGTTGTAGCGAACGGAACGCCACTCAACGCGAGCTCCGCCTCCCAATATCCACTCGATCTTCCGGGGATGGTCCTCTACCGCTTGGTGCTAGCCAACGCCTCGTAGAAGTCTTGAAGACACTCTTCAAGATGGAGTATATATATATATATATATATATATATATATATATATATATATATATATATATATATATATATATATATATATATATATGGGTGCATATAGGACCTTTAGAAGAACAAGAAACAGTTTTCTTACTTCTTTTCTATTAGCCAAAGCTAGAAAACAAGTATCTAGAAAAGCTGTATTTTCTTTCTGTTCAATCTCTATTGAATGCTCTCTCTTTTCTCTCTTCTCTAAGCTCTCAAAAAGCTGGAGAAAATGACTTAGAATGCTAGGAAAAATTAGCATTTTTCTTAGTCATTCAAAGGATAGAGTGGAGAGTGAAAGGGGGAAATGGGAGATCATGGAGGAAACCACTCCTCCACATTCTCCACCACTTCAACCTCATTTCTAAGAGATAAGAGCTGAAAATGTATATCCAATTTTCCAGCCAAAAGGTCGGTCCAAATGGGTTGGTCGCCCCAATCATATTGGTCGGCCCAACCCGATTAAGGGCCCAATCCAATCCCGGCCCGGCCAAATCGAATTGGTGCACCTTAGATTAAATGTACTCCAATAGTATGGTACATAGCGTTGAGCTGTAAAAATATGTAATATCCAAAAAATGAGTATAAAGAGATGTGTATCTTTCGATGGTGTGTGCATACTAGAAAAGATAGAGTGAGAAATGAGATTATCCAAGAGAAAATAGGAGTTGCACCTATTGAAGAAAATATGAGGGAAAATCGCTTACGGTGGTTTGGAAACATAAAAAGAAGATCTAGTGACACTCCAGTTCGGAAATCTTGAAGGATGGATGTATGAGGTTGTAAGAGGTAGTGGATGCCTAAGAAGGTTTGGATCGAAGTCATCAAGAATGGCATGAAATTGTTAGACTTGGGTGAGGGTGTGGTGTTTGATAGAAGGGAATGTATTCATGCGAACGACCACAACGACATTTTATATTGATTCATGTAGCCGACCATAATTACTTGGATTAAGACTTTGTGGTTGTTTAAAACTTCTTTTTGGACATTTATTTATCCTTCTATGAAAAAAAAAAATTCACAAAAAACCAAGTGTAACGCGTACATAGTAACACAATTTACGTTTAAGAATATTGAAGGGAAATGTATTTCCCCTAACTTCAATTAAAAAATTTAATTTTTCGTTTTAATTGAAAATATTGATTCCCGGTGCATAACACGAGTCATTAGACTAGTATATTTATATTAAAGAACATGTTTTCTGTTTCAACCAATCAAAGCCTTCACAATTCCACGTGTAATTTTCTGGGGTTTTTTTTACTTCTTTAATTAATTTTTTTAACGAAAAAATTGGATATCATTAATGAGTATCAGAAAAGATGTGTTGTAGGAGAAAATTCGGAGGACCTCCAAACCAGTGAGATGAGGCTCTAGACCTCATAGCATATTTTGCCAATACATCAGCAGGACTTTTGCATGATCTATGAATGTAAGATATATTGCCTATTCTAAGACCCTGAAGATTCTTAATAAGACTAATAAAAAGACATATTGAGGACAAATTTTAATCTTTATGGTGAACTCGGTTGATCAGGGTTTGGCAGTCACTTTCTATCAGACATTCTTGAAAGCCTTTGGAGATGACAAATTTGATTCCTTCTAGGAGTGCAGAGCCTCAGCATGCTCTGGACTGGGCGAATTGGGAAGATAATTGGCGAAGCCTACTATGAAATTCCCTTCATGGTTGCGGATGATTGCTCCTATGCCGCCATTGTTGTCCATCCATAAGCCATCAACATTGAGTTTAAAACACCCAGACGCAGGAAGGCTCCAAATTAGCGCCCTGGGCGGCATGCTATCCAAAGCCCTCGTTGTTGGTCCAGTGTTCTTGTGGGCAAAAGCGAACATCTTTGCTTTACCTTTAAGAATGTACCTAATATGGTCATAGGTAGGAAGAGCTTGCGATAATTTTTATTTATTAAGTTAATGATATATTTGACTTATTCAAATGAATTTGTTAATTTTAATATTTTTAATGGTTTTTATTTTTCATATTCTATTTTATTCTTTCTCTTTTCAATACTATTCAAGATCCCACATTGATAGTTTAGAAAGTTTTTAAAATTTGACATTATAAATAAAGGGGTTGAGAATGGTTTTTTAATCCATTAAATTGAGTGACAAATCCAATTTGTTTTTCAATTTTTTCATTCAAATAGTTAAAAAAAATTTTTTTTAAAGAAAATTAGTTCATCGAGTCATTTAGTTTTATATTTAACTTGCAAGCGAACCTGCTCACTAAACTTTTTCTTTAAAAGAGTAAATACTTTAAAAAATTAACTTTTGTTGATCAAACCATGTGATTTTTAGAAGGGTAAAAAGTGCCCATGCCCCCTAAACTATCCCAGATTTTGATTTTTGACCCTCAACTAAAAAATGTCAAGTGCTTGACCCTAAACTTTTTTGAAGTGTCATTGGTTCTCCTTCCATCCAATTTTTCCGTTAAATAATAATGGAAGGTACCCATGTGATACTCACATGATAAAAAATGGGGGCAGATTTGACAAAAATAAATTATTCTTTAAAGAAATGAATTAGAAAATGAAAAATCCTCCGAAATCTTCTGAACCCTCCCTAATTTTTTTAACATCCCAAAATTAGAAAACTCTAAATCTTTGAAAAGAAAATGTTATCTCCCATTGGAAACTGATTCAAGAAATTTTGATAAATTAGTAAATAGTATTTTCAATTTCTGGCATAAACAATTATGGAAGTAATTATTAGGTTGTTATGGGATACGATAAAGACATTGAATATTTTTTTTCTCAAAACTAAGTAAAAAAACTCGGTATAATTAGTTAAATCTTTCATGGAGTTTAACATAATATCATGGAAGTTGTCCTTAAGTTATTAAGCAAAAAAAAAGCTTAAGTTGTTCCTAGGAAATTTGCAAGATTTTCATTTTAGAAAGAAATGAGATTTCACTAGACATGATATAAAGCAGTTCGGTTCCTATGCGGAACAGCTTTTTTCCTGCATGTGCGGAACAATCCCAGCCGTCGGATGAGATTTTGAACGGTCCAGATCTGGAGAGAGAAAAGTTGCGGCTGACTTAAAAAATAATAAAAAAAAATTTTCTCTCTCCAGATCTGAGCCGTTAAAAAATCTCATCCGACGGCTGGGATGGTGTCCCGCACATTCCGCACCAAAGCTGTCCCGCATAGGAGCCGGGACGGATATAAAGAAGAAATTAGGGAGAGATTTATGGCGAACCTCAATTTTCTAATTTTTTTTTATGGTTAATTTATTTTTGCCAAATTTGACCCATTTTTTATCATGTGAGTGTCACATGGGCACCTTCCGTTATTATTTAACGGAGAAATTGGATGGAAGGGGAACCATTGATACTTCAAAAAAGTTTAGGGTCAAGCAATTGACGTTTTTTAATTGAGGGTTAAAACCAAAATCCGAGATAGTTTAGGGGGTGTGGGCACTTTTTACCCTTTTTAGAATATCATTAACTGCGTTGGAATTTTCCCAATGAATTGGAGAAACTGACTTTATTTGCCTTTCAAATTGTTCAATTAAACAATTTTTTTTCAAGAAAATTACCATCCCAACCTTGAACCGTCACTGAAAGAAACCATTGAAAGAATAATTACTAGACTTAAAAATTCATTCAAGGACATTAAAGAATAATCGCAGACTTCAGCAGTCAATAAACTAATTTTGAATTTTTTTAATTAGTTTAAAAAATTTTGATTGGTTGAATAATTTTTTATTCATTAAATTAAAAATAAGTTTGACATATTTGGAAAACGCCTGTTCTGGAACTTATTGAAATTAAATTATATATTTTAATATTTTTAATAATTGTTTAAATTTCCTATTCTAGTTTTTTTTCTTCTTTCAATATTATTAAAGATCTGACATTGAAGGTGTATGAAGATTTTAGAATTTAACAATATTATAAATAAAGGAATTGAACATAATTTTTAATTGAATGAATTATTCAGTTTTTTGTTGCAAGTGTATGAAGATTTTGAAATTTGACAATATTTTAAAATAATAATTCACTGAACCATTTAGTTTCTGTTGAATTAGCAGACGAGCATCCTCACTAAACATTTTTCATTAAATGAGTTGCCGTTTCTTTGTTTTATGTTTTTTTCTTTCTTGGTTCCTGGAAGTTGACGAGGTCCAGTCTTGTTTCTGTGAACTGCTGATTCAAGAACCATTTCTGTGCTATACTCTCACTTTCTCTCTCTAACTTTTCACCAAATATATATATATATACACTAGCAAAAATACCAACGTAATGTTTAATGAAAGAAAAAATGTCAAAGTAATTTTGTAACTCAAAACATGTCAAAGTACACTCTTTTATAGTATTGTCAAACTCAAAAAATAATGTAACTTTTCAATGTGAGATAATCTTATAAGCAAATTAAGAATTTACAAACAAAATAAAATTTAAATTAGCATTCCATTAAAAGAATTAAAGAAAATAGTTGTCAAATACCTGCCAAAGTAGTTGGCAATGTGGCGTAGCATTCGGCTTGCAGGTCGGGGGATCAAATCCCCCCTCTCCCAATTTAAATAAAGTAATTTAACATTTTTGCACCAATAAAAGTTGATATTTAATTTTTATTAAGAAAAGTTAATTTTCAATTAATTTAATTAACCTAAATATTCTCAAGCAATAAAAATTAGTAAATGAATTAAAAAATATTAAAATCTAAGAAAATAGTATTGAAGAAATATATAGATACAAGTATACGTATCTATAACATGCTCTGTAATATATATATATATACATAGATAGATAATATTGAAAAAGAAAAAGAAAAATCTAAAAATTAAAATAGAAGAAAAGAAAATTAATAAATATATTAAAACCAATAACTTTTAATTAATATTTTTTACTTATTTTTATTCTATTAATTATTAAAAAAATTACAAATTTCTAAACTCTCCAAATCGAACTTGATTTTAAACTCAATCGGAATTCAGAGGATTCAGTCATCTGAATAACCCCTTATTTGTTAAAACTTTAACTATTTAAATTTATATAAATAAAAAATGTAAGAAGCAAATAAATTTGCTTCCCCACTCTGATGGGCTGAAATGCCAACCCAATTTCTCACTCAAAACATTGGAATTCAGGGAACTGGTCATCTGAATTACTCGTTATTTGTTAAAACTTTAACTATTTATATTTATATAAATAAAAAATATAAGAAGAAAATAAGCGGGCTTCCTTAATTTGATGGGCTAAAATGTCAGCCCAATTTTGTAACTCAAAACATATCAAAGTACCATCTTTTATAGTATTGTCAAACTCAAAAAAAAATGTAACTTTTCAATGTGGGATACTCTTATAAACCAATTAAGAGTTTACAACAAAAATAAAATTTAAATTAGCATTCCATTAAAAGAATTAAAGAAAATAGTTGTCAAATACCTGCCCGAGTAGTTGGCAATGTGGCGTAGCACTCGGCTTGCAGGTCGGGGGACCGAATCCCCTCTCTCCTAATTTAAATAAAATAGTTTAACATTTTTGCACCAATAAAATAGTTTACAGAAGCTTTATACATACATATATTGTATCTATATATTTTTTCAATACTATTTTCTTAGATTTTCACATTTTTAATTAATTTACTAATTTTGATTGGCTGAGAATATTTAGGTTAATTAAATTAATTGAAAATTAACTTATCTTAATAAAAATTAAATATCAACTTTTATTGGTGCAAAAATGTTAAACTATTTTATTTAAAATTAGAGAGAGGGATTCGATCCCCGACTCGCATAGCTGGATGCTACGCCACATTGCCATCTACTCTGGCAGGTATTTGACAACTATTTTCTTTAATTCTTTTAATGGAATGCTAATTTAAATGTTATTTTGGTTGTAAACTCTTAATTGGCATATAAGAGTATCCCTACATTAAAAAGTTACATTGTTTTTTGAGTTTGACAATACTATAAAAGATTGTACTTTGACATGTTTTGAGTTACAAAATTGGGCTGACATTTTAGCCTATCAAATTAAGGAAGCCCGCTTATTTTCTTCTTATATTTTTTATTTATATAAATATAAATAGTTTAAGTTTTAAAAATAACGAGTAATTCAGATGACTGGGTCATCTGAATTCCGATTGAGCTTATAATCAAGTTCGATTTAGCTCAGACTTATGTAATGTTCATTTTTTTTTATTCTAATTGAGCATTTTTATTTTCATAATATATTTTTAAAAATAAATAAATATGGATATTTAAAAAAAAATCAATTCGCTTCGTTTATACTGCAAAAAGCAAGTGAATATTTTTCTAAACTCTCCAAAACTAAAATATTAATTTGAAGAAATATCAATTCGCTTCGTAACATTGAAAAGTTACATTGTTTGTTTAGTTTGACAATACTATAAAAAAGAGTATTATCACATGTTTTGAGTGAGAAATTGGGTTGACATTTCAGCCATCAGAGTGGGGAAGCAAATTTATTTGCTTCTTACATTTTTTATTTATATAAATATAAATAGTTAAAGTTTTAACAAATAACATGTTATTCAAATTACCGAGTCCTCTGAATTCCGATTGAGCTTAAAATCAAGTTCGATTTTGAGAATTTAGATTTTTATTTTTTATTTTTTTAATATTTAATAGAATAAAAATAAGTAAAAAGTATTAATTAAAAGTTATGGGTTTTAATATATTTATGGTTTTTCTTTTCTTCTATTCTAATTTTTAGTTTTTTCTTTTTTTTTCAATATTATTCAAGATCCCACATTGAAAGTGTAC
Source organism: Vinca minor (assembly GCA_026122235.1). NCBI lineage: Eukaryota > Viridiplantae > Streptophyta > Magnoliopsida > Gentianales > Apocynaceae > Vinca > Vinca minor. Next base: position 1,860,609 of record JAOCZM010000232.1, read on the forward strand.
GAAATTTTTGGAGTTTGACAACATTATAAAATAAAGGGTTTGAGCATCTTTTTCAATTGAATGAATTGGTGGTTGATATTTAGCTCATTAAATTATGTGACAAACTCAATTTGCTTTTCAACTTTTTAATTCCAATAGTCAATTTTTTTTTTTTTTTTAAAAAAAAAATAGCCCATAGAGACATTTGATTTTTGGTACAACCTGCGAGAAAAAACTACTTATTATTTTTTTTTCATTTAAAGAGTCAAAACTTCAAAACAAATATAGTTTACTGAGTCATTTGTTTTCTTATACTCTTAATTATATGATAAATGGAATCCTTAGCATAGCACATGTTATTAAACAATCTAATCTAACTATCTATCTATATTTATATTACAGAGTTTGTTTTCAATTTCAGCCAATCACATTCTTCTAAATCCTACGTGTAATTTCCATGAATGTTTTATCAATTAATTATTTTATAAAATTTTGATTGGTTGGTTAAATTTTACTTTTGTTGTGTAACCTCTTAATTGGTTCATAAAACTATCCCACATTGAAAAGTTACATTGTTTGTTTAGTTTGACAATACTATAAAAAAAGAGTACTATCACATGCTTTGAGTAAGAAATTGGGCTGGCAATTCACCCCATCAAAGTGGGGAAGCAAACATGACCGGGTCCTCTGAATTCCGATTGAGCTTATAATCAAGTTCGATTTAGCTCAGACTTATGCAATGTTCATTTTTTTTTATTCTAATGGAGAATTTTTATTTTCATAATATATTTTTAAAAATAAATAAATATGGATATTTAAAAAAACTCAATTCACTTCGTTTATATTGCAAAAACCAAGTGAATCTTTTTCTAAACTCTCTAAAAGTAAAGTATTAATTTGTAGAAATTTTAATTTATAATAAAAGTTAAAAATATTAACCTAAATTCAAATAAGAGAATTAACAACAATAAAAACTCCCACATAAAAAAAACAATTATTATTTTTAAAATTTGACAAATGATAAGACTATAAAAGAAAATTAATGTGCATAAAATTTATACTTCCTCCGATTCAAAATAGAAGTTTTTTTAATAGTTATTTTTTGTTGCAAAATATTGGTCTTTTTACAAGAATGGTGCATTTATTAGCTAATTTACCCTTACATTAGTTTCTCCATGTATTCACATTTGTCAAAATGTATAGTTCTCATGCAACTCTTCATTAATTTATTTGTTCTTTTGGAGTATTAATTAGGGGTAATTTAGTCATCTTGATTAGTATCTTAATTTGTGTGAAAACTCCTAAAAAGACTTATATTTTGAATGGGAAGGAGTATCTATCTTCTATCTATATTTATATTACAGAGTCTGTTTTCAGTTTCAGCCAATCACATCCTTCTAAATCCTACGTGTAATTTCCATTAATTTTTGTTCAATTAATTATTTTATAAAATTTTGATTGGTTGGTTAAATTTTACTTTGGTTGTAAATTCTTAATTTGCTTATAAGAGTATCCCCATTGAAAAGTTACATTGTTTTTTGAGTTTGACAATACTATAAAAGAGTGTACTTTGACATGTTTTGAGTTACAAAATTACTTTAATATTTTTTCTTTCATTAAACATTACGTTTCCATGCATAGCACGGGTATTTTTTCTATATCTATATATTACAGAAGCCCTTTTCAGATTTGTATATATATATATATATCATGCCACGTGTCATTTTCTAAGATTTTTTATATTTTTAATTAGTTATAAAACTTTTGATTGGTGCAAAAAATTTGAACTATTTTATTCAATTTGGAGGAGGCAGGATTCGAACCCTCAACATGCACGTCAAATGCTATACCACATTGCCAGCTACTCTGACGGCCACTTAACAACTATTTTCTTTAATTCTTTTAATGGAATGCTAATTTAAGTAAAATTTCAGTATTTTTGGTTTTGATATAATAATCTACATCAAATATACTATACACATGTTTTCCTGTAGCTTTATTATAGACCTTTTTTCCTATAGTTTTGTTTATGGTTGGTCTAGATGGTTGACGTCAGTGATAAAGGGGACGGAGGTCGAGTAGTGGTAGAACGAGTTCGAAATTGGTCGAAGATGAAGTTGATAGTGAGAGCGAGGAACAATTCTCAAGATTTAAATGACTTTTCGTGTTTGTATATTTTTTCTTTTCTGATGTGAGAAAATTTAGGAGATGGTTATAAATTGATTTTCATATTACAATCTTATGCCTTTTTTCCCCCATTTTTCAAATTATAGAAAATTATGAGATAGTTGGAATATTGTAATAAATTCCATAAGAAAAAATTTGTTTCGTTTGAACTTTTATATTGCAATAATTTTTACATTAATCTATAAGCTACTTACCGACCTTACTGTTTTTGAGTTTTTGTCGAATAAAGTATACATAATTAGTTTTTGTCGAATAAAGTATACATAATGAGTTTTTGTCGAGTAAAATATGTCTATTATGAGTTTTTTTTCTTTTCAGAATCACTAGAATTAAATTACTCATTTTCTATAATAATAATATTTTTTCATATAAACTTCCACTACTAACCTTCCTTAGTTTAAGCGTAATTTAAGGAGATTAAATTTCCTTAACTAATAATGTTAGAAGACAAATTTATTAAAAGTAAAAAAACTTTTATTAATTTTAATTTTAAGTCAAAGTGAAACATTAAATTCAAGATTGAAGCAATATTGTATTTGTTAAAGTATATAGCCTAAATAATATTCGAGTTTCTGATAACTATGTATCATCATATTGCTTATGACCCTTGTGTTATTTTTCTAAATTTCTTTTATATTATTAGTAAAATTTTACTTTTTTCATTGATTTATGATAGCTGAATCTATTGATCATTGCTAGCCACTTTTAATTTTTTATTATGATTTTTCTTTTAAATGTTTCGATTTATTTGATTGATGGGTACAAAGAATACTAATTCTTGGTAACCTTTTCTGTTATATGTATTGATTTACGTATGTCCTAGAAGTCTTAAGCAAAAACTTAATTTAGACTTGATTTGTTAGTTTGTTTCTAAGAATTAAGTTTTTAAGTCATGCCCAACAGAGTTTTTAAGCCATGCCCAACAGAGTTTTCTTAAAAGATTGCCCTTCAAAAAATGACCAATTTTGCAAAAAATTATAAAGTTTATGAAGAACTTATTTGAGGGAATTTATTGGGAAATTTCTGTGAACTTATGAGAATTTATGAGAATATTTTATTCTAATATTTACTCATCTCTTCATCCGTTTGATGTTCATGACTTTTGACGTTTAATTATTATTTATATCTATTTTGAATCATTTTTTATCCAATAAACATTATTGTTAATAAATTCCCTTTAAATAATTTATTATTATATATTATTAGACTGATTTTATCTTTCAGGGAATAAAAACATTGGATTAGGTCTGGTTTGAGACTCAAACTCGGACCCAAATCAACTTTGGATTGAGTCTGGGATTTGGTCTGGGGATGATTTAACACTTCAGATTTCATTCCCAGACTCAATCCAAAGCTGGTTTGGGTCTGTGTTTGAGTCTCAAACCAAACCAAACCCAAACAAGACCCAATCAAAGCACAATAAAATGGATCTTACAGCAATACAAGTTTGGCGAAAAAAAATTGAGCAGAAAATTGCTCGCTCTCATAAAAGAAGATGCGTTATCTCAAAATGTGGAGCACACAGTGTTGAAAAAACTTCATGAATTAGATGGCTCCATAAGAAAATTGAAGTCACAATACGTAGTCTCTTCATTTTTCTTAAAAGATTTGGTGATTAATATGTAATAGTAGTAGTGTAGTGATTATTGTACCAAAACATTGGATGAAACATTAATCGAAATAGTATAGGACTATGTTTAATTATTTTGATTATATATTATTTGATCCAATATTTTTTATTCAATAATCCTTCGGTGTTCACCCTTATATTTGTGAGTTACTCAATAAAAGTCACATTAGAGTTAACGAGTTTTTGTTCTAAATACAATTGTACAACCATTAAATTAATAATTTGAAATTCAATATTTCCGTGCATAGCACGGGTCATTTGCTAGTGTGTGTAATATATATATATATATATATATATATATATATATATATATATATATATATATATATATATATATATATATATATATATATCGAAAAATACAACCCTAATATAACATGTGAAGAGGTTATTTCTAGGAGCGTGTAATTTGCCTATGCAAATAACCTTCTCGGTACAAAGAAATCAATGAGTACTTTGTATATCAAATGGCACCCTCTAACTCCTACAACGCTTAAACTCGACACATATGGATCATGCATATCCAACCCGGGGCCAGGAGGGTCCGGAGTCATTACTCGCAACCACAAAGGAGACTGAATTTTAGACACTTGCCTTACACAACTAATAACGAAGCAGAATTACAAGCACCGAGACATGGTCTCAAGCTAAGCAATTAGCCACCAAATCCATGATTTGGTATCAACATTGACTCCATGATCGTTCTAAACATGTTGCATAATTGCATTAACCTTACATTCTCTAGTATTATTTCTGATTGCAAATTTCTAATCTCTCAACTACGGGCATGCACGGTCTCGCACAAATTTCGAAAAACCAATCAAGTAGTTAATAGTTTGGTGAAGTTTGAAAGGTCTCACTCCAATTGTTCTTGCCAAAATTTTTATGCTACCACCGACTTTGGGTTTCATCATTGGCAGAATGACTTGTATGGGAAAATATACCCTAGAACTATGTTTAGCTAATCTACTTCGAACCAACGACACTCAACATGCATGCAACCAACCGTACTATCGTATATATGTAAAATCATATAAAATCGTATTAATGTATCACCACAAGAATGTAAACATAAGATTCACCGTAAGTATAACTAGAAAAAGATAATCACGACCTAGTCTGCCGACTCCTACGTGTATGAAGTACTAAGTATTGCATCAAACAGTAATACAAAGAAAGTTCCGCATAAGGAATATATTTTCAAGCATCTTGGGAAAACCTTAAGAAGATGATTAGTTCACGTCGTTTTATTTATCTACATCATGCGGGCTGGAGGACAATCTTCGTCGTCCTGTATTAACGAGAGAATTAAGATAATTTAAGAAATCAAAACAATAAGAACCAAGAAACTGTGAAGCTGAAGCCGAACACAGACAGACAAAAGGTGGGAAAATATTGTAAGAAAAAAAGTTAGTAGTACACGGGACTGAAACCTAATAGTGTTACTTACCAACTAGGTAGAGCTGTCTGGCAGCTCGTCGACGAGTTCAACAGGTACGACTGGTATAGAGTCCCACCACTCCTTTAGTCTCCTATTGCCTTGTTCATTTTGCAGGCGCATTCCCAACTTTGATGTCATTATGAAGCTGTACAATATCGTCCCTATTAAAATAAGCTTGAACGGAATAGCTGCTAGTATGAATGCCGAGATAGACATCACTAGGATCACATCATTTGTGTGCTGCAGAAAGAATCAATAAGTGAAATGAAAGAAGAAAAAAAAGGGCTTAATTGCTCATTACTAAAAGTAGTGTGGAGCAACGCAGAGCGAAAAATGTAGCGATTTTATACACACACGAGTGTTTTACTTTTGTAATTCTTCTAGAGAATTTAGATTAGTACCTTGGGACTTCTCGAGGTGATGATTGACCAGAGTTTTAGAATTGCAATACTTGCGTACTGCATCATCTCATGTAAAGTTCTTAGTCCTTGTTGTGCTGACACTATGTTTTCCATAGCCGGTTTATCGGACGCAGTACAGATTACTATTTTGTCCTGCTTTCTGCCGATCTTCATCCTTCTAGCCCAAAGCAAATGAGCAACTGCTAATAGCAACATAACCGCGATTGCCTTGCCAACCCACTCCCTATCAAAATAGAAAATGAGATGCCATAGAAGGTGGGGGTCGGGAGGTCCCTTTCTCTATAAGAAGCCTGATGAACTTACTTATACACAACCGCAATCATGATGACAATCACGGAAATAGTAGCATCCAGCCTTTCCCACCCAAGGATCTCTTGAGACAAAGGGATTAGACGATAGAGTGGTTTAATTAACCCCTGCACACAACATTAATCACCAAATGCAATTAAACATTTCAATGCCGGGATAACTTATTAGAAAAAGCATATGGGAAAGACACACTGCAGATGTCGATTGTTACTTTAACAAAAGAACTTGATTTTTTTCAAAAACAAAATAAAAATAAAAATGTCGGTGTCCGAGTCAGAAGTGCTCCGCCAAATGCACTAGCCTTCTGTGACGAGGAACTTGTTATTTTACTACAAGATGCATGTACCATAAAAAGGACTTTCTTACGAACCAGAAGTACTTGAGCACTATCAATGACCCCTTCATCTTTCAGTCCCTCAACAGTTGCCTTAGCCTTGTCCATTTCTCGCGATTCCTCGTGCACTTGATTAACAGTACTCTCCAACGATGAGACATCACCAGTTTGGGCAACCTCATTGCTATCACTGATTTTTTCCACCGCGGTGGTGCGAGGCATACATACTTGAGATGCAGTGATCAAGCTCCTGAGAACCGTGCTACCGCTACAAGGGTGTCCTGTTTTTATGTTCTTCAGACTTGTTCCAAGCTCTTCCAGAACAAAATCCCCTTTTGGTAACTCATCACACAACGTAAAAATTAAAAACGTCCTCGGGACCGGGGGTGAGATTCTGAGCATTTCTCTAGCAGCATGAAGTCTTATAATTCCCAGAATGGTTCTTGCATGCATCTCCCATTCTTCTACCGGTGATAAATTGGACTTCGCGAGAAACCTATGTAGTAAGATAATCTCCTTGACAAGAGCGAGCCAATGGTCACGTCTCGTTGAGCTTGTCATCTCTGGAAACTCCAGGACTACACTCTCTTGCCTACAAAATACTGAAGCTCGTGTTAAGACACGAATAAATCTGCTCTGTATAAATGAATCTCATCATCCATACGCTTTTAGGTTAGGACGAGCCTTCAAACTGCCCTTTTTTATTACTTTCTCCGGTAAGCCTAGCTGTGTTACGGAATCGTGTTCAGGTCGCCTGGGAGTACGTTCGCAAGAATAAAACTCAGAAAGAATTGAATATTTATCCCCCTCAATAGATTGATTATTTACTTTTTCGTTTTAAATTGACAAGCACGACAGCAATCTGTACACCAGAAAGGCACTGGTTAGATATTTTTATTTTTACATTTTTTGGTAAGGTCTAAAACCCATGTCTGTTTTACGGTCCAAGACAAATCCGGTCTTCTTTTACGGTTGGATTCCTTATGGGGGGAGCAGAGCTTCCAACAAAGTTAACATTTTTATTTTATGCTTTCTTCCCAAAAAGGAATTTCGGAGTCCCTAAGAATTATTTAGAACAAAAGACGAAAAAAAATATTATTGGAACACCAAAATGCACCTAGAAGTCGAGCAAAAGGGCTTGTGACAATATCTATACTTACAATTCAGATGACTTGTATTCTATAGCTTTATCAAAGAGCGGGCGCCCCATGGACCAGTGGCGGCTGGCTTCACGCTTTGTTCAGTTTCCTTAGAGAGGTCCATCTTAAGTGCACTTTCATAAGATACAACTCCGGAAGCCTCAAAATAGATGGCATAGTTTGTTAATGTCAACCTGCCTAAGAAGCAGAAGAATAAACTATATATAAAATAGGCATTTATGGGGTAAAACAAAATCTCCAAATAAAATGTAACACAGACCAGGCCAACTAGTCCCGCCAATGTGACGAACTACTCTCTGTGTACCCGCAGTTCCCTCCACATGTAGTATAAATTCATCGTCTGCTAGCTCCACGCCTGCAGGCGTTGCTTGTGTTTGCAATAGCTTTATACATCTAGCAACAATTCCAAATAAGATCAGCGAACACAAAAACAAAGGCCCAATACACATCTCAAAGGTGCCAACCGCGCCCATTGGCGGACTTAGAGTGGGGCATGGTGGGAGCCTTTTCCCCAAATATATATATATATATATATATATATATATATATATATATATATATATATTAATTTTAGCTTTGTTTTTTGTAACACCCCGTCCCCTGAGCATTTATGAGTGTATCCATTTTGAGTCAGTTTTCAATTTGAAATTAAATTTTGTGGTTCGTGAAATATGGGAATAAGTGAATAACACCACTTATATCTTAATATGTTTGGTTAAAAATTTAACAAGTTTAAGTGTTTAAAGGGACTATAATGTTTATTAGAAAAAGACAAGACAAGATAAAGGGAAAGAAAATCACGAAAATGCCATCAAATTTCCTTTTATATAAAGACGGTATCAGTATCCTTATTTTCATTGTTGCTTCACAGTGGTAGCAGTAGCATTTAGGTAAGTTGTCTTCTTCTTCTATATGTTACATGCTTTTATGAATTTGTTTTGTCAATATTGATTTTGCCCCATCTGTCTTTAAATTATGTGTCCGCCACTGACCGCGCCCTTACCCCCAAAAAAGAAAAAGAACAAATATATATTGTAACTTGAATGCTCGAGAAAGGATAACTAGAAGTTCTAAAAGATAAATTTCCTCAGAATTATCCAAACGAGCTTAGAAAAAGGTCTCAGCATGGAGATATATATTCCAAATATAAAACGGACACTAAAAGAAAGGGCAAAAGATTAACATCTCAGACAAAAAAAGAAAGGAATGAAGATACTAATACCAGAGGATAATGCTTGATTAATAAAAAAATTAGATAATCTCATTCCAAGAGGATTTGGGCTACCGACTTTAAACTTTAAAGAAATAGAAAAAAGATAATAATAATAATGACGAGTGTGAGAGAAGGTAGAATTTTGTCCATTACTTGTCAATTTCTTTGAGGAATTTGTCATAAGCAGGAAAATGTAGTCGATGCCCAGTAGTGACAGTGAGAGTCTCGAAGGTAAATCTTCCATTCACAGCATCGGCGGCCAATGGAACAAGTAATGCCAACCACACAAATGCATCTTCATTGACACTTTCATCGTGATCAACCTGCCAATGCACGTTGCTATTAGTCCCCAATGGAGAAGAAAACATAGCCTAAGTAACCACCTAATAAGTCGGCCTGTCACAACCAAAATCATTTTTATGACCACTGCTGTGAAGGGATTCATGGGCGGAAATTCGTTCCAAACACCCATGGATCCTCCCCTGAAGGATCCGCTCATATGAAACAATTCGAATAACAGCACGAAACAGCAAGAAAAACTTACGGTTTTGGATTCAAGAAGCTACTTCTTGAATGGAGGATGATGTTTCTTGGATCGGATGTTGCTACCGATTGATCTCCCTTGCGGAAAGTCCCTCTACCGGTATCCACGCGACGAAACGGGCAGCGATTGCTAGCTCTTCGTCTTTTCTGATTTTCGGGAATTAGAGAGAAAAGAGAGAGGCAGAAACTATTTCGGCTTCTTAGGTATTTCGGCTGAAAAGCATTGGAGTCTAGGGTTTCGGCCAAGAGTTTATTATATAGGGTGTGAGAGTTTGTTCCCAGAACTAACTCTCACGTCCTCAACTCCTCTCGGCAATGGGAGTCCTTAACTCCCACGTCCCTTAGACTTCTGCTGGTAGTGGGAGTCCTTATCGGATAATAACTCCCACGTAATCCCAGCTATAGGTAAAATACCGAAATTGCCCCTATCTCTAATTCGAATAATAAACACTTTATTATTTTCAGAAAGACAAATGTCGGATACTAATGAACCTAGACACATTCTAGATTCATTGAATGCGGACATAAAGCTCGTTAGCTCGTCTATGCGTGTGACCACTGTAGGGTTCATCTCACAATGGCAATGAAAACACACTTAGTAGTAGTGTGAGTCCATAAATCACAAGCGGTCCCTAGCAGGACATTGTGACTACCCAAAGTGAATGAATATACAACGGAACCTAATATCAATCCACTATTTAATCCCTTTGTCTCGCGATATCCTAATTAAGCATAAGGCATGGTGGTCGTCACCCTTATTAAGCTTAATTATATTTATGCTCGATCTCCAGGTAGGCTGTTTCGACAAATAGCATTTGATAACCACTTTATCAAATACATTTGAGCAGCGACCATGCATTTAAACGAGTCTTTCCCTATCGAGGGGCCCATGGATATCTCTCTCTAATAATATAGAGGGACAAATTCCTTACAATGTCTCTCACATTCAAGCTATGATAGGACACTACATCCGATCTCGATCGTATTGGTTACTCTGTTACAAGTAACGTCCGAGTCGAGTCAAAACGTGGCTCCATTCATACTAGAATCAATGAAGACATAAGGTCTAAGGATTCTAAAATAGTATTGAGGAAGTAATACTTATGACTTAAGACCATGAAGTATTACTTCTCCGACTGGATCACGTCGATACAATGTATCCCTATATATTGCATCTATGATGTGATTTGTATCCATTACACATGATCAGTAAAACAAGATCATCAATCAACAATCATACTAGTTTCATTTCATAGTAATTAAGCATTACATAAAACTAGGGACTACTAGAATAGTAATTACATAAGCTAATGAGTTTTACTATCAAATCACACATTTGATAATCAAAAGCATAATTAACTATTCAATTACATGCTCAAAAGATAACAGAACGCACAACATGTGCTAATGGTCCTAGGGCACTACTAACATGCTGATGGTCACTCTGGCATGGAGCCGCCTTTGTGGGACTGACCCCACGTCTCTCTCACATGAGTTGGGACGAGTTGAGAGATGGCCTACTTACAAGGTAGGCCCCGCCCCAACTCATGTGAGAGGACTGTTGGGTCAGTCCTACAAGGGCGGTTCTACCATAGAATTTTCCCACTGCTGCTGATTAGATATAGCAGAATTTCCGATGGTCGAATTTTCTGGAGCTAAGTGCACATTTGGATTGGTTTTTAACTTTAAAAAAAAAAAAAAAATCAATTTGGGTCCCACATTTCTTCTCACTGATAATCTATTTTCAAGACTTTCGTGACAAAAAATCTCAAATAAATATTCAATCCAAATACCGAAACATGATAGATGAACCAGATCCCTTACAAGAAGAGGCATAATATCCGAGTAGAAGAGAGGGATTTCATCTTCCATAGTAGGTTGTGCAACTACTTTTGTGTTTTCTTTTGCAACAGATTCCTGTAAAGCCAAAACAACAAAATAAAATAAATTAACTACATGATGTCTTCAAGGTTCCATACCACATTCAAAAAGCACATTGAGCAACAATAATCAGAAAACGAAGAGTTCCATAGAAAAGAAAGATTCATGAAGTGAAGGTTATGCTCTTCAACAATAACCAGCACAAAAGAAACACAATGCCAAAAGCAAAGGAAATTGCTGTGTAAGAGCTGCAAAAGTAAAGTGATGGAAATGTCGATCCACGCTACGGCTATCCTAAGTCACACACGTATGAAGGCCATTTTCTTCAAATCAGTATATAAGAACTATACATCTCTAGGAAAAGTTCCAAGTTAGAGCCGCCCCTTTGGTACTGACTACTGACCCCACAGCACTGTCAAATGAATTGGGGCGGGACCTACTTTGCAGGTAAGCCCCACCCCCAACTCATGTGAAAGGGCTGTGGGGCCAGTACCACAAGGGCGGCTCCTTGCCCGAGTGACCCCATCTCCAGGGTCCATATCTTCTATCACTTGTAAGAGGAAAAACGATAAGAGTCAAAGATGATAATACAAAATATAATACAGGAAAAAAAATTGATGTAGGAAAAAGCTTAAGGCTGAAAGTCAATATTGGTTAAGAGCCTCTCAATCTGCACCCCCTTCTGTGATTATTTTATTATGAACTATGATCCTCTATTGGCTCTTTTCTACTTGCTTTGTTTTGTGTCTATGTCTGAGGAGGAGGAGGGGGAAATCCAGTTTGTCTACATCTTTAATCTACAATGTCCTGTTTGAAGTTTCCGTCTTAAGAAACCAAATTATATCTCAAATATCATTCTTGGAATATGGTATAGTTCTTCATTATTAGACAAGCCTCGTAGCCATTCGTGAACCAGAACCTCACTAACTGAAATATGAATAAAGTCGATTTTTCATTCGAGGATAATCACATCAACAAATATAATAGTTGGAGAGTCCATCGATCTTCCCAAATTAATCTCATATTTCTCAGAATTGAGACAAAGGACAAGAACTAATGCTCAAATGGACGGTATGCGTATCTGAGCTTTTCTTTAAATATGTTTCCGATTATGGAAGCGGAGAAAGTTGCTCAAACTCTAAACATTATTTTTCTAAATTTGTTATTGGGGAAGTGACCTATCTATTACAAGAAATAGTGGGATTCAAGAAGCGGGGAGGGGATTCGAATTCATGATCTCTACGTCATGAGGCCTCAGCCTTGGCCACTAGACCAATGCCTCATTGGCGTTCAAACTCTAAACATGACATATAGTTTAATGGATAAATGAAAGGAGGCTTATCATTCGATCCACAGAGGTGTTCATAAAATTAAGGCTTCAATATGCATCTACTTTAAACTTGTACCAGAAGAAGATTACAAACTTACACTTTTCAACTCTTCATCCATCGAGTCGGGCGTCTGCCATGCTAGCATCATATCAAAGGTGAACCGACTAAAGGAACCATCACTAACGTTTTCGTGCATGGTGGCGCACAAGTTCGTGAGAGCTCTTGAGGAGCAATATTCTATTAGTTTCTGGGAATATTCACCCAAAACGGGCTCATACGCTGCCTCAAACTCTTTGATCAATACATCAACAGAAATCTGGAGCTCCCTGAAAGAAACAAAAAAAAGGTTGTGAAGCCTTCAAAGTCCTCTTCACTTTAGTTCTGCTAGAACTCTCGGTATTTGGCAGAAATAAACTACTATGGGAATCCTGATAATATGTATGTATCTTCATGCTTTTTTTTCAGTAAAATGAAAAAGACTGATAGCAGTATTTTATTTATTTATCATTCTTAAGTTTTAGAATTAGTATCTACCAACTCCATTCACCATACTACTAAAGGACCTAAAAAGCTAAACCATTGATGGTTTCTAACCCATCTTACCCCTTCAAAAACAAATTAGTAATCAATTTCCGGTTTAAAAAGTCCAAATATTTTGAAGATTTCCAATCATATTTCTGCAAGAAAACTATGGAAAACAAATCCAAAGCACTAAATTTCGAACACTGAAAGATTAACCGCAAACAAAATATCCATGCAATGGAGAGTAGAGGGACTATGAGAGACTTACTACATGCCAGTCGATAAAAAGCCATATAGACTAGTTACCCAGCCATACTTGAATCGAATGAAATTACAGATAAAATAAGGATTTTAACAGTATACTGAATCCACATTTGTAGCAAAAATAATTTGCTACAAATATTTATGTTCTTCATCTTTGACTAATGAATGTCCATACTATCAGGGAAAGTTTTTTTTAATTTGAGAGCCAAAAACTGCAACAGTATGCTGTACATATAAAAAACTTTCAAAAAATGTTGGGGGCTAATTTGATCAAATATTCGAACTACATATAAAATTTACTATATCTAGTATGCTTTTTAAAAATCTCGGTGTCCCTGCATACTATGATTTCCCAAAAAACAAATCATAGTTTCAGGGGAGCTGGAAAATAAATCGAAACTCCTAGGATAATAATTCATATACCTCACTGTTATATACATAAATCATCAACAACTGAATTGAGATTCTAAAAATACAGAGTACGACCAATCATACCTATGCAGTTCAATAGAAGAAGTGAAAAGATAGAAAGATAGGGTAAAAGGGAGTACTGGGCGCATCGTTGAATGACGTCATTAGCGACCGAAGAGAGGTGCTTTTTCTGCATTCTTGGGTGACTTTTCACTTGTACTATCTCCTGAAAATTGAGCAAGATCTTGAATTACTTTTTCTTGCCAAAGATGCTTGTTACTTGTTAAAGGTAACAACATCAAACCATAAACACATTAAACTGAAGTATATTGTTAAAGAATTCAACAACTATAATCTGCTATTGAAGAGGCATTGGTATCTAATAGAACTTTTTTTTTTGTTTTCTAACCGCCTGTTAATTACTACCTCCATTCCATAATACAAGTCGTTTAAGGCATGTAGTGAAAATGAAGAAAGCAAAAAGCAAGTACTTTTGTTAGTCAAAATATCAATATTACTCTGTTAAAAAATACTTGTATACCACTAACTCTATTTAAGAGAGTAATATTTATATTTTGATTAAATAAAACACTTTGATTCTTAATTTCCACTACATGTCCTAAATATGGAAATGGAATGGAGGGAGTATATGATTTCACGTGACCTTTGATTATGGAAGTAACATGCAATGTTCAACTCTGCAATTTTTACATTTTTCCTTCTCTTAAAAGTGTGAAAATATGCAATCAAGAAACAAAATATAATGGTTTGGTCTTAATCTTGATAATGAAAAGAAGAAATTAAACTACTTGAATCAAAATAAAAAAAAGCTGTCCTTTCACAACTTTGCATCAAATAATTAATTTACAGTTAATTAAATTTGAACCAAACAAAGGGTCGAATTTAGGTATGAAGATTTTCATATACAACAACAAAGCCGTAATCCCAGATAATTGAGGTCGGCTAGGCTATATGAATCAATATAAAAATATAAAAAATTTTTGTGTGGTCGTTCGGATTAATACATTCCCTAAAATTCCTTTTATCAAACACCATACACTCATCCAAGCCTAACAAATCCATATAATTCTTAATATCTTCCGTCCAATATATGAAGATTTTCATATATTGATGAAAGAAACCACAAAATTTTAGCCCAAGTAAAATTAATGCGCAAAATTGGAGCACCAATATCTAACAAGATCTGGGAATATTTCCTTAAAAATCTTATACTACCAATCTTTCCATGAAAAGAACGTTCGTCCCAGTGGGAAAAACAATAAAAAAAACCAATCTGAAAAAAATAATTTGAAATCGAACTTTAATCTTATTCGAATCATGGAAATTCCATTTTTTTTTACCTTTTTCTGGATGAGCACGAAGACCCTTTACTGATAAGTTGTGCTTACAACGTTGTTGTCGTGATCATTAACCTCCATTTTCGTTAATAAAATGGAAAATTTCCTCGACGCTAAGAGTGAAGTCATGTTTTCTCATGTGAAATGGACAAGTGTAAGCCATGCAACTGACAAGGACACGTGCGCTATGACCTGGTAATCAGCAAACGGGCGTGTATATACCCCAAACCCGCAGTGGTTATGATAGTAAATGGTTCGGGTATATGGTAAGCATGTCCTAAAACACTATATAGAGTGATGTTGGAGTATTTATTTATGTGATAAATACTACTCCCTTCATTTCTAAATATAAGATTTTCAATACATGTTGCGAAAATTTAAAAAAAAATTTTTAGAATTAAAATACTAATATTACTTTTTTAAATATGACTTGTATATCACTAATTCTATTTAATAAAATAAAATTAATATTTTAATTATAAAAATATCTAGATTTTTACTTCGTTAATTTTCACAACTAAAAAGTCTAAATAATCGAAGGCATGGTAGCCCAGTGGGTAACATCCACTGCCTGTAACCGAGAGGTCCAGGTTCGATACCCACCTCACACAAGGGAAATGATTTAATTGTCATTTCTTTGGGTTCCCTTGTGTGGGTCTTATACTCCCCTCACGGGACACCCGCTCAACGGGACTTCTACGACACCCGCTCAACGGGACATCTACTACTCCCCTCACGGGGCACCCGCAAGGGGAATGATTTAATTGTCATTTCTTTGGGTTCCCTTGTGTGGGTCTTATACTCCCATCACGGGGCACCCGCTCAACGGGACTTCTACGATACCCGCTCAACGGGACATCTACTACTCCCCTCACGGGGCACCCGCTCAACGGGCTTCTACTACTCCTCCTCTAGTGAGGTCTTATAATAAATAATTGTAATAAACTGGACCATACTTATAAATGGTCTAGTTTTTTGAAAAAAAAAAAAGTCTAAATAAAGGAATGGAGGTAGTACTAGTCTTGATATTCAACATTGGTTTGATATGAATGCATTTGTTATTTATCTGATCTCCGCAAGATGGATTCTCAAACATTTGCATGTGATAGTAAAGTTATTTCATTATATTCTATGAAGGAAGCCGATAATGTATTAAGATTAAATGATTCATTATCTCTAATAGAGTTGTAACTTATTCTCATCGAATTTCTACAATATTATATGAAACTAATGTTGCTTGTATAGGTCAATTGAAAAAAAGGATATATGAAAAGGAAATATGACAAAATCAAATTTTACTAAGTTTCTTTCGTAAGAGGCGAAATTAATTTAATGTGATAATCCGAAAGATTTATTTATTAAAGCATTACTTTAAAATATGTAAATTTGTTCTTAAATAATAAGTCTAATATCGTTTAACTTGAAATAAAGTCAAACTATAACATTCTATTACTTGGTCATTAAGTTCATACGGTTCATTTCTCGAATCCCCTTCTCAAGTATCATCTTAAGTAACATCAACATCATCACCATTTGCAAAAGATAGAGAGTAAGAGAATGAGCTATTAAACTAGCCAGTAAGATTCAAACACCCTTGAGATAAAGTATCGTTAGACTCAAAAATATTTTCTGTAATATCCGGGACTTTTTGCCTATGTGATTAGATGTTTAATTTATGTTATTGCATGATTTTAAGTTTTATAAATTGATCACATTATTATATGTTATCTAGGTGATAAATTAATGTGTTATATGTTGTGTTTTGTGTTTTGGGTGTGCGGGGACATGAGTGCAATACTTGTGAGTGTGAGGACCTATTGTGTAATTAAATTAAGAGTAATTGAATGGGGGTTATTGCTGGGATCTTTGAAAGGCAACGGTTACCAAAACAAGAGGGAAAGAAAAAGGCCAGGAAGAAAAGAAAAGAGGGAAAATTTGGGCATAATTTGAGAGAACAATTGAGAGGGTAAACAAAGTCTGTTTCGGATGATCCACATATCAAATCGAAGGTATTCGAAATACCTACACGTGAGCACAAACAGAATTCAATTTGGAGTTTGGAGCGAGAAGTTATAGCACTGTGAGCGGGGATGTTTTTTGGAATTTTGGGATTTCTTGTGTTCTTGCTTGAATTTTCTTTTGTAAGAAGTAAGGATCCTACACCTCTGTAATTTATGATATAGAACTCATGAAATCAGTCATTTATACGTTGATTATACGCATGAACTGTTTTTACACTATTTAGTGTCGTGCATTGTGTTGTTGAATTGATTAATTGTGATCGTTATTATCATTCTTGGATTGGCTTTACTTTATTCCTATTTTATAATATCTATTTGACAACCATACTTGGTGTAATTGCTTATTTGTCGGATTTACTTGTTGGTCGTCGTTAAGTCGTCTTAATTGGTTGTGAGTCTTGGTGTCTATTTGGTTTGGTCACCCCTATTTGTGCTCTTGTCTAGGAACAACTTATTAGCAGGATTCGTTCGACTTATAAACGTGAATTGTGTAGATACCGGGAGATCTTGTGAAATGTGAACTTCTTGGGGCCTTAACTCGATGTGGACTATCAATGGACTGTAACGGTTTTGTGGAGTCCATGGTGGTGGGTGATGATACAATGTAAGAATGGATCCTTAAACCTTGTACCCGTCGTTTGGGGGATTGTACCGAACCCATGTGTCGTACTTATTAGGACGTCCTAGTTTGGACTATAACTAGGACCATTACAATTATTGTTAGTTAGACGTGAATAGATGATTGAGCTCGAAGTGTTGGAAGTCGTGTCACAACGGTAGATATGTTCGTAGTATCTAAACAAGTGTGTAATCGTGTGTACCGTATGGGCAAAGCATGATGCTTGTCGTGCATTCGGTTGTGTAAGTGTTGAGACATGAAGAATATGGTTATTTAGCTTACTTGTTGTCCTTAACTTGTTTGTTCTTGTTTTGGTCATAATTGTTACTTGGTTTTGAGTATAAAAATGGTCATTTTCGGGTTGGGAAGTTTTGGTGCAGAAATGGAGTTTTTGTGCACAATTTTATGCTGTAATATTATGGTGCCTAGTGGGAAAGTGTTAAGAGTATAACTTGGTTCATAAGGGGTGTCAGGTAGAGATAGGCTCGAGAGTACTTGAGGTCGGGTTACCATCAATTGAGGATTAAACCCGAAGACATCCCGAAAAGTGCCTTTAGAACCCGATATAGGCACTATGAGTTCCTTGTTATGCCGTTTGGAATGATTAATTCACATGCGACATTCATGGACATGATAAACAGAGTCTTTCGGGATTGTTTAGAAAAGTTTGTGGCGGTCTTCATTGATGACATCTTCATTTATTCACCGTCGGATGAAGCTCACGATGAGCATTTCAGGTTGGCGTTATTTTGAGAAAGGAGAAGTTGTATTTGAAATTCAGCAAGTGCGAGTTTTGGGGCATGTGGTTTCAGCAGAAGGGGTGTCAGTTGACCCAAGAAAGATTGAGGCGATTGTAGATTGGCCTACATCTAAGACCGTGGGTGTGACATTTTCCCTTTGTGGCGGTCTGCCTTGCTGCGGACGGACCTACGGACGAAGTGCTTTGTCCGTAGGCACCTGCGGATGATTCCTTCGTCCAGAGTTCAGTGATGTCTTCTACGGACGATACCGAGGACAATGCATTGTCTGTGGCTTCGTCCGCAAGTTGTGTTGTGAGGTTTTACATTTCATTTCTTTTCGTTTTCGTGTCTTGTGTTTTGTGAGACCAGTGCAGTGTATATTCAGTGTATTTATAGTGTTTTTACAATGTAAGTCCGTCGTGTCAAGTGTACTTTCAAAACGAGTATTTTGGGAAACGGGAAAACTATTTTGTGTCTACCTGATACTTCATCCGAGGGGTCGTACGATCCTTATTGAGCCTCGCAGCTCAGTCATTTCATTTTCTAATTTTGCATATGACGTGGATGTTGATCCTTACTATGATGATGTGGCTTGAGAAGGGGATTACGAGGAGTGATTCATAACTTGTTTATGTAATAGTGAAACGATGGAACAAACACTAGTTTATTTATGTTATTTCTTTACTATACTTATTTCATTTCCATTATTCACTTTTGAACTATTTCCCTTGTAGTAATTCACTTCCGCTGTTTAACTCTTATGTTTGGATTATTATATCATAATGAATTCCCTTTTAGTAACTCTGTTGTGGGCTTTGTTGTCTCGTTGTCCAAGAGACACTGCTATGTCACCAATCCAGTTACGGGGTGTGACATTTTCCCTTTTTTCCCAAAATACAAAATTGACAACTCAAATAGTCATCTTTAAACACATATATAACTTTAAAATGCATATAAAACATATCACATAATTACTACTTGAAACTTCTAACTAGCGGTTTTTCTATCTACTTCTTCTCATAGAGCCTCCGTCTTCTGAGATTACATACTTGGTCTCTTTCTAGAGGCTGCAATCCTCACTTGGCCTTGGACGGTGGCTTCTACCCCACAAGGTCTTGACCACATGAGATTTGCCTAACATTCTAGTTTGTCTCGCATGACCTCGGTTAGCGGTCTCGCAAGGCCAGGGCCTTATGATATATGTGGCAGGTACACATGAATTCTAACTTTGAAATATGTACTTGCAGAATTGACTAACCAAACAAACTGAACTATAATCCAAATACCAACAGAAGAACATGGAACAATCAAAATGATTCATACAATATATATTTCACAATGCTTCATCCATTTTGATGCAAATAGCAAACGATGAAGAAATCATGACATCATATTTTCATAACTTTAAAAAATATATATTTTCATGCTTTTGAACAAATAAACAATAGTGTAAGAATCTTACCTTGAGTACTTAGACAAATATTCAAATAATGCTTAATACCAGAATTTCTAGATTCACATTCCTAAGTTCACGAGGCAATATCTCTCAACACCACCGCTGGAATTCGATCTTCGCCGTTTCGAATCAAGTCGTACGAGTCTTCTAACTTTAGCAACGAGAATCACTCCAATCAGATATCGTTTGTGTAAGCCCTAAGGGCGAACAAACTCAGTTTTTGATAATGGACAAACATTTGATGTTGTGTCTAATGCTCTCAATCTTTGTGATAGAATATCGGAAGTCATAATGGAAGCTCTAAGTACTTCAATCAAGACATGATCAAGATTCAAAGTTATACTTAAAGGCACATCTCGTCGAGATTGAAGACTTAGGTTTGGTTAGGATAGCTTTGTCTTTATAAGTCCTTATCTTATAAGCTCTAACCAATGCTCCTTATGAACATAAACGTACAACACTCTAGTCTTGCATGCTCATAAACACGTTTTCAAAAGGCTAAGTTTCAAAAGGATTCTTATATGTGTTCTTATCTTAAAAGCCTTTGATTTCAAAGTCTAAGTCCTTTAAAATGGTTTTCCAAATGTTCTTACTTGTTACCTTTTGGGAAAACCTTTTAGACTTCAAAAGATTTCAAAACTAGTGAAAAATCAACATCTCTCATACTCAGGAAAGTCGGATCATCCGAGCTTTCCTCAGATCGACCGAACCGAAACAGAGAGTTGAAGCTTTTGGAACAAGATGAGTTCGGTGCACCTATGTTGATCTCGGTCGACCGAGGCTTAGGTCGGCTCATCCGAGGTCCAGTTCGGTCAACCGAACTCCTGCATTACTAGCCAGTTATATGACCGTTGCAGAGTCGTTTTTTTAGCATATTTTGAAATGTATATAAGTTCTAAAGCTGCTGAATGACTCTAAGGCTTGCACATAACATATGCATTGATTTCTTATCAAGTCTTAAACACTTTCAAAGTAAATGCTCTTCATCTCTATGATCTAAATCATTCAAAAGTGATTTTTCTAAAGCAAGACAAAGAGTGTGCATCTTATGTTCTAAGAGCTGATTATTCTTGTACTTCAAAGGTATCTATCTCTCACTTAGAAGAGTGAACAATCTTTCTCTTAAACCTTCTCATTCCCTTGCTTAGTGATAGAGTTATTCTTGTATAAGTCCTACTTTGTGTGGGAAATTTACTCTTATTGAGTTGGTGTATTGTGGTTGTCTTGTAAAACTCTTAGTGAGTTATCCACAAGTGTAATATCCTTCTTAGTGAAGTTGTTGAAAATCCTTGGGTGCGGCTCAAGGTAGTGGATGTAGATTCTAAGTGAATCGAACCACTATAAATCCTTTGTCTTGTGATTGGCTTTTGTTTTGCTTTTGTTCATCTTGCTCAAACTTACACTAGCCTTGCTTGGATTTGGAAAAGTTTACAAGTTTGATTAAAACCCAATTCACCCCCCCCCCTCTTGTGTTTTACAGTTTGATACTTCAATTTGGCAATCTTTCCTCTGAGAATGATATCTCTTAATCTAACCGTTAGAATCCAATCTCCACTGTCAGAATCTATTTTCATAAGACGTCTAACTATGGTTAAAATTTGAGAATGTCTTCCAGCTAACCAAAATATTCATCTTAATACTTAAGTCTTCCAGCTTTATATCCTAGCTAAAGTACCCCTAAGAATAATCAAATAAATAATGAAAATAATTAAGCTCTTAAAACATTTAATCATGAAAGCATGCCAACAAACAAATCATGGTTATCACATTAACGAGATATATATACTTTAGGTTAAGGACTCCAAGGGAAATTGTTATGAAATATAAAAAGATGGAGTCCTTAGGAATTTTATAACTCTTTCTACTTTGTGGATCCCCTAACTTGAAAAAACTCTTTTAAAGTAATGAACTTAAGAGGTGGGGAGGGGTGAATTAGGTTGTTAAAAACTTTTTAACTTTTCTAAACTTCTTTGCCTAAGTGATGTGGATCCCCTAACTTGCAAGATCCTTTTTAACAGGTATGTTGTTTTAGCACATAAGTTGAATTAATTAGGATTAAGGCAACTTAGATGACTAAGTGAAGCAATGTATAAAGCAAGGAAGCATGTGTTAGTTTAGCAATAATTAAACAAATAGTTCATGTAGTCATGTAAACAAGTTATAAAAATTCATGAACTGTAATACCCGGGACTTTTTGCCTGTGTGATTTACGTGATTAAATTGTTTGATTGCATATTTTTTTATGTTTTACAATTAATTCCATGTATTAAATGTTAAGTGTTATGTGCTAGGTGATTATTTAATGTGTTATATGTGCTATTTTGTATTTTGAGTGTGTGAGAACATGAGAGCAATATGTGAGAATGTGAGGGACCTTTTGTGAATAATTAAAAACTTAATTATGTAAAAGTCCCATTTCTATATCAAAACATCCCAAACCCAAAATGACTTATTTGTACACTCAAACCAACTAGAAAATAAGACTAAAACAAGAACAAGTCCAAAACAGCAATTAAGCTAATAGCCATCTGTTTCACATCACAACACTTATACTTTAGAATGTGCTACAAATACCATGTTCCACTCATATGACACAACATAAATACACGTAGTTAGACATTACGAGAATGGCTATTGCTATGACACGCACACACGCACTTCCCACAGTTCGAGCTCAATTATCTAGTCACGACTCTACAACAATAACTGTAACGGTCCTAACAACTATTCAAGTTAGGATACCCCAAGAAATACAACACATGGGTTCAATTTGACCCCTTGAACGAACGAGTCCAAAAGTTTAAGGATCCATCCTACATTGTATCATCATCCATCACCATAGACTCCACAAAACCGTTACAGTCCCAATGATAGTCCACATTGGGTTAATGCCAAAGAATTTCCACAAATCACATGAACTCCCGGGTTCAACACTGTCACATTTTATTTCGAATGAATCCTGCCAAATTGCAGTTCCTAGACAAGAGCTCAGAAGGGGTGACGACTCGGTCGACCAATACCAAATAGACACGACTACAACAATACAACAATTTGGCAAAACCAACGACACCAAATAGACGACTACCAAATTAACATCTGTAAAACACAAGAGGAGGGAGGGGGGGTGAATTGGGTTTTAATCGATCTTGCAAACTTTTTCGAATCTATTCAATGCTAGTGTAGGTTTGAGCAAGATGATTAAAAGCAATATGAAAGCCAATCACAAGACAAAGGATTTAGAGTGGTTCGATTCACTTAGAATCTACATCCACTACCTTGAGCCGCACCCAAGGATTTCAACAACTTCACTAAGAAGACTTTTTTACAATTGTGGCTAACTCACTAAGAGTTTTACAACACAACCACAATACACAAACTCACTAAGAGTTACTTGCCCACACAAAGTAGGACTTATCAATTTGCCCACACAAAGTAGGACTTATACAATTTGCCCACACAAAGTAGGACTTATACAAGAATAACCCAATCACTTAGAAAGGGAATAAGAATGTTTAAAGAACAAAGTTGTTCACTCTTTTAAGTGAAAGATATATACCTTTGAAGTACAAGAATGATAAGCTCTTAGAACATATGAATTCCACTCTTTGTCTTGCTTTTTGAAATAACACCTTTGAATGATTTAGATCATGGAAATGAAGTGTTTTTTCTTTGAAGGTGTTTAGACTTGATAAGAAATCAATCTATATTGTATGTGCAAGTCTTTTTGTCATTCTCTAGCTTTGGAGTATTTATACATTTCAAAATAGGCTGAAAAACGACTCTTTAACGGTCATATAACGGCTAGAAATCGCAGAGTTCGGTTGACCGAAATCACACCTCGGATGACCGAAGTCAAGCTCGGTTGAGCCGAGCCCTAGGTCGGTCGACCGAACCAAAATATCAAACCTCTCAGTTTCTCTTCGGTTGATCCGAGGAATGCTCGAATGATCCGACCTTCTGAGCTTTGAGAGATGTTGATTTTTCACACGTTTTGAAATCTATTGAAGTCTAAAAGGTTTTCTCAATATGTAACAAGTAAGAACATTAGAAAACCGTTTTAAAAGACTTATACTTTGAAATCAAAGGCTTTTTAAATACGAACACATGTAAGGATCATTTTGAAACTTAGCCTTTTGAAAACGTGTTTATGAAAACATGCAAGACTTGAGTGTAGAGCTTATGTTCATGAGAGCTTTGGTTAGAGCTATATAAGATAAAGACTTATAACGACAAAGCTAATCTAACCAAACCTAAGTCTTCAATCATCAATCTTGAAAGATGAGCCTTGAATAATATGTCTTTGAATCTTGATCATGGCTTGATTGAAGTACTTAGAGCTTCCAATATTAGTTCCGATATTCTATCACAAAGATATAAACATTAGACACAACATCAAGTGTTTGTCCATTATCAAAAACCGAGTTTGATCGCCCTTAGGGCTAACAACATCAAGTATACGTCAAGCCAACAATTATCAACGAGCAATTAAAGCCAACATATAATAACAATTGTATATCCAATTACACAACACAACATATAAACGACGATCCACCACATTGAATGCAAAAAATCTGACCCTTCATTCATTTTATTCATTAAAACATGATTAAATAGTTTATCCTCAAATCCATACTTTTAAACACTTATTTCATGAGTTTTATAACTGAAAATGCAGAGGTGTAAGATCCTTACTTGTTACGATAGCAATTTACACAAGCAAAAGAAGAAAATTCGAAATCAGCAAAATTGCCCCCATTCCCGATGCAATAACTTCCTAATCTGAAGTCGAAATCAAAATCTGTTTGCGGTCACAGGTAGGTAACTCGATTAATTTCAAAACGCACTAAAAATCACTCGAAACAGATATTGATTGCCCCATCAATTGATCACTCAAAGTTCTGCCCATAAATTCTCCCCTCTCTTCTTTCATTTTTCCTTTTCCCTCTTGTTTTTTTTAACTGCCATACATTCCAAATTTTCCAGCCAATAACCCCCAATCAAGTATTCAAATTGTTTCATTTAAGTCCCACAAGTTCCTAACTATTTCACTTATGTCCTTACACTCACAAAACACAATTCATGACACAACACATAAAATAATTACCACACATAACATATAATTCATGTGATGAAAATTATAAACATATAATCATGCAAAATATATTCAAAGCATGCAAAACACGCAAGTAAAAAGTCCCGGGTATTATATCATTCCCCCTTACAAAAGTTTCGTCCCCGGAACTTACTAACCTTGGTTATCGAACAAGTTAGGGTACTTCAACCGGGCATCCTCTTCCAATTCCCAAATAGCTTCCCGCTCTAAATGATGAGACCATTGTATCTTTGCCTCAAAATATGATCCTGTCTATTCAAAATCCGAACGGTACCTCAACATATAACAAGTCTTCCCGAAGTTCCAACGGTTCAACTTCCAAAACATAACTTGGATCAGGCACATACTGC
Source organism: Vinca minor (assembly GCA_026122235.1). Lineage (NCBI taxonomy): Eukaryota > Viridiplantae > Streptophyta > Magnoliopsida > Gentianales > Apocynaceae > Vinca > Vinca minor. The sequence goes on from JAOCZM010000232.1 coordinate 1,885,893, forward strand.
CTCAACTATGACACGTGGAATACATTATGTACCCATGACATCGTTGGAGGCAATGACAAACGATAAGCCAAGTCATATGTCTTTTCCAAAACCTCATAAGGACCAACATATCTCGGGCTTAGTTTCCCGCTTTTCCCGAATCTCATAACCCACTTAATTAGTTGGCGAAACCCAAAGATATACTTTATCCCCAACTTGAAATTCCATCGGTCTACGCTTACTGTCAGCCCCACTTTTCTGCATGTCTTGAGCTACATTAATCCGTTCCCGAATCAATGGCACATTTTCTATCGTTACCTGAACCAATTTCGGTCATGTTACCGTATTTTCTCAGATGTCATGCCAACAAACTGGTGACCCACACTTTCTCCCAAACAATTCCTCATACGGTGCCATCCCGATACTAGTCTGATAACTATTATTGTAGGCAAACTCGACCAAGGTCAAATGGTCTACCCAACTTTCTCTGAAATCTAAAACACGGGCTCATAGCATATCCTCCAAAGTTTGAATCGTCCTCTCGGACTGGCCATCGATTTGAGGATGATAGGCAGTACTTAAAGACAATTTCATCCCCATAGCATCACTGAAGCTCTTCCAAAACCGTGATACAAACCGAGTGTCTCGATCCGACACAATACTCGCCGAACCCCAGTGAAGGCGAACAATTTCATCCATATTAAGCTAAACCAAGGTATCCATAGTTGTCGTGATCTTCATAGGTAGGAAATAAGATGATTTCGTAATTCGGTCTACAATCACCCAAATAGTGTATTTCCCAATTTTGTCCTTACGTTGCCCGACTACGAAGTCCATCGTTATGTGTTCCCATTTCCAATCCGGAATCTCAAAGAGGTTTAAGTAAACCAACGGGCCTTTGATGTTCCGCCTTTACTTGTTGACATACGAGACACTTAGCCACAAACTTGGCTATGTCCCGCTTCATACTCTTCCACCAAAAGTTATTTTTCAACCCCTTATACATCTTCGATGCCCCCAGGTGTACTAATAGTCTAGAATTGTGAGCTTCGAGAAGAATTTCTGATTTCAACCCGAATCTGAAGGTTCACATAATCTGCCCCGAAACCGATGACTCCCATCTTCATGTATCTGCAAATTCGATTCTGCCCCTGACTGTACCAATTCCCGTACCTTACTCAAATATGAATATGAAAACTGCGCCTCATTAATCCTTTCCAAAAATGGTTGGCTGAGCTATCAAGGTTGTCAAGACGTTCCCGGTAGACTCAACAACCTCAATCTCTAATTTCTCGAACTCGGCGATTAACTCCTGTTGATCGGTTATTATTGCCGCTAGCTACCCCGAGTTTTTCCTACTCAAAGCATAAACCACTCGATTAGCTTTACCGGGGTGGTAGCTAATCGTGAGGTCGTAATCTTTCAACAATTCCAACCACTGCCTCTGTGTCATGTTAAGCTATTTTTGTGTGAAAAGTTACTTAAGGCTCTGATGGTCGGTGAAAACCTCACACGGTTCTCCATACAAATAGTGTCTCTAAATTTTCAAGGCAAACATGACCGTTGTCAACTTTGAGTCGTGTGTACCATAGTTCTTCTCTTATGGTTTGAGATGCCTAGAAGCATATGCTATAACGCTCTCATTTTGCAACACACACCCCAAAACCGATGCCTGATGCATCACTGTAAATGGTGAAACCCCCTGATTCGGTTGGCAAAGTCAAAATCGGTATTATGGTCAACTTCTTCTTCAATATTTGAAAGTTGTACTCACATTCCGGCCCTCATTCAAACTTAACCCGTTCCTTGGTCAAACGAGTCAAAGGATCAGCAATACGAGAGAAGTCTTGTACAAACTTACTGTAGTACCCGACCAACCCCAGAAAACTCCTTATCTCGGCCACTGTCTTCGGCGTAGGCCAATTAACTATTGCCTCAATCTTACTCGGGTCAACTGATACCCTTCCTGCTGAAACTACATGCCCAAAAAAGTAACATTTCTCAAGCATAACTTACACTTGATGAACTTGGCGTATAACTTCTCCTTCATCAGAATCTCCAACGCCAACCACAAGTGTACCTCGTGAGCCTCATTTGAATAAATCAAGATGTCGTCGATGAAGACGACCACGAGCTTAACTAGACAATCCTAAAAGACTCGGTTCATCATGTCCATGGAAGTCGTTAGTGCGTTAGTCATTCCAAACGGCATAACAAGGAACTCGTAGTGACCATACCGGGTTCGAAAGGCACTTTTAGGGATGTCCTCGAGCTTAATCGTAAGATGATGATAACCCGACATCAAATCAGTCTTAGAGAACACCTTCGCTCCCTTCAACTGGTCAAACAAGTCATCAATGGAAGAGGGTATCGATTCTTGATCGTTATCTTATTCAACTCTCGGTAGTCGATACACATCCGCATACTACCATCTTTATTTTTCACAAACAAAATCGGAGCGCCCCAAGGTGAAACGCTTGGTCTTACGAGCTTCATGTCAAGAAGCTCTTGGAGTTGAACCAGAAACTCCTTCAACTCTGTTGGTGCCATTCGATACGGGAATTTAGAGATAGGCTTCGTATCGGGTTGCAACAATATCTCAAAATCGATCTCCTGGGCTAGTGGAATATCCAAAAAATCATGGGGAAAGACATCCATTAACTCCTTCACTATAGGACCGTCCTCAAGTCGGACTTCCTTATCATCATTCGCCACTAAATAAGCCAGAAAAGCCTCGCAGCCCTTTTTGATGTACTTTATGTCTTTCATCACCGAGATAATAGGCATACTACGACCACTTCTTTTCTTATCTAACCCCTGAAATTCCAACACTTCTTAGTACCCGGTCACAGACTGAATCTTCCTCTCTCGGCAGTCCACTAAGGCATGATGTATGTATAACCAGTCCATACCCAAAAATTACATCAAAATTGACCATCTGAAGCTGAATAAGGTCCGCCTCAAGTACCGTCGAGTCTATCTCTACCCGGCACCACTTATGAACCAATTTAGACTAACACTTTCCTACTAGGCACCATAACTCTATATGTATCCAAAATACATGTAGGGGAGGTCTTAAGTATTTTAGCAAACCTACGAGACACAAATGAGTGGGTGGTTTCACAATCAAATAGCGCATAAACATGTACATAGTTGATGAGTAGCGTACCTATCACCACATCAGAAGCATATTTAGCTTCTTGTTGAGTCAAAGGGAAGACCCTAGCATTAAGCATTGTCATGTTGTCTCCAACCTTTGGTGCATTCCCCAAAGTATGGCCTGTAACTTGAAGTGGAGTCGTACACTGACTGACCTGGTGCCCCATCTTACCACATCAGAAGCAAGCCCCTGAAACCCATCTACAATCCCCCAAAGTGACTCCTTCCACATCTTGGATATTCCACAGGAGCCTGAGCAGTACTTGGTGCCCTCGTGGGTACCCCTGGCATAAAGAAATTCATAAAGACATTTGCAAAATTCAATAACGACACAATTCCAATTTAAGCTTCTCCGCAGGCAGGGACGAAGCTAGGAATTTGGCGTTGGGATGAAAACTGCAATAATATGTCAAACTACATATAAAAATTACAAAAAAAAAATATGTTGAGGACGAATTTGATAAAATATTCTGAACCACATATAATTTTTTTTTACTATATCTGATAGTCCCTGTCCGCCAGGAAGATTTGGTTTATTTTACTCATTAGAAATTGAAAATCTAGAAGATACGTAAAAAACATAACAAATTAGATAGTCAGCGCCACGGGCGGCTGGTCGACCTTCGCGACCAATTCTTGAGCAAATTTAGCAAGGCCCAACTGCCAAAATAAAAGATTTGAATTGAAAATATATATTTTATTTTTACAAAAAAATTAACTAGTACATGAGTATTTTATACATGTGTTTCTATATTATATTAGTTAACTAACAATTACACCATACTAAACACTATTTAAGTAAATATTATTAGGGGTGTCAATTGGATCAGGTGGGCCCGAACCCGGCTCACGTAACTCGAAAAAATGTGAGCTGAGTGTAAGCTTGACCCCGCTCACCTGAAAAAAAGCTCGAACCCGAATAAGAATAATATAATTAAATATTACACACACACACACACAATAATACTAATTAAAAAAGAAGAAGACCTATAAATTGGCATTCATTGAAAAATTCCTTAAATTTAGTGAAGTGAAAGAAGTGATGCATTGTAAGAGTGAACTAGATGTTTATTTGGAGGAAAAACTTTACCCAACAAAGAGTGGTAGTGTTGATGAAGACTTAATTATCTTGGATTATTGGAAAGCAAATGCTCTTAAATTCCCTATTTTTTGTCTATGATGACAATAGAAGTATTAGCAATTCCTGTAAGTACGGTAGCATATGAGAGTGCTTTTAGCACCGGGGTTGTGTCTTGAATCAATTTCGCAACTCACTACTTCCCTATACAGTTGAATGATTAATTTGTGGTCAAGATTGGATTAGGAGTTCACCAAAATGGAGTGATTATGATGAAGAGTTTGATTCTACTTTTGTAGGTTATTCTTTATTTAGTTTTTCTATTTTACTTGTCTAAATTATTTTTTCTTCATCACTGCTTCTTACTTTATTTACTTATATTTTCTTTTTCTTTTGTATATTTGAATCACAATAAAAAGTGAAATATTGTAGAAGAATTTAGTCTATATAAGAATTTTTGTCTACGTTGTATGTAGATTCTTTAACCTTTGATTTTTCTATGTATTTATCTTTTGTTATTTTTTATTAGTTTATTTTGCTTCAAGAATTAAGTATTATTGTATTATGTATCTTTGTTTTTTTTTTTTTCCAGAATTTAGTTCCAATGCTCATTGTATTATACTATTCTTGCTACAGGATTTTTGTTCTTTTTTTGCTAATATAAATTTAGCTCGCGAGGTTCGTTAGCTCAGCTCGAGCTCACATTAAAATGTATGTTTGTGAGATTTTCCAGGCTGAGCGTGAGCTGAACTTTCTAATTTTTTATGTGAGGTGAGCATGAGCTAAGCCTAGCTCGCCTCACATAGCTCGATTGACACCCCTAAATATTATACATTGGATACAAACTAATTAAGTATATGTTCTAATTAATCAAAACTACTTAGACACTTATTAATTAATTAGGTATTTTCTAATCAATTATGTAATTCTTAAACAATAACTTCCAATACAATGGAAGAGTTGGGGCTTGGAAAGGTGGCGGAAAGGTGGTGAGGAGGTGGTGGTAGGGTGGTAAGGTAAGTGTTTTTTTAGGAGATGATGTTTAATTAGGGCAGAAGATGAGAAAAAAGAAAAAAGAATTATGTTTTATTTTTTATTTTTTAAATTTTTTTAAAAGAAAAATTATGTTAAATTATTATGGTTTATGAGCGCCTGGTTTCTTTTTTAAGAAAAGGGAAATAAGATTATATTACCCTTGCTTAATTGAGCATTTGCGTCGCAAATGCAAAAATCAGTCGGATTCCGCCGTGAAATTGGTGGCGGACCTCTTCCCGCAAAACTTAAATAAAATTTCTTCCACAATCAAATTGAGTATGAAATAAGAAATATATTTATATGGTTATTTTGTATTTAACATATTTTTTTTGGGCTAAAGTATTTAACATGCCTTATATTTTGAATTTTTAGTAAATAATGTAGTTTGAGTATAAACTATTCGAAAAAGCATCATGAATGTGTGTTTTTTTAAATCAACTTATTTAGGTTTATTTTAAGCTATACGGTGAGTTAATAAGCAATTGAAAATGTGTTAGTAGTAACTTATTTTCAGCAAACAGCTACAACCTGCTGCTTATAAGATAAGGATAACATACCCTTGACTTGTATTGGAAGTTGTTGATTCAATTAACTAAGAGTGTTTTTTAATGGAAAACTGGGTATTATTAAATAATACGGAGATTACATAATGGAGGAGGAATTCGTGGGATCTTCAGCTTGTTCCGTATCTGATGTGATGCCAAAACAACTGTGATTCGCACGCCAGTACCGCTCCCAACTCATCTCGCATGATATAACCTACGCTACCAATTCCAGAAGCCCATAATCCGTCCACGTTCAACTTGAAGTGTCCCGTCGACAGAGGCCGCCAAGTCCTCATTACTTGTGGAATTGCAGACGTAGCAGCGGGGCCAACATTGGGAATGTTTGTATAAACCAATGGCTGCTTTCCTTTTGAGGGGTCGCGGGGAAGTGGTCTAATACAATTAGAGAAATGCCACCCACCGGTCAGCAAGATTGGACGCACCGTGGGGGTCGCTTTCATGGATACAACGATATTATTAAGAGAGATCATAAGCAAGTTGAATGGTCTCAACAAATGAGTGGACTTTGATTTTTCTTTAAAAAAAACCATTTCGATTGCACAATAATCGCCACATAGTGTAGATGAGGTGAACTATAAAGTGGCCATCATCTTGTAGGAACTTTGATAGGTTATTGTGAAAGATGTTTGGTTGAAAAACCATAGGGCAGTGGGCGGGAAACATGTCCCAAACGGCAGGGACGAAACCAGGAATTTGGTGTTGGGGGCGAAACTGTAACAGTATGTAGAACTACAGAGCCCGAGTGATAAAAACGGCAAAAAAAATTTCTTAGGGGTGAAATTGATAAAATTTCCCAAAATACATATAAAATTTCGATAAATAGTAGTATTTTTAAAAATTTTGGGGCCAGCCAAATAGTGCATAATGCAGGGATTCAGGCTCAATTTTGCATATCTGGCTAACTGTGATGATTTCTTTTGTGTGCCTGGAAAGTGCTACCCCACAAGGAAGAATATTTTTGAGTATTCTCCAAAGAAAGAATCTTACTTTCGGCGGAACGGGAAGACTCCAAACAACTCCCATTAATGTTGGAATATGGGTGGAGGCTGAAGTACTTGCCTGGTCTTAAGATTTAAGGTCTATTTCCAGCCGATAGGTCGACTTGACTGAGAATATCCCACTCTTATTGTATGTCCAAACTCGCTTATATGTAGGCCAAGAGTCGCATAAAGCGGCTTTTAGGATTTCCATGACCTTATAGTCTAAGAAAAGTTCATGCAAGAGTGTCACACCTCGTAACCCGGGTGATGACATAACAGTGTCTAATCAACCAATGAGATACCAAATCCCACAAATAGAGTTACTAAAATGAACGCATCACTATATAATAATCCAAAAGGGTTTAAAAACATAACATAGATAAGAGAAATACTGAAATAAAATAAGTTCTAACATAACCTGAGGTTAATACTACTAAGTGTTCACAACTATAGTTCAACTATTACATAAGTTGGTTATGAATATCACTCTTCATATGGCCCCTCCCAAGAATCATCATAATAAGGCTTAGCACTATCATCACCTGCAAGATAAGAAAAATAAAAGACTGAACTGCGAAGCTCAGTAAGGACCAAATGCCCCTGGGATGAAGCATTAGATAAGACACAAAATATTTTCCCGTTTCCTAAAACCTGTTTGAAAGTACACTTGACACAATATGAACCCAACCCCATGCCACAACACTTGAAATACACTATATAAGACCCTCAACTCATTATACACGAACACGGAAAAAAATAGAGTCCAGAACACTTCAGCACAGCTCGAGGAATAAGCCCTTGATGAAGCATCGTTTGAGGTATCGTTCGTGGAAAAGTACCAAAAGCGCGGACGAACCACATCGTCTGCATTGGTCGGACGCAAAGGCCGCGGATGAACCATTTCTCCATAGGCATCGTGCGCAGTAAGGCAGTAGCTCTCAGTATCTTGCAAGACGAAACAGCAGACGATCCCCTCGTCCTCAACTTGCAGAAAAACTTTTTAAGATACAAAAACACATGTAAAAGTTCCATTTCCTAAACTTAAGATTCCCAATCCCAAAAGACTCATTTTAGACTCAACCAACTAGCAAATAAGACCAAAACAAGAACAGGTAATATAAACAACAAATAAGCAAATAACTATCCTCTTCACATCTTAACACTTACACATCAGAATGTGCTACGAGCACCATGTTCCGCTCATATGACACAACAAATATAGGCATAGTTAGACATTACGAGATTGGTTATTGCTATGATTCACGCACACACACACTTCCAACAGTTCGAGCTCAATCATCTAGTCACGACTCTACAACAATAACTGTAATGACCCTAACAGTCGGTCAATTTAGGATACCCCAAGAAGTAAAACACATGGGTTCAATGTGACTCCTTGAACGAACAGGTCCAAAAGTTTAAGAATACATCTAACATTTTATGATACATCACCATGGACTCCACAAAACCATTACAGTCCCAATTACCGCCACATCGGGTGAAAGCCCCATAATTTTTTCACATATCATCCGAACTCCTGGGTTCAACACAATCACATTATATTCGAATGAATCCTTCCACAACGCAGTTTCCAAACAATAGCTCAAATGGGGCAATGACTGGGTGGACCAAAACCAAATAGACAACGACTACGACAACAACTCCAAATAGAAGACTATCAATTAACGACGAATACCAATCAAGGACAACAATTAACAAAAATCAATTAAGGGCAGCAAGAACAACAATTACATCACAACAAAACATATAAAGAGATGATTAACCACATTGAATGCATATAATCCGACCCTTCATCCATTTTATGCACCAAAACATGATAAAGCAGTTCATAATCAAACCTATACTATTAAACACTGATTTCATGAGTTTTATAACAAAAATACAGAGGTGAATGATCCTTACCTGTTACAATTGAAGATTACAAATAATTAAGAAGAAACTCGTAATTCAGAAAACCAGCCTCGTTCCCGGTACTATAATTTCTCACTCCAAATCGCAATATGTCTGCACTCATGCGTAGGTATTTATAATTGTTAATAGTTCCCTAGGACCATTAGGATATGTTGTACGTTTTATATCTTTTTGAGCATGTCTTTGAATAGTTAATTTTGCTTTTGAACATCAAATGTGAGATTTGATAGCAAAACTCATTAGCTTATGCAATTACTATTATAACTGTCCCTAGTTTTATGTAATATTCTTTACAATAAAATAAAACTAGTCTGATGTATGATTGATGATTATGTTTTACTAATCATGTGTAATCGATACAAATCATATAATAGATGCAATATATTGGGATACACTGTATCGGATGTGATCTCGTTAGAGAAGTAATACTTCATGGTCCTTAGTCATAAGTATTACTTCCTCAATACTATTTTGGAATCCTTAGACCTTATGCCTCCATTGATTCAAGCATGAATGGAGCCACATTTTGAATCAGTCAGACATTACTTTTAATCGAGCAATCAATACGACTGATGATCGGATGTAGTGTCCTATCATGGCTTGAATGTGAGAGGTAATGTAAGGAATTTGTCCCTCTCTTATTAGAGAGATATATCTATGGGCCCCTCAAATGCATGGCCGTGCTCAAATGTATTTAATAAAGTGGTTATTAAATATTGTTTGTTCGAACAGTCTACCTGGAGATCGAGCATAAATATAATTAAGCTTTATAAGGGTGACGCCTACCATGCCGTATGCTTAATTAGGATATCGCGAGACAAAGGGATTAAATAGTGGATTTATATTAGGTGCCACCGTAAATTCATTCACTTTGGGTAGTCACAATGTCCTGCTAGGGATCGCTTGTGATTTATGAACACATACTACTACCAAGTGTGTTTTCATTGCCACTGTGATATGAACCTACAGGGTCACAAGCATAGACGAGTTAACGAGTTTCATGTCCAGATTCAATGAATCTAGAATGTGTCTAGGTTCGTTGAATTTGACATTTATTTTTCTGAGAATAATAAAACGTTATTATTCGAATTAGCGATGAATAAGGGGCATTTTCGGTATTTAGTTATAACTGGTATTACGTGGGAGTTATTATCCGATAAAGACTCCCACTACCGGTAGAAGTCTAGATGACGTGGCAATTAAAGACTCCCACTGCCAGAAGAGATGGATAGGACGTGGAAGTTGTTCTGAACAAACTCTCACACCCTATATAAACTTCTCTTGGTCGAAACCCTAGATACTAATGTTTGAGCCGCAAAAATACCCAAAACCTAGAAATCAGATTTCTGGTTTTCGGCCTCCTTTTCTCTCTAGATTCCAAAATTCAGAAAATGAAGAGCTAGCACTTGCTGCTCGTTTCGTCACGTGGATACTGGTAGGGAGTAATTCTGCAAGGGAGGACTCTGGTGGCAACAGCACACATCCGAAAGACAGAATCTTTAGCCGAAAAATGTAAGTAATTTTTCGCTGGTTTTCGATTTCTATGGTATGAGTGGATCCTTCAGGGGAGGACTCATGGGTGTTTAGAATGAGTTTCTGCCCATGAATCCCTACAGTGGTATCGGAGCCTTGTTCATACTATTCGAATTCGATATTGTTAATTGTTAGTAGTGCCCTAGGACCATTAGCACATGTTGTGCGTTTTATTATCTTTTGAGCATGTAATTGAATAGTTAATTTTGCTTTTGATTATCAAATGTGTGATTTGATAGTAAAACTCATTAGCTTATGTAATTACTATTCTAGAAGTCCCTAGTTTTATGTAATGCTTAATTACTATGAAATAAAACTAGTATGATTGTTGATTGATGATCTTGTTTTACTGATCATGTGTAATGGATACAAATCACATCATAGATACAATATATAGGGATACATTGTATTGGACGTGATCCGTCAGAGAAGTAATACTTCATGGTCTTAAGTCATAAGTATTACTTCCTCAATACTATTTTAGAATCCTTGGACCTTATGTCTTCATTGATTCTAGTATGAATGGAGCCACGTTTTGACTCAGTCGGACGTTACTTGTAACAGAGTAATCAATACGACTGATGATCGGATGTAGTGTGCTATCATAGCTTGAATGTGAGAGACATTGCAAGGAATTTGTCCCTCTCTATTATTAGAGAGAGATATCCATGGGCCCCTCGATAGGGAAAGATTGTTTAAATGCATGGCCGTGCTCAAATGTATTTGATAAAGTGGTTATCAAATGTTATTTGTCGAAACAGTCTACCTAGAGATCGAGCATAAATACAATTAAGCTTAATAAGGGTGACGACCACCATGCCTTATGCTTAATTAGGATATCGTGAGACAAAGGGATTAAATAGTGGATTGATGTTAGGTTCCGTTGTATATTCATTCACTTTGGGTAGTCACAATGTCCTGCTAGGGACCGCTTGTGATTTATGAACTCACACTACTACTAAGTGTGTTTTCATTGCCATTGTGAGATGAACCTACAGGGTCACACACATAGACGAGCTAACGAGCTTCATGTCCAGATTCAATGAATCTAGAATGTGTCTAGGTTCATTGTATCTGACATTCATTTTTCTGAAAATAATAAAGTGTTTATTACTCGAATTAGAGATAGGGGCAATTTCGGTATTTTACCTATAGCTGGAATTACGTGGGATTTATTATCCGATAAGGACTCCCACTACCAGCGAAAGTCTAGTGGACGTGGGAGTTGAGGACTCCCACTGCCGAGAGGAGTTGATGATGTGAGAGTTAGTTGTGGGAACAAACTCTCATACCTTATATAATGATCTCTTGGCCGAAACCCTAGCCGATGAATTTTCCAGCCGAAACATCACCAATTCTCTGCAATCGGATTTCAGTTTTTGGTCTCCCTTTTCTCTCATAATTCCGAAACTCAGAAAGACGAAGAGCTAGCACTCGCTGCCCGTCTCGTCGCGTGGATACCGGTAGAGGGACATTCTGCAAAGGGAATTCCGTTGGTGGCAGATTAGCATCCAAGAAACGCCATCCTCCATTCAAGAAGTAGCTTCTTGAATCCGCAAAAGTAAGTTTTTATCGCTATTTTTTTCGAATTGTTTCATATGAGCGGATCCTTCAGGGGAGGATCCATGGGTGTTTGGAACGAGTTTCCGCCCATGAATCCCTTCAGTTAATCACATCATAACATAACAATTTCGATTTGGTATGTGTATGTGCGAAAAACAGAAAAAAAAATTGTTTCTTTGATTATGATATATGCATAAATTGTTTTTAATTCGATTATATTGCATAAACTGCTATCGTTTGTTATTAATTCGATTAATTATGCATAAACTGCATTTGTATGCTTTCTGTCGTTTATCTGATTAACTACCGCATAAACTGTTTAGGTGATTGTGGGGTAAATCGGGGTAGAAAAACTCATTCGATGCACCCTTGACCCCCCGCCCGCTAACCGGCTAGCGGGACCTCCGATTGCTCTGCATAGTGGCAACGCTTAAGACTTTGTATTTGTACTCATTACCGTATTTCATTAAGCTTTATGTGAGTTTTAGCATGGTGAATAGCATGGCCTACTATACCCCCTCTTGTTTTACATTTATTGGGCTGTAATTTTATAATATGACCTGTGAGTCGTTTTTCAAATATTGTAAAATTGTAATTGCTTTCTTAGATTAGTTCTTTATCTTGAAGGCTGGGGATGCCATGTATTTATGTAACAAGACTGGAGGACGATGGATCGAAGACACTATCCATGAGATGGATATTGAGTTAGATTGACCTTTGGCTCCCATAAGGCTCGTGGGAGTCATCATAGGATTAGACCATTCTATCTCACGTTTATTTTTATGCTTTATATATTGCATGAGATGCTTATATTCTTGTCTTATGGGGCTTAACATATTATACAAACTAAATTGTTTTAATTAAGTCTTAAAATGCCTACCATATCATAAGCACTCCTTCAACTTGGATCATCATTTTGCCTGCTTGCCAAAGCAACAAATAAGTGGTTATCTAGGCAAAAGGAGATGGGAAAATAGTGATTTCCATAAGCCTAGACATGGTTCGACTTAACTAGGCAACCAAAATAGTTTTGAGCCTAGGGCATAAAATGGGAAATAGCCGGGACATATAGATATGTCATTCCCATGGTTTGATTTTACTTTAATTATGGGGATAAGACAAAGCTTACCTATAACTATCGTAAATTGGTATTCTCCACTATTTATCAAGTGTTGAAATTGTGGAAAGGTTTTTGCTCAAAAACTAATAACATTGCAAATAATTTAATGTAGATAATGTCAACCAATACTTCACACAATTCATTGCGATCTGTTCTTGAAAAAGAAAAACTAAGTGGGACAAATTTCCTTGATTGGCCCCGCAACTTAATGATTGTTCTTAAGCAGGAAATAAAGCTATACGTTCTTGATACGGATATTCATGAGCAGCATGCAAACAACGACCCTAGAGCTGAAAAAGATGCTTGGAAGAAGCATTGTGATGATTCTAACGATGTGACTTGTCTCATGTAAGTCACAATGAGCACTGACCTTCAAAAATAGTTTGAAGGGGTTGAGGCTGTCTAGATGATGAGCCAGCTCAAGGAAATGTTCCAAGAGCAAGCCCATCAAGAAAGATTCCTCTCCACTAAGGCGTTGCACCTCTGTAAGTGCACATATTTTTAAGATGAAGGGATATCTTGACCAACTTGAGAAACTTGGGGCTCCCATAGGTCATGACATGGCCACATTTATGATCTTAGGCTCACTCCCATCGGATTATAACCAATTTATGATGAACTTTAACATGCATGCCATGGAGAAGTCCATACATGAGATACACCGGATGCTCAAGCAGGCTGAACTGAACATTAAGAAGTCCCCTGAAGTCTTAATGGTTCAAAAAGGGAATTTCAAGAAGAAAGGAAAGGGAAATCCCCATGGCCAAGAAGGGCAAAGGAAATAACAAGCCCAAACCCAAGGCCAAGGAACCAAAGGAAGGAGTTTGCTTCATTTGCAATGAACCAGGTCATTGGAAATGGAACTGCAAGCTCTACTTGGAAGAGAAGAAAAAGGGGAAATCCATTTTGACTTTCTCTCCAGGTATTTATGTTATTGAAATTAACATGTCTGCTCCTACTTCATGGGTATTAGATACTGGCTGTGGATCTCACATTTGTGCAAATGTGCAGGGGTTCAAAAGGAGTAGATCACTGGCAAACGGAGAAGTGGACCTGAGAGTAGTGAACGGAGCAAGAGTTGTTGTTGTAGCTACCGGGACATTTAATTTAGTTTTGCCAAGTGGCCGTATTATAGAACTGAATAATTGTCTTTATGTTCCAACTTTGAGTAGGAATATTATTTCAGTTTCTTGTTTGGATATTGATGGTTTTGAAATAAATATTATGAATAAAATTTGCACCATTCGTAAAGATTGTATCTTCTATGGAGATGCCTCTTTGATGAATGGGCTTTATATTCTTAACCTCGATGAATCCATTAAAAGGCCCATATATAACATTAATACCAAGAGGTTTAAATCTAATGACTTTAACCAAACCTATTTTTGGCATTGCCGTTTGGGCCACATCAACGAGAAACGCATATCAAAACTCCATAAAGATGGAATTTTAACATCATCTGACTTAGAGTCTTATGAGACATGTGACTCTTGCTTGTTAGGAAAAATGACTAAAGCTCATTTTACTGGACAAAGTGAGAGAACTTCTGATTTGTTGGGCCTCATACATACAGATGTTTGTGGACCAATAAACACAAGTGCTAGAGGAGGGTTTAGTACTTCATCACATTCACATATGATTTCAGTAGATATGGCTACATTTATCTAATGAAACTTAAATCAGAATCTTTTGGAAGATTCAAAGAATTTTAAAATGAAGCACAAAATCAACTTGGTAAAAGTATTAAGATACTTCGATCAGATCGAGGTGGCGAATACCTTAACCAAGAGTTTTGACGAACATCTTAGAGGTTGTGGAATTGTTTCACAATTAACTCCTCCTGGCATACCACAATGGAATGGTGTGTCAGAACGGAGGAATCGCACCTTACTAGATACGGTTCGATCTATGATGAGTCAAACCAGTCTTCCAATTTCTTTTTGGTGCTACGCTCTCGAAATTGCTGCATTTATATTGAATAGAGTTCTTTCTAAAGCGGTTCAGAAAACTCCATATGAGATATGGATAGGGAAACGACCCAGTTTGTCATTTCTCAAAATTGGGGGATGCGAGGCATATGTAAAACGCTTGATAAACTCGCTCCTAAACCAGACAAGTGTTTGTTTGTGGGATATCCTAAAGAAACTAAAGGATATTACTTCTATCTTCCATCAGAGAACAAAGTATTTGTTGCTCGAAATGGTCTATTCCTTGAAAGGGAATTTATTTCCAAAAAGGTTAGTGGGAGTAAGATCAATCTTGAGGAAATTCAAGATCCCCAAACAACATCTAAACCAGCTTTGGAACTTCAAGCAAGCTCACGTGCTGATACTGAGCTTCAATCTTTGACACAAGGCCCAAGGAGGTCAAGTCGGGTACATCAACAGCATGAGAGATATGGATTTCTCGTGACTGATCATAATCATCACATTGAACTGATTGATCAAGATGAACCCACTACCTGCAAAGAGGCAATTCATAGTTCTGAGTCAGATAAATGGCTAGAAGCTATGAAGTCTGAGAAGCAATCCATGTACGATAACCAAGTGTGGACATTGGTTGACCCACCCGAAGATTGTAAGGTCATTAATAACAAATGGTGTTTCATAAAAAGAAAACCGACATGGATGGTAATGTACACACTTTTAAATCTATATTGGTAGCTAAAGGTTATAGACAAATTCATGGTATTGACTGTGATGAAATATTTTCTCCCGTCGTTATGATAAAGTCTATTAGGATTTTTCTTTCCATAGCCACATATTATGACCATGAGATATAGAAAATGGACGTTAAGGCTGCGTTTCTTAATGGAAACCTTCTCGAGGATGTGTATATGACACAACCCGAGGGGTTCGTTGATCCATCAAGTCCTAGCAAAGTGTGTAAGCTTCAAAGGTCCATTTATGGATTGAAGCAAGCATCTCGAAGCTGGAATCGTCGCTTTGATGAAACAATTAAAGAATTAGGTTTCATCAAAAACGAAGACGAGCCTTGTGTTTATAAGAAAGTAACTAATAATGCAGTAGTGTTCCTTGTGCTTTATGTGGATGACATCTTACTGATTGGAAATGACATTCCCACATTACAAAGCATAAAAGCTTGGTTGGGGAAGTGCTTTTCCATGAAAGACTTAGGCGAGGATACATACATTTTGGGTATAAGAATCTATAGAGATAGATCCAACAAAATGAATGGCCCAAGCCAGAGTGGATACATTGACAAGGTCTTAAAACGATTCAGTTTGCAAGATTCCAAAAAGCGATTCTTGCCCATGTCACATGGCATTAAACTCAGCAGAACTCAAGGATCTTCCACAAAGGAGGACCAAGAGCACATGAGTAAGATCCCATATGCTTCAGCCATTGGGTCTATTATGTATGCCATGATATGCACTCGCCCGGATGTCTCGTTCGCTTTAAGTATGGCCAGCAGATATCAATCTGACCCTGGAGAGTCACATTGTACTGTAGTCAAGAGCATTCTTAAGTACTTAAGAAGGACTAAAGATATGTTATTGGTTTACGGAGGCCAGGAAGGAAGTCTGGTTGTAAATGGTTACATAGACGCAAGCTTTCAGACCGACGTAGATGACATTAGATGTAATCTGGTTTTGTGTTTTGTTTGAATGGAGGTGTTGTGAGCTGGAAGAGCTCAAAGCAAGAAATCGTGGCCGACTCTACAACAGAAGCTAAGTATCTGGCTGCCTCTGAAGCAGCTAAAGAAGTTGTTTGGATCAGGAAATTTGTTGATGGATTAGGTGTCTTCCCTAGCATTGTGAACCCAATGGACCTTTATTGTGATTGTACTGGTGCCATTTCACAAGCTAATGAACCTAGATCTCACCAACCATCCAAACACATTCCCAAGCGTTTCCATCTAATTAGAGAGATAATTGATAGAAGAGACGTTAGAATTTGCAAAGTTCATACAGACGACAACATTACAGATCCATTGACCAAGACACTCCCGCAACCTAAACATGAGAGTCATACTAGGTCAATGGGGTTGAGGATCATGTATGATTGGACCTAGGGCAAGTGGGAGATTGTTAGTAGTGCCCTAGGACCATTAGCATATGTTGTACATTTTATATTTTTTTGAGCATGTCTTTGAATAGTTAATTTTGCTTTTGAACATAAAATGTGTGATTTGATAGTAAAACTCATTAGCTTATGCAATTACTATTATAATTGTCCCTAGTTTTATGTAATATTCTTTACAATGAAATAAACTATTATGATGTATGATTGATGATTATGTTTTACTGATCAAGTGTAATAGATACAAATCATATCTTAGATGCAATTTATTGGGATACATTGTATCGGGCGTGATCCGTTAGAGAAGTAATACTTCATGGTCCTTAGTCATAAGTATTACTTCCTCAATACTATTTTGGAATCCTTAGACCTTATGTCTCCATTGATTCTAGCATGAATGGAGCCACACTTTGACTCAGTCAGACGTTACTTTTAATCTAGTAATCAATACGACTGATGATCAGATGTAGTGTCATATCATGGCTTGAATGTGAGAGGCATTGTAAGGAATTTGTCCCTCTTTTATTAGAGAGAGATGTCCATGGGCCCCTCGATAGGGAAAGACTGTTTAAATGCATGGTCGTGCTCAAATGTATTTAATAAAGTGGTTATTAAATATTGTTTGTTCGAACAGTCTACCTGGAGATCGAGCATAAATATAATTAAGCTTTATAAGGGTGACGCCATCCATTCCTTATGCTTAATTAGGATATCGCGAGACAAATGGATTAAATAGTGGATTGATATTAGGTTCCACCGAAAAAATTCATTCACTTTGGGTAGTCACAATGTCCAGCTAGGGACCGCTTGTGATTTATGAACACATACTACTACTAAGTGGGTTTTCATTGCCACTGTGATATGAACCTACAGGGTCACACGTATAGACGAGTTAACGAGCTTCATGTCCAGATTCAATCAATCCATAATGTGTCTAAGTTCGTTGCATCTGACATTTATTTTTCTGAGAATAATAAAACGTTATTATTCGAATTAGAAATGAATAAGGGGCATTTTTGGTATTTAGTTATAGCTGAGATTACGTGGGACTTATTATCCGATAAAGACTCCCACTACCAGTAGAAGTCTAGAAGACGTGGGAGTTAAATTCTCCCACTGCCAGAAGAGGTGGAAAGGACGTGAGAGTTGTTTTGAACAAACTCTCACACCCTATTTTTTCTTGGCCGAAACCCTAGATACTAATGTTTGAGCCACAAAAATACTAAAAACCTGAAATCAAATTTCTGGTTTTCGGCCTCATTATCTCTCTAGATTCCAAAAGTCAGAAAAAACGAAGTGCTAACACTCGCTGCTCGATTTCGTCGCGTGGATATCGATAGGGAGTAATTCCGCAATGGAGGACTCTGGTGGCAGCAGCACACATCGAAAGACATAATCTTTACCAAAAAAATGTAAGTAATTTTTCATTGGTTTTCAATTCCTATGGTATGAGTGGATCCTTCAGGGGAGGACTAATGGGATTCTCGAGACTCCCACCGCCGAGAGAAGTTGAATAGAGGTGGGAGTTGTTCTAGTAACGAACTCTCACACTCTATATAACATCTCTTAGCCGAAACCTAGATGACTAATGTTTTTTTCAAACTGAAATAATACATAGAATCGAAAACCGTTTTCTATTCTTGCCTCTCCATTTTCTCTCTAATTCCCCGAATCTCAAAAAACGAAGAGCTAGCAATCGCTGCCCGCTTGGTCGCGTGGATACCGGTAGAGGGACTTTCCGCAGCGGAGATCAATCGGGTGGTCGCATCCGATCCAAGAAACATCATCCTCCATTCAAGAAGTAGCTTCGAATCCTAAACGTAAGTTTTTTCTTGCTGTTTTCGAATTGTTTCATATGAGCGGATCCTTCAGGGGAGGATCCATGGGTGTTTGGAACGAAGTTTCCGCCCATAAATCCCTTCGGATCGGATGTAGTGTCCTATCATAGCTTGAATGTGAGAGACATTGTAAGGAATTTGTCCCTCTCTATTATTGAGAGAGATATCCATGGGCCCCTCGATAGGGAAAGACTATTTAAATGCATGGCCGTGCTCAAATGTATTTGATAAAGTGGTTATCAAATGCTATTTGTCGAAAACAGATCTACCCGGAGATCGAGCATAAATACAATTAAGCTTAATAAGGGTGACGACCACCATGCCTTATGCTTAATTAGGATATCGCGAGACAAAGGGATTAAATAGTAGATTGATATTAGGTTCCATTGTAAATCCATTCACTTTGGGTAGTCACAATGTCCTGCTAGGGGCCGCTTGTGATTTATGAACTCACACTACAACTAAGTGTGTTTTCATTGCCACTGTGAGATGAATCTACAGGGTCACACGCATAGACGAGCTAACGAGCTTCATGTCCAGATTCAATGAATCTAGAATGTGTCTAGGTTTATTGTATCTGACATTCACCTTTCTGAGAATGATAAAGCGTTATCATTCGAATTAGAGATAAGGGTCATTTTCGGTATAGCTGGGATTACGTGGGAGTCATTATCCGATAAAGACTCCCACTACCAGCTAGAATTCTAGGAACGTGGGAGTTAGAGACTCCCACCGCCGAGAGGAGTTGGGGATGTGAGAGTTGGTTATGGGAACAAACTCTCACACCCTATATAATTATCTCTTGGCCGAAACCCTAGTGGTAAGGATTTTTCAGCCGCAACCTTTGCCATTCTCTCGAAATCTGATTTCGCTTTTGGTCTCCCTTTTTCTCTCTAATTTCCGAAAATCGAAAGACGAAGAGCTAGCACTCGCCGCCCTGCTTGCGTCAGCGTGGATACCGGTAGAGGGATATTCCGCAGAGGGAATTTCGCTTTGGTGGCAAGCAACACATCCAAGAAACATCATCCTCCATTCAAGAAGTAGCTTTTGAATCCAAGAAACGTAAGTTTTTCTGCTGTTTTCGATTCGTTTACGTATGAGCGGATCCTTCAGGGGAGGACTCATGGGTGTTTGGAACGAGTTTCCGCCCATGAATCCCTTCAGTAGTATGTGTTCATAAATCACAAGCTGTCCCTGGCAGGACATCGTGACTACCCAGAGTAAATGAATGTACGATGGAACCTAATATCAATCCACTATTTAATCTCTTTGTTTCGCGATATCCAAATTAAGCATAAGGCATGGTAGTTGGCACCTTTATAAAGCTTAATTGTATTTATGCTCGATCTCCAGGTAGACTGTTCCAACAAATAGTATTTAATAACCACTTTATTAAATACATTCGAGCACGGCCATGCATTTAAATAATCTTCCCTATCGAGGGGCCCATGGATATCTCTATCTATTAAGAGAGGGGAAATCCCTTACAATGCCTCTCACATTCAAACCATGATAGGATACTACATCCGATCATCAGTCACATTAATTACTCGATTAAAAGTAACGTCCTAGTGAGTCAAAACGTAGCTCCATTCATGATGAAAACAACGGAGACATAAGGTCTAAGGATTCCAAATAGTATTGAGGAAGTAATACTTATGACTAAAGAACCATGAAGTATTACTTCTCTAACAGATCATGTCTGATACAATATATCCCAATATATTGTATCTATGATATGATTTGTATCCATTACACATGATCAGTGAAACATAATTATCAATCAAACATCATACTAGTTTTATTTCATTGTATATAACATTACATAAAACTATGGACAATCAAAATAGTAATTGCATAAGCTAATGAGTTTTACTATAAAATCACATTTTGATGTTCAAAATCAAAATAAACTATTCAAATGATATGCTCAAAATATATAAAACGTACGCTAATGGTCCTAGGGCACTACTAACAGAAGACATGCTTGTGCACTTGTTGATACTGTTGGAGTTTAGATTTGATATAGGTGCTCAATTGGATTGGGTAGACTCAATTGGATTAGGAAGGCTCAATTGGATTGGGCATATAATTGGATTAGGTAAAAGACTCGGTCTACCGAGAGCTATCCCGGGTCAACCGAACTTTTGGTCACTTCGGTCGGCCGAGAACCATTTCTGCGGTCGACCGGACCAGTTGGACTTGGTCAAAACCGGCACATCTACATGTGTGAGGAAATTGATGAAAAGTTCATCATGCTCTACATTTGTGTTTTATGAATTATTTTCTATTCTCTATTCTCTCTACTCTTTCTCAGCCGAAAATTCTAGAAGCAAAAATCAAATTTTTGTCCTTCTTCATTTTCTTACAAACTCTAAAAAACAATCAAGAGAAGAAAATTTGATTTTCTTGTCTCTTTGATTCCGGTTTTCCAAAGTAGTATATACTTTGTAGATTCCAGAAAATGTGTTTTTCCACCTTCATAGTTTTATCTTATTGTTTTAGTAGTTGATAATGCATGTCATAAGATGTTTTACTTTTTACAGCATGTCCTAGGATGTTATCTTGCTTCTTTAGTAGTTGATAATGTATGTCATATGATGTTTTACTTTTTACAGCCTCTGGGAAGTAGTTTAAGTGTTAAACGAATCCTGTAATGAATTGTAAATTCATGTTTTCGACTGTTTTCTATTTTCTGACAAATATTCGGTCGACCGGAAGAGGTTCGTGGCAGACTGAACTTGAGTTAGAAAATAGGATTTTGCTACTGCCTAGATTTAGGATGACCGGTGAGCAATCACGGTCGACCGAGGCTAGTCTGTTTTCAGGCCAGTGGAACATAAGTGTTCTAGGTCGACTGAGGTGGCCTATTTTTACACTGTTTTGGTTACTGCCTTATCGCTGTAGTCCGGGAGTATGGCCTAGGTCGACCAAAAATAGGCAGGCCATGTATATTTGCGCTCTTAGCATGATTATGTGTTTGTTTTGAGCAAGGTTCATAGTAATAGCCTTTGACCTGTGGTTTTTTATTATAATACGACATGCATGTCGTTCCTTATCTATTATCTCTTGTTGTAATTTTAATCTCGAATGTAACTCGAGAATTCTTTCAATTATGTAAAAATTTTAGATTATGATTATATTAATTTTACATATGTAACAAGTGATGAAAGAAGGCATCCATCAGATGGAGGAAACCACAAGGAGGCGGAAGATAATAGATAGGATTTGTTGCTTTCCACCTTTAGACTTACATAGGATTTTCTGTTGGCTCAGAAAATCCGCATCGGGGCGATTACTACGTCACATTTTATTTACTGTTTTATGTATTTTGCATGAGATGCCTGATGCACGTTTACAGTAATTTTAGCACGTGAAGCATATTTTTCACGCGTATAATCAGATTATACACCGTTTGGTGAGACAATTTTAAAATATTAAGTTTACTCCCTTCTATGATTGGCCCTCGTCAAGGCCAAGATCGACATTAGTGTGAACTTCCGAGTGGAATAAGCGCCTATCTATGCTGGTGATGAGCGAAGGATAAGTTAGTGATATCCGACTGCACAATCATGGGTCATACTTAACCGGATTGCCAATATCGAGCTTTGTAGCCAAAGCTACCTCGGTATTGGGTCGGGAGGCAAATGGTTAAGTGTAACTATTACCTACTTAACCAACCAAGAGTTACATAATTGATGTGAATAGCAAACGTTGCTTACCTAAACAGCCATTTCTCGAGCTTTGTAGCTGAAGCTGCCTCGAGATTGGTGATATGTGGATCTTGGTCCTATCAGAAAGTTTTGAACTTTCCGAATGAATATTAGAGGGTTATTCATTTGAAGAAAATAGTGGGAGAATCATTAAATAAAGTCCTTTTAATGATTTTAAAATATGACAACTAAAACTTTGCAAACTATTCTCTGTAGATAAAATGGCAAATGAATCGTTGCATCAAACTCACTATCGTTGCGATCCGTCTTTGAGAAGGACAAACGTGAGGGAGGCAACTTCCTCGACTGGTATCGGAACTTGAGAATCGTTCTCAAGCACGAGAAAAAGCTGTATGTTCTCGAGGAACAAATTCCTGATCCACCAGTCGTAGGGACTCCGACCGCTGAAAGAAATGCTTATCGTAAGCACTTAGATGACGCGTTAGATGTGTCTAGTCTTATGTTAGTGACCATGACCTATGAGCTTCAGAAACAACAGAGGAAATAGGAGCTTTCGATATGATTAATCATCTAAAGCAACTCTTTCAGGGTCAAGCCCGCCATGAGAGATTCGATTTGTCGAAGTCTCTCTTTCAGTGCAAAATGGCGGAGAGAACTCCATTCGGAACTCACGTTCTGAAAATGATAGGCTATATTAAGAGCCTCGAAAGACTGGGATTTCCTCTGGGCCAGGAGCTATCCACTGATTTGATTATGCAATCGTTTCCTAAATCATTCAGTCAGGTTGTACTAAACTACAACATGAATGAGATAGACAAACCTCTCCCAAAATTGTTGAACCTGTTGAGGACTGTCGAGAAGGAAATAGGCAAGTCCAAAGCCATTTACATGGTCAATAACAACAGGGGGCAAGGGTTTTGGTAAGCCTTCAGGCAAGCCTAACCATTTTGAGAAAGCACAAGGGCATTTTGGCTAAAGATGGAAATTGTTTCTATTGTGGACAGAAAGGACACTGGAAGAGGAACTGCCTCAGTTATCTTGTTGGTAAAAAGCTTGGAAAGGGAGAAAACGTTGCTTCTGGCTCATGTATTTATGTTATTGAGATTACTTGTCTACTACTACTTCATCTTGGGTATTAGATACCGGAAGTGGTTCTCACATTTGCATGAATGTGCAGGGACTACAAATGAGTAGGGAGCTGGCAAAAGGCAACGTGGACCTACCCGTTTGCAAAGGAGCAAGAGTTGTTGCATTAGATATAGGAACATATAGTCTTAGTTTGCCTTCTGGAATTGTTCTAGATTTAGACAGTTGTCTTTATGTACCTACTTTAACAAAAAATATTATTTCGATCTCTTGTTTGGACAAGATGGGTTTTGATATTCATATTAAAAACCAACGAATGTCGTTATCGTTAAATGATATTTTTAATTGTAGTGCTACATTGGTGAATGGTTTATACTTTCTAGACTTAGAGTCACCTTTTTAAAACATAAATACAAATAGGATAAAGACTAAAGAATCTAATCCTACATACCTTTGGCATTGTCGCTTAGACCATATAAACGAAAATCGCATTTCCAAACTCCATAAAGATGTATTAATATAATCATTTGATTTTGAATCATATGATACATGCCTGTTAGCCCTAAGGGTGATCAAACTCGGTTTTTGATAATGGACAAACACTTGATGTTGTGTCTAATGTTTATATCTTTGTGATAGAATATCAGAACTAATATTGGAAGCTCTAAGTACTTCAATCAAGCCATGATCAAGATTCAAAGACATATTATTCAAGGCTCATCTTTCAAGATTGAAGATTGAAGACTTAGGTTTGGTTAGATTAGCTTTGTCATTATAAGTCGTTATCTTATAAGCTCTAACCATTGCTCTTCATGAACATAAGCTCTACACTCAAGTCTTGCATGTTTTCATAAACACGTTTTCAAAAGGCTAAGTTTCAAACTGATCCTTACATGTGTTCATATCTCAAAAGCCTTTGATTTCAAAGTATAAGTCTTTTAAAACGGTTTTCTAATGCTCTTACTTGTTACATATTGAGAAAACCTTTTAGACTTCAATAGATTTCAAAACGTGTGAAAAATCAACATCTCTCAAAGCTCAGGAGGTCGGTCAACCGAGCTCAAGCTCGGATCAACCGAACATTTTACAGAGAGTTGACAAGCCAAGGTCGGTCGACCGAGGTGACTTAGGGTCATCCGAGGTCTTCAAGGTCGGTCATCCGAGCCTTTGTTCGGTCAACCGACCTCTGCGATTTCTAGCCGTTATATGACCGTTATAGAGTCGTTTTCAGCCTATTTTGAAATGTATAAATACTCCAAAGCTAGAGAATGACTCAAAGACTTGCATATACAATATAGATTGATTTCTTATCAAGTCTAAACACCTTCAAAGCAAAAACACTTCATTTCCATGACCTAAATCATTCAAAAGTGTTATTTCAAAAAGCAAGACAAAGAGTGGAATTCATATGTTCTAAAGAGCCAACAATTCTTGTACTTCAAAGGTATCTATCTTTCACTTAGAAGAGTGAACAACCTTGTTCTTAAACTATCTCAATTCCCTTTCTTAGTGATTGGGTTATTCTTGTAAAAGTCCTACTTTGTATGGGCAAATTGTATAAGTCCTACTTTGTGTGGGCAAGTAACTCTTAGTGAGTTTGAGTATTGTGGTTGTGTTGTAAAACTCTTAGTGAGTTAGCCACAATTGTAAAAAGTCTTCTTAGTGAAGTTGTTGCAAATCCTTGGGTGCGGCTCAAGGTAGTGGATGTAGATTCTGAGTGAATCGAACCACTCTAAATCCTTTGTCTTGTGTTTGGTTTTAGTTTTGCTTTTAATCATCTTGCTCAAACCTACACTAGCTTTGAATAGATTCGAAAAAGTTTGCAAGATCGACTAAAACCCAATTCACCCCCCCCCCTTGTGTTTTACAATTGGTATCAGAGCCTCGTCTCCATCTTTAGTCTAACCGCTTGAAGAAAAGATTATGGCCGAATATTCCGCTTTAGCATACCAAGAGGGGTCTTCCATCGATAGACCACCACTTCTTGATGAAAATAATTTTGATGATTGGAAAGACCGATTCAAGATATATGTATGCTCCATAGATTATTCGTTATGTCATATATTTGAAGAAGGTCCATATGTACCGATGAAAGTAGTGGATGGTGTTCAAACTCCAAAGACAGACAATGAGCTAAATGAAGATGAGTCCATGAAAATGACTCGAAATTATAAGGCTATGAACATTCTTAGTTGTGCCTTAAGTCCGGAGGAGTACAACCGTGTCCTTGGAAGCAAATCCGCCCACTCTATGTGGAAAACGCTTGAAGATACTCATGAAGGACTAAGCTCTTCAAGTGATGACAGTGATGATGAATACGCCAACTTGTGCTTCATGGCATTTGGTAATGAGGTACATCCTTCTCCTTCTACTTCAAATTCTTATGATGATGAGGAGGATGATCCTAATGTGCTTTTATGTGATATGTATGATCAATTAAAAAAATGTGTCAAGCAAAACAAAGATATGAAGCTTAAAATTGAATCTTTGCTTGTTGAAAGATCTAAGTTGGTTGATGAAAATAAAAAGTTGTGTGATGATGTTAATTGCTTGAAATGTGAAAATGATGATCTTATTACTACTTGCAATACATCTTCATTACAATACATAGAGGCTTGTGATAAATTGTCATCTTTAGAAAACAAGCTTGTTCAATTTGATCTTTTGAAAAACAAAGTGAAAGACCTTACCTCTCTTGTTGAAAACTTTACTAAAGGTAAGAAAAATCTTGATCAAATTCTTGGCATGCAATGTGCTTCACATGATAAACATGGTCTTGGTTATATTGCTAATCATGTTGATATTGCTAGCTCTTCTCTTAAACCTAAGAATCATGTTGTAAATGCTAGAATGTCACATAGGCCAAATAGATATCTTGTGCATGCTCACAAATCTTCTAAGCCACATATTCACTGCACATATTGTGGAAAACATGGTCACTCTTGTGTTAGATGCCATGTTAAGAAGAAGATTGAAAGGGGAGTTAAAACCATTTGGAGAGTTAAGCTCACTTCAACTAACCCCCATGGACCCAAACAAAAGTGGGTACCAAAAGCTACTCTTCCCTTGATCTTATAGGTTCTTATAAGTTAGATGTATGCCACAAAGCTTAAATGGACTTGATTCAAAGAGAAGTGGCATTGGGGAGAAGTCAAAGGAGATGTGCCAAAAGAAGAAATTCAAAAGCACTCCTTAACACTTGGATTCTCAAAGTTCAAATGTTAATAAATTGGAGAACCAAGTTGGTTAGATACAAAGAGCAAAGCATCAAGTGATGACAAGAGCCAAAGTGTCAATACAATGTCTTCATCACTTGGTAAGAAAGCAAAGGTATCAAAATCACCTTCTCTTAACACTTTAATTAATGTGTTTAAGTGTTTTTGATATATATACATGCTTGCTCTTATATATGTTGCATCTCACATTCTTGAATGTTATATTCATATAGATAGCCTTTAGCATGTTCTTTATTGTCCATGTTGAGTTTAGCTAAGGTATCTATGAGATGTAGCTTATGCAACTTGATTGATTCTTGTTTTGACATGTCACATTCATTTAAGAATCCATCTAGTTGTTTTTTGTTTTTGATAATCATGATCCTTATGCATATTTGTGTTACTTGAGATTTTGAGCTAATCATGAAGGACCTTTAAAAAGGTACCATATTTGTTCTCAAGAAATCCTTGTAGGTAACAAAGAGTTCTAAGCTTCAAGAAGAAGATATGAACTACAAGAAATGGCACAAGTAAGCTAAGACTCCAAGAAAAGAGTCAAATGCCAAGGATCACAAGATTGTAGAGGGTTCATCAAGAAAAGAAAAGTCACCCATCAATGATGACTCTACACTTGTCATGAAAAGAAGAGGAGATTGCTTTCATCTCATAACTCAAGGATGAACAACAAAGAAAATGGAGCAATCACATGTCAACCTCTCAATGAGCTTCAAATGAAAGTGATCACACAAAAGGCCTCAATAGACTTGTTGATAAACAAGATCAACCAAAATGGTAAGAAGTCTAAGCTCAAGGAGCATTGAGGTACAATAGCTTAACTCATCTCTTGTTAGTGATCATTATTTTGTTTTTTTGATCCTTATGTGCTATAACCTACCTATACGATGAGTTTAGTTATTGACTAAGAGAGTTTGTGCCTATTTGCTTATGGTTTATGTACATCATTTCTTGCTTGTCAACATGCTAATTGTGTATTCCAAACTTGACAAGAATGATGCTTTAAAAGCATAAACTTGTCTATTTAAACTCTTTTTATGTGCATGTGTTCTCTTATCTTGATAATGTGTCTTGTGCTCAACTTATGTATCTAGATCTTAATTGCTTAGAGTACAAACATTATCACAATTGGTATCAAGATCTTCAAGAATGCTCATATCTTATCTCTTTGGTGCTTGATCTTCATTTGCATATGTTTAACATGATGTGCTTGATCTTTATCATCCTTGACTATCATGTTAAATTGGTGCATCATTTAGAGATAGTAACACTTGTTGGCTTGTTTTTCAACTTTCATATCTTTTAGCTAATATGTGTTAGTTATTTTGGGAGTTATATGAGTTTTACATGTTCGTATTCTACATGTGTTCTCCCTAAATAACTATGAGATCATATTCTTTACAAGTGGTATAATACCTTCATATCCTTTGTGATCTCATTAAAGTTTTTGGTTAGTCTTGCTTCAAGAGTTGTTATACTCATTTAGCTAACCATTAACTTATTAGAGGAATGTACACGAATTGTCATCTTACACTTCCTCTAAATCTTTTGGTTGTGATACATGTGCTTAACTTATGAATTCATGGTATCACTTCCACTAGTACTTTGTTAGCTATATTTTCAAACATGTTTTACAAATTGGTCAATTGGTATCAAATAGCTAACATCGTATACTTGATAAACGGGGAGATTGTTCTTTAAGATTTATTCTTTATCTCCTTTGTCTTAGCTTAGGTTGATATTCTTTTTGAGGCATACATGACCATCTTTTGATTTATGTGTTATTATGGACTCCTTGTTTTTAGAAATCAACCAAGCCTATTCATAGTCAATCCTTCTTCAAAATGAATTTTGGTCTTAAGGATTGATCTTTTGGTTCTTATTTTATCAATCTATTAGACCATCAAGAATCTCCATGGTATTTTAGTTCTTTTGTATATGGGGAGAATTCTTAAATTTCATCAAGCTTCTCCACAATTCAAATCTTATTCATCTTTACTTTTCATTTAATGCTTTTCTTATTGGCGCTCGATATCCCTTTTTGATTTTGACAAAAAAGGGGGAGAGTTTTTAGTGTTGCAAATGTGCCAAGAGAAGTAATTTACAAAAGGAGAAAGCTTAGAACTTGCAAAATGGGAGAGATAATGGATTCTTTAAAATAGGGGGAGTAGAATATTTTTTTTTTGAAAAACATCTACTTGCCTAGATCCTTAATATCCTTATCTCATGCATTCATATTTATATGCTTTAAAGCTTTACTTTTTGCATATTATTCCCATTTGCATCAATGTTTTGTCATCATCAAAAAGGGGGGGATTGTTAGCCCGAAGGGCAAAATGATTAATGTTGTTTTGATGATAACAAACCATTGATAGTTCTAATGTTTGTGTGAGCATGTTCTTTATAATAGGATCCTTAGCACTCACATCAACATTGATGAAAATGGTAAGTTAGCTTCTTGTGTAAACTAAGGTATGTATAATACACACAAGAAAGCTACATGATGGAAGGAAGGAGGCAAGGAGGTTGGTTGGGAAATAGGGCTCTTCAAAGAGTCCCTAATGCATATGGCAAAAGAACTTAACATGCTAGTGCTTATGTTTCTCGTTCTATCTTGGTTTATCTTATAAGCACTTAGCTTTACACTTATTTGTTCTTATATCTTTTTGACATGCTTCCTTGTACTTAAAATTGTCCATATCCTATCTAATTACATCAAAGTTTGTCATAATAAAAAAGGGGGAGATTATTAGCCCTAAGGGCGATCAAACTCGGTTTTTGATAATGGACAAACACTTGATGTTGTGTCTAATGTTTATATCTTTGTGATAGAATATCGGAACTAATATTGGAAGCTCTAAGTACTTCAATCAAGCCATGATCAAGATTCAAAGACATATTATTCAAGGCTCATCTTTCAAGATTGAAGATTGAAGACTTAGGTTTGGTTAGATTAGCTTTGTCATTATAAGTCGTTATCTTATAAGCTCTAACCATTGCTCTTCATGAACATAAGCTCTACACTCAAGTCTTGCATGTTTTCATAAACACGTTTTCAAAAGGCTAAGTTTCAAAATGATCCTTACATGTGTTCATATCTCAAAAGCCTTTGATTTCAAAGTATAAGTCTTTTAAAACGGTTTTCTAATGCTCTTACTTGTTACATATTGAAAAACCTTTTAGACTTCAATAGATTTCAAAACGTGTGAAAAATCAACATCTCTCAAAGCTCAGGAGTTCGGTCAACCGAGCTCAAGCTCGGATCAACCGAACATTTTACAGAGAGTTGACAAGCCAAGGTCGGTCGACCTAAGGCCCATCTCGGTCGACCGAGGTGACTTAGGGTCATCCGAGGTCTTCAAGGTCGGTCATCCGAGCCTTTGTTCGGTCAACCGACCTCTGCGATTTCTAGCTGTTATATGACCGTTATAGAGTCGTTTTTCAGCCTATTTTGAAATGTATAAATACTCCAAAGCTAGAGAATGACTCAAAGACTTTCATATACAATATAGATTGATTTCCTATCAAGTCTAAACATCTTCAAAGCAAAAACACTTTATTTCCATGATCTAAATCATTCAAAAGTGTTATTTCAAAAAGCAAGAGAAAGAGTGGAATTCATATGTTCTAAAGAGCCAGCAATTCTTGTACTTCAAAGGTATCTATCTTTCACTTAGAAGAGTGAACAACCTTGTTCTTAAACTATCTCAATTCCCTTTCTTAGTGATTGGGTTATTCTTGTAAAAGTCCTACTTTGTGTGGGCAAATTGTATAAGTCCTACTTTGTGTGGGCAAGTAACTCTTAGTGAGTTTGTGTATTGTGGTTGTGTTGTAAAAACTCTTAATGAGTTAGCCACAATTGTAAAAAAGTCTTCTTAGTGAAGTTGTTGCAAATCCTTGGGTGCGGCTCAAGGTAGTGGATGTAGATTCCGAGTGAATCGAACCACTCTAAATCCTTTGTCTTGTGTTTGGTTTTAGTTTTGCTTTTAATCATCTTGCTCAAACCTACACTAGCTTTGAATAGATTCGAAAAAGTTTGCAAGATCGACTAAAACCCAATTCACCCCCCCCCTTGTGTTTTACAATGCAAACCTATTTTAATGGATAAGATGATTGCTTCTCCTATTATAAAAACTGGGGAACGAAAGCAAATGAGTTGTTGGAACTAGTACATAGTGATGTATGTGGTCCATTTAATATCCATACTAGAGGTGGTTACCTATATATTTCATTACTTTTACTGACGATTTCAGTCGTTTTGGATACGTGTTTCTTATGAAACACAAGTCTGAGGCCTTTGAAAAGTTCAAAGGGTACAAGAATGAAGTAGAAAACCAGCTTGCAAAAGTATTAAAACACTTCGATCTGATCGAGGTGGAGAATACTTAAGCCGAGAATTTCGTGACTATCTAAAGAGTTGTGGAATTGTTTCACAACTTTCTCCTCCGGCCACTCCTCAATGGAATGGTGTATCCGAAATGATAAATCGAACTCTATTAGATATGGTTCGATCAA
Source organism: Vinca minor (assembly GCA_026122235.1). Classification (NCBI taxonomy): domain Eukaryota; kingdom Viridiplantae; phylum Streptophyta; class Magnoliopsida; order Gentianales; family Apocynaceae; genus Vinca; species Vinca minor. The sequence continues at coordinate 1,917,224 of JAOCZM010000232.1, forward strand.
TGATGAGTCACACGAGCCTTCCAAACTCCTTTTGGGGACATGTTTTAGAAGCAGCAGCTTTAACACTAAACATAGTTCCATCCAAATCTGCTGAAACGACTCCATATCAGATATGGACTGGGAATCGTCCTAGTATGTCTTTCTTAAATATTTGGGGTTTTGAGGCGTTTGTGAAACGTCCAACTTTTGACAAGCTCAGCACAAAGTTGGTCAAGTGCATTTTTGTGGGGTATCCTAAGGAAATTAAAGGATACTAATACATTCCTGATGAGAACAAAGTGTTTGTTGCTCAAAAAGGAGTTTTTCATAAGAAATAAATTCTTTCTGGGAAAACAAGTGAGAGCCACGTGGAACTTAATGAAGTTCCGGAGCTTGGTGAAATTCCAAGGGAACTTGGTGAAGTTCCAGGCACAAGTTACAAACAGATGGATTGGAACAAGCTACACAAGCTGTTGTGGAGCCACTTCCAGAAACACAAGAATTGCGTAGGTCTAGTAGAGTTCGCAGATCACCCGAAAATTTTGGATTTTTTGTAATAGAACAAGGAGATGTTATGTTTATTGACCATGATGAGCCTACAACCTACAAACAAGCTTCTAGAAGCTGGAATCGACGTTTTGACGAAGCCTTACGCGAGTTCGGTTTTATCAAGAACGTTGATGAACCTTATTTGTATAAGAATTTTAGTGGAAACTCCGTGGTATTTCTGGTATTGTATGTAGATGACATACTACTCATAGGGAATGGCATTCAAACCTTGGAATCTATAAAGGTCTGGTTGGGGTAATGATTCTGTATGACGGACTTAGGTGAAGCAAGCTTCATCTTAGAAAGAGATAGATCACGTAGACTTCTTGGCCTAAGTAAGACTACTTATATAGACAAAGTGCTACATCGTTTAGCATGCAAGAGTCCAAAAGGGCATTTGTCCTATATCACTTGGTACGGTTCTTTCAAGACAACAGTGTGCTAAGACACTGATTGAGAAAGAACGCATGAGTGAGATTTCATATGCTTCGGCAATTGGATCTATCATGTATGCCATGTCTTGTACTTGCCCAGATGTCTCGTATGCTTTGAGTTTAACAATTAGATACCAGTCTACATACGGTGAACGTCACTGGATAGTCATCAAGAACATCCTTAAGTACTTGTGAAAGACTAAGGGCACGTTATTAATATATGGTGGGGAAGACGACCTCATTGTAAGTGGTTACACTGATGCTAGTTTCCAAACCGATAGAAATGACTTCAGATCTCAATAAAGATATGTCTTGCCAAAACTACAACTAAAAGATGAGTATATAGCTGCATTAGATGCTGCTTAGGAGATTTGGATCCGAAAGTTCATTTGATGAACTTGGTGTGGTATATCTTGCATTTTGAATGTCGAATGCGATTGATCTCCATTGTGAATGGAGCCATATATCAAAGGAACCACAGTCTTACCAAAGGTCCAAACATATACTGCGGTAGTATCACATGATCCGTGAGATCATTGATAGAGGAGATGTGAATATTTGCATAGTTTATACGGACGGTAACACGGCCACCCACTGACAAAGCCGATGACACAGCAGCATTATCGTCATACTTATAGCATGGGTATTAGATACCAAGAGAACTGGTCTTAGAGATAGTTCTTATGTACAATATACACTACAAGGCAATGTTGTTTTCTTTAGTGTAAGTGGGAGATTGTTGTATTTCTTTTAATGTGATGAAATTTTAAGGCATGAATTCCATTATTATTGTTTTGAATACGGCTATGTTTTTTTTGTATTAAAACATATAATAATGTCCTTAGATAGTTATATAATCGTTACATTGAACTATTTTAAAATGTCCCTAGTCAATCATTATTGTGGAATTTAAGGACAACAATAATGTGTGGAGACTTGTATGTGTTGTGATTAAATATGGAGATATTAAGTCAAACACATAGGTATTTGATACTGGACTGACCGGCTTATAAGAACATTTCATGGATTGTTGTATAAATGTCAACAATGTTCTTATAATGATTCTGTTTGCACCTAAATCCTTCAACTTAAGATCACGCAAGATTTCCTGCTTGGCTAATGGTATGTTTTGACGATGTCCAACGTCGTCTGTACCTAGATGGGCTATAAAGGAATTTGTTGGGTATATTTATGAACCATGTTAGGATGAGGTGTGATAGATAAAGGATTTGTCCCCTCCTATAAAACAGGAGTGATATCTTGGGCCCCTTGATTGAGTGAGACTAATTCATGGCCATGAACAAGTGAATTAATATTAGATATTAATGTAATTTGATTAGTCTACTCGAGAATCAAGAAACTGACTGATTGAATGGTACAAGTTTGACATACTCCGTGACTTATGTTCAATCTAGATATCAAGGACAAAGGGATTAATGCAAAAGATCATATTTTTGGTTACTTGAATCACCTGTACTATTTGTGCATTGGGAGTAATGATGTGTTGCTAGATACCTCTCATTACTGTTGACAATTGTTGTCACGACCAACATAGAAAATACCTAAAGGACCGCACACTATAATCCACTGGATTGGTCTTGTTGGAGTTTACATTTGATATAGGTGCTCAATTAGATTGGGCAAAAGACTCGGTCGACCGAGAACCATTTATGCAGTCTACCGGATCAATTGGACTTGGTCAAAACTGACACATCTACTTGTGTGAGGGTGTGTGTGTGTGTGTGTGTGTGTGTATATAAGGGAGTAGTGGGAGAGAATAGTGGGGAAGTGGGGTTAGTGGGTAATTCCACTAACACCACAAAATTGATGAAAAGTTCAACATACTCTACATTTTTGTTTTATGAATTATTCTCTATTCTCTCTACTCTCTCTCTCAGCCGAAAATACTAGAAGCAAAAATCAGATTTTTTTTTTCTTCTTCATTTTCTTACACACTCTAAAAAACAATCAAGAGAAGAAAATTCGATTTTCTTGTCTCTTTGATTCCGGTTTTCCTAAGTAGTCTATACTTTGTGGATTTCGGGAAAATGTGTTTTTCCACCTTCATAGTTTTTTTGGACTATAATCTGAGACTAGTTTTATTGCGGGCACCAAGGAGTGTGGACTTTCTTATCACTCGCTTAATGGTGTGCTCATTTCGCATACTCAATACTCTTAGTGTGTTGATTGTTTTTTTTTTCAACTTATTTATAACCAAGAGCAGCGAAGTAGAACCCGAAAACAACATTCGACATTTTGTCGCATTTTTTTTTAATTAAAAGAATTACCTAGTCATCCTTTAAAGCGATATATTCAGAGTCAAAGTCTAATTCCACTCTTTTTTTTTAATTAAAAGAATTACCTAGTCGTCCTTTAAAGCGATATATTCAGAGTCAAGTGTTGTGTAGTGTATTGGGTAACCATAAATCGAATCAACAACAAAACAAATGTTATCTTAAATGCATCTTCTTTCTTGTTCTCCTTTCTGACCACTTTACAATTTTTCACTTCTTGGATTTGCTTTCTACTCTTGATGGTTACTGCATTAACTCGCTCCATAGGGTTATTCTCTGTGTCACTAGGAAGTTTCCCTAGAACTCTATCTTTTAAATTTTGAGCAACTTGATCTATCTTACCTTCCAAATTTTTTAAGCATTGCATCAAATTCTCCTCAAACTGAGATTTCCTTTCTTGTGTAGGAAGGGGGTTGTTGTGGAGGAGTCATATACTGTCGATGATTCCCTTGATCACTCTAAGAAAAATTTGGGTGTTGTCTCCATCCCGGAGTATAAGTGTTGGAGTAAGGATCATTCCTTTGAGGCAGGCTTTGCCTTCCATATCCCATAAAATTTGCTTCCTCGAATGATGCAGAGCTGGAACCTGCATTCGGCCAAAAATTAGTATGATTACCAATTCGACCACAAGTTGTGCATACCTCATTGTTTTTGTGGCCTTCTTGACTCATCAAGAGACTAATTTGATTAGTTAATTCAGCCAACTTAGAGACCACACTGGGTTGCAAGTTAACTTCATGAATTACAGCCCTTCGCCCTTTAGTTGCCTTTTGTCGTGGATTTTTAGCTAAATTCGCATAGATATGTTGAAGATCACCTGCATTTTTGTCACCTGTGTAACCACCTGCAACAGTATCGACTAGATATTGAGACATGAGAGTTAGTCCTTCGTAGAAAAATTGAGTTAGTAATATAAAAATAAAAAACCATGATGAGGACATCGGGTGAGTAATGACTTCAACCTCTCCCATGCAGCATGAAAAACTTTTGTTTCTCTCTGCGTAAAGGTACGAATCTTAACCCTCAAGTTCATTGTCTTTTCGGAGGGAAAATAATGAAACATGAATGTCTCATAAACCTCATTCCAAGTGCTCAAAGACCCTTCAGGTAAATCAAGTAGCCACAATTTTGCTCCCCCCTTTAGACTATAAGGAAAACATCTCATCCTTATTCTTCCTCAGTTAAACCATTTAACGGGAAAGTTTGTACCGAACTATAGAAGTCTCGCAGAAATCCCAATGCATCTTCATTATTCATACCATTAAAGTTTGAGAGAAGTTGAATATGATAATATTTAAGCCATAGTTCCTTGCTGCAGCAGTTAATCTTCTGCATGATAGATTTGTAGCAATTATTGGCATATGCAGATCTCTCATGCGAGGAACGGCTAATTGATTCCCTCCATAATCAACAATTCCTTGATTCATAGCCATGTATGCACAATAATAAATAAATAAAAATAAACACCAAAGTAAAATTAAAATCACAAAGAAATAAAATTAATCAAATATTCCCAGGCAACGGCTCCAAAAACTTGATACGCAAAATCTATACTAGCAAGTATACTTGTTCGATGTTGTAGTAGTCAAGGTCGATCCCACAGAGAATAATGATTAATTAATACCTAATAAATAATTCTACAATGATCAAAAGCAAGTAAAGTAGTTGACATATCTTCTCTTCTAAGATGTAAAGACATATTTTCAATTCCAACAACTTATTTCAAATTCTGCAAGTAAAATAAATCCAAATAGTTGATGAGGATATGATTAATCTATTTTAATTTATTAAAAGAAAGCAAATAACTTGAATAAGAAGTTTGATATGATGAAGGTCTAAGGCACATGAATTCACTAAATTAATAAATATGTTATCCTAGCAATTGTTATTCTAGAGTGTGTTTCTTTAATTCAACGATTTCCAAAAATATATAATAACCTCTTTCAAGGCTTATCAAACCTATTCTCATGAATAAAACAACTATATGTCTATGTTGATTTTAACTCACAAAAATGCATTAAACATATGAAATCAAAGAGATCGCACAAACCCTACAAGTATATGTCTATCTTGCATGCAATTTGTGTTTAGATTATTTAACCCAATTAAAAAGGTCAACTGTCACAAATTTTCCAAGTTAATGTAAAGACAATTTAAACGGTGATCAAACATCTAAACGCATTATGAATAATAATCTAAAATTACTTCCACATCACTCATTGAATAACAAGATCACAAGAATAACATATAAAATTAATCTAACTACATCATGGCCTTAGAAGAAAAGTTTAGTTCATGCTATAAAAGAAATTAATAAACAAATTAAAGAAGAGTGTATAACAAAACATCACTGTTTCGATTAAAGTCTCGAACTTTAAATTGTATCAATCTCCAAAAGCACAACAACAATAAAAACTTGAATCTTGTTCTAAAAAATGCGTAAATAAAGAACTCTCAAAACCAACTCTAGAAGAGAGCTTAATTAGAGAGAAAACAAAACCTAAAACAAAAACTAATAATGGTTAAATCCCCCTTCTCCTAAGACTAGTAAAGAGTATTTATAACAATAGAAACCTACTAGCATAAGGTAACTGGCATAGATCAAAACTCTCCACAGTCCTTTAAAGTAGTTGATATAAACCAAAACTCTTCAAGATTCTTTAAAGTAGTTGACATATCTTCTCTTCTAGTCTGTAAAGACATCTTTTCAATTCCAACAGCTTCTTTCAAATTATGCAAGTCTGGTTCACTTTTACCCTTCAAAAAGAGTATTTTGCCCCTACAAATGTAAACACCGAGAAGTGAGGATTATACCATTTTAAGCTCAAAACTCGATATGTAAAGACTTGTTGAAGCTCAAAATTACTATTAATGTAGAAGAAAATACAGATAAATTTACAATCATTGACTTTGGTTGACCAGCGATTCGCGACCATTTTGTGTCGGCATGCTTTACAAGGGGTTTGCGACCACTATTTAGCAACCACTTTGCGACCATGCATTGACTTACTTTTGACCATATATTAGTGATCACTTTGCGACCGCTTTTTAGCAATCACATTGCAACCACCTCTTGATCTTAGTTTGACCAGGAAGCAGTGACCACTTTGCGACGACTATTTTAGCGACGATTTTGCGACCGCATTGTTGCGACTACTTTTTTATAATATTCTGTAAAATTGCAAAAATTGGCGACGAACCGTTGATAATATCTAGAAATTTTATAATAAAAAAATAAAATTACAAAAAGCTTACTGCCAAAACTACGTTGAAAAATCCAAAACCAAATTCACAATTTGAAAATTCTAAAATCCAAAATCCAAAACCATGCTCCCTACAATTTACAATTAAACATTCACAAATATATGTGTATTCCTACCAAAAAAAAAACATAAATCATATATTGATTATAATCAGGATCATCATCATCGTTAGAGTCATCCTCATTAGTCATATGGATCTGCAATATAATATTTGGGGCAGATGCACCACTAAATAATGATTCTTGAGTAAAGGGATCAAATATTTGTCTTATTTTCCCCTGAAAAAATAGAGAAGATGTTCAAAAAAACAATTCATTTCCAAGATATACAATAAATCAAAGTCAAATTGTAAAACCTATGTAAGTACGCCCAGTGAAGCTTCATAAATGACGTAAATTGCATGAATGTGCAGGGACAACAAAGGAGTAGAGAGCTGGCAAAAGGCGACGTGGACCTACGTGCTGGCAATGGAGCAAGAGTTGCTTCATTAGCTGTAGGAACATATAGTCTTAGTTTGCCTTCTGAAATTATTCTAGATTTAGACAGTTGTCTCTATGTACCTACTTTAACAAAGAATATTATTTCGATCTCTTGTTTGGACAAGATGGGTTTTGATATTCATATTAAAAACCAACAAATGTAGTTATCGTTAAATGGTTTATACTTGTTAGACTAGAGTCACTGGTTTATAACATAAATACAAAGAGGATCAAGACTAAAGAGTCTAATCCTACATACCTCTGGCATTGTCATTTAGGCAATATAAATGAAAACCGCATTTCCAAACTCTATAAAGATGGATTGTTGGAAACATTTGATTTTGAATCATATGATACGTGCGAAACTTGTTTAATGGGTAAGATGGCTGATTCTCTTTTTACTACAACTGGAGAACGAGCAAATGAGTTGTTGGAACTAATACATAGTGATGTATGTGGTCCATTCAATGTCCATGCAAGAGGTGCTTATCTATATTTCATTACTTTTACTGACGATTTTAGTCGTTTTGGATACGTGTTTCTTATGAAACACAAGTCTGAGGCCTTTGAAAAGTTCAAAGAGTACAAGAATGAAGTAGAAAACCATCTTGGTAAAAGTGTTAAGATGCTTCGATCCGATCGAGATGGGAAATATTTAAGCCAATAATTTCGTGACTATCTAACAATTTGTGGAATTGTTTCACAACTTTCTCCTCTGGCTACTTATCAATGAGGGAAGGACGGCATACTATGATACTTTATGTTGTCAAGACTGGAACATAACTTAAAGAAAGAACAACAGGAAGAGCTTACCTTAAGACGTCTTCTGGCTCAGCTGGCATGACATTGAAATAGAGGGTTAGCTTAGAACTCCAATTGGGTTTGCTCACTCACTTGATACGCTTACTACTAGAGGGCTTTCACTTTTTTTTTCTGCAAGAGGATCAATGGGGCCAAACTAGTATTTTACATGGAGCTGACAAGGGACTAACTTACAACCCGTTGGACAAATACGTAGCTTTAGTCAATGTTACATTTTGAGTGCTTGGTCAGATCTCCTAATGTAATGAACGAGAAGATGACTTAAATCAGTTCCCTCCCGAACACTATTCTTTCAATGTATTGCTATTCTTCAGAAAACCTTATTCTCATCATATTAAAGGAGTGCGGCTCTATAACAAGACAAATGTGACATACCTTGTTTACAGTTGCTTATCCTCTTCTCTCTTTCCGTCATCTTAACCTCGCACCTAAGCATCACGTTCCTAGGGACAAAGATCTTCAAGCTCTAAGGCTATCATAGTACTGCCAGCATGGTTACATCTAATTGCCTACTAGGCAAGCTTCCACTTCAAAGTCACCTGATTTGGCACCAGCCAAATGAGTAAAAGCGGTAGCGGGGGAACCACCATACCCATCCATGGGAGTCCTTTAGGGTCATCATTAGCTGGAATCGAAATATCTACTAGATCGGGGTAACAATTTGTATTGATTTTTTTTTCCCGTTCCACAAGGACCAATAGATTGGATTCTTTCGCAACAATTGACTTATGTCGATTCCCTATTTACTGATGAAGATTATAATCATCCCCACGGGACCTCACCTCTTGTCCCACTAGAAAGGAGGACCGCTCGATAGCTTGCAAACGACTCCTCGATTACCGCTCGCTAAAACTATTACGGTGGGCTGAGGCTGAAAGTTTGTCTATCGTTTGCAAACTAATTTTGAAGCCTACACTATCCAAAAGGATAAACGGGACTCTATTAGATATGGTTTCGATCGATGATGACTCACACGAGCCTTCCAAACTCCTTTTGGGGACATACTTTAAAAGCAGCAGCTTTAACAATAAATAGAGTTCCATCCAAACTCGTTCTAAACACCCATGAGTCCTCCACTGAAGGATCCGCTCATACCATAGGAATCGAAAACTAGCGAAAAATTACTTACATTTTTCGGCTAAAGATTTTGTCTTTCGGATTGTGCTGCTGCCACCAGAGTCCTCCCTTGCGAAATTACTCCCTACCGGTATCCACACGACGAAACAAGCAGCGAGTGCTAGCTCTTCGTTTTTCTGAGTTTTGGAATCTAGAGAGAAAATGAGGCCAAAAACAAGAAATCTGATTTCCAGGTTTTTTGGTATTTTTGCGGCTCAAACATTAGTCACTAGGGTTTCGGCCAAGAGAAGTTTATATAGGGTGTGAGAGTTTGTTCAGAACAACTCCCACGTCCTTTCCACCTCTTATGGCAGTGTGAATCTTTAACTCCCATGTCCTCTAGACTTCTGCTGGTAGTGGGAGCCTTTATCGGATAATAACTCCCACGTAATCCCAGCTATAACTAAATACCGAAAAAGCCCTTTATTCATCTCTAATTCGAATAATAACGTTTTATTATTCTCAGAAAAATAAATGTCAGATACAACGAACTTAGACATATTCTAGATTCATTGAATCTGGACATGAAGCTCATTAACTCGTCTATTAGGTTCATATCACAGTGGCAATGAAAACACACTTAGTAGTAGTATGTGTTCATAAATCACAAGCGGTCCCTAGCAGGACATTGTGACTACCCAAAGTGAATGAATTTACAGTGGAACCTAATATCAATCCACTATTTAATCCCTTTGTCTCGCAATATCCTAATTAAGCATAATGCATGGATGGCGTCACCCTTATAAAGCTTAATTATATTTATGCTCGATCTCCAGGTAGACTGTTCCAACAAACAATATTTAATAACCACTTTATTAAATACATTTGAGCACGGCCATGCATTTAAACAGTCTTTCCCTATCGAGGGGCCCATGGATATCTCTCTCTAATAAGAGAGGGACAAAATCCTTACAATGCCTCTCACATTCAAGCCATGATATGACACTACATCTGATCATCAGTCGTATTGATTACTAGATTAAAAGTAACGTCTGGCTGAGTCAAAATGTGGCTCCATTCATGCTAGAATCAATGGAGACATATGGTCTAAGGATTCCAAAATAGTATTGAGGAAGTAATACTTATGACTAAGGACCATGAAGTATTACTTCTCTAACGGATCACGTCCGATACAATGTATCCCAATATATTGAATCTATTATATGATTTGTATCGTTTACACATGATCAGTAAAACATAATCATCAATCATATATCATAATAGTTTTATTTCATTGTAAAGAATATTACATAAAACTATGGACAGTTAGAATAGTAATTGCATAAGCTAATGAGTTTTACTATCAAATCACACATTTGATGTTCAAAAGCATAATTCAATTGGATTGGGTAAAAGACTCGGTCGCCCGAGAGCTGTCTCGAGTCGACCGAACTTTTTATCACTTCGATCGGTCGAGAACCATTTCTCCCGGTTAAAGCCGACACATTTACTTGTGTAAGTGAGTGTTGTAAAGGGAATAGTGGGAGAGGAGTAAGGGGAGAGTGGGTAATTCCACTTACACCAAACTAGATGAAAATACGAATTTTCTCAACTCTTTCATTTCTTGTTTTCCTAAGTAACCTATACTTTGTGAATTCCTGGGAAAAAGTATTTTCCAAAATTTGTAATTCTTGGACTAGCATCTGGAACACAGAGTAACAAGCTCAGAGGTTGGTGTGTGGATACCAGTAGAGACAGGAGTCTGAAGGCAGAATTTGGGCAACGTCGATTAGATCGACATAAAGGTATACTTCCTATCACAGGATTTTGTTTTTTTTCTCGTGAATAGATCATTTAAAGGAACTTAATCACGCGCTTTTATTTCCGCTGGGTTTTGAGGGATTACGAATTTTTCCTTCAGTTATGTTGTTATGGCATTTGGACTTGCTTTGTATTGAATTCTGCAAGTTTTGCAGCTTTCTTCCATAAGTCCGATCGACCAGACATTAGGCCTCGGTCGACCGCATCTGGTCAGTTGACCTGAGGAACCTATGCGACAGACCGAAAGCAGCCGTTTCAGCAAAACTGTAACTTCTAAACTCTATATCTTTTCTATTTTGTGTTTCTTTTAACATGAGCACAGCCTTAGGGGAGTTTTATTCATGAACTCTATCTTATACACCTCACTTACATAATTAGTGCTTACCTCTTTCATATATTAGCATTATCATGTCTTTTGTTGGCTTTGTACCCCTTGCATATCTTTTGTAAGCCAACTTGTGTGCTCTATATGGGAGTGTATGTTCTTAATAAGTGAATCTTTTTGTATCTACCTCCATTGTTTATGATCATGTGCTTTATATCTCTTATATCTTTTGATCTCATGTTGTTTTTTGTTAGCTTGATGCTTTAGTTGTTTAATCTCCTTTGGCTAACCATATACTTGAAGAGAAACATGCTTTATAGTGTGGTCATATATCCCATCTTCTTTTGGTTTGTGATATATATGCTCATCTTTTTCTCATACTTATACATGGTATCATATCCTTCTTTGTTAGCTATGTTGTTTTCTTGATTTCATCGTTTTATAGCTAACTTTGTTTTTGGTAAAAGAGAAGATTGTGCTATAGAAGTTTATACATATATCTCCTTATGATTTAGCTTTAGTTTTTAATTCATCTTTGACCCATATGACCCTTCTTTGATTTTAGGTGTCATTATGTGCTTTCTTTCTTTTGATATCAACCAAACTAACTTCAAAAATATCTTCTTTGAAAGCTTATATACTTTTTAAGATAAGTATCATCTCTTGGTCACTCATATTCTTTTCCATATGGCAGTTTACAAATGATGTGCTTACTTGGCTTTAAAGATATCTTCTTCTTTGGTTTTGATTTTTCTTGATCTTATTTTGATCTAGAGAAACGCTTCCCTCAGTTTACAACTTATTCATTCTATTTGACCAAACAAATTCTCCATATTTGATTTAAAACTTATACCTCCTAAAAGATTTTTACTTTTGATCTTTTGGATATCTATTTTAACAAAAAATGATGAGAAAATGCTCTTTAATATTGGCACTCTGATGAACCTTTTGACAAAATGAGGGAGAAAAAGTAGCATTGCAAATATGTCATGAAATGTGTTTTACAAAAGAAGAAAAGCTAGAATTTTGCAAAATGAGATAGATAATGGATTCTTTAAAAGAGGGGGAATATAATGATTTTTCAAACCATCTACTTGCCTTGATCATTTGCATTCTTATCTCATGTTGTTGATGTCTTGTGCTTACTTGCCTATATTCCTTTGTTATGTTATTCACATTTGCATCAATTTTTTGTCATCATCAAAATGGGGGAAATTTTTAGCCCAAAGGCAAATGTGATCAATCTAGTTTTGATGATAACAAACCATTTAGAAGTTCTCATTTTTTTGTGAGATTGTGTTTTGATGATAGGATCTTTCGCTTACACCTACATTGATGAAAATGGTAAGAAATCTTCTATGGACATCAAAGATATTATCATACACCATAGAATAAGCTACACAATGCAAGACTTCATGACACAAGCTTGAAGTGGTCATCACAATGCCTTGAAAGTAGTTGCTATGGATGTTAAGAGTCACTCGATCACAATTATAGTTCATCTTGAAGTGAGCTATTAACCACTGAAGTGATGAAGTCCAAGGTACTACATACTAGAAGATTGCACAAGGACTTCACCACGATGAAGAGGTTGATAAATGTCTCACACCAAGCTCAAAGAAGTCTACACATCTAGAAGACTTGAGACCTTGAAGATTAGTCATATGCTACATATGTATATCTTTGTGTTTAATCTTATTTTGAGAATACTAGTTCAAGTATGTAAAACTCTTGCGTGTTTTCAAAATCATCATTCATACTTTAATTTGATCTTTAAAAAAGTTTTGAAAACATATGTTAGTGTTGGTTTATTCCTAAGATCTTAAACATGTTTTAAAATACTTTGAAAAACACTAAGGCATGAGTTTAAAAACATTAGAAATGTGACCAAGTGGAAAAACCATTTTTGCCCTTCAGTCCGGTCGACCGGGTCCTTGACCTCGGAAGACTGATAAAGGTCGGTCGACCAGAGGTCGACCGAAGTATCTTTTACACTTAGTCAATTTTGAATGATCCAAGACTCCAAAGGCTATATTGTGCGGAAGACCATGTTTTAGGTCGGTCGACCGAGCCATTGCTCTAGTCGCCCAGACCACTCTTTGTCGTCGACTGTAATATGTCTAGTCGCATGTCTATACTGATTCAGAAGAACCTCAGGCAACCTACCTGTCAGTTCGGTCGACCGGAGTGTCCCATCACAAGCAAAAATATAGTTGTTGTAACTTTGTTTACTTGTCATTTTTTGTCTCTATATAAAGCCTTTAAGGCTGATTTTTCATAGTTAATCAAGCCATAACAGGGCCTTTTCTATACACACTTTAAACAAGCAATCAAACACTTTCAAGAGTTTAATTCTTCATCTTTATCAAAATACATCATTTTGAGTAAGAGCTTCATATACATACTCTTCTTTTCTCAATCTTGATTAGAGCTATCCTTTTTAATATCCAATTCATCAAGGGATTTGTAATATTGAGCGTCATTGTAAAGTCTCATTTGTTGAGGCTATTCTTTCTCTTTGTGAGGCTAGCTTTGTGTGAGTTAGATTAGCTTTTAGTGAGCTTAGCTCTTTGTGAGTTTGTCTCTTAGTGAGATTATCTCTTTGTGAGTTTAGTGTTATTAGTTCCCTAGGATCATGAACATATGTTATACGTTTTTTATATTTTGAGCATGTTATTCGAATAGTGAATTTTGCTTTTGAACATCAAATATGTGATTTGGTAGTAAAACTCATTAGCTTATATAATTACCATTCTAATTGTCCCTAGTTTTATGAAATGTTATATACATGAAATAAAACTAGTATGATGTATATTTGATGGTCATATTTTATTGATCATGTGTAATGGATAAAAATCATATCATAGATACGTATTGGAATATATTGTATCAGACGTCATCCGAAAAAGAAGTAATACTTCATGGTTCTATAAGTCATAGGTATTTCTTCATCAATACTATTTGGAATTGTTAGACCTTTTGTCTCTAGTGTTTCCAGCATGAATAGAGCTATGTTTTGATACAGTCGGACGTTACTTTTAATCAAGTGATTAATACGACTAATGATCGGATGTAGTATTCTATCATGGCTTGAATGTAAGACACATTGTAAGGGATTTGTGTTGGAGTACACTTTAATCTAAGGTGCGCCAATTCGATTGGGCCGGGCCGGGATTGGATTGGGTCCTTAATCGGGTTGGGCCGACCAACCCACTTGGATCAATCAATTCGATTGGGCTTCGGGCCGGGCCGGGCCGGGATTGGATTGGGCCCTTAAATGGGTTGGGCCGATCAATATGATTGGGCCGACCAACCCAATTGGACCGACCTTATGGCTGGATTATTGGATATAATTTCAGCTCTCAAATGGTGGTTGAAGTGGTGGAGAAAGTGGAGGAGTGGTTTCCTCCATGATCTCCCACTTTCCCCATAATCTCTCCCCATTCTCTCTTGATAGACTAGGAAAATACTGATTTTCCTAATCATTCTAATCAGATTTTTCTCCAGCTTTTTGAAGCTTAGAGAAGATAGAAAGGAGAGAACATTAGAGAGAAAAGAAAAGACAGACTTTTTTCTAGACTTGTTTTTCTAGCTTTGGCTAATAGAAAAAGAAGTAGAAAAACTGTATCTTGTTCTTCTAAAGGTCATACATACATACTCCATATTGAAGAGTGTCTTCAAGGCTTCTACAAGGCGTTGGCTAGCACCAAGCAGTAGAAGACCATCCCCGGAAGATCGAGTGCCTGTATTGGTGGAGTTCCGTTCGTGACAACATACCGCTGAAACCGTTTCAGCTGTCCTAGCACCGATAAAAGGTATAACACTATCCCGTAGTCTTAGGTTCTTACTCGTGATAGATCCTGGTAGAGGCGGGTCAGTTTATTTCCGCTGCGCTTATGTGTTTCGACCCGGTTATTCCTCTAACAGTAGTATCAGAGCCACTCACGAGTTCCCTATAGACTTTATGTGTTATAGTGTTAGCATATAGATTTTGAATCTATGTTTTGCATGCCTTAGGATTGCTAGAAATGTTGTAAATTATGTATGACATATTTTTCATCATTTTGAATGTATGAGAATTGAGATTTTCCAGTTTTGAAGTCATTCAAAAGTTGGAAAAATCTCAGTTTCTGGCATTTCGGTCGACCGGGACTCTTCTCCGGTCGACCGAGGTAAGGTCAGTAGCTAAATGATTTGGGTTCGGATCAACCGAGAGGGTGTTCGGTCGAACCGAGTTGGTCTTCGGTCGACCGAAAGTGCTCAGTTAGTCAGCAAGTACTCTCGAGTACTTTGTTCGGTCGACCGAAAGCTTGATGGCTTGGGTCAACCGAACCGACGTGAATATGAAATGTTACATTTCTTTGGTTGCTCATTATTTTTCATAAATTGTTATGTTAATTGAGCATGATGCATAGTAATCGCCTTTACTCTGTTGGTTTTATTTTATAATACGATCTGCGTATTGTGCCTATTTTATTATCAAAAGTTGTAATTTTATTCTCATCAAATCCCCTCGAATGTAACTCGAGGTTTCCTTAGAATTTTGTAATTCTAGATTAGGATAAGGTACAGCGATGAAGATTTGGAGGCAACCAACTGAAGGTCAAGACGGTGTAGAATAGAATGCTTTTTCTTTTCACACCTTAGATTGACTTCACGGTTTTTCCATTGGCTTGGAAAAACCGAATAGGATATGGCGATTACTATTGCATTTTACTTTTATGTATAGGATGCATATGTATATAAGCATAAACTGTTTTATTTATGCTTTTCTGATGAGATTGTTAAAAACAAAACCCCTCAATTAAATATTAATTAGTGCCTTCCTAAGTTTGGCCCTCGTCAAGGCCTAGATCGACATTAGTATGGGACATGCCAAAGCTGTGCATACATGTCTATCCGGGTAAGGCGCGAAGGATAAGTTGTGATATCCGCCGGCTAAAACTTAGGGTCCTAGTTAACTGGATTATGTCAATAAATGGATTGAGGATCTAGAGGCAAAAGAGTTGAGAAAAGTGTATAATGATACTCTTGAATAAATGTTATTCACTCAACTAACCAAGAATTACATAATTTGATGTAATTGGCAAACGTTGCCTACCTAAATAACTAAGTTTTGGGCGATCATTCAAAGCTGACTCGGAACGAGGTGAAATATGGATCTTGGCCCGCTAGAAAGTTAACGAACTTTCCGAGTTGATATTGAGGGTTATTCACTCGAAGAAAATAGTGGGAGAAATTATTAAAAAGATAAAGACCTAATAATGATTTTTAATCGGTACTTACTTTTGTATATGCATATTTTTGTTGTAGAAAAATGGCAAATTCAAACCAAACACTATCATCTGCGTTACGTCCCTTGAGAAGGACAAATTAGAGGGAGTTAACTTCCTCGATCTGGTTCGAGAACTTGAGAATCGTTCTCAAGCATGAAAGAAAGTTGTATTTATTGGAACTGACCTATTCTCGCTATACCGGATGCTCGCGCTTGACCGCTGATAGAAGTGCTTATCGAAGCATGTTAGTGATGCTTTAGATGTGTCTAGCCTCATGCTTGTCACCATGAACTCCGAGCTTGAAAGCAACATGAGGACATGGGGGCTTATGAGATCGTTTGGCTCACCCGAAGCAACTATATCGAGGCAAGCACGCCAGGGAGAGATTCGATGTATCGAAATCTCTCTTTCGAGTGCAAAATGTCCGAGGAATGCCAGTAGGAACTCACGTTCTTAAGATGATAGGTTATGTTCGAACTTTGAAAAAGCTGGGGATTTCCTTTGGGACAAGAGTCGTCGATCGATTTGATCTTGCAATCGTTGCACGGGTCATTCGATCGGTTCATTCTGAATTATCACATGAATGAAATTGACAAGTCATTGCTCGAGTTGTTGAACATGCTTGAGGACTGCCGAGAATGAAATAGGCAAGTCCAAGCCCTAACACCATACCGATGGTGCAAAAGTGGCAAAGGCAAAGGTTTTGTGAGATCCAAAGGCAAACCGAAAGGTAAGCGAGGGCAAGAAAACCACTTTCAACAATGCACTCGAAACCTAAGGGGTGGTGTAGCCAAGGACTCTATCTGTCATCATTGTGGTGAGAAGGGTCACTGGAAAAGGAACTGCAAAAGCTATCTTGCAGGGAAAAGGTTGGAAAATGAGAAAGCAATTGTTGCTTCGGGCTCAGGTATTTATGTTATAGATATTAATATGATTGATATCAATTTAAATACAACTACTTCTTGGGTATTTGATACCGGATGTGGTTCTCACATTTGTACTAATGTGCGGGGGACTGCAAAGGAGTAGAGAGTTGGCAAAGGGGTGAAGTGGAACTACGAGTAGGCAACGGAGCACGTGTTGCGACCTCTAGTCGTAGGGACTTGTACTTTTACTTTGCCTTCAGGGCTTGTTTTGGGTTTAGAAAACTGTTTCTATGTACCTAGTTTAATTAAGAATATTATTTCAGTTTTTTGTTTGGACAAGAAAGGTTTTGAGATTTCGATCAAAAACCAACGATTGTCGTTATTTCTGGATAATATGCTTTATGAAAGCGCCTCTTTGATTAATGGTCTATATGTTTTAGATCTTGATATGCCAATATTAAATATAAATACCAAAAGGATTAAGACTAATGATTCTAATCCGACATACCTCTGGCATTGTCGTTTAGGCCACATAAACGAAGACCGCATATCCAAACTCCATAAAGATAGGCTATTAGAATCATTTGACTTCGAGTCTTATGATCGATGCGAATCTTGTTTATTGGGTAAGATGACAGAATCACCTTTCACTAAGCTAGGTGAGAGAGCTGATGCTTTATTAGGACTAATACGTAGTGATGTATGTGGGCCTTTTAATATGCATGCAATGGGTGGTTACCTCTACTTCATTACCTTTACTGATGACTTCAGTAGGTATGGATATGTGTTCTTGATGAAACACAAATCCGAAGCATTTGCTAAGTTTAAAGATTTTAAACTAGAAGTAAAAAACCAACTTGGCAAGAGTATTAAGATTCTTCGATCTGATCGAGGAGGAGAATACTTGAGTCAAAAATTCTGTGACTATCTAAAAAGCTTGTGGAATCGTTTCACAACTTTCTCCTCCAGACTACTCCACAATGGAATGGTGTATCTGAAAAGGAGGAACGAGAACCTTATTAGATATGGTTCGTTCTATGATGAGTCACACGAGCCCGCCCAATTCCTTTTGGGGACGCGCACTAGAGACAGTGAGCTTTTAACACTTAACCGCGTTCCATCTAAATCGATTGCAAAGACGCCATACGAGTTATGGGACTGGGAAGCGTCCCCGGTTTGTCTTTCCTCGAGATTTGGGGGCTGTGAAGCTTTTGTAAAACGCTCGACTTACGATAAGCTGGCTCCAAAATCGAAAAGTGCATATTTGTAGGTTATCCTAAGGAAACTAAAGGATACTACTTTTTATATCCCTAACGAGAACAAAGTGTTTGTTGCTCGCACGGAGTCTTTCTAAAAAAAGGAATTTGTTTCTAGAAACACAAGTGGGAGTAGCGTAGAACTTATCGAAGTTCTAGACTCTCAAACTAGCACTAATGATGAGATGGAAATTGAACAGACTCCACAAGTTGTTGTGCAGCGAAAGTGCCACAAAGCAGATTGTGCAAACCAAAGCACTAGTTCAAGAAACACAAGAATTGCGTAGGTCCGGTAGAGTTCAGTCGTCCACCTCCCGGGAAAAAATTTGGATTTTTCATAACGTAACATGGTGATGTTATGTTTGTGGATCACGATGAACCTTCAACCTACAAACAGGGCAATTAATAGCCCAGATTTCGAGAAATGGCTTGAGGCCATGAGATCCGAAATGGACTCCATGTACACAAACCAAGTCCGGATCTTGGTTGATCCACTCGAAGGGGTAACTTCCATAGGGTGCAAATGGGTTTTTAAGATTAAAACCGACATGGAAGGGAATGTACAAAGCGTCATAAAGGGGCGACTTGTCGCGAAAGGTTTCAAACAAATTTATGGTATTGACTATGACGAGACCTTTTCCCCTATAGTTATGTTCAAGTCCATTCGGATTTTGCTTGCTATTGCAGCTTACTATGACTATGAAATCTGGCAAATGGATGTCAAAACCGCTTTCCTTAATGGAAAACTTGAAGAGGATGTGTATATGACACGACCGAAGGTTTTGTCACTCCAGAGAATCGCTGGAAAAGTATGTAAGCTTCAGAGATCCATTTATGGACTCAAGCAAGCTTCTCGAAGCTGGAACATCCGTTTTAATGATGCCGTCCGTGTGTTTGGCTTCATTAGAAATGAGGATGAGCCTTGTGTTTACAAGAAGGTTAGGGGAGCTCAATCGTATTCCTGGTTTTGTATATAGATGACATACTACTCATTGGAAACGACATACCAACCTTAAAGTCCAGTAAAGGCTTGGTTGAGTACGTGTTTCTCTATGAAAGACTTAGGCGATGCCGACTATATTCTGGGGAGTCAAGATCTATAGAGATAGATCCAGGGAGACTCATTGGCCTAAGTCGAGTACATATATAGACAAGGTGCTAAAGCGGTTTAGCATGCAAGAGTCTAAGAAGGGCCTTTGTCCTATTTGCACATGGTACTGTTCTGTCGAACAAACAGTGTTCTAAAACGCCTGCCGAATTAGAACGCATGAAAGAGATCCCTTATGCTTCTGCCATAGGATCCATCATGTACGCCATGATATGTACTCGCCCAGATGTCTCGTATGCCTTAAGCGTTACGAGCAAATACCAGTCTAATTACGGTGAACGTCACTAGATCTCAGTCAAGAATATCCTCAAGTACTTGCGAAGGACTAAGGATACATTCTTGATTTATGGAGGGGCGGATGAGCTCGTTGCAAGTGGTTACACCGATGCTAGTTTCCAAACCGACAGAGATGATTTCGATCGCAATCGGGATATGTGTTTAACTTGAATGGAGGTGCTGTGAACTGGCGCAGTTCAAAGCAATCAACCATAGCAGATTCTACGACAGAGGCCGAGTACATAGCAGCTTGTGAAGCAGCTAAGGAAGCAGTTTGGATCAGGAAATTTATTTCCGACCTCGATGTGGTTCCTAGTATTGCGAACCCGATAGACCTCTATTGTGACAACAATGGGGCTATTTCAGAATCTAGGGAACCTAGATCTCACCAAAGGTCCAAACATGTACTACGGCGATTTCACCTAATCCGTGAGATTATAGAGAGAGGTGATGTGCATATATGTAGAGTTGATTCGGCAGACAATGTCGCCGATCCACTGACGAAGCCACTGTCACAGCAGCAGCATGATCGTCACACTAGCTCCATGGGTATCCGATATCTGGAGGGCTGATCTTTAGAGACAGCCATTAGTATGCCTTAAAGACCATTTATTGTAATTTGGGTCTTTAGTGCAAGTGGGAGATTATTTATTGTAATTGTACCGTATTTATTAATTCCAGTATTATTCATTATGTTTCTGCGTTCTTAACAACATAAATAAATAATATGTCCTTAGAATAGTATTCATAATTGTTATGAGATGCTATTTTGAAACGTCCCTAGTCGAACATTATTATGGAATCTGCGAGGACAATAATAATGCGTAAGACTAGTATGTGTAGTGATTGATATAAGATATCGGATCGTCACATGGGTATATATGATTAGAGAATCATTATTATACTGGACAGACCCGACATGAGAAACACACCATGGGTTGTTATATAATAGTCAACGGTGTTTCTCACATTTTTGACTGGGTTGTATATAAGATCCTTCGACTTGAGGTCTCACAAGAGTTCTTGCATGGCTAGTGTTATGCTTTGATAATGTTAAACGCTATCCGTAACAGGGTGAGCAATAAAGGCATTTATTGGGTATATCACGAATCTTGTTCAGGATGAGTGGGATGCAGAAAGGATTTGTCCCTCCTATATAGAAGGAGCGATATCTTGGGCCCCTTGATGGAGTCTGACTAATTCATGGCCATGAACAAATGAATCAATATGAGATATTGTTGTCATTTGATTAGTCTACTCGCGAATCAAGAAACTAAAAGATTGGACAATACAAGTGTGACTTTTCCATGACTTGTGTTCAATCTAGATATCAAGGACAAAAGGATTTAACTACAAATGTCAAATGTCAAATGTTGTGATTATGATAAATCACCAGATATTTATGAATTGGGGGTAATGATGCGTTGCTAGATACCTCTCATTACTTGTGATATATGATGTCACGGCCAACATCATAGATACCTCTTGGGTCGCACTCATAGATCAACTGGATTGGGCTTGTTGGAGTACATTTAATCTAAGGTGCGCCAATTCGATTGGGCCGGGCCGGGATTGGATTGGGCACTTAATCGGGTTGGGCCGACCAACCCATTTGGATCAATCAATTCGATTGGGCTTCGGGCCGGGCCGGGCCGGGATTGGATTGGGCCCTTAAACGGGTTGGGCCGACCAACCCAATTGGACCGACCTTATGGCTGGATTATTGGATATAATTTCAGCTCTCAAATGGTGGTTGAAGTGGTGGAGAAAGTGGAGGAGTGGTTTCCTCCATGATCTCCCACTTTCCCCATAATCTCTCCCCACTCTCTCTTGATAGACTAGGAAAATACTGATTTTCCTAATCATTCTAATCAGATTTTTCTCCAGCTTTTGAAGCTTAGAGAAGATAGAAAGGAGAGAACATTAGAGAGAAAAGAAAAGACAGCTTTTTCTAGACTTGTTTTTCTAGCTTTGGCTAATAGAAAAAGAAGTAGAAAAACTGTATCTTGTTCTTCTAAAGGTCATACATACATGCTCCATATTGAAGAGTGTCTTCAAGGCTTCTACAAGGCGTTGGCTAGCACCAAGCAGTAGAAGACCATCCCCGGAAGATCGAGTGCATACTGGGAGAGACGGAGCCTGTATTGGTGGAGTTCCGTTCGTGACAACATACCGCTGAAACCGTTTCAGCTGTCCTAGCACCGATAAAAGGTATAACACTATACCGTAGTCTTAGGTTCTTACTCGTGATAGATCCTGGTAGAGGCGGGTCAGTTTATTTCCGCTGCGCTTATGTGTTTCGACCCGGTTATTCCTCTAACAATTTGTCCCTCTCTAATTGGAGAGAGATATACATGGGCCCCTCGATAGAGAAGACTGTTTAAATACATGGTCGTGCTCAAATATATTTAATAAAGTGGTCATTAAATATTATTTGTTGGAACAGTATACCTGGAGATCGAGTACAAATACAATTAAGTTTTATAAGGATGACTACATTCAAGCCTTATGCTTAATCGGGATATCAAGAGACAAAAAGATTAAATGGTGGATTGAGATTAGGTAAACGTTCCACCGATCATTCATTCACTCTGCGCAGTCACAATGTCTTGCTAGGGACCGCTTGTGATTTATGGATACATACTCTACTAAGAGCTACCACTCGCTACTCGTGTCGTCGCGTGGATACCGGTAGAGAGCTAATATACGAGGAACTAATTATGGTTGTTGTCGTGGTCACTAAATCAGACCCGAAAATAACTGAAAAATTGTAAGCCTCTTTTTCGTTGTATTCGGTTCTTATAGTATGAATGGATCCTTTCAGAGATGATTCATATGTTTATTATGCATGTTTCTGCCTATAAATCCTTCAGTGGTATTAGAGCCTTGTTCATACTATCTGAATTTGATTGTGTTTATCACAACCAATACATATATCAATCTAGATTTGATATGTGTATGTGTGAAACATAAAAATTATTTTTCCGTGATTCTTATGTATGTGATATGTATGTTTGTTAATTTTTTATTAGTATATTAATATGCGTGATTTGATATGCTATTAATTTAATTAAAGATGCATAAACTGTTTTGATATATGATATGTTATTAATTTAATTAATGATTCATAAACTATTTCGGCATATGATTTATATTGTATAAACTAGCTCGTAATTCGATTATACATGTACTGACGATGTGTGGAAAAAATTGAGGGCGAAATTCATTCCATGAGTAGAATGGGTGCTTGTCCCCGGGGACCGCATCAAGGGCGCCGCCCTAAGACTTTGTATTTGTACTCATTGCTTACTTATATATGCTTTATGTGAATTATAGCATGGCCTACTATACCCTTCTGTTTTTACATTTATCGGGTTGTATATCTTATAATACTGCCTACGAGTCATTTTTTCAATCTTGTAAAATTGTAATTTCTTTATTAGAATAGTTTTATTACACAAGGAACGTGGAAGTAATCATAAGATTAGGTCATGCTATCTCACATTTATATTTATTTATATTTTCTTATGCATGTGATGCTTAATTCTTGTCTAAAGGGGCCAAACATACAAACTCATCATATAAAATTGATTTTAAACAAGTCTTAAAATGCCTACCATTTTTTAAGCACTTATGAAGTTTGGATCATCATATTGTCTGTTTGCCAAAGAAAGAGATAAGTGGTTATCTATGCAAAGGAGATGGAAAATAGTGATTTCCATATACTTATATATGGTTTGACTTAATTAGGCTATCAAAATAGTTTTGAGCCTAGGGCCAACTTAAGTGTTTGCTTGTCCTCAAGCAAATAAACACAAAATAAGACCAACAAACAATATGTTTCAAGAACAAGTAAAATGAAATTATGGACTCACCAAGTTTAACAACTCAAATATTTTCTCCAATCATTCCAACACAACAAGTGTCATAGATACAAGTAAGAGGAAATAGTATGAGGCAATTCACTCAATCTCTCATTATTATTTCATGACAAATATGCATTCAAGAAGTTTGTATTCAAAACTAGACAAACAAACCTTCGTTTTTCACACCTCTTTTTACTACAATTTAATCTATAGGTACCCTTGTGGAATGTGCTTTTATTTGGACTCATGGGTATATATAACTAAAGTAAGACTAAGTATCTTCATTCAATTCTTTTGCTAACTTCCAAATTTCATTTTTTTTTTAGTTGGGACTCGTAGTGCACCAAGGAGTGTGAATCTTCTTATCACTCGCTTATTGGCGTGGTCATTTCGCATCTCATACTCCTAGGGTTTTTTCCACCAAGAACAGTGGATTAAAACCTAATTTATACTTTTTATTACGGGCACCAAGGAGTGTGAACCTTCTTATCACTCGCTTACTGGTGTGGTTATTTCACATACTCATACTCTTAGTGTGTTGTTTGTTTTTTCTTTTTCTTTTTTTCAACTTATTTATAACCAAGAGCAGTGGAGTAGAGCCTGAATATATTTTTTTTAAATAAAAGAATTCCCTAGTTGTCCTTTAAAATGATATATTCAGAGTCAAGAGTTGTGTAGTGTATTTGGTAACCATAAATCGAATCAAGAGCAAAACAAGGTTTTTTTTAAAAGGTCTCAAAGTCTAATTCCAAATACAAGTTCTATCACACGTACATAGTCACAAATAATCACTAAAAATAATTTGTTTTCTTTAATTTTCCAATTTTTCTAGTGGCACGAGTCAAATATTGGAAATTGTGGAGAATAATACTTAAAATTGTTAAAATTAATGTATCCATAAATCATTTTTTGCCTTTTATTTTTTTTTATTTTTTTTTCATTTTTTTAATAAAATGAAAAATCACTAAAAATACCAATTAAACATAATGAAAAAAAATTAAAAAAAATGCAGATAAATAAAACACAAACAATCCCTAACTCCCCCACACTTAAACTAGACATTGTCTTCAACGTAAAATTAAAGAACAAAAGAGAAAGGGAAGAGAACAATACTGCCATGTTTAACGTGGAAAATAGGAGAAGTGACCTCACAACTCCTCAGGGTTATGACTCCCGCGATCACCTAGTCTATCTTTGTCTCGTAAATGTAAATCTTCAATGATTATTGGGTCTTTGATGAAAGAGAAAAAAATGAAGAATAAAACAATTGTGAGTAAGAGGTAGATGAAAACAAGATGGTAATAGTAAGTAATTGTGATTAAATTTAGGTTTACAATTAATTTGGGGAAGGAATAATTTGGTGCTGAAATGGAAAAGGGCGTTTTTTTTTGAAGAAAAATGGAAAAGGGAGTTGGGTGGTGAAAAAGGGGAAGGAAAATTTTGATATAGACCTGGCCTCTCAGAAGGATTTAACTGCCAGAAGCATCAAATTAAGGTTCTCGAGAACATTACTCCATTAAATTAAATAGATCTATTTATGCATTGAATCAATATGGTCGAATGTGGTATAATCTCCTTAGTGAGTACTTATTAAGATAAGGTTATAAGAATGATCCAATTTGCCCATGCATTTTTATAAAAGGGATTTGGGTCAATATTTGTCATATTGCAGTGTATGTTAATGATTTAAATATCATTGGAGCTCCTGAAGAGATTTTAGTAACAATGGCATACTTGAAGAATGATTTTGAGAAGAAAGACCTTGGAAAGACAAAATTTTGTCTAGGGTTGCAAATTGAGCACATAAAGAATGGGATACGATTGCATCAAGAAACATCACAGTAAAAAGTACTTAAAAAAATTTACATGGACAAAGCACATCCATTGAGCACCACAATAGTTGTAAGGTCACTTGATGTGAACAATGATCTTTTCCAGTCCTTAGGGAAAATGATGAAGAAATTCTTGGTCCCAAGTGTCATACTTGAGTGAAATTGGGGCACTAATGTATCTTGTTAGTCATACACGACGCTGAAATATCATTTTTTGTTAACCTATTAGCAATGTTTAGCTCATGTAATACCTGAAGACATTAGAACGGGATTAAGAATGTACTTCGCTACCTACAAGATGCAGGGTACTTATCTGATACTCATAATTCTCGATCACAAACTGGATACGTATTCACATAGGGTGGAACTGCTATTTCTTGGCGGTCTATGAAACAAACTATTGTAGCAACTTCTTCTAACCATGCTGAAATTTTGGCAATCCATGAGGCTAGTCGTGAATGCGTATGGTTAAAATCTGTAATTCACCACATACGAGAAGATTGTGGTCTATCCTCTGGAGAAGAAGCTCCAATAGTTTTGTATGAGGATAATGCAGCATGCATTGCACAACTCAAAGAGGGATACATCAAAGGTGACAAAACAAAGCATATCTCACCAAAGTTTTCATCCCTCATAAACTTCAGAGAAATGGCGATATAAGTGTTTTACAAATTCGTTCATGTGAAAATTTGGAAGATTTATTTACTAAGGCACTCCTAACTGCTACATTTGAGAAATTAATTCACAGCATTGGACTGTGTCAACTCAAAGATCTCAATTGATGTAATCATGAGGGGGAGTAAATGCGCGTTGTACTCTTTTTCTCTTAACCATGATTTTTTCCCACTGGATTTTCCTGGTAAGGTTTTTAATGAGGAAGCATCTCATGCGCATTATGGAAATTGTTCCAAATAATGGACATCCAAGAGGGAGTGTTATGAATATTATGGATGTCCCTTTGCATTTCCATATGGTTCATCTTCTCTCCATTTAATGTATTAAATATGTAGGACTCTTAGCTTTTCAAGTACCATAACATTCATTGTATGTTATGTATCTCCTAGCATATAAATAGGCATGTATATTAGTTGAGAAGTAGAACAATAATAAGAAATACTATTCTCCTCCTTATCTTGAGTTTGAGTTCTATATTTGTGATTTATATTTATAGTTTCAAAACATCACCGAAATTGTGTGTGATTTGTTGCTCATTGTCATGGAGCAATTCCAGTCCCTCTTTAAACCTTTGATCGTTCTCGTCAGTTCCAATTGGAAGTCCACCAAACTCACTTAACTCTAAGGTTCTTTTTACACCTGTCAAATTTTAAGAATTAAGTACATGTAAATTAGAGTAACCTTTAAAACTAGTATATTTATATTGAGAGAGAAGGAGTATTGAAATCCAATGGTGGTGGCTTCTCGACAGATGGCACCGGTCTCGCTAAGCTCTTTCCCAAATCCTAAAATTGCTCCTTTTTACAAGAAGAATAAAAAGGATGTGTATTAGGATGAGAAACATGATCTATGGTATCCTCCTTACTTTCTTCTTTTTCAAACCCTTCCTGCGGAATAAACCCAAGAGGCTTGTGAGTCAATTTATCTTTAACCTCTTGTGCAAGAGAAGTATTAGAATTAACAATATAACAAGAATCATTCTCTGCAGGATATTTCATCGGCTTATACATATTAAAGATAACCTCTTCATCTTCAACCCTAAGAGTAACATTTCCTATTTGAACATCTATTAAAGCTCTACTAATAGCAATGGACGGTCAACCAAGAATGAGGGATATATCGTTATCCTCATCAATATCGCCTACAACAAACACCACAAAAAAAATATCTATTGCGACGTTTGTCATATGTCGCAATAAGGCAAAAAATGTCGATATAGATATATACCAACATTTTTTACAAATGTCGCATAAACGTCGCATTTGCATATGTCGTTATGTTTTTTTACGACATTTGTTACAAGAGCCTCTATTACGGCGTTTGTTGAGTCATTTTAAAGTGTATCAAAAGGTATTTTTGCCGACATTTGTAAATAATCGCAAAAGTTGACTATTCTAATTTTTAAATAGTCGCAACAACATATATATTTCGACATTCGTGAATTCTGAAACAAGACTAGTCGAGCCGAGCCAATGAGTCAAGTCGAAGCCTAGACCAGCCGAGCCGTCGAGTCTCGCCTCCTTTGAATAATCGGAGCCCTTAGAGACAAGCCGAGTCGTCGAGTCTAGCCACTTTTGAATAATGTATAATAAAGTTTCTCCCTACTCAAAGAGATGTGAATTGAACCCGCGACCTCCTACAAGTATGTCGTGCAATGGGCCGCTGAGCTAAATGATCATTTGTTATTCGTTTATCCTCTTATTATATTTATTATAATGAAACTTTGTATTTTTTAAATTTACTTATTTTAATTTATTTATGTGTTTTGATTTTTTTTATGAATCAAATTAAAATTAATACACTCTCATTAAAATTATAATAATTAAATGTCTTTATTTTTCTTTAAAAATATATTTCAGAAACATAATCTATGTATTTGTATTTGTCTGAAAATGTCACAAGATCTAACGACATAATATATAAATGTCGATATATGAGTCGCAAAAAGTAACAATTTATAACATGTAATGGAAATGCCACTAACTAACATCAAATTGTCAATAAAAACAAAATTGTTGTAACCGTCATGAAACGTCATATAAAATTCAAACATAACGACGTTTGCAAAAAAGTGTTTTCTTTAACTTACTCTTTTTACTTTTAAGCGACGTTTGAAAAAATGTTGGTACAAAAACGTCGCAAAAGACTGTTTTTGTTTAGTGGAAGTCAGCAGGAAAAATAAATTTGTCCACTTTAACAAGAACATCCTCAATTATACTACAAGGATAAATTATAGACCTATCTGCTAGTTGCAATATTATGTTAGTAGATTTCACCTTACCTAGCCCCAACTTTTCTGAAATAGACAAAGACATTAAATTAATGCTAGCACCTAAATCACATAACACCTTAACAAAATTTAATTGCCCGCTAGTACAAGGAATAAAAAAACTCTCTTGATCTTTTAATTTCTGGGGCAACTCCCTCTTCAGAACGGCAGAGCACTCCTCTGTAAGCATTATTGTCTCACAATCATGGAGCTTACTTTTGTTAGTTAGCATCTCTTTCATGAATTTCGTGTACCTCGGCGTTTGCCCCAAAGCCTCTCGCAAAATGGATGTTAATATGCAAC
Source organism: Vinca minor (assembly GCA_026122235.1). NCBI lineage: Eukaryota > Viridiplantae > Streptophyta > Magnoliopsida > Gentianales > Apocynaceae > Vinca > Vinca minor. Next base: position 1,945,973 of record JAOCZM010000232.1, read on the forward strand.
TTTTTAAATACATCAAAAAACTTAAAGAATTGTCTATCGATATTTTTCTTTCTAAGTCTTTGAGGAAAAGGAATAGGAAGAACATAAGGTGGTGGGGGAATATAAGGTTTAGATTCTCCCTTTTTGGCTCATTTTCCTTGAAAAATATCTATTGCTTTGTCGTCTTTTCTTTCTTTCCCTTTTAGCTTCTTTAAGGTTTTCCACTCCTAGAATTTGTTTTCCACTCATGATGGTCACTACATGAACTCGCTCCACAAAAATTCTTCTCTATGTCACTAGGAAATATCTCTGGAACTATATCTTTTAATTTTTTTTAGCACATTGACCAAATTGAACCTCCAAATTGTTGATAAAAGCTTGACTTGTCTGAGCAACTTGGTCTATCTTAGCTTCCAACTTTTTCAAGTATTGCATCAAATTCTCCTCATACTCGAGATTTCTGTCTTGTGTAGGAGGGGGGTTGTTGTAGAGGAGTCATATACTACCGTTGATTCTCTTGATCCCTCCAAGAAAATATTTGGGTGTTGTCTCCACCCCGAATTATAGGTGTTGGAGTAAGGATCATTCCTTTGAGGCATGCATTGCCTTCATCTCCCATATAATTTGCTTCTTGAATAATATAGAGTTGGAACTCGCATTCGGACAAAAATTAGTATGATTACCAATTAGACCACAAGATGTGCATACATCATTGTTTCGGGTGTCCTTGTTGACTCATCAAGAGAGACTAATTTGATTTGTCAATTCAGCCAACTTAGAGACCACTAGGTTGTGAGTTAACTTCATGAATTCCAAATCGCTTCTTTCTTTAGTTTCGCTTTTCTTTGTGAATTTTTAGCTAAATTCACATGGATATGTTGAAGCTCATCGGCATTTTTGTCACTGGGTAACCACACATGTTGATGTCGACTAGAGAGTAAGACATAAGAGTTAGTCCTTCATAAAAAAATTGAGTTAGTAATATCGGGAGAAAAGTTCATTTCCAAATTTTACGCCCTAAGGTTCGACTGCTAACTCAGTACTAATTTACTATCACCCCAGTGACTTCGGGTGATGACATGGCGAGTGTCTCATCCCTAATGAGACACCAAAGCCCACAAATAGAGTTACTAAAGGTAATGCATTACTATATAATAATCCAAAGGGTTTAAAAACATTACATAGATAAGAGAATTTAAAAATGAAATAAGTTCTAACATAACTTTGAGGTAAATACTACTAAGTGTTCACTACTATAGTTACACTATTACATGAGTAGTTATTAATATCACTTTCATATGGCCCTCCCAAAGCATCATCATAATAAGGCTCAACACCATCAGTCACTCCGCAAGATAAGAAAAGTAAAAGGGCTGGAGTTGCGAAGCTCGTGAAGGACTAAACGCCACTAAGATGAAGTATCAAATAAGACACAAAAGTTTTTCCCGAGTTTCTCAAAACCCGCTTTTGAATGTACACTTGACACAAGATGAACAGAACACCATAATACAACACTTGAAATCAACTATATAAGACCCAGAACTCACTATACACAAACACGAAAAAAGAAGCGGAGTCCATAACTACTTTCAACACAGACCATCTAGTCACAACTCTACGACTATTCTTTGTGACTCGCACTTACACTTCCACGGTTTGAGCTCAATCATCTAGTTACAACTCTACGACAATAACTTTAATGGCCACTAGCAGATCGGTCAAGTTAGGATACCCAAGTACATCACATGGAGTTCGGTGTGACCCCAGTGAGCGAACAAGTCCAAAATTTTAAGAAACCATCCCTACATTGTATCGTCATCTATCCAGATCGACTCCACACAATCATTACTGGTCTCAATAATCGCCACGCATCGGGTGAAGGCCCAAGAATTTCTCACATATCACCTAAAATCTCGGGTTCAACACAATCACGTTATATTCGGAATGAATCTGCTATACTCGCAATTTCTGGACAAGAGCTCGAATGGGCGACTGACTGCAGTGCGAGCCAAAACCAAATAGACAACTTGATACAACAACTCAAAATAGAAGATTAACAGTATTAGCAGCGAATACGATAAATGCCAATAATTAACAACAAGCGATTAAGAGCTGACAAGAACAACAATTACATAACTCGACTCACAACACAACATATAAAAAGAGCGATCAACACATGTTGAATGAACATAGTCAAACCCTTTACGTCCATTTTATGCACTAAAAACATGATAAAGCGGTTAGTACTAAAATCGAAACTTTTAAACAACGATTTCATGAGGTTTTATAATAGAAAATACATGGGTGAGTGATCCACTGCTCGTAATGAAATTACACAAAATTAGAGAAAACGTGAAATTAAGAAAACCAACCTGCGTTCCAGGTGATATAACATCTCGCTCCAGAACTCCGAATCGCAATACGTCTGCGCTCACGCGTAGAGTATTTCAAATACCTTAAGCCTGCGATAAAAATCACTCCCTAGACGGATCTCGTTTCCCAACTTCGATTGAACACTCAAAGTTCTTCACAGAAAATTCCGCTCTCTCTTTTCTTTCCTTTCTTTTCTAGTCTTGTTTTTGGTAATCTTTGTTACCATTATTTTCCAACAATTAACTTTCCCGATCATCTTTCAGAATTATTGCACAAAAAGGCCATCACACTTCCCAAGTATTTTACTACTGTCCTCACTCACTTTACACATCAAATGTAACAAATAATCGACGTATCACCACGCTGTATAACATGGTGTATAACATATAATTCATGTAATAACAATGATAAACATATAATCATGCAATAAAATTCAAATCATACAAATCACATAGGCAAAAAAAATCTGGGATATTACGAAAAGGTGTCATATTCGACTTTCTCGATCCGGTCAGTAGAGTGGATACCTTTGTCAAACTTTCATGGGTGTTAGATGAAAGGATTGGAGGTAAGATAAACTTTTAAAATTGTGACATAAATAGTTACGTTGTTTAGAAAGAGAACCAAATAATTTAGGACACACAACGTGATGGGATGAAGAGAATTAATTTTTGGATAGAGTGAGTAATTTGCAAAAATAGTCCTTAGTTATTTTATTTGTGGTAGCTTAATCTTTAATAGTCCACTTAGGAGAGAATGAAATCACAAAGAAAATAAATAAGAGATTAAACTTATAAAATAATAGATTAGGAAATTGCTACAATCAAAACAAATAAATGATTGTAATTGCAAACCCACTTCTTTCTTTGTTCTGCTGTTAAGTATTTGCTTTATCTTAACTGGAGCTAATGAACGTCCACGATCCACACTATAGTTTACATAACATATTTTTTTTAGGATTTGATAATCGTCTTTTAAATTCTGAGTCATGGTGGCTATTACTTAGGTTAAATTTAATAACATATTATTTATTTATTTATTTATTATTATTGTGTTGCATTTATTAATATGATAACTACTATTTCGTTTTTAAATTGAATATTAATATTTGTTTTACATAAGAATTAATAAAGAGTATTTGATCACGTTACTATAATATTCTTAAATATAGGAGGCTCATATATTAACGAAGTTTGTATTCACTTAAATATAAAATGTTAGTTATGAAAAGTTAAAAGAAAAATAATTTTATATTTAGATTTTAAAAGGAAATTGCATATAGAAGCTGTCAATTAGATTCATTTAGGTTCAAAATATTGGACCTGGACCAGCTTTCACCAAATGGAGACCCAGTCGGATATTTATTGCATTGGATGCAGATGCTTTTAATTGGAAGTGCTGACTGCACATTTGGGTGCTTAAATGCTTATATGTAAGACTATACTTCTTAATTAGATCTTTTAGCCTTTGAGTCTAAGAAACAATTATACTTTAGACTCATTATTCTTGAATCTTATATTTATTTGGATTTAGAGATCATACTGAGTCTCTCTCAATCTTGATATGAATATAAAAGTATATACAAACTCAAATTCAATAAAGTAATTACGAATCTAAATCGAGGTTGAATCGCGTTGACAAGTCTAATTTGCATACCATTAGCAATAAATAAATCTTTATTTTGCGATAAACTACATGTTTTTTAAGTCGATTGAGCGGTTGTCTAGCTATAGGGAAAAGAAGCTGCCTGAGGCAGGAGGAATTTCACTAGAAAGGGAGATTAAAAAGCTTGTCGCCACGCGGGCGGAAGGTATCGAGCTCTACGGCACAGTGCACGAGTAGGTCTCTACGTGGAAATGAATTAGGGGCCACCTCTGATTATTTTGTGATAAACTACAATAAAGTGTGTATCAATTTGAGACGGAGAGGCATGAAAAATAGAATTTTTTTATGGTGGTAGAGGCCCTACTTAAGTTTCATAAGTTAACGCCTAAGCCGATGGGTGCGATGCTGCGTATGAAGAGAAAGGTGGAAGAGGGTGATGTAGGTTAATTTAGATTTACTACTTTCCTAGAGTGTCTTGTATTAAATTTTTTAGAAATCCTAAATATTTTTAGGGGTATTGCAATAAAAATTAAGTGCAAATAAAATACCAAGTATTTTCTTTGTATTTAGGTTTTAACACTTAGGGTATGGTATGTGATAACTCATCAAAATATCAAACAAATTACAAGTCTAAAATTTTACAATTCTCAAAAAAATAAAAGTTTTACTATTAAGTGTCATATAAACTATTAAAAATAAATGTTACAAAAAATAACAGTCAACATTCATATACTTGGTCTAATTTTTAGTAAATCAAGTGACGAAAATTAAAACAATATACTGATACAAATTGACGTCGAGGTCATTTAAACTATATATTTTGTATTAATTGAATTACATAATATATTCATAATATATTTTTTCAATTTATGAAAACTAATAAATAATGTTCATTGTTTCTTAATAATTAAGTTTTGTTTATTATATTTTTACTAAAAACATTCCCCGTATCAGGCCAATTTCTTCATCATCAGGAAGTTATTTTAGATCACTATAAGGTACGTTTGAACTTTGATTGTTATTTTTGGCAACATTTATTTTGAAATAGTTTATAAGACACTTTGTAGTAAAAAATTTAACTTTTTAAGAAATGTAAATTTTTTAAACTTGTGATTTTTTTGAAATTTTAATGGGTTATTACAATTTTTTGGTGCCAATTGTGTGTTGCAATTAATTTTGTAATTACTTATTAAAAAGTAAATCATGAAAATATGTTTTAGGGAAAACCGCGTGTAAAAACGCGAGCCGTTTAGGAAAAAACCGTGTGTAAAAAATGCGAGGCGGGTTTAGGGAAAAGCCGTGTGTAAAAACGCAGGCGGGTTTAGGGGAAAACCGCCTGCGTTTTTACGCGGTTTTCCCTAAAACACTGCGTTTTACATGCGATTTTCCAGTATGTTTTTCGGTGCTATTTTCTCGATTTGGGACTATTTTTTTTCATTTTATCGGTTTAAACATGTATTTTTACCCAAAAAAAATTTACTAACAACAAAAAACACAATATAATAATTATTATTATTTATCTCAAAATCAATGTCTTCTAAATAGCCACAATCGTGAGTCCATTTTCTTAGGAATCTTGTCGAATTTTTTTTTGCCTCCAAAAATTTTTTGAAATTGATATTTTGTGATGGATCTAGTCGATAAGTTTGAAAAACCATTATTTTTGGCTGGGAATCCAGTATTGATAATTTTTTATAGTATTGTGTTTTTTTGAGGTAAATATTAATAATTTTTTATAGTATTGTGTTTTTTGGCTGTTAGTAATTTTTTTTGGGGTAAAATTACATGTTTAAACTCGATAAAATGCGAAAAAAAATAGTCAGCGAGAAAATAGCACTGAAAAAACATCTTTGGAAAAGCACGTGTGTAAAACGCAGGGCGGTTTTTGGGAAAGCCGTGTGTAAAAATGCGAGGCGGGTTTAGGGGAAAACGCGTGTGTAAAAACGCGAGGCGGGTTTAGGGAAAACGCACTGCGTTTTTACACGCGCTTTTTCACGATATGTTTTTCGGTGCTATTTTCTCGGTTTCGGACTATTTTTTCGCATTTTATCGGTTTAAACATGTATTTTTACCCAAAAAAATTACTAACAACAAAAAACACAATATAATAATTATTATTATTTATCTCAAAATCAACGTCTTCTAAATAGCCACAATCGTCGAGTCCATTTTCTTAGGAATCTTGTCGGAATTTTTTTTTGCCTCCAAAATTTTTGAAATTGATATTTTGTGATGGATCTAGTCGATAAGTTCGAAAAAACCAAAAAAAAATTTATTTTTGGTAGAATCCCAGTATTGATAATTTTTATAGTATTGTGTTTTTTGAGGTAAATATTAATAATTTTTATAGTATTGTGTTTTTTCTTTGTTAGTAATTTTTTTTGGGTAAAATTACATGTTTAAAAGCTGATAAAATACGAAAAAAAATAGTCAAAGCTGAGAAAATAGCATGAAAAAACATCTTTGGAAAAAGCGGGTGTAAAAACGCGAGCGGTTTTTGGGAAAATCGTGTGTAAAAAGCGCGGTGGTTTTTGGGAAAAGCCAGGTGTGTAAAAGCGCAGGCGGGTTTAGGGAAAGCCGGGTGTGTAAAACGCGAGGCGGGTTTAGGGAAAACCGCCTGCGTTTTTACACACGGTTTTCCCTAAAACCGCCTGCGTTTTTACACACGGTTTTCCCAGTATGTTTTTCGGTGCTATTTTCTCAGTTTCGGACTATTTTTTTCGCATTTTATCAATTTAAACATGTATTTTTACCCAAAAAAATTTACTAACAACAAAAAACACAATATAATAATTATTATTATTTATCTCAAAATCAACGTCTTCTAAATAGCCACAATCGTTGAGTCCATTTTCTTAGGAATCTTGTCGGAATTTTTTCTTGCCTCCAAACTTTTTTGAAATTGATATTTTGTGGTGGATCTAGTCAATAAGTTCGAAAAAACCAATTGGCCGGAATCCGGTCAACGGTGGTCCGGTTGGTGTTCCGGCAGCAGGCGGCGGCGGCGGCAGAAAAATTATTGAGGGATAGAGGGTTGGGTTGGGAGCATTTATTATGGTGAGAGAGAGGAGAGAGAGGGAGAAAAAAAATTATGGGGATTGGGGGGTGTTAAAAAGGCAAGGGGGGGAGGGTGTGGGAATAGTGGCCATGCATTGTAAGGAGAAAAGTGTAATTTTATTGAAATAAATGCTGACAGCTTCTGGAACTCCAAAGGACGCAAACAAGAAAACCAACAGTAATGAGTGATCATTTATACTACTGGTTAAGTTTGGGTGGGGGTTATGGTTGTTTAATCACTTCCTCCAAATAATTTCCATTTTGAGGTAACAATTTCTCTCTTGGTAATATAATTTTGATTTCAATCAATACATACCCATAGATGGCTGAAATGGACCTTGTTTGATCTTTCATTTCCTTCCTCAACACTTCTTCTAATCTTATAAAGATTTGGGTTTTTCAGATTTCCTAAAGAAGTGGTTTTTTCTTGGAATTTCATGGGTTTTTGCTACTAATTTCTTTTTGTCCGGTAATTTTGCATATTATATACTTATGGTTTTTCCATTTATGGGTTTGTTGTTTAAGGATGCTAGAAATCAGAACAATGTGGGTTCTATAATAACTGTTAGGAATTTATATTGATCTCTTGGATGGCTTGATTTAGTGTAATCACTCCTATGAATTGTATATTTAGAATATTTTAGATGCTATGTTACCTGTACTATTTGGTTTTGCCTGCCGTCGGGACGTGCCCAAATGGGTGTGAGTATGAGATACTTCTCGGATGTGATAAAAAAAAAGTGGGTACTTTTACCGAGATTAGGTGAATCTTCAATGGGGATTTTCCCCATCTGGGGATATTAGAGATGGTGACTGAACTTTTAGACCATTGTTGCTTTCATGTTTTGGACTTTGAAGTGATTTTGTCATGTCTCTTAATTATTTTGAATTAACATGACAAAAAAAGTCACTACTCTTAATGTTTTTATTAAATTTATTGCCTTATGCACGTACCAGGGTTTGAGTTTTTAGAAATGTCCTCGTTAGTTTTAGAGATATAAACACTTGACACCTAGATATGTACACGTATTCGACACACGTACCCTAGTCCAGGTAACATAGGTTGGATGGCTCGATTTGGGATGTTAAAAAAAATTAAAAATAAAATTATTGTAAGATTGTGAGAATTTGTTTGAGGTGAAATCTTGGAATCAATTTTGTCCTGATATGGACATGAATAATGGTTATTCATATTCATGGCAAGTGGTAGCTTGATGGGTTAGAAAGCACTTCTTTTGTAGGTTCTGGGTTCCATTCATATCTTTGCCGCACTTTATGTGTTAATATAAATAAATAAATGTTAAAAATAAAAGAAGGTTACATAGATGGATTATGGACATCAAATCGTGCTTCTGAGATCCTTTTTTATATCTGTTTTCGACATGAAATTTTCTTGCTCTCTTTCAGTTAAGTACTGTCTAAGGGTCATTTATTTTATCATTTTGCAAGTTAGTAAGATGATTTCTATCTGTTTCTTATATTCCTATAATCAGTTGTGCTGAGTGAATTCAATGGTCTGCAGCAACTATCGTGGTTAATGACAAAGAATTGGCTGAGCAGCTACATGTTTGTAAAGCCTGGTATATTTTCTAGACATAGGATGGAAAATGAGTCTTACAGCCCAACATTCCTTCCGTCGATGCAAAATTCAACCAGTCCTGGGCTTCATACTTTACCAATTACTGGTAATCTTCAGAATCAAACTCTTTGCATCTCAGGCTCAGATGAAACTGATGCTACTGTTTTCCATTCTGATTTTTGGTCTACCGATTCTGACTTGCAAAGAACAAGACTTGTTGATGGAAATATGTATGATGGACTATGTGAGACAAATATAAGGTCTGAAGTCCATAAGGCAGGCCATGATGCTTCTTTATGTTCCGGCATTTCCTCCATTTTTAATTCCTTTTATTATTCAATTAGTACCTTGACCTTCTTATTGGCTGGATGCGAAACTCGTTGTTCAATAACTTAGTTGAAAGATTTGTGTGGGGATTATGAGCGTATGTTACAGTAGTTAATTTCGTATGAGTATTGGTAATATAGAAAATGTATTGTTTTAACACTTAATGACTATGAAAGAGATTGCTTGCAGAAACTAGCTCAACTGCTGATAGTTGTTCTCATAAGGCTCGGGTGAGAGAAAACCGACATTTGCGGACAAAGCCTACTATTGGGAAAAATCCTGTGAATGGCCCTGCACTAGATATCATATGGAAGTAAGTCCAAAGTTAACTTTTACGTTAGATTATGTCGAGAAGAATATCTTCATTGAGAACACCATTGAAAAACAAAGGAGTAGAACTTTGTAAAGGGCTTCCATTCGAGTTCAATGGTATTTTTGCATTTTTACTGGCCCTTTTAAGAATCGTGTTGTCTAACATTCATTGCATCTCATGGTATGAAACATTTGCCTGTTTGGTATAGGCCGTAAGAGATTAGGCTAACTGCATTGTCGGGGCCTTGAATCGACTTATGTCAAAGTTCTTGGATTTGAAATATCAAATATATATTTAAGCTATTAAGAAGTACGGTAATTCGACATAAACGGAATATGATTTTCCGTTTAGTCTTGCTTTCGTGCATTGATGAAAATGTATGATTGTTTAGTTTGAATGCAGATACTAATGTTGCAAAAACCTATGCGGACAAGTCTATGCCTTTATGCTACCTACTTCTGAAATCAAGGCTTTTAGAAGGCTTCCGACATACTTTTAACTAAGCTTCGCTATTGTAATATCAGATTTTTACATTACTGTATGAAGTCCATCAGTTTCTTCTCAACTGTCTGATGTAGATAGTATATTCATATTTCATCAGGGGAAACATTGAGATCCATGATTGTCCACCGAATCTTGGATTTTGTGAAGGAGTCCTGGCTCATCCATCAACAAAGGTTGCCCGCAAAGCTTACTCATTTTCTAAGGAGATATCAGGGAATCTGCACTTCGTAATGTATTCTCTAGACCAGTTATGTCCAGATATATTCAAGACGCATTGTCCCGATAGAGATGACATAGCCTTATACTTCTACCCCGGTAACTATGAGAGGTAGGGGTTAAGCGTTATCTTTGATGTTCGAACTTCTCAATTTGTATTCTTATTCTAAATTCTTTTTGGTGTTTCTTATAGGTCGAAACACCAATATTCTTCTTTGCTCAAGTTCATGAAGAGGAAAGGTTTGATGCTAAGGAGTAGGATGGGTAGCGTCGAGCTACTGGTTTACCCTTCTTCATTGTTGCCGGTGGATTCTCAACGTAAGTTATTTTTTAATTACCTCTCAATCCAGAAATTCGACTTTGGATCTCACATCTCCCCTTACAAACTATTTGCTTTTACGAAAACTAACCATCCACCCGCCTTGTTTTGTTAGTAGTGTTTATGCCAACCCTGCCAATTGTGTTGCAGAATTAGGTAATTGTTACTTCATGTGGGGTGTTTTTCGACACTTAAAGGAAGATACGTCTAGTAGCAATGCTGGAGGAGCTCAATACAACTCCACGTCGCGACCGGAACTGAAATGAATAAAAAGAGCTGCATTCTTGGGGCAGGTGGAAATTCTGGGAATACAAAGTATTTTGACAATATTTTGTTGGTAGACATGATTTAGAGCCAAACTACTGTCATGATGAGTATTATTGGAACAGATTACATATTTGAAATTAATGGGCCATTTTTGCTGAATGGAAAAGGAGACATATAAGTAATCTTATATATGTATATATAATTATTAATGAGTCAACCTGTTCCCCGTCACGACTATAGTATTACTCGCCCTAAATTCAGTACAAATGGTACACTTTTTGTGACAAGTTTTACATGTTTTTAGACAGGTGTTAAATTTCAACAAGTGTTGAACATATAGAATACTTTTTGTGACAGATGTTGTATATTTTTAGTCAGGTGTTAAATTCTAACAAGTTTTTTATTCTGATAGACATATTTCCTTAGTCATTTAACATTTGCTTACGTAATAGTGTCTGAAAATCACAATATTTCACAATAAGTGTCCTTGTAAACATAAAATTTGGACTGTTGATTTTTTTTATCCAATGACGCAAATTGGCAAAAATTGTTCAGTATATATTGATTTTGGTCGTTCTGCATCATAGCAGGATCGCCTTTTTCCTAAAGTCTTGCATGCTTTTTTCTTTTTTTTTCTTTTTTGGTTAAAACACATATATAAATATATATAAATAGAACCTAAACAAGGAAGCAAGTAGTATTAAGCATCTCACATAGTATCATTATAGACCAATTTTGCAAAATAGACACCCCATGTAACAACCCGTCCCGTAAGCATGTAATTTTCATTAGGAATAAAAATAAAAATAAAAATAAATGAATGAAGGAAAAAAAAATGAGACAGTCATTTTGTATGATTTATATATATATATGTTTTAGTATAAAATAATGATAATAGAGTAGCGATGGGCAACAAGTTTCTTGCGCCACTAGCCATTAATTTTCTACTCTTTGAACCACCTCCTACTTACTCTTATTTCCATCATTTTCTTCGTGTTCCAAAACGTATCAACTCTAAGTGAGTCACCCATCAGCTATAAAATATCATCTAATGATATTCTTCTTATATATATCATTTAGATTCACATTTGCACATGTACTTTCCATTGGTTTCCACCTTGCTGAAACTCTCATTTTCTCTTGTTTCCTTTTTCATTATTTCTATTACCTTTGCTTAAAATATTCAAATGAGTTATTTTATTAATTATGCCAAATGATCATTCATACAGTACCATGAATTTTCTTCCATCTTTGGTCTTTAAATTCATGGACGCTTTTCCTATGATAAAACATCAATATGAACTCTATAAGTTCATACAATTTGGAGCTTTGTAGGACTAATAGGAAGTTATGGATATATATTATTTGGATCTCAAGAAAGGGGACGAGTTATTAGACAACCAGAAGTTTACGGGTTAGGCTAGGCTACTGGATTCTTGTGATTCTTCTATGAATATGGAATTTGGACCATTTGAGACATCAAGACTGAAGATAGTTTATCGAGCATTTGTGAAGAGTATCTAAATATTTCTTATGGTATCGAAAAACCTGAACTTGACAGGTGAGTGGTCCTAACCCTTTTGAAAAATTATATATAAGTATTGTGTATTCATTTATTGCACTCATGATCTGGATCCACTCATGACATGCACATGTTCATTTATTTGTCACCATGAAATGTCTTTCTGAATTGGGGCTTTATTCTGAAATATTATCTTATTGCATTGGAAATGAGAAGTTTGAATAAATTTGATACGGATGTGTCTTTTGAATATTGACATGGTATGATAAGACTATAAGTTTATTGTATCGGGCCCAATTATTTGATCTAAAGGAGCTAAGTGCTACACCACAGGGTGTGAGACACCTCTAGAGTCCTGATTTTGAACATCTGTATTTGGGGGCCCGTATGAATTTGATCTGCTATTATTGTCATGCCTATGTCAATTTCACCTCGACAATCCCAGACAATTGTTTAGAAAATCAGGCCCCTTATTATAATCAATATATATGTGGTTTTCTCATTGTGCGAACTATTTTATGAAAATAAAGTACATTGGAAGAAAAATGGTTTTAAAAGACATACGCACCACTAGCACGGCCCTCACTGAGCTTCGGCTCACGTTTTTCAAATGTTTTCCCCTCCACAGGTATCAGAAGATTGTGCAATAATTTGGTATCAGAGTGCGTAGCGGAAGCTTGGGATTAGCGATCTGGATAAATGAAGTTTAATCTTGTAATTTATTGAATTTTAATGTAACCTTGTGGATATTATTTGTTTTGGGTAATAGAATGTTTGTTTAGAACCTTGTCGGTTTGGCGGTTGTAAAAGATAGAACACAGTGCCGAAAGGCACGCGACTTTCCCAGCCCGAGAGGGCCGGGGCGTCACACCCCATGGGCATTCCTTGCCACTAATTGTCTTACAAAAGGGGGACTAGATTGAAACGTAATGAAAATAGAAGAAACTAAAGTAGCTCCATGTTTTGCCAATTTGTCTGCACACGAGTTTGCTTCCCTGTAGACATGATCTAATCTAAGGATTGGAATCCTCCCTATCAGCACCCTGCAATCATGTATAAGAGAAAATAAAGGATGAGTAGCAATATCCGCATGAAGCACAAGATGAATGATAACTTTAGCATCCATTTCAGTGACGAGATTACAAATATTCAAATCCACAACCATATTAAGTCCGTCACGAAGATCCCATAATTCGAACAAAAACCCAAATTCCTCGAATAACCAGCAATCTAAGAACCTTGGTGATCTCTAATAATACCCCCACAATCACTAATACCCGGATTCTCCAAGGAAGACCCGTCCACATTTAACTTGAATTGACCTTGAGCCAGTTTAGTCCAATTCACAAAAATTTGCTTATCCTTTTTCCTACCTTTTCTGCCTGATCCCAGCGCCCAAAATTCAATGGATTTTTGTTGCATGAGAACAGTAGGATCAACTTGCACAATATTTGGATTAAAGATGGACTTATTTCGTGCAATCCACAAACTCCAACAACTATATGCAAAGACAGTACTCCCATGGCAGATCTTTTGTCTTAGAATCCAAAGTTAATGAAGCACCCTTCTTAATCCACTCATGAAAACTCAAATCCTTCATGCATGGAAATGAATTATAGAAATCAATTTTTTCCCAGAAAGCTTTAGCCTTGTAGCGGTCTCTAAGAAGGTGTTGGACTGTCTCATCTTCCAATCCACAGATTTGACAAGTCGGAGAATTGGTAATTTTTCTTTGGAACAAAACCTGTTTAGTGGCAAGTCTTTCGTGGTTGCACGTCCACAGAAAGATTTTGACCCTTTGGCTACAATTTGTATTCTAGATTCAGTCCCAGTTTAACTCATCAATTTTTTCATCCTTAAACTCACTATGTATAATATTGTGAGTTTCCTTAAAACTGAAATCACCGTTGTTAGATCCCTTTCATCGTCTCCTATCCGAAAGGCTTCCATTTTCCAATCCAAGTGTAGCTTTAATGCAATCAATCAAATGCCTAGTGAGATGGATGGACAAATTCTCAGTGCACCAAGTGCTATGCCGCCCATAAATGCATTTTAATATCATGTTTTCTTCTCCTTCATTCAAGGGGCCTTCAATATGACTTCTTAAAGGTCCAATCCCAATTCCAATCCAATCATCATACCACACCCTTATAATTTATCCCGATCCAGGGATCCATGCCGAAGATTTGTGAAAAAGTTCCAATCCAAGTTTGAGAGCTCTTGCATTAATCAAGCCCGTCCCATTCTTAAGAATCATCTCTCGGGCCACTATCAGATTTGATGTACCTACTTCTAAGCAAAGCCGCCCACTTCGGAACATTATTTCCAAGGATCCTCCAAACTAACTTAGCTAAACCCACCATATTCGCGTGAATTGCTTTGCGAATCCCCAGTCCACCTTTACTCTCTGGCTCTAGTTACCCGATCCCATTTAATGAGATGAACTTTCTTCTTTTCCCCCGACCCACCCCATAAAAAAGTTCATTTCTCCCTATCAATTTTATCACGAATAGAGATCGGAAGTGGAAGACACTGAGAGTAGTAAGCAAGTATTTGCGAAGAAGAACTCTGAATAATCGCTCTGCGACCAGCTATCGAAAGAAGATTGGTCTTCCACCCTGCTAACTTCTGACGTACCTTATCAAGGATGAATTGGAAATCCGCAAATTTGGGTCTTTTCTGGAAGATAAAAAATCCCAGGTATTTGCCAAGATTAGAAGACGATTGGATATTGAGGTGGTTCTGAATCTCTAACACCCTAAGAGGGGACAAGTTATTGGAAGCCGAAAACTTGGATTTGTATAAGTTAATTTTTTTACTAGATCTAGCATTGAAGTCGTCAAGAACCTTCTTAATTTCAGTTAAAGATTGATCATCATCCATAGTAAACAATATGATGTCATCCGCAAACAGGGAATGTGAAATCAAAGGTCCTTGCTTCCCAACCTTAATCGGTTTCCATATCTTATTTCTCACCGAGTCTTCAATACTAATGGATAAGTATTCCATACAAATCACAAATAAGTAAGGGGATAAAGGATCCCTTTGTCTAATCCCCCTTGACGGGTAAAACCACTCCATCGGCTCCCCATCGAAGATAACAACCATCTTTGTAGACGAGATGCAGTTCATGATGATCTTGATGAGATTTGGGGAAAATTTAAAGAAATTAAGTGCATCATTAATAAACTCCCATTCAAGTCTGTCATATACTTTTTCAAGATCAATTTTAATTGCTATAGGCCCTTTCATACCACTCTTTTTTGCAATAGTATACATAGCTTCTTGGACAATAACCACACTATCCACGCATCTCCTTCCGGCTATCCTATTTACCAAGATCTTAGAAATGACCATGTAAATAGTATTACAGAGACCGATAGGTCTAAGCTGACCCATGGACTCCGGGTCAGCTATATTTGGGATAAGACAGAGAAAGGTCGTGTTAGCATCATTATAGGTTCAAGACAGAAAATCTTGTCGACAAAAGCACTAATGGAAGGAAGTAGAGTATCCCTAAAATTTATGAAAGAAAATCGGTTGTAAACCATCTGGCCCCGGGCTCTTGAAAGGTTTAAAATCCCAAACGGCTCCTTTGATCTCGGCGATAGAAGTCTTCTCACTCATACCATAAAACAAATCATTGCTTGGATGACTCCAATTGAAAAGAAATGGAACAAGCTTAAACTTGGCCAGAATATTTACTAGTAGTATATAATTCAATGAAATGTTGCCCAACCATATCATTTACTCGGCTCTCCTCAAATTCCCATTGACCATTAGGATGTTTAAGAGAAATGATTCGATTACATTTCCTATGATGAGTAGTAAGAGTTTTAAGGAACTTGATATTCAGATCATCCCAAATTAACCAATCAACTCTAGATTTAATGGACCAAATAGCTTTCTCCTCTCTATAGATGTTGTCTAATTCCTATAACAATTCTTTTTTAAGATTTGCAAGGAAAGTAGAATAGCTATGTTCCAAGTCAATTTGAGTTCTTTTAATTTTAGCAAGAAGCTTATTATTTTTATGGAAAACATTACCAAAGACCGAAATGTTCCAAATCGAAATAAGATCCTTAAACTTGGAGGCAACAAGATCAAAATTGCCATGGTTTCCTTCCCAAGCTTGAGAAATAACAGCCCCAAGACCAGAATGCGACAACCACAGGGGTTCGAATCTGAATGAGTTTTTTCCTAGGAGTATGATTATTCGGTTCCAAACTAAGTAAAATGGTATAGTAGTCTGACCTAGTCCTAACCAGATTATAAACAGTGGCTTCCGGGAATAGAGTCATCCAAGAAGAGTTAGTTACTGCTCTATCAGTCCGTTGATAAATTAAAGCCACATCATTTCTTTTATTGGTCCAAGTAAATTTGGATCCCTCATTCCCCAAATCCATAAGAAAGCAATCATCAAGCATAGATTTAAACGTTGACACCCGAGAATTACAAATAAGAAGGCCACCAAAATTTTCATTTTGAAACAAAACATCAATAAAATCATCCATCACAACCTAAGGCAGTTCATGGCTAACAGATAAATGCCTAGGATGCTCCCAACAACCAAGTCTAATATTATTAACAGGGCTTGCATAAATCGCGCTAAAAAGCCAAAAAGAGTTTGAATTTGTTACTTGCACCACAACGTGAATATTCTGCATATTTTTTGTGACAATGTTCACATCCAGCTCCCCGAATTCCAAAGTAACCACACACCTCCTATAGCCAACCGGGTCTGATCGTTCCGAGCGGTCGAAAGGCAATCTTTTACAAACTTCCTCAGCTCGAACGCCACTGATCTTAGTTTCCAATAACGCAACAAGTTTAGGCATGTGAGTATTAATAAGTTGCATCATATGCCAGTGAAAATCCGGGTGCCCTGCACCTCTCACATTCCATACCAAGATATTAATCATGTGGAACAGCGGGTTGTTGGGTTGTCGCAGAATTCCCATAGGCTCCCACCCCAACGGTAGTGACGCCAAGCAGTGTTGTAAGAATCCCGGAATGAGATGAATCGAGTAATTGGGATTGTTCCAAATCTCCGAACGGTCGATGTATAACCTGAGATTCCTCACTCCGTCTAACAGACTGATTATTGTTGGTGAGTTTCTTAGATTTTTCATTTCCAAGTTCACTACAAGAAAATTGTGTAACAGGGACGGACATTTCGGTTTAGCGACGGAATTAGGGGGTCGTGTATTTTTCGTCGCAAAGCAAATTATCGACCGAATACCGACGGAATATATAGTGATCGACTATTCGGTCCCATATACCGACGGAATACCGACTGAACATTCAACATTGTTGACTTTTGACTATGACTATTTAACGACCGAATACCGACAGAAATTCTAGCGACTGAAAATAGAGTCGCCATAAATAGACTGAATACCGACCGGCTGGTGGTTAACGACCTAATACCGACGGCTTATTTAGCTACCGAATATTTGATCGCCATATAGCGACGGAATACCGACCGTATGGTCAACAATGTTGACTTTGACTTTGCTTAATAACGACCGAATACCGACGGATACTTTAGCTACCGAATATTGGGTCGCCATATACCGACTGAATACCGACCCAATGGTCAACATTGTTGACGTTTAACTTGGACTTATTAGCTACCGAATAGCGACGGAAACTATAGCCCCCGATATTTCGGTCGCTATTCCGTCGCTAAATTGTTTTTTATTCAAAAAAATAAATCTAAAATTTAATTAAATCCATATTATAAAAAACAGATATACCCACAGAAACACGAACCAGAAACAGTATTAATAAGATCCCAAATAGCAAAATAATCAATAAACCCAAAAATAACATTACATAACCAATTATCTTACTAAAAACACAAGTTTACACTTCTCGTTTACATTACAACACTCACAATCAAATTATTTTATGGAATCTGAGTTGCAATCTGAAAATTCTAGAATCAAATTATTTTATGGCAATAAAATTACCACTTTGAATTATGTTAAAAAGTTATACAATACGACAATTAATTTATGGAATTCCAAGAAGCGATAAAGAGATTAATCATTCTAAATCATCCTCCAACATAAATTCATCTTCTTCTTCAGAATTGTCATCACCCGACACAATTTCATCATCATCTTCATCAACAATGCTCGTACCGGCCACAATCACAACTTCAATTTCCCCTGATCGGTGTGCAAGTTGACCAACTTCAGTAACAGTTTGATCAATGTGACTAGTCTCCTCTTCGCGTACTTCCTCCTGATACGGTACCAGAACACCAGGAACGTCAATTAGACGTGGTTTGGAATGACAAACAGCCAACCAATCAGCCCTAGATGTTGTCTTACTACCTGGATAAGGTGTGTAGTAGACTTGTTGACATTGGGAAGCAAACACAAATGGATCGTAACCCTGGTACGTTCTTTTCCTATGGATTTCTACAAGTTTATATTGAGGATGCACCCTCAAACCTCGATTTGGAGTAGAATCAAACTAGTCGCATTTGAAAACAATTATTTTTTGGTGAGGTACTCCAGCAAGTTCAACCTCAATAACTAGCTTTAACTCTCCGTAATAATCTCCTTTAATCCATACCCCCACTGTCTGTTGTTCCTTTCCATCGCTGTGGGCTTTTGTGTGAAATCTATAACCGTTAACAAAGTAACCGGTGTATGACATCACTCTCCTTGACGGGCCCCGTGACAGATTTTTCATCAACCTTTCGGAATGTTCTGGAAGGTTATGTATCTGTTGAGAACAACAAAAGTTAAATTAGTTTAGTTTAGGCATTCTTAAGACAAGTACATTTCTACACAATACCAACTTACATGAGTTCCAAACCATTTGGAAAAATCATTATAAACCCGGCTTTGAAGTTCTTCCTCCATTATCTGCAGAGTTTGGTCATTTACTTTCCTAACAAATTTCCTAAGTTACAAATTAAATGACAATATTATTATTTGGCTACTTTTAATTATATAACAAAAATGAAGCAATAAAATGCGTTTATTTACTGAATATATGGTTCGACCTCTTCACAATTCATCAAGATATAATTCATGGATGTTTTATAATCTTTATCAGATAATAAAATCTTTTCTTTTTTTTCCAAATGATATTCCCGGTAAGTTAATGATTCACGTAAATGTAAACACAAAGTATTACTTGAATTGTTCTGCTTCGAGTCTATTTAGGTATTTTGTGAATAAGTATAAGTTTTACTTGTTTGACTATTCAAGTTAATGTGTGTGTGTGTATATATATATATATTAGTAATAGTAACTAAAATAGGCAAAATGTTTCTATATATCCTTAAAAACCCCGCTATTTTATTAAAAAAAAAGGGAATCCGAGAAAATGTACCGACCGACTAGCGACCGCCCCGCTAAATTCGGTCGCTATCCGTCGCCCCGTAGCTGGCTACCAACCTAATAGCAATGGACCGTGTTATAGAAATTATAAATCCGAAAACCGACAGCGTTCAAAATGCGAGTACGAACTAATATGAATATTTCAGTAATTATTTGTTTATTAATAATCAATTATTGAAAATTTAATTACATTACACAATGATTCACGTAAATGTAAACACAAAGTATTACTTGAATTATTCTGGTTCGAGTCTATTTAGGTATTTTGTGAATAAATATAAGTTTTACTAGTTTGACTATTCAAGTTAATGTATATATATTAGTAATAGTAAATATAATAGGCAAAATGTTTCTATATATCCTTAAAAACCCCACTATTTTATAAAAAACGGAATCCGGGAAAATGTATCGACCGACTAGCGACCACCTTGCCGAATTCGAGTCGCTATTCCGTCGCAAGAAAGTTTTTAAGAAACATATAGCATAAAACATAGAACATACCCCCTTCCACAATTCAGTATATCCACAATTCAACAGAAAACAGACCCAAATAAATTCCAAAATAATCAGAAAACATAACTAAAAAAAGCATAAAAAGATAACAATAGTTACAAATTGATACAAAATTAACTAAATAATCTATTGACTCCCCAAAACTTCATCGACAGTTAAGGGGTCGTCATAGTCTGATTCTAACTCATCATCTAAGATACTACTCAATTTGGCCTCTATCTCATAGACACTTAATACAATATGGTCCCTATTTGTTAAAATATCAGCTAACATACTAGCTAAACCCTTATTTCTCTTTTTTTCCCTCTTGTGGAATTCTCTTCTTTGCTCGGCCATCTCTTTCTTAAACTTTGCTTCCATTTCGTTCCGCATTTGTCTTATAGATGAATGCGAGACTGAATGATTGCCTCGCTTCATTGTCTTTACCATATCGCTGAACGAACTCAGTCCTTGAACACGTCCCTTTCTTAGTCCACCCACAGCCTCAGCATAAATCTCAATCTGAGTCTGCAAATCCAAAGGAGGCTGGCCCGACTTAAGTTGCTTGGTCTGCGGCGACGTCATAAACCTTATGGAACACCCCCTATCAAATAAAATGTCAGGTTATCACAGTAAAGAACTAATATCAAAAAAGGGAAAAAAGTAATGAAATACTTACAAATAACTCTCTAGAATCTTCATCAACCCATTCGGCTTTCTTTGGGCCGATATGGTGTTGATGAAGATGATCCTAACTGTCCGGGAATGGGACTGCATGTCCGGCCTCCTTTTCCTGTTAACAAAGAACATTAAAACATTTAAATACGCACATAAAATACATAACATATATGAATGTGTAAAATAATATAATTAAGTACCAATCACATGTGGTGCTCAATGTGGCTGAGCGAACTGCCCGTGTGCTTCATCGGGCCTTTGCCACCCTCCATTCTTTCCCCTTTTTTGAGGCCTGTAAAGACTTGGCTTTAAATTCCGGAGTCTTCCAATACTCTTGAAGTCGCGCCCAATCGGTCTCACAAACCCATGAGGGCCTCTTATCTTTTTCATGTGCGTCGCTCATAATGCAACTGAGTCTCTTTGTAAGCAAGATACGCCAACTTGACTTGACGCCCGCCTCATGCTCAGGAGCCCAGCGATACTTTTCTGTATTTTGAAATAATGTTAGATCATTAAATTCGAAGACTTCTAAATTAAAACTTATTTGCTAATTTACTTACCGTGAACTCTTCCCACCACAATTTTTCTTCTTCCTGGGGAACATCCTTTATGGTGTTGTATGCCCCTTGAAACGATCTTGAAATATTGAAGTGATGGCAGCGGAACAGCTGGATGCCAATCTAAATCTATAATAGCCAAGATTTTTTTTTTAATTAGTTACTATAATGATTACAAGAAGTATAATTAACTTAAAGGAAATAATTAATAAATTTACTTATGTGCCAATGGTAGGTTGTAGCCGCAACTCCACCAGAGATTGGTATCGGGCCGCCGACCGTGGAGCAATGAGTCCGGGCGAGCCACCGATCTCGCTACCGGGCGTAAACTCGGGTCGCGCAGATCGACGCAGACGCACCCCGAGATGTCTGTGCATCAGCGGACTATGACAGCGGTGTCGTAACAGGCACGGGGGCAGATAGCAGAGTAGAATAAAAGTTCGATGATGAACCTGGCTGGAGGTAGGGGATGCATCAGACGCTGGTGCCTGACTAAATGGTAACCGAATACCTTTCTTTGGAGGCATCTCTGAAATACAGATTAAGCGGATGAAGAAGTAGCAATAAAGGACAATTGAGTTTTAATGATTCGTATTTCAACAAAACACCGTTTTACTCGGTGATATTAAATATGATGAGACAAAAGAAACGTGATTGAAGACATACTTAAAGTGTGATTATTTACGCATAATTTAACTTAAGTATAGTTATCATTAAGATAACAAATAATGAGCATTTATATGAGCGTTTGCAAGGCTTTTGTAGCATTAGTAGAATGTGTTAGAGGAATAATCAGGTACAAACAAGTGCGCAGCGGAATAAAACTTGACCCGCCTCTACCAGGATCTTCCACGAGTAAGAACCTACGACTATGGGATAGTGTTTTACCTTATATTGATGCTAGAATGGCTGAAACACTTTCAGCGGTATGTTGTCACGAACGGAACACCACAATGCAGGCTCCGTCTCTCCTAGTATCCACTCGATCTTCCGGGGATGGTCTTCTACTGCTTGGTGCTAGCCAACGCCTTGTAGAAGCTTTGAAGACACTCTTCAATGGAGTATGTATTTCAGACCTATTCAGAAGAACAAGATACAGGATTTCTAACTTCTTTCCTATTAGCAAAAAGCTAGAAAACAAGTCTAGAAATATATCTTTTCTTTTTCTCTCTAAAACTCACTTTTCTCTCTTCTCTTTAAGCTTCAAAAGCTGGAGAAAAATCTGATTAGCATGATTAGGAAAATCAGTATTTTCGTAGTCTATCAAGAGAGGGTGGGGAGAGGTTATGGGGAAAGTGGGAGATCATGGAGGAAACCACTCCTCCACTTTCTCCACCATGTCAACCACCATTTGAGAGCTGAAATTATATCCAATAATCCAGCCATAAGGTCGGTCCAAATGGGTTGGTCGGCCCAATCATATTGGTCGGCCCAACCCGTTTAAGGGCCCAATCCAATCCCGTCCCGGCCCGTCCCAATCGAATTGGTGCACCTTAGATTAAATGTACTCCAACAAGCCCAATCCAGTTGATCTATGAGTGCGACCCAAGAGGTATCTATGATGTTGGCCGTGACATCATCTATCACAAGTAATGAGAGGTATCTAGCAACGCATCATTACCCACAATTCATAAATATTTGGTGATTTATCATAATCACAACATTTGACATTTGTAGTTAAATCCTTTTGTCCTTGATATCTAGATTGAACACAAGTCATGGAAAAGTCACACTTGTATTGTCCAATCTTTTAGTTTCTTGATTCGCGAGTAGACTAATCAAATGACAACAATATCTCATACTGATTCATTTGTTCATGGCCATGAATTAGTCATACTCCATCAAGGGGCCCAAGATATCGCTCCTGCTATATAGGAGGGACAAATCCTTTCTGCATCCCACTCATCTTGAACAAGATTCGTGATATACCCAATAAATGCCTTTATTGCTCACCCTGTTACGGATAGCGTTTAACATTATCAAAGCATAACACTAGCCATGCAAGAACTCTTGTGAGACCTCAAGTCGAAGGATCTCATATACAACCCAGTCAAAAAATTTGAAAAACGCCGTTGACTATTATATAACAACCCTTGGTGTGTTTCTCATGTCGGGTCTGTCCAGTATAATAATGATTCTCTAATCATATATACCCATGTGACGATCCGATATCTTATATCAATCACTACACATACTAGTCTTACGCATTATTATTGTCCTCGCAGATTCCATAATAATGTTCGACTAGGGACGTTTCAGAATAGTATCTCATAACAATTATGAATACTATTCTAAGGACATATTATTTATTTATGTTGTTAAGAATGCAGAAACATAATGAATAATACTGGAATTAATGCCTTTTTATTCATCAAAATGAAAATTACATAAAATACGGTACAATTACAATAAATAATCTCTCACTTGCACTAAAGACCCAAATTACA
The DNA here is from genome assembly GCA_026122235.1 of Vinca minor. NCBI lineage: Eukaryota > Viridiplantae > Streptophyta > Magnoliopsida > Gentianales > Apocynaceae > Vinca > Vinca minor. The sequence goes on from JAOCZM010000232.1 coordinate 1,969,572, forward strand.
ATAAATGGTCTTTAGGGCATACTAATGACTGTCTCTAAAGATCAGCCCTCCAGATATCGGATACCCATGGAGCTAGTGTGACGATCATGCTGCTGCTGCGACAGTGGCTTCGTCAGTGGATCGGCGACATTGTCTGTCGAATCAACTCTACATATATGCACATCATCTCTCTCAAAATGAAAATTACATAAAATACGGTACAATTACAATAAATAATCTCCCACTTGCACTAAAGACCCAAATTACAATAAATGGTCTTTAGGGCATACTAATGACCTGTCTCTAAATATCAGCCTCCGGATATCGGATACCCATGGAGCTAGTGTGACGATCATGTCTGCTGCTGCGACAGTGGCTTCGTCGGTGGATCGACGACATTGTCCCGCGAATCAACTCTACATATATGCACATCACCTCTCTCTATAATCTCGCGGATTAGGTGAAATCGCCGTAGTACATGTTTGGACCTCTGGTGAGATCTAGGTTCCTTAGATTGTGAAATAGCCCCATTGTTGTCACAATAGAGGTCTATCGGGTTCGCAATACTAGGAACCACATCGAGGTCGGAAATAAATTTCCCGATTCAAATCGCTTCCTTAGCCGCTTCACAAGCTGCTATGTACTCGCCTCTGTCGTAGAATCTGCTATGGTTGATTGCTTTGAACTGCGCTACCACAAAGCACCTCCATTCAAGTTAAACACATATCCCGATTGCGATCGGAAATCATCTCTGCTCGGTTTGGAAACTAGCATCGGTGTAACCACTTACAACGAGCTCATCCGCCCTCCATAAATCAAGAATGTATCCTTAGTCCTTCGCAAGTACTTGAGGATATTCTTGATCGAGATCCAGTGGACGTTCACCGTAATTAGATCGGTATTCTGCCGTAACGCTTAAGGCATACGAGACATTCAGGGCGAGTACATATCATGGCGTACATGATGGATCCTATGGCAAAAGCATAAGGGATCTCTTTCATGCGTTCTAATTCGCGAGCGTTTTAGAACACTCGTTTGTTCGACGTAACGTTACCATGTGCCATAGGACAAAGGCCCTTCTTAGACTCTTGCATGCTAAACCTCTTTAGCACCTTGTCTATATATGTACTCCGACTTAGGCCAATGAGTCTCCCTGGATCTATCTCTATAGATCTTGACTCCCCGTAATATAGTCGGCATCACCTAAGTCTTTCATAGAGAAACACGTACTCAACCAAGCCTTGACAGAATTTAAGGTTGGTATGTCGTTTCCAATGAGTAGTATGTCATCTACATACAAAACCAGAATACGATTGAGCTCCCACTAACCTTTTTGTAAACACAAGGCTCATCCTCATTTCTAATGAAGCCAAACTCACTGGGACGACATCATTAAATCGGATGTTCCAGCCTTTCGAGAAGCTCGCTTGAGTCCATAAATGGATCTCTGAAGCTACATACTTTTCCCAAAGCATTCTCTGGAGTGACAAAACCTTCGGGTCGTGTCATATACACATCCTCTTCAAGTTTTCCATTAAGGAAAGCGGTTTTGACATCTATTTGCCAGATTTCATAGTCATAGTAAGCTGCAATAGCAAGCAAAATCCGAATGGACTTGAACATAACTACAAGGGAAAAGGTCTCATCATAGTCAATACCATGAATTTGTTTGAAACCTTTCGCGGCAAGTCGCCCTCATGACGTTTGTACATTCCCTTCCATGTCGGCTTTTAATCTTAAAAACCTATTTGCACCCTATGGGAGTTACCCCTTCAGGTGGATCAACCAAGATCCAGGACTTGGTTTGTGTACATGGAGTCCATTTCGAATCTCATGGCCTCAAGCCATTTCTCAAAATCGGGCTATTAATTGCTCGTTTGTAGGTTGAAGGTTCATCGTGATCCACAAACATAACATCACCATGTTACTGTTATGAAAAATCCAAATTTTTCGGAGGTGGACGACGAACTCTACCGGACTCTACGCAATTCTTGTGTTTCTTGAATCAGTGCTTTGCCTGCATAACCTGTTTGTGACACTCGCCGCACAACAACTTGTGGAGTCTCGTTCAATTTCCATCTCATCATTAGTGCTAGTTTGAGAGTCTCGGAACTTCGAGTAAGTTCTACGCTACTCCCACTTGTGTTTCTAGAAACAAATTCCTTTTCTAGAAAGACTCTCATGCGAGCAACAAACACTTTGTTCTCGTTAGGGATATAAAAGTAGTATCCTTTAGTTTCCTTAGGATAACCTACAAATATGCACTTTTCGGATTTTGGAGCCAGCTTTATCGAAGTCGAGCGTTTTACAAAAGCTTCACAGCCCCAAATCTTGTGGAAAGACAAACTGGGACGCTTTCCAGTCCATAACTCGTATGGCGTCTTTGTAACTGATTTAGATGGAACGCGGTTAAGTGTTAAAGCTGCTGTCTCTAGTATGTGTCCCCAAAAGGAATTGGGCAGGCTCGTGTGACTCATCATAGAACGAACCATATCTAATAAGGTTCTGTTCCTCCTTTCAAATACACCATTCCATTGTGGAGTAGCTGGAGGAGAAAGTTGTGAAACGATTCCACAAGCTTTTAGATAGTCACAGAATTCTTGACTCAAGTATTCTCCTCCTCGATCAGATCGAAGAATCTTAATACTCTTGCCAAGTTGGTTTTCTACTTCTAGTTTAAACTCTTTAAACTTAGCAAATGCTTCGGATTTGTGTTTCATCAAGAACACATATCCATACCTACTGAAGTCATCAATAAAGGTAATGAAGTAGAGGTAACCACCCCTTGCATGTATATTAAAAGGGCCACATACATCACTATGTATTAGTCCTAATAAAGCATCGGCTCTCTCACCTAGCTTAGTGAAAGGTGATGCTGTCATCTTACCCAACAAACAAGATTCGCATCGATCATAAGACTCGAATTCAAATGATTCCAATAGCCCATCTTTATGGAGTTTGGATATGCGGACTTCGTTTATGTGGCCTAAACGACAATGCCAGAGGTATGTCGGATTAGAATCATTAGTCTTAATCCTTTTGGTATTTATATTTAATATTGGCATATCAAGATCTAAAACATATAGACCATTAATCAAAGAGGCGCTTGCATAAAACATATTATCCAGAAATAACGACAATCGTTGGTTTTTGATCGAAATCTCAAAACCTTTCTTGTCCAAACAAGAAATTGAAATAATATTCTTAATTTAAACTAGGTACATAGAAACAGTTTTCTAAACCCAAAACAAGCCCTGAAGGCAAAGTAAAAGTACAAGTCCCTACAGCTTTAGAGTCGCAACACGTGCTCCGTTGCCTACTCGTAGTTCCACTTCACCCCTTTGCCAACTCTCTACTCCTTTGCGGTCCACTGCACATTAGTACAAATGTGAGAACCACATCCGGTATCAAATACCCAAAGAAGTAGTTGTATTTAAATTGATATCAATCATATTAATATCTATAACATAAATACACGAGCCCGAAGCAACAATTGCTTTCTCCTTTTCGACCTTTTTCCCTCGCAAGATAGCTTTTGCAGTTCCTTTTCCGGTGACCCTTCTCACCACAATGATGACGAGATAGAGTCCTTGGCTACACCACCCTTAGGTTTCGAGTGCATTGTTGAAAGTGGTTTGCTTGCCCTTGGGCTTACCTTTCGGTTTGCCTTTGGATCTCACAAAACCTTTGCCTTTGCCCCTTTTGCACCATCGAGTATGGTGTTGGGCTTGGACTTGCCTATTTCCTTCTCGGCAGTCCTTAGCATGTTCAACAACTCGAGCAATGGCTTGTCAATTTCATTCATGTGATAATTCAGAATGAATCGATCGAATGACTCGAGCAACGATTGCAAGATCAAATCGGTCGACGACTCTTGTCCCAAAGGAAATCCCGGTTTTCAAGGTTACGAACATAACCTATCATCTTAAGAACGTGAGTTCCCTACTGGCATTCCCTCGGACATTTTGCATCTGAAAGAGAGATTTGATACATCGAATCTCTCTGGCGTGCTTGCCCTCGATATAGTTGCTTCGAGTGAGCCGAGCATCTCATAAGCCCCCCATGTCCTCATGTTGCTTCGAAGCTCGAGTTCATGGTGACAAGCATGAGGCTAGACACATCTAAAGCATCACTAACATGCTTCGATAAGCACTTCTATCGGCGGCAGAGCGCGAGCCTCGCAGTATAGCGAGAATAGACTGTTCCAATACATACGACTTTCTTTCATGCTTGAGAACGATTCTCAAGTTCCTAAACCCGATCGAGGAAGTTAACTCCCTCTAATTTGTCCTTCTCAAGGGACGAGACGCGATGATAGTGTTTGGTTTGAATTTGCCATTTTTCTACAACAAAAATATGCATATACAAAAGTAAGTACCGATTAAAAATCATTATTAGGTCTTTATCTTTTTAATGATTTCTCCCACTATTTTCTTCGAGTGAATAACCCTCAATATCAACTCGGAAAGTTCGTTAACTTTCTAGCGGGCCAAGATCCATATTTCACCTCGTTTGCAGTCGACTTTGGCTGATCGCCTCAAAACTTAGTTATTTAGGTAGGCAACGTTTGCCAATTACATCAAATTATGTAATTCTTGGTTAGTTGAGTGAATAACATTTATTCAAGCGTATCATTATACACTTTTCTCAACTCTTTTGCCTATAATCCAGTTAACTAGGACCCTAAGTTTTAGCCGACGGATATCACAACTTATCCTTCGTGCCTCACCCGGATAGACACGTATGCACAGCTTTGGCATGTCCCATACTAATGTCGATCTAGGCCTTGACGAGGGCCAAACTTAGGAAGGCACTAATTAATATTTCATTGAGGGATTTTTGTTTTTAACAATCTCACCAGAAAAGCATAAATAAAACAGTTTATGCTTATATACATATGCATCCTATACATAAAAGTAAAATGCAATAGTAATCGCCATATCCTATTCGGTTTTTCCAAGCCAATGGAAAAACCGTGAAGTCAATCTAAGGTGTGAAAAGAAAAGCATTCTATTCTACACCGTCTTGACCTTCAGTTGGTTGCCTCCATATCTTCATCGCTGTACCTTCTCCTAATCTAGAATTACAAAATTCTAAGGAAACCTCGAGTTACATTCGAGTGGATTTGATGAGAATAAAATTACAACTTTTGATAATAAAATAGGCACGATACGCAGATCGTATTATAAAATAAAACCAACAGAGTAAAGGCGATTACTATGCATCATGCTCAATTAACATAACAATTTATGAAAAATAATGAGCAACCAGCAAACAAAACATTTAATATTCTGGTCAGTTCGGTTGACCGGCCATCAAGCTCGGTCGACCGAACAAAGTATTGAGAGTACTCGGTTGACTAAACCCGAGCACTTCGGTCGATCGAAGACCAACTCGGTTCGACCGAACACCTCTCTGGTTGATCCGAACCCAAATCATTTAGCTATCGACCTTACCTCGGTCGACAGAGCGAGTCCCGGTCGGCCGAAATGCCCTAGACCGAGATTTTTCCAACTTTTGAATGACTTCAAAACTGGAAATTCTCAATGAATATACATACAAAAAAGTTTGGAAAAGCATGTCATACATGATTTACAACATTTCTAGCAATCCTAAGGCATGCATAACGTAGATTCATAATCTATATTCAAACACTATAACACATAAAGTCTATAAGGTACTCGTGAGTGGCTCTGATACCACTGTTAGAGGAATAATCGGGTCACAAACAAGTGCGCAGTGGAATAAAACTTGACCCGCCTCTACCGGGATCTTCCACGAGTAAGAACCCTACGACTATGGGATAGTGTTTTACCTTATATTGATGCTAGAATGGCTGAAACACTTTCAGCGGTATGTTGTCACTGAACGGAACACCACAATGCGAGCTCCGTCTCTCCCAGGTATCCACTCGATCTTCGGCGATGGTCTTCTACTGCTTGGTGCTAGCCAACGCCTTGTAGAAGCTTTGAAGACACTCTTCAATGGAGTATGTATTTCGGACCTATTCGGAAGAACAAGATACGAGATTTCTAACTTCTTTCCTATTAGCAAAAAGCTAGAAAACAAGTCTAGAAATATATCTTTTCTTTTTTCTCTAAAACTCACTTTTCTCTCTTCTCTCTAAGCTTCAAAAAGTCGGAGAAAAATCGATTAGCATGATTAGTAAAATCGGTATTTTCCTAGTCTATCAAGAGAGGGTGGGGAGAGATTATGGGGAAAGTGGGAGATCATGGAGGAAACCACTCCTCCACTTTCTCCACCATTTCAACCACCGTTTGAGAGCTGAAATTATATCCAATAATCCAGCCATAAGGTCGGTCCAAATGGCGGCCCAACCCGTTTAAGGGCCCAATCCAATCCCGGTCCGGCCCGGCCCGAAGCCCAATCGAATTGATTGATCCAAATGGGTTGGGCGGCCCAATCATATTGGTCGGCCCAACCCGATTAAGGGCCCAATCCAATCCCCGGCCCGGCCCGGCCCAATCGAATTGGTGCGCCTTAGATTAAATGTACTCCAACAGAATGCACCTTGGAAACATTTTTACAAGTTGAAACAAAGAACAATTACTATTGAAGGGCAATAAAAGCCATAGAGTTGAAGAAGTTCACTGCGCATTTTTACAAGTTGAAACAAAGAACAATTACTATTGAAGGGCAATAAAAGCCATAGAGTTGAAGAAGTTCACTGCATATCTAAACAATACGAATCATCATTATTCACTTCCTCTTCCTTTACTCTCTTTTCTAAAGTAAACCCAAATTTATCCACTGCATCATACCAAAAATATATAACCCTTACACAGCAAGTTTACTAAAGAAAGGAAAAAAATTTCAATTAAATAGACCAAAATCTCTTTTAAGTAAATACAAGCCAATATTTCGTACATTCATAGGACTACCAATTCTTCAGCTAATGTATTGGCAAAAATATGCCACGAGGACTAAAAGCTAAACTTAGAAAAGTTTGATTTCATATGCCGAACACTAAATCAATTTATACCAATTTTTTAGCTCAACAAATTAGCAGATAAACAGCAGCACAAATTAGCAGAGAAACAACAACAAAAATTAGCTCAACAAATAGTAAAAAAGAAGAAAACAATCGCACAATTACCAGAAGATTGGATGGAGGGGCAGCGTCAATCGCACAATTACTAGCAGATTCACTAGCTAAATTTCACCCTTAAGCTCTCTGTTCATAGAGCAAAAAATGGGGAAAATCATAAATGAAAAAGAATACAAAAAACAAACAATATAATGAATTTTCCAAAATGGGAAGTGAAAATCCAATATCAAGAGTCTACCAAACAAGAATCTTCATATATACATATCATAGCTACTTAGAATTGGAAGTTACATTTCTAAATTACTGGGAAAAAAAATAAATCGCAGGGAGGGGGAAGGAATTACCATTAATGGTGGACAAAAAGAAAGAAAGAGAGAAGGAATTACCTTTGGCCGGAGATGATTAAGCCGCTCGGTGGTGGTGGCCGAAGATGGCGACGGGCAAGGGAAGGGAGAATTGGCAAAGTCTTAGAGGGGTGGGGGGAAATCGGAGGAGGATGACGGCGGAGAAGAAGAATAAGGAAATTGGAGGAGGATGACGACGAGAAGGCGGTGGTGCTTGACGGGAATTTGGGGAAATCGGAGAAGAAGGATGACGGGAATCGGAGAAGAAGGATGGCGTCGATTAAAGAAAAAGAAGAACGATTTTGAGGGATTTTGAAGAAGAACCCGCTTCTGCCTTGGCATTTTTTTGTTTTGTTAAATAAAACATCAAAACGATGTCGTTTTGATGAAAGAAGCCGTATTCCGGCATATATTCGATCGGTATTCCATCGGCCTGTAAATTCCGTCGGTATTCGGTCGGTATATTCGGTCGGTATTCGGTTTTGTGTCTTTCATTTATTACCATATAAATATAACCGTTATGTATTCCGTCGTTATTCCGTTATACTTCGGTTGGTACTTTCCGTCGGTATTCGGTCGTTATTTATTCCGTCATTAAACGGTCATTACTTCGGTCGGTATTCGGTCGTTAAAAAACACAAAACGATGTCGTTTTGTGTTTTTCATTTATTAGTATATAAATATACACCGTTATGTATTCTGTCGGTAAACGGTCGTTAACTTCCATCGATATTCGGTCGTTAAGGGTAAAGTAAACGACGTCATTTTAATTTGGTCAACGGTATCGATATGGACGACACAGTAGGGAAGGAATAGCGACCGACATTATTTCGGTGTCAATTCGGTCGGTATTAGGTCGTTATAGGAGTGACTGAAAAATTTGGTCGTTATTTAACTGTTTTCTTGTATTGGTTTAAATGACGAACGCTTAGTGTGAAGAAGTTCCTTACCTCAAGATTTTCGTTTATCCTTTCTGGAGTCCGGTTGTTTTGCACCATCTTAGGTAACTGCTTGTTCCGATTGGAGCTCTCCGGTTGATTCGAAGTCATCGACCTCCATTCCAAATTCTCCTCTGAGTCATCCGAGCAATATTCCTCCTCCTTTGATAGCCCTCGTTGTTCTGAATTACCGGCCTGCTTCGGTGGTCCCAGCGGGGATGGATGTTCTGCTCGTTTGGAGCTATCAGATTGTAAGTCGGGTTCCTTCGCGAGCTTTTCCCGTTTGATGGTATCAGATTGTTTTCCGGGCGGTTTATCGTGACCCAATTCAGAAGGTCTTTCGGGTCGATGTCCACTGTGAAGGTCACTTCCGCTGACCTCGCCCATAAGTTTATCCAGGCCCAATGGGCAATTCCCCAATGTGTTGAACCTAAAGATGTTGTTTGGTATCAGATCCCTCTCTCTTGCTATCATTTCCAAACTCCCCAATTAGGTCCACCCTCGAACCCAATGGGCTTGTTGGCCTCAATACCTGGTTTCTGGCCCAATTCCTTGGAGATTGATTTGCACGATAAGGTGACGTTTCCCTTCGGCTGTGTGACTCCAGAAACCTTCTCCCTTTTTGCAGCCCCCTTCTTCCTCTGAAGTTCTCCATCATAATCTTTTCCTTTTTCTAAGGAGAGAGTTAGGGATTTGAATTTTTTTTCCAGAGCTAAGAGATGAGCTAACATGATGTTTATATTAAAACCCCTTTTGAATTAACAATTTCCATCTCGGAAGTCGAGATGGGACTGAGATTGACCTCTGGCACCGCTTCTGTTCTGCCTTCTCTCTCACAGTAACCCCAACAAGTAAACATCTCCCATCTCTAATTTCATTTGGTACTGACAACTGTGCGGCGCTCGCTTGATCTTTCACCTCAGCGCCTTAGGCCGCATTAATATCGTCATTTTTTGTTAAGACTTGATTGGACCCTCTAGTGGGCACATCAGTAGTTTCTAGACCCATGTTCATAGGGTTGGTATCATTAGCCATTTTTCCTTTTATTTTCCATACCTTTTGACCTTTGGGTAAAGACCCTTTTTAATCAAAGGTTCCTGATTAGAGAGATCGGACCTTGTATGTGTGTTAACGATTTGACCCGTTTGCCTTTTCCAAGTTAGTTTTACCCAAACGGAACTTGATTCCATGGACCAATGGTGTGTTCCTTCTCAACAACATCTTCCTCCATAGCCATATGCCCCCCCGCTTCTTCAGGATTACAATCCTTTTGCTTGATTTGGCCTACCTCATTCTTATTAGGACACTCATTGAGTACATGGCCAATTAAACCGCATTCATAACAAAAATCAATCCCTTCATATTGTACTTGTTGTACATGCTTCTTACCAATTCTAATATAATGGACTAACGGTTTATTCAGATCAATCCATATGCAAATTTTTGCATATCTGCCCCGTTCTGAGTTTGAAGTCTTAGCATCCAATTTCAATAAAGCCCCCAATTATTCCCCCACCTTAGTTAGGATGGTCCATTCATAAAAATCCACCGGTAAAGACGGTAATCTAGCCTATACAGCTATAGTAGTAGGGCTCACAGTGCATGGATTAAACGCATGTTACCACAATCTGGTAGTAATATATTGACCATTTATAAACCACGGCCCTTCAGCAATAACACTGTTAAAATAAGCTTCCAAACTAAATTTTGCTACGAAAAAGTTATTTCCCAAGTCTATTAACCGGAGATCACCAACAATTTTCCAAAGATGTCTGACTTTGAAATTAATGAAATTATAGTTCGGGGCTTTACCGTATGGTTTGATGATTACCGAGTTTACCCATGGTGATCTGCATCTAAGTTTATCCTCCTTAGACAGTCGAATAGCAGGGAGTTCATAGCCTTCATCCTCAGAATCTTCTTCTAAGTGCTTCACTAAGAAATTACTCTTCACATATTTTGCACATCTATTAATGGTTTCAGTGAGTTTATCCTTAAAGACTACTAGCTTTTGTTTGTAGATCTGTCTGTTGTTGTTCCTCCTCAGACACCTTGAGCTTTTTTATGCTACGTTGAAGGTGATCTGTTTCTTCTTGAGATTTCTCCAAAGCATTTCCAATCTCGCCGGACGAGGGAGTGGACGAGAGCGTTTCCATTCTTTTTTACCACCACATGATCTCCTTGTATGCTTTTTCAAACATATCATTATGAGTCCATCTAGAAATCTAACAACCAATGTAACCAAAATTATACATTAATAAGATCAAGTCTTTAAGAACCCCATTCCAGATAATCACTAAATCTGAACATGAAAAACTGATATTTTCGCACCAAGTAAACAATCACGTCAAAGATAAACCTTACTGAAACTATGTATTAGAACTGCTCTTTCAAATGGTTCAAGGGTGACTTGCTCTATTGACTTGAACTGCGCTGCTTGTAATTTCTTCACTTTTTGAGCAAATACTGCCTTCGCAAGTGCAGTTGCCTGAGCCTCTAGTGCGGAACGCTTTTTTCAGTACGCGCGGAACTTAATCTTGAATGAATAGAAGAACATCTCCAACCAGACCAAGCCAACCTCCCATCCCCACCCCAACCCCAAATTCTTACCAGGTACACAAAACCATCCGAAAAAGAATAAGAAAAAACATGTTATGACACTGTTGAACATGTATAACAATGTCCAATTGTCCCGAAGATTGATGCATTTGTTGACTCCTGTCCTAATTACTAATGTGATCATTGATGATATTAAATCATTGATAGTTCTAATGTTTGTATGAACATTTTGTTAATGATAAGATCTTTAACACTCACACCAACATTGATGGAAATGGTAGCCGCTTGTGTACATCAAAGCAAACAACATTCTACACAAGTAAACTACACTTTGCAAGACTCCATAGCACAAATTTGAAGTCAATCCACATACAAAATTGAATATACTTGGAACAATTTATGTGCAAAATTTAACATAAATAATTATGTAGATCAAATTGCTTTCAAATATTTAAGATGTTTGACAAATAACTAAAATATTCTAAAACTTGATTATTTAACCACGAAAAAAAAAAAACAAAGAAAAAAAGATGCCAACATTTTTTTTTTTTTGCTGAATAAAAAGATGCCAACATTTATATTCAATTTTTTCACCCAAAATTAAGCGAATTTACAAAGGGGTGGGTACGTAGTTGCGGTGGGCCGGGGGTGTAGGTCTAGGATGGGGACAACATATTTTGGTTCCATTCCCAGCAGGGTAACTTATTTTGACATCATCACCGACCTCATCTCCACTTAAGCTGGAGATTTCCCGTATCGTCCGGGATGAGGGCGGACTGGTCCAGAATTTCGACGAGTGAATTTCCATCCCTACTACTTACTCTTTTTTCTAAATTATCTGTTTATTTTGTCTTTCGCAAGGGAATTAATATTTCATCAAATTCTATAATAAGATATGATAAAAGGTCAAATATAACTCTATTTAATTTTAATTCTATTTTCTTTTCTCTCTTTAATCTTTACTCTCCAATATTTAATCAAGGGGAAATGATTCAAAAGATGATCATTAATGAACATTTTATTTAGAGAGTGTACAAATAATTTGGGATATATTAAAAAAAGAAATATTGATAAATAATTTGGGACGGATGAAATAACATTTAACAATTGGGAAGAAAATGCAAGAAGAAATACTAAAGGGGTAAATCGTAAAGTTCCTCAAACTCTAGGGAATTTAGTGTAAGATCGAACATTTACACTGATCTGACCTGACTGTGAAACTACAAAATAATTTTTCTCTTCCATTCATAAATTCCAATTCCAATTCCAAATCCAAATCAACCTTAAAAAGATCGAACAATGACAAGATCAAAGATCACCCAATTATTTTACCAATTATTACTGTTCTCGCATATCCTTATCCTTCTCTTCTCTCCTACTGTATCAGCAATCAGGTGAATTTGTATGAGCACTGAAGTTCTTGATTTTTTGTCAATTATGTTGTGGTTGTGTTTGATGATCTTATTTTGTTTGTAGAAAAGATGGGAGCCTTCTAGAAAAGCGATTTTGCAGAACTACAGTTCAGGGGAGGTTTTTACTCTCTGATGATAATGGTAATCTGTTTGTTTGTTTATTTTTTAAATTTCTCACTGCTCCTGTGAGCAATCACTTTGCGCATTTATCGCCAAAGGTTATGTCAGTATCCAATTCATCTGTTTCAGTGGCATTTTGGTAGCAGCCACTTTGTGCATTTATGGGTAAACGTTAGGTGTATCTCCTATACCTCTCCCCTGTACCCAATTATTGGGGACTTAATGAGTTATATTATTGTTGCTGTTGCATTTGACTCTGTTTCTAGATGGAGCTACAACTTTGTCTTTGTGGGGCAACCATCTATAAGGGAAGGTTTGGAAAGATGTGGGTGGTCGCCGCCTTCCTCCCCTTGGTTCCGTCCTGGTTTGGGACACATAATCAAATTACTAAAACAAAATGAGAATTTTGCTTCTTTTTAAATGAAAATTCCATTTGGGGTCGGATCAGATGCATGGAAGTTTTTCATTTTACATGTCTCTTGGAGCAATGCAGAGAGTTATTGCTTTGTAAGACGAAAACAACATAAATTTTTTGAAGATGGGAAATGAAGTTGAGTATATATGCATGAAGCAGTCTATGCTTTCTTGTTTTGGGTTTTAGATTTAGAGGAGACCGGGTTCTTTTTGCTAATTGATACTCCTGCTGCAAAATGCTTTTAAGTAAAATATCTAGACAAAGTTGCTAGCTTTTAGCCTAATCTATAAGGGTTTCTTTTGATTTGTCTTAGGATGTTATGAACTTATGATTCTTAATTATTAACTAGTTTCTCTTACAAATGCAACATACACCAAATACCCTAATACGGCTGTACTCCTTTTCTATTTAGTACTTCATTAAGCTATAGAGTTCTTCCTTCCGTTTAATCAGCATTACTAATGAGGGGATTTGCTATTTTAGGTCATGTGTGTGATGCACTCTCACTTGATCCACAATCACGCTGTTGTCCCTCAAAAGGAGAGCAATTCTCCTGTTAGTGAGTCATCTCTTTTTCAAGTATTCTAGTTTGCGTTCTGTCGGCTTTATCATGTATTCCAATTCTCTGTTAATGATGTTTCTTTTGGTGTACTCCTTCTCCCATCTTGTAGCAGATGCAATCTTGTTTCGCAATGTTGCAAGTCATATGAATTCTGTGTTTCATGCTGCCTGAATCCAACTCGAGTAATTTATCTAGTCTCTGGTTTTCTCTTTGATAGTAGAAGTTCTAAGATGTGGAACTTATTTCTTTGTGAATTAAATTTTCCATGCAGACACAAAGGGATCGTGCATTGAAGGTGAAAATAGCAAAGCCGGCAACTTCAGGTTTCTACATTTTATTGTAATCCTAAGACTTTGTTGGATCTATGTTATTTTCATGTCTATTCGGGCAGGTTTTACTTTGAGTAAATTTGTACCAAGTTAATCATGGCATTGCTCCTCCTTAAGAACTGCTTTTATTGTTTCTGCAGGATCATACATGAGTGTGTTTGATTTTTGTGCTGGGAGGTGTCGTCATAATTCTGAGAGTGTGGTACGACTCCTATTAGCCTTTGGTCATTCTTGTCCCTTTATGATGGTCCCATACTGTAAAGACGTTTCCTGAAGAGGCCCCAATCATATCTATTTATTAGCAAAAGCATGATAAGGTCATTCTTTAGAAGTTTAAAATCGTACAAAATATGCACATAATCTGATTTTATTGAGTTAGTTGATCTTCTAACTACTGGTATTAATAAATTAGAGAAACTTTTTAGCATTGATCTTTTGAGCTTTTATTTTATCTCAATTGATATTTGCTGTACCTTGAAGAGAATTTGTTGGCAGCTGCATATATGATTTATGAAAAGAAAATCACTAAAAATACCTCATCATCTATTTGTATATTCTCCAGAAATGCACCTTTAAATTTCCAACAATTAGAAAGCTTCGTAATAAAAGATTTTGTTTTGTTTTAAGCTTTACTGTATGTACAAATATTCATTTTCTATTGTCGAAGCATAATCCTCTAAAAGATTTTTCTGTTTTAAGCTTTACTGTATGTAGAAATATTATTTTTCTATTGTCGAAGCACAATCCTCTAAAAGCAATTTTCCTTCTATTGCTTTAGAGGGGCTAGGCCTCATGATAGAGGTTATGAGTTCGAATCCCCTCCCCGCTTCTTGAATCCCCTATTTCTTATAACATATAGGTCCCCCTCCCCCAATAAATAAAAAAAAAGGGCATCCAGTACTCGGTCTGGTTAAGTTGTTAAAAGCGGATGCAAGATAGCATTTGGAGTCAAAACTCTGGCAAACCTTTGTCAAAAAGCTGATAATCACATAGGTATCTAGAGTATTGTACAATGATTAGTAATGACCATGCTAAATTCTTATGGAACAAGTTTGACCTTTAGTTCTTGCCAAAATACTTAAAGCAAGAAGAAGAGAGTATATTGAATATCTCTTTGGCATATTGGTTTATCCCTTTTTTCGGTGGGCGGGAATGGGAAAAGGAGGCCCAGTTGAGCAGTATGTTTGAAAGAGCTATCAAATATTTCTGGGGATTATGCCAACTCTTTTGTTATTTGTTAAAATGTGTACGAAGATTATTATACAATTTAATAGGCTGGTACACTTCAGTGATATTAAATAAAGACCTAGTTTTGTACGTCTAGTTTTGTACGTAGCAGGGGAGGTGGAAAACTACTTCGCCAAAATGGAAGTATTTAATTACACGTTCTTTTCATTTGGTATAAGTGGAAGAGGAGGGAGAGGGGAAGGGGAAAAGAGAGAAATTTTGGTTTTTTTTACTTTGTATCCCTCATTAGTTCTCTTATCTAATTCCTATTATTTAAAAGTAAGGTTATTATTGTAATTACTGCTTTTAAATCACTTTCTTCCCGACAACCCCTCCAATATGGGATGGCAGGAAATGCTGATGTGGAGAGGGAGAGCCCCCCCCCCCCCCCATATTTACTAAAATATCCATTCTTCTTCCTAACCAAATGACGTAAATGACCACGTTTACTCCCCTTCCCCTTTTATATCTGCTTTCACCCCAACTGAACTTGGTGCTAGTTATTGAAAAATCTAATATGGTCATTTTCATATTAACATGTGTTATTGGCTTTTCAGGTCCATGAAAATGCATATCTCAGTGACTTCCATCATTGTTTCTTCTTACCATCTAACTCATCTGGTGAGTATACATGTGATGATTTTGTTTTTTTATTTAAATGTTTGTTTCTCTAAATCTCTTTGTTAGCTTAATCTATGTGATGATTTTGTTACTTAAATCTATGCAGATCTCAGTGACGTCTATCATTGTTTCTCCCTATAATCTAACGTGTCTGGTAGATATATATATCATTTGTTGCATGTCATTTGTTACTTTAATATTTTGTTGCATGTCATTTGTTGGGATACTATGCATTCGCCTAAATTTTGTATGATAATATATCTATACATTCACTTTCATATTCCTCACTGAAACATTAAAAGAAAATGACAGTTTTGCCAAATTTCCATATTGACTGATTTTATTGAGTTTTTATTGTAACAGACGTTTCGAATATGCAGACAGAAGTAAGGTTGGCAGGCATAAAGATAATTATTGGAAGGTAATTTAAGAATTTCGGTTGTAGTTGATCTTGCGTCATTGTCATTTAAGAGATGTTCTCTCTATTTACCATTTGCATTTGGTTGCGGGGTAGGCAAGGGGAATCATGTGATTCAGTATGCAAGTCAAATGGACAATCTTGTGTACCCAACAAGTTATCACTTCTTAACCAGTGTGAAATGTAAGTTCATCAACAATTATCATTCAGCTGGAATTTCTGTATCTTTATTTATATCGATGTCCGCAATATTAGCATTTTGTTATTTTTGTAGCTTGCAGAAATATTTTACCTGTAAAGGATCATGTTTGGCAAGCATTGGAGCAGATCAACCAGCTGAAGTAGTTGAGGATGCTCCCAAAGATCTGGTACTCATTTGCTTCTCTGCTATATCTTTACTGTTATTATTTTTTAACGTAATTATTTAACGATAGAACGATACTCCTTTTTTATTTTTAATTCTTCTTTTTTATTGTCAAATATATTGTTTATTTGTTTCTCTGACCAATATTCATGTTTAATATGTGTAATAACCTTAATACTCTTTCCAGTAGAGAGGCGTGTTATTGAAGAAAAGAAATATGCAAGTTCTAGCTTTATCCACTTCCCGCCCCCCTACATGTTATCGGTGTTAAATCCTAAGAATCAATTAGTACAATTTACTTCTTTCTTTGGCAAAATATGACCTTTGCTCCATTTCTTCTGTCAAAAGTTAGTTTTTGCGCCTTCTTAACCCCCAAACCGTTTGAGAAAATAATATATTTATGAGGTCTGATATTCGTACCGAGGAATATTTGGACCTCCCTTCTTTAAGAAATAATACATCAACCAGTTTTTGCAAGTTGGTGATGATCAGTTGCCCCTTTTTTCCTGCCTCAGAATCCAGGAACATGCTTATACACAGGGAAACTATCAATGCTTTCTTGTGAAGGCTCACATCAGCACACCAGGAGACTCTGTCCTTGTGCTTAGTTAGTGCATTCTTGAGGTAATTATTTTCCCCGCACACTTTAGCTATGTTATCCGAACTCTTTGTTTTGGGTGTCGCACCCGTGTCCGACACGATACGACATGTGTGTGGGTATAAGATCCTTATCGGATGTGTTAAAAAATATTGGGTACTTTTAGGGGTGAGCAAATTCGGTTTTTACCGAATTCCGACCGAATTCGAATTCAATTTGGCAATTCGAATTCGGTAATTCGGCTTGAATTCGGTAATTCGGTCAAGACCGAATTCGAATTGGTCGAATTTGGGACGAATTCGGTTTGACTATTTTTGAATTTGGTGTGCCGAATTCGATTTCGATTTTTTTAATAATTAAATATTATTATTATATAATTAAACATATATATTTAAATATAATTATTGAATTTTTAATAATTAAATATTATTATTATATAATTATATATGTATAATTAAATATTATTATTGAATTTTTAATAATTAAATATTATTATTATATAATTAAATATTATATAATTAAATATATTATATAATAAAAATATACCCTCCAATTCGGCCAATTCGGTCGGCACCGAATTCCGAATTCACCAATTCGGCCAAATCGAATTCGGTGAAATCGAATTCGGTTTCGAATTCGGTCGGTTTTTTGAGGTATGAAAAAATGAAAAAACCGAATTCAATTGACCGAATTGGCCAAATCGAATTCGGTGCTCACCCCTAGGTACTTTGACGGAGTCTGTGTATATTCAATGGTGATCTTCCCTATCCTTCCTATAGTGAGGAGGATATTAGAGGTCTATTTTCACAATTAAGGTCTATTTCCCTTTACAAAAATGTAGTTAATTCGTTTATTTCCTTGTATGCCCCTAATTATTTCTGTGTCCACGTACTCATGTCCGAGTTCCTAGAATTGTCCTCGTGTCCTTGCTTTTAGAGGTATAAACACATGATCTTGGTATTTTGACTAATAATGTATCTTGTTTTTTTCACTAAGAAAGTAATATAAGACTTTCAGGACATATAACGAAAATTAAGGAGTAAAAATTAAGATTTTTTTTCTTCAAAATATCAATATTACGCTATTAAATAAAATTAGTGGTATATAAGTCCTATTTAAGAAAGTAATATTGGTATTTTGACTAACAAAGTATCTTTTTTTTACTTCCTTAATTTTGGCTGCATATCTTATGTAAGAGAGTAATATTTGTATTTGGACTAACAAAGTATCTTTTTTTTACTTCCTTAATTTTCGCTAAATGTCCTGAAAGTCTTTTGTTAAAAGAATGGAGGGGAATTAATAGCCAAATTAGTCATCAAATAACTTTCGCCCTGCCACTTTCATCATTTTCAAGTTTTTTTTAAAACTTTTTTCATCACCAATTTATTTTTGAACAGCCACTTTCATCATTTTTAACTTTTTTTTTTAAATTTCTTCATCTCCCCAAAGATTTTACGAGCAACCATTTTGGTTATCAAATTATTTTTGAGCAGCCACTTTCATCTTTTTTAATTTTTTTTTTTTTAAGTTTAAGTTTGGGTGATAGATGGTGATTTCACTCCAACCTGCAATGTTGTGGATCTACAGTACATAAAAAACTCCATGGACCAAAATTAAGCATAGTAGAAGATTCAAATATTTCACTCCAAGCTGCCATGTTGTGGATCTACAATAATTTGGAATTTACATCTTTACCCCTGCTCGTAAAAAATGGCTGCTCGTAAAATCTTTTGGGATGAAGAAAGTTAAAAATGATGAAAGTGCTGTTCAAAAATAAATTGGTGATGAAAAAAGTAACTTGAAAAGGATGTAAGTGGCAGGGCGAAAGTTAGTTGATGACTAATTTGGCTATTAATTCGAATGGAGGGAGTGTCTTTTGGAAGCTTGAATATTACTAGCAATGTTGTAACAAATTTTTTTTTTTTTTAGTTTTTCAGATCAAAAGAAGAAAGTAGCCAGACAGTTTGTGGTTACTTTGCGAAGGACGAACTATCCACATAATCCTGTAATTGTATTCTTTGTCCAACTTATTGTAATTTTTTTTGTAATAACTAGTTGAATAAAGTAATGGTAAGATAACTAAGAATGAATTTGGATACGTTTTCTATTTGAGTGAAAAGTTAACTTTTTTGCGTTTTGTAAGGTATATAATGGTTTGTGATAGGGGTGAGCACCGAATTCGAATTGGCCAATTCGGTCAATTGAATTCGATTTTTTCATTTTTTCATACCTCAAAAAACCGACCGAATTCGAAACCGAATTCGATTTCACCGAATTCGAATTGGTGAATTCGGAATTCGGTGCCGACCGAATTGGCCGAATTTGAGGGTATATTTTTATTATATAATATATTTAATTATATAATATTTAATTATATAATAATAATTTTTAATTATTAAAAATTCAATAATAATATTTAATTATACATATAATTATATAATAATAATATTTAATTATTAAAAATTCAATAATTATATTTAATTATATAATAATAATAATATTTAATTATTAAAAAAATCGAATTCGAATTCGGCACACCAAATTCAAAAATAGTCAAACCGAATTCGTCCCAAATTCGACCAATTCGAATTCGGTCTTGACCGAATTACCGAATTCAAGCCGAATTACCGAATTCGAATTGCCAAATTGAATTCAAATTTGGTCGGAATTCGGCAAAAACCGAATTTGCTCAACCCTAGTTTGTGAAAAAATTGTGGGACCCACAATAAAAAAAAGGAAGCACTTTGAATAAAAAACCATAACAAATAGGTCCTAATTAGTTTGCACTGCTCCTTTCTTCTTCAACTCTTTTGTTATCTTGTGACAATAGTGTTATCTTTTAGGTTAATTAGTGAATTATATTCTTAAATTATTTTTTTTGTTGACCAACGTTCTAACTCATTGTTTCTTGGCATTATTGTTCCTAAATAATTTTATTTTGTGTGTAACGTCCATTTGTCTAAAAAATAGTAAATCAACCGTGAATTCAAAATTTTGATCAGGTCAAAGAAATATTTATAGAAACATATTTGGTACATCACAACAATTACCCATTCAACACCCATTACCCCCACCCCACCCCCACACACACACATCATAAATCATGGTCATTTTCGCTCACTAGAATGCAATCAAATAGGGAATCAGCAAGGAGATCAAGGATGAGAAAATAAAAGCATCTTCATAATATGATGGATTTGAATGAAAATTCTCTTTCTTTCTTATTGGATTATCATATTTTACTTTTGGTTTTTTTCTTTCTTTCATGTTTCCCTCACTGCAAATTAGCAATAGCTAGATGGGTGTGTGTGGGGGGGTGGGGTGCAATTGGGTAAAGAAGAAGAGAGATGTGGGTGGAGTATTTTTAATTTAATTTACCACAAATACCTCTTAAATTATGTGAGTTGACTCAAAAAAATCTCCCAATTTTAGTTGACCGTCAATTTTTTGACGAAAGAACGTCACACACAAAATGAAAATTATTTGGGGACAGTAATGCCAAGAAACAATGAATTATGACGTTAATCACCAAAAATAAATAGATTATTCTCGATTTGAGAATTGGATCCGCTGATTCTTCTCGTCGATTTGACCCGGGCCTTTGAAGTTTAATTCCGGATTTGGTGGCGGAACTCCCTCTGATTTGATGAAGAAGACTGTGAATTTGACTTGAGAATTTGTGAGCAAGTTGGTGAAAACCTCCAGTTGCCAGAGCTTCGCTCCTTGCCAATTGTATCCTTTCTTTCCCTCTTTCTTTAACACCCTTAGCCACTATTTATAGACTTAGGATGAAATGTGAACATGATCACACTTGAAATTTGAATTTGATATTTCTAATAATTTAATAAATAATTGTTGAATTATTTATATTCCTAACTAACTTAATATAAATTAAGAAAATAGAAATAATTTGATTGGCCGAATCTTCTCCAGCGAGTGACTTGGCGCAATTTCATTTGTTAGACGACTTAATGGATTTTGATTGGACGAAGGCTGAAACTTTGCCACTTGTCCACAATTGATTAGTCCAAAACATTTGAATTCTTTTTACGGACCAAATAATAATATTTAGAAATTAATTTGGTAAATTTCCAGTGTCTACAAATTGCCCCTTGGGACTTGTTCGCAGGCTTGGGTCGAAGAATGTAATTTGAGTGAACAATTTTCCAAGTGTCTCTCTCTTTTATTTAGTTTGTGCCGCCTAAATGTATCCTCAATCCATCAAACCATTTGTCTACGAATTTTACTCACAGCCCACTCAAATTTCATAGAGATGTACATTTTTTTAATCTAGAGAAAGATTGAGATCAGTTCTTATAAGCATCGCGTACTGATCAGCTTTGAATGCTAATAGAAGGACCTAGAGGCGAGGCTTCAACTCTTTAT
The DNA here is from genome assembly GCA_026122235.1 of Vinca minor. Taxonomy (NCBI): domain Eukaryota; kingdom Viridiplantae; phylum Streptophyta; class Magnoliopsida; order Gentianales; family Apocynaceae; genus Vinca; species Vinca minor. The sequence continues at coordinate 1,990,913 of JAOCZM010000232.1, forward strand.
CCAATGTAAACCAATTGTAATTAAAAAAAATGGTCTTTTATCCCATGTTTATCATTATGACTTAAAATCTACTCAATTTGAGGGGTGAAAATCCTCTGTCCCCGTTTCCCTAACCAATCAGAATTTACTATATAAATATTTGTTTTAATTATATATACACTTGGTGAATTGTGATTGACTGGGGGACACGGAGACATACACTGACGGGGACAGAGGATTTTTTGCCCGATTTGAGGAACGCTCTATTCGAGCTTTCCGGAAGTAGATAATGACAATTCATAATGAGAAATTGAATTTGGAGATCACCAGCACATCGTCTATATTGTTGATACTGGAAACTCTATCTGAGGAGTTTGGGTCGGCTAGGAACACTTTCCGCACAAAGAATAACTCTTCAAGTTCTTATCACAAAGAATCAGAACATAGTATGGATAATCTCAAATAGAAAAATCATTTGAACAAGGAGTATATCTTAGATAGAGTTACACTAAACATAGGAATACAAAAACAACCTTAAATCATGTCTTTATTCATTCTTTGTTTGAGACCCGGACTCTAATAGGATAAAGATGAATGAAACGATGTTTCACTCATCAAACACCTCCAATTCCTCTATAAATAAAGCTGATACTCAGGCCATATATCTCACCCATCCTCTTAACCGCAGAAGAAAAAAAAATATTATATTTTTTCTTGCTTCCATATTGAGGAATAATTGCCGCTCAAAACACACCGAATCCATATTTTCAGAAGAAATAGTTCGTTCTCCTTCTCTCAAGTTTCGGTTGAAGACATCATCCTTAACATGGAAATAAAGTGTAAATCATGAGACATTATTTGTCGAACGCCTCAAAGTTATCAAGGTCTGAGTTATCTGTCTTGGGTTTTGTCGGGAATAGGTTTGGAGGGGTTGGTGGACAGATATTCTTGAGAAAAGAAAGAGTAGGGTTTGGTTCTTCGAAGTTGAGGACTTAAGCAATGGTTGAGGCTCCAACTGTAGGGTCATAGGTATCGGACTTGGGTTCTAATTACCTAAGCTCTGATGGCCGGGACTCGTGGATTGGTGGAGAAACTGTATGTTTTTGCACCCCATTCGCATATTCCTTGCATAGACATTACCGGAGAAAAAAAAATTCATTTCCTTGTAATCTAAAACCGGAGAGTAGGAAACTGAATCGCCTTAATTGTCAATGATGTTACACTTGACATTGTTACTAAATGTGTTTTTCCTTCGAGCAGGTACTGGTTCAGCTTGGTGATATACTTGATAGGGGTGACACTGGATAATATATCCAAGCAAAAGCAAATGGTGGAGCTGTTTTCCAGGTTTCTATTTGACTTGGCATGCTTGCATAGATTTCCCTTCTTCTTAGCAGAATATGTCATCCCTGGATGAGTAACACGACAAGATTTACGCTTTATTTCCATGTTAAGGTTGTTCTAGGCAGATACTCCAGAAATTTCATCATGTCTCTATAACGTGCATACACGATGACTTCTACATATCCTGTTAACTTGCTTAGTGTTGTCGATGGAATGATGGTGTTTATGAATTACAGGTAAATGGAAATCATGAAACAATGAATGTGGAAGGGCTCGACATGGAAATAATTTTTATTAAAAATGCCGCTAAAAGACATCATCCTTCACTGGTCGCATAAGTAAAACATGAGGACTACTTCTCCCTTTTTTCTTTTTAAGCGTTTGTAGCAAATTCTTTAGCACATGACTAAAGAAGAATTGTGTATATTGCAGAATTTCATGCTCCCTTTTGCTGCCAGGAAAGTGCAAATTTTGGACGGGACTGGAGAACATTTAAGGAATTTGTGCCGATACTGCAAAACATTTGGAGCAACTAATTTTTCTTCATACGGGAACACATTACTCCATCTTCAAGAACTCTTTTAATCAGTAAGTAATGTTATCTTTCGATAAAATCCTGATCATCTAGTTGCCTGTGATGTCCATGATTTGGCCTCGATTCCTCAGTTCATACTACAAATATGCTTCATTATCCTCAATACATAGGAATGAACAATTAGGAATGCTAAGGACTACTGCCCATTTTGTTCCAATGAGCATGCAAACTCCATTAGCATAGATCTTTGTTTTCTGCAATGTTTATGGCCTTTGATTATTTCTTTTTGTACATTGAATTCATAGACCATTTACTGCAAGTTAAGAATAATATATTAATGAAGGGTGTGTTCGCCTTTTTTTTTTTTTTAATATCTAATTAGCTAATCCTTATTCAATATTTATATCTTTGATCCATCATCCTCTATGTGTTTCAGAGTCCAATAGAGTTACTTGTAGCTAGACAGAACACCCCACCTCTTTAGGGCAAGGAAGGTCTCAATAGACCTTTGCTTGGAGTGAAAATCCTGATTGCACAACTTCAAATTTATTTCAAAACCTGGAGGACATCTACCTGAAATTGAGGAGGAAGAGGTCTCAATCTCAAACCTTCTCTTGATCGAGCTCCGGAGCACTTTTAATTTTGGGGATAAAACTTGGCGCCCAGAGGTTTTGGAACCTTCGAGTTTTTCAACACATAGCTGATGAAATGGAGATTAAAGATCGTGATAAGCCAGATCAATGTATCTTCATTGCTGACTATCGTAGAGGATCTCGCACAAAGGCCTTAACTTTAAAGACTTATTCGGTGGTGATTGGGGCATTTCTTGCAGAGCGAACACCTGTTGACCTTGAGGATCTACATCTTCCTCAATGGACTTCATCATCAAAAAAGCATGTGGTCGATTCAACTGCGAACGAATCAAATCAAATGGTGATACTGCTGCATTCTTCTACTCACGATACAAAGAAGAACTCCAACAACTTTTATCTCCCTTTTTCTCATTGCAATGTTGATAAGACCATTTGGGATGTTCATTCCTCAGCTTTTGGCGAGTCGTTGTACACAAGAAGTTATTGGGAATGGGCTGAAGATGTGATTTCAAAGCACCGTGGTGTTCTTTCTAAAGCAAAGATTGATGCCGCCGTAAAAGCCTCTTTATGCATGTATGACTGTTGTGAAAGTGTGATGCGCGCCTTTTGTGAGCTTTGGTGTCATTCAACAAATACATTGCACACCTCAATTGGAGAAATGTCTATTTCACTTTGGGACTTACGCTCGCTTAGGGATCTTCCGGTCCGGGGCACCTTCTTTGATGAAGGTATCCCTTCTGCCAAGGAGCTTTATGATGTAGATGATGAAGGAAAATGCTTTCTCCCCTTGAGTTGTAAGTATCTTTTCTTTGCATTTGCCAGACTTGCTCAAGGTGATCCTCATGGAGTGTCTTTCGATACTTGGATTCGTTTCTGGTTTAAAGGACACATAACATATGCACCACCCCCTCCAAGAAAGAATAGAAAAAAGCTTTCATCGAGACCAACCAATATTTATAACTCCACATACTTCAGTCCTCAAAACCAAGATTCCACGAGGATCAAAGGAGAAGATGAACCATTTAATGTCCTCAACATTCCGAAGATTTCAAGAGGAGAAATGTACTTGGCTGCATTCTTATCCTGTTGGATTTGCAAGTTTCTTCTTCCCCGTGGAGAGGCTGGCCATATTCGTCCTAGTGTCTTCAAGGTGGCGAGTCGCATGGCAATAGGCGAGAAGTTCTCTCTTACTATACCTGTTCTAGCAAGTATCTATAATGGTTTAAATAAAGTTGTGCAAGCATCATCGTTGAAGAGTTGTCGAGCTGTATTTTCCGTTCATTACGTCCACTGATGGATTGCTCAACACTTTGACACCCACTTTGCTCATCTAGGCTATATCGCGGAAGCTGAAATGACAAAATTCCGTGGAGAGAAAATGTCCAAATATCCCGAGGTTTCTGAAGCACAACTTGTTGTCCAGAAAGTAAATATCTCGCATTTGGATTCTCGCAGCTTTGCTGACACAGACGAGAGGACTTTAGCCGATCATGGGAATCTCTCTTCATATTGGTCGAATTATCTTATTAGCATTCACTCCAATATCTTAACCCACCGTCGTGACAATATGTATTTGACTGAGCCTTATAGTCCGCATAGATTTTCCAGGCAGTTTAGATATTGTCAAAATGTTCCCGGTATTGTTAGATAGAGGTTTTATTCCGTCACCCTTGAAGATGTTATCAGACTATGGGAATCCTTTGTTCATCTTGAGACGTGGTTCTAAGTTGACTGTGTTATAGTCATTCGCAAGTCCACTTTCGACTAAGGAGTATGAGGTTTGGTGGAGTTCGAAGTCATATAGGAACTTAAAGAGCATTTTCATAGTGAAACCCATAAATTCCAAGAGGCCTCCATTTATTGTTGAGGTTGGGGGTTCATCTAAAGATATAGTTATCTCTCACCCGCACAAGACATCTTTGCATATCCCTGAGGCACCAAAACTTCCATCTAAGATAGCGAGTTCTTCGGCGGTACCTGCTCATGTATCTCGATCTGGTGGAAGTAGTACCGATGCTGAACAAGATAGTCCTTGGAACCGGCCACCCAAAAGGAAGAGAACTTTAGAAGATGATACATTTTCTTCTGGTTTCTTGAGTGGTGTTCCTAGCTCTACTATGCCACTCCAGGATTTGGTCGCTCATGTAAGTGCATTTCCTTGACTTTTTTTTTTTTAAGAAAACATGAACTAACATTTGTTCCATCTTTTTAGTTGGACGCACTTGAAGTTCCTCAGAACTTGGAAGAAGTTGCCCCCTTTGGTGGTGAAAGCACGCAAAATGAAGATGTTATGGACTTATGTGAGAGTGATGGCGACACAGGACAGAGCCCAGATTTTGTTCCGTCATCAGTTAGTGGTCTTGTTGCAGAACCGGTCAAAGAGACAGCCACGAATGCATTGACTTCATCCCATGAGAAAGCAAAGTCTTCTAAAGAGTCCCATGCTATTTCTCTTTCTGAATTTCATGGGGCCAATTTGATCAGAGAATCTCATCTTTATTTTCTTTAGTTTTTATGGAAGAAGGTGACATATAAAATTTCCCACACTCCCATTGACTCCATTTCTTCTATTGATGGGGAAGTTGGTGTAATTCTAGCGGTAATGAAGAAGATGACTTCTATAGATATTACACCTATAGAAGCGATGTTTCATGACCTCTTTGAGAAGGCTTGTCAATATGATTCATCAAGGTCTGAAACAAGTGATATGATGACACGGGACGCGTATCTTGCATCTCTTTCTAGCGCCAAAGCACAACTTGGGGATATCACAGCAAGTGAGGAAGCCGAAACCGCTCAGCTAACCACGTTGACTGCAGAACTCAGCACTATTGAAGAGAAGCAAAAGGTATTTGAAATGCAGCTGAGGGACTTGGAGAAGCAAAAGAAGCATGTTCAATCCTCTATTGAGCACAATCAAGAGAAAGTGAAGAAGATTCAAACAGAGGCAATCTCGAAGAAGGAAGAAATTTCTGCTATTGAGAGTACTTCTTTCCAATCTGATAAAGTTATGCAGGATTGGAACAAACTAAGAGTGTCTTGGAAGCAAGTCTAGCTGAACTGGTCAATTACAAGTTTAGGATTTGATAGATTCCCATTGTACCACTTGCTTATTGAACTTGAGAAACATAATAATATTTTCAATGCCATTTGTTTTGCACTTGATTCTTGATCAAACAAGACTTGTCAATTTTTTTTGTTATTTTCATCTTCGATAGAACTTGCAATTTTTATTTTTAACAAGAAGCACCATGAATGTTTAATTGTTATGACTGAACTCAGAAATGAATTTCTAAGTTGCCTACGTATCCCAAAAGGAATCAAGTCAACCGTAGTTCAAAATGAAGTGAATCATTATTTTTTTTTGGGGGTGGGGGTGGGGGTGGGGGTGAAGGGCGTACACAGTTTATACTCGTCCGGGGTCAGGAGTATCAGTTTTTACCAACTTGGACATGTTGGAGTGTTTCAGCAGTTTAACCACGTACTACACTTTTGGTGGCTGCCTTTTACAGTTTATACTCATGCGGGCCAGGAGTAACCTTGCAATTTAGGCTAGTACAGTCAAGGAGCAATTTTCTTTTCACGCGTAGTATTGATTCAAGAACTTTCCATTAATAGGTCCAACTTTCAAACCATCTTTGTCGGCAAGCTTATAGGAGCCATTTGTGTAGACTTCTTGCACTACATACGAGCCATCCCACTTTGGCGTAAATTTCTTGATCTTTTGATGAAAGATGATTGGTCTTCGAACAGCCAGTACCATATCACCAACTTGGGAAGAACGTGGACGAACTTTCTTGTTAAAAGCTTTAGAGTGTCGAGCTTGATAACACTCCAAACGTTGTTGAGCTTCCAGTCTTTTCTCATCCAAAGCCTCCAGATCTTCAAGGCGCAAACGAGTGTTTTCCTCCTCAGTGAGCCCTTCTTGGACAGCTATCCTTAACGAAGGTATTTGACACTCCAGTGGAAGAACGGCTTCAACACCATACACCATTGCATACGGAGTAGCTTGAGTGGGAGTTCGGAATGTTGTACAGTAAGCCCACAAAGCTTCTTCAATCTTTAAATGCCAATCTCTCCTAAACTTATCAATTACTTTCTTCAGCAAGTTGCAGAGAGTTTTGTTGAATGCTTCAGCCAAACCATTTGCCGCAACATAGTACATCGATGAGTTGTATTGCTTAAAACTGAACTTCTCGCAGAGCTTTTTCATCAGACTGTTGTAGAAAGGCTTCCCATTATCAGTAATGATGTACTTTGGCACTCCGTAGCGAAATATTATATTGTTGCGAATGAAATCAACAACATTTTCTTCTTGACTTCCCTTAGCGCCATAGCTTCAACCCACTTTGAGAAGTAATCAGTTGCTGCCAATATGAATATATGTCCACCGGAAGACTTTGGCAATGGTCCAACTATGTCAAGTCCCCAAGCATCAAATGGTCATGAAGCAACAGTTGTATGCAACGGTTTGGGTGGTTGATGGATATAATTTGCATGAAATTGACAAGCTTGGCATCAACGAGAATAATCCAAGCAATCATTCACCATTGTAGGCCAATAATATCCCATCATTTTGATTCAAAAATGAAGCTTTGGTCCAGATTGATGAGCACCACAAATGCCAGAATGAGCTTCTTCTAATGCCTTCATAGCTTCTTCATCTCCCAAACAACGTAAGAGAACACCTTCAAATGATTTCCGATAGAGTTTATGCTTGTAGTAAAGGAATCTTGGAGCACGACGACGAACATCACTTCTTTTTCGCGGCTCCTCAGGCAAGATGTTATAACACAAGTAGTCAATCAATGGTTGGCACCAATCTTCTTTTTCAATGTCACAAATAGAAATAGCATTAGACTCATGTTCTTCCTCTTGTTCTTCTTCATCTTCAAACAGAAGTAGAACAATCCAACTTTGATAAATCGAGACTTAAGTTTGTGAACCTGGGAAATAAAGAGCAGAGGCAAGTTTGGCTAAGGCATCAGCTTGTTTATTTTCACTCCTCGGAATATAATCTATCTCTACATCGCCTAACCAGCTCATCAACAATTTGGCATACTTACAATAAGGAAGCAATTATGGTTTCTTCACATCATAGATGTTGAGAACTTGATTAACGACCAGTTTAGAGTCCCCAAAGATCCTAAGTTACAACTGCTTCAAATCAATGGCCACTTCCAATCCCAAGATAAGAGCTTGATACTCAGCAATATTATTCGAACACTGTTGGGTCAAGGTAAATGAATATGGCAGTACGTCACCTTCAGAAGTGACGAAGACTATTCCAGCCCCAAGCACCATCAAAATACATTTTCCATGGAGGTAAGATTTCAACTACAAGCACGTCTTCGTCGGGAAAATCATCATTCAATTCCCATTCTGCAGGTATAGGATAATCAACCAAGAAGTCAGCTAGAACTTACCCTTTCACAGCCTTTTGAGTGATGTACACAATTTCAAGTTGTTGCAGTTGTAGATATCACATTGCCAAAGGATCAGATAACACAAGTTTCGTCATGACATATTTGATTGGATTTGCTTTAGAGATAAGACGAACTGTGTGAGCTTGGAAGTAATGCTTCAATTTCTATATCACAAAAATAAGGGCCAAGCATAATTTCTCTATTGGCGAATATTTGAGCTCATTCGGAGTTATCATCCTGCTTAAATAATACAATCCATTTTCCTCACCCTTTTCATTTTCTTGAGAAAGCAAGGCTCCCACAGAAATTTCTTGTGCAACAATGTATAACAGTAGCGGCTTTCCATGTACGGGCGCAGCCAAAACAGGGGGCTTTGTCAGGTAAGATTTGATACCTTTGAATGCATTTCTGCAGGAATCATCCCATTTAAATAGCATTCCCTTTCTCATCAAGCGACTAAAAGGCTGACATCTTCCAGCGAGATTTGAAACGAATCGTCGGAGATACGCCAATCTTCCTTGGAGACTTCTTACTTCGCTCACAGTACGCGGCTCAGGCATCTTTAGTATGGCGTCAATTTGGCTTGATCAATCTCAATGCCTCGCTTACGCACAATGAAGCCCAAGAACTTCCCAGAGGTGACTCCAAATGCACATTTCAAAGGATTCATCTTCAGTTGATGGCGACGAAGTCGTTCAAAAACCTTTCTTAGGTGCCCCAGATGATCTTTCCGTTCACGTGATTTCACCGCCAAATCATCAACATAGCACTCAACCATTTTGTGGAGCATGTCATCAAAGATCTTTTGCATGGCCCTCTGTTATGTTGCACCTCTATTTTTCAACCCAAAGGCATCACTTTGTAGCAATAAATACCCTTAGGTGTGCGAAAGGCGGTGAGTTCTTCATCATTCGGCACCATGCGTATTTGATTATAACCAGAAAAAACCATCCATGAATGATAATGCTTCATGCCCCATTGTCGCATCGACCATTATCTCAGTGATTGGAAGTGGAAAATCATCTTTGGGGCATGCGTTATTCAGATCTCTGAAGTCAACGCAGACTCGAAGTTGTCCATTCTTCTTTCTCACGAGCACAATATTGGATATCCATGTGGGGTACTTGACTTCACGGATGAATCCAGCTTCAATCAACTTGTTGACTTCTGTTTCAATCTGAGGAATCAATTCAGGGCTAAATCTCCTTTGAGTTTGTTTTATTGGTCTTGCCCTTCGCTTCAAGGCCAAATGGTGGACAACAACTTTTGGATCTAGACTTGGGATTTCTTTATATGTCTATGCAAAGACATCTTTGAATTCATGCAAGAGTTGAACATAAGATTGCTCTTCCTTTGGCGACAAAAATTTGTTAGCCCTAAGGGCAAAGTTACTCTACGATGTTTTTGATGATAACAAACCATTGAGAGTTCTAATGTTTGTGTGAGAAATGTTCTTTATAATAGGATCCTTAGCACTCACATCAACATTGATGAAAATGGTAAGTTAGCTTCTTGTGTAAACTAAGGTATGTATATTACACACAAGAATGCTACTTGTTGGAAGGAAGGAGGCAAGGAGGATGGTTGGGAAATAGGGCTCTTCTATGAGTCCCTAGTTTATATGGCAAAAGAACTTATAATGCTAGTGCTTATGTCTTTGCATATATTTGTCTTTACAATTGGTATCGTATACAATTGGTATCTTCTAAGCATTAGTCTTTGTACTTATTTGTTCTTAGATTCTTTTGCCATGCTTCCATGTACTTACATTGTCCATATTCTATCTTATTACATCAAAGTTTGTCATAATCAAAAAGGGGAGATTGTAAGCCCTAGGGCGAACGAACTCGCTTTTTGATATTGGACAAACATTTGATGTTGTGTCTAATGATCTTAATCTTTGTGATAGAATATTGGAAATCTTGTAGGAAGCTCTAAGTACTTCAATCAAGCCATGTTCAAGATTCAAAGTCATACTATTCAAGGATCATCTATGAAGATTGAAGATTGAAGACTTAGTTTGGTTAGTTTAGCTTTGTCGTCTTTAGTCGTAATCTTTAAAGCTCTAACCAAAGCTCTTATGAACATAAGCTTCTCACTCTAGTCTTGCATACATGTTTTCATAAACACGTTTTCAAAAGGCTTAAGTTTCAAAATGATCTTTACATGTGTTCTTATCCAAAAAGCCTTTGATTTAATAGATAAGTCTTTTAGAAAAGTTTTCCAAGTGTTCTTACTTGTTACCTTTTAGGAAAACCTTTTTAGACTTTAAAAGACTTCAAAAGATTTCAAAACGTGTGAAAAAAATTAGCTTGGAAGTTCGGTCAACCGAGCTCAAGCTCGGATCAACCGAAGAGAAACTGAGACTTGGAAAAGTTCAGTTCGGTCGACCTTTCCCTACTTCGGTCGACCGAGGTTACTTTTAGTGGATCCGAGTTGGCTCGGTTCGGTCGACCGACCATGGCTTCGGCCAACCGAAGCTTGGTTCGGTCATCCGAGAGTTTCTGAACGGTCAACCGAACTCGCTTTTACTAGCCGTTATTTGACCGTTGGAGACTCGATTTTCAGCCTATTTTGAAATGTATTTATACTCCAAAGCTAGAGAATCATTCCAAGGCTTGCACAACAAAGTTATATTGATTTCCTATCAAGCCAAAACACTTTCAAAGTAAAATGCACTTCATTGCAAAATCTAAATGATTCAAAAGTGCATTTCATAATAGCAAGACAAAGAGTGTGCTTCCTATGTTCAAAGAGCCAACAATTGATGAGCTTCAAATGTATGTATCTTTCACTTAGAAGAGTGAACAACTTTGTTCTCTAAACCCTTCATCTTATCCCCCTTTCTTAGTGATAGGGATATTGTTGTATAAGTCCTACTTAGTGTGGGCAATTGTTTATAGTGGTTGTTTGTAAAACTCTTGGTGAGTTAGCCACTAGTGTAAAGTCCTACTTTGTGTGGGCACATTCTTCTTAGTGAAGTTGGTGAAATCCTTGGGTGCGGCTCAAGGTAGTGGATGTAGATTCTTAGTGAATCGAACCACTCTAAATCTCTTGTTTTGTGATTTGCATTGGGTTTTGCTTTAGCTTTTGTTAAACTTGCACTATCATTGTTTAAATTGGAAATAGTTTGCAAGATTTATTAGAAACCCAATTCACCCCCCCTCTTGGGTTCCTTCAAAATTCACTTATGAAGATTGGACGTTTGTCTTCGTCAGTGCCCAAATTTATTTCTTTTAATTCATCTACAGTGTTTTTTACACCCTCTTCAAGCTCGAGAGGGGCATCTTCGGCATCTTCCTCATTGCAAAACTCTTCATCGATAATGGTAATATGGTGAGATGCAACAACTTCATCATCTTCCAGTTCATCGATTCCTCTTCTTGCAGGATTTCTTGTGGGGTTAGTTTTTGCAACAAGCCTTAGTTGCAAAACTCTTCATCGACAATGGTAATATGGTGAGATGCAACAACTTCATCATCTTCCCGTTCATTGATTTCTCTTCTTGCAGGATTTCTTTACTACCCCATTGCACATTTTGGATGGTCAGATTGATACCCTCTTGGATGTAACCAGCTGTGATTAACCTTTGAAGTTCAACGGCGATTGGATCACGTCGCCGTGGAACCGATCGAGGAGTTGCATTCTGTGAAAATGTGATGTGATTAGATGAACCAACATTTTTTCATCTTCTTCCTTAGGGTTGGTCTATACGATTGTATGCAACTTAGCCTTCAACACCTCATCACATTTCACAAGAAGTGTAGTTTTCCTCTTCATTCTTGAAGGTATCAAGCTACGACATTCATTTCCAACCGAAGATAATTCAACCTTTTACTTTTGTTGGAGATTCTTTGTCACTCCAAGTCTATTCCATACATGCTTTTTGGTCGACCTAACACTTTTAGGCCCCAAGCGATCAAATACCGACAAACGGGAGTCATCATTTCCCAATCGATCAAAGACAGACCTTCGATTATTCTTTGAGTTTTCATTTGCACAGAGATATAGCAATTTCTAGCTCTTTTTATCACAATGCGCACAGGAGAAGATGGTTTGTATCCAAGACCAGCACGAGAACTTTCAACAGAATAACCATTTTCTTTCAGCATTATTTGAGTTTCATTTAAGCCATGGACCTTTGCATCAACAATCTCAGAGATGAGCTTTCCCAAAGTATTGGGACTTTGAGGATCATATCCACCCTTAGCAAGAAGTTTATAAGCATTCGGACCGAAGCCCTCTTTTGTCCTTTCAGTAGGTAACATGCCATGCTCCATCTTCAATCTTTAATCGGGGTACACAAACCCCTCAAAGATTGGCTTTGCTTGCTTGACTGCTTCAATTTTAGTCAATGGAAGAGTGAGGTCTTTCAATGCTTCGACTTCAATAAGAGGGGATTGCCCCTTTTTCCTCATCGATTTTGGAATATAACGTAAAACAGGAGAACCTTCTTGAGAAGAAGCAGGCGATGTTGTATCAATTTCCGCCTTATCATCTTTCACATGCAACAACTCCTTAAACGTTGGAATCTCCATTTTCGTTGTTGATTGGTCCTCTGAAAATGTCACATTTTTCCCACGAAAGTAGAATTTGGCATTCGCAATGTGAGAATCTGCTTCACTAAAAGGTTTATCATCAGCTACCTCATTTTTCATAACACCATTGCTAACATATTTGAAACATTGATGCAAAATGGATGGCACAACACCATTTTCATGAAGCCACGGCCTTCCTAAGAGCATGTTCTAGGTGGTTTTAGAATCAATGACATGAAGAAGAACACTTGATGTCAAATCATCCATGACTAAATCTAGCCTTATTGTTCCAAGTGCTCTTTGCCCTCCTTGATTAAATCCTTGAATCATAAGGCGACTTTGTGACAGTTCTTCCACAAGAATTTCTAATGCTTTCAACATACGTAGAGGAAGAATATTAACAACAAAACCTCCATCTATCAATATTCTATTTACCTTTCTTTCTCGCGAATAGCAAGTCACGAACACTGGCCTATTATGCGGTTTTGATCCTAGCAACAGATCATCATCATTGAAAGAGATTGCAGTCATACAAGCTACAACTTTTGAGACCGATGCTTCATTGGCCAAACATTGCTTAGCGTCCTCGAGATATTTCCCTGGAGAAGCATTCTAGAAACCAATTTCCCTTCTACATGTGTAGCAAAACAAGAGACAGCATCGAGCTTATCTAAAAGCCTTCTTGGAAAGAACTCCCCTAGTGTAATAGGTTGTCGGTCTTTTAGATCAAATGAGGGTTGACCATTTCAGCCTGAATCTTTGGTTGGATTTCTATCCTTCTGGGGGCCTTCCTTCTCAACATTTTGCATTTCTCAATTGGACTTCCACTATTTGATTTATGATTTTTTCTCCGTTTTACCAATGTCCATCCTTTTGAATCAAAGACACCTGCATCATTGCTTACATACATGGTATCAATATTCTCAACAGAGCATTGAGAGGCTTCCTTAACCGGAGAATCGGGCCAAAATTCAACTTCAAATGTTACAAGGTTAAATTCCCCGAACTTGATAGTGATGAATTGTGAAGAAGAAACAACCGCTGCTGCGAGCGGGTCAAGGTGAGCCACGAATAATTCTTGTTTGATTTGCAGTTACTTTTTCTTCTTCAAGCAGAATACGCCCTTTACGAGCCAACTCCATGATTGTATACAGTGATACTTGCAATAATTTGGATTTGTAATCCGTCATGCTTCTTCTGGTCGCTTCATTTCAGGTAACTCAATCATTTCTGCTCTCAACATTTCATCAAACATTTCTGGAACATCTGAATATATAAAGGGGTACACTTTGCCTTGCATTTCTTTCAATGTCAATTTTGTTCCTGCTAGCATCTTGGGAGACATCTACATTCCCAGTAACCTTTTTATTCACCTTGGTAGAAATTTTGACAGGCGCAGTAGTTGTCGTCATGGAATCATTGGCTCCAGAAGAAGATTTGATCACCTTCTTGATATCTTGCTTTTCTTTCTTATGTGGTTCGGAGACTGGCACACCTTGATTTTTGTGTTCCTTGAGACTTATCTCCATATCATGTGCACGAGTAGCTAGTTCTTCAAATGTCTTTGGTTGAATTCCTTTGAGGATGTATTCAAGGCCCCAATGCATTCCTTGGATGCACATCTCAATTGCAGACTTTTCACAAAGACGATCTCTACAATCCAAGCTTAGATTTCTCTATCGGTTGATGTAATCAATCACACTTTCACTGTCCCACTGCTTAGTATGACTCAACTCCAGCATGCTTACAATACGACGGGTGCTATAAAAGCGATTCAAGAACTCAGTCTCAAGCTGTTCCCAACTATTGATGGATCCGGATGCCAAATCGGTGTACCAATCAAAAGCATTTCCTTTGAGGGATCGAACAAATTGTTTGACAAGAAGATCACCATACGTGCCCGCATTGTTGCATGTCTCAACAAAGTGTGCAATATGTTGCTTCGGGTTTCCCTTTTCCATCAAAATGTTGGATTTTAGGAGGTTGATATCCCATCGGCATCTTCATGTCATCAATCCTCTTGGTGTAGGTCTTAACGTATCCGGAAGAAGATTTCGTGCTCCCTTCATACTTTTCTTTTATCGTGCCCATGATAAAGTTCTTTAATTGGTATGCCTTGATTGATCCATCAGAAGAGGTTTGGATATTATGCACATCTTTTGGTTCTGCAGCTTTGTCACCAGTTGGAGGTTCTTTTCATGCCCATCATCTGTTGGGAGATCAGATTGTCTTGAGGTGGCTTGACTACCTTCTCCAGCGTTGGTATCAAGGCGATTCAGCAATTGAGCAATTGTGAGTTCTTGTCTTTCACAGTGCTTTGTGAGCCCTTCTACCACTTTTGCTAAGTGTGCCAGTTGTTCTTCAATGGGTGATACATTCGCCATCATAACAGGCATGATCGAAGTTGCAGATGAAGCCTCGTGGCAGAACATGCTTGAATTTGGTACTTGAGGAGTCTTAGACGAAGAACCAATGCATGTCTCCTCATCATCTTGGGTCCATCATTTGGATGCAGAATTCTGATCTAGAAGTGACAAAGCTGTATTCAGAGCAGCACGGACATCCCCTTCGGCTCCCAAAAGAGAAACAAAGTCATTGGAGATCGGACTTGTGTAGTTGAAGGTAGGGCGATCAACAATTTGCCTTTGTATTTCCTTTTGGGCAAGAGCACTCGCCATCCTTCGAGTAGTTGGTCCGGTGTAAACATCTGGCATGACCGAATTCATGCTTGCTTCGGCAGATGCAGTTTTCTTTCCAGCAGATTTTCCAGTAATCTTGACAGTGTTGTTGTTTGAAGCCATTGACGTGATTTGTTCTTAACGAGAAGAGCTGAGCGGCAGAGATTGTCTCACCGTGAACGCCAAAAATTTGTACACACAAAATACTCGTCTGTAAAATAAACAAACAAAAACAGTAAATCGGAACAAATGATAATTTAATTAAAATGTAGTTACAATCTCCGGATTATTCTCTATTTGAGAATTGGATCCGCTGATTCTTCTCGTCGATTTGACCCGGGCCTTTGAAGCTTAATTCCGGATTTGGTGGCGGAACTCCCTCTGATTTGATGAAGAAGACTATGAATTTGACTTGAGGATTTGAGAGCAAGTTGGTGAAAGCCTCCAGTTGTCAGAGCTTCGCTCCTTGCCAATGGTATCCTTTCTTCCCCTCTTTCATCAACACCCTTAGCCACTATTTATAGACTTAGGATGAAATGTGAACATGATCACACTTGAAATTTGAATTTGATATTTCTAATAATTTAATAAATAATTGTTGAATTATTTATATTCCTAACTAACTTAATATAAATTAAGAAAAATAGAAATAATTTGATTGGCCGAATCTTCTCCAACGAGTGACTTGACGCAATTTCATTTATTAGACTTAATGGATTTTGATTGGACGAAGGCTGAAACTTTGCCACTTGTCCACAATTGATTAGTCCAAAACATTTGAATTCTTTTTACGGACCAAATAATAATATTTGGAAATTAATTTGGTAAATTTTCAGTGTCTACACACACATATTAACTATTAACTCCCTTAGCCAATGAGGCATTAGTCTAATTGCCAAAACTGAGGTCTCATAACGTAGAGGTCATGAGTTCGATTTCTTTCTCGCTTCTTTAATCCCCTCATTTCTTGTAATACATAGGTCCCATCCCCCCAATAAATAAATAAAAAAAACTATTAACTCCCTTGTAGGTGCTATATACTCCCTCCGTCCGTATTTGAATTTTCTATTTGTTTTATTGGGATGTTCGAACTGGAATTTTACATTTCTAAATTTAGCTAAAATTTCAAATTTTAATTGTATCCCAAATAAAAGACAATTATTAAATTTTAGCCCAAGACAAAATGGAACATTCAAATTCGGACGAAGAGAGTATCATTTTCAGGGGCGGATCCAGGATTCAAACACGGGGTATTCATTTCGTAATCCAAAAAAAAAAATTTGTTCTTGTTCAGGGTATTCATTGAGAGAACTGAACCCTAGACCTCTAGTATGAAAGTAGAAGTACTATACCATCTCTACTATTTTCGTTCTTGTTCAGGGTATTCATTGAATACCATGAAGTACCTCTAAATCCGCCCCTGATCATTTTCGTCCGGAATTGAATGTGCTATTTGCTTTATTGGGATTTTCAGGCTAAAATTTCCTATTTCTAAATTTACCTAAAATTTTAATACAATTTTTTTAATTATATCCCAAATTAAAGACAATTTAAATTTTAACTGAGACAAAATGGAACACGGACGAAGAGAGTATCGTTTAAGCAGTACATAGAATATATAGTTAAAAACTTAAATCCCCCTCTCCCCTTCTTCTTGAGAATACCTAGAATATGTAGCTTTTACTCTTGAGAAGTAAAAGAGAAAAAAATACAAACCTCGAGTGAATAGTACCTGTGTGAAGTGTTCAACATCGAAACTTTGGCGCATGTTAATGCAACATATAAACATGTACTCAACCAATCAGGGGCGGGTAGTCGCCACCGAGATTTTTAAAAATACTATTAGATATAGTAATTTTTATATAGTTCGAAAATTTTTATCAGTTTCGCTCCCTAAAATTTTTTTTGCCGTTTTTATTTGTAATTCGACATACTGTTACAGTTTTGCCCCAACGCCAAATTTCTAATTTCGTCCCAGCAACCAATAGACTTTGCCAAATAGTTGGCATCCAAAATAGGAATTTGGACTCAACTCTAACTCTTTTCCGAGGTACTCTTAAATTAGGTATCAAAAAGAATTTAGCCTCTTTAGCTTAATTTATTAAATTAGTATTTATACATCTCCGTCTTACATAGATGGGGTTGGCAATGGGGGATTATCGAGGATGGGGATGGAAATGTAGAGGGTTAAGATCAACCAAGAAGGAAAATATGATGAGGATTGGCTTATTATTATTTTAAGAGGTATAATTTTTCAAAAGGAATCTAATGCTGGGACTATAAGGGGTCATTTTTTCAACATTATTGACTAAAGTATTTAGGGGTTGGAAATCCTCTTTACCATAACTATATTTTTATTCATATCCCTTTTATAATATTATGTTGCGCGGCTCACCACTCCCAACTGTTAAATAACTTTGACGATAGATACTTTAGTGTTGAAAGTGATGAATCACCTGATATTATAGGAGAGAAAGAGAAGAGGCCATAGTTATGGTACATAGGATTTTTTTTTACCTATTTTAGGTGTACTATAATGCAATAAAACCGAAATTGATTATGGGGATGGATAATTTTGTAATTTACTTAATAAAGTGAGCACATAAATGACATTTTGATGTCAATTTAACGGCAGTCACCGTTGACTAGTAATTAAGGGACTGTAGAAGGTTCTTGATTGTGGACTAAAGTGTAATAATCTCCAATCATAGAAATACAAAAATGCAATAAACCCTAAACTTTAATTATAATTTAAGAAACTAGTCATCAAGTTTTTTTTGCAATAACCAATCATTGCTTTTGAGGTATTCATACCTACAAGTTCTTCAGTCAAATGGTTTTCACCAGCTAGCGCATAATTTGGAGATGAGTAAGGCTTTTAATAGAATATAATGGAACTACCTGGAAATGGTGATGACCTGCATGAATTTCTCGCCAAAATTTCTCCATCTTATTATGAATTGCATCAGAACTGTGAACTATTTCATCCTACTTAATGGAATTCCTACAAGGTCCATTAGGCCCACTAAGAGTATCCGACATGGAGATCCTCTTTCCCCTTTCATTCTCATCTGCACTGCGGAGCTATCCTCACTTATCCGTTATGCTGAGGAGCGGGGAGTCTTGAATGGATTTCAGTTTGGCTGCGGTGCCTTTGTCATGCACTTGCTTTTTATGGGCGACTCTTTTTTTTCTCCAAGGCTGATAAGGCTAGGAATGAACGAAGTCTACTCTGGACAACTGATTAACTATGAAAAGTCCAATATTTTATACAGTAACGACACCCCCAAGGAGATTAAAGATCTAACTTTCTCCATCCTTCAAATCATGAGGGTGATAGGAAATAGAAGTACTTGGAGCTGGCTTACGTGACAGGACGATCTAAAAAAGAGGTTTTTCAGTTTGTTGTGTATAAAGTCTGAAAAAAGTTCAGCAGTTGGAAGGAAAAGATTTTGTCCTTTGCCACTCGAGTAGTGCTTGTTAAATCAGTAGTCTAGGCAGTTCCCACATATGTTATGTCCTGCTTCATTCTCCCAAAGTATATAATAGAGTCCATCACAAGCATGATGCGAACTTTCTTATGGGGTGGAGATGAGAATCACAGGAAGATCTGTTGGAGGGCTTGGACTGAATTATGCAAGCCAAAGGATCAAAGAGGGCTTGGCTTTCGCGATTTAGAAGCTTTTAACAGGGCTTTAGAGGCAAAGCAAGGATGGTGCACTATTCACCAACCTCTTTCGCTTTGTTTCAGAGTGCTGCATGCAAATACTTCCCAAGACAAATTCCTAATCGTTCAACTTAGGGGGCGAACCTCTATAGTGTCACAAGGAATCCTAAAAGATCGGGAACTGCTCCAAGCTGGATTAAGATGAAGGATTGGTGATGGCTCGCTGGTTAATGTTTGGGGAAATAAGTGGTTAACCACCACGCGTACTTTCAAACTTCTAGCCCCGCCAGATATGAATTTATCACAAAAGATTAATGTTGTCACTAGACTGATTGACCACCAGAAAGATGAATGGAACATGAATATGCTGAGGCAATGTTTCTCCTCTTATGAGATCGATGAAATACTCAAGGTGCTGCTATGTACTGCTTGACCACCTGATCGCCTTGTTTGGGATACACACAAAATGGACTATACTCTGTCAAGTTCGGATATCACATGCGAGTCGAAATTAAGAGAGGAAAACAATAGAGTCCTTTGACCTCCAAGCCAAACAACTATGATCACTGAAAGGGAATCTGGAAAATACCCGTCCCTCCAAAGCTGCAAGCTTTTATCTGGAAGATCTTTAAGTATATTCTGTATACTTGTCAAAACTTATCAAGGCGAGTTAAGACTATAAAACCCCATTGCCCTATCTGCCATGAGGAAGTAAAAAATGATGTATATGCGCTTTTCTTGTGCCCAACATCTTTGAAAATATGGAATCAAACAAGTTTTGATATAAAAGTCTTGCTGAAGAAGGATGATTTTCCCCTAGTGCTTGATGCATATCCTGACAGATAGTGAGGAATCTTCCACTCCTTTCTCCAACATTGCATGACACATATGGTGCAATCGAAATCAGATTGTTTTTTTAGGGAAGTGCCAAACACTAGAGGAAATTGCAAATCTACCTCTAATCAATGATACAGAATACAATAATGTTTTTGCATCATTGTTAGGATTAGCTGGAGCCCGTCAACCTTTGCCAAATTTTGACTGAATAAGGTATATGCTAAAAGGAAATGTGAAGATGCTTGCACGATGGATATGGCGAAACCTCCCGAGACTCTAAAGGAGTCACTTCGTCTCAAATGGAAGCCTCTTGAAGAGGGCTTTCTAAAAAACAATGTTGATGGAGTATGGACTGATAACTCTGGAGGCCTGAGCATGGTCATACAGAACTATGAAGGAAGATTTGTAGGTGGGACTGCAAAATTTATCTCCAACTCACGCAGCCATGAATACGTTGAGGCAAAGGCACTTCTGGAAGGACTTCAGTTTGCTTTAGCTTAAGGATACCATCATCTCATTATCGAGAGTGACTGTCAAACTCTGGTCAGCCAGGTCCATCAAATAGAAGATGATTTTCCCCCTTAGGTCACTTTGTTAGTCAAATCAAAAGTTTGATTGTGAATAGCACAGCCAATTTATTCTTTGTTCACATGTTGTGTAATGATTTTGTTGATAGATTAGCAAATCATTCATTGAGGCTTAGAGCCTTCATTTAATGGTTTGGAGACCCATCAAATTTTCTCCTACCACGTGTACTACCTGATATCGCTTATTCTACACAATGCATTTTTTATGTTAAAAAACAAATTGCAATATATTTTTCTTTCAAAGTGTAATTTATTTATTCTCCTGAACATTTGGCAATTTAGTATGTGCCGATAGCAAAGAGGAACTTACTATTCTGGTAAATTAGTTGATTATTTCATCGAATTGGAGAA
The DNA here is from genome assembly GCA_026122235.1 of Vinca minor. Taxonomy (NCBI): domain Eukaryota; kingdom Viridiplantae; phylum Streptophyta; class Magnoliopsida; order Gentianales; family Apocynaceae; genus Vinca; species Vinca minor. The sequence continues at coordinate 2,011,448 of JAOCZM010000232.1, forward strand.
GCTTGCGAAATTACTTGATCAAAAATTGACTTATTATCAAAGAGGCCAATAGCCACTGGGCAGCATTACGCACGTGACTAAGATGGCCCTTGATTCGATACTCCTCTCACGGCGCTACAGTAAACTTTATTCTACCTTATCTAGGGTGTTCTATCTCTCCATTGTGGGGCTGTAATCTCCCCAATATGGGGCTTTATTCTAACTTTATTTTTTTTTGTGTTTGGTTGTGAAAGAAAATACTGAAGAAAAGGAATCCAAGATTTTAGTAAAAAAAAATCTTAAAAATAGCTTGATTATTTTTTCACACCAATTTTGGAAGAAACGGAAAAGGAAGAGAAAAACCAGCTTTCTGAAGCAGTCATTTTTCATGTGATTCCTTTGTTTTTGTTAATTTCTTTTTGACACTCCTTTTTCGTGCAAAGATACAAGATTTTTTTTTCTCTCTCTCTCTCTCTCTCTTTTAATCTTTATTTTTTTTCTTTGTGTTTTTATGGATTTTTTTGCCACACTCTCGACTTCTTTTTTCCTCTTAAATGAATTTAGACATGGGATCTACTTCTTTAAAAAAATAAAAAACTCTACTTTGGGTTTTCTTTTATTTAATTTATGTTTTTTGTGAGATTATTATGAACTCATATAAAATATGTTTATATTTGGTTGCGTTTTGAGTTTACTATTTTTTCTATCCGTGTAATTTTTTGTCTCAAATTTTAAACAATTAGAGCTTGATCATTTGTTTAAATATTTGACTTATACTCGATTATAATATATATATATATATATATATATATATATATTACAGTCTACAGAGCTTGTTTTCAAATTTTTAGTTATATCATGTCACGTGTCATTTTTTAGGATTTTATGTTTAATTAGTTATAAAACTTTTTTTTGATGCAAAAAAATTGAATTATTGTATTTAAATTGGGGGAAGGGAAATTTGATCCCACGACATGCAGGTTGAATGCTACACCATATTGCCAACTACTCTTGCAGATATTTGATAACTATTTTATTTAATTCTTTCAATAAAATGTTAATTTAAGAACTTTTCCACAGAGTTTTCTACGCAACTATTATTCACGTTTTCTAGCCGGAAGATGAGTTTCGTCATCCACCGCGCTCTTTATCCACTGACATCGATATTAGCCATTAGATTTTCTAATTCCAATGCCTCTTTTACGGTGTTGTTTTTGCGCGACCACGGCGCTACTATAGTGACCGGCAAATTTTTTGGTTTCGCCAGAAAGGGAGTTTGGCTTCTTTCTATTTGTTTGTTGAATCAACAAACTTCTTTTGCTCTGGTTATGGAGGATGTACCGAACTTGGGGGCACAAGGTATGGATCAGATAGAATCTGGAGGGTCGGGAGAGCCGCCGGAGTTGGAGATGGTGGCCAGCGTTTGCTAGGATTCGATAAAATGGCGTCAACCAGTATCTATTATGACGGTGCCGGGCCGGGATACAGGTCCAAAATCGAACCATGGGGCTGATTTGTTGGGACTGCAAATGACGGCAAAAAGATGGGAGGCGGATTGCCGACCGGATGGAACGCCGTCAATATGGAGGAGAGTGGGATCTAGAGGGATACCCGACTGGGCATGGTGGGTTGGGAGGGGCTGTTGTGGTTTGGGCAGACCTAGGGGAAATGTTGCTGGACCAAGTACTTATGGGCTGGAACTAGGGAAATGAATTATGGGCTTTGGATTTTTTTGGACGGAGACAGCATGGCTTATTGAGGGGCTTTGCATGGGCCTGGCCCAACTTTTCCATTTCTGGCTACGATACTACGACCCAAAACCTGGGAGACAACATTTCTGCCAGGATTGACTTCGTCCCGAGGCCAAGACGGAGTGGGACTTTCGTCCCTCGGTTGACGTGGCGACCACCACGCCTTTTTTTTGCCACGCCAACCGAGACGAGCACTTTCGCCTTAGCCTCGGGACGGAAGTCTCCACCACCCGAGACTCAAGCCAAAAAATTGCAACTGAACTTTTTCCATTAAGGGCAGAAAAACCCGAGTGAAAAACCCATTTTTGTTGGAATAGTTGAATTTTTTTAGCATAATAATAACCAAATTAAGTATAAAATAAGACTTTTGACGAAACCGACTTCAATAATAAGAATGCGTCAATTTGTCTTCCATCAGGTGGTACCAATCCAGGCAAGCACAGAGGGCACAGTTGAGGGTCGAGACCTCCACACGGTGACGGCGTTAGCCACAAACAAATGGGAGACCGTCCACACCATTTACATAAATATGTGGACCCATCGCGTCGATGCACTGGAGGCGGCTGCTCCTACCATTGGTAATGTTATTGCACCAACCCGCGAGTACATGGATTGGTACAATTGCATTACGGTTCACCGCATAACAAACCCCCAAAACCGGGACCAAAGGCCACTCGCGATGGGAATTCAACCCACCGCTTCAGAAGAGGACACATTTTGGTAAGTTTTTATTCGTGTACTTATTTCTTTGTTCATATTTAATTTCTGAATTTACTATTTTTAATATTCTGTTGCAGGAGGAGTCGTCCAGGGTGATGCTGGAAGAGTTCGAGAAGCCTTCCACTTGAACAAATGAGGAGTACAAGTCACTCATCACCTGGGCTGCCAAAACGATTAAGGAAGCTTTCGCCGTTGCAGGAAAGTCGTTGTCATGCCGATCACGGGCCGCTAATGTTGTAGACGCTGCTGTTCTGCAACCTTCCACACAGCCGAGGGAGCATGTTGCTGGTAGGGTTGCGGTTGGGAGACAAGGTACTCGTCGGAATCGACAGGCAACACAAGAGCAGCCTTGCAGCACGGCGCCCGAGGCAGCGTGGGTCGCTGAGGCTGGGTCCGTCTCAGCCCGCAGGAGCAACCCGACTCGGGCCATCGCTCGCTCGGGACTCAGCCCATGATGTACCCTCTTCAATTTGAATACCAATTTCCCAGCCCAAGGCACTTATTCTCCCGTTTTGCCAAACGGGGGCCATCTCGGTGCGGGGGACTTCGTCTGTCTGAACAGACGGACATGTATTTTGTCGCGATGCCATCGTACGATCGGGACTGGACCAGCACGAAAGCTTCGAAAGCAGACTCGCAGATCCGACCGTGATTCCCCCGAGGAGGCGATACGAATCGACTCACGACGGCAAGCCGAATTCGCCGAGACTGAGCATGGTAGTGCGGTGCGAACTAGGGGATCGGCGACACCTACTATCTCCTGACTAACCCGCGGAGGACCCACAGATACACCCTTTCGGAGCAGTAGATAGGTTTTGCTTTGTATTTAATACATTTGTTATATTTGTCTAATTTTTAATACAAACAGTTTTATTTATTACATACACGATTCCATTCTTTTTTCTGCCCTATTCTTATTATTGAAGTCGGTTTCGTCAAAAGTCTTATATTACACTTAATTTGGTTATTATTGTGCTAAAAAATTCAACTATTCCAACGAAAACGGGTTTTTCACTCGGGTTTTTCTGCTCTTAATGGAAAAAGTTCAGTTGCAATTTTTTGGCTTGAGTCTCGGGCGGTGGAGAACAGAAGTCAGATGGAAGTGGTACTTCCGTCCTGGTTGACGTGGCAAAAAAAGCTATGGTGGCTGCCACGTCAACCAGGATGGAAGTCCCACTTCCGTCTTGGCCTCGGGACGGAAGTCCAAAGTGGGACTTCCGTCCTGCCCAGAAATGTTGTCTCCCCATTTTTGGGTGCCATGTCATGACCGAAATGGAAAAGCTGGGCCAGGCCCATGCAAAGCCCGCTTATTGAAGCGGGTGGGTTGACAACCCAAGAGACTGCCGGAATTATGGTGGGTCAAAGGCCCTTTCTATGGGACATGTGTGTGCATTCGGGCCAGGATTATGGGTCATCTGCTGGTCTGGTCATTAGTGGCCCACCTATTTATTTTGCTCATTACTAGCCTGATCATGCTTGGGCCAGATACTAGGTTTTTGCAAGGGCATTTCTTTAACTACTATGTCTTTTAGTAGTAGTAGTAGTTTATGTTTTAAACAATACTAGTCTTTTATTCTAAAAATTTAAAGATTCACCGAGTCTGGAGGCTTTGTCTTTGGAGGTCGACTGTTAACAAAAGATCAGAACTAGTTCGTGGAAAGTTAAGACTAATCATATATTTCGTCATAATCCGACAACCTCTGTTCAGCCAAAATAGTTCAATCCTTTAATCCCAACCTCTGTTACAACCACGAGCAAGAAAATCTAAAGGCACTCAGCAAAGTCTTCGGGAAAGATATGAAGCAGGTGACACCTCTGTTGATCTGCTTGGGTATATTTTGGTTATTCCTAATTAAAAATCTGATAGGGAGTGAGCATGGTTTTTAATTGAATTAATTGGTTGAGTTGTTTTTTAATTCAATAAATTAAAGAAAAATCTAATTTATCTTATTTTTTTGCATTTCAATAGTCAAAGTTTTTTCAAAGAAAATTGGTTCACCGAACTATTTAGTTTCTATTGAACCCAAAAGCAAGCGTGATCACAAAACGTTTTTCATTAAAAGTGTCAAAACTTGAAAAAAAATAAACTTTAATTATTTGAGCCATTTAATTCTTATTGTATCATTAACTGAATTGGAATTTCACTACAAAAAAATATGCATGTTATGGACGAACTTTTCGTGACGAAGTCATTTTCGTCTTTGTCCACATTTTGTAACAAAATATACATTTTGTGACGAAAGGCGCAGTTCGTCACGAAAAGTAGTTGCTTCGTCCCTAAAGGTTAACCAATCGTGACGAAGAATAGTTTTAGTCACGATAGATGTGACTTTTGGTGAGGAAAACGTTCTTCATCACGAAAGGAAATTTTCGTCACGAAAGGTCTTTCAGGACGAATAAATGACCTTTCGTGACAAAAATTCTATGTCACTAAAAGTTTGTAGTGTTTGCCTAATGAATTTGAGGGTCATACTTTATTTGCTTTTCGGATAGTTCATATTTGACTCTTTTTTTAAGTATTTATTTTAATATTTTTAATGTTTTTTATTTTTCCTATTCTAATATTTTATTTTACTTTTTTCAATATTATTCAAGATCCTATATCGAAAGTGTATAAAGTTTTTGAAATTTGACGACATTATAAATATAGGTATTGGGAGAATTTTTAATTGAATGAATTTGTTGAGTTGCTTTTTAGTCTATTAAATTGAGTTACAAATCTAATTTATTTTTTTTTACTTTTTCATTCCAAAGGTCAAATATTTTTTCAAAGAAAATTAGTTCATCGAACCATTTAGTTTCCTGTTGAACCCGCATGCCAAGTGCTCGCTATTTTTTTTTCATTAAAAGGTTAAAAACTTCAAAAAATTAACTTTAGTTGATCGAGTAATTTAATTTTTATCGTGTCTTTAAATGAGTTGGAATTTTCCTAATAACTTGGGGAGGGCTGACTTTATTTGTTTTTGGATGGTTCCGTTAATTTTTCAACAAAACTTACAACGCCAAACTTGAGCGGTCATTGAAAGAATATTCTTCTCTTACCAGAGCTTTTTTGATATTTTGCATATAAATACAAAATTCTTATATTTTTTCTTTTTTCTAGGTAGGTTTGAAAAACCAAACAAAAAAAACAGTGTATAGAATCATTTTTAACTTTTATTCTATTTAATATTTTATTAACAATTAAATTTGTTCTCATGCATAGCACGGGTCATTAGGCTAGTATATATAGCATAAAAGTTAAAAATGATACTATACACTGTTATTTTTGTTTGGTTTTTCAAACCTACCTATATAGAAAACAAAATGTAATTTTTTTGTATTTATACGCATAATATCAAAAAAGGTTTTGGTAAGAGAAGAATATTTTTTCAATGATTGCCCAAGGTCGGCGTTGTAAGTTTTCTTGAAAAAATTAACAGTTTAAATGAATCATCCAAAAATAAAATAAAGTCTGTATCCCCAATTTATTGGGCAAATTTCAACTCAGTTAATGACATGATAAGAATTAAATGACTCGATTAACTAAAGTTTAGTTTTTTTAAGTTTTGACTTTTTAAATGAAAAAAGTTTAGTGAGCATGTTCGTCTGCGTGTTCAATATAAAAGTAAATGACTCGGTAAACTATTTTTCTTTAAAAAAAATCTTTAACTATTTGAATGAAAAAATTGAAAAGCAAATTGGATTTATCACATAATTTAATGGACTAAAAACCAACTGAACCAATTCATTCAACAAAAACCATTCTCAACCCCTTTATTTATAATGTTGTCAAATTTAAAAAACATTCGATGTGGGATCTTGAATAGTTTTGAAAAGAGAAAATGAATAGAATAGAATAGGAAAAATAAAAAATAAAAAAAACTATTAAAATTAACAATTTAATTTAATAAGTCAAAGATGTCAAGGTTACTTTTAATTTATTAAGATAAAAGATAGTTTTCAATTAATTTAACTAATCTAAATTTTCTCAACCAAACAAAATTAGTAAACTAATTAAAAAACAGTAACTCCCAGAAAATTTGATTAGAGTTTTGAAGGCTTGTGATTGGTTGAAACTTAAAAAAACAACTTCTGTAATATAAATATAGATGGATTCATTGAGCAAATTCCAACTCATGTAATGATACTATAAAAAAATCACATAGTTCAATCAACGAAAGTTAATTTTTTAAAGTTTTTACTTTTTTAATAAAAAAAAGTTTAGTGAGCAGGTTCGTTTGCATGTTCAATATAAACTAAATTAAATGGCTCGGTAAACTATTTTTCTTTTAAAAAAAAAGTTTAACTATTTGAATGAAAAAATTGAAAAGAAAATTGGACTTGTCACTTAATTTGATAGACTAAAAACCAACTCAACAAATTCATTCCATAAAAAACCATTCTAAACCCTCTATTTATAATGTTGTCAAATTTAAAAACTTTATAAACTTTCGATGTGCGATATTGAATACTATTGAAAAGAGAAAATGAATAAAATATAATAGGAAAAATAAAATTATTAAAATTAAAAATTTAATTTGAATAAGTCAAAGATGTCAAGCTTATTGTTAATTTATTAAGGTAATAGATAGTTTTCAATTAATTTAACTAATCTAAATTTTCTCAACCAATTAAAATTAGTAAACTAATTAAAAAACTCAAAACCCGAGAAAATTAGATTAGAGTTTTGAAGGCTTGTGATTGGTTGAAACTGAAAACATGTTATGTAATATAAATATACTAGCCTATTTACTCGTGCTATGCACGGAAAAATCTATATAACTTTTAAAAACTATCAAAAGAAATTTAATACTTTATATAAGCTAACAAAAAGCTCTTGCTACATCCAAAGATTAACAATGAAAAAAAAAACTTAACAAACTAAATCTTTCATCAACAATGCAGATCTCCTCAATTTTTTTCCCATGAAGCATACCAATTTTCTTCAAATAATATCCTTGTAGAGCAAAATCAAGATTGGTGCAATTGTCCATTGAAAGCTTGACTCGAAGTTATATGCACTCCATGTTCGTATTATAAGAGACCAAAATCACTCTTTTGTTTCATAAAAGAACTCACCCACTTTATCACACGAAAGAGAAAAAAACTGTTGAATTCATCAATAAAAGAGAATGAAATATGAAGGTCAATGACAAAAAAGAAAATAAAGAAATAGGGAGTTCTAAGTTCGATAAACAAAATATAATACAATGTAAGGCTATTAAGTTATTTTTAACGGGAAGTAATATAGTTTTTCTATGGTTTTCTTGTATCACTCTTATTAATGCAGATTTACCACAAAAAATAGTATTTCCCACCCATTTTTGAAAGGATTGTCATAATGGATATTAAAATATAAGAAAAAGAAAGTAGTACAAATTATCATCTAAGAGAACCAGATATTACCGCAATTTCGGAGCCTTTATGCCACTCTGTGCAACACTAGTTATAGCACTCTAATTGCATAAACTTTTAATTTATATATCCTTAACTGAAAAGGATAAATCCTGAACATTAAAAGATGAAGCTCAATCATCAATCATACTATAATTAGGTGATGTATTGTAAAGAGTGTTGCACGAAATGTTATAGAGGGCTTGGACCCCTTGCCCCAAAAAGAGTGCATCTCCCATAGCCACTTCCAACACCATCTACATATTCTCACTTTTTCCATCAAAGACGGCCTTGAATAATAATACAATGAACAAAAAAAAGAAGGAAGCAAATATACCTAAACTCTCAGTTGTGACAATAAACATACATATGCATTCATATTTAGGAAGCAAGCTATATATATATATATATATATATATATATATATATATATATATATATATATATATATATATATATATATATATATATATATATATATATATGTGATTTTTTCACTTTTAAGAAAATTTAATTGTTTTTCTTTATTTTTCAACTTATCATAAATACCATGTAAAGCCTTTGTAAAATGTTTTGTTATAAAATTAAAGGTAATAGGTTTACCATCATAAGTACCAATAATACCATATTTATCCACTTTAGTAAAAGGATATATTTTTATAATAAAAGGAGTACCAAGTATAGCTTGATTTGAAATGTTTTTAACCAATAAAAAACTTAAAGGAATACATTTCTTATCCACACAAATAGAAGCTTTAGGAAGCTTATAACTAATATCAAGTTTTTAACCTCTAGCCTGAGATAAAGTATGAGTAGTTTTTTCAAAATACCTAGTAGGTATTAAACTCTCTTGAATAATATTTAAATCTGCACCGCTATCAACTAAAGCAATAAATTCTTTAGAAAAGTAATTATCAATTAAAAAAGTAATTTTAACATATAATTTTTGAGAAATTATCATTTCTAGAGTATTAAGAAAATCATCATTTTGAAATTAGCAAAATGCTCATCTTGTAAAGAAGCAATCTCTTTATCTTTTTTAATTTCTTTAGAACCATGTTCTAAATTTGAAATTCTATCATCAAAATTCTTATTTTTGTTTTTCAAAAATTTAATCTCAGATTTAAGATTTTCTACTTCAACTAAAATATCTTTCATAAAAGTAGGATTTTTACTAACTTGTCTAACATTAATAGGTTTATAAACTTCAGACATAGTACAAGATTCATTATAAATAACCTCTTTATTATTATTATCAGAAGTACTTGAGATATTACCAATGTGATATATTATTTTAGATCTTAATTCAGGTTCTTTAATTACTTTAAGCAATTCAACCCAATTATCATTATCAAGAACATTAATTTCCATATCTTGAAACTGTGAAAGAATTCTATAAAATTCATCACCTTAAGTATTTTTAATACAAGGCTTGCCTACAAGACAAGGTTCACATTCCGAATCACTATAATCAGATATAACTGAATCATTATCCATAGCTTTAAGCTTACTAGTTTCACAATCACTAGAAGAATCAGAATCTAATTCTGTTTCTGAATTATCCGAATTTAAAAGCAATTTAGATAAGGTATCTTTCAGACTATCATCTATATTAAGACTATTAATCTTCTTAGTCCGACAATTTTTAGCTATATGACCAACTTTATTACATTTATGACAAACTATCAGTTTATTTTTATCACCAAATGCTTTATTTTTAGTTAATTTTCTATCAGATTTTTTATCCAATTTTTTCTTAGAAAAACTTTTCTTTTTCCTACATTTTGGAAAATCAGGTTTTATAGTTTTACTCTTTTTACGAGTAGAAGGTAACTCCATACCAAATTGACTACAAAATTCACCTAATTGTTTTCTTTCTACCAGATTCTGGCGTTTCAATTGTTGATTCAATTTTATCTCAGTACATAGGTTTAACCCTTGCTGAATGCATATTCCTATTAATTTACCATAAGTATAATTACCATAAGTGATAGAATGACCAACTCATCTAAGAGCCTTTCTAACACGTTCAGCAAATAAATGAGGAAGATTGTCACACCCCGTCTCTAGAGGGATGACATGTCAGTGCCCCATTGGTTAATGAAGCACCTAAGCCACAGTCAGAAAATACTAATTAAGGTAGTTTAATTATGAAATCCATAAATAGTACTAAATGTGCTAGCGGAAGCATTATTCAAAAGAAAATAAATCTAGTTTATTATATCTGATAAAATGAACTAAAAGTTCCAAAATAAATAACTATAAATGAAATAACATGTGTGAACTAATCCAGTTAGCATCACTCTTCGTAGACCCCTTCCCAAGCATCGCCGTCAAAGGAAGAATTAACTTCTACAAAACTTGAAACAACAAAGCGGATGGATTGAGCTCCGGTGTTCAGTGGGGACCTAAAAACAAGAATAACAATAAGTATATATATATATATATATATATATATATATATATATATATATATATATATATATATATATATATATATATATACACACAGAGAATGTATACATGCAGAAAAACATATACAAGTACTGCAGATGCTCGTTTCTCAAAATACCCCTTTGAAAAATAAATACTCGGAACAAGACGTTACACAAGTCTTAAAAGACTCTAGAATCTAAAACAGAACAGAACATGATCATATCGGATCAGAACAGTACATAACATAAAACAAGTGCAAAACTTGTACACGAGTATACTATCTTGCATCAAAACAAACCAACAAAAAATGCAAGTTAAATGACTAAAAACCAAGTACCAACAAGAACCAACAAATGTTCCCCTATCCTTATCAAATCTGACACCCCAAATCGAAATTTATGCCATGAGTATCCCATACTACTCACGCACTACAAACCGATAGTTATGTCAGACAATCGAGTAATAAACGAACAAAGCCCAAACAAGTGAAAAACAACAAATAAGCTAAACAACTATACTCTTCAAGTCTAAGCATTTCACACAACCGAATCCACATTAAGCACGCCTGCCCTACAGTATTCTCGATTACACAATTTACTTAGACGTTACGAAAATAGTTATCGCTATGACACTACAATCTCACAGTCAAGCTCAATTGTCTAATCAGACCTATAATCACTGCTAACAGCTCCCATGTAATAACCCACTAAGGAAGGGCCACACAGAATCCACACAGAAACCGGCTAAATCTTTCCCCCGACTGGAGCCAAAAATAAAGAATACGTCCATTGTGTCATTGCTCACACATGAGCTCCACAATTTACTGTTAGCAGCCCTAACTTGTTTCTCTTCGCTAGGGTCCGGGTCCACATATCCACACAGAAATATCGCGAACACCAAGTTCTAACAATATATAAATGGGACGTATCCTGCTACAGACCTTTCATAAACAAAAGCTCGAATGGGGAGACGACTCGGTCGACCAAACCAATTAGGACAAAACAAGGACTCTCAATTAAGACGATTCAATGAAGACTCAAATAACGCAATTACAGAAAGGACTCCAGCAGTCCCCAGAACAGTTAAGATACATTGCAGATACAGTTTATAAGATTTTAGCAATTAATGAAAGCAATTGAAATTCATATATAGACATGCTCAAACCATCCAATTAAAGTAGAAACATAATTAAAAACGGAAAAGTCAAACATTTTGTAATTAATTAATCTAGCAGATTATACAATTTATTATCCCCGAAACACAATGAACATGTCAGATTAATACACAGCAGTATACAGTAATTTAACAGAGGAAAAGTTGTCACCACCTCTTACGAACGCGATAAGACACAGAAATTCGTAATCAGTCCTGGCAGCTCACTCCGTGGGCGATAACTTTCTGCTGGAACATCCGATTCAAGATCCGTCTGCGCTCACTTGAAGGTCTTTCAATTCTCTTCAATATCGATATATTGTGGATCGAAAACGGAGGTCGATAGCCCCCTCAATCGTCCTGTCGAAGTTCTGGAAAGAATATCTAATTGCTCAAAAAAAAACTCTTCCGACAGCCTACTACCTTTTGGGAAATTCTGATATAGACCTGGCCTACCACTTGGTCATGGATGACCATTTGGTCCAGAATTAACCACATCACTTCTTTTGATTAAAAAAAAATCTCATAAGGCCCCACCTGTTTTATTATTTTAATCAAAACTGTGACGTGGCTGAATGTGAACCAAGTAGTCCATGACCAAGTGGTAGGCTAGGTCCATATCATAATTATTCCTACTTTTTGGTGTTGGCGCAAGGATTCTGAGAGGAGACGTACCTCCTTATGCTCCCACGAGGCTGAGAGCCTCCACTCTCTCTCTCCTCTATTTTTTCTGGCGCGGCTGATAAAGAGAGGCGGCCCTCTCTTTTCTTGCGTTTTTTTTCTTTCTTTCTTTTGTTTCACTGCACGGTTTCCAATAACCCATCATACCCTGCTCTTCACGTTTCCCCGAGGCAGACCCTCAATCCCACTATCCCCAATCCCAGCGAACTGCTTTCGCTTCTTTTAAATTTTCTTTTTTCTTTTTAATTATTTTATTTCCTAATAATATATATTTAATTCCTATTCCTATTCCAATTCCAATTCCAATTTCAATTCCAATTATCAATTATCAATTATCAATTATCAATTAAATTAATCATCTATGTGAATCACAACTAAGTCCCTAATTATGATACGCGTGAAATGCCCTTCAATAAAAGTACACGAAAATAAAACACGTAACATGTTGTAACAATTAATTAGACACGTAGTCACATAATCACACCAAATAAATTACGTCTACACAGTTACTCGCGAAAAATTAATTACACGTCAAATATCTTGTAAGCAAAAATTACGGGTTTTACAAAAATCATAAGTAAGTTTAGACTTCCAATGAGAACTATTACTCTCAGGGAGCTCCATAACTCTGCTAAGAAAAGTATCTTTATACCAACGAAAATCTGTAAGTGTTTTACATATAAGATTTTGTAATAAAGTACGAATGTTTTCACTATTATCCGAATAATGACTAGTGAAATGTTCAATAATATTAATAATCAAAGTATAAACAGAATTTTCGATAATAACATCATTTTCATGTTTAACAATAGACATAACCTCATTTCGGTTCTCAAGATAAATAATTATCCCACTAACCTTTAAGTTGACTAGTAAAACCAGCTATTATCATCTTAGCTATGTTTTTATCACTGTTACCAGCACTCTTACAAATAGTAGTAGAATACATCAACATTCTATGAACATGATTATAAATTTGTTTATCAGTATAACCATCAATATTTGATTCATAAATATGTTTACCACTATAACTGGTATTCATCTGAGTTTCATGTTCCTCATGTAAAACATCAATAAGAGAAGGCCTATTATAATAAAATAATCTTTGTGTAGGTTTATAAGCCCATTTTTCAAGTTTATTAACCTGGTCATGGATAACCTATTTAGAATCAGAATTTTCATTCAAATGTAGTATGAAATCATCATCAAGTGTATTAATACTTAATTTTTTAAAATTTTCATCTAATATCTTTTCTAACTCTAAAATTGATTTTAATTTAAAATCTTTGATTTCAGGAAGAGGTTGTATACTTGAAGAAGCAACAGCAACTGAGATATTAGATTCAACGGTCTTATTATCAGTATTTTTCATAAGAGAAATAACGTCATCAACTTTCTTATGTAAGACATTTCTTCTTGTTTGGGTCACGGTTTCTCTCCTCTCTTTTGGGGCAGCCGTCATTAGGGTTTCCAACACACCAACCCTAGGGTTTACTTAGGTTTCCGCCGCTTTGCTACCACAAACTCCCCCTCTCAGCCTTTTCCCACACCAATCAATACCTCCCCACTCCCAGTAACTTTAGATGGACAGAGAGAGTATCCAAAGTTTGCTCCAATCGCTTACTTTTGCAGATTCCGATGATGATGTTTTGAAGGTTTCGCCTAAGGATTTGGAGAAAGGAGAGGCGAAATGTCGACTGAGCCTCGTTGGTAAGTTTGTGTCGCAAGTCGATATCCCTCTCAAGAACTTAAAGTTAGCCATGATGAAGTCATGGAAGTGTAAGCCGTTTGACGTGACTCGTCTCCGATCAAACGTTTTCCAATTATTCTTTAGCAATGCGAAATTTGTCCTCCAAGACAGTTCGTGGTGTTTTGATGATTGTCATTTTGTGGTTGTTCGTTGGGCAATCGGAAGTCAATATCTCGGATGATCCTTTTGTTTTTGCTAATTTTTGGATACAAGTTTGGGGCTATTATAGGGATTGTTACACTTTGCCGGTTGGTACTCGGATTGGACAAATGTTTCGCCATTGTAGGGAGGTTCAAGTCCGAGAGAACAAGCGATTGCGTGAAAATTTCTTCCGTCTCCGCGTTTCAGTGGATGTTACTAAGCCTATCCGCCGCCGCTTGAATATTGATACGCCTAGGTATGGGAATGTCCCGTGCTTGGTTACATATGAACGCCTTTCCTCATGTTTGTCGTCGATGTAGTCTCATGAAACCTACCTTGAAATCCTGTCCCCTCCAAGTTACCGAAACTACTGAATCGAAAACAAAGGCTTTGCTGTTCGAGGAATTTCTCCATCCCTCTTTAGAGAAAGGTTCGTTATGTGAACATTATTTTCCTCATGAGCAGTCGACTGTGGATGACAAATTGCCAGTAGATGAGGGTGGAATTAATGCGCCGGTAGATGACGCGGGCAATGATCGTGAATGGGAAATTCTCAAGGGTCCAAAATCTATGCAGAACCTTCTTTGACAATGCATGTCCCATGCATGGAAATTGTGCCCTGTGATTTATTGCATGCAAATGATAGCCATACTGTTTTTCTTCAGATATCATCATAGACTTTGATCCAGTGGCTCCTAACGCCCCTTTATCAAGCTTGTGTGATGTGCCGATTCGGACAACTAGCTCAAGAGCCACTGACAAGCGCTGGGGTCGACCGTGAAAGATTGATAAGGGTGTTACCTCTACTGCTTTGATTGTGCCACACTCCAAGAGTACTAAAAGGGTAGCTCCATATGAAGATGATGGGGTTTCGGTACAGCACTTCTCTTCGAAAAAAGCTAAGTCAATGGGTTTCTTTGATTGTGCTGTAACGGCGGAGGTTGCCATGATGTAACCCCGCCAGGATCAATGAGTATTTTATGTTGGAATTTTCGGGTTCTTTGGCAGTCCGGAGCAATTCGTACTTTAAAAAACATGGTTCAGGTTAATAAGCCCCTTTTAGTTTTTCTTATGGAAACAAAAATGTCTAGTTTGTCTATGAATACTATTCGCATTTCTCCTTGTTTTTCATCTGGTATTATAGTTGATAGATGTGGTTTGGGTGGCGGCCTTGCTTTACTATGGTCTGAAAATATTATTAATGTGAATTTATTAAGTTTTCGAGTGGCCATATTGATGTTCAGATTGACGGTACAACTAATTCAAGTTGGAGATTAACTGGGTTTTATGGCAATCCATATCATGAACAACGGTTTCATTCGTGGACTTTGCTATGTAGATTACATTATATGTTTCAGTTGCCATGGCTCTGCGCAGGTGACTTTAATGAGTTACTACACATGAATGAGAAAGAGGGTATGGGCGAGCGGAGCCCTACTTTAATTCAGGCTTTTCGGGATGTTGTCTCGGACTGTGACTTGATGGACTTGGGTTTTACTGGCCCCCGTTATACGTGGAGCAATGGTCGGGATCGTGGTCTTGTTAGAGAGCACCTTGATCGATCGCTAGCTGATGCTACTTGGAGATGTATGTTTCCTTCGGCGATTGTTAAAGATTTGGCAGCTTCACATTCGGATCATCTACCAATTCTGATCACCTAGGCAAAATTTATAAAGAAAAAATGGTATTCATTACCTCGATCCCTTCTGGATTCAGGATTCAGAATGCCAACGGATTATTGAATTTAATTGGCAGCAACAATCTTTGCTTAATGGAGGCCGCGTGTACGCTGAAATCGCGCGTCTAAGAGGAAAATTGAGAGTTTGGGGTCTCGAAAATCCGGGGACTTAAACAAAAAAAATATCAGCCAAGAAGGATGAGCTCGCGGCCCTTTGGAGCTCATCAAATTTTTCAATAGAGGAGGATCGTCGCCTTAAGGTGGAGCTCAATACACTTTTGTCTCATGATGATGAATTTTGGAGGCAACGGAGCTGAGCAGATTGATTAATTCAAGGCGATCGTAACACCACCTATTTTCTCCACAAAGCTATGTCTCGCCGGTCTCAAAATTATATTGAGCTACTACAAGATGCTACAGGTGCTATCCGTGATCATCAAGACGAACTATCTGCCATTAAAGTAACCTACTTTGAAGATATTTATCAAAGTAATAATCTGACGCCACTCACACTTGATGACCTCCCTGTTCGCGGATAAGTGAAAGCCATTCGACCCTTTTAGCAGCCAATTTACCATGATGGAAATCACCACAACTCTGAAACAACTTCCTGGCAAAAAAGGCCCCGGAGGGCCGGACGATATGCAAACAGTTTTTCTCAAGAAATTTTGGCATATTCTCGGTACTGATATTTCATGTTATATACTTTGTTTCCTTAATGGTAATAAAGATATCTCGGGTCTCAATAACACTTTTATTTATCTGATTCCAAAAATTAAATCGCCTATGAATATGAAAGATTTTCGCCCTATTAGCCTACGCAATTCAGTTTATAAGCTAATATCTCGAATTTTGGTGAATCGATTAAAGTATGTGTTTCCTCATGTCATTGACCTATCTCAGAGTGCTTTTTTACAAGGACGTCTTATTACGGATAATTCTATTGTTGCTTTTTAGGCATTTCATAGCATGCAAATTGGGGCTAGTGGAGGTAATCAACATTGTGCGCTCAAGCTGGATATGAGGAAAGCATTCGACAGAGTTGAGTGGCGGTACCTTGAACTCATGCTTGATGCTATGGATTTTCCACCATGGTTTCGCCATTTGGTAATGACGTGCGTTCGCACGGTCACGTATTGAGTCCTAATTAACGGGAAACCTACGGCAACTATCACCCCAACTCGCAGCATTCGCCAAGGGGATCCGTTATCACCGTTCTCGTTTACCCTTTGCGATGAGGGCCTCTCAGCGATGATACGCAAGGCTGAGTCGACTTCTTTTATCCGTGGCATGCGTATTGGGCGATCGGGTCCTTGGTTATCACATCTACTTTTCGCAGATGATTCCTTACTCTTCTTGGAAGGTAACGAGGACAATTTTTTTGCTGTTAAAAGTGTGTTAGCCGAGTATGAGGCTTCTTCTGGGCAGTCAATCAACCTAGATAAGTCTTCATTGCATTTTAGCAAAGATTTCGATACACAACTAGCTGATCGGCTAAGCTCATGCTTAAATGTTCGGCTCGGGCAAAGAAATGGGAAGTATTTGGGCGTACCATATTTAATTGGGCGTAATAAACGTGAAATATTTCCTACATTAAGGACCGTGTGTGGAAGAAATTAAATGGATGGAAAGAAAAGTATTTCTGTATTTTTATGGCTTAAAACTTTTTAATTGAGAATATTCAACTCTTTTTGTTTGATTCAAAACATGATGAAGAATGAAAAAAGTTGTCCATGGAAGGATACATCAAATTTTTAAAGGAAAAAGAACTAAATGTTGAATAATTAAGGAAAATTTGCGCCCCAGGTTCAAAAACAATTTACCTTTTTGACGTAAGGTCCAAAAACAATGTTTTTACATTGGTCAATCCAAAAACAATTTACAATTGGTGGAGTCCATCCTTCCGTCAAAAAATGGACTGGTCAACTGTCAATTTAAATTTTGAAGTTAGTCAACTCTTTTAGTCTGAGGGGTATTTTCGAAAATTTGTAATGATAGACCCGGACCCATTTTAAACCCATCAAACACCCACACCCGACCCATTTCGACCCGACCCGACCCCAATGCCCTAACCCATTATCACTGTTCTTCCACCACCATTTTCCATAAAAATCCAAGGAAGACCAGAAAATGCTAGTTTCAAGAATTGTGCCCCACCATCACCACATAAAATCGTCGCCGCCGTCCACCACCTTTCCGGCCGGCCAGCCTACCCCCGTCTTCCACTCCAAACCCAGCACCCACTCCAAGGCCAAACTCAAATAAACTCCCCTACAGCAGCAGCACCGCCACTCACCATCACCGTCTTACAACACCATCATCGTCTTGCCCATTTGAGGAACCAAACTTAATTTGTTGAATTGGGATTTTTCTGGGGTATAATCTTTGTTACTTGGGGATAATTGGTGGTCTGTGTCGGAGGGGGCTTATGCGGGGAAGGGAGAAGGAGGAGGAAGCTGAAGAAGGGGTAGGGTAGGGTGGGGTGGAAGAAGGGGTCGGGTGGGAGGGATTTCTCCTTCCAGAAATGTGGTGGTGGACGACGGCGGCGGCGAAAATGGTGTAGGGTGGGGTGATGGGGTCAGGAGGGGTTGGGTAAAGAATGGAGACGGGGATAATTGGAGGAACTAGCCAGAAAACGAGCAGCGCCGGCGGCATATCGGAGGAGCTCGGAGGGAGAGGGTTTGGGGTGGTTGAAGAAGAAATATGCCGGGTATTGAGGTCGGGTCGGGTCGGGTCGAAATGGGTCGGGTGTGGGTGTTTAATGAGTTTAAAATGGATCCGGGTCTATCATTACAAATTTTCGAAAATACCCCTCAGACTAAAAGAGTTGACTAACTTCAAAATTGAAATTGACAGTTGACCAGTCCACTTTTTGACGGAATGATGGACTCCACCAATTGTAAATTGTTTTTGGATTGACCACTGTAAAAACATTGTTTTTGTACCTTACGTCAAAAAGGTAAATTGTTTTTGGACCTGGGGCGCAAATTTGCAAATAATTAATATCTAACTTATTTAAGATTATTAATAATGAAAGTGTATATTTGATAGAGTCAATATATGGAGAAGTTTTATCTTGGTATGTGAGTAAATTTAAAACTTATATTCAAGTCAATAAATACAATACACGTAGGAAAGAGAATTGACTTTTTGACTTACGTGTATTGTATTCATTGGTTTGGATGAAACTTTTAAACTCACTCACCTACCAACCTAAAATTTCTCCAATATATGCTTCTTTTTTTTTTGGTGAAAAACAATATATATATATAAATTAATCAAAAGAGGGTAGAGTATTAGTGATTACAGAAGGAACTAATCTCTCAATACAAGCCCCAAGGGCATCCCTTGCCAAAGAATGGCTAACAAAGGGAGGTGCAACTGAAAAGAAAAGAAAAGAAAATGAAAGCTATCCAAAACATTCCCATTCTTAGCAAGCAAATCAGCACAGTTGTTGGCTTTCTCTGTAGATATGGGTGAGTCTAGCGTCGGCGAACCTCTGCAGTAGTTCTCTGCAATAAAAAATAAGGTTAGAAAAAGGATGAGATGAGGTATCATTCATATGAAGAAGCTTGATGACAACTATAGCGTCCAACTCGACATCTAAGGCGTGAATGTTTAAGTTGGATGCCATAGTAAGTCCATCTCTGAGGGCCCAAAGTTCAGCAGAGGTACTATCACAGGTACCCAGTTTTCTACTAAATCCTCCTATCCAATTTCCCAAATGGTCCCTTAGAAGGCCACCTCCGCCTCTTCTGCTAGTGGTGTTAGAACTGGAACCATCCACATTGAGTTTTATTATGCCAATCTCCGGTTTAGTCCAGGCAATCCGCTGGATGATTCTGGCGGTAGAGGGCTGAATAAAGTTCCCAAAAGCTATAAATTCAACAGCTTTAGTAATAGCCTGTTTGACAGGATCAGGCTTTGGAATATGGGGGCTGAAGCAAGAGTGGTTTCTTCCTGTCCAGAGAGTGTAGCAGCCATAAGCAAACAAAGTGCCCCAAGGGATGCTTTGGATATGAGAGACATCTTTGAGTGAAGATCCCTTTTGGAGCCACTCTCTGAAGTTGAAATTCCACAGATTAGGGTGATTTCTATGAATCTGTAATTGGTCCCAGAAGTTTATAGCAGTTGGACAACTTTTGAGAATATGTTCTTCATCCTCTTTTGAATTTCCACAAGAAGGACATATAGAACAAAGGACAATATGTCTCTTGAGGAGGAGTTTTCTGGTGGCCAGTCTACCATGAAAGCAAAGCCACAAAAATAGCTTGATTCTTTGATTACAGGTGGTTTTCCAGATCCATTTCCAATCCATAGCATGAGTAACCTCTAAACCTTTTTCTAGATGTATGGTATTGTGAGTACTCTTGGAAGAGAATTCCCCACTATGACTATGCTTCCACTTTCTTCTATCAGAATGATTGGGGTTGGGGTGGATTGATCTAGGGATACCTTTGATAATGTCAATAATGGTTGGGGGTAGCTGGAAGGAAATGTGAGACAAATCCCAAGTCCCATTTTCCCCAAAAAGAGCTGATATTTTCAAATCCTCTTCTTTATCAGTAAGAGGCCCTGAGATAGTGCCTCTGAGATTGCCTATACCAACCCAATCATCATCCCAAACCCTGATATTTTCTCCATTACCTGGGATCCAAGCAGAAGAGTTATGGAACAGACTCCAGCCAAGCTTACAAGCCTTGGAATTGATAGAGGAAGGTTTATGAGTAGGTTCATCCATCATGTTAGGATCTTTATTCCAAAACTTCCTTCTCACACAGTTTGCCCAAGTGGCATCATGGCTTTTGTTAATTCTCCAAACCAGTTTAGCCAAACCAACTCTATTGGCATGGATAGCTTTCCTGATCCCCAGTCCCCCAAGGTGTTTAGGTCTGCAAACCTTATCCCATTTCAGAAGGTGAAGTTTTCTTTTGGTGGCTGAGCTACCCCAAAGAAAGTTTCTTTGTTCTCTGTCAATTCTATCACAGATACTGATTGGCAGGGGTAAGCATTGAGAATAGTAAGAAAGGATCTGAGATGAGGAGGACTGTATTTTGGATTTCCTACCTGCAAGGGAGAGTAAATTTGCCTACCATCCACTAAGTTTATTTCTTATTTTATCTACAATAAACAAGAAACCAGAGTTTCTGGGTGTCTTTTGGAAGATGGGAAAGCCCAAATATTTGCCCTGGTTATTGGTGTGCCTGATGTTAAGAGCACCCTCAATGAAAGAGATTCTGTCAGAGCCAATAGAATTGGAGCAACAAAATTTAGATTTATTGAAGTTAATCTTTTGTCCTGATCTAATACAGAACTCCTCAAGGACTCTCCTCATTTCAAGGATAGTGTGATCATTTCCCTTACCAAAGAGGATAATATCATCAACAAACAGAGAGTATGAAAGATGTGGTCCTTGTTTTCCTACCCTTATTGGGAGCCAGTCTTTACCTCTGACAGATTTTTCTATGCTCAAGGACAAATATTCCATACATATGACAAAGATGTATGGTGAGAGGGGATCACCTTGCCTAATCCCTCTGGAAGGTTCAAACCATTCAGTGATTTCCCCATTGAAGAGGATAGAAAGGCTAGAAGAACTGATACAATTTAGAATAAGAGAAACAATGGAGGGTGGAAAAAGGAAGAAATTCAGGGCATCTCTAATGAAGTCCCATTCAAGTCTGTCAAAAGCTTTTTCTAGGTCCAGTTTAACTGCTACTGCCCCATGTTTAGCAGTGCTTCTTTTGATAGAGTAAATGGCTTCCTGAACAAGGGTCACATTATCTACACATCTTCTGCCTGGTAAGAAACTACCCTGGTGTGGGGAAATGATTGAATTAAGTAAGGGTCTGATTCTGTTAACCAGGATTTTTGAGACAAGCTTGTAAAGAGTGTTACAGAGGCCAATGGGTCTCAATTGGCCCACCACCTCTGGATTCTTTACTTTAGGGATAAGGCAAACAAAAGTTTGGTTAAGTTCCTTAGGGATCACCCCTGAATCAAAAAATTTTTTCACAAGAGTAGAAACAGAAGGTTGTACTATGCTCCAGAATTTATGAAAGAAGATGGGATGAAGACCATCAGGGCCAGGGCTTTTATAGGGTTTAAAGCTCCACATAGCTTTTTTAATTTCTGCCTCAGAAACTTGATCTTCTAGATGAGCCATAGCAGTGCTACCCACAGGTGACCAGGCAAAAGGGAAACTTAGAGGGGAGAAAGCATTATGAGATTTACCAGAAGTATACAAATCTCTAAAGTGCCTGAAGACAATCTGTCTAACCAGGCTGAGATCAAATTCCCAATCACCTACTGGATTTTTCAAGGAGAGAATCCTATTACTTTTTCTTTTGTGTATAGTGGAGGCTTTAAGAAAATTGATATTGAGATCATCCCAAAGAATGAAATCCATCCTAGATTTAACAGCTCAGATGGTCTTCTCCTCCCTATACACAACATCTAGTTCAGCAAGAAGGTTCCTCTCAAGATTGATAGAATGAGCTGACTGAGAATGTTCTAGAGACTTCTATGCCTTATGGATTCTCGCCAACAAATTAGATTTTTTCTTAAAGACATTGCCAAAAACTTCCCTATTCCAAATTTTAACTACCTCTTCAAATTTCTTAGCAGACAGACTAAAATCTAAGGGAGAATCAAACCAAGCTTCATCTACCACTTTATAGAGGAGGGGTGGGTAAGCCAAACAGGTTCAAATCTAAAAGGTTTGATGAAAGGAATATGGTTGCAAGGCTTAGTGATAAGCAGAACGGGGGAGTGGCCAGACCTAGTCCTGGTGAGATTGAACACAGTTGCTTCAGTGAAGAGATTTCTCCAAGAGGGGTTAGCAAGGACTCTATCAGAACGTTGGAAAATAAGAGCGCCATTATCTCTCTTATTGGTCCAAGTAAACCTGTTACCTTCATGACCAAGGTCCATAAGGTTACAGTCATCAATCATGGATTTAAAAGACATGACTCTAGTTTGGTTGATAGGGAGACCACCAAGTTTCTCAGATTTGTAAAGAACATCATTGAAATCCCCCATTACCACCCAAGGGAGATCATTACTCTCACAAACATTTCTCAAGTGGTCCCAGAAACTCTGCCTAATAATAAAATTGGGGCTAGCATAAACAGTACTCAGTAGCCAGAGAATTGGAGAATTAAATACCTTAATGATAGCATGGATGGATTGACTATTTTTGGTGACAACATTGACATCCACCTCGACTTCATTCCACATTAGCCAAACTCCTCCACGATAACATTCAGATTCTGCAATTTCGATATTGGTGAAAGGGAGTCTAGCAAATATCTCCACAGCCCTGTAGCCATTGACTCTAGTTTCCAACAACGCTACCATCTGCGGTCTTTTGATCCTGATAATTTCCATCATATGGGAATGAAAATCAGGGTGTCCCGCCCCCCTCACGTTCCACACTATGATTTTACTCATATCATATGATGGAAGAGTTGTGGATCGCTGAATTGGCCTCTGGATAACTCCCATCTGAGGAGGCTCCTCCCGGATCTCGTTGAATCCCGGTATCAGATGGAGGGAAAATGTCTCCTCCCTCAGATTGGCCTCTCTGTCCAAGAGTAGTCTGCAGCTTGTTATACCGTTTGCCAGTCTAATTAGGATTGGATGTCTTCTTTGGTTTGGCATTTCCAGCTTTAAAGCTTGAGCGCTTAATATGTATGAACTCCTTACCATTACAGTCTCTTCCCTTTCCTGGTCGGTGTTTTGATTCCTCACGACTAGAGGTGAATTCCTCAGGTCCCTCGAGCGTGTTCTCCTCCGTCTCACACAATATCTGTGCTGAACTCTAGGCACTTCCCCTGACACTGCTTGGATAAGCCCCTTTTGCCTATCTGAGATGATGGCCCAAGATCCACCAGTATTAATCCCCAAATCCATAGCCAGGTTGTGGACAAACCACTTCCATGTATCTTTAATTTCACCTTCTACCACATCATATGCAATTGGGTAAATCCCATTGTTTCCATCAATGTCTACTGCTGTTAAAAGAATCCCTGGGTGTGGGCCTTTCAAGAAACAACCATCAAGACCTATAATCCTTCTACAACCATCTAAAAAGACTTTTTTTTAAGCCACCAAAACAGATGTATATTCCGTTAAATACTTTGTTTCCATTTTCAGGATCATCATATGATAACAATTCAATTATGGAATCAGGATTTGTCCTTCTTAATTCCTCAGCATAATTTTCAAGCCTCTTGTACTGATCCTTGTATTTTTCTTCAAGTAATGTCTTTGCATAACATCTTGCCTTCCATATCACATTCCTTGAAATGTCAACTTGTACATCTTTTCTAACTCTTTTCTTGAATTTGCTAGACTTAAATGACTTGTTATTCTTGAACTCATCCAAATACAGATCCAGCAATTACCTTGTAGGTTGCATTTTTTTGATAGTAAGTTCTCCCACACTTATGTTTAGGTACCACAGTCCTAACTTGAAAGTTATTAGTCTCACCAAGCTTGATGGCAAACACCTCCCAAGTACAGTTTTTCCCTTCACATACTGCCTTAACCTTTATCAAATCATTTTTTCTAGCTTTACTGGCCTCCCCCACTTCATACCATGATCTGCAATTGCCCTTTTCAAAACATCCTTAGAAGTGAAAAGTTGGCATGGTTTGAACTTAGGATCATTGATGATCCCTTCAACTGGTTTATAAGTTTCA
Organism: Vinca minor; assembly: GCA_026122235.1. Lineage (NCBI taxonomy): Eukaryota > Viridiplantae > Streptophyta > Magnoliopsida > Gentianales > Apocynaceae > Vinca > Vinca minor. The sequence goes on from JAOCZM010000232.1 coordinate 2,035,817, forward strand.
AAATAAGGTTTCTTAGGACCATTATCATCATCATCAGAAGTCTCAGCAGATTGATCCCAAACCTCCTCCTCATCTATGCCATTACCTTCATCATCTTATTTGTCAACAGAAATGTCATTCCCAGAAAATAATTCAAACTTATTACCTTTGGGAACTAAGTAATCATTCCTCTTTTTTTTAGATTTTTTTATTGTTGGTCATTTCTGCTCCTTCAACAACCTCAGCTTCTTCAACCACAGGCTCCACACATGCCTCACGTACTTCATCAGGTACATATTCAGCTGAACTAAGTTCATGGAAAACTGGTTCTTCCACTTCAAACTCTTGTTGATCTTCACCAACAGTTGGAAGCTCAACATTATCAAATCCAAAATCAGGTATATCCTCAACATTAATGTCATTATCAAACTGGACTTCATAATCAGTATCATTCCAAACTTTGTCAACAAATACAGATTGTTCTTCCTGCTCAACATCTTCAACTTGTTCTTCCTGCTCATCATCTTCATGTTTTTCTGCATGCTCAACATTTTCAGCTTGTTCTTCCTGCTCAACATGTGTTTTTTGTTTCTTTTTCTTAGGCTGAAAAAGTTTCTTCTTTATTTTTGAAGGACCATCGGACACATTCCCCTTTTGCATGCCACCATTCTCATCATCTTCATTATAAAACAAGTGACCTGTATTATAGTAGAAATCACATGTAACTAGTTGTCTGTTTGGAAACACCATTGGAATGTTATCCAATGACTGAAACACTATCTCTACAATACCACTTTCTTCTCCATCACATAATAACCTACATCATTCTTCTTCACCATCCACAAGTACTTTCCAATTATAGATTAATTCAGTTTATAACCTAATTTGAATGCAACCCCGTCCAAGTAAAATAACGACATTTTATCCCTATTGCAATTCTCAAAATATCTAATAGCACCACCGTGATAAGTGGTCCCCACAATTTTACCCCCATAAATTGCCTTTAATGTAAATTCAGCTTATGTGGTTCCTATATGCCAAGTACAGTAATGATAGATACAGTGTGGACCACGAACAAATTATTTAACAATTTAATCAATAACAGACAAGAGTAGGACCCCCATTTACAAAACAAACAAACAAAAGCCGACAAACATAAAGAAACAACAGACAAGAACATCACTTTTTAAACATGGACCACCAATCTAAAACAATAGTACCATTTAAAACAGAAACATACACGAACATCACTTTTAATATCACTTTTAGGGTTTTCAGTTAAATAGTCCCAAATCGCAATATTTAACTAAAATAACAAAAGTTTGTATTTTATGGGACTTACCATTGGGAGTATTTCCCATCCTCAATCAGAAGCTTCGATTTTGAGAAAAGTTTCTTGAATCAAAGTTACAAACGAGTAGAAGAAGAGGAGATTGGGGTTTTTGAATTTTGGGTTAATGATGATTGAGATTGAGATTGAAAAGAGATGAAGTGGTAAATATCCAAAATTTTACACGGTTTTTACACGTGCTGAGTTACCATGACCATTATACCCTTTCCTAAACATCAGGTGCAAAGATCGTGACTTCTATCCAATTGAAACCACCGTATGAAGTGGTGGTAGGACTACTTATCCGCTGCGATTTTTGTTTCAGGGTCTTTCGGAAGTAAAAAACTTAGAGGAACTTATCGTGACTTGATAGATTGTATGAGGATGAGGCAGGTAATTTACCCCAAAAAAAAATTGACTTCCTTTAAAAAAATAGAAAATATGGATCTTCAAGGGATTCAACAAGTTGTAATTTTGTTTAAAAATAATAAAACTAAAAGAGCTTAAAAATAAAAAAATACAAATACTATTCACCTTACGCTAGTTTCTTATCTCTTTTTCTTCTTCTCCTCTTCATGTCATCGTCGCCGCTCCCCTTCAGCCACAAATCCACATCGCTATAACTCTCTATTTTTTCACCATCCACCTCGTCCTCGTCGTCTTCCGTCTCAGTCAACCCACTACCACCATCCTCTTGATGCTTATTTTCTAAAGCCTGTGTAGCAGATCCCCTTGCCGCCGCTCTCTTTTGTTCATTTTCCATACCATTTGTCAGAGATCCACATTTTTCCTTTCTCCTTTGCCCACCAACCATCTATGTTAAATCCACAGCTACTCCACTTCACTGTTATTTTCATCATAAAAGAAAGCATTTTTTTTTTCAGAATCGTCACTCCGCCGTGGCTCCCCTCACTTTGTTGTTCATCAGGAAAGTAAGTACTTTTTTTCTTGTGGATAAATACAAACCATTTATTTTTTGGAAACTTGCAATCAAAGAAAAAAAATCAAATTGAATCATAGATTCATATGAATATCATAATGTGTGTTGAAAAAAGTCTACTATGAGATGTTCAAAACATATGATTGATCGCCAATTGCCTTGCCTAGGGGTGAGCATCGAATTCGAATTCGCCAATTTGGTAATTTAAATTCGGTTTTTTCATTTTTTTTTCATAGCTAAAAAAAAGACCGAATTCGATTTGGTGAATTTGGATTTCAGTTTCGACTGAATTGGCCGAAATGGAGGGTACGTTTTTGTTCAGATTTCTGCAAAAATCAAGTCATTTTCTTATCCAATTTTGAGTAGAATCTGGTTAAGTACAAAACAATTCCTACCCTGTTTTTTATACAAAATCAAGCACAATTTACAGCAATCCTAAAATCACTCAAAATTCAGTACAAATGCAATCCTAAAATCACTCAAAATTCAGTACAAATGCAGTCCTAAAATCAGTTTAAAATCAATCCAAATACAATCCAAAATCTATTCGATAGGGTTAGGGTAAAAGAAAAATGTTAGGATTTGTTTATTACTAAATTACTTATTATATATATAATATTTAATTATTAAAAAATTCAATTCGAATTCGGTCACACCAAATTCAAAATTAGTCCAACCGATTTCGTCCCAAATTCGAATTCGGTAGTGACCAAATTACCGAATTCAGGCCGAATTACCGAATTCGAATTACCAAATTCAACAATAGGTAAACATTCTTCCCAACTTTTAAGATTTTTTTTTTAATTAAAACCCTAAGAAGAAGCCCTAAGGTTCGATTTGTTACCTCTGTCTGGCCATCCGTTTGTGGGTGACTCGATGTAGAAAATAGCAATTTAGTCCCTAATTTACTCCACAAATTTTTCCAAAAGTAACTTAAGAACTTGACATCTCGATCACTCACAATGGTTCTTGGTACTCCATGTAGCCGAACCACCTCTTTAAGAAATAGATTTGCCACAGGACTTGCATCACTTGTTTTCCTACAAGGTATAAAATGTGCCATTTTAGAAAATCTATCAACAACAACAAAAATATTATCCATACCTCTTTGGGATTTTGGCAATCCTAAGATGAAATCCATTGAAACATCAATCCATGGAGAGGATGGAATAGGCAAGGGCATGTATAATCCATGAGCTTTACTTGTGCTCTTTGCTTGTTTGCACTTGAACAAACTTCACATATATTCCTTGCATCCCTTTTCATCTTTGGCCAAAAGAAATGTTCTTGGAGTATATCCAAGGTCTTAGGAACTCCAAAATGTCCATTAGGCTTCCGAATGTGATTCCCTAACAAGTAATTCACGAATAGAGCAAGCAGGAATACACGATCTATTATTTTTAAACAAGAAATCATTGAATTTAAAAAAAATCCTTTTGGGCCGAGGCATTACATGCTCTATATAGTGCTGAAAAAATTGAATCATGTTCATATAATGCTTTAATGTGTTCAAATCCAAGTAATTTAGTGTCCAAAATAGAAAGTAAAGTATACCTTGTTGATAGTGCATCAGCTACAATGTTTTCCTTTCCTTTTTTATATTTGATTATGTAAGGAAAAGTATCAATAAAGGAAGCCTATTTAGCATGCCTCTTATTCAACTTACCTTGGCCTTTTAAATACTTGATGGATTCATGGTCGGTGTGAACTACAAACTCTTTAGGAATGAGGTAATGTTGCCAAGTTTCCAAAGCTCTTACAATAGCATATAACTCTTTGTCATAAGTTGGATAATTAAGTGTAGGTCCACTTAATTTCTCACTAAAATAAGCTATTGGTTTGTGTTCTTGTTGTAAAACAGCTCCAATACATATTCCTGAAGCATCACATTAAACTTCAAAGGTTAGATCAAAATTAGGTAAAGCAAGAATAGGTGAAGAAGTGAGTAATTGATTTAACCTTTCAAAAGCAATTGCTTGCGGCTCTCCTCAAAAGAAAGCGGTGTCTTTCTTGACAACTTCATTTAATGGGGCAGCAATAGTACTAAAATCACGTACAAAACGTCTATAAAAACTTGCTAACCCATGGAACGAACGTACCTGGCTTGCGGATTTAGGTGTTGGCCACTCCATAATTGCCTTGATTTTGGATGGATCAACACTAATTCCCTTTGAACTTACAATATATCCAAGAAAATTTATAGATGTAGTACAAAAGACTCACTTTTCTAACTTGACATATAGAGTTTGTTCTCTTAAAATAGTTAAAAAAAATCCTAAGATGTTCAACATGCTCCTCTATGTTTGTACTATAAATAAGAATATCATCAAAATAAACTACAACAAATTTTCCAAGGCAATGTCGAAATATGTAGTTCATTAATCTCATGAAATTTCTAGGTGAATTAGTAAGACCAAAAGGCATAACAATCCATTCATATAAATCATATTTAGTCTTAAAAGCAGTTTTCCATTCATCGCCTTCTTTCATTCGAATTTGATGGTAACCTTGAGTTAAATCCACTTTAGAAAATATCATGGCTCTATTTAATTCTTCCAGCATATCATCTAAGCGAGGTATAGATGTCTATATTTAATAGTTATCTTGTTAATAGCTCGACAATCTGTACATAATCTCCAAGTTCCTTTCTGTTTTAGGTACTAAAATAACGGGACTAGCACAAGGACTTAGAGATTCTCTAACCTGTTCTTTCTCAAGTAGTGCATCTACTTGTCGCTGAATTTCACGAGTTTCATCTGGATTAGCTCGATAAGCAGGCCGATTTGGCAAAGTGGATCCTGGGATGAAGTCGATTTGATGTTCAATACCCCTAAGTGGAGGTAGACCTTTCGGCAACTCCTTGGGATAAACATCTTTAAATTCCTGCAATAGATCATATACAACACTTGGAAGGGAGTTAGAGTTTAATTCAATCGCATTTAAAAGAGCCATAGGCTCGACTTCTTTGAAGATGAGCAAGACAATTGCGTGTTTTGCTCGAATAACCCTATCTACTTTACTTGGTTGTATAAATAAGCACTCTTGTCTTACCTTAGGAACACTAACCTTTTTTCTTACCACGTGCTCGGTGTTATCATCCATTTTTACCTTATTTGCAGCAAGGGAGAGATCACTTTGTTTTTTCAACTCATTGCTCTTTCTTTTATCTCTATTTTCAGTCATATTTTGATGTGTAGTGGCGGCTTCCAAAGGAGTCATTAGTTTAAGTATGTACTTCACATGATCCTTAAGCACATGATAGCAATTTGATCTTCCCAAATGATCAGTACCTTTATCATATTGCCAAGGATGCCAAAAACTAATGTGACTTGCAGACATGGGGACTACATAACATAAAACCTTGTCCTTGTACTTTCCAAGCTCAAATTCCACCTCAACCTGTTTTTCCACCCTTATTTCACCACTATTATTCAACGAAGAAAGCTTATAAGGGAATGGATGGGGTTTATAAGGTAAATCAAGTATAGAAACCATCTCAGATGAACAAACATTAGTGCAACTTCCATTATCAACTATGATAAGACAATGAGAATTCTTAACTATACCTTCGATTTGGAAGAGATTGCTCCTTTGTATATGTTCATCATCTATAGGTTGAGTGTGCGAAAAGCTTCATAGTAACCATTAAGAGGTGATGACTTTCTTGCTCAACATAAGTATCAACTTCTTCTTGATGTGGTTCGGAAATTCCATCAATTTGCTCGGCTTCACCTACTTCACCATTACTTACCCATGTTCCATCTTCTTGGATGATCATAATGCTCTTGTTTGGACAATCTCTAGCAAAATGACCCTTTCCTTTGCATTTAAAACATTCTAAAGTAAGGTTAGAAGGTTTAACAGACCTCCAATTGGATGAATTTGAAGTTGAGGGTCCTTTGTTGAAATCACCAACTTTAGGGACTGTTTTGGCAGCCCCCAAAGTAGCCACATCCTTGCTAGGGTTCGGCAAATTAAGGAAATTGGCCTAGGGCATATTCGCCTTTTTTGAATAATTGGAATTGGCCGAAAAGGTCCTTGTCCTTTTCTCCTTTTGTTGCCTCTCGATTTGTTCTGCAAAATGAACCATATCAACAAGATTATCTATGTTAGAATGTTATACCTTTGGGCGTATTTGATCATTGAGGCTGGTTAGAAATCGTGCAAATGTGGCGGTTTTCGTTTCTTGAGTATCCGCTTTGATCATCAATATCTCCATCTCCTTGTAATACTCAGATTTTGTACCTTGCCTTAATCTTTGTAATCGGTTGAAGAGTTCTTGCAAATAATGAGAAGGCACAAATCGTTTTTGCATTACCGCTTTCATTTGTTCCCAACTTTCAATGGGTGTTAATCTCAATCTTCTTCTTAAAACTCCCTCTTGATCCCATCAAATTAAAGCATAATCGGAGAGTTCCATGGCTGCCAACTTTATCTTTTTCTCCTCCGAATAGTTGTGAACATCGTAAATATGATCTACTTAACGAATCCAATAAAAAAAAAGCTCGGGGTCGTTTAATCTTGATTGAGCTTAAATTGGCATCTACTATTTCAAATCTTTCATGATCATTGGTAGAATTTTGCTGAAATTACCGATTTGGTCCCTGAAATATGTTCTCGGTAAATTGCCGATTCAGTCCATGTTGTCCCTGAATTTTGGGAAACTGCCCAGTCAGTCCCTGCCTTTGTTCTGCTAGAAATTGCTGATCAGGTCCCTACTGATGTTCTGCCTGAAACTGCCAATCTGGTCACTAAAGGGTTTCGGTTGAAATTTGCTGGAATGGTCCCTACCGGCGCTGATTTTCTAGAAACTGCCGAACTGATCCCTAACAATTCAGCCCCTGTTTTTGGGTGGCCAGAATCTGCAGATTTGGTCCCTGTTCCTACAAATTGTTAGCTAAATATGCCGATTATGCCCTTGTAGATTGTTACCTATATTGTTGGATGGGTTGATTCATATGATTCGAACCCTTCATCTTCCTCATTAAAGATCTCACATTTTGACTCAATTTGTTTACCTCTTCTAGGTAAATGTGTTTGCTTTTGTGCTTGTTGCAAATTGGCCACCGTTGTCTCAATTTTTGTCATTCGATCACTTAATTCATCAAATATTTCCATGATTCGGTCGGTGAAGTGATCCGAAGGAATGTCAGTCAATTTGTCCTTATCATGGGGTGATGATGTACCTATTTGAGACATGATATATAAATTCACACAAAACAAACGTTAGAGAAAAAATACCTTGAGGAATCTTGAAATAGAAATCTTGAGTTTCTTGAAATCAAGAATTTGGGAAAGTAACTTTGAGGAATCCTATTGTGTGTAGGACTCTCAAGATCTCAAACTTCTTGGTTTCTTGAACTTGTTTTCTTGAAATTTCCAAGATATTGCTAACAAAAAAATTTGCCGAAATATTTGTCCCTTCTTCTTGATGGGGAAAAAAATTGAAAATTTGCTCAAGATGTTTAGAGCCCCCCAAAGATCAAGTCTTGGTAATTAGGGTACTCTTTTCTTTCAAATTTCCCCCAAGATATTTAGAGCCCCCCAAATATCAAGTCGTTGTAATTGGGGTACTCTTTTTTTCTTTTTCATTTTTTGAATTTTCGGTTTGTCGAACAAGAACAAGAAAACAAAGTAAAGGTACACCAAGAAGAGATCAACCGAGAGCTCTAATACCAACTAATGAAGAACCTTGATAACTTGTATCAAGATTCAACAGCACAAGGTTGAAATGATCTTTCTCTTCTTGAATTAGTTCCAAGGGGAATAGAATCTAAGAACCTCGAAGTAGAATAGACTCTCAATGAAGGCTGAAACACCACGATAGTCGAACTATTCTATCGATATTGTAACTATGAAAATAAAAGCATGAACAATCCCAGAGAGTTCAATTGAGCAAAATATCTAAGGAATATCCCTAAATCATATATTGAATATATCTACTTTGTTGCCATTGTTGGAGCCGAGTTTGGTCCTTAAATAGGAGCCAAATTCGTCTCAATGTAATAAATAAGTAACTTCCTTAAACTAAACAACTACTTGGACCACATGTCCTTTATTTGAAGAAGTTGATATAACTAATAATAATAAAGCCTAAAAATAGTAAATAGCCGATTTAGTCCTCCCATGTTTGGTCCGGCCAAGACTATGTCAAATGTTAACATGATGACCTCTTGATCTTTTATGGGCTCATTAGGTGGTGGTCTTCTATGTTCTTGAACTTGGATGGCCCTAATGAATGTAGTTAAGGCCATCATTATCTTTTGGGCTTGTGACTTGTCTTGGGCCCTTGAATATGGATCAATGGATCCTTGGACCTTGGTTTGGGCAGAAATGTACTTGGGTCCTCATTAGTAGTTATGGGAGATTTTAATGAGGTCTAATTTTAGTCTGAAAAGTTTGGTGGGTTGCCTGTTAATCAATCACGTGTTTTGCATTTTAAATGCACGCTTGATCATTGTAATCTTATGGACCTGGGGCATGAAGGTTCGAGATTATATTGGACTAATAAAAGAGATAATGAGAATTTAATTTTTCAACGATCCGATAGGGCGATAGCTAATCCGGAGTAGAAGGACCTTTTCCAGAAACTACTTTGTACAATTTGATTAGAACCCAGATCAGACCATTCGTCGATTCTCTTGCATCTAACCCCTCACTATCATACTGCTACTTACAAACCACTCCATTTCGAACATATCTAGTTATCGCACCTTTCTTTTAAGGATATTGTTCTGGATGCTTGGATTGGAGATCCTAGTGGTTTTATGCGGCTGCCCAAAAGTTTGTAGAGGTAGTTAAGGTTTGGAATAGTTCATTTTTGGTAATGTTTTAAAAAAAGAAACAAATCATTGGGAGGATCAAAGGCATCCAATTAGCCTTAGAAGACCACCATTCGGAATTCCTTGTTAATCTTGAGCGTCAATTGCAAGCCGAACTAGAAGGTTTATATAGGGATGCGAAACTTATATGGGCGATTAACTCTAGAATGGATTGGCTTGTTTGGGATGATTTGAACCATAAATTCAAGAAAACTCTCTCCAACCACAATAGAAAGTCTAATAGAATGCTCTCGTTGAAACGACCTAATGGTGATTGGGAAATTGACATGCTTAATGTTAAAGCCTGGATTCTAAATCACTTAAAGGACCTTTACTGTTCCAGTAAATCATACTCTAGGATGATCCCTCATCATTTTTCGTTTACTTGGTCCCCTACTGATCCTCTGGATTTGGGTTCACTCTTGCGACTAAGATTAATACTGCCATGTGGGGATTTAAACCGTTTAAGAGCCCTGGCTCTGATGGGCTTTACCCGATTTTTCATAAATTTTGTGATACCATGTAACCTTATATCTCCATCTTTGCCTGCAATGTATTCGACTTAGAACCTTTTGAAGGGATTTATGGGCAGAAACTCGTTCTAAACACCCATGAATCCTCCCCACGAAGGATCCGCTCATACCATAGGAATCGAAAAATACGAAAAAGAACTTACGTTTTCGGCTAAAGATTCTATTTTTCCAGGTGCTTAGCTGCAACCACCAAAGTACTCCCTTGCGGAATTACTCCCTACCACGCAACGAAACGAGCAGCGAGTGCTAGCTCTTCATTTTTCTGAGTTTTTGGAATCTAGAGAGAAAAGGAGACAGAAAATCAAGAAATCTAATTTTGGGGTATTTTGTTTATTGCTCGGTCAAGCAAAACTTCTACTAGGGTTTCGGCCAAGAGACGATTATATAGGGTGTGAGAGTTTGTTCCAAGAACAACTCCTACGTCCTATCAACCTCTTCCGGCAGTGGGAGCCTTTAACTCCCACGTCCTGTAAACCTCTACTGATAGTGGGAGTCTTTATCGCATAATAACTCCCACGTAATCCCAACTATAACCAAATACCGAAAATGCCCCTCCTTAATCTCTAATTGGAATAATAACATTTTATTATTCTCAGAGAAATAAATGTCAGATACAATGAACCTAGACACATTCTAGATTCATTGAATCTGGACATGAAGCTCGTTAACTCGTCTATGCGTGTGACCCTGTAGGTTTATATCACAATGGCAATGAAAACGCACTTAGTAGTGAAATAATATTCCTACTCAAAGTTGGAACATGAAGACAATTGTTCAATTCAATTATAAGGCCACTTGGCAAAACTAAATTAAATGTCCCTGTAGCTACAGCAACAACTCTTGCTCCATTCGCTAATTTCAGTCCACTTCTCATTTTTGCCAGTGATCTACTTCTTTTGAACCCCTGCACATTTAGACAAATGTGAGATCCATAACCGGCATCTCATATCCATGCAGTAGGAGCAAACATGTTAAATTTAATAACATAAATATCGGGAGAGGCAGTCAAACTGGCTTTTCCCTTTTTCTTCTCTTCCAAGTACAGCTTGCATTTCCGTTTCCAATAACCTGGTTCATTGCAATTGAAGCAAACCCCTTCATTTGGTGCCTTGGCCTTGGGTTTGGGCTTGGGCTTGTTATTGTCCTTGCCCTTCTTGGCCATGGGCTTTCCCTTTCCTTTGTTCTTAAAATTCCCTTTTTGAACCATTAACACTTCAGGGGTCTTCTTAATGTTCAGTTCGGCCTTTTTGAGCATCCCGTGTATCCATGTATGGACTTCTCCATGGCATGCATGTTGAAGTTCATCACAAATTAGTCATACTCTGGTGGGAGTGAGCCCAAGATCATATATGTGGCCATGTCATGACCTACGGGAGCCCTAAGCTTCTCAAGTTGGTCAAGATAGCCCTTCATCTTAAGAACATGTACACTTATAGAGGTGCCAAGGGACATCTTGCAACTATTAAATGCCTTAGTGGTGAGGAATATTTCTTGACGAGCTTGCTCTTGGAACATTTCCTTGAGCTGGCCCATCATCTGGAAAGCTTCAACCCCTTCAAACTGTTTTTGAAGGTCAGTGCTCATTGTGGCTAACATGAGACAAGTCACATTGTTAGAATCATCACAATGCTTCTTCCAAGCATCTTTCTCATCTCTAGAGGCGTTGTTTGCAGGCTGTTCAGGAATATTCGTATCAAGAACGTGTAGCTTTCTTTCCTGCTTAAGGACAATCCTTAAGTTGTGGGCCCAATCAAGGAAATTGGTCCCGCTTAGTTTTTCTTTTTCAAGAACGGATCGCAGTAAATTGTGTGAAGTATCAGCTGCCATTATCTACATTAAATTATTTGCAAAGTCATTAGTTTTTAGCAAAAGGACTTTCCACAATTTCAACACTTGATAAATAGTGGAGAAAACCATTTTACAATAGTTATAAGTAAACTTTGGCTTAACACCCATAATTAAAGTAAAATCAACTCATGGGAATGACATCTATATGTCCCAGGCTATTCCCCATTTTATGCCCTAGGCTCAAAACTATTTTGGTAGCCTAGTTAAGTCGAACCATGTCTAAGCATATGGAAATCACTATTTTCCCATCTCCTTTTGCTTAGATAACCACCTATCTGATGCTTTGGCAAGCATACAAAATGATGATCCAAGCTGAAGGAGTGCTTAGGATATAGTAGGCATTTTAAGACTTAATTAAAGCAATTTAGTTCGAATAAGTTGTTAAACCCCATAAGACAAGAATATAAGCATCTCATGCAATATATAAAACATAAAAGTAAACGTGCGATAGCATGGCCTAATCCTATGATGACTCCCAAGAGCCCTGTGGGAGTCAAGTATCAATGTAACTCAATACCCATCTCATGGATAATGTCTTCAATCCATCGTCCTCCAGTCTTGTTACATAAATGCATGGGCATACCCAGCCTTCAATATAAAGCAATAAAACTAATCTAAGAAAGCAATTACAATTTTACAACATTGAAAAACGACTCGCAAGTCGTATCATAAAATTGCAACCCAATAATATGTAAAGCAAGATGGGTATAGTAGGCCATGCTATTCACCATGCTAGAACTCACATAAAGCATAATAAATATGGTAACAAATACAAATACAAAGTCATATGTGTTGCCACTACGCAGAGTAGGCGACGGTCCTCTGCTCATCGAATGAGTTTTTCTACCCTGATTTATACGATATAAATAGTTTATGCATAAGTTAATCGGATTAATAGCAGGAGGCAGACAATCACAGTTTATGCGTAATTAATCACATTAATCAGATCTAATCATGCTATATACATATCGAATTAATAGCATTTCATGCAATATAATAAAATTAATAGTAGATTAACATATACTGCATATACATAACAGAATCACAGAAACAATTTTCTGTTTCACACATACACATACAAAATCGAGATTGATACGTGTTATGATGTGATTAACATTATCGAATTCGAATAGTATGAGCAAGGCTCTGATACCACTGAAAGGATTTATGTGCTGAAACTCGTTCTAAACACCCATGAATCCTCCCTCAGAAGGATCCGCCCATACTATAGGAATCGAAAAATACGAAAAAGGACTTACGTTTTCGACTAAAGATTCTATTTTTTCAGGTGCTTAGCTGCAACCACCAAAGTCCTCCATTGCGGAATTACTCCTTACCGGTATCCACGCGACGAAACGAGCAACGAGTACTAGCTCTTCATTTTTCTGAGTTTTTGGAGTCTAGAGAGAAAATGAGACAGAAAATCAAGAAATCTAATTTTCGGGGTATTTTGTTTATTGCGGCTCAAGAAAAACTTCTACTAGGTTTCGGCCAAGAGAGGATTATATAGGGTGTGAGAGTTTGTTCCAAGAACAACTCCTACGTCCTATCAACCTCTTCCGGCAGTGGGAGCCTTTAACTCCCACGTCCTGTAAACCTCTAATAGTAGTGGGAGTCTTTATCGCATAATTACTCCCACGTAATCCTAGCTATAACCAAATACTGAAAATGCCCCTCCTTAATCTCTAATTGGAATAATAACATTTTATTATTCTCAGAGAAATAGATGTCAGATACAATGAACCTAGACACATTCTAGATTCATTGAATCTGGACATAAAGCTCGTTAACTCGTCTATGCGTATGACCCTATAGGTTCATATCAGAATGGCAATGAAAACACACTTAGTAGTAGTATGTTTTCATAAATCACAAGCGGTCCCTAGCAGGACATTGTGACTACCCAGAGTGAATGAATATGCGGTGGAACCTAATATCAATCCACTATTTAATCCCTTTGTCTCGCGATATCCAAATTAAGCATAAGGCATGGTAGTTGTCACCCTTATATAGCTTACTTGTATTTATGCTCGATCTCCAGGCAGACTGTTCAAACAAATAGTATTTAATAACCACTTTATTAAATACATTTGAGCACGGCCATGCATTTAAAGAGTCTTCCCTATCGAGGGCCCCATGGATATCTCTCTCTAATAAGAGGGACAAATTCCTTACAATGCCTCTCACATTCAAGCCATAATAGGACACTACATCCGATCATCAGTCGTATTGATTACTCGATTAAAAGTAACGTCCGACTGAGTCAAAACATAGCTCTATTCATGCTGGAAACAATGGAGACATAAGGTCTAAGGATTCAAAATAGTATTGAGGAAGTAATACTTATGACTAAAGAACCATGAAGTATTACTTCTCTAACGGATCACGTCCGATACAATGTATCTCAATATATTGCATCTATGATATGATTTGTATCCATTACACATAATCAGTAAAACATAATCATCAATCATACATCATACTAGTTTTATTTCATTGTAAAAAACATTACATAAAACTAGGGACAGTTAGAATAGTAATTACATAAGCTAATGAGTTTATTATCAAATCACACATTTGATGTTCAAAAGAAAAATTAACTATTCAAAGACATGCTCAAAAAGATATAAAAACGTACAACATATGCTAATGGTCCTAGGGCACTACTAACACCTTTGTCGGCTCAGATGAACGCTACATACTTGTTTCTGATTCCTAAAGTAGCTAACCCGGAACCGGTGTGCCAACTCAAACCTATCAGCTTATGCAGCACGATTTACAAACTCATTTAAAAAATATTAGTGAATAGGATTAAATCGGTTCTAGCTTAGATTATATCTCCCCAACAAGATAGCTTTATCCCGGGTAGAAGGTGTGCCGATAGTGTTGTCTTAGTACATGAAGCTATCTACTCTATTACCAAAAAAAACTTGTTTTACAGGGGGCCATTACGGTTAAAATTGATCGCGAAAAAGCCTATGATAGACTTGAATGAGATTTTATCAAGGAAGCGCTTATGTTCTTCAAATTTCCGAAAGAACTAGTTAAGATTATCATGATTTGCATCTGCTATACTAAAATGTCTATCTTGATCAATGAGGAGTCAACTCAATGGTTCATTCCATCTAGATGTATCAGTCAGAGTGATCCCTTGTCTCCTGTACATTTTTGTCATCTGCATGAAATATCCATCTATTAGTATTGAAAAATATGTGAGACTGAATAAGTGGAAACCTGCCAGAGTTGGGAAACAAGGCCCGCATGTCTCACATTCTCTGTTTGCCGATGATATTATCCTCTTCATTATGGAAGATGAGTTTTCTATTTCGTAAATGAAAAGAGTGTTGGATGAATTCATTGAGATATCCGGTCAGAAGATTAATCTAGCCAAATCTAAATTATGTGCCTCAAGAAACCTAGCTCAAGACAGGATGACAGAGATTGAGAATAAATTACATATTCATGCTTGTAGTAACTTGGGCAAGTATCTTGGATTTCCTATCTTTCAAAAAGACCAAAAAATATGGAATTCCAATTCATACTTGACAAAGTTTGTCAGAAATTAGCCGGTTGGAAAGCTAATCTTCTATCTATAGCGGGCATGAAAACTATTATTCAAACCTCTTCTTCACATATTTTGTCCTAGTATTCTCAATGCTTACCCATACCCGTGTATATATGCGATAAAATAGACAAGGCACGAAAGAACTTCTTGTGGGGAGGGTCGTGTAGTAAGCCAAACTCCACTTTATCAAATAGGATATAGTGGCAAGACCGAAAAACAGGGAATGGTTTGGTATCTGTAAGACTATACATGAAAATTGGGTTGGGTTGGCCAAACTGGTTTGGAGATTAAATAAGTCCAAAGATACCAAGTGAACTTGGTGCCTTAGAAGCAAATATATAAAAGATTACAAAGGTCCTCCAATTGAATTAAAAAGAGGGAATAACTCTATTAATTAAAAAGCCCTCAAATATGGATTGAAGCTCTTCCATGAATCATCGGCCTGGATCCCGGGAACGGGGAAAACATTAGGGTATGTCATGATGATTGGACGAGGATTGGACCCATCAGAAAGGTTATATTAGGCCCACTTAACAAGGGTGATGAGGACATGAATCTGGTTCACATATTTGGAAGTAATGGAGCTTGGAACCTGAACGATATCTCTTTTATCCTTCCTATTCACTTGGCTAAGTGTATCAAGGCTACCCCTCGATTGGAGAATGGAAGCTCTCCTAACCGGATGAGATGGAAGGGCACATTTGATGGTGAATTCAATTCCAAGGAGGCCCACAATTTCGTGGAGGATGATAAAGTTAGTGATATCAATTGGGATTGGATATGGAAGGCTAAATGCAACCAAAGAATTAAGATGTTCTGTTGGACTTGCAATCATGATAGACTCCATACAAAAAATCTGTTGTTTAAGAGATAAATCACCACAAGCTCATTGTGTCCCGTTTGTGATATAAAAGATGAAACTGTTGAACATGTTCTGAAGAATTGTTTAAAGACCAAGGTCTTCTGGAATAAATGGAAAATACATCAACATGCTCTTGAGATGGATGATTTGTAGTTTGATAAATGGCTCAAGAAGGGGGCACAACTTGATGGCCTAGCTGCAACTAATGAAATATCGTGGGCCACTTTGTTTACCCACGGCTGCTGGGCATTATGGCTAGAGTCACACCCCGTGCCCGGGTGATGACCTGGCAGTACCTCATAAGCCTATTAGGCACAAAACCCAAAGTAGAAATGATTAAGTTCGTTAAATCATTACTAAAAAGAAGACTAACAATATTACATATTGAGAGTAATAATATAAATCCAACAAATTAGTAAATGGTGAGTTATTCTAACTGTTATTGCACACACAAGTACAAAGGAAATAACTACCTGTAAGCCCTAAGGGCGAACAAACTCAGTTTTTGATATTGGACAAACTTTTAATATTGTGTCTAATGATCTTAATATTTGTGATAGAATATCGGAACTCTTTATGGAAGCTCTAAGTACTTCAATCAAGCCATTAAAAGCCATTGGTATCAAGATTCAAAGATATGCAAGGCTCATTTATCAAGATTGAAGATTGAAGACTTAGGTTTGGTTAGTTTAGCTTTGTTGTCATAAGTAGTTATCTTATAAAGCTCTAACCAAAGCTCTCATGAACATAAGCTCTACACTCTAGTCTTGCTTGCACACAAACACGTTTTTAAAAGGCTAAGTTTTAAAAGGATTCTTAAATGTGTTCTTATCTCAAAAGCCTTTGTTTTCAAAGTCTAAGTCCTTTAAAATGGTTTTCCAAGTGTTCTTACTTGTTACCTTTTAGGAAAACCTTTTAGACTTCAAAAGACTTCAAAAGATTTCAAAACGTGTGAAAAATATGCTCAGGAAGGTCGGTCAACCGAGCCAAGGTCGGATCAACCGACCAGAAACTGAGAGGTTTGAAGTTGAGGGTCGGTCGACCTAGGGGCAACTTCGGTCGACCGAAGTGATGCTCGGTCAACCGAGGTAAGGCATAGTGGATCCGAAGTTGGCCTCGGTCATCCGAGGTGCTCTGTTCGGTCCACCGAACTCTGCTTTTACTAGCCGTTATTTGACCGTTGGAGCCTCGATTTTCAGCCTATTTTCAAATGTATAAATACTCCAAAGCTAGAGAATCATTCCAAGGACATGCACATACAATATAGATTGATTTCTTATCAAGTCTAAACACTCTCAAAGTAAATGCTCTTCATTTCTATGATCTAAATCATTCAAGAGCAATCTTTCAAAAGCAAGACAAAGAGTGGAATTCATATGTTCTAAAGAGCAACAATTCTTGTACTTCATGGTATATATTCTCACTTAGAAGAGTGATTTATCTTTCTCTTTAAACATTTAATTCCCTTTCTAAGTGATTGGGTAATTCTTGTAAAAGTCCTACTTTGTGTGGGCAATTTGTAAAGTCCTACTTTGTGTGGGCAAGCTCTTAGTGAGTTTCTTTGTATTGTGGTTGTGTTTGTAAAACTCTTAGTGAGTTAGCCACAAGTGTAAAATCTTCTTAGTGAAGTTGTTTAAAATCCTTGGGTGTGGCTCAAGGTAGTGGATGTAGATTCTGAGTGAATCGAACCACTCTAAATCCTTTGTCTTGTTGTTGGGTTTTGCTTTAGCTTTTGTTCATCTTGTTCAAACTCTCACTAGCATTGAAAAGATTCGAAATAGTTTGCAAGATCGATTAAAACCCAATTCACCCCCCTCTTGTGTTTTACAATTGGTATCAGAGCCTCGTCTTAATTTTTAGCTTAACCGCTTGAAGTAAAGATTATGGCCGAATATTCCGCTTTAGCATACCAAGAGGGATCTTCCATCGATAGACCACCACTTCTTGATGAAAATAATTTTGATGATTGGAAAGACCGATTCAAGATATATGTATGCTCCATAGATTATTCGTTATGGCATATATTTGAAGAAGGTCCATATGTACCGATGAAAGTAGTGGAGGGTGTTCAAACTCCAAAGACGGACAATGAGCTAAATGAAGACGAGTCCATGAAAATGACTCGAAATTATAAGGCTATGAACATTCTTAGTTGTGCCTTAAGTCCGGAGGAGTACAACCGTGTCCTTGGAAGCAAATCCGCCCACTCTATGTGGAAAACGCTTGAAGATACTCATGAAGGACTAAGCTCTTCAAGTGATGATGGTGATGATGAATACGCCAACTTATGCTTCATGGCATTTTGTAATGAGGTACATCCTTCTCCTTCTACTTCAAATTCTTATGATGATGAGGAGGATGATCCTAATGTGCTTTTAATTGATATGTATGATCAATTGAAAAAATGTGCCAAGCAAAACAAAGACATGAAGCTTAAAATTGAATCTTTGCTTGTTGAAAGATCTAAGTTGGTTGATGAAAATAAAAAGTTGTGTGATGATGTTAATTGCTTGAAATGTGAAAATGATGATCTTATTACTACTTGCAATACATCTTCATTACAATACATAGAAGCTTGTAATAAATTGTCATCTTTAGAAAACAAGCTTGTTGAATTTGATCTTTTGAAAAACAAAGTGAAAGACCTTACCTCTCTTGTTGAAAACTTTACTAAAGGTAAGAAAAATCTTGTTCAAATTCTTGGCATGCAATGTGCTTCACATGATAAACATGGTCTTGGTTATATTGCTAATCATGTTGATATTGCTAGCTCTTCTCTTAAACCTAAGAATCATGTTGTAAATGCTAAAATGTCACATAGGCCAAATAGATATCTTGTGCATGCTCACAAATCTTCTAAGCCACATATTCATTGCACATATTGTGGTAAACATGGTCACTCTTGTGTTAGATGCCATGTTAAGAAGAAGATTGAAAGGGGAGTTAAAACCATTTGGAGAGTTAAGCTCACTTCAACTAACCCCCATGGACCCAAACAAAAGTGGGTACCAAAAGCTACTCCTCCCTTGATCTTATAGGTTCTTATAAGTTAGAAGAATGCCACAAAGTTTAAATGGACTTGATTCGAAGAGAAGTGGCATTGGGGAGAAGTTAAAGGAGATGTGTCAAAAGAAGAAATTCAAAAGCACTCCTTAACACTTGGATTCTTGAAGCTCTAATGTTAATCAATTGGAGAACCAAGTTGCTTGAATACAAAGAGCAAAGTTTCAAGTGATGACAAGAGTCAAAGTGTCAATACAATGTCTTCATCACTTGGTAAGAAAGCAAAGGTATCAAAATCACCTTCTTTTAACACTTTAATTATTGTGTTTAAGTGTTTTTGATATATATACATGCTTGCTCTTATATATGTTGCATCTCACATTCTTGAATGTTATATTCATATAGATAACCTTTAGCAAGTTCATTATTGTACATGTTGAGTTTAGCTAAGGTATCTATGAGATGTAGCTTATGCAACTTGATTGATTCTTGTTTTGTCATGTCATATTCATTTAAGAATCCATCTAGTTGTCTTGGTTTTTGATGTGCATGATCCTTATGCATATTTGTGTTACTTGAGATATTGAGCTAATCATGAAGGACCTTTAAAAAGGTACCATATTTGCTCTCAAGAATTCCTTGTAGGTAACAAAGAGTTCTAAACTTCAAGAAAAAGATATGAACTACAAGGAATGGCACAAGTGAGCTAAGACTCCAAGAAAAGAGTCAAATGCTAAGGATTACAAGATTGTAGAGGGTTCATCAAGAAAAGAAAAGTCACCCATCATTGATGACTCTACACTTGTCATGCAAAGAAGATTGAGAAGCGCAAAGAACTCATTGAAGGAACTCAAAGTGCTATAGCATTCATCAAATTCAATGAGATATTACTAAACTCAATCTCTTTCATTTCCTTGAACAATTATTGATCTTACTTTCCATAGAATGTTCAATTGTTCTTGAAATGGGCACCTTGGAGATTTTATAACATGCTTGCTTTTCATATGTTTTTGATTCTGTTGAGCATGTTATTAGTGTTCTTAATTAGTTGATCTTTGTGATGAAATCTCTTTTTTAAAACCCCCTCCCCTCTATTATTTAGTGTCTTATGCTTTGGGGAGTTTGTAAATGCTATGTTTAGTTTTTACTTGATCTTTATTGCATATAGGGGTGTTGTTGTGTTTATACTCAAGTCTAGCATTAATCTTATTTGGTTGATCATCTAGATGCTTGACTTAGGATGTAAACTCAATATGTGATGTATGCTCAATTGTTCATATTTTACATCATCACATCACTTGTTGGCTTGCTTTTCATCTTTTAACTCTTATAGCCAACTTGTGTAAGTTATTTTGGAAGTTATATGTGTTATAAATGTTTATGTCTTCAATGGGTATCACATATTCTCTCCCTTAATAACTTTGAGATCATATTCTTTTTCTCATCCATTGTGATCTCATTATGGTTTTTGGTTAGTATTACTTCAAGCGTTGTTATACTCATTTAGCTAACCATTAACTTGTTAGAGGAATGTACTCAAAGTGTTATCTTACACTTCCTCTATTTCTTTTGGTTGTGATACATGTGCTTATCTTATGTATTCATGGTATCACTTCCACTTGTACTTTGTTAGCTATATTTTCAAACGTGTTTTACAATTGGCTATATTTACAATTGGTATCATGTTTTACAATTGGTCAATTTGTATCATACTTGGTTTTATCTATTTATTTTACAATTGGTCAATTTGTATCATACTTGGTTTTATCTCAAATAGCTAACATCGTATGTTTGATAAATGGGGAGATTGTTCTTTAAGGTTTATTCCTTATCTCCTTTGTTTTTAGCTTAGGTTGGTTTTCTTTTTGAGCCATACATGACCATCTTTTGGATTTATGTGTTATTATGGACTCCTTGTTTTTTAGAAATCAACCAAGCTTATTCATAAGTAATCCTTCTTCATAATTATTTTTGGTCTTTAGGATTGATCTTTTGGTTCTTATTTTATCAATCTACAAGACCATCAAGTTGTTTCCTTGGTTTTTAAGTTTGTCTTTATATGGGGAGGATTATTAAATTTCATCAAGCTTCTCCAAAATGAATCTTTACTTTTCGTTAAAATGCTTTTCTTATTGGCGCTCTGATATCCCTTTTTGATTTTGACAAAAAGAGGGAGAGTTTTTAGTGTTGCAAATGTGCCAAGAGAAGTTATTTACAAAAGGAGAAAGCTTAGAACTTGCAAAATGGGAGAGATAAGGGATTCTTTAATATAGGGGGAGTATAATTTTTTGAGAAAACTTCTACTTGTCTGGATCCTTAATATCCTTATCTCATGCATACATTTGGTATCTTATTTTTGCATATTATTCCCATTTGCATCAATGTTTTGTCATCATCAAAAAGGGGGAGATTGTTAGCCCGAAGGGCAAAATATCCTATGTTGTTTTGATGATAACAAACCATTGATAGTTCTAATGTTTGTGTGAGCTTGTTCTTAGTAATATGATCCTTAGCACTCACATCAACATTGATGAAAATGGTAAGTTAGCTTCTTGTGTAAACTAAGGTATGTATATTACACACAAGAATGCTATATTATGGAAGGAAGGAGGCAAGGAGGTTGGTTGGGAAATAGGGCTCTTCTAAGAGTCCCTAGATGCATTTGGCAAAAAGAAGTTATCATGCTAGTGCTTTAGTCTTCATTGGTTTTATCTTGAAAGCACTAGTCTTTGCAATTTGTAAAGTCCTACTTTGTGTGGGCAAGCTCTTAGTGAGTTTCTTTGTATTGTGGTTGTGTTTGTAAAACTCTTAGTGAGTTAGCCACAAGTGTAAAATCTTCTTAGTAAAGTTGTTTAAAATCCTTGGGTGTGGCTCAAGGTAGTGGATGTAGATTCTGAGTGAATCGAACCACTCTAAATCCTTTGTCTTGTTGTTGGGTTTTGCTTTAGCTTTTGTTCATCTTGTTCAAACTCTCACTAGCATTGAAAAGATTCGAAATAGTTTGCAAGATCGATTAAAACCCAATTCACCACCCCCCCCCCCCCCCTCTTGTGTTTTACACTACCAAATCTATTACATCAAAGTCATATTATGATCACTCATCAAAGTCACGGTCCCAGGCTTCTACATAATCACAATCATCAATCACCTCATCATCTGCAAGTAAGGAAAATAAAGACATGAGCTATGAAGCCCGGTAAAGCGTCAACACCATTGGGATGAAACATCAAATAAAACACAATTACATTTTCCCGACTTTCCCAGAAAAGAGTGAAAACATGTAAGTTTAGGTCTCTTCGTACACCACATTTTACACATTAAACCTCCCAAGATAACCTTTAGAAAATACTAGAAGGAGCCAAGGTAAAACAAAAAGTCAAACTGGTCAAACAGTGGGTGCGGACGAAGGTTGCAAACGAAGCATCGTCATCAGCAAATTGACCAAAACCCCTGACGATGTGCATCATCCACACTAGTCGACCACACAGCCCCGCAAATAAAGCCGCGGATGAACCATTCGTCCGCATGTGGACAATAGTCTCAGTATTTGTGTGGACGAAATAGCGGACGAATGAGAGGACGATCCCTTCATCCATGACCTACAGAATCCTGTTTTTCTTGTACAAAATAACATGTAAAATGTCCATTTCGCCAAAAACTTGATACGCAAAATCTATACTAGTAAGTGTACTAGGTTAAGGTTATAGTAGTTAAGGTCGATCCCACACAGAATAATGATTAATTAATTCCTAAATAAATAATTCTACGATGATCAAGACAATTAAAATAAATCCAAATAGTTGATGATGATATGATTAATCTATTTTAATTAACTAAAGGAAAGCAAATAACTTGAATAAGAAGTTTGATATGAGAAGGTCTAAGGCACATAAGTTCACTAAATTAATGAATATATTATCCTAATGATATGTCATTCTAGAGTGTGTATCATTAATAGATCAATTTTCCAAAATATCTAATAACCTCTTTCAAGGTTTATCAAACCTATTTTTATGAATAAACCATATATATGTCTATGTTGATTTTAACCCACAAAAACGCATTAAACATATGAAATCAAAGAGATCGCACAAACCATACAAGTATATGTCTATCTTGCATGAAATGTATGTTTAGATTATTTAACCTAATTAACAAGGTCAGCTGTCGCAAATCTTCCAAGTTAATGTAAAGACAATTTAAACGGTGATCAAGCATCTAAACGCATTAAGAACAATAATCTAAAAATACTTCCACAACACGCATCGAATAAAATATCACAAGAATAACATATAAAATTAATCTAGCTACATCATGGCCTTAGAAGAAAAGTTTAGCTCATGCTAGAGAATAAATTAATAAATAGATTAAAGAAGAGAGTATAAGAAAACATCATTGTTTCGATTAAAGTCTCGAACTTTAAATTGTAGCAATCTCCAAAAGCACAGCAGCAACAAAAGCTTGAATCTTGTCCTCAAAATATGTAAATAAAGAACTCTCAAAACCAACTTTAGAAGAGAGCTTAATTAGAGAGAAAATAAAACCTAAAACAAAAACTAATAATGGCTGAATGTCTTCCCGTAAAACTATTAAATAGTATTTATATTAATATAAACCTACTAGCTTAAGGAAATTGGCAAAATATCTTTAAGGTAACTGACATAGATAAAAACTTTTCATACTTCTAGTCTATAAACCAAAACTCATCAACATCATTTAAAGTAGCTGTCATATCTCATCTTCTAGTTTGTAAAGACATTTTTTCAATTCCAGCGCTTCTTTCTTATTTCTAATTCTGTAAGTTCGGTTCACTTTTACTCTTCAAAAGACTATTTTTCCCCTACAATTAAAAACACAAAGAAGTGAGGATTACACCATT
Organism: Vinca minor; assembly: GCA_026122235.1. Lineage (NCBI taxonomy): Eukaryota > Viridiplantae > Streptophyta > Magnoliopsida > Gentianales > Apocynaceae > Vinca > Vinca minor. Next base: position 2,059,577 of record JAOCZM010000232.1, read on the forward strand.
CTAAACTCAAAACGCAACATAACAATACATTTTAAACACAAAATCACTATTAAAATAGACGAAATAATAGATTATATTACGAGTTATCACTACACCTTAACTTTCCCAATCTCAAAAGACACATTTTAGATACAAATGCACATATGACAACCATACCAAAACATGAACAAGTAAGCTATAAACTATAATCGTCGAAATCCAACATCTACACATCGGAATGAGACACAAAAACTATGTGTTGTTCATACCAACAAACAGACATACACAACGTTGGACTCTTCAAATATAATTTATGCTATGACTCAATCATTCGCACGACTGAACTCAATTGTCTATTCACAACTCTAAATCAATAATCTACAACGATCCCCAACTTTAAGCCTAGAAGGGAAGGCTTTAAAATATGCAATACATGGGTCTAGTATAATCCCATGAATGAAGGGCTCAAAGTTTAATTGTGTCACTGCCCACCGATGTGGACTCCACATTGACTGTTTGTAGTCCATAATGTGTAATCCCAATTAGGAGCGGGCTCACAGATTACACACATCGAGAATTCATGGATTCAACAACAACACACACATGCAATTGAATGAATCCTGCAATGGGGTCGATCCTAAACAAGAGTTCAAAACTGGTGACGACTTCATAGAACACATATCTGTAAAACACAAGAGGGGGGGGGGGTGAATTGGGTTTTAACTAATCTTGTAAACTTTTTCGAATCTTTTCAATGCTAGTGTAAGTTTAAGCAAGATGAACAAAAGCTAAAGCAAAACCCAACAACAAGACAAAGGATTTAGAGTGGTTCGATTCACTTAGAATCTACATCCACTACCTTGAGCCGCACCCAAGGATTTCAACAACTTCACTAAGAAGAACTTTACACTTGTGGACAACTCACTAAGAGTTTTACACAACAACCACAATACAAACTCACTAAGAGTCAATTGCCCACACAAAGTAGGACTTAACAATTTGCCCACACAAAGTAGGACTTTTACAACAATAACCCAATCACTTAGAAAGGGAATTAAGAATGTTTAAAGAACAAGGTAATTCACTCTTCTAAGTGAGAAATATATACCTTTGAAGTACAAGAATGTTAAGCTCTTTGAACATATGAATTCCACTCTTTGTCTTGCTTTTGAAAGATTGCTCTTGAATGATTTAGATAATAGAAATGAAGAGCATTTACTTTGAGAGTGTTTAGACTTGATAAGAAATCAATGTAAATGTTATATACCAGTCAATTTTGTCATTCTCTAGCATTGGAGTATTTATACATTTCAAAATAGACTGAAAAATGACTCTTTAACGGTCAAAAAACGGCTAGTTCCCGCAGAGTTCGGTTGACCGAACAAGGGAGCTCGGATGACCATGCATGGGGTCGGTCGACCGACCTGGCCCATAGGTCGACCGAAGTCCAATAGCCAATCTCTTTGTTTGCCTTCGGTTGATCCGAGGCAAACTCGGATGATCCGAACTTCTGAGCTTTGAGAGATGTTATTTTGACCCTTGTATTGAAATCTTTTGAAGTCTAAAAATTTTTCTCAATAGGTAACATGTAAGAACATTTGGAAAACCATTTTAAAGACTTATACTTTGTAAACAAAAGCTTTTTGGATAAGAACACATATTTGAAGCTTTTGCCTTTTGAAAACTTGTTTATGAAAACATGCAAGACTTGAGTGTAGAGCTTATGTTCATGAGAGCTTTGGTTAGAGCTTTATAAGATAACGACTAATGACGACAAAGCAAAACTAACCAAACCTAAGTCTTCAATCTTCAATCTTGATAGATGAGCCTTGAATAACTTTGAATCTTGATACCAATGGCTTGATTGAAGTACTTAGAGCTTCCATAATGAGTTCCGATATTCTATCACAAAGATTAAGATCATTAGACACAACATCAAAAGTTTGTCCAATATCAAAAACTGAGTTTGTTCGCCCTTAGGGCTTACAATATCATTTAAGACTCCAAAATCAGTAAATACTCAACATAAATGATAACAAGATAGAGAATGCAAATAACATACGTAATTAGATTCAAAATCATGTTTTTAAATCCTTCCAACAAAATTCCATAACTATAAAGTAGACATTTCATGAATTGTAGTACCGAAATTACAAAGGTGAAGAGTCTTAATTGGAACTATAAGCAAGCAGCAAGCAAAGCCAAATACAGAAATTCCAGAAATATGCAGCAACTTCAAATACAAATTCCCGTTTGGAATCTATCACTTCTCATGCGTAGTCCTTTAAGTTAGCTTAAGAACGCACTAAAGAACACCCCAAACAGAGTTCGTTTACTACTTCAATTATTCGTTTTACTCACAAATCTCCTGTTTTTCTAGATTTTATTTTCCTCTTATTTTTCTCTCTTATTTCTATAACTTCTTTTTTTTTCTCTAACTCATTGTTTTCCAGCAAAAACCACAAAGTGATACAACCATTCAAAAGGTGTCAAACTACCCCACAAGTTTTTAGTTATGTACACTTAAGTCCCCCAACTCACATACAACATAAATGCCACCCATAGTTAAATGTACACATAATTAACATTAAATAAACATGTAACACATAAAATTAAATTAACATGCTTTAATTAAATTGAAAAAGGTTCATGTTATCACATCCTTCCCCGCTTACAGAAATTTCGCCCCTGAAACTTGCTCAACTCAGGATTCGAACAGTTGTGAGTACTTCGGGCGAGCCTCTCCCTCAAGTTCCCAAATCGCCTCCCTTTCTGTGTGATTGGACCACTATATCTTGACATAGGGTATGGTTCTTCGCCTCAGAATCTGATCCTTACGATCCACTATCCTTACCGGTACCTCTTGATAGGACAAGTCTTCCGGTAGCTATAAGGGTTCCACTTCCAATACATGACTAGGATATGGTATATACTGCCTCAACTGTGACACATGGAATATGTTGGTATTCGTGTCAGTGTCGGCGATAATGTCAAACGATAAGCTAGATCCTCGACCTTTTCCAAAATCTCATACGGTCCTACGTATCTCAGACTCAACTTTCCGCTCTTACCAAACCGCATGACTCATTTCGTTGGTGAGACCCGCAAGTAAACTTTGTCACCCACTTGAAGTTCCAACGGCCTTCGTTTGCTATCATCCAACTTTTTTTGCCTATCATGAGCTGCCTTTAACATTTCCCAAATCAACGACACCACTTCCATTGTCACTTGAACCAATTCCGGCCCTGTGAGTAGGAACCCTTGGGGAAGTTTCAGGAGTATAAGGTTACTCATATCTATAGAGAGACAAATGCTTGTGCGGATTGTCTTGCCAAAGATGGAGATTTTTTTGTCATCTACTGATTTCATTAGTTTTCAATCTTCTCCCCCTTTTGTTATCCCTCTAGTGGTGGGGATAGCTTTGGGGCTTATTTTGCGAGATTTATGATACTGACAGTAGTTATGACTCTGATTTTGCTTAATATATGTTGCCTCTCTTTTTACCAAAAAAATCTATACAGACTCTTATAGATTGATTTATATGATTTCTTTTTATTTATTAAAGTCTTTAAATTATTTGAATGACATCCAAAAAATAAAGAAGAGATTGGCCAAATTATGTATTATATTGATCCAACGATGTTGAATTTCCAAAACCACAAATTTTGTTGATTTCTTTGTTCAAAGTTTGTATATTGTAATTCTTTCCTTTTGTTTAATTAAGGTATATTTTGTGTTAAGTTTTGTTTGAATTGTAGTTTCTTGAACTTTTTCTTTTTTCCTATTTATTTTCTCTTTCAGGGAAATCAAATCCATGTTTGGAAAATGGAAATTTGTGGTTAGGTAGAGAAGAAATTGTGTGATTTCTTTATTAATTTCTATTTGAACTTACCCATGAAGAAAATTGTGATGTGATTTTGAAGTTTTGTTGAGAAGTTTTATTTTTATTTTTAAAGAAATGAAATCACTAAAAAATTTATAATCTCAGACAGAATTATTAAAGTATTTTTTATATCCATGAGAGAAGTCCAGAATCTTTAAGAAAAGAAAAGATTTCTCAATATAAAATAATTGTCTATAGATTCCATACAAATCCTTTATTTAACAAATCACTACAATTTTGAATAGTCTCGGATCATAATCGGCACATGCTCCTGAATGGTAAGGTTAGTGATCTTATCCTGCTATCGCCTAGACGATGGAATTTGGATTTGTTGGAGGTCATGTTTTGGCCGCATGAGGTGGATGGGATTAAATCCATTCCCTTGAGTGAAGGGAATGAGGATGATTGGTTCATTTGACATCCCTCGAAGAATGGCTGCTACTCTGTTCGTTCGGGATATCATACCTCAATGGAAGCCCAGACTCTTCTTACCCGTTCGCGAATCCTCATCATCTAGTTTGGAGTGTAAGTTTTGGTATCAACTGTGGCAATTGCCACTGCCACCAAGAATTATCCACTTCCTATGGCGACTGCCCGGGATAGCATTGGCTACAGGATCCAACTTGTCGAAAAGGATCTCTATTTCGCCATGTTGTGCAGTATCCGGTGACTCTCGAGAGACGGCATTGCACTGTCTGATTCGTTGTCCGATCGCTATGGCATCTTGGTCCCTATGGAGGAAGAGTGCTGATTGGTTTGCTGTTGATTTTAGAACTTTCCAAGACCTTTTGCAATTTGTTTTTCTCAATGCGTCGGTTGAGGAGTTGCAATTTTTGGGGCATTTCATATGGATAATCTGGAAGGATAGATGCAAATTTACTTTTGAAGGACATCGATCACCGTCTTCCTTGCTATTTTCAGATGCTTCGGCTATTGTAGTTGAGTTTGCCTTGCTGTTGCAGAGCTTAAGTGTTCCATCTCCGTCGCATAGGTTGCCAGAATCTTGGACACCCCCACCCCCTGAGCTGTTGAAGATTAACTCGGATGGATCTTGGAATGATGGAGTGGTTGCTTATGGTTGTTTGGTTCGCGACCATCAAGCATCCCCCGCCTTGCGGGATGTGGTATTGCTTATGCAGCAACATCTGCGGCTCACAGTGATCTAATTGCAGTAGAAGAAGGCCTCAAATTGGCTACTGTCCTGGGCTTGCGATCTTTCTGCTTGGAGAGCGATAGCCTCGAGGTTATTTCCCACCTCTTGTGTCCGGAACTAGACCTTTCAGCTCTTGGTTCTGTTTACAACCATGTTAAAGCTTATATTAATTTCTTTGATTCAGTTCATATTTTGTTTGTTCGACGCTCCGGCAATCAACCGGCCCATTGTTTTGCTCAGCTAGGTCAAACTATCCCTCTATGTTGTGGGACAAATTTTTTCCTCCTTTTGTAATGGCGGTAATTGCTCATGATCGTTCCGCGATTAATTAATGATATTACACTCATTTGAGTTTCACAAAAAAAAAAAAAAACAAATTTTAAAAGATAATTTAAAATTTGAATTGAATACCTCTATATAGTTTAAATGGATTTTTTAAAATTTAAATTAAATATCTATAAACTTTAAAAAAGTCTTTTAAAAAAATCAAATAGAATTTAATACGTTGATATTATTTTTTTCTGCATTTTACCGCAGCCCCCACTACCAGCACAGCCGCCACCTCCTTCACCACCGAATTTCCACTTTTTTCATTCCTCCACTCTCAGTATTCAACATTCTATATAATTAGTCCTTTGCTGTTGTCGTTGCCAGTAGTAGTCTTTTGTTTATTAAACGAAAGATGGGACACAGTTCAAAGAAAAAGAAGAAACGTGGCGGCGGAGGCGGCAGTGGCGGACGAAGAACACCTTCGAAGAATCCTGATTCTTTCAGTGCCGAGAACACTGAACTCATTGCTGACGAACTTACTGCACTGTATGTCTATATTTTTCTTCAGTTCCTTCTCTATCACTAAACAGTTTATTTTTTATTTTATTTTTATGTGTTGATTTGAATTGTCATTTGTGTAATTTAGTTATTTTTTTTGTTGTTAATTTGGCTACATTTTTTGTTAATTTCGCGCGTTTTTATTTGTAATCGTACAAAAGAATAGTTGAATTTTGATCGTTCCTCTGTTTCCGGTTGCAAGTTGTTTGAGAATTTTGATTTTTTGGCTCTAGGAAAATAAAATTGTTATAAATCAATTGAAGAAAAATTATGCAGAAAATATTGCTGTGTGTGAAGTAGACTTGATAGAAACTCTTTCCGAAAAAATTGATTTAGTAAAAGAAATTGACTTGAATGTTGATGGAATTAAAAGGTGCGCGATATTTCAAGAAGACTGCCGAGTTGCTCCTGGAACACCTCCTAAAGTTAATATCAAGATCAGGTTGTGATGTTCATGTTTAGTTCTGAGTTTTTTTTCTCCTTCTATTGTTGTGATTCTCTCTTATAAAATGTTTTATACATGATGAAAAGGCCGTACTCAAAGGATACAGGCTATGAGAACTCAGATGTTTCGGCTCTACTTTCAGTAAGGTTAGTGATTCTAATGTATGGTGGTGTCAATGAGTATTAGTCGAGAAAAATGGAACAGAGGAGAAGGAAAAAGATAACTCTCTCTAATTTTTGGGTCCTCCTTTTATAAGGTTTATACCTGGATATCCCAACAAATGTCCAAAGCTGCAGATAATTCCAGAGAAAGGATTATCAGAAACTGAAACTGAAAAACTTCTGTCGTTGCTTCATGATCAGGTTTGGCTTGCCGTAACTTGAATTATAAACGTTGGTATTTTTTATGAGTGCTTCTATAATGATGCTGTACATGTTTTCTAGCTTGCTTGTTGCTTAGAGATATGGCTGAAACTGGATAACTATTTTAATGAGCTCTAGATGGTTGCTAACCCCGAGCTCTGGGGCAACTGGTTGGAGTTGTCATATGCCTCACCGTTGACGAGGGTTCGATTCCCACCGTGGACATCGACTCTCGTGGGATTTTCCCGCGGTGGTAGGGCTCCGTGTATAAGAGCAGTATGGGCCAGGCCCTCCCCGCTAGCGGTCACGCTACGGGCCAACCGCAGGTCGAGCCCGGATTAGTCACCACGTTGTAAGTGGACACCGGGTGCCTCTCGGGGTGAACCAAAGATGTGTGGTTGCTTATTGGTTGTAGACAACTGCATTGCTTGAACCTTGAAAGTCATGGTGATCGGTGCTAATTTGAAAACCCATATATAGCATCTGAGATCGGGTTAATAAAGTGCAGTCCTAGTCTAACCAACTATTGCCTCCTTTTTTTTTTTCTCCCTGAAAGGGTATTACCTCCTTTTTATTACTATGAAACATCCTTTATTGAACTGATTATGTTCTTTGTTTGTATAATTTGTTTGGGAATACTCACTTTATACTTTAACCTACTTGCCCTTCAATTTCAAATCCTATCTAAGGGGTAGTTTTGTTCGGGTGTTAAGAGGATGTAAATCTGGATGTAAAATTGTAAATAGGGAAAAACCTTGTTTGGTTGGGGTGAATTAGGGAAGGGGAAGTAAATGTGGATGGAGAGCTCTTCCCCTCCAAGTTAAATTTTCTGCCCTCTCAATTTTGGACGGTTTGGAGAGGAAACCAGAAAAGACAAAAGACTTCAATTCTTTCTTCCATTTTTACCATGAAACTTTATAAAGCAGTGGATTGATTTTTTAGGAAAGGGCACAATAGTCAAATTTAGAAAACAAACAATTCAATTAAATGATAAAAAGTCTTTACATATACTTCCTTTCCCACTCTACCTAACAAGATGAGAGTAAACATATCTACCTCCCCTCCTCTCCCCATAGGGGAAGTAAATGGTGCCGCTCCCCCTCCCCATCCCTTTCTGGGAACCAAACAAAGCCTCAGTTGTGCTACTATTATGGATATGCCATTTTATGTAATATTTTATTCCTTTTCCAACTCACTGAATTCAGATGACAACTGTATCAGGCAAATTCTAATTCTCGTGAAGGGCGTGTGATGATTTACAGTTTAGTCGAAGCTGCTCAGGAATTCTTGTCTGAAATTGTTCCACAAGCACAGCCGCAGGAATCTGTAAGGTTTCTAACCTGCTTGACTGTCTCCACTTACTTTGAAACTGTATAACATAGCAACAACAAAAACAACAATAATAACATAACCCATTAAGTCCCGAATAATTGGGGGTATGGGTGGGGAGAGATAGGAGACAGACCTAACAAGTGTCAATAAATACACAAACTATATAACAGAGGACATACAAAATTGAAGAGAACTATATTTGTCTTCACATGTGCTAAACTGGATTGCAATACCAGTAGTAGGTATCTAGCATTTGCTAAAATGTTCCATGACTTGAGGTTGTAATACTTTTTTTGATGTGGAGTTGGCTTTTTACTGGGTCAAGTGTAGATAGAATTTGTAATAATTTCCCTAAGAGGTGATTATCTAACTTTCCTTCTTAGTAATTTTTAGACCCCTAATAGATTTTGAAACACAATCAATAAGCATCTTCATTTTTATTGAAGAAGATACATGGTGGTTTGTTTACCACATAGGCAACTGTTGAAGATGCTAAATATTTGCGTGGAAGTTACCATTACCTTCTTGACTAGTGTATAGATTGTTATAGCTTCTGATAAATTGGACACTTGATGTACTATTGCCCATGAATATGCCTTCTGTTTGATTGATTATGCATGATTTGGTTCCGTTATAGGTTCCAAGCCTGCAAACAGACAGGAGTACCCAACTTTCTTGCAAGGATGGGACAATCTCATGTAGCATGATCTACTCCTCTGGTGGGCCTTTCGTATATGCTTATCTAGATCTTTTTAGTGGCTCCGGGGAATCATGGCACTGGAACCTGACAATGGAACAGAACACTGCTATAAGTTCGTCAGCAGATTCCGATCCCTTGGAGGATTCCAAACACGGTCATCAGAATCTAGATGATAGAATGGAGCAGAAACTGAAGCCATTAGCAGGTCAGGAGGCTAAAGTAGCTTTTGCCTGTAAGTCTTCGTTAAAACTAGTCACTGTTGACGAGGAGACTGAGGATGAGAGTAAGTCTGCAGATTCAAGCAGAAGAGTATCAAATGAATCCGTTGGAAGTGATACTACTGGAGTGGTAAATTTGTTCCTTGAGTATCACTTTCTTTGCCTTTGATTTTCAGGAGGAATGCAAATAAAAATTATCTGTAGCATTAATAATCTCTATGATTCTATTGCCTTTTTTCATTCCCCCCCACCCCCACCCCTCCAGCCAAAAAACTCTATATTTGCTTTATGGACTTCTCCGAGAGCTTTGTGTCTAGAGAGCTTTTAGTTTCTTACCCTCCTTTCCACTACATGGTTCTCAAATACTTGGTAATTCGGGGCCAGAAGAAATAGATTATGCTTACTTTGCACACATTACTAAATTAAGAGGAAAAATAATGTTACTAGTCTATTCAAATTTTCATCTTCTTGTCCAAAGTCTTAAGATTGCATTGAGACTTGTGGTAACTTTTTGTGAATACAAAACCATCTTGGTCACATCAGACATCTTTATCATATCTAACTCTGTTCATGTACGTAGACATCTTTATGTAAATTTCTCTACAGTTGTTTATCTTATAAAAAATTCAGGTGATTTAAACATAGTAAAAATTTCTCTTATCAGGATACTTTTGTGGATTTGAATCTGGAAGATGCAGAGGATATAGATAGTGATCCTTCTGAATCACTCTCTTCCAAATCTCTGGTTCACAATCAATCATCCCAGACAATGAAAATGGATTTAATTTTGGTAATCTTTTCCTCCCAATTCTTGCACATTTCTGTCATTGTTAACTATAATCTGGTTATGATATTTTTCTTTAGGCTCACCTGCTTCGTCTTGCTTGCGCTCCTAAAGGGCCGCTGGGTGATGTTTTGCCACAAATAACATCAGAGCTCTTTGACCTGGGGGTATGTACCACTTATATATTGGCATGAGTATGCAACTTCTTGGTTATCTCTCTCTATATATAGATTTTGTCCTTCCTTATGGTAGATGAGATCATTGTGAATTTTCCCAAATGATTATTAAATTGTTTAACAGGTTGTGTCAGAGCATGTGAGAGATCTTTCCATCAAACCATCTTCTGTCTTTGACAAGACTTTCAGTCATGTCTTTGGTCATCATATGGTCAGTATTAGTATTCAAATACTTTTAATTTTTAACTTTGAGCTCCATTGTTCCAAATGTATTAGAAAAGTCAATAGTGAGCTATTCCTTGCTGTAATTATGTTGGCAGGTCTCATCAAAGATCTCCCAGTTTTGGAGAATGGCTCCCGAATTGGATGGACAAAATTCTTTAGCAATTGCTAGTTCTCGTTATCTGAGTGACTTTGAGGAACTCCAGCCCCTCGGTGAGCATTCACCTTCTTTTACTCATTCCTTTTTCTCAATGGGTCTTTTGTCAGTCCATTAAGGAAAGAAAGAATGGGCTCAATCACGTTCTCCTCTTATGGTGTATGTTGCATTCTTGGAATAAGATAAGCCTTAAGAGTACTTTCCCAGTCTACTGTTGAACACTCGAATGAAAGTGCTTGAAGTTAGTTCAATATGATCACTGACCAGTCTACTAGTCCATGTTTCCAAGAAAACGTTTTCACATCTGACCCTGAAAGCCTAGTCGGTAAATGCTAATTAGCTTTAGTACAGTCCTCTACTCCTGCTTGTCAAATTGGTGAAGGTATTGCTCATGAGTAAACAATGAATCAGTGTCTAGATTTTATTTACCTTTTTATTCTTGGATGAAAAACCACTTATTCATTACTAGAAGAGATAGTACATTCCCCAGGATCCAATACATCCAAAAATCCACTTGAATCCTGGTCGCAAAAAAAACCTCACAAGGGAGGGACCTAAGAGGGATAATTCCAACTAAAGAAGAGTTTTTAGCCCATTTAGCAAGATTATGGGCTGCTGAATTACAAACTCTAGGAACTGAAAATAATTTACAATTGTGCTTAACAATAAGTTGCCTACATTGATCAATAATAGGCCTACCTTGCCATTCCATAGCTTCATTGTGCCCCTTTATTACCATAGCTTCATTCCATTGGATTTAGGCTTCATTCCATAGCTTCATTGTGCCCATTCCATAGCTTCATTGTGATTTGATCATTGCTACAAACTTTTATTACCTTTATCCTTTGGGTTTCCCTGAGAACTTCCTGTTGTCTTTCGTTTATCTGCGTAATGTAGATAAGTAGTAGTAGCTGTTGATTTGACTGCTCATTTAAAAAAATAAAACAGTATAGACTCTAACGACCTTGACTTTTGTTGTAACTAAGTTCATTTTGGGTACAACATGTGCATGTATTGTACAACGACGAGTGGTGAAAACTGAATCAAAGACAAATTTTGTTTCTGAAATCATCCTGAATCATGAAATCATATAAAACTTTCAGTCAGGAAAAGCACAACAACAATGAAGTCTTAATCCCAAGTAATTGGGGTCGGCTACATGAATCAATGTAAGAATTCCGTACGCTTATTAACTTAAATACATTCTCTCCATTTCTTTCCATCCAACACCATACTCTCATCCAAATCTAACAAATTCATATTACTCTTCGGCCCAAACCTCCCTCGGCCTCCCTCTACCTCTTACAACCTCACGCCTCCACCCTTTAATTATATATCTCAACCTCATCCAAGTCAGGAAAAGAACTAAGTTAATATTTTTTCTCTTACAGTAATGCATAATTATATACAGATGTGTATAAAGGATTCAAGTTGTAGCTTAGATCTCTATAAAAGGATTTGGAATTCCAAGTTTTAGCTTGGAACTATGTTAGAAGACAGTGGGTGAGCAGAAGATGTTTGATTCTTGACTTCGTTTCCTCCATGTCATTGATAGCTAATTATTGTACTTTTCTTTTGACTTTGTTGAGTCAGTTTGTTGAATCTCTGGATGTCTTTCCCTTTTCCCCTGGGTGGTTGCAGTCTGAACTCTGAACACTGTTGTTTACTAGGTATCTATTACACAATTGGTGAAACTTTTCCAAACTTCTATTATCCTAGTAAATATTTGGACAATCACACGTCACTAAGTTTGATGTTTTTAGCTTCTTATCATGTTTGTTTTTATAGCATTTGATTATATGCAAAATATTAGGCTTCTCTTAGCTACCAAACTGTTGAAATAGGATGTGGCAGGCAAGATGGCCCCGAGTCAACTAACTGATTGTTTTAAGCTTTTGAATCCTGGCCCATGTCCTTTCCTGCAATGGTGCTTTACTATAACAGTTTAATGCTGCTCTAACCTCCACTATGATGCGTACGGTATTCTAGGGTGATTGCTTGAACAAAACTCCTCTTTTCTGCGCTCTTTATGATTTTGTGCTTTAGCCAGTACTCTAGAATACTCAAACAGGCCAAGAAGCCATAAAACATTGTTCACAGAATTTTATTGCAATACCCATTAAACACTGTTCATGGGATTTTTCAGTGTTATCGATAGCGACGCGGAGCGGTCCTATGCCACTATAGGCACCTCCATAGCTGCGTGTATCGGTGTTGCGGGAATAGCGGCTGCTACTGCGGCTAAAATAGCGGGAATAACGGAGCTATTTGGATCAGAGCTAAAAAAAATCCTTTTTGCCCTTAACAATAGTAAAAAACTTATGGATAAATTGGGGATTTCCAACAAAAAACCCTAAACCTTGGGAGTATCTTCAGACTTCAGCAACTCTTCTCAAGCAGCTTCTTAAAAACGAATCCTCCGCTCCAGCCTCTTCTTCTCATCTCCATAAACCATCAAACTCCATTCACCGGCAACCCACTGACGACTTCGATTATGCTTTTATTTTGGATTTAATGATTTTGGCTATGACTCTGTTTTCTTTGTTGTCTTAAATATTTAGTAATTATTTATATAGAATTTCAAATAGCGCCGCTCCCGCTATCCGCTATCCGGCTACCACGTTTTCGGAGTCATCCATTCGGGCCGGGATTGATAACACTAGAATTTTTCCGGGGACAAGAACAGTTACTTAAACTGTTTCCATTTTATTCTCTTTCTCTTCCCATCCTTCACTTATCCCATACTGATATGCATTACCGGTTAATCCCTCCTTTATCTCCACCTTACACTGCCATGAATTAATTCATGTACAATTCACAGGCCCAGGAGTCTCTTGATGCTCCTTATCCTACACTTTGCATGGATTAGGTATTGGTAGGTAATATAATGGTGGTTGAAAACTTCTACTCCATCCGTTTGAAATTAATTGTCACTTTGACAGTGCACTCAGATTAAAGAAAATGATTAGATTGTCTACATTCAATGCTAGCTAAACTCCATATTTAACTCCTAATCATTTACTCCTACTACTAGAATTGGGATAAACTTGGAAACAGAAAAAGTATATTCAAGTGACTGTTAATTTCGAACAGAGGGAGTAAGAGTTTGAGGGAAAAGTCGAAAACATGTGGTTCATCATATTGATTTTTTCGAGGAAACAAGAGATGGATTCACCATCACTCTTTTTCCCTTTTTCTTTATTTTTATTTTTATTATTTTTTTCGGGGTGGCAAAATGTGGTTACGTATTTCAGTATTGAAATAGATCTAACAAAACTTTGATTCAAGGAAAATTATCATGATTTGGGTGCGAGGGAAGAAGTGAAAGTATAATATTCATTAATAAATGTTTTGAGGATATACGATGGATAAATATAGCAAGGACAGGTTGGAAACTATCTAACCCATGAATAGGCTTTATCAGTACTTCTCATCTTTCGGTTTCTTACTGATTTCTGATGTTTTCTTGGGTAAGGTGCTTCATTGGTGCATGTGTATATCGACTATTTATGCATCTATATATACTTTTTCTTGATAGGACGTGGAGGATATGGTCATGTTATGCTGTGCAAGAATAAGCTTGATGGTAGGCAATATGCTGTAAAGCAGATTCGTTTGAAGGAGAAGAGCTTACATGATCGTATATTGAGGTCAGCATCTTTTCTTGGAATTAATTGAAAATGAAACGCATATGCTGAGTTGATTGTGACGTGTCAAATTGGCTTTTCGCACCCCCTTCCCGCCTATTTTTTCTCGTTCTTTTAAAAAATGTATATTTATATCTGCATTTCAGACTTTGTCTTGTTTATGACTTATTAAGCAATTCCTTCAAAACTTGGAGCATTATGTTCCAGAACCAACCAGGTTAAGCAGTTGTCATTGAGTTTAACTTGCATGTTTGGTTCTGCAGAATTTGTTTTCGTATTTATGTTTGCATTTTCACTGAGGATTTCTGATTCTTGTTGTCTGTAAAAGGATTTATTGTTGTACATTAACCATTCTGAGTCCTTTAGGGAAGTTACAACACTTTCTCGGTTGCAGCATCAGCATGTTGTGCGCTACTACCAGGTACTAGAATCAAGCAAACTTGATTCATCCTTTATGTCTTCTGCTATTCATAAGAGGTCTTTGTCTGTGAGCCTTATGTTATACTCTGTTTCTGTTTACCTAGAATTATTCTTTCCATTTTCATGCGAAAATTCGATTCCTTTATTAAACCTTGTGAAGTAATGTCTGAACACCGGACCTTTCGAGATGATCCATGTAAATTGCTTTAGTAACTACTACGCTTTCCTGGTTATGTACATTATGCTATTACCTCTTAGTGACATAAAAATAATTAAAAAATTTCAGGCATGGTTTGAAACAGGAATTGCTGGTTCCCTTGGTGATGCAGGATGGGGATCAAAAACCGGAGCGAGCTCCACTTTCAGCTTCATGGATGGAAGTTCATCTGATGTCACTGGGCCTCAAAATGAACTCGACTCAACTTACCTGTATATTCAAATGGAATACTGCCCAAGGTTGTATTTCTATTTTATATGACTTCTCTTCGGCCTCTCCCCTACCAAACGGGAAAGAACAAAAAGAAAGAAACAGAAGAAAAAAGAGGAAAAGAACAAAGGGAAAAAAAGAAAAGAGTTAGAACAGTTTTAAGGCCAATACACAAACATACTTTCAACAGATAAATAGTGGAGTTGTGGACATTGACCATCTTATGTAACAAATAACTCGTCTTAACCAATTTTTTAATTTTCTGATTCTTTACTATATTTGTCTCTTGTACCACCTTTCCATTGAATGGTAAGTCTTTCAAATCTATTCCTACCTTTTCGTTCTTTGATTTCTGTTGCCACTTCTATTCCCCCACCCCCCACCTCTGGTTGTATTTAGAAGGGTAAGAATGGAAAAATGTCTTCAAGTTTCTATTGATATTACAAATGTACAAAATATTTTGGGAAAAAGAAAAAAGTGAGAATGGAGAACTTATTCTGGGATATGGAGGGTGTACCTCCTACCATTTATTACTCACCGAATCAACTTCTCATAGCAACATGGGGTTGACTGGTTTGCTAAATCGTTAATGGGCTGAGTTTATATTTATATACCATGATATGTCATATATAGTATGCAAAGAAGCATAGTTGATTATGTTATTGATCATGGAAGAGAGTAGTAACGATATGGCAGTTGATCCTTTTGATAGTAATTGAAATGAATTAGTGGACAATTATTGGCTTGTGTGTTTTAATCTTCAACTATTGACATTTTTAATCATCTACATATTTCTTTATGTTTCAGTTATTGGTACTAGATATATTTCCTTTTCAGGCTTCCTTGAATTCTTGTCTTTTCACATCCGAGTACACTGGTTGCTAAACGTTACACTTCCTCATTTTGTTTTTTTTTGGTGTATCTGGTTGATAGTTTGTTAATTTATTTTTGTGCAGGACACTTCGGCAAATGTTTGAATCATATAATCATTTTGATAAAGAATTTACATGGCATTTGTTCCGCCAAATAGTGGAAGGCTTGACACACATACATGGACAAGGGATCATTCATCGTGACTTGACTCCTAATAACATCTTTTTTGATGCTCGGAATGACATTAAAATTGGGGATTTTGGTCTTGGTAAGATATATACTCCATGGTTTTTAACAAACAAAACTTGCACTTAGTACTGGATATTTTTGTCGACAATGGTGCAGTAAAGTGAACAATCAACCTTCTGCAAGTATATCCAGAGGTGTAATTGACCCTTCCATCAAGGAAGATGGCAGCAAAACAAAACTGAAACTTAATCTTCAAACTAACTTTGTCGGAGATTTCTGGAGAGAGTTTGTTCACTTTTGTTGATGAGAAGTGGATATGTCCTTACATTGTTCTAGAGTTCATGCATCCAAATGAAAAAGTCAGGAAAAATTGGGCAACTTATTGTTTGATACCCATTTAGAATCTTTAGAAATGAGAGTGGGAGGAATAGAGAAAAAAGAAGATATATGGAAAATCTTACCTTCATTCTTGTGATTTCAGCCAAGTTCTTGAAACGGGAGCAAGTGGAACAGGAGATTGACACCTCAGAAGCTGTAGGAGTTTCAATTGATGGTACTGGTCAAGTCGGTACTTATTTCTACACAGCACCTGAAATTGAGCAAGGATGGCCAAAGATCGATGAGAAGGTTAATAACGTGTTATTTCTCAAATAAGCATAATATGATTTTGGTAGTGTTTCTCTTATGCGCCTATGCTTTTCTTGTGGTGCTGGTTTACAGGCTGATATGTACAGCTTAGGAGTAGTTTTCTTTGAGCTTTGGCATCCATTTGACACTGCAATGGAAAGACATGTACTTCTTTCTGATCTGAAGCAAAAGGGAGAATTTCCTTCTGCCTGGGTTGCTGAGTTCCCAGAACAGGCATCCTTGTTAAGGCGCTTGATGTCACCAAGTCCCTCAGATCGTCCATCAGCCACAGAACTTCTTCAGCATGCTTTTCCTCCTCGAATGGAGTATGAGCTTTTGGATAGTAAGTAGTTGAAATTCTTGGGGTTTACCATGTTGTATGACAATAATCATCCTCAAAAGTTAGGGGAAAAATAGGCAACTAATTGTTTGATGCCCATAAAATTGATGGAAGTTGACAGAAAAAGGATAATTACAATGAGGTACATAGTATAAGAAGTTAGAAAGGAGCTGAATTTGATTCCTGATGTGATTCGTAATCTTGTTTCTCAAGTTTCATTTGTATATGTCCTATGTTCATGCTGCTTGTTGCATTGAATTTCTGAATAATTGACTGCTGAATCATGTTCAAATTTCTTTAAGTCAGAGCATTGATTGTTTTTTCAAGTGTAATTGACACAATTACAGCTGGATATGAAGTTCCGAAATGTGTTATGCACTTTTATTTGACGTGATTGCTTGGGATACATATATGTTGACCTTTTCTGTGGTTAATGTTAGATTCTAGCCACGACTCTGATGGACTGTTATATCCAAGGATGTATTATGTACTTGCTACATGGAATTCTCTTGGGCCAAAGTTTTATAGAACTTTACCAAACTTTTATCAAGTGCATAATAATTTGAGATTCTCTTTTTAGTAGGACTATGCTGCTCTTAATTCTGTATTTAGGTTTTATACTGGGGATTGGGGAATTTCTTGATATTTTACGTTTAGACATGGGGGCGTGTTCTTTGGGATTTGTTTAAATTTTACTTTAGAATTTGCTCCTCTGGTGTAAATGGCTTTCACTCTTTCCAAGGGAGAGGTAAGAAAGCTGTATGCATTTAGATTTATTTTTCAGCTCATACTTGGAACCTTAAAGAGAGTGTATGATAGAATGGATGTTTTGGCTAAGAGTTCTTTTTTCAGTTATACAGTATTGTACAGGAAAGAGGTTAGGAGCAATACTTTCCTCATGAGAAGTAAATTGCATTTCATCCTAGTATAACGAGAAGTCACATAGTTACTGCTTCTCGTCACTGTTGCCTGAGCTGAAATGTGTTGGTGGAAAATTCATTTTACTTTACAATTGTATTGTTCCTTTCACCATTATAGATAATAAACAAAGTACATTTTTAAACACTCAAACTGGGATTTTTTTTTCTTTTATAAAATTTGTCTTTCTAAGTAATTTTTATTCCTTTTCATCTAAGTTGATTTTTCTGAGTTTGCACAATAGTCTAGCTTTGCTCTTCCTCTTACTTCTACGCTAGACAGTTTTTAAATCCTCATTTTAGTGTCTGCTATTTGCGTGGAGGGAGTGTAGTTGTGTTTTAGGGTGCAGATTTTTCGTTAGTGAAAGGCCATTATTGCAAGATTTGGATTTCTTAATGTCCAAATAGTTACTCATTATTTTGTTTAGCTGTTTAGCTCACGTGGTCTACATCCTTAAAAATTGTGATTGTTTATAGTAATACATATTGTTTGCTTAATTTCATCTCTCTCTCTCTCTCTCTCTCTCTCTCACACACACACACACACACACACACGCACGCACATCTCTCTGTATTTAAAATTTCTGAAAGGTTTCACTGCCAGAATAGTTATCTTATGTAGTTTTATGTCACTAATTTTATTACTCTTGTAGATTACTTTTCATTGTTAAGGCCACTGGTCTTAGTATTTTTTCTGATAGATATACTTGATGATCTTTCTCTTCGCGATTAAGTTTCTTCTTGTGAATGCAGATATTCTGCGATCAATTCATACATCCGAGGACACCAGTGTGTATGACAAAATTGTGACTTCTCTCTTTGATGAGGAGTTGTTGAGCACAAAAGACCATAGCAGTGGACGACTGAAATTAGTTGGAGAGGATACCTCTTCTGTCCTATTTTCGGAAGTCAACACTAGAAACCGTGATCATGTGTTGGAGGTGGCTGCTGGAGTATTTAGGCAGCATTGTGCAAAGCATTTGGAGATCATACCAATGAGAATGTTGGGGGACTATCCACAAATGGATAGGTTTGCTTGTCCTGTAGTGCTCTTATTTTTATTACATAGTTTAGGTAAAAAAAATGCTCGATAAGTTTCTGATGGCTGTATGGTTGTTTTGTGTTTTTCTTTAACCAATAGGAATACTGTGAAACTGTTGACCCAAGGAGGAGATATGGTTGAGCTTTGTCGTGAACTGCGCCTACCATTTGTCAAATGGATTGCTGCAAAGCAGGTTCTGGATCAATAACTAACTTATTACTATATTATTGCTCTGACTTATCATGCCAAGATCTGTTGTTTCTTTTTCTATGGAAAATAATTTTTTGGAAATCGTCCTCCAGTCTAACAGTTGTCTCCATCATACTAATTTTTGTTTTGCCATCTGTTATATCTATCATTTTGTGTGATGGTTTCTTTCCTCTATACGAAAATAGTCTATTAAAATTCTAAAATTGATAAAGGAAGTTGGAAATTATCTAAAATGTCCGAGGGGAAATTAAAAGTTCACAGAAGGAATGTCTGTTTACTATTGAATGTTTTCCTAGTAAACATAACACATCTAGTTGCTTTGTTTGAGGAATCCTTTCCGTTTCTCCTTTTTGCATGCCATATATACAATTTGGGAGATAGGGTCTTGGAGGTTCACATGTCATAGAGGTTGGTGCAATTTGTAAACGGGTGCATTTGGGTTGGATGAAATCGTCTATTTGGTCCATTAAGTATTTTGAAATTGAGATTGAGCTTATTGGCAGGTCTAAAATACGTGCGAGACCTTAAAAGACAAAATTAAACATACAAGACCTTAAGCTCAATCTCAAAATACTTAATGGACCAAATAGGCAATTTTGCCTTCTTTTGGGTTTCTTTTTCAGTTGGGAAAATGTTGATTAATTTCAAAGAGGTGGGGAATGTCTGTTGGCCAACTTATCATAATCTCCCTTTAGGTGCTTAGGGACCCAATTGTTTCTCTGTTTAATATACGAGTGCTGTTGAAATTTCAGCGGATGTTCATAATTTTTAAGTCTAGTTTTGTTGGCTGTTTTCTTCAGAAATCCTTCTTCAAACGTTATGAAACATCGTATGTATATCGAAGAGCAATTGGCCATTCAACTCCCAATCGCTACCTTCAGGTAGCTTATTAGTTAGATATTTACTATCTCACTTATCATGGTGCTGTTGTTTGAATTAAATGAGTGATATGGTTCAATAGGGGGATTTCGATATTGTTGGAGGTGCTACAGCATTGACTGAAGCAGAGATCATGAAGGTAGACTATACTTCACCACGTGCACTTCAGCACTTCTTTCATTCACTCCAATGACTTTTCTAATCCTGTTCCAGAAAGCCTGGCATTTCTTTTTAATTATTTTTTATTTTCTTCCCCCACACCCCCCCACCCCCCACCAGCAAAAAAAAAAGTCAAGTAAAACTTGTCAGTTTGAGAAACATGGCTAGCGAAAACCTGATTTTGTTTTTCTTTCCGAAAAGCTAAATTATCAAAGAACCCCTGACACCCAGTGAGAAGTTCTACAGGCATATGCAGATTGCTGGTTTATGTATAATATTGACCGAAATTATTTAAATTTGTTTGATATTGGAGATATTATATATGAATGTGTATATAAGATCATACAATACACACTTGTAGGAATCTTTCTCCTTATATTAAAAGTTCTTTCTGTTGTGTTTATGTGTGTGTGTGGAGAATCTGGCATCATCAATGGTGGGGCTAGCAACAGTAAGACAAAATCCTGAGTCAAGCCTGTCCAGGAAAAGAAAAAGAAGATTGTTGTAACTTTAGACATTCCTACTCTTCTTTAACAGGAGATGTTAGAAGTACATTTTAGGGGCAGTGTTGTCAAATGGAGCCCATGGCGCTATGGCGTGGCGGTTTTTGCAGCCACCGGTATACGCAATGGCGCCGCCAATGACTTTTGAGTTATTTGTTTGATTCATGTTGTTTTTTTTTCTTTTTATTACATTATGCAGTGTTTTATACATATTTTGCATATTTTATTGTGTCCGCTATAAGCCGTTATGGCGTCCGCGATAACGTTATGGCATTTTTTTGGCTTGCCACCATGATCCTCCATCCACGATTGACAACACTGTTTAGGGGTAGTGGGGCGTGGACAAATGCTTATGGTGCCCTGCTTAATTCATCTCTTTGTGAATTCCATATGGAGAAGTATGAAGCACTGAATTTGGCGTGAATGTGCATACATATTTGGATGTGGATGTTTATTTCTATTGTCATTAGGTAAAGTGTGCTTTGAAGTTTATGTCCATTTCTTTATTCCTTCCCCAGGTGACAATGGACATTATTGGCTGCTTCTTTCATCCAGAATCATGTGATATTCATTTAAATCATGGTGATCTGTTAGAAGCTATATGGACTTGGACTGGAATAAGGCCGGAGCATAGGCAGAAAGTAGCAGAGGTCTGTTTCTCAAATAGAGTTGTTCTCCTTTTTTATTATTATTATTATTTGTTGGGGGGGTGTCGAAAATTCTAAATATTAGTATATATGTATTTGTGTATGTTATATATTTCAGATTTGGTGCTTAATATGCTAATTTCCTTTGATTTCTTTGGGCATGAAGCTTCTGTCTCTGCTATGCTCTTTGCGTCCCCAGTCCGCGGAAAGAAAATCAAAATGGGTGGTAGTAAGACGACAACTTCGACAGGTTTGATGAACTTATGCTCTTTCAAATTCAGTAAAGTACAATCTCTTTCTGTATATGTTTCAAAAAAATTCCTAAATGAATTAGGGGATGCTCTAATTATTTTCATAGATATTAGTACATAGGTGAAGGGCAATTTTGTGGGATTGTGGAATATTAGTACTGAGAATGGTTCCTCGTACATGGCTGGTGAATTTGCTGTCATTTATTTACTTTTGTGGTGTTAAGGTGGAGGAGTCGATTGGACCTAGGACATAATGTTAGGAAATTAATGCTCTCCAATTCTAGCCACCAAGCACATATCAACGTGGAAAGCAATAAAGGGAGACAATGATTTGCGTGGTTCGGTCAATCTGACCTACATCCACGGGTAAGGTGAGCGCATACTCTCATTATAATGGAGAAACAAGAATACAAGGGAGATTCCTCCAATCCATTAGCTCTCCCTCGCCTTACTACTCAAGACAATATAGAAGACACCTATATATAGAGTAGTAAACCTTTCGCTCAAAGGATTAGGAGTTTACATAATTACTAATTCTTAACCTAATTAGTATCCAATTAGGAGTGCACCTAATTAGTAATTTACCTAATTACTAATTCTTAACCTAATTGATATCTAATTAGTAATCCAGTGAATATGGGCCAAACCCAACAATCTCCACCATGACATGTATTCACCCAATCTCCAACTAGTACGCTCCACGTCTCATATTCTCCACGTCTCATATGTCCCTACGCACAAATCCACTGCTTTGCCCTTGAACTTTTAAATCAGCACGTTGAATTAAGGGAAGTTGACTAAGTTAGGTTTAGTCAACTTTGATCCACGGTCAAACACGGCAACACCAATAACAAAACAAATTGCTCAATGTTGAAAGTCCACCAAACCCACTCGATGCACCTTTGGGTCCATGCACCCGAAACATAACGGATCAATCCCCCACCCTTCCAATTTAAATGTCTAGATTTAATCATTTTGATTCGCTTGACTTGTACACAACCCATACTAGATTTTTATCCCTTTCAGCAACACCGCTTCTTTGTCAAACCTCTATCGGCAAGCGCGCTCCACCCCCAATGAATCACTATTCTATCTCTGACGGATCTCTTCCATCTTTGGAGGACATACATAAAAATCTTTTCACTTGTGTTAATGGTTTCTGGCGACTATTGCTAAAATTGCACAGAACTCTGAGTTGACAATTGGCCGATATTTCACTGGAGAGTAACGCCAAATTCTGGTGTAGCAGCGCTGCGTTCCCACCTTGGCTTAACCAATCGAAAGATTCCATTTTCGATTATATCCAACACTCTCCTCCAATTTTTGGAGAAACTGATGAACCAAAACAACTCCTTTTCTGTTCTGATCCTCACTCTCATACCAGTTGTTAGAAAATTAATCCTCTCCCAATTCTAGCCCGCAAGCAAATATCAACAAGGAAGGCGATAAAGGGACACAATAATTTACGTGGTTCGGTCAAGTGATCTACATACACGGGTAAGGCGAGCGCATAGTCTCATTATAATGGAGGAAAAAAATACAATGCAGAATCCTCCAATCCATTAGCTCTCCCTCGCCTTACTACTCCAAACAATATAGAAGACACCTATATATAGAGTTGTAAACCTTTTGCTAAAAGGATTAGGAGTTCACATAATTAGTAATTCTTAACCTAATTAGTATCCAATTAGGAGTGCACCTAATTAGTAATTTACCTATTTACTAATTCTTAACCTAATTGATATATAATTAGTAATCCAGTGAATATGAGCCAAAACCCAACACACAAGCCCATGAAACAGTGCTGCTGAATCTTGGTTCTATATTATGTACATAACATCATTGCTGTTGTTGATCCTTTCTTAACTGGGGTTACTGGTTGATCTTGAGGTTGAGTTGTGAGTTGTGTAAGAATAAACTTTTTGCCATGATATCGTTCTGAAGCCAATGTCAATTGAAACACCCTTCTTTAGGAATTAATCCCGTGCCTGACCATTAGAATTCCTTCCCTAGAGTAGGTAAAAGGTTCTTTTCCCCTGCAGACTTGTGACCAAATGTTGTTTCCTTCTTTTATCGTCGAGCTTGAGAGGAGATTGCTATTTCTAGATCAGTGAGTGATTATTTAGCTACCAAGCAACAATTTGTTTGCTGCTTCAGTTAGCAGGCTTTTCATACTTATGTCAAACATATATAAAACAATCGGGATGCATCTGCGCCATTCAGATCCATGTTTTTCCTTGTGTGTTCGAGAGGATTTTTTCAGCCATAACATGTTTGATGTATGTCTTTAAATGATTGATTTTCTTTTCAGTTAAATGCTTTATTACTGGGAAGGAACAGTCTGAATGAGTTCTTACTAGCCTTACTTCTCCAGGAACTTAATCTACCGGAAGCTGCTGTAAATAGATTGCAAACTGTTGGATTAAGGTTCTGTGGAGTTATTGATCAAGCACTTCCTAGATTAAGAGGCGCCCTTCCTGCTGGTATGTTGTCCTTGACTATGATTTCATGTCAATGTATGAACATTTAGTGGGGATTTATCTTTGCTTTGGTAACATCATTGCAGACAGATCCACACGCAAAGCGCTTGATGAGTTGTCAGAGCTTTTAAACTATTTGAGGGTGTGGAAAATTGATACACATGTTTATATTGATACCCTTATGCCACCAAGTGAGAGTTATCACAGGAATATATTTTTCCAGGTATTTAAAAGAAGAATGTCTATGATGTACTTGATTATAGGGTAGAATTCATAGACTTGGACACAATAAAAACTATTTGGGTTCACTTGGATTGCTTTCTTTTTATGGGAAACAAGTTGTAATTTTTACTAAAAGTCATGTATGGACCCCACGTTGCCTCTCGCAATAACTAATCCATATCCTACAGGAAACCCAAAAGGTTCAACTTGTTTCGAGAAAAAGAAATGCAATCCAAGAGAAACCTTAGAGAAGGTCGTGCTTGGCGCGATGGTCAAGTGTTTACTTGCTCCGCTAGGTCACGGGTTCGAACCCACCCCGGAAACAGCCTCTTTATAAAAAATAAAGGTAAGACTGCAAACATCGGGATCTTCCCCAAACCCTACTGATGCGCGAGCCTTGTGCACTGGGTACGACCTTTTTTTAATCCAAGCGAGGCCTTAGTTTTAACAGTTACAGAGTATTATTCTTTTGATTAAATATCCCACATTGCCATTACTTTTTTGTTTCATTAGTTAATTGTGCATTCTTTCATATATGTTTGACAAAGTTGCATATATCTCTTTGTAACTAAATTGCGGATATCACACATAACTCTAGGAGGCTGACTTTCTCCGGGAGAAATTATTGCTTCCATCATTTGTTGGGTTTACGATAATAGTCATAATACTCGATTTGTATATATTGATCGAATTGCAATGAATTTTCAGTGTCATTACCAAGGAGGTCTGTGCTTAAAGAAGTTATGATAGTTTCAATTTTGTTACTCTTGGTACCTTTTTCTTTGTTTCTCCAATGTCTTTCACGTTTCTCTGCTCTAAATACTATAACTTGTCCAAGTCTTGTGTTATCTTATGACTTATCAATCTTGTGCGCCTATGTTGGGGGAATAGGTCTTACTACATAGAAATTAAATTAAATTTTTAGTTGGGAAACAAAATTTGTGGACTCTCTTTGTAGATCAAAAGGCTTACTATACTTGGCTTGGTACAGGTATATCTAAGGAAGAATCCTGGATCTTTGATGGAAGGGACCTTACTTGCTATTGGTGGTCGTTATGACTACTTGCTTCACAATTTGGGGGATACTGAACATGTATGTGTCATTTATTCTCTTGTTTCGTCCGTCATTTCTAATTTGAGAAAATCAGGTCTCACTGGATGCATCTATTATTATTATTATCATTATTAAGAAAGCTCAAGGACATTGAAACTGAATGCATCTATTATCATTTGCAACTTGCTGTGGTTATCAATATACAGCTCATTAGATCAGTCAAAGCAACTTTAAATACTCAGCATTTGTCCAAGTGATTAATAGCAGTCACAGAAACTTTGGTATGTTCATATACAGAAGTGCATCAATGCCGAAGCTTTAGCCATACCAATTATCTACCACTTCTACCCTAGATGTCTAGCTTTGAATGCCTCAAACAACCTGCAATTTGGACATTGTCAGAGAAATTTTCCAGTCGTTCAGCATGCATCAGACAGCATCAGTGTTTCTTAGATAAGTTGGAAATTTAATAGGTTATTACTTGTTAGATAGTAGGTCATGTGTTCTAGTCAAAACACCCACCTCTAAGTAGAAAAAGAAAAGAAAATTAAAAAGAAAAAGAGTTTGTGTGTGTACAAGTTGGTTGCTTAGAAAATGTGGGTCTAGCCTGAGGGCTATGTTACTCGGACTCGGGGTACGGGTGTCGGGTACGGGTATGTATTTAGGTGCTAGGTACTTAAAATCTAAAGCTAAGTGTATGATCGGTGTTGACAAGATCCGGTAAGTATGCCATACCCATACCCATGTCGTGTCGACACGGGTACGGAAGGCATAAACGAAGAGTTCGAGTAACAGCTTGAGGGTGTCGCAAAGAGTGTCAAACGTATAAATTACATTTCTCTGTAGCATCCGGAAATTTTAAATGATACAATAATTTATAAAAGTTGTTATTATGCAGCAATTTTCTCTCTCAAGTTAATCTGATTTTGGACTACGCAAAATTTTAAAATTCAGATCTCGTTTTCTCCATGTATACCTTGTAACTTCCTTGCTGTGATGTTTTCAGAAATCAAATCCTCCAGGCGCTGTTGGGACTAGTCTTGCCTTAGAGACTATCTTGTTGCAGCATACTTCTGTAGATACTAAACTGTACAGGTAGTTTTTCTTTTTCCTATCTCTCCAATTTCCCCAGGTTTATCAATATTGACCATCGTAGTTGCCCATAATTATAGTTTCATATCTGTTGATCAACTTATTATGTAATGCTAAACTCAACAGAAATGATATTGGAGTTGATGTTCTCATTTGCTCGAGAGGAGGTGGTGGTTTGCTAGAAGAACGCATGGAGCTAGTGGCCGAGCTATGGGAGGAAAATATCAAGGTCAGTGGTAAAAAGTTTCAAGAATATTTGCGGATGTGATTAAAGAATCTGAACTTCATACCTCAAACTTTTCATCAGGCTGATATTGTACCCATATGTGATCCAAGTCTTACGGAACAGTATGAGTATGCTAATGAGAATGATATCAAATGCCTCGTCATCATAACCGACCCTAGTGTTTCTCAAACGGATTCAGTTAAGGTATGTTGCTATCTAATTGATTGGTATTGGACATTCTTTTCCTTGTATACTTCAACTACAATAATGATCTTATAATTTCATATTCAATTTAATTTGTTGCAAGATCCCATAGTTTTTTTTTTTTTTTTCCAGTAACCTTAATTCTGCCTCATCAGGAGGAGAATTTTATTGCCCATGTATGGGGAGGGTGTCGAACCCGGGACCTCTTGGTCACGGGTAGAGGCTTGCCCCACTGGGCTACGGCCTCCTTGACGATCCCATAGTTTATTAACCTTGACTTATCCTTTATCGCTCATCAATTTATGTAAAGATGAAGTACATCTCTTTTATTCTATGCTTTGAATTATACTGGGCCATCATTAAGATGGAATATTTTTCTCATGTTAGAGTAGATATTATAAGCTCTTACTTACCCTAAATGCCTATAGGATGAGAAGTCAAAAGTCAATATCCAGAACAATGAGATGTAAATAGATAACTCACCTGAGCTGCTGGTTCAATTATGTAGTGTGGGATTGAAATCAGTTCTGCCAATGCTTGGTGCATAACAATTTAGAACTGTAAGGTCATAAGACCTGTTCTATCATGATCAAGTATTGATTTGGATTTATGCTTCTTTTTGCATTAATGTGGAATCTTACTGTTGAGGGGATTTAGGATGCAAAAAAATGAAAGGGGTCAAGAATATTTGTAGGGGGTGGGAAAGTTTTCATCTCGCTTTTGTTTAAACATAATTATAGAGTCCTTGCACGAGCAAAAGCTATATATGAATTTTAGAGACTAAATATGGTATTTAAATGCATCTGTGTACATTCTTGTATTAGTCCATGTAAATGTGTAGTAATCTTTTTATAGACACATCAAAAGGAGTGGGTATGGTTTTGATCGTTTTAAACTTTTATGAAACTAGATTCCAACGAAGAAATATACATGGGTGAAAGTTCCAACTTTATGCTGGTTTACAATAGTATCTACAAACAACATATAATGTATTCCTGGTTCTTCCTCATTCTTATATTGTATTTTTCTTTGGATAAAAAGGGTTTGCCTAACCCAGCAATTATATCCTTCATGTCTTAAATCTTTTAGAGCGGCATCCAAGAGCTGTAAATTTAGAACAAGACTCGTTTTCTTTTTGTGGCTTCAGTGACAATTAAGTTTTGAAGTATGATCCTAATATTTGGTTATATGACCAGGTTCGGCACATTGAGCCGAAGAAAGAGAAATCAGTGGAGAGAGAAAACCTTGTCAAGTTTCTCTTAGAGGCAATGGAAACTCAATTTAGAAATCCATCTATATGGAACTAGAACCACTGCTACCAGGTTTGTTTTTAGCCTCTTCACGTCGTTAATGTTTCTTAAATACAATACAAGAGAATGTACATGCTCACTTCTCTAATCTTCTCTTTCGGAAAGAAAAAAAAAACGGTAATGGTAACTTGAACTACCAAAATTTGTCTAATGCAAAGTTCTAACCAAAAACCAATCCACAACTACCCGTAAAATTATCCAGATCCCATAAGATGGTCAAATTCCTGTCACCGCTTAAAGCCAGCACATAAAATGTTTAGGCAATATGAGCTCTGAACCTCATATTCATGGCCGTCTCAATCATTTTGGGGCCGGCCCTGTGCTAAATTTTAAAATGAGACTCTACATAATCGGAGAAAAGTTATTTTCCTGTCATATCAACATTCAAGAGACTGCTGTAACATTCCTTTGAATGAAAATTGACTGCCAGACAAGATTTATGGTGCTAGTGAACAAATATATTCATTATCCAACTCTTTTTGCGCGCGCACACACAAATATATATAATCTCTTTCTGAGTATAGTTTTTTGCTAACTCTCAGGATAGCAAATGTAAATTGCTGTAGGGAGAAAGAGGAAGATCATAATACAAACCAGTCTCAGTTTTTGCTCCTACATAGACTTTTAGGCATTTTTGTCATACCCTTTTGAAAATAAGAGGGAGCAACTTTGAGTCCGAAAGGCATAACTGTCCACTGGTAATGGTGGTTTGGGATGCAAAAAGCTGTTTTGTATTTCCCCCGGCTATATTGTAAATTTCCAATAGCTTATGTGGGTGTAGATTTCCTTGATATTGATATTTTTGGATTGTGTATATCCTTTTCTTTATCAGTTATTAGGCTGATGAGTCTCAATTGTTATCTACCTCCTTGGTAATTTTCTTGTACTAGGTTATAGACCCTGTGCGTTGCACGGGAACATTTTCTAATTGTTATTCGAAATAATATTATTTCTAGTCACAATAAAATAAGTGTTTTTTGTTGAATAAGAAATATGATTTTTTATCATACAACAAATGGTATATATGACAGAAGATTAATATAGAAGATTAATGAAATTTTAATTTCCAGACAATATACGTGACCTTTTTTATTTTAATGAATTGATAAAATCTTTCACATTATAAAATTTTTGTGCTCATTTATTCTTCTGTTTTCCCTTGAAATGCATATTCTTAGTCTAAGAAATTTATCTACATCTCTTCATTTTTTCTACTTTTTCCTATTTTGCAATTGGAGACATTTCTTTTGGGAAGGATTTCCAGTGAACAAAACAAAACAAAAGTTGTATTGTTAGAAAAATATAAAAACATGTTCATTTGCAAGAATAATACATACAAGTATAGCACATGACTCATGTCAAAGGATTCCGAGAAATTATCAATATTATTTTCATGTGTGCATTAGAAAGGTATGATCAATCCACTCCATTCTTATAAACAAATAGAAATTCAGTATACAAATTTTACCTTCTTCTCATCCTACATTATTGGATCAAATATTTGGAGCCTTTGAGAAGCTTTCTCATGTGTTAATATGCTTCGTTATGCATTTTATTTGTTCCAACACTTACGTGAATCTATGATACTGTGACGAAGTCCTCAAATCTGATCAAAAATTAAAAATCATTAATTTTGTATACGCATAAAGTTATTGAGCAAAAATCAAAAAGTAAATGTATTGATACTTGGTTCGAAATTTTGAAATACTCTTATAATAGTAGATTGAATATTAATAAGAAGGGAGAAAAAAATCCACAGCTCATGCATTCAAAACACCAATGAGTAAATACGATCTACAAATTTAAAATCATCTACTCTAATATTTATAACAATTCTTAGCTAGAGTCAACCATCAAAGTACTATAATTTAAATTGCGTGCTTTCATTATGAAATTTGCATTATCTGGTGATTGGAGGTCCGGAGAGCAAAGAAATGAGGTGGTGTGACGCATCTTATGTGTTGTGCTATTTATACTTTTTGAGTTGACTCTTAGATTTCTATTGGCTTTTCAACTTCTTCTTTATTTAGGTTGGTTGTCTCTTTGATTTTCACTGATTTTTCAATTGTCTTATTTTTTGGTCAATTAACTCTTTGAATTCCAGTGTATTCTCAAATGTTTTCCCTTTTTTTTTTTTATCTCTTGATTTTCTCTACCCTCTATTATGAAAAGACATAAGTTTTTTTTGTTAGATTATATAATCATATTTTTTTATGTAATTATATTAGTAATAATAAAATAATAATCTAATAGTATTAAAGAAGATGAAGTGTTAAAGAATAGGCAAATTGGTGAATTTCGTCTTATAACATTATGCGATTGGTGATAATGGTCCCTGTTTTATTTTTTTTCGTTTTTAGGAAGATAAACAATTTGCGTTTAAGGTCAATTGTCAGTCAACAAAAATTTAAATGAAACACACCAAAATTGAAAGGTATTTTGGGAAAAATCAATTTTTTGTTTTTGCAATTTGGCACTAAAAGTACCAAAACATAGAACGATTGGTTATTTTGGTCCCCATCTTCATCCTCCCTCTCTTCTTCTTCATCTCATTACAACACTCCTTCAAATCTCTTCTTCTTATTTCATTAAAAAATCTCTCCCTCTTCAGAAACCAGTCAAATAAAGTAATAAACTTCCTTCAACAGAAAGAGGAGGACGAAGAAGATCATAAATTAGTTAAAAAAAAATCAATAATTCTCCATTTGAAGCTTTTCCAATTAACTTTTTCTTTGGTCGCCAACTGGTATCCCTTCGCCACTGTGCCCCCCTCCCCCCCACAACCGGTATCCTTCCCCCTTCCCTAGAAGTGTAGAACCAAATTGCTCCCATTCATTCTTTCATAAACAAAAAAGGGAATTGCTTGAAAACTGGACCAAAGCCACCTTCCCCAAGCTTATTGCTATCATGAAAATTATTTGCTGCAGCAATAATAATTTCAAAAAGTTATTGCTTTTGTTCTTGATTTTATAACATTCTACAAGAATATTGCTGGTAATATTTTCTATTAAGATCTTCTTTTTGTTTTTCTTGTTTCCAATTTAAATTTTCTTGTTCATAAATTACGCGTAGTGGCTCTTGATGTTCATAAATTTAATGATGTTTGTTGTTTGTTTTTGTTCTTGAGCAAATTGAGTTTGAATTTGCTCATGGATGCTGCTGATGACCATGAATTACAAAACCTTGATGAAATGAAGAATTGAACTTGCAAGCAATCAGGAAAAAAGAAAGCAGAGGAAAATATTTGCACAAATTTTCTGAGATTTTTATTAAATGTAAAAAGCTCCTTGAGCTGAGTTTATATACAAGAACTAAAAAGGAAAAAACTGAATCCTAACTAACTTTCCGTATTTTAAATAATGCGCTGAATTACAATTAATTAAGCTTTCAAATCCGACTCGGGTCTAGTACCCAGTTACGAGATGGTGCTCCATTTTCTTTGCTGTTGGGCATTTTCCTCTGTTGGGCTTCTTGTAATTTATTTCTGTGGCCCATATTTCTTTCCTCTGTGCAGTCCATTATTTTCCTTTCTTCCAGCCCAAATTCCTTCCTTCTAATTTCTTCTGAGACTTCAGCATGCTTATCTTTGCAACTTTCATGCACCTTCTGCTTTGATCCCTTCTCAACTTTGTATTGATTTCCAACTTGTAATGCAAATTTGTTTTCTGATTTCAACAACTCCCCACAAGATGGAAATCCAAATACATCAAATAGGCCTAAACATTTTATTAAATGTTTTAATCTTACTGTAGGCAATGGTTTAGTAAGAGCATCTGCTAACTGCCTTTCTGAACTTATTGGCAATGGCTTGATCAAGCCTGCTAAGTACTTCTCCCTTACTATATGACAATCTATCTTAATGTGCTTAGTCCTTTCATGAAACACAGGATTTTCTACAATATGTAAAGCACTTTTGCTGTCACAAAACAAAGGAACTGCCCTTCTTTGTCTTACTCCTAAATCTTCTAGCAAATTGATTAACCACTGAATCTCACAAGTAGTTAGAGCCATTGCTCTATACTCAGCTTCTGCTGAGCTTCTAGACACAGTTGGTTGTTTCTTGGATCTCCAAGATATCAATGCATCTCCCAAGAAAACACACATGCCTGTGACATATCTTCTAGTTTCTACACATCCTGCCCAATCACTATCTTGCTTTGATTGATGTACCTTAGCACCCTATGGGCTGCTTTCTAGTGCATGATGGATGGTTTATCCAAAAATTGGCTAAGCTGTTGTATGGCAAATGAGATGTCAGGTCTTGTTACAGTTAAGTATAAAAGCTTTCCAATCAATCTCCTGTAAGAAGTTATGTCTAAGAAAGGTTCTGAAACATTATGTTCAAGCTTAACTGTTGTCTCCATGGGAGTACTTACTATTGAGCAATCTATAAAACCTTCTTCTTGCAATAAGTCAAGTACATATTTCCTTTGTGAAAGTGTCAAACCTTCTTTGTTTCTGACAATTTCAATTCCTAAAAAATACTTCAACTCACCAAGATCTTTGATCCTAAATTTATCATGTAAAAACAACTTGACTTTGTCTATTTCTGCTTGATTGTTGCTAACTAGAATCACATCATCCACATAGACTAGCAAGGCAATGAAAGTGTCAGAATCTTTATTATTTTGCTTGATAAAAAGACTATAATCATGCCATGATTGCACAAATCCTATTTTCAAAAGTTCAGAAGTTAATTTTGCATTCCATTCTCTACTTGCTTGCTTCAAACCATATAAAGACTTTTTCAATTTTCATACTAACTTGCTATCAGGATTTACATAAACAGGTGGTGGTATCATATATATTTCTTCATGTAACTCTCCATGTAAGAAAGCATTATTTATATCAAGTTGATGTACTAACCATCATTTGGCAGTGGCTAATGCAAGTAGAGTCCTTACAGAAGTCATCTTTGCAACAGGAGAAAAAGTGTTCAAATAATCAATCCCTTCTTGCTGTGTATATCCTTTGGCAACCAGCCTTGCCTTATACCTTTCTAATTCTCCATTTGACTTAAACTTAACCTTAAAGACCCACTTATTCCCTATGGGATGCTTTGCTTCAGGTAAAGGGACTAAGGTCCAGGTTTGGTTGTCTTCTAGAGCCTGAATTTCTGCACTCATAGCCTCCCTCCAAACCTGAGACTTAGCAGCCTCAGAATAAGAAGTAGGTTCTTTCTCACAATCCAAAGAAAACACATAAGACTGATTATCAGGAGAAAGTAATTCATAAGTAATTACTTGGGATAGATGGTGAGGAGAGGAATGTGACAATGTAGGACAAACAAAGTCCTTTAAATGTGCAGGAGGATTGTAAGTTCTTCCTGATCTTCTAGGTTGATGTATATGTGGTGCAGGTTGTGAAGTGTCATATGTAGAATTGTCTATAATATCATTGGTCAAAGAAGGTAAAGAAGATGTATGAGAAGAAGATGGAACAGAAGGATATATTAAAGATGGAACATCGGAAAAATCAGGTATTATGTCATGAAAGGTAGGAGGAATAGAAGGTTGTGTAGCTAGAAAAAGAATCAGCCAATGATATTTGAGCAAAAGGAAAAACATGCTCAATGAAAATGACATTCCTTGAGAAAAAAAGTTCCATAGAATCACTGTCTAATAATATGAATCCTTTAGTAGTATTGGAATGACCAAGATACACACACTGCTTTCCTCTTGGATCAAATTTTGATCTACAGTGATCCAATGTGCAGGCATAGGCTAGGCAGCCAAAGATTTTTAAGTGCTGATATGCTGGAGATTTTTTAAAAAGTTTTTCAAAAGGTGTAAACTTATTCAAAACAGGAGTTGGAGTTATATTTATGAGGTGAACTGCATGATTTATACAGTGAACCCAATAAGCAATAGGAACCTTAGATTGAAGCCTAAGAGCCCTAGCAACATTCAATATGTGTTGGTTCTTCCTTTCTACTATACCATTCTGTTCAGGGGTATATACACATGAAGTTTGATGCACAATTCCTTTTTCAGAATACCAAGAAGACATATTAAACTCTCCACCATTATTACTTCTGATTACTTTTATTTTGACATGAAATTGAGTGTGTACAAAGGTATAAAAGTTTTGTAAGGTAAGTCTAGCTTCAGATTTAGATTGAAGTAAATAGACCCAAGTATACCTAGAGTGATTATCAACAATAGTTAAAAAATATCTATGGCCATAAACCGTGGCATCACTAAAAGGTCCCCATATATCTATATGAATCAAATCAAAAATACACTGAGAGTTTGTAGCACTGAGAGATAAAGGTAGCTTATGTTGCTTTGCAATAGGGCATATATTATAGTGATCAAGATGAAAATCTGCATTACATTTATTAGAATAAGAACCAAGTGTTTTTATATGTTGCAAACTAGAAGTAGAAACATGCCCCATCCTATAATGCCACAATAAGGACTTTATTTCATTGGAAGTAATAGGAAAGACAATGCTGGAAATAGAAGAACAAAAGGTAGGTGTATCAGGAGGATTCAACTGAAACAGATAGAGTCCATGCCACTCTCTAGCTGTCCCAATTGACCTTCTGGTAGTCAAATCCTGAACAACACATTGATCAGAAACACAAGTAACTGAGCATGAGGTTTGTTTAGTGAGCTTAGAAACTGAAATGATGTTAAACTTGAAATGGGGAACAAAGAGTACATCTTGAAGAGTAATTGAAGGGATTAAACCTTTCTTAAGCACAGGTATGGCACATTTGTTTGGCAAATGTACAAAAACATTATTCACATTCTCAGTAGAAATAAAGTTTTGATCAGACATGGTTATGTGATCAGATGCACCAGAATCTATGATCCAACTGTGAACATCAAGGTTTTTAGATGTACCTGCTGATGCAACATTTGCATCAAAGTGTTCTTGCAAGGCTTGTTGTTCACTGACTGGCCCCATAGCAGCATTTGCTACTGCTGCACTCACATATGCATATTGTGCATTGATTCCTCCTGCTATTGGTTCTCCATTTTGTACTTTTTGAATCATTTGCTTAAGGCACTGCTGTTCCTCAGGATTGAATCCTGTAAAATGAGTAGTAGCAGTAGGTTCAATGTGTCCATTGTTATATACCTGATATCCTGGTTGATATCCTTTATTCATTCCATAAACAACAGCAACATTTGTCTTGTTTTCCAATCCTGCTCCAATCGTGTTAACTGGTTTATATGAGGATGACTGAAAACCTTGAAAATTACTATTTCTATAAGGCCTAGCACCAATCATTCCTTGGCCTGATTGATTGTACATTCCTACAGAGCCTTTGTATTGATTGCTTTGAGGATAGCCATGCTTTATATAGCATTTTTCAATTGTATGTCCTTGCCTTCCACAATATGTACAAGTAAGCAACCTCCTATTGAAATTATTTTTCTGAAAATTTCCTTTCACAGCATTGACATGAATTAAATTGGTGGTTGAATTTAAAGTTGAGCTGTCTGCAGATCCTATGCTGTTTGATCCTCCTTGACTGCATAACACTTGTGGTATAGGATGTTGAGCAGCATATGTCTTTTCCTTCTCAAATTGACATGCATCATTAAGGATTTCATTGATGCCAGGAGTTGGTTTCCTCATCAATGTATGTGATCTCAAGGTAGCAAAACTATCATTAAGTACTTTTAGAAATTTTACCACAAAGTCAACATCATTATTTTTCTGAGAAATTGTGGAACCTCCACAAACACACATACCACATGTGCACTGTGACAAAGGTCTCAACATCAAAAACTCATCCCATAGAATCTTTAATTGAGTATAATATTGAGTTACTGAAGAATTGCCTTGTTTAAGACCATAAATCTCTTCCAGAAGGCTAGAATATCTATATAAATCACCATGTTGATATCTCTCTTCAAGATCCTTCCAAACCTCTTGTGCTGTGTTGAGTAATTGGATACTAGGTCCAATACTGTCACTCACATTGTTCAAGAACCAAGTGAAGACCATTTGATCAGCTTGTTGCCAAGCTTGAAATAATGGATCAATAGGTTTAGGTATACTGACATTTGGCACAGTTTCTATAAAACACAGTTTGTTCTTGGTTATTAAAGTTCTCCTAACAGCTCTCCTCCACCCAAAATAATTCTCTCCACCTATCAGAACTTTAGAACTAAGTTTCAAGAAGGGATCGAAGCATAATTGTTTTATTTTTAATTTATATTGAAGTTCAAGAATCAATAATTTATGTTTCATTATTTTGTTTTTTATTGTGTTTAACTTGTGAAAATAATAGTCTTATTTCTTTATTTTTTTTAGTAGCTAAGTAATTATATAAAAAAATTATTTTATTTTTACTTTATAATCAATATATTTTGTATCTCTCGGAAACCGAACAACCAAACAAAACCGATACAAACCGAATGCATTTGTTTGAGATTTTGAATGGTTTGGATTGGTTTTAAAAAATTTAAACCGAATATTTCGGTTTGGTTTAAAAAATGTGTAAAACCGAACCAACCCGAATCATGAACACCCCTAATTTGATTTGCATAAATTATTGCATGTACCTTTTTAATTTTTTGCTTGATGGTTAAGCTGGAAAAAACTATTGAACTTCCTTTGCACAATATCTTGATTTTTTTTAATGAAATGACAATATCTTGAGATTTACATTACGACTTTGATAATCTATTAATATTGTAGAAAGCTCTACAACTATTATTTGTCGGATTGAGCTAATGCTTTAAACTCTATGCCTTAGTAGAGGTTTCTAGTTTGTGTCATCTATAATAGAAGAAGGTTATAACTATTTCTTTTTAGCTTTATGCATTAGTAAATTTATAAAATAATTATAACATCTATTATTAATTTTCATGATACATGAATTTATATAAATAACAATCAGAAGTAAGTTTTTTAAAGCTAATCATATATGTGTGGAATATGTATAATTTCATAAATAAATGCGGATAATAATTTTATATTCCTAATAAACATTAGTAGAATGATAACCATAAGAAGAGACTTTTCATTTATCTATATTAATACATTGAACTTAAAATAATCAAAGAATTTATTGTTCTAATCTTAAAGACTAAGAAAAAAAAACTCTATATAAAGAGGTAAAACATTATAACTATTAGCTATTCTACTATAACTATAGGTAACATGAACTATTTTGCCTAATAGTTTAGCTTCATAATTACTTAAAAATTCTATCTATGTCATTAGTTAATTGAGTACAATATTCTAGGAAATAATCAATGCTTTAAATGCCACGTGTAAGTTTCACATTGGAGGATAACCTACAATATGCCACGTGTCGGCCCCAATTTTATTATATATATACGATTTGATTTTCGCAATATTTATAAAAAATTTATTTTCAAAGTTAATCGGTTTGCATTTTTTTATTTATTTCAGGACCGGTACGACTACATTTATATTGTTCACTCACAACTGTCAGGAAAATGAAAAATGAAATTTGCAAGTCTCAGTCATATTGCTCAAGTCCAAACAATTGAAATGCAGGGTCCAGTTTAACCGCTATAATTTGTGTTGACAAAGTCATCTTATTAATTTTTTCATGTTGGATAGAATTATTGATCTTTATAATGATGTTGGATGGCTTAACCTCTTTGATTTCATGATATGAATTTGGTGCAAATTTGAGAGAAGAGGGTATGCAAGAGGATGGAGAAATAAAAAAACATCCATTTGGCAATTTCATCATTAAAAATTTCCTCCAAATTAGTGTGCCATGAGCTATAACTTTTAGCTATAATCATAAGTTATTATGTAAATAAATACTTGAACTCACAATTTATACTATAACTTACCACATGGTTTTGAAACCCGGACCGGACCGTCCGGTTGGACCGTCGACCGGACCTCCGAGCGGTCCGGTTAGGTGCCAAAAACCGCAAGCTTCAAAAACCGCTCTATTTTGTTTGACTCGGTTGACCCGGCCGGTCCGACCGTTCGACCCGGAAACCGTACCGGTTATGCCCAAACCGGCGGTTCACGGCAGAGGAGAGGAGAAGGAGAGGGCGGTGGCGGTGGCGGTGGCGGTGGTGTCTAGCAAGCTTTAATTCAGCCTCCATGGAGGCCTTCTTTTCATCATTGATTTTCTGCAGCAAACTGAGCCGCCATGGAAGCCTTCTTTTCATCATTGATTTTCTTAATTTACTGAGCCGCCATGGAAGAGGAGGAGGAGGAGGAGGCGGTGGAAGAAGAGGAGGCGGGGGAAGAAGGAGAATTTTAGGGAAGAGGAGGCGGGGGAGGCAGTGGAAGAAGGAGAATTTTAGGGTTTTTTTTTCTCTTTTAAGAGGATATATATAGTTAGGATTAAGAGTGCAATTAAAATATTAGCATATAAAATCCTATTAGATAATTATATTACAAATAAGTCCTAAACTATTTACTTTGTAATTATATCACTTTTGTATTTGCAATATTTTTAATTTTTACATTAATATGAATATCCAGATTTATATCAATGAGATGTTTATTTGAAATTTCTTACATTAACAATATTTTTTATTATTAAGTATATATTATATATTTTTTTAATATTTATGACGTCACCGAGTTGATGAACGGGTCGATGACGGTCCGACCACCGGTCCGACCAGTGACCCGTGACCCAGTAACTTTTCCGGGTCGATGTCCGGTCCGGGTTTCAAAACATTGACTTACCACAACAATAAATAACTACAATTAGTATGATGTAAGTTACATAAACTCTTCTGCTACATTCATAATTATGGAACAAAATAATGAATTTATTATAAATGACTAATGCTTTAAAATAAACATGTATCACTTGAGTTCTATAAATATGAAACTACAATCATTAGTTTTAGAAAAATACTATTGTAAAAGAAATAGCTATAGGCAAAGTCAAATAGAATTCCAAAAGACGCAAAAAAATGTAGTTGAATGGTTGCAATACATTAAATGTATCAACAAGAATTGAGAAAGTCATGGCAATGGAGGGGGTTATTAAGAGACTTTTCCAATTCTCTATAATGCATTTTCAAATAAAAAAGAAAAAGAAAAGGGTAACTGAAAAGGCAATGAAAGGGACAATTGGTATTTATAATTATCCGTATTTAATTATGAAATTATACATATTCC
Organism: Vinca minor; assembly: GCA_026122235.1. Taxonomy (NCBI): domain Eukaryota; kingdom Viridiplantae; phylum Streptophyta; class Magnoliopsida; order Gentianales; family Apocynaceae; genus Vinca; species Vinca minor. Next base: position 2,098,632 of record JAOCZM010000232.1, read on the forward strand.
ACACATATATGATTAGTTTTGAAAAAACTTACTCCGGATTACTATTTATATAAATTAATGTATCGTGAAAATTAATAAGAGATATTATAATTATTTTATGAATTTACTAATGCACAAAATTTTTTATGAATAATATATATATATATATTATAGGAAAAAAAAGAATTTCAAAAGACTTGAATGATGATCAATTTTGATATTTTTAAGAAAGTGACTTTTGACTTTCTCGGGAAACCAAAAAGTTTAAGAGTTTCTATATTTTATTTATTGTCATTATTATTGTTATTATTTTTCCGTTTAAGAAGTTTAAGAGTTTTCACTTCTTATATATAGATAAATTGCATGATCAAACATGTCATGATCTTCTTTGTTTCCATAGGTAAGAATTTTTTTTTTTAATAATGTAATTCATGTCTTCAATTGAAATATTAAATTTTGTGTTTATAAATAAACATTTAATAATTTGTTTCAGATATAATTTCTTCTTCAAGTATCAAGATAAGAGAACATGTGTCTCAGTTTCCATAATGAATTTTTGTTGATTGGAGGCAGCGAGCTTGCCAGCCTAAGAAACAATCTTGAGACTTGGTCAAATTCATCTCTTGCTCTTTTTTTTTTTGCTAAGTAATTTGTTGTGTAATTATTTTCTTACTTTTATTTGCTTGAGAATGGGGATGTAGAACATGTAATAAACTATGGAGGGTGAAAATTTATTTTCTTTCTGCAGGGTATAATGGCTCTTGAAGGTTCCCAAAATAAGGTTCTTGAAAGGGTGTAACTAGAGAAGGAGCGCAAAGGGCTGACGTGTAAGAGTGAGGGCACCAAGTAACTCTTTAGCGATAGAAGAGAAAAAAAGATGTAGGTTAGGGTTCTTGGAGTATTTTTGGTATTTTGTTATGTTTATTTTATTTGAATACATATTTTATATCATATGTAGAAACTTATCAAATTTTTCTACAAATTCATGATTACAAGAAATTCTCAAAGTTTATGGCAATGCAAAAAAATTAATGTCATGTCAAAACTTTTCATCTTCAATGATCCGAAGGAAACACTTGAAAGGTAATAGTAATAAAGATTAGAAATTTGTTTGTAATTGCACAATGAGTGTGACAAATTTTATGAAATATGAATGTCAAAAAGTATGACTATTATTTATTCTAGGAAAAAATAATATTTATGATGGCTTTGTTCTTACTTCTTAGACATAAAGAATGAATAAGCATATGAATAAAAAAAGTTTAGTTATTATATATTGTCTAAATTTATTTTGAGACATATTATGAAATTATTGAATATAACAATATACAAATAAAAAATACATCAATCAAATTTGAAAGTATCCGCGCAACGCACGGGTTAGCAACCTAGTCTATAATATATAAAGTTATGCGAAGTTGAGGTAGAAGCTTCATGATGTGACATGTGGCATATTATGAGATGTGTTTCAATCATAAGCTTCCATGTGACAACTTTGTCATTAATTGTTTTTAAAAAAAAAAAATAGTGTTTCGTTAGCTATAATCTTAATCTTCATTCTAAAGTTACTATGAAGATGAATAGTTTAGCTATATTCATCTTCATTCTAAAGTTACATATTTATAGATTATAGAAAAAATATGTAACATAAATGAATTGAATTTAAATGAAGAGTTCAATGATTTAAATGAAGAAGTTGAATGGTTTTCTTTTTTAATGAAGAAGTTGAGTGGGTTATTTTTAAATAAAGAAGTTCAATGGTTAATGAAGAAGTTCAAAAATTTTCTTTTTTAATGAAGTAGATTTAATGTATATAGCAATTCTAAAAGTCTTCAATCATAAAGTAGATTTAATATTATAAGAAAATAACATGTATATAGAAATTCTAAAAGGTTATGTAACATAAATAAATTGAATTTAAATGAAGAAGTTCAATGATTGTTTTTAATGAAGAAGTTGAATGATTTTCTTATTTAATGAAGTAGATTTAATGTATATATGAATTCTAAAAGTCTTCCGTCGTAGAGTAGATATAATATTCTAAAAAAATAACATGTATATAGGAATTATAAAATGTTATGTAGCATAAATAAATTGAATTTAAATGAAGAAGTTCAATGGTTTTTCCAATGAATAAGTTGAATGATTTACTTTTTTAATGAAGAAGTTTATTGGTTCTTTTTAAATGAAGAAGTTGAATGAGTTTTAAATGAAGAAGTTCAATAGTTTTCTTTTATAATGAAGTAGATTGAATGTATATAGGAATTCTAAAAGTCTTCCATCATAATGTAGATTTAATATTCTAAGAAAATAAGAGGTATATAGAAATTCTAAAAGGCTTACGTAAAAAAACTATAATGAATTTTTGGATTCTTGTTAATGCATATAGAAATTATAAAAGGCTTGCATTATGAAGTAAATTTATTGTTCCAAAAAAAAACGGAATTTTTATTCATGTATATAGGAATTCTAAAAGTTTTGCAACATAAGGAATTCTAAAAGTCTTGCATCATAAATTAAATTTAACATTTCAAGAAAATAACCGACTATATAAACCAAAATCAGCCATGCATTACCTCATAAAAAAAACAAAAATATCATCAAAACAAACATTATGGAGAAATCAATACTTCGGTATGTGCATCTCAATGAACATGGACAAACAAGAAAAGAGAATATTATTTCGATTAACCAGATTATGGAACGCTTTCAATACCCAGAAACTTGACGATTTATTGAGTGTTGATTCTTTGATTTTGGATGAAAATGTAAGATTCATTCTAATTTATTTTGTTGTTTTAATCAGTGATTATTCATTAGAAATACAACCATGCATCGCGCGGGTATAAAACCTAGTGTGGTATACATTGTGTGTAAGAAAAGAAGAATTCAATTTTTCTGAAAAGATGTTATGTGAGATTATTAAAAATAGAATACGACAAAAAGGCTCCGAGATACTTTGAGAATTTGGGAAGTGTCTCTGAAGGGGATGTACTGAACTGGAGAGAATTCAAATAATACTTTAATATTGAAGAAAAGGTTCGTCAGATCCTCTAAGAGAGAGATAAACTAGATGGACAAATATGGAAGAATCCTTCATAACACTCTGTCATCAATTTTCTTACCAAATAAAGGTCACAAGAGCTCCACAAGTTATCTTCAAATGATAGTTATGTAATGATTTGCACATAAAAGGAAGATGAACTTTGGTCACTTAGCCATGCAACACTTCCTAGAATGTGTAAGGAGAAATAAGAACTTTCTTCCCTATGGAAGTATGCTCACTAGAGTGTCCAAGAAATTAAACCTCAAACTTGAGAACCCCATGAAGAGAAAGAATAGATTATGATATCTACAACCAAGGGTGCTTCCATACGATGCACATGATCTACATTGACGGAGAATGGAGATATCATAAAAGGTGTACAAATGAGCAAGGTCGCAGCTACTCTAGCACAAGAATTAGGGCAAAAAATGATTGAGACCATCAAAAGGGCCATTGAAAAAAGGACAAGTCAAGAACAAGAGCCTCAAGGAGATGAACATTAAGAAGAAGACTTTTGCTTACCCGAAGAAGAGGAGAATGAAAGGAATGAACAAGCAAATTGGAAGAAGACACATAAGAGGAGTCTTATCATGCTAAAAGAAGAAAACTTCCAAAGACAAAGTTAAGTGATTTGGATCCGGAAGAATTACCGATCTCAAAAGGCGATGCCATATAAACCCAAGTCTACTACGAACTAATCATTAAATTGATCAAGGAAGTGGAATAAATGACAAAGGAAGTGAAATCCTTCAAAGATGAACAATAAGATGGATGCCTTGGAAAACTGAGTTGATCATATTGATATAAATGTGGATGACATTGTTCGGAATACCAAATCCAATAAAGGCAAGAAGATAATGGACTCCGATCTTGAAGAGAAAGATAATGATGAGAACAATGAAGAAGAAGAAGATGATGATGATGGGAGTGATGGTGATGATGAATGAAAAAAAAAAGAGAAAATCACTATTTATGCCCCTTCAACTATTTTCAAAAGCAAGTTATGCCCCTTTGCTTTTTTACGTGCCATTAATGTCCCTGACAATTTACGGGGTGCCATAAATGTCCCTCAGAGGCAGAATCCGGCGAGTTTTGGTGGCATAGCAAGCGTGCGAGTGACATGCCTGATTTTTCAAGGGCAAAATCGTCCAATCCAATTTCAAGACCCAATTGAAGATCTTCATCTTCTTCCTCAAAATCAAAGAAGAATTGGGCAAATTCACCCAATCCAAAAAGCGAAAAAGATTCCAAGATTTCCTTGTTAATGGGTTCCTTCAAGATTTTCTTGCTAAAAAACTAAATTCATCTTTTTTTATCACATTTTAAAAAAAAAGAGAAAAATCAACTTCAAAGCTTCATCTTCATCTTCAAAGCTTCAACCACCAATAATAGAAATCACCGGAGCCCCCTCCCCCAAATTCCTCCGCCTCCATTTTCTTTCTCCGATTTGGCTCAAGAAAATCCCCCCCAAAACCACTTTACAATGGTGGGATTTCCGAAAATCCCCCCAAAACCCGAAAATCCCCCTCAATCGGAACCACCATGGCACCAGTTTTCTGCAAAAAAAAAAAGAAAGAAAGAGAAAATCACTATTTATTCCCCTTCAACTATTTTCAAAAGCAAGTTATGCCCCTTTGCTTTTTTGCGTGCCATTAATGTCCCTGACAATTTACGGGGTGCCATAAATGTCCCTCAGAGGCGGAATCCGGCGAGTTTTTGAAGATTGAGGGATGTTCTCTCAGCGGCGGCGGCTCCTCTTTCTTCTCCGGCGATGCCGCCGCCTTCCCCCTTGGAGATGGGGTGGGGTGAGTGATGGAGATCAAGAGGGAGGGTGGGGTGGGGGCAGCCACTTTCTGGGCTTCACTTTTCTTCTTCTTTTTTTTGGAGAAATATTACTAAAAACAATAATCCCCCTTCTCTTCCTCTCCGAAACCCCCAACCATGGATCATCTTCAAATCTTCAAACTCTCCGCCTCCCCTTCTCTTCCCTTTCTAGCTAGAAAAAAATTGGATTTATGAATTTTGGGAAAGTTGGAATTTTCATACAACCACTATTCTTCTTCTAATTTTCTTCATTGCCCAAAATCCCATAATTTTCTTCATTGCCCAACCCTTGGAGTTTTTAGGAAGGAAATCTTGGAATCTTTTTCACTTTTTGGGTTGGGTGAATTTGCCCAATTCTTCTTTGATTTTGAGGAAGAAGATGAAGATCTTCAATTAATTTTGAGGAAGAAGATGAAGATCTTCAATTGGGTCTTGAAATTGGATTGGGACGATTTTGCCCCTTGAAAAATCGAGGCATGTGACTCGCACGCTTGCTATGCCACCAAAACTCGCCGGATTCCGCCTCTGAGGGACATTTATGGCACCCCGTAAATTGTCAGGGACATTAATGGCACGCAAAAAAAGTAAAGGGGCATAACTTGCTTTTGAAAATAGTTGAAGGGGCATAAATAGTGATTTTCTCAAAAAAACAATATGAAGGAAAAGACAAAGATGATGAAGGCTAGGAGAAAATGAGAATGACAATGAAAGAGGAGATGGTGAAAATTATCAAGGAGGAACCACATTTGCCAATCCTCCCAATCAAGGCAGTCAAACTCGAGATCCTATGTAGGATCGGAAAGGCGTAGAAGTCGGAGGATCGGATAATCGTAACTCGGATCGTAGTTCCTATTTAATGTAAAAAAATACTAATTAATTTAGTAGTCTCCTAATTCCTCTAGATGAAATTTGAAATTTTCTAAAATCGTAGGATATTTGCTAGTATTAAACAAATATTCATCACATTAAAGAGCCATAGGAAAATGGTATTATGTTCTTTTTCTTCGAGTTCAGAAACTCAATTTCTCATATCAAAATCATTACTGAAAAAAATAGAAAAAAAATCTATTCAGGATTCGACCAATTGGAGCAATCTAAATTTAATAAAATTGATTCTAACATTGATTATTTGATCCAATAACTTAATCGGTCAAATAAAAGTTTAGGATTTCGAATTGCATTTTCGTTGTTCCAGGCGATGACAGTGGAAGAGCTCGGAGACAAAAAAAATGAAAAAAAGGAAATTGGTATCTAACGAGAAATAGAAGGAATTGATCGACAATGGAAGATTGGAGAGGCATGAAAAAATTGAATAAACCACGTAGTTGAATGGAGAATATTCAACCGCATAGTTTGAGTTGATAGATAATTTTTTATTTTTTTTAATCTATAATGATTTTTTTTAAAAACATTTCTGGTCGGGTTTTAGCTCAACTCGCCTCGGAAGGGAAAATAGCTAACTCGGAGTTGACTCGTAAGATCGTATGATCCTATATTCCCGAGTTCGATCCCACGAGTTAACACCGATCCTACGTAGGATCTAACACATAAGACCCTTAAAACTCGTAGAATCGTACGATCCTACGAAGTAAACTCGCGAGTTTAACTGCCTTGCTCCTAATGAGGAAGAAGAAAAAGGAGATCATTTTTCCTTCACCGAGGAAAAAGTTAACAAGATTGTGGAAGGATTGGGAATTAAGAATTTTGATGGTGGAAAAGGGGAGGAATCTATTGAAGACATCATAACCCAACCAAAAGCAAAGAAAAAGCACCTTATATTCCAAGAACAAGAAAGAAGAGGGTGTCTATGAGGATCGCGCACTTGCCACGACCAAATTACACCGGAAAACCTCAAGAAGGCAATGAGGGGACAATTGAGATCATTGGAGACTTCATGCATGCAATACAAATCGTCATGGTGTGAAGATCAAACCAAGGATTCCAAAAACTCCATGAAAAATTCCTTCAAACTCTTATCTCTTTATGCTTTCCCTTATTGTTTCCCTTTATGTACCCCTAGAATAGCTTTTGTTAAACTTGAATTGAAAAGCTCTATGACTTGCTATATTTATTGTTTTTTAAAGCTTAATGATGATATACTTGTGATGAAAGCTCATTTTATTGCATTCCAACACTTTTTTTTAATCTATTACAAAAGGGGGGAACAATATTTTCTTTCTTGATTATGTAATGTGTTGGTTGACCTGAAGTTATGTTCAAGTACTTATGTAGCTTGCAACATAGTGTTGATCTTATTTTGGCTTAGAATTTGCTTTATGTGATGGCTTGTTACCTGGTTTGATTAGATTTTTCTTTGAAAAACTCTTCTGCAAGAAAATTCAGTTTCTTTCAGTAAGGTCGGCTGACCGATCGAGTGTATTCGGTCAACCTACCCTCGTCATGCGGTTGACAAAAGGACAATACTTTCTATATAAAAATATTTCTACAATTCTTTATCCTTGCAGTTTTTTTCCTTCAAAATAAACATAGACACAACCTCAGGGTGGGGGGGTAATTATCTAGTGAATCTCCTTGATAACCCTAAGGTTACTTTGTTTTATTCTCGATCCACTCTATGTTTGTGCCTTTGGTTAAGGAAGGAAGAATGACACAAATGTTGGACCTGTTGAGGATTGCCGAGAAAGAAATAGGCAAGTCCAAGGCCATTTACATGGTCAACAACAACAGGGGCAATGGTTTTGGTAAGCCTACATGAAAGCCTTTGGGCAAGCCTAACCATTCAGAAAGCACTGAAGCCCAAGGGCGATGTGGCTAAGGATGGAAATTGTTTCCATTGTGGACATAAAGGACACTGGAAGAGAAACTGCCCCAGTTATCTTGCCAGTAAAAAAGCTTGGAAAGGGAGCAAACGTTGCTTATGGCTCAGGTATTTATGTTATTGAGATTAACTTGTCACATTTGCATGAATGTGCAGGGACTACAAAGGAGTAGGGAGCTGGCAAAAGGTGACGTGGACCCACGTGTTGGTAATGGAGCAAGAGTTGCTGCATTAGCTGTAAGAAGATATAGTCTTAGTTTGCCTTCTGGAATTGTTCTAGATTTAGACAGTTGTCTTTATGTACCTTCTTTAACAAAGAATATTATTTCAATCTCTTGTTTGGACAAGATGGGTTTTGATATTAATATTAAAAACAACCGAATGTCGTTATCGCTAAATAATGTCTCTTATTGTAGTGCTACATTGGTGAATGATTTATATTTTCTAGACCTAGAGTCACCAGTATACAACATAAATACAAAGAGGATGAAGACTAAAGAGTTTAATCCAACATACCTTTTGATGCGAACCTTCGCCAACGATGTTAACGAGACCCTCTTCGATTGGCAACAACTCCAAAAATTCGTCCAAGTATAAGTTTGGATGGGGACCTTCGACCTCTAATCAACCAATAGGAAGGATCCTACTTCGTGACTAGCAACCTAGGTATAATCGACTTATGATGGGTGGAAACCTCGACCTCTAATCAGCCTGTGATTAGCAACATCGGTATAAGAAAGTCGCCACAAACGAAGGTGAATAATTCTTTTGATAAGTCAAATAGAACGCCACAAGGAAATCCTTGATAAGTTCGAATAAGTCCTTTCAAGAACTCAAGATGAAAGAAAAAGCTCACGTTTTATATAAATGAATTGGTGAATAACAAAGGATGCCGAATGCTCATTTTATAGGGAGAATTCGGCCTAAGTTTCCTAGTTCTAGTTGAATTGAAATACGACATAGTTTAAAGTTCAAGATAAGGTGTAATCCTGATTGAATTGAAATACGACATAGTTTTCAAGTGCAAGTCAAAGTCTAATCCTTGTTGGACTGAAATACAAAATAAGAAAACTACTAAATAACTACTTTATTAAACTGCCTAAAATAAAGCAACTAAACATAATGCGGGAAATAATGGTCTAGATCGTGGTTGGACGTTTAGACCACGTTTTAAACAACGTTCTCCATTTTGCCAAGTCGGTACATGTTTGTGTCCACTTTGATGAGTGTAACCATCTTCGACTCACTCTCTTTAAGGAACACGTGATTTTCTTGTTCTTGGACTCTTTGAACAAAACTATTAAGTTCTTCTCTAAATCGTTTTGTGTGGGCCCTCGTCGCTGGTCCAACTGGTACTTGGGCGGAATCTTGAATTTCCTTGATGTTTACATCATTCCCTCCCCCTCCCCCCCTCTTGAGAAGGATTTTCCCTCAAATCGTCATCTGCACCAAAAGGACTCAAGTCAGTAACATTAAAAGTAGCACTAACATTATCTCACCTGGCAACTCAAGTCGGTAAGCATTGTCATTGATTCGTTCTAGCACTTGAAAATGTCCATTTCCCCGAGGTAGTAACTTGGAACGTCTTTGCGCTAGAAATATTTCTTTGCGTATGTGTAACCATACCCAATCACCAGGTTAGAAAATCTGCTCGCGTCGTCCCTTGTTAGCTTGTTTGAGATATTGCCTAGTATTTTTCTGTATTTTGATTCGTGCCTTCTCATGAAGTTGATGAACTAATTCAGCCTTCCTTTTTCCATCTAAGTTAACATGCTCAGAAACAGGTAAAAGCGACAAATCCAAAGGAGTTAAAGAATTAAAACCATAAACAATTTCAAAAGGCGAAAACTTAGTAGAAGAATGAATAGAACGATTATAAGCAAACTCAACATGTGGTAAACACTCCTCCAAAATCTTAATATTCTTACTAATGACAGCCCTCAACAAGGTAGATAGGGTTCGATTAACCACTTCGGTTTGTCCATCAGTTTGAGGATGACAAGTAGTAGAAAACAAAAACTTTGTGCTTAGTTTACCCCATAGCTAGTGTCTTCCTAAAATAGCTCAAGAACTTAACATCCCTATCTGACACGATTGTCCTCGGCATTACCTGTAATCTTACAATTTCCCTAAAGAACAATATGCCACATTAGATACATCATCAGTTTTATGACAAGGAATAAAGTGAGCCATTTTAGAAAAACGATCAACCACGACGAAAATAGAATCACTTCCACTCTTACCGCTAGGCAAACCCAAAACAAAGTCCATAGAAATATAAATCCAATGTGAACTAGGAATAGGTAAAGGCTTGTATAAGCCATGTGGTTGTACCTTAGATTTAGCTTCTCAACATCTCGTTTCATTTGTGGCCAATAGAAGTGTTCATGCAGGATGGCTAAGGTTTTAGCAACCCCAAAATGTCCCATCAATTCTCCCCCATGGGACTCCCGCACAATCAAATCTCTTATGAAAAAATTAGGCAGACACAATAACTTTTCTCTAAACAAGAATCTTTCATGCCTATAATACTTTCCCTCAACATGTTTTTCACAAGCACCATAAACATCACTAAAATCTGGATCATCATGATAAAGTTCTTTAATATGTTCAAAGCCAAGGAATTTATCATCAAGTGTAGAGATTAATGCATACCTGCGAGAAAGAGCATCAACCATCACATTCTCCTTACCTTGTTTGTACCGGATGACATAAGGAAAAGTCTCAATGAACTCAACCCATCGGGCATCTCTCTTGTTCAACTTGTGTTGTTCTTTCAATGCTTCAAGGACTCATGATCTGTTCGAATTACAAACTCTTTAGGCCATAAGTACTGCTGCCATGTCTTTAAAGCCCGAACCAATGAGTATAACTCTTTGTCATAAGTGGGGTAGTTAAGGGAAGCCCCGCTCATCTTCTCACTAAAATACGCAACGCCAATTCCTACACCAGAAGCATCACATTTTATTTTGAACGCATTAGAAAAATTAGGTAAAGCAAGTAAAGGGGCATGATTAAGCTTATGTTTAAGAAGCTAAAATGCCTTATCCTGTTCTTCACCATATTTAAAGGCAACGTTTTTCTTGATAACTTCAGACAATGGTGCAGCAACGATACTAAAATATTTCACGAATCTTCTGTAAAAGCTAGCAAGTCCATGAAAACTTCTAACTTCTCCAACGTTGGAGGGGGTCGGCCAATCCTGTATGGCTTTGACCTTTTCTTCATCAACCTCAATTCCTGAAGCACTCACAACAAAACCTAGGAAAACAAGCTCATCGGTGCAAAAAGTACACTTTTTCAAGTTACCATATAACTTCTCTTTTCTAAGTACTTCTAAAACTGATCTCAAATGTAATATATGATCATCTAAGTTCTTGCTATAAATTAAGATTTCATCAAAACAAACAACAAATTTCCCAATGAAAGCACGCAAACTATAGTTCATTAATCGCATGAAAGTACTAGGTGCATTAGTTAATCCAAAAGACATGGCTAACCATTCATACAATCCATATTTAGTTTTAAATGTTGTTTTCTATTCATCTCCCTCTTTCATTCGAATCCGGTGATATCCACTTTTAAGATCAATTTTTGAAAACACACAAGAACCATGCAATTCATCTAGCATATCATCTAAACGAGGAATAGGGTGTTGATACTTTACCGTTATATTATTGATGGCTCGACAATCAACACACATTCTCCATGTTTCGTCTTTTTTTGGCACTAGAATGACTGGAACTGCACAAGGACCCATTCTTTCTCTTACCTTCCCATTCTCCATTAGCTCTTCTACTTTCCTTTGAAGCTCCTTCGTTTCTACGGATTTTTCCTATAGGCTGGTCGATTTGGAATCGAAGAGTCGGGAATGAAGTCAATTTGATGTTCAATTCCTCGAATAGGTGGTACCTTATCGGGGAATACATCTTCAAATTCCTGCAAAATAGAGACAACAATACTAGGCAAAGAATGGTTAAGTTGGTTAATATTAAGAAGAACCTCTTTGTACCAAAGTACAATTACAGGTTTCTTGAAAAACAATGCTCGCTTAACCTCACATGCTATTGCAAAGAAATTCTTTTTTCTTCTTTGGCCGAATATTTCTCTCTTTCTTTTACCTCACTGGTTCCGGCCTTACTATTTTTCTCACTCTTTTTTATTTTGCTTATTCTCATTCTCTTGTGCACTCAATTTTTTTCTCTCCATCCTTACTTGATCCTCAAATAATTGTTTGGGAGTCATTGGGGCTAGGGTGATTGTTCGTTGCTTGAACGTGCATGAGTACTTGTTGGTGAAGCAATCATGTTGTACACGTCGATCAAACTGCCACAACCTTCCCAAAAGAAGGTGACCAGCTTGCATGGGAACCACATCGCATAAAACTTCATCCTCATATTTCCCAATCCGTAAGGGCACCATTACTTGCTTAGTAACCCTAAAATCTCCACTATCGTTGAACCATTGCAGTCTGTATGGGCGGGGATGTTTGATTGTGAGAAGTTCTAACTTATCCACCATAGATTGACTAGCAACGTTAGTACAACTACCTCTATCAATGATAACGCTATATATTTTATCTTTCACATGACAACGAGTGTGAAAGATGTTTTCTCGCTGCATTACCTCTTATTCTTTCTTAGCTTGCAAGTTCAAGACTCGTCGAGTGACTAGTGCAAGCATCTCTCCATATTTTCCTCGATTGCGAGATTGGGAAGGGCATTTGACGAACCTTCTGGTGTGTTTTGCACCATTAGATAATCCTGCAAACAAAGGTTAGAGAAAATAACAAAAACGCGTATAAAGACCTTACCACACTCCCTTACGTGTTTCACTCAAGTGATGATGATCACTCAATTTTCCCTCATGTTTCACTCAATTAAGTTCGGCTTTTACCCCCTGATGTGCTCACACTCTGCCTTTTTCCACTCAAATTCCTCTTCATGTTCTTGTAATACTAGTCCGATCGATCACCAATGGATTTCTTGTAGCAAATTAAAATGATTAAAGGTCCGAATATGGCGAAAATTGAATCAATTTTTTTTCCTTTGATACTCGTGCGTTGGGTCTCGATAGAAGGATCTCTTGAACGTGTAGCTCAAGAATAACAAATAATAATATTAATTAATTAATTTTTTTTGAAAAATAATTACTGCGCAGGCAACTTTCTGCCCAGTTTTCTTTTTTGGGCCTCTTTTTTTTTCCTCAACAATCTGGGTTCAGCAAGAATTCAGAACTAAAGAAAAAAAATAAAGGAATTTTCGTCTAGAAGAACAAAAAATTCTTAATGAATGCGGAAACGAGAATTAAAATAGTAAAGATAGTCCTAACCGGATGAAACCTCGCTCTGATACCAAATGATGCGAACCTTCGCCAACGATGTGAACGAGACCCTCTTCGATTCGGCAACAACTCCAGAAATTCGCCCAAGTATAGGTTTGGATGGGGACCTTCGACCTCTAATCAACCAATAGGAAGGATCCTACTTCGTGACAAGCAACTTAGGTATAATCGACTTATGATGGGTGGAAACCTCGACCTCTAATCAACTTGTGATTAGCAACCTCGGTATAAGGAAGTCGCCACAAACGAAGGTGAATAATTCTTTTGATAAGTCAAATAGAATGCCACAAGGAAATCCTTGGTAAGTTCGAATAAGTCCTTTCAAGAACTTAGGATGAAAGAAAAAGCTCACGTTTTATATAGGTGAATAACAAAGGATGCCGAATGCTCCTTTTATAGGGAGATTCGGGCCAAGTTTCCTAGTCCTAGTTGAATTGAAATACGACATAGTTTAAAGTTCAAGATAAGGTCTGATCCTTCTTGGACTGGAATAGAAAATATGAAAACTACTAAATAACTACTTCATTAAACTAATGCGGGAAATAATGGTCTAGATCGTGGGTGGACGTTTAGACCACGTTCTCCATTCTGCCAAGTCGGTCCATGTCTGTATATATAAGTAAAATTTTAAAATACCCCTCATTAATTCGATTAATCTCATTTAAGTTTTATATCTTTCTCTCTCCTTCTCTCACTTCACTCTCACAAAATATCCAACTACATATTTAGTATGTGATGGAAAGTGATAATTTTAATTAATTAAGAGTATTGAATGAGGAATTAAACGAATAGTAAAATTGGAAAAACTAACTTTATTAAGAAAATGAACAGTTAATTCGGGACAAAAAAATAAGAAAAATATGGACAACTAATTTGAGACGGAGGGAGTTGTTAGTATTGCCTTAGCACCATGAGTATATGTTGTACGTTTTTATATTTTGAGCATGTGATTTGAATAGTTAATTTTGCTTCTGAACATCAAATATGTGATTTGATAGTAAAACTCATTAGCTTATATAATTACTATCCAGTTTGTCCCTAGTTTTATGTAATGTTATATACAAGAAATAAAACTAGTATGATGTTTTATTGGTGATCATGTTTTACTGATAATTTGTATTGGATACAAATCATATCATAGATACATATTGGGGATATATTGTATTGGGCGTGATCCGAAAGAGAAGTAATACTTCATGGTTCTTTTAGTCATAAGTATTACTTCCTCAATACTATTTGGAATCCTTAGACCTTATGTCTCCATCGTTTCCAGCATGAATGGAGCTACGTTTTGACTCAATCGAACGTTACTTTTAATCGAGTAATTAATACGACTGATGATCGGATGTAGTATCCCATCATAGCTTGAATGTGAGAGGAATTGTAAGGGATTTGTCCCTCTCTTATTAGAGAGATATCTGTAGGGCCCTTGATAGGGAAGACTGTTTAAATGCATGGCCGTTCTCAAATATATTTAATAAAGTGGTTATTAAATATTATTTGTTGGAACAGTATACCTAGAGATCAAGCAGAAATATAATTACGCTTTATAAGGGTGACTACTACCATGCCTTATACTTAATTTCAATATCGCGAGACAAGGAGATTAAATACTAGATTGAGATTAGTTTATACCGATCATTCATCCATTATGGGTAGTCACAATGTCCTGCTAGGGACTGCTTGTGATTTATGAACACATACTACTACTAAGTATGTTTTCATTGCCATTGTGATATGAACCTACAGGGTCACACGCATAGACGAGTTAACGAGATTTATGTCCATATTCAATGAATTTAGAATGTGTCTAGGTTCATTGTATCTTACATTATTTTTTCTGAGAATAATAAAATGTTATTATTCTAATTAGAGATTAAGGATGTGCATTTTCGGTATTTGGCTTTCACTGGATTGCGTGGGAGTTTGTGGGAGTTATTATGCGATAAAACTCCCACTACCAAAAGATGTTGGTATGACGTGGGAGTTAGTTTTCAGAACAAACTCTCACGCCCTATATAATCCTCTTTTGGGCGAAACCCTAAACATACCTTTTTAGAGTCACAAAAATCTATCACCAAAATAAGATTTCTGCCATCCATTCTCTCAAGATTTTTGAAACTCATAAAACAAAGAACTAGCGCTCGCTGCTCGTTTCGTCGCGTGGATACCGGTAGAGAGCAATTTCGCAAGGGACGGCTTTTGGTGGTTGCATCACAACATCCGAATCAGAAACCAATCACGAAAATTGTAAGTCTTTTCATCTATTATTCGATTCCCATAGTGTGAACGGATCCTATCGGGGAGGATTCATGGGTGTTTAAAACGATTTTCTTCCTATGAATCTCTTCAGGAGTAATAGAGTAAGGGCTATTGTAGAATAAACATTCTTATAAGTATCATGAAACGAATGGGGCATATGATAAACTTACATTTTATGATAAACGATGCAGTATCACAAATTTAAGAGTTTTTTTTATCTGAATTGCCATGTTTTGGTAGAAACGGTATCACATGACCATGTTTTTTACAGAAATTTTGTTATTAATATCAACGGATTCCTGAAATCCATCTTTCGTGATCTAATTATATCTGCATCTCTTCTTCTTCCTCTCCCCCATTTTACCATTATTTTCTTCACACCCGCACTGCCCATCCCCTCCCCTTCAATCCCTAATCACCTCGGCTCCCATTTTCGACACTACATCGCCATCACCATCATATTGGCCCCTCACCCGTTCACTATCATCACTCTACCTATCCATTTTTTTCAGTAATTTTTTTCCCAAATTGAAATTTCATTTGAACTTTTTAAATTCCTAGATAAATGTTTAATTTTTTTATTCTATTTGAGTTTATGTGAGTTATACTTAGCATATGTTAGTTGATGTTAGTTGTAATATTTTAGGTAATTATAATGTTTTGTTTTTTTATTTTGTAGGATAATTATAATATTAGATTGTTAATTGGATTTCTTTTATGTTTTTGAAGTTTTGCAAAGTTACTTGAATTTATGATATTTATAGTGAAATTGATTGGATTTTTTATGATTTGTTTATAAATTAGAATGATTTGTTCTTGTAAAGTTGAATTTTGTTTAATTAGAATTTTACATGATTCATGAATTTGTGGTATTTATAAATAATGTATTTTTATTAATTTAGTAAACTTGAATCGTGAAGATGTGACTATGACACCATCGTATGTCAATCCCCGGCCCTTTGGAGTTTATACACTGTGACAGCCGTTTTTGGCAGTTATATGGTAGAGAGACCAACCAGGCGGTGTTGGACCTTATTGATAGTCTGTGGTTAGGCGGATTAACCCGAATATGCAGTATCCAGGTTGATCATGACCTAGTCACATCTCTAATAGAGAGCTGGTGTCTGGAGACCCATACTTTTCACCTAACTTGCGGAGATGTGACCATTACCCTTAAGGACGTTGGTGTCCTTTTTGGACTGCGTATTGAGGGCATGGATGCGACTTTAGATGAGGTTGGTAGTAAAACTCAAGTTGCTTGGAGGACGCCAGTGAGTGATTTGTTGGGTCTTAACCATGGGGATACCTATTTTAAGGATAATTCCTTAACAAGAGAGAAGAAGGGAATTGGTTACAACAACAAATCCTTAATCCCAAGTAATTGTGGTCGGCTACATGAATCTGTTAGTAGTGCCCTAGGACCATTAACATATGTTGTACGTTTTACATATTTTGAGCATGTCATTTGAATAGTTAATTTTTCTTTTGAATATCAAATATGTGATTTGATAGTAAAACTCATTAGCTTATATAATTGCTATTCTGATTGTCCCTAGTTTTATGTAATGCTCTATACAATGAAATAAAACTAGTATGATGTTTGATTGATGATCATGTTCTGCTGGTCATGTGTAATGGATATAAATCAGGAGAATACGGATGGGCATTTTCGGTATTTAGTTTTCGCTAGGATTACGTGAGAGTTATTATACGATAAAAACTCCCACTACCAGAAGAGGTTGGGATTACGTGGAAGTTGGTTTTCGGAACAAACTCTCAGGCCTATATAATCTCTTTTGGCTGAAACCCAAGAGAGACTTTTTGATAGCCGCAAAAACAAATACCCGAAATTGAAAATTTGCCATCCCTTTTCTCTAAAGTTTTCGAAACTCAGAAAACAAAGAACTAGCACTCGCTACTCGTTTTGTCGCGTGGATACCGGTGGAGAGCAATCCCGCAAGGGAAGGCTTTTGGTGGTCGCAACACAGCATCCGAAGTCAGAAACCATTAAACGAAAATACTATTTTCGTCTATTTTTTTATTCCCATAGTATGAGCGGATCCTTCCGGGGTCAATTCATGGGTGTTTAGAATGAGTTTCTGCCCATGAATCCCTTTATAATCAATATCAAATTTCTGTGTGGCCTTTCGCCTGAATACATTCCCTCCATTTTCTTCTATCAAACACCATACCCTCATCCAAGCCTAACAAAACCATATCATGTAAGCCATAAGGGTGCATGATATGTAAATCTCATTTAGCTTCGTAAATCTCTGAACTTATTTCATTTAGCTTCGTAAATCTCTGTGTTGTTTTAGCTACATAAAGAATCCCTCAACATTTTACGTCCAGCCCATAAAATCCAAACCACCATATTCGCAGCGGAATCTGGCCAAATCAAACATGTGATTTGCAATGCTCTAAAAATATGAGTATAGTTGTCATTTCATAATTATTAAAAAACACTCTCTACTCTCTTCTTCTTTTCCAAACAATCCCGCCTCATCCCCCTCTGGCCCCATTCCTCTATGTCTCATATCCCATGCCCCATCTCTCTCTCTCTCACACATACCCCACCCCATCCCTCCTTGATTTTATGTATACTAATCTTGGGTTTTGATTCAATGATGGGTCTTCTCCAAAAGAGACTGAGGAAGAATTTGAATGGTTAAAGTTAATTGTAGAGAATTGGATGGTTGAAGATGGTGGTGTTGGGTGATGGATGGTTGAAGATAGTGGTGCTGAGTGGTTTCAGTGGGCGGAGATGGGCGGGGGCTCAATTTATTTGGATTTAGTACAAGCTTTGATAATCCATATTCATTTTCCAAAAGGTACATAATGAACATATATTTTCTGTAAATTCATGTTAAAAATAATGTTTTTTATTTGTCTGGTTCTTGTCTATGTCTGTCGGATTTTCCATTAATGTTGAAACTTTGCTCAAGAAGAGAAGTATATGTATATATGCATGGAATTTTTCTGAGAAACCCATATTTAATGGTTGAAGATGGTGGTGTTGAGTGATGGATGGTCGAAGATAGTAGTGATGGGTGGTGTCAGTGGGCGGAGATGGGTGGGAGTGACGGCGGTTGGTATAGAAGGGGCGGAGGAGGAAGGGAAGGGTAATTGCTGTGATAATTATCATCCACTGAAACCAATGAAACCACTATCATCATCATGCACTGAAACCTCATAAGGTATCTTCATCAACAGCAGGGACGATCAGCAGTAATTGCTGTAATGGAGGAGGAGGAGGAGGAAGGCGACAGCTGGTGGTGGTAAGAGAGGAAGGAGAAGCTATTGTAGAGTTGGGTTTCTAAATTTAAATAATTAAATGACAATTATACCTCTGTTTGTAGAGCATGTGCACTGCACATGCGGAAGTTGGCCGAAAACCACAGCGAAAATGGTGGCTAGGACTATAGAGGATGAACGTAAAATGTTGAAGGATTCTTTATGAAGCTAAAACAACACAGGGATTTACGAATTTAAATGAAATAAGTTCAGGGACTTTTTGGGCCGATTTCCCTTCCTATTTCTATCAGTAACTTTTATTTTAACTCTTTATGTTTCTAAATTATTTTTGAACTGTTTTTTTTTGTCAAATTAATGTTAAATTGATGGCCTCGGACTATTTTTCATCACGTATTCTACATATATTGTCAGTCTTTAGAGTATTTCTATCAATTTAAATTCTTAAGACAAAGGCATATGTAGAACACATTATCAAAAGTGGCAAGAAAACATTATATCTGCACTAATTTGACAAAAGCAGTATTTAAAAACAGTTTAAAGATATGAAGAATTAAAATAAAAGTTCATTGATAGAAAAAGGAAAACAAAAACAGTTTACTATATATATAACACATTTCTCGGCAAGAATTTGAGAAGCCTAGGGTTTTTTAAGCCAAGAAAATGAAGAAAAAAAAAACATGAGAATAAGGTTATAAAAAAAAAAACATGAGAATAAGGTTATAAAAAAAAAAACATGAGAATAAGGTGGACGCATTGAGTTTCCAATTCCAAAAACTAGATAGAAAAACATGTTATAAAATAATGCACAAGAAAATAGCAAGTAGTTAGAACAAATCCGATATGATGCAAATGCATCATTTATCTGAAGAATTTTGTAATATCTCTGAAAAATCTAAGGGGTGAATTGGATTTTAAACAGATATAACGCTAAACCTCATCAACGGTGTGTCGTTTATCAAAATAGAGAATTTAGTTCTTAGCGCTTATAATCTCTTTTATGAAATGTTGAAATGGAAATATGGGGAAATTGGAAATAGAAATAGAAGATAAATAAATGCCTTCATGTTTATTTCTTTTTTTTTTCCTTCACAACCAAAGGGATCAATAATGAGTTGAAGAATGTGGAAACATGAAAAAAAAAGTATAAAGAAAAAAATGACCTTCAAAACAGAAAATAAATAGATAATCAAGAAAGAATTTACCAGATTTTAAAGAAATGTTAGCAATGAGGCAATAACCCTTGTATCCTTATGATCTTGAATGATTTTCTTGAAATCTTGAATACTTTTTTTCAATGATTTTTTCTGATTTTTCTCTTCTGACATACAACAAGAGAAACAACTCATCTTTTTTCTTTTGCTAATACCGGCCAACCAACCATATTTTGGTTCCAAAATCATTGATTTTTTTTTATAACGAACAATAAAAAGACCCTTCTACTAGCACAATACAATTACGCGATCTTTTGTCCAAAAAAAATATTTTAACACGAGAATGTGATATCCCCACACAATTAAACACACACAATAAATCAGAAATCAACTTAAAGGCATCTATTTGGCCTCAGCCCCAAATGAACACAGCAGTATATGAACCAAAGCAAAGGATAATGGTATATTAAGTGAATAAAACTTCAGTACATTCAGTAAATGGTCCACTTAACAACTGATCTATCTATATAACTAATTACAGTTTGTTTAACTAATTGAAATAGCTAATGAGATATAAATAGAGAGCAAACTCTTCAAGCTAAACTGCAATCTCCAGGGAAGGAAATGGTTGCAAAACCATAGCTAATTTTCTGGATTCCCTTCTTCCATCACAAGCAGTCCATTTATAGCTAGGGTTGGAGTCTCAAAATGGATCCTCCCCCTCCACTTCAGCCATTCTGAGCTTGTCAGAGGATCAACATCCAAATTGAAGAATATTCTGCTCCAATCAAGGGAAGACAACATCAACAGCTTTTCCAAACTTTCCATTTCAGTCCCAACACTTTATAAAAATAGAACCAATGCTAAACTGTGTCGTTTCATTTAAAATGCCAGCTTATTATTATTTAACTAACTAATATTAACCACATTTTCCTCCACAACCCATTTGAATCTTTACCTTGATCCTCCTCATTCCGGACATTCCCCCTCCCTTAAAACAACCTTGTCCTCAAGGTTTGAACTCAGGAAACTAATTCCTAATGAAATCAGCATCCTCCCATGTTGCATCTTTTGGTGACAGATTTGCCAATTGAATGAGCCATTGTGTTGCTGCTTGATTGTTCCTTTTCACTGCACTCCTCTCCAAAATAGCCTCAGGAGCTACTCTGGGCTGCCCATCATTGCCAATGTATGGCAGGTCCACCCTTGCCACATTTCCTTCCCCAATTTTCCTTTTCAATAAGCTAACATGGAACACTGGGTGTATGAGTGAATGTGAGGGAAGTTCCAGCTTGTAGGCCACTGCACCCACCTTTTAAATCACCTTATAAGGACCATAATACTTAAAAGATAGCTTCATATTTCTTCTAAGGGCTACTGATGACTGTCTATAGGGCTACAATTTAAGATGCACCCATTCTCCAACTTCAAAGCTTATTTCTGTCCTCTTTTGATCAGCAAAATACTTCATTCTAGCTTGAGCCTTTTGGATGTTATCTTGCAGAATGCTTCAACCTTCTTCATCTCCTCTAAGTAGTTCTTAGTTGCTTCATTGTTGTCTAGTTAATAAGGCCACATGGCTAGTGTAGGAGGTCTATAGCCATAAAGAGCCTCAAATGGGGACATCTTTATAGCTGAGTGATAGGTGGTGTTGTACCACCACTCAGCCAAGGCCAACCATTCTTTCCATTTGTTAGGTCTTTGACTGCAAAAACATATGAGGTACATTTTTACGGTCTGATTGACTCTCTCTGTCATCCCATCTGTTTGGGGGTGATAAGCAGTAGACATAGATAGTGTTGTTCCCAAACCTTTGAACAAGGACTGACAGAAGTTGCTAGTAAAACCCTTGTCTCTGTCAGATATTATGCTCTCAGGCATACCATGAAGTCTATATACTTCTTCTATGAACACTTCAATAAGCAAAATTACAATCTATCCATTAATTATTAGTTGATAGGAGTAATAATTAAATGGAAAATGGTCAAAATTTCCTCCTCTTACTCCCTTCCTTCCCCACTCCACCAACTGCCCTTGCACCACCACCGACTCAGATTTTTTATTTTTTTAACAGAGTGTATAAGACATTATGATTGCAAGATTTTTAACGTAAAACATAGTCAAAATTCCAGTAAATTAAAAGCTGTGATTGATAAAAAAAAATATTACAAAGTACAGCCCAGACCCATTAAGGAAGTTCCTAATCTTTCCATTTACGTGACTCTTCAGGTGGTGGTGGGGTCCGGTTCATAAAGTATCCGTTTGATTTTTCTTGGTGGCCCTGTGAAGTCCACCTGCTCACACCGCCTTCTTTTCTGCCGCCTCTTGTTCGGAGAGATGGAGTCAATCGAGATCGTAACATGCCGGTGGCGGTCGCCAGGGTTTTAGTGATCGGCGTGAGAGAGAGAGAATGGAGAAGGAATAGAAAGGAATAACTTTGGTGGATGTGTCAGTGTAGGGTGTAGAGATAGGTAGGAAAAATATAAATAAAATAAATATATTCATATATAGACAGAGGGGTATATTAGACATTTTATCTTCCCAATTTGGGTTTTTAGCCAATCAATCAGCTAAGTCTTAGCCGCCTAACACTACTATATTTGAACAGCCATTTTTATTTTATTTTATGAATAATGGGTTTTTCGTTTAGTTTTATTAGGGGGTTGGTGGAAATTAGCCCATGTGCCTTAGCAGGGAAAAAACGACTATATTAATGACCCCTCCCCAAAACGTTTATCAGTAGAAAACAACTACGTCTTTTTTTATTTTCAGTAAAAGAAAATAAACGTCAGTCTCTTTTCACGTGATTCTTGGTTGTATTCAAGCGAATGATTTATTATTACTTTTAGATCAATTTACTCATTTAGCTTCATGGGGAATGAGCAACTCACTTTTCTTTTTTGGTTCACCCGAGAGAGTACTCGGTGTACACCACATGGTGACTAATCGGGTTCGACTTATAATTTGACATGTAGCATGACTGTTAGTGGAGAAGGGCTTGACACACACTGCTCTTTGTAAACAGAGTCCTACCACCGTGAAAAATTCTCACGAGAGTCGCTGTTCACCGAGAAAATCAAATTTTTGTCAACGGTAAGACATATAATAGCTCCAACCAGCTGCTCAAAGCTCAGGGTTAATGAGCGACACACTAGTTAATGTATAATTAATGGGCAAAAACGTCAATTTGGTCCTAAATGTATTTTCACCTTGAGGTTTGTATCCCGTATGTTTAGTTTTCTCTTTTTTACATTTTGTAAGTATTTATGACCTACCATTATTGTCCTTCCGTCTATTTTTCTGTGATTTTTCCGTCGAGTAACTCATGTGCCTCACATGTGAGGTACGTTTGAAGGGCATTTCAGACATTTCAACATATTGCACACAAAAAAAACTTAGGTACTCAATTGTTAAACAAAATAATTATACATACCCAATTTAATTTAACTAAAAAATCTCTAAGCTCATATTCCCATTCATCTTCATCCCTTTCACTCTTTCCACCACCAACCACCACCCATTCTTCTTAGTTCTTATCCCTCTCCCCCTAATTGAATTTATGCCTCTGATTTGCTCATTTTTCTTCTTTAATGAAAGTGGGTTTTGATAATGAGAAGAGAAGATCTGCACTACCACCAAATTGATGATGAAAGTGGGTTTTTACAATGATGAAGCATTGTCAAGAACTCAAAGAGTGGATCTTTATTACCCAAAACAAATACAATTGGTTTTCCTTCTTCATTCTGATTTCAAGTCCTCATATCTCTTCCAAAAAAACACAACTGGAGAAGAAGACGAGGAGAAAATGGAGGACATTTTACCCAAAACAAACACAATTGGTTTTCCTTCTTCATTCTGATCCATTTACCTTATAGCTTTCATTTTTTTCTTTCCCAATTGATCTCAGATTTTAGTTTCTCATTAATTTATATGTATAGCTTGGTGAAGAAGACGAGGAGAAAATGGAGGACATATATTGGTGGTGGTGGGATGACGGTGGTGATCGGAATTGGGAGGAGAGATCGTACGGTGGTAGTGCGAAGGAAATAGATAACGTGGGTGTGGGCAAAAGTGAAGAGGGTGAAGATAAGTGAGGATTGGGAAAGATGGGTTTAGAGATTTTTGGTTAAATTTAATTGGGTATCTATAGCTATTTTGTTTAACAATTGAGTACCTAAGTTTTTCTTGTGATAAATATGTGGAAATGTCCGAAATGCCCTTATTCCTTTTCTTTCATTGAATGAATTGATTCCCATCAGAATAAAGTTCCACTTACATGTACACCTACCAATTCGACATAAATTTCAAGGTATTTTATCGAATCTTGTGATGAATAAATTCGATCTGTCTTGTCCCCTGAACTAAATTCAAACAATTTTCGATAATTTCTTGATCACGCTTACTAAATTGATCATTTGTTAATTTCCTCTTTTATTGTGAGATAAGAATATATCATCTTAACAATGCTTAAGACTGAATGAATCAATGAATGGAAGAATGAAAGCTAAAAAACTCGAACTTTAACCCCGTTTGCCTTTTTTGACCAAAGACTCCCCGAAAACCCTATACGACGTATCTAATCATCAATTCTATTGACAATTTTTAAAAAACTATTCATACTATGATCACAGTATACGACGGTTAGGCAAAAAGGCCCCTATCGTCTAGCGGTCCAGGACTTCTCTCTTTCAAGGAGGCAACGGGGATTCGACTTCCCCTGGGGGTAGGGTACTACGAAAAGAAGTTGATTACAAATTACCAATAAGCCTACAAGTGATTCTTCTTGGGTCGATGCCTGAGCGGTTAATGGGGACGGACTGTAAATTCGTTGGCAATATGTCTACGCTGGTTCAAATCCAGCTCGACCAAATAATTCGCCAATCTACCACGTATAACCCCATTGTCCTTTAAAAATACTCGATACGGAGATAAAAAAAGAATCCAAATTTCTGCTAGATCCCTTATTTCACCGGGATTGTAGTTCAATTGGTCAGAGCACTACCCTGTCAAGGCGGAAGTTGCGGGTTCGAGCCCCGTCAGTCCCGACGAATCCACTAAATACAATAATCAATTAGAAAAGGGGCCGGGGGCAGAATTTCATTCCGAAAAAAGGTCTTTTTCTTTTCCTTGTTGGTAGGAGAAAAATGGGGGTTAATACAATTATTGGTGGCATTCTAGTAAGTATTCCAAGAAATACTGAATCTGTTTTGTCGATTGTTCCCGATCCGCGAAATAGAATACTCTATTTTTTTTTGTGGGGGGAGGGGGAGGGGCGGGGCACGCATACACAAATAGAATTCACAATAAAAAATGAATTTAACAAAATTCCCCTAAGTGAAACTAAGAGAAAGAGAATTCGAAGACTTTCTAGATTAAACAATTTTTCTTTCCGGCTCCGGTTTTGTATAACCTTTTTAAAAATTCAAAATATATTGCATTCAAATTGCCCACTGAACTTTTGATATATATTCCCGGCGCTAAGAATCTACGTAAGGGGGTAAAAGTAAGATCAATCAAAGATCCCAGTCCTCTTACCAAGGGAATGAATAATTTGTTTCTTTCTTGTTTCGGTTGACTAATGGAAGTGGGAGAGCAATCCGATGAAGTATCATCGGATGATTGTACGTAGAGTAGATTATAGAAAAAAGAACGGAAACAGATGATAAATAAAGGAATTTTGGATTGGGTCCGGAATCCAAGCCGGGATGCAGTATGGATAAAAGAACTTTCTATGTTATACTATTCCATTTTCGACGACGAATTTATTTTATAGCTCAGATATTGTTATTCATGATATTGATCCGATTCAAAACCGGCGAGATTGAGAGGAAATTCATTCATTGAATTTACGGGTGAAAGGTTTATCATCTCTATGGGATTAAATCCCGAGTTATTGCGAAGTAAAAAAAGATTCGATTATGGAAGTAAATATTCTTGCATTTATTGCTACTGCACTATTCATTCTAGTTCCTACCGCCTTTCTACTTATCATTTACGTAAAAACAGTCAGTCAAAATAATTAATCATTAATTTCAAATTGGAATTAAACTTGACTTCTGAGTTCTTAGCAAAAATTCACGAAATAAAATGAAAAGGATTCCACTTTTCGCGTCTTAAATGAAATAAGCGAACTATAATCGGCAGTGTTCTAATAGATAGATCGTATGGTAGAAAGAAATAGATGAATCTTTCGACCATATGATCTATTAATTGTAGTGATAAAGGTGTACTCTAGAATAAAGGTAAAGGCTTAATATGTATTTGTTTTGATCAATCTGAAATAATCGTTTTACTCTTATGTCTTATGGTTCTAATTACTCTATTTTTCTGATTTTCAATATGAATCTCGGTATCTATCAAAACAAATAAATCAATGAAGAAAAACGATAGGAGCATATATTACATATATTAATAAAATAAATCATTAGCAAGCATTTCGAAGAAGTAATTGATTGAACCATCAACAGGAGTTTCACGGGCACTTCTCGGAGTTCGAAAAGGAAGAGTAAACCTCACCGATTTTTAGAGTAAACCTCGCCCATTTTTAACGTTAACGTCTGAACCATAATATGAAATGTGCGTCGATAAAGCATAAATCTAATTTCTAAAATTAGAAAAAAGTCGGTAAATGTGTGGTATGCGACTTGCCTGAGGGAAGATCCTCTTATCTATATTATCTATATTATCTCGTTAGATAACCGCTATGTTTATACCATTTCTCATATAAAGATATAAAGGTCGTATACACTTAACAAAACGACTTCTTCTTTGAACAGTAAAGAGGGAACAAATAAAATAACAATAATAAAAAGGGTCTGGCCTTCCTTAGTATCCATCTATAAGCCTGGTAAGGGCTCGTTGATTGAAATAGAAAATTTAGGAAAAATTGGATTGGACTCAATTTCCCATCATTTGGATTCCTTTCCAAATACAAAGATAGGAATCAACGAAATATCTCTTTAATTGAATTTAATTGAAAGAGTATGATTCATATAATAAATACATTACTTCATTCGAATCCACTGGAATTCGAAATGAAGATCTTTTGATTTTCATTTGAAATAGTTCAAAACTCGTTTCAGAACGATCTAGAAAACAATTGATACAGTTTGATTCCCCTAGTAATACCCCTAGAGTCCACTTCTTCCCCACACTACGAGTGAAAGAGAAAATGTAAAGACTACCATTAAAGCAGCCCAAGCGAGACTTACTATATCCATGTGAATTATGTCCCCTTATTTCTATAACTATGAAGTAATTATTCCATCATTCCTCACTAATAATAGTAATAGTATAGTGGAATCAGGGGCGCAGAGTCAAAAGGGGATTCTGATCGAACACCATTGATTCACTAAATCCACTCATTAAAAAAAAAATTCCTATATGATTGCAAGATGAAACATACGCAAAATACGTAGTAACCTCTCGAGGGAATGTTCCTAATGGAACATGTAGGAATATTAAGGCCCGTTTTCTTGTTAATCCTCATAAGTAAAAAGCAGATAATCCTTATCTAAAATCCCATTTGATCTAATTCGTACCCCTTCCCCATTTTCTCTGCGAAAGGGTGGGGAGACGGTATAAGTATATTCTTGATTAGGGGTTGCCGAAAAGGAATTTTTTCTCTTTTTGCTTTTGCCCTTTACTAGAATTGAAATTCAAAGTGAATTATTCATCCAATCGAATATTGATTGGATACCCGAGGACTCAGAAGTTCTTGGGAGTCCGTCGTATATAAAGTATCTTCTGTTCCCCAACCGGCCGGATGCTTCGAATCAAACAAATATCAACAGTCTGTTTCCGCTGGGCAAGACTTCGGCGAGTTATATCAGGAGAACTTCGAGTCTTTTGTTTTGTTGATCAGGCGACACCCGGATTTGAACTGGGGAAAAAGGATTTGCAGTCCCCCCGCCTTACCACTCGGCCATGCTGCCAAAATTATAGAAAATATATGAATTTTTTTCCGTAGTACGGATATTGTATTTGCATCTTGAGTTCCGCTTTTCTTAACTTAATCCTTTTCTTTCCTAATCCTAAAAGAAATTCTTCCCCCGTTTTGTTGAATTGG
The DNA here is from genome assembly GCA_026122235.1 of Vinca minor. Taxonomy (NCBI): domain Eukaryota; kingdom Viridiplantae; phylum Streptophyta; class Magnoliopsida; order Gentianales; family Apocynaceae; genus Vinca; species Vinca minor. The sequence goes on from JAOCZM010000232.1 coordinate 2,126,339, forward strand.
CCCCTGTTTAGTATCTCAAAATATAGTATCTCAAAATAGCCAACTTCTCTCACTTTCTATTGGATTGAAAAATCCAATGTGGATTTTCATTCGCAAAAGTCAAAATTTAGGACAAATTGGAACCATTAACTATTGACTGCTGACTGCGAATTCATGAACGATTTAAATCTCCCAATTTTATTTTATTTTTCTAATGACATGAAAAAATGCAAATTGATACATCAGTATCCTTCTCAATTTCAATTATAACAAAAATTATGAGTATATGTAAACCCCAAAGGAGAAATTGTTACACAGATATTTATTATTTTATTTATATATGTTGACTATAAGTAATGAAAAGCACACCTCTTGAATATTTCGACGATTTTTTCACAGAAAATTAGACGGAAGGGTAATAATGACAGGTCGTAAATACTTACAGGATGTAAAAAGAGAAATTAAACATACAAGACACAAATCTCAAAGTGAAAATACATTTAGGACCAAATAAGCGTTTTTTCCAAATTAATGAAATGGAGGGATTTTGGTGAATAAAAGTTCGGGTGGGTTCGGCTCCGGTCACCACCACGGGTCAGGGCAGGCCCTAGGGACCAAATGTCGCTTGCAAGGGTACTTACAGATCACCCACCAACACAGCCCTCACGTCGGCAGCGGGAATCGAACACTTGACCTTTGTAAGGACGTGCCAAATCCTTACCAACTGAGCCAACTTGTGTTGGTAATGGAGGGATTATTTCCAAATAAAGTTTCCTAATATTTGGGCCTTGAGGAAACTTTCAACATAGATCGATTCGAATCATTTCAATAAAACAACCGCAATTCATAATCGGGCTTTGCATGGGCCTGGCCCAGTTTTTCTATATCAGACCAAGACGGAAGTGGGACTTCCGTCCTGGTTGACGTGGCAGCCACCACAGATTTTTTTGCCACAAACAAATGGGAGACCGTCCATGCCATTTACATAAATATGTGGTCCCATCGCGTCGATGCACTGGAGGCCGCTGCTCCCGCCATTGGTAATGTTATTGCACCAACCCGCGAGTAAATGGATTGGTACAATCGCATTACGGTTCACCGCATAACAAACCCCCAAAACCAGGACCCAAGGCCACTCGCGATGGGAATTCAACCCACCGCTACAACAGAGGACATTTTGGTAAGTTTTTATTCGTGTAATTATTTCTTTGTTCATTTTTCGTCCACTGAATTTTCTAATTTTAATATTCTGTTGCAGGAGGAGTCGTCCAGGGTGATGTTGGAAGAGTTCGAGAAGTTTGCCACTCGAACAAATGCGGAGTACAAGTCACTCATCACTTGGGCCGCCAAAACGATTAAGGATGCCTTCGCCGCTGTAGGAAAGTCGGTGCCATGCCGATCACGGGCCGCTGATGTTTTAGATGCTATCGTTCTGCAACCTTCCACACAGCCGAGGGAGCGTGTTGCTGGTAGGGCTGAGGTTGGGAGGCAGGGTACTCATCGAAATCGACAGGCAATACAAGAGCAGCTTGCAGCGCGGCGCCAGAGGCAGCGTGGCGGTGAGGCGGGTCCGTCCCAGCCGCAGGAGCAACCGACTCAGTCCACTGCTCAGTTCGGGACTCAACTAGATGTACCGCTTCAATTTGAATACCAATTCGCCAGCCAAGGCACTTATTCTCCCGGTTTTCAAACGGGGGGCCATCCTGGTGCGGGGACTTCGTCGTCGGGACAGCCGGACATATATTTTGCTGCGACGCCATCGTACAGTAAGGGGCCTGGACCAGGCACAGACGCTTCAGCAGACTCCGCAGATCCAGCCAGATTCCCCTGAGGAGGCGATACGAATTGACCACGACAGTGCCGAATTCGTCGAGACGGAGCATGGTAGTGCGGTGCGAACCAGGAACGGCGACACCTACTATCTCCGGACTAACCCGCGGAAGACCCACAGATACACCCCTTCGGAGCAGTAGATAGGTTTTGCTTTGTATTTAATACATTTGTTATATTCGTCCAATTTTTAATACAAACAGTTTTATTTATTACATATACAATTCCATTATTTTTTCTGCCCTATTCTTATTATTGAAGTCGGTTTCGTCAAAAGTCTTATTTTACACTTAATTTGGTTATTATTATGCTAAAAAAATTCAACTATTCCAACGAAAACGGGTTTTTCTGCCCTTAATGGAAAAAGTTCAGTTGCAATTTTTTGGCTTGAGTCTCTGGTGGTGGAGACTTCCGTCCTCGCCTCTGGACGGAAGTGGTGGCCAGAAATGTTGTCTCCACTATTTCGGGTGCCATGTCATGACTGATATAGAAAAATTGGGTCAGGCCCATGCAAAGCCCATCATAATCTAGACCGACCTCAATTATTGGGCCTATAAGTTTTGGACTAAGCCCATACATTTCAAGAAGAATTTGCCACCCAAGTACTATCTTCGTCTTCTTCCTCAATCCTCACTGGGCGTTGCAGAGAACCATATCTCTCAATCTCCATAGCAATTCCTTTATAATAATTTTTAAGGTACGCTTTTTTCTCCTTTTTATGCTTTTAATTTAGTCACTCTTGTTTCTTTTCTTGGAGGATTTTTTTTGAATTACTATTTCCATTGACGAAACTAATAAGGCGGTTCGACGCCCCCAAAAATTTAATACTATATATATATATATATATATATATATATATATATATATATATATATATATATATATATATATATTGTAAATATCATAATTTTCAGATATGTCAGAAAATTTTGAGCTGTTAAACCCTATAATTCATTCCTCCGATTTTTGTATTACTGATTAATCCAGACTCTTTTATATAGGACATTTTTTTGTATGTGATTGTATATTTATGTGTATGTGCATATGAACACTCTGCCATCTCCGCCCGCCTATTCCCACCCTACAATTTCCCCTCTAGACTTCTCCATTCTACATAAGTGGCTCCAAAAATCATGGAATTTTCATAAAGAGACAAGCTTTAGTTACGATTTAACGTCTTGTTATGCTTTGATTTTTAGTTGGATATCGAGGAATTAATCAATGCTGATCTGTTTGAGTGAACTTTCAATAGAAAGGTTGATACTTTTTCACTTTTAGGTGTTTGTTTGGCTTTTGGGTTTCTATTTTTATTTATGTTGACAGAGTGCCGTTTTTTTGCGTAGATGATTCATTCGGTTTTGCGTGCACTGTTTTAGTTGTTTTATAGCTAATTCAAGAAGGCACTAATGCACCAAAAATTTCAAGTATTTAGCTGAAATTCGACGAGTTGTTTGCGTTACAAGAATTAATCTTGGAAATCTTTGATCCTCTGGTTTGATCATATTGCATATAAACTAGGTGAAATTTTCTTTGGGAAAATTTTAATAGTCGTAAAATCCCTTTGCAACCCAGGCAGAAATTTAATGACTTTCAGTTATTTGTTTATGATTGTTTGACTTTGTGTGTCGGAGAAAAGGCGTACAGTTCTTAAAATTGGCAAGTATTCAGAGGTTTTGTTCAGACAAGATTGTTAAAAATTCCGTTCTTGGCACTTTCTCTTTCTTCTTGAACCAAGGACTGATTTTGAAAAGAAAATTGCATCTTTGGTTAATGATAATGATATTGTCGAAGCACATAGAAAAGATGGCTCAAGACTTCTTGAGCTGAACAAGGTAGGGAGGTCATTTACAATTATCTTTAAAAAAATTGAGGTTTGTCGTGAATGGTATTTTCAAATGATATAATTCAGTTGTGATTAAGTTTGTGTTGCTTTAAGTTAATGGTATGTAATATGGCTGTATTTTGACTATTTCTCTTTGCATTGTCATGATGGCAGATATCCATTGAAGATGTCAAGGATAGACAGTATCAGCTCGCAAAAATGCGTAGTCTTCTTTTTCACCATGAATTGAAGGCAAAACGTGTAAAAAAGATAAAGTCCAAAACATATCATCGTTTACTTAAGAAAGATAGGCTGAAAGGAACTGCTGCTGCAGTGGAAATGGATCCAGAAGCTGCTAGAGAACTTGCTATGAAACAAGAATTTAAGAGGGCAGAGGTAACTAGAAATATGTCTTTTAACTGAAACATGAAACATAGATTTTTGAAAGTTTAAAGTTCTGGCATATAATTACGTCCTGGTCTGCTTTGCTTGTGATTTCATACAGGAACGTCTAACCTTGAAAGATAAAAACTCTAACAAGTGGGCGAAGCGCATACTGAAGCGTGGTTTAAGTGCCCAAGATGAAGGGACTAGAGCTGCTATTGCTGAACAACTTCATCAACATTCTCTCTTGACTAGAAAAATGAATTCAATGAAGGAGAGTACTGATGACAGCAGCGATGAGGATGAATCTGATGAAGCTTCAGATCAGGATGGTCCATCAATATTATTAAACAAAGCAAAGGAGAAGACACTTGAAGTGCTAGGAGGAGATGAAGAGATGCCCAAGTCAGAAGTTCTTTCGTTGCCTTTCATGGTAACGCTCTCGTGAACCCTAGACTTAACAATTATAGTAATTTGGTATTTTCTTGCCTACATATGCTTTGAATCAAATTGCCAGGCTGCAGGTGACATACTTATTCAGCTTATTCTGCCTTGTTATATTCTTCTAGGCCCGTGGCTTGAAAAAGAGAAAAGAAGCTGCTGATGAAGAAGCAAGACTTGCTCTTGAAGATTATGAGCTTTCGCTAAAGCAGTTGGAGGGCAAGAATGAGGAAGAAAGTAAGGACAGCAAGGTCTCAAGTGGTAGAATGGCTTTTGGTACAGAAACTGAAGTAATTGAGCAAAGATTGAAGTCTTTTATGGGTCAGCTGAAAACTGAATTTGGTATTCTTGATAGGATTGTTTACAAGAACAAGAATCAACATCGAAGGAGTTCTTATTTTCAGTTCCTTCTTAAGGTTTTTTTAATTACTATTCTTTGCAAGTTTCATATATATATATATATATATATATTAGATGAAATATTTATTTTCTTTGTTTTGTTTGTTAAGTAGTTGTTGTTGGATGTTAGGTTAGAAGGGATTCGAGGCTTTTGCAATCAGCAAATTTGGATGAAATCTTGAGTTCTTGCTTTCTTGTAATTAATGGGAATAGGCCTAAGCAGAAGGTGCAGCTTTTGGAAAGGTATGGAAGTACTAAAGAACCCATTTTAAAGGTTTTTTATGTGCTTAGATGACCATTTTGATACTTGCTTGTTCCTGGAGCAATTACTACATCCATTCCATAATATAAGTCATTTAGACATGTAGCGAAAATTAAGGAAGAAAAAAAGCAAGGTATTTTGTTAGTTAAAATATCAATATGACTCTCTTAAATAGAGTGGTATATAAGTCGTATTTAAGATAATAATGTTGATATTTTGACTAACAAAGTACTTGCTTCCTTAATTTTTGCTACAAGTCCTATGCGAATGCTCGATCTCACTCTGTGTTTCTACAAGCTAAGAACGACTTATATTATGGAATGGAGGGATTACCATTTATTCACTTAGGAATTTAGGATGTGTAAGTTAGGACAAGTTGATGAAAGTAAAATTTCAAGCCAAGTCACTCGCTGTACATTTTGTTTATGAAAGAAAAATATAAATATTTTACATGAAAGGCTGGAACTTTAATAGAGATATTTTACTCTTAATGTGTTTAGTTGTTAAATTCTTAATCAAATGCAGTCTGGTCCTCATTAATAACTGACTCGGGATTTTCTAATACATCCTTTAGTACACCAATGAAATTATTACACATGGAGGCAATGTGATCAGTCCAATCATATGCATTCACTTTAGTCTAATAATGTTACTACAAGTGCAGCAATCTCATTGGTGTGCGATATGATGTGCTAAAGATCCGGAGTCTTCTAGTTTATGCAAGCATTATTACCTTGTATTGTCACAGCAACCTAACTTGATACTACAAGTAACTGAATCCTCCCTGTTCCTTAAGCTAATGTTAGGTACCAGTCTGGATCAAGATTTTCTTTTGTGGTGAGAGTCCAAGTATTACGAGCTGTAACAAGTAGCTTTGTTTAGTTTTTACATGCTAATAAAGCTATTCTCCCGTCCCTGTTTTTCACTTTTTTTAAATATGTTATTTTTTGATAATGGATATTTTCCTACTGATGCTTTCGCATAAATGTCACACTACATTCGTTTCTGTTGAGTTGAATTGAGCTTGTGTTTGTTGGAATTCAGTTTGAAGTGGAGAAGAGGTGATGGTGGCAAATATAATTTTCTAGAGAGACTCTTGGGAGTTGCACGCTTATTGTCACAGGTGGTGTTTCATTGTTAGTTTGTGTTTTGTAAATTTATCATTCTGAGACTATTTCTAAAAATGACCCCCACTTCAACGTAAACGCCTTTATTTTCAATGTAACTAAATGGTAAAATAACTAATGCATCTGTAAATTGGAGTCTCTCTCATGATATATATACTAATATCTTCTGTCCTGACACGCATTCCTCTTTGGATTTCTCTCCGTCCATCTTCTTCTTTCACACTATTTTCAACCAGAAAGCTATTTACCGTTTCGCAATAGCCTAAAACTTCTATGCTATAAAGAATCTTATCTTAGGAAAGTGGACATTCAATTTGGGACAATGGGTATTGTTATTTTTTTTCTTCCTTTTTTTATGTTAATTTGATGACATCACGCAGAGATAGACTCTATTAATGAATAATGTTTTCCCTCATTCTGCCGCAGATGGTCGAACCGATGCTGAAGGCAGCTGTGTATCCTTTTTGTAGACGTTTTGGTTTTCTACCCAGTGTTGCAGAAGTCGCTAGTCGCTAGTCGGTCGGCAGATAGGGGACTAGCGACTAGTCGGCCTAGTCGGGGAGTAGTCGGGGAGTAGTCGGCGACCCTAAATATTAAATATATTTTATTTTAATTATTTTCAGAAATGTTTTCTTTTATATTTTTTGTCTAATTAAATATTAAAAATATAAAGTAGGCCATTTAAAAATAAAATATAAACTTATAAGGATTAAAATGTAATTTTTAAAAGTTATTTCGGACTTGAATACAAGTTATTTTTAAATTTAGGACTTGTTTTAATATAAGTATTTTATAGGATTTATGTGATAATTATTTATATTACCATTTTAGTCCTTTACATATATATTCTTATCCTAACCCTAACCTAATTTTCTCTCCTCCTTCTTCTCTGGAGCGGCGCCTCCCTCCCCTGTACCATGTCGCCGATTTTTCTTCCCCCCCTCTCTCTCTCTCTCCGTTCTCTTCTCCGGCGCAGCTTCTCTCTTTCTTTTTCTTCTTCGTCTTCCTTCTGTCTTCTTCTCCACCGCCTCCCCCTTCTGCTGCCACCACCGCCTCCCCCTTCTGCTGCCACCACCGCCTCCCCCTTCCTCAGCCGCGAGGTACGTGTCTTTCACGATTCTCTTCTTCTTCTTCTTCTCTGCTCCGACTAGTCGGAATTTTGACTGATGTTTGAGGCAGTCTTCTTCTTCTGATGATTTGAGATCGGAATTTTGATGATCTTCTTCTGATGATCTTCTTCTTCTTCTGATGACTGATGTTTGTCTTTAGATCTGAATTTTGACCGACTAGTCGGAATTTTGACCGACTAGACCGGAGTTTTGACAGATTTTTTCAAAGACCCGATTTTTTGCCCCATTTTTTGGATTTCTAGGCGGCCACCGGCCGACTACCGACTAGTCGCCGACTAATCGGCCGGCTAGGCCGAGTTTTACAACACTGTTTCTACCTTGTGGTTTCGACCAAATTGATGTTTCACCAACGTCACTTTGTTACTCACCTTTGGATACTGTATGCCATCTTAAAGTGCAACCACATTAGCGTTATCCGTAACTAACAAGAATTCAATTATTTCAGTCTCATATATCTCATTGGTTCAACTTATTACATAAACACCACGTTCCTGACCTTTAAAATGCAGCTCTTTACATAACTCAGCATTTTACTTGTTTTCCCACCCTTTCTTATTTAAGGACTTCTTCTTTTCGTCTTCTTGGTGTTCTGATTTTTGTAAAGAGAAATGTAACTATTTGATGGTCTTTATACTTATCTTTCAATGTAAATAACCATTGCTTTCATTAATGTCGCCTAGTAAGTTTTACGGTTCCAGATTTTTATCTGTCTAACTTAACCATACCTAGTGAAACATCAAAACTGCTTGCTCAATCATTTTTCATGGGACTTTCGCTTACGGTTTTGGCTTTGCTTGCACGCTTTCGGGTCCTGATTCAACAGGTAAACCCTTATTTGTCTCTTCAATGATCTTTGAAATGTTTGCAAATACTGATGAGGACTGGGAATCCAGAAATGATTAGGCAGATGTATTTTCTGATGAAGTAAATCTCTTTTGATTAAGGTTTTATGTTTATGTTTGTCTTTGTCAGCTATAGATTCTCTTCTTTAAATTTCTTTTGCCAAAAAGTTTCCAGTTTTTTGTGTCATTATGTGCATAATTCTTTTGCCGGTGGAGATTCTAATGAACTAAACTTGATGTTCCGGCAGAAACTTGGTCATCTATCTATCTTGAAATGAATTTATTTTGTTATTCTTTCCTACAGATACTTCTTGATGTTGTTTGTGTGTATAACGCTGTTTCTTCACTATCTCAAAAGAAGCAAGCAGTTAAAATATCCGAAGGAGGTGTTCAGGTTGGTAGTCGCATGCAAGTCTGATAAATTCTCCATCATTATTTGCTTTCAGATTGGTTATGCGAAAAGGTTTTACACGCTTTTAATATGGATTTGCCTTTTCAATTTTGAACAGCTGCTCTTCCCATACCATAGTATATATTTACAGGTCTTTAGGGAGTATTATCCAATAAAAGATCTGCCATCAATCCACTTAAAGTGTATTTGGATAACAGATAAATATATTTTAGTTGAGAAAATAAACGGAGGTCAAACTGAGAGCCAATCGATGGAAATTGGAGAAGCTGTTCCTTTGGGAGCATCTAATGTGCGATATGAAAGCATTGAGGTTTTACTCAGAGGTAAACACATTTGTACCGTCAATTCATGTCCCTTTCTTCTATCTCACAGACATAGTGGAAGTAGATCGTTGAGTTTTGAATTTATGCTCACGGATTGATCAACGTTAGATGCATCAACTATATATAGTTTCTTCCGTGTGTTCGTACAAAGACTGAAATTTTCATGTTGTCGTCGGTTGTGGAATAAAGAAATGGATTCTAGCTGCTTTTGGTTTGATAATCTATTCGATTGTCATGTTCTTTGTTTTTTCTCAATAGATAACGAATCTGGCACTGTAGCTCCTAATCGTGCTCTGGAAGGTGCCGAAGACGGGAAACCTGGCAGTGGCTTGTTGGCCAATCCTCTCCCACAATGCAATGAAGGAAAGAAGGTCAAAGAGAGCTCACCTGCAGCAGAGTCTCTTCCTCTTTCTCCTAGTTGTAGTACAGCTACTGAAGGTGGTTCTGTTGAGACTTCAAGTTCATCTCTGCAGCCGAATAATCCGTTAAAATGTAAACATCCGCCAAAGGGAAAAGTAGCATTTGTATCAATAAAAGTAGCTGCTGCTGCAACATCTGGGGCTGATAAGTTGAACTCAAGCAGCAGCATCAAAGGCACAGAAAAAGTTGATGAAAAGAAGGAAGGTGGAGATCCATTTTTCAGTATGCTTACTGCTGGAAATATGAACAAGAGTAGCATCCTCTGACCATACTTCACTCACTGTTGTGTTTTACTCTCTCCGTTTTTTAATATAAGTCGTTTCAAACCTCAAGTGTATTGTAGATGCTACTCTCCTAGACCGGTGGTAACTCGCACATCAAGAACAACCCGAATAGAAGGTTCAATGGGTGTAACAAGCACAAGGTATAATTCCACCATTTTTTCAAAGCAATTTTGGTTAATTGCCATTGTCATTTCTGATTTTTGAATAGTTTGGTGCCTTTTTTTGTGGTGTTAAGAGTAATGGTGGTGGTGAATTTTTTTAATGGATTGATTATCCGGATGAAGAGAAGAGTTATTATGTTGGAAGTGCGAATCCGACGATGAACAAAGCAAGGAAAGGGATGAATGAAGATATTTTGAAGATTTGCTGCCAAGTTTTGTGTGTAATGTGTGTATTCGTGTTAATTATGATTATGTATTTGCTCATTGAGCTTGCTGCTTGTAGGAATGTTATTTAGGTGGTGTTTGTTTGTGTAAAACAGTGTTTCAATGTGCAATGACAAGTTTTAATTGATCCAAACATGTTAAGTGTTGATTTGAATATGGATTACAAATGAAAGTCGAACAAAACTAATTGAAACTGAAACATTGCATTGGTATATTGCATTGACCCAAAAGTGAGGATGTTTATACTAGCTTCTAATGTTACTTATAAAAGTGATGATGTTCAGAATAGCTTCTAATGTCACGTACAAATCAGAATAGCTTCTAATGTCACTTACAAAAGTGATGATGTTCAAAATATCTGAACTTACATCCACCTAAATACTAGACAAAAAGAAGTCAAAAACTAGACAAAACAAGTCAATTTGTAGACCAAAACAAGGTAAATTACAGCCAAATATAATCAGAAGTGAGTTTTCCTCGATGAACCTCCCCTTCTTACAACATACTTTCATGCCCTTCTCCTTGAGTTGTCAACCTGGTTTGCAGCTTGAATTTGTTGATTCTCATCATCAACCATTTGTTGGGAAGGCCTTGATGGAGTGTGCACAACCTGAAACAAACAGCATTAGCTTGAACATCAACATAAATTAAACTTCAGAAAAACTTGACAAGATGAATGTACCTGTTCAACACCAGTAGCATTGGCAACAGTAGCCTGACTTTCCAAGTTTTGTTCACATTCTTGCATGGTTTGCTCCAACTCCATTTCAAAAGTAACCTCCCTTTCAACAGCTGTAAAAAGAACACCCTGAATGAGCCCCCCTCAAATGGCATCCATCTAAACCTATTACATTTCTACAAGCTGATTTCCATCCATTTTTCAATGCTCCTAAACCCATAAAAAAATCTCAGAAACACTTCCCTCCCACTACTATCTTTCTCCACTAACATTCTGATGAAATTGTTTGGATCAGCATTCTCCAACTCAGCCATGTAATCATATAGTTTCTCATACTGGTCAATCTTTGATCCTTCAATCATTTCTAATGCTTTTCTTTTGGTCTTAATGGCTGTAAACTTAGAAATGTTTATGGAAGTGTCCTTATAAACATTGTCAATGAAATCTTTAACAACCATACCATTGACGGTCCTAAAGATATTGGTATACCTCTTAGCAAGGTATTGGGGGTTCACTATCCTAACATACCAAGTCTTACCACACATGTGTTCATTTAGCAAACTGGTTATTTGGAATCAGTAGTGTTAGAAATCCTGTAAGCATTCAGCGTCAACTTACAACCAGCCCCTTGGCATTTTGCAGAAATTCTTCTTTTGTCACTTTTCTTGAACACCACCCTTGCTTGTTCTTGAACTCTGTGTTGCATAATTGCATCCTTCAGGATTTTCTTGGAACTATAAACTTGACACATGCAAACTTAGGATTGTTTGCATCAATTTCAGGTCTGAAAACATTCTTCCTGTAAAATTATAAACAAATTTGTTAAATTTTGTTAAAATAAGAAGACAAAAAACAATACATAAACATATACCTTGTAACTTTCTCTTGAACTACAGCTTCCTCAATTTCTTCATCTTCATCTGTAGCACAACTAGAACTTCTATTGTATAGATAATCTGATTGGAAGTCATCTTCCCCTTCTGGATTTGTACTTTTCTGTTTATCTGCAGCCTTTGTTATGTTTAAATTTTTTACTTTGTGCCCAGCCTGAGCAGCCACAGATACATCAGGAACTTCACCTGAATCCTCTCCAACTTGACATCCTGTTCCACCTCTTATTTGACCTCCAGCTTCAGCTCCAAGTTGACATGCAGCTTCACCTCCAAGTTCACCTCCTCCTTTAACTACAAGTACTTGAGCATCCTCATTCACCAAAGGAATTTCATCAGCACTTATCCTCATTGATGACTCAGCTTAAATATTTTCCCATTCTGCCTCTATGTTCTGATCCCTAATTGACCTCCAAATGTCCATTTCTTCTTCATCAACTTCATTTTCAGAGTTAAGTTGGTCTGAAAAACCATCATTATCTTGTACAGGTTCATTAATGGGTTCTACATCATTTTCTAGAGCCTCTACAGGTTGTAAAGGTTCTTCTGTCTGAATTTCAACATCAACCTCAAAATCTGAAGCACCCTCAGCCTCAAAATTTAACATTTGACCACAACTTGACCCCACACTTTTACTTTTCAGTCCACTTGACCCACTTTTCTACTTTTATTTTGCAATCTTTTGGATTTTTTTTGTGGTTTTGACCCCACTTAACCCCTCACTTTTATACTTTTTAATTTAGGCAATACTGATTTCTGATTATATGGTTGAACAAACACCTTCATTAATCCACACAACCCCCCATTAACAGCAAGAATGGATATGTCCGTATAAGAAAGGACAGGCAGTATCATTTGATCTCCCCACCTGTTTCCAACATAAACCAGGTCTCTTTCACCCTCATTAAACCTATATCTCTAAAGCAACACAACAACTTCTCATAATTAAAGGTGTCTTTATGACAGAAATCAAATATGTCTATTGTGCCACCTACATAACCATAATTAGTTTTCCATCCCATCTAACTTGCCCCCATGATGTATAATAAGGGTAAAATACCCAGACTGAACAGCTACAAAACAAGGAAATGAAAAAAATATTCAGATAAAGTACACAAAAAGGGACCACATACAAGCATCAATATTTTAAACCAATTCTACAACCAAAGCATGGACCACAAACATTAAATAAACAGTATAACCAAAAACCCAGGAGCACAGACATATTTTATAATATTTTGGACCACATTCACAGACTCTAAGAAACATTTCATTCAAAAAACTTAACCTTTTTTTTTATAACAGATACCTAAAACTAACTCTATCAGACTACACAGTTTTCATATTCTGCAAAAAAATTTAAAAAAATACTAACCATAACGAGGATAAGGTTTTTCCTTGTCTTCTGCAGGATGAAGCCTTAATCTCACCATCGAATGCAGGTTGAAGGTAGCACAAGGTTTTATCAGTTATTATTACTAACAAGCGCTAAGAATATGTAGGGTTTTCAGGGGTTATGGATGGATTTTCACTGACAAATGCTCGTAAACACTCAAAATGAGTTCGATTATCTTACACACGGTTGGATTAGCAGTCACAATAGCTTAGATTCACTCACAAAGGTTGGTATTTCAATGGTTGAACTAGGGTTTTTTGGTTTTACGTATCGCCTATCTGGGATTTTCAGAGGACGAAATGAGAAATGGGTCGGATCATTAATATATAGGTCCTACAACCGGGTTTTGGGTCGGTTTTTTAACTGGGTTAGATTCAACCCGTCAAAGTGTGAATTGTCATGACGTATTTACCCCTGAAAGTATGCTTGTGCTGTTCGCACGCGTGCGACGCCACCACTTGTCACCGTCCTCCGCCACTTTTGGGCATAAATGGCACCCCGTAAATTGTTGGGGACATTTATGGCTCGATATAAAGTTTAGGGGTAACTCTTCCTATTGAAACATCTCTCAGGGGTATAAATAGTGATTATTTCATTAAAAAAAGAAAAATAAAGTGTTTTTTAATTAAAATATTAATATTACTCTGTTAAATAGAATTAGTGGTATACAAGTTTTATTTAATAGATTAATATTGATATTTTAACTAACAAAATACATAGATTTTTTCTTCCTTAATTTTCGCTTCACGTCATAAACGTCTTATATTATGGAATTAAAATAGTATTTTTTTATTTATTATTATGATATTCTTTTTTCTTCCTTAATTTTCGTAAATGTCATAAAATCTATAAGCACTACTATCCTGTGCATATCCTATAAACACACAATCTACCGTTTTAGGTCCTATTCTCGTCCGCTTAGGGGGCGGAATTGGAACCTTTGCTAGACATCCTCAAATTTTTATGAACTTGTAAGAAGGTGCATGACCTTTCCATAATTCATAAGGAGTTTTATCTAGTCTCTTATGTGGTAGTCTGTTTAGGATGTGAATTGCGGAAAGCAAAGCTTCTCCCACAAATTCTGGGGTGAGCCAGAACTTATTAGCATTGCATTCATAATTTATTTAAGATTTCTGTTTTTGCGCTCTGCTATTCCATTTTGTTCAGGAGTATAGGGCGTAGTTGTTTGATGAATTATGCCACTTTCAGCACACAACTGTGCAAATGGAGATTCATATTCTCCACCCTTATCACTTCTTAACCTTATAATTTTCTTGCCAAGTTGATTTTCAACTTCACCTTTATAACGGCTAAACATAGTTATTGCTTCATTTTTACTTCTCATTAAGTAAACATAGCAAAATATTGTGCAATTGTCAATAAAAGTGATGAAGTAACTTTTACCGCCTCTTGATTGTACATATTTTAAATATCAAACATCAATGTGAATTAAGTTTAACGGTTCTGAACTTCTTTCAATTGAATGGAAAGAAGATTTAGCTAACTTTGCCTCATCACAAGTCTCACACTTGTAATTTTTATCAATGTTAAATTTGGGAAGTAAGTTTAATGAAACTAACTTCCGTATACTTTTAATATTTACATGACCTAGTCTATCATGCCATAAATTAAAAGACTCGGCAGAATAAGCAAAATTAACATTTTTATTGACCTCTTGGACAATTTTCCCATCTGAGCTAGAGGAAGCATCAGTTATGTTAGCGCTAATTGGCTCAGTACCTGGTAGTACTGTTATTACATTTATTTTGAATAAATTGTTAGTAGTGCCCTAGGACCATTAGCATATGTTGTACGTTTTATATCTTTTTGAGCATTTCATATGAATAGTTAATTTTGCTTATGAACATCAAATGCGTGATTTGATAGTAAAACTCATTTGCTTATGTAATTACTATTCTAGTTGTCCCTAGTTTTATGTAATGCTTATTTACAATGAAATAAAACTAGTATGAGGTATGATTGATGATCATGTTTTACTGGTCATGTGTAATGAATACAAATCATATCATAGATGCAATATATAGGGATACATTGCATTGGACGTGATCCGTTAGAGAAGTAATACTTCATGGTCCTTAGTCATAAGTATTACTTCCTCAATACTATTTTAGAATCCTTAGACCTTATGTCTCCATTGATTCTAGCATGAATGGAGCCACGTTTTGACTCAGTCGTATGTTGCTTTTAATCGAGTAATCAATACGACGGATGATCGGATGTAGTGTCCTATCATGGCTTGAATGTGAGAGGCATTGTAAGGAATTTGTCCCTATCTTATTAGAGAGAGATATCCATGGGCCCCTCGATAGGGAAAGACTGTCTAAATGCATGGCCGTGCTCAAATGTATTTGATAAAGTGGTTATCAAATACTATTTATTGGAACAGTCTACCTAGAGATCGAGCATAAATACAATTAAGCTTAATAAGGGTGACGACTACCATGCCTTATTCTTAATTAGGATATCGCGAGTCAAAGGGATTAAATAGTGGATTGATAGGTTCCACCGTAAATTCATTCACTTTGGGTAGTCACAATGTCCTGCTAGGGACCGCTTGTGATTTATGAACACATACTACTACTAAGTATGTTTTCATTGCCACTGTGAGATGAACCTACAGGGTCACACGCATAGATGAGCTAACGAGCTTCATGTCCAGATTCAATGAATATAGAATGTGTCTAGGTTCATTGTATCTGGCATTTATTTTTCTGAGAATAATAAAGCGTTATTATTCGAATTATAGATAAGGGGCATTTTCGGTATTTGGTTAATAGCTGGGATTACGTGGGAGTTATTATCCGATAAAGACTCCCACTAGGGTTAGAGATTTTCAGCCGAAATACCAAAAACCCACAAGAAATCAGATTTCTTGTTCTACATCCTCTTCTCCCTAATTCCAGATAGCACTCGATACCGGTAGGGAGTAATTCCGCAAAGGGAGGACTCAAGGTGATCATCACATCCGAGCCATAAAGATAGCATCTTCCATTCAAGAATCCGATTCTTGAACTCAAAACGTAAGGCTTTTCTTGTAATTTTCAAATTCGTTTTGTATGAGCGGATCCTTCAGGGGAGGACTCATGGGTGTTTGGAACGAGTTTCCGCCCATGAATCCCTTTCATAAATTACCAGCTAAATAACCACTTCCTACAAAGGCACCACTCTTGGTTAATATGAACTTGTTTGCCTTGAAAACAAGTCTAAAGCCTTTGTTGTTCAGCACCGTTCCCGAAATGAGGTTCTTCCGGATCCTGGCACATGGAACACATTTGTCAGAGTCAGCTCCTTCCTAGATTCCATTTTAAGGACAATGTTGCCCTTCCCATATACTTTGGAGACCGCAGAATTCCCCATAAAGCAGACTTCATTATCAACAGGTTGGTATGTTTTAAACATCCACTTGTTCGCACATAAATGACAAGTGGCTCCTGTATCAACAAACCATTCCTTTTGGCTGCCTCCAACCAAGTTAACCTCTGAAACGACAGCTAACATATGCTTGTCTTCTATTTCAGAGCTCAGTCTTTCATCTTCTACCACATTAGCTTGGCCAGCCTTCTGATTCCGGTTCTTGTTCACAGCAATACATTGTTTGGACCCTGCATCGTCCACAATATATTCTTTCAACAGAGATTCCCATAAATAAATAGAATCATCTAAATTCATTAATATATTATGGCGACAGAAGTAGTCCACACTTAGCCACGCTCGTATCTTGGTTTCAGATTGAGGATCATTAATATCCTCCGCATGTTTATCCTCAGTGATAAACCGAATAAAAAGTTAAGTGGTAAGAAAAAACATAATTTTTTCTTTCCACAACTTAAAGTTGTTGCCACCCTTATTCTCGGGTTTGTCAAACTGACTTAAATGAATTGGTCGGTTTGGCATGGCAACCACAAATAGTGGGAAGGCGGTCTCAATACCGCCTGTCTGATTCCCGAAATGGGGAACCACCGTAGTTAGAACTCCAACCGGAACCAGTGCCAATATTTGTTGCAGCAGATTCATTCTCAGTGTTTGCCATTTTTTCTATGATAAAGAACAGAACACAAGTTAGTAATAATCAGTAGAAACATCAACAGAAAAAATAACATAGAAATATTGAACTTAAGACTGTTGGATATTTTTCAGGAATATGGAAAAATCGCTGCACTGGTTTTACAACTTCTGAACAGTAAAATAAAAATTCTGAGGAATTATTTCTGCACTGGTTTATAACTGCTGAAACAGAAAAATAAAATTCAGAAGAATTATTCCTGCACTGGTTTTTAAAACTTCTGGACAGAAATAGTTAAATAAAACTGAATATAACAATTAAAAAATCTGAGCAGAAAATACAAGTATTGATTACCACTGGACAGGAAAATATGACTGTTAAATATATTTTACAGAAAATAAAAAAAAATAGTAAAACCTTAATCGGTTCGGATTAAAATCCTGGACGAGACAACAGTGTACCGCTTCCCCTTAAGTTCAATATGTCTGGCCTTTTATTAGCTTTAGGCACCCTTGAACACTGAACTCCTAAGGAACAAAGCCCAACCCAACTGTTTCTTTGAAGCAGAAGAAACAGTACCTTCGAATGTGTTAACAGTAGAACTCTCAGAAAATGTTATGCAGAATGCAGAAAACAAGAACAGACAAAATGCAGAGGGAGAGAATTCTCGGATTTCTAGTGTAGAATTTTGGCAGACAGGACTGCCCTTTTATAAGCTCGGGAAGGAGACATGTAACAGTCCATGTTTAATCCTGCAATAAACCTGGTTGTTATAGTAAAAAACATAATGCCAGTATCAATGGCAACTGTTACAGTCCACAGCCATAAACCTCTGCAATTAAAACCATAATGCCCGTATCAACGACATCTATTACGTTGAAATTCGAATATCAAAAAATTCAAACCAGTAGCAAAACTCTGGCTGATTAGGCCCGGCATTCGTGTACGCAAGTCACGCCTGCACACAAGTTCAAGCTATGTTGGTATCGACGAGCCATACATCTGCACCCCATGCGCGGGTGCGCACGAGACTCTCATATAGGGAATAATACAAGTAACACAATTTAAACTCATGTCAACCACTTTAATTTATAAAGGGTTTTTCTCTTTCATGAGTTTCCCATGTGGGATGTGAATTTAAAACCCAATTCCCACATTTCAATCACTCTACTTTCTACCAATTTATCATTCACACCAAAAATTGGTTTTGTCACATGTTATACATCATCACGAAGCTTGGGCAACCCACTTCGTGATAAACTCAATAACATTCAAAACCGAGCGCCGTAATATATAAATATATTGGCTCAAATATTTCCTCACGACACATTAATTATTCATTAATCATTTGAGAAAAAACAAATTCTCCAACAAATATGGATTTTTTTTTTTTTTTTTGGATGTTTTTATCTGTGCACCCAAAAAAGGCATTCTTGAGAGGGAGTTTTTTCTTGTTGAAGTTTACTTCTCAAGTAGGTTGACTTTATGTGATGGTGGTTGGATGTTTTTTTTTTCAGTACTATATATAACAATAAACTTGGGTTGTTACATTTGTATGATGTAAATTTAATTAATATCAAGGAGAGGAAAAAAATAAAATAATGGAAAAGAAAATAATTAGGTGAGGACCATGTTTTTTTTGGGTTCATTATAATGATATATACTTCTTAAATATATTCTTTTTGCTTTGTAGTTCATGAAATATTATGTTATTGTCATAAGATAAAGACTCTTGAGCTTCGGCAATAACAGAAACTTCCCAAATCTTTGTTCGTCTGCTGCAATGTCCTTGTATGTCTTTCTTTCTATCTTTCTTTTTCCTTTCTTTTTCTTTTTATTATTTCATGGAGATTTCTATATTTTAGGATTATATGGAATGCATGAGCATGCCCTTGATGACATTATCACAAACTTTTTTTTTTTTGTAAAAAAATTGAGTAATATAATATAGTGAAAAATACTACTCATTCCATTCCATAATATAAGTTGTTTATAACATGTAACGAAATTAAGAAAACAAAAATAATATGTTTTTTAATTAAAATGTCAATATTATTCTCTTATATATGATTGGTGGTATATACAAGTGTTATTTAAAAGAGTGATATTGATATTTTGACTAATAAAATATCTTATTTGTTTACTTCCTTAATTTTTTTTCCTACATATTGTAAACGACTTATATAATGAAGGAAGATAGCACTATAGATTATTTTGGAAAAACAAATTGCATCAATCTCTTGTAATAAACTTATTGTTAGTGAAAGGAGAAGTGAGACTCTAGACGGACAAAATTTTAAGGAAAATTTGCGTCCTGGGTCTAAAAATAATTTAATTTTTTGAAGGATGGTCCAAAAACTTGTTTTTACACTGATCAATTCAAAAACAATTTACAATTGGTGGAGTCAATCCTTCCGTCAAAAAGTGGCCTGGTCAACTGTTAATTTAAATTTTGAAGTTAGTCAACTATTTTGGCTGATGGGTATTTTTGGAAATTTGTAATGATAGACCCGAACCCATTTTAAACCCAACACACCCGACCCATATTGACCCGACCCATATAGGTACACAGACGGGTATAGACGATTATTTGCGATTGGTTAGAAATTGTGATTGGTTAGAAATAGGAATAGGTACACAGACGGGTATAGACGATTATTTGCTTTCCATTCCCCTTAGGGGATTCCTTGGCCCGTCCAGAGCGGACGCAAACAGAGACCAGTTTAGGCGTGGGATTTTCCATTTCAAATTCCCACGGTGAGAATACTGGGCGCCCCACAATGGTAAACAAAATAAATAAATTAAAAAGTAAATAGAAGAAAGTGTAGAATGGAGGACGTTGGTTCACTGTGGAACAGAGTAATTTCGCATGCAAAGAACTTTTTTCGTCCGTTGAATTAAATATTTAATAGTTAAGATGGATTTAAAACGAACACATGTTCTGAAACTCAAAACACCTGTTAATGTTTTTATCGCG
This sequence comes from Vinca minor, assembly GCA_026122235.1. NCBI lineage: Eukaryota > Viridiplantae > Streptophyta > Magnoliopsida > Gentianales > Apocynaceae > Vinca > Vinca minor. Next base: position 2,146,346 of record JAOCZM010000232.1, read on the forward strand.
TGGAACACATGTTTTAAGACTCAGAACACTTATTTTAAAACGTTTTGTATGTATTGAAAAAAGTTGTTCCGCATTGGATCCGAACTGATAACAGATGACTTTTTTGTTGTTGTTAATTTATTGGTGGAAGGGGACCTATCTATTGCAAGAAACAGGGAGAATCAAGAAGTGGGGATGAGATTCGAATTCATGACCTCTACGTCATGAAGCCTCAGCCTTGGCCACAAAACCACTGTCTCATTGGCCATAACGGAGGACTTGAAACGCAAACTCTTTTCTCTCTTTTGGTTTTCCTATCTTTGGGCAACGTTCTCTCTTTATTTCGTTTACCACATCAAAAGATAAACCCACCTTAAACCCCTTCCGCTACCTTTGTTGAACCAAAAAACCCGCTAAGATCAATCAAGAGTTGAGACCAAGAATCTCTAAAAGGAATTCGATTTGAAACTCTTAATCACATTCTTGAAAAGGGAATTATACTTCTTGAAGAAAACAAAAACATGGGTACGGAAACTGAGGTAATTGAGCAAAGATTGAAGTCTTTTATGGGTCAACTGATAACTGAATTTGGTATTCTTGAAGGTGAAAATTATGGGTCTCGGGGCGCCATCTCTCTATTAGGGATGTGACTAGGCCGTGATCAACCTGGATACTGCATATTCGGCTTAATTCGCCGAACCCCAGACTATCAATAAGGTCTAACACCACCTGGTTGGCCTCTCTACCATATAGCTGCCAAAACGCCTTTCACAACGTATAAATTCTAATGATCGGTCAAACCTATCGCAGTCTAAACCTCTTCGTATAGTACTAGAATGGTACTCACGCTGCTTGAACAAAACTTCTGGTTCAAGGGGTCGGGAATGACATACGAGGGTTTCATAGTCACGTATTCCATTTAAAAATATATCATTTTTTCACATACTAAATTAATAAAAATACATTATTTATACTACCACAAATTCATTAATCAAATTAAATTCTAATTAAACAAAATTCAATTTATAAACAAATCATAAAAAATACAATCAATTTCACTATAAATACCACAAATTCAAGTAACTTTGCAAAACTTTAAAACATAAAAAAAATCAAATTAAAAATTCAATATTATAATTCAATCCTCCAAAATAATGTTTTGTAATTACCAAAAAAATTACAACTAACATATGCTAGGTATAACTCACATAAACTCAAATAGAATAAAAAATTAAACATTTATCTAGGAATTTAAAAAGTTCAATTGAAACGTTAATTTGGGAAAAAAAAACAACTTACCTTAAAAAATGGAGAGGTAGAATGATGATGGTGAGCGGGGGAGGCGCCAATAGGATGGTGGTGGCGATGTGGTGTCAGAAAGGGTAGTCGATGTGATTAGGGATTGAAGGGGAGGGGGTGGGCAGTGCAGGTGTGAAGAAATAATGGTAGAATGGGGGGAGAGGAAGAAGAAGAGGTGCGGATATAATTAGGTCTTTCATGAAAAACGAATTCAAGCGTTTTTAGGTTGACATGGCTTAACGTGTAAAAAAGGTCGCCATGTTAGTCTAAATTCACTTTTCATGAAAGACGGATTCTGAAAATCCGTTGATACTAAAAACAAAATTTCTCCCAAAAATATGATCACCATTTCTACCAAAACATGGTCATTCAAATTAAAAAATCCTAAATTTGTGATTTCTTACAAAATTTAAGTTTATCATATGTCCCCTTCGTTTCATGATACTTATAAGAATGTTTATTCTGCAATAGCCCTTACTCTGTTACTAGGGGTGTTAATCGAGCTATATATGTGAGACGAGTTTGATGTAGCTTACACTCAACTCATATCAAAATTAGAAAGCTCAGTTCATGCTCAGCTCGAAAAAACTCACAAACCTTAAGCTCACAGTCAACTCACATTTTAATGTGAGCTCGAGCTGAGTTCATGAGCCTCATAAGCTAAATTTATATAAGCAAAAAGAAAAAAGTTGTAGAAATAATAATATAATACAATGAGTCATGAGATTAAATCTAAAAAGAGTAACTTAGCCAAAAATCTAACAAGAATACAAACATACATGAAACAATGGTATTTAATTCATGTGGCGAGATAAACTAATAAAAATAACCACGGATAAATACATAGTAAGATCATTTGTTAATGAATCAACATACAAAGTAGACAAAAAGAAAAGATGAGTTTTACGGTTTTATTCGGGTTCGAGATTTAACCGGGCTGAGCGGAGTCAAGCTCACGCTCAGCTCACATAAAATTAGAACTTGAATATTGAGCTCACGCTCAAGTCACTTAAGCTCACACTCACTTTTTTTCAAGCTATGTGAGGCGAGTTCGGGCCGGAGACAATGACTTGCACAACAAACCTGGACTTGTTTGCCCGAACCCATTGCCACCTCTATATGTTACTCATTCCGTCTCAAATTAGTTGTCCACGTTGTTTTCTTTGTTTGTCCCAAATTAACTGTCAATTTTCAAAGTATGTATTAATGATACAACAACAACAACAACCAAGCCTTAGTCCCAATATATTGGGGTCGGCTACATGAACCGAAATAAGAATCACGTAAGGTCATCCACATGGATGCATTCTCTCCATTTCTTTCGATCCCAAACACAACTTTAATCTAGTTCTAGCAGATTTATATCTCCTTCTATCACTTTCGTCAACGTGTTCCTCGGTCTCCCCTACCTCTTACGCCCTGATCAATATTACATAATCCTTCAATTCTCCTAACCGGAGCATCACTTGGCCTTCTTCTAATGTGCCCAAACCAACGCAAACGGTTCTCTCTCATCTTGTCTTCAATAGGTGCTACACCGACCTTCTTCTGAATCGTCTCATTCCTCACTCTATCCATTCTCGTATGCCCACACATCCATCTCAACATACGCATCTCCGCTACATGCATTTTCTGAATATGACACCTCTTAATAAAGTATGTATTAATGATAATTTTTTCAATTTTACTCTTCTTTTAACTCCCCGTTCAATACTCTTAATTAAATAAAATTGTCATTTTCCTCACATACTTAATACGTAGTTTGATACTATGAGAGAGAATGTCGAGATAAAGACTTAAATCTTTATGAAGTTAATAGAATTAATGAGGATATTTTAAATTTTTACTTGTATTTTATCATTTGTCAGAGTTGACAGTTAATTTGGACGGAGAGAGTACAGATCGGAGAGAAAGAGAAATAGGTTGATAGCCAGTGGCGGATCTTACAAGGGGCAGGGGGGGGCCCTGGCCCCCCCAAGAATTTTCAATTTTTTTATATACTAGGTATATATATTTAACGGTTCAGAATAATAGAGCTATTTTTTTTAAATGGCCCCCCAAGAATTTTTAATTTTTTTTATATACTTGAGTGAAGGCCCAATTTTTTGAGTGATTTACTGCGTTTTGATTGATTTTTGATGATGATATTGATGATAAATTCTCTAATTTAATTAAACCCTAAGACCTAAATCTTTTTTGGTCATTAAATTCATCCAATTTTTGCACCAAACAGTTTGTAAACTGTGATGATATTAATGACTTCAAAAACTTCAATCAAATCTTCAAAAATCGGGGTAGAAAACTCATTTGATGAGCTGATGAAGAATCAAAAAAAAATCGGGCGCCGCCCCTGACCCCCTCTTCCGATTTTTCAACTTTTCTAGTAAAATATATAATTCCACCTCAAATATATCATTTTACGCCGTAAGCAAATTTTTAGTTCGGCCCCCCCTAAATACGAATCCTGGCTCCGCCACTGTTGATAGCTTAGCATGAGAGAGTACTAGTTTGAACAAACATTGTAAGGATAAAAGTGTAATTTTGTTGAAATAAATGTTAACAGCTTCTTGAACTCCAAAGGACGCAAACAAGAAACAAATAGTAATGAGTGATCATTTATACAACTGGTTAAAGTTGGGTGGGATTATGGTTGTTTAATCACTTCCTCCGAATAATTTCCATTTTGAGGTAACAATTTCTCTCTTGGTAATAGAATTTTTATTTCAATCAATGAATACCCAGAGAAGGCTGAAATGGAAACTTGTTTGATCTTTCATTTCCTTCCTCAACACTTCTTCTAGTCTTATAAAGATTTGGGTTTTGCAGATTTCCTAAAGAAGTGTTTTTTTTCTTGGAATTTCATGGGGTTTTGCTACTAATTTCTTTTTGTCCGGTAATTTTTGCATATTATATACTTATGGGTTTAACATTTATTTAGTTATGGGTTTGTTGTTTAAGGATGCTGGAAATCAGAGCAAATGGTGTTCTATAATCACTATTGGGAATTGTATATTGAGCTCTTGGATGGCTTGATTTAGTATAATCACTCCTATGAATTGTATATTAAGAATATGTTGGATGCAATGTTGCCTGGACTATTTGGTTTTGCCTGCTATAGGGACGTGTCTACATGAGTGTGAGTATGAGATCCTTCTCGGATGTGATAAAAAAACATAGTGGGTACTTTGACCGAGATTAGGTGAATCTTCAATGGGGATTTTCCCGTCTGGGGATATTAAATATGGTAAAGATGGTGACTGAACTTTTATACCATGGTTGCTTTCATGTTTTGGACTTTGAAGTGATATTGTCATGTCTCTTAATTATTCTGAATTAACATGACAAAAATAAGTCGCTACTCTTAATGTTTTTATTAAATTTATTGTCGTATACACTTACCCGTGTTTGAGTTTTTAGAAGTGTCATCGTTAGTTTTAGAGATATAAGCACTTGACACCTAGATATGTACATGTATTCGACACACTTATCCCGAGTCCAGGTAACATAGGTTGGATGGCTTGATTTTGGATGTTAAAAAAAATTAAAAATAAAATTATTGTAAGATTGTGAGAATTTGTTTGAGGTGAAATCTTGGAATCAATTTTGTCCTGATTTCTCCTGATATGGACATGAATAATGGTTATTCATATTCATGGCAAGTGGTAGCTTGATGGGTTAGAAAGCACTTCTTTTGTAGGTTCTGGTTTCCATTCATATCTCCACGCGTTTAAGTTTCAAGATTTTCTTATATTTTTCATTTTTGGTCTTTTGTAGTTACAAGAGCTGCACTCTGATCTATTCACTTTGAACATACATAGTTTTAGAAATATTTTTTTATCACTGCGTCCTTAGTAGTTAAGAGTCAAACGGTAACTGATAAAATGGATACGCGTCTAGATGATATGATGTTTATATATATATTAAAGAATAAAGAAGTGTTGTGGCGTCGATTTCTAGCAAAGTTCGCCATAGTCTGTTCTTCTATCTGGAGTCTGATACACTGCAATTCTTATCTGTTTATATCTGATACGCCTGCCTTAGCGTCTTATCCTTTAGCGCTTTCCATCTTTAGATTCATTTCTGCATTCGCCCCATTTTTTTCTATTTTATTAGATGGATTATGGATATCAAATCCTGCTTCAGAAATCCTTTTTTAATATCTGTTTTCGACATGAGATTTTCTTTCTCTCTTTCAATTGAGTACTGTCGAAGGGTCTTTTGTTTTATCATTTTGTAAGTTAGTAAGCTGATTTATATTTGTTTCTTACATTCCCATAATCAGTTGTGCTGAGTGAATTCAATGGTCTGTAGCAACTATCGTGGTTAACGACAAAGGATTGGCTGAGCAGCTACATGTTTGTAAAGCCTAGTATATTTTCTAGACACAGAGATGGAAGTCCCTTCAAAATTGAGAAAATTTGACAAAGTTGCAAAACGAGGTTGCCTTCAGCTTGCTGAAGAAGTAAGGACAAAAAAATGCAAGAAAGTGGACAGGGGGTGGTTCTAAAAGTTGCGCTGATATGGGACAAAATGTGGTCACCTTTTCCTCCGAGAGCACTAACCTGGAAAATGAGTCTTATAGCCCAACATTCCTTCCGCCGATGCAAAATGCAACTAGTCCTCGGCTTCATACTTTACCAATTACTGGTAATCTTCAGAATCAAACTCTTTCCTCCATTTTTAATTCCTTTTATTGTTCAATTAGTACCTTGACTTTCTTATTGGCTGGATGCGAAACTCGTTGTTCAATAACTTAGTTGAAAGATTTGTGTGGGGATTATGAGCGTATGTTTGGCATACCGAGGGTAATTTCCCGGTTACTCACAGTATATCCAGGGCATCACCGGCAGTCTCCCAAAAATGCGGAATTGCCGTTGTTTAGGGAAAGAAAAAAAAATAGTTAAAAGTTGTATCAGATTGTTGGGAAAATTCTTTATAGCTGCAATTGTTATGAGTATTGGTATTGTAGAAAATGTATTGTTTTAACACATAGTAACTATGAAAGAGATTGCTTGCAGAAACTAACTCAACTGCTGATAGCTGTTCTCATAATGCTCGGGTGAGAGAAAACCAACATTTGCGGACAAAGCCTACTATTGGGAAAAATCCTGTGAATGGCCCTGCACTAGATATCATATGGAAGTAAGTCCAAAGTTAACTTTTACGTTAGATTATGTCGAGAAGAATATCTTCATTGAGAACACCATTGAAAAACAAAGGAGTAGAACTTTGTAAAGGGCTTCCATTCGAGTTCAATGGTATTTTTGCATTTTTACTGGCCCTTTTAAGAATCGTGTTGTCTAACATTTATTGCATCTCATGGTATGAAACATTTGCCTGTTTGGTATAGGCCGTAAGAGATTAGGCTAACTGCATTTTGGCACGGGGCCTTGAATCGACTTATGTCAAAGTTCTTGGATTTGAAATATCAAATATATATTTAAGCTATTAAGAAGTACGGTAATTCGACATAAACGGAATATGATTTTCCGTTTAGTCTTGCTTTCGTGCATTGATGAAAATGTATGATTGTTTAGTTTGAATGCAGATACTAATGCTGCAAAAGCCTATGCGGACAAGTCTATGCCTTTATGCTACCTACTTCTGAAATCACGGCTTTTAGAAGGCTTCCGACATACTTTTAACTAAGCTTCGCTATTGTAATATCAGATTTTTACATTACTGTATAAAGTCCATCAGTTTCTTCTCAACTGTCTGATGTAGATAGTATATTCATATTTCATCAGGGGAAACATTGAGATCCATGATTGTCCACCGAATCTTGGATTTTGTGAAGGAGTCCTGGGTCATCCATCAACAAAGGTTGCCCGCAAAGAATACTCATTTTCTAAGGAGATATCAGGGAATCTGCACTTCGTAATGTATTCTCTAGACTAGTTATGTCCAGATATATTCAAGACGCATTGTCCCGATAGAGATGACATAGCCTTATACTTCTACCCCGGTAACTATGAGAGGTAGGGTTAAGCGTTCTCTTTGATGGTCGAACTTCTCAATTTGTATTCTTATTCTAAATTCTTTTTGGTGTTTCTTATAGGTCGAAACACCAATATTCTTCTTTGCTCAAGTTCATGAAGAGGAAAGGTTTGATGCTAAGGAGTAGGATGGGTAGCGTCGAGCTACTGGTTTACCCTTCTTCATTGTTGCAGGTGGATTCTCAACGTAAGTTATTTTTTAATTACCTCTCAATCCAGAAATTCGACTTTGGATCTCGCATCTCCTCTTACAAACTGTTTACTTTTACGAAAACTAACCATCCGCCCACCTTGTTTTGTTAGTAGTGTTTATGCCAACCCTGCCAATTGTGTTGCAGAATTAGGTAATTGTTACTTCATGTGGGGTGTTTTTCGACGCTTAAAGGAAGATACGTAGTAGCAATGCTGGAGGAGCTCAATACAAATCCACGTCGCGACCGGAACTGAATAAAAAGAGCTGCATTCTTGGGGCAGATGGAAATTCTGGGTATACTAAGTATTTTGACAATATTTTGATGGTAGACATGATTTAGAGCCAAACTACTGTATGAGTATTATTGGAACAGATTACATATTTGAAATTAATGGGCCATTTCTTTTTGCTGAATGGAAAAGGAGACATATATATATATATATATATATATATATATATATATATATATATATATATATATATATATATATATATATATAATTATTAATGGGGCAACCTGGTTCATTGTTTGGTCATTTGTTGAACCTAAAGAAACAAAAGAACTCAGATTGACTGAAAGAGCTGACTATTTCCCGGCACAATTATAGTATAGTATAGTATTGAACGTCTTAAATTCATTATATATAGAACACTTTTTGTGACAAGTGTTGCATACTTTTAGATAGGTGTTAAATTCTAAAAAGTGTTGAACGCCTTAAATTCAGTACATATGGAACACATGTTGTGATAGGTGTTGCATGTTTTTAGACGGGAGTTAAATTCTAACTAGTGTGTTTTATTCTGATAAACATCTGTCCTTAGGTACGTAACACATGCCTTACGTAACAGTGTCTGAAAATTACAACTGTCCCCGCAAACAAAAATTTGGACGGTTGAAATTTTTTATCCAACGGCGCAAAACGGCAATTTTTTTAATAAGAGCATTACTCAAGAACAAGTCTTTAAGAATCTCATTCCTAATAATCCCTAAATCTGAACATGGAAAACTGATATTTTCGCACTAAGTAATAAATCACGCCAGAGATAAACCTTACTGAAACTATTAACTATGTATTAGAAAATTTCACTTTTAAGTTTCCCTTGGTAAAAAGATTATACCAACAGAGAACTGGATTGTTACTGGAATGGTTCAAGGGTGACTTGCTCCATTGGCTTGAACTGCTCTGTTTGCAATTTCTTCACTTCTTGAGCAAATACTACATCGACAGTTAAGTGTGCTATAACCCAGTGGGGTTGGCCTCTACCCACGACTGTGAGGTCGCGGGATCGACACCCTCCCCTACGCGGGGCTAAATAATTTTTACCTAATTTCTGTGAGGTTTAAAAAAAAAAAAAAATACTAATCGGCAGAGTTGCCTGATGCTCCAGTGCGGAACGCATTTTTTTTCATTACGTGCGGAACTTAAGCTCGTTTGTCAACTTGAAATTTTGACGATAAAAATTGATTTAAAACGAACACCTGTCCTGTTTTTTGTGCTTCAGGACATATGTGTCCCGCATAGGATTCAGACTGAGGTGCATTTGGCCTAAAAAATACAAAGATTTGCACCACAAATATTCTTATTGTTTTGTTCAAACAAAGCGTTAGTCCTTCAGCATTAAAACTCACCCCATGGGCAGTGGCGGAGCCAGTAAATTTTCTTTGGGGCACAATTAACATTGACAAAATAAATTCATAAAAGCATATAAATATTGGCGGAGCAAAAAAATTTTTTTTGATGAAATATTATAGACTAGAGTTATTCACATTTTGTTCACCCTTTTCACTCTACTGGTCAGTGGTTCATTAACCTCCAAGTCCTCTGGCTTTATATTGTGGACTTTTTATTGTGAAATTTTTATAGTTTACAAGAGAGTCCATTGTGCATTTTTTATTAGTAATTTTATTTTTGTCTCTTACACACTTAAGTTTGTTACTATTTTAACCAAAATTGTTAAAATATAAGTGGTGTCATTCCTATAATTAACAAACTAAATAATTTAATTTTAAATCGTAAAGTGATTCAAAATTGGTACAATAAACAATGTTCACGAGACGAGGTGTTACAAAAATAAAACTAAATAAATAAATAAATAATTTAATTTTAAATCGTAAAGTGATTCAAAATGGGTACAATAAATAATGTTCACGAGATGAGGTGTTACAAAAACAAAACTAAAACTAAAAAAAAAATTTATTTATTTATTTATTTTTTTTTGGAAAAAAGTGCCCCACTGTGGCTCCGCCACTGCATATGGGTACACAGCTAATAATCCCAAAAACCAAGCAAAAAGAGCCAAATGCGGGATTAGCTGAAGAAGGCCGCTCTCTAACTAATTTTTACAGATTGTTTAGAATTTTCTTTGACAATTGAAATTCTTTATCCATTTCCTTCAATTCAGTAAATTGCCTACATTTCTTCCATCTCAATCTACTTTTTCCTTCATATCTAAATATAACATTCAAATGCCCAATATCTAATACAATTAATTATTATTATTTTTAAATGACAACAACATAACACTAGAAATTTCAAATGCCTCCTTCTGTTAATGAGCTATTGGGTTGTGTCTAGGAATGGCAATGGGGCAGATCGGGGCGGGTATCTCAAATACCGCGCCCCGCCCTGCCCTGTTGATTTGTGCCCCGCCCCGCCCCAGATCAAAAAATTCTGCCGCGCGCCCCGCCCCGCCCCGCCCCATCCTTTTTTTTTAAAAAAAATCATTATTTTTTTTTAAATTATAAAAATCATTATTTTTATCAAAAAAATTAAAATCATAAAAATCATTAATTTTTTTAAAAATCATAAAAATCATTAATTTTTTTAAAAATCATAAAAATCATTAATTTTTTTAAAAATCATTAATTTTATCCAAAAAATCATTAATTTTATCATAAAAATAATTAATTTTATCCCAAATCAATTCTCAAACAAGTACAATTAGTATATTAAAATGAAAATTAAACATGATTATGTTTAATAATAACACTATTATAATAATGTAATATAAATAGGGCAAAATGGGGCGGGGCGGGGCGGAAAAAAATACCATGCCCCGATCTGCCCCGTTCGCGGGGCGGGGCGATCTGCCCCGTTCTCTCTACGGGGCGGGGCAGGGCGGGTCGGCGGGTCAAATTGCCATCCCTAGTTGTGTCGAGGCAAGAGTACTTATTGTGCCGGGTTACACACAGTCTAATAAGATCACATGTCAATAAACAAAGGCTCAGGCATGGTCTTAATGTATAGTTCACGGATCGTACTATCGTGTCCCGCCTCTATTTGCAATGGGGCTTTTACCATTTGCAGAAGCCGAGCAAAGCCCATCAAATGTATGCAATGAAGATTGTTCCTTCTGGGACCGTGGACGTAAGTGTGTATTAAGATCGAACTAGGTTAAAAAATATAAGTAGTATTGATTCTTGTGTTGTTCTTTTTGCTCTTATCTTTTATTTCTCTTATATATGGTTGGTTGAATCATCTTATCTCTATATTATTTATTGTTAACTTCCTCTACTCCAACATTAAGAAGAGACTATATTATCTCCAAGTTGTTCAAACTTCAAAATTCTAAAACTGTAATAATAAGACAAACAATAATATACATGACTATTGTGCTAAATCATACAAGATACTAATCGTATCACACCCCGTAACCGGAATAATGACATATCAGTGTCTCATTGGATAACAAGACATCAAAGCTCGCAACTAAGTTACTAAAAAGGGTTTTCGTTATGATGAAATAATCCAAAATAAGAGTTAAACAGCGAATTAAAGGTACTACAAATGAAATTGTTCCATATTACATAATAAAAATTAACTAGGTGTTCTAAAGGAATAACAGAAATAAACTAGTGTTCAACGACTAAGTAAATTATGTAGTCACTCCGCGTATACACGTCCAGAGCCTCATCACAATAGTAGTGATCAACTTCTACATATCATGCATAATAAGAAAGCAAATGGATTGAGTTTCGGGGCTCAGTAAGGACCAAATGACCTATTGGATGAAGTAACAAATAAACACTAAAACAGTTTTTCGTTTTCCAAAACACCCAATTTTTAGCACACACATTCTTTATTGTTGGCTATCTACCTCTCAATTTCTAGCACAGAAATTCTTCCAAAAAAAAAAAAAAAATCCTAATTAATAGTTTTTCTAATTAATTTCTTGAATTTTCTCCCCTTTTGGGGTGGGATCGTAGAGAAGGAGATGTAGCAAGAAATAGTAGGGGTGGGGGGTGGGGGGTTGGGGGGGGTGTTATGGCTGGCGGTAAGAGAAAGTTGCAGACGTCGAGTTGGGAAGAAGGAAGGGGTTCAGGTAAAATTGGCTACAGTGCGAAATACAATTTGTTTCACACCGTGCGTAACACATATTGGCTGTCAAATCATAAATTTGACGGTTGAGATAATTTGACTTAACACTTTTTTATAGGCATTAAGACCAAAATAATCTCAGCCGTCTAATTTTTAATCCAACGGTCCATATGTGTTCCGCACGGTGCGAAACAAATTGTTCCGCATTGTAACCATTTTGGGGTTGGATGGGTAAAAATTGGTAAGGGTTATTTTTGGCGATGTACCAAATATGCCCCTATAACCTTTTTTTTACCCGATCAAATTTTTGGAGTTACAGTTGTCTAACTATTTTTTTAACAGAAGGACTATACATACAAAAAGTAAATTATTTGGGGATGATAATGTACAGAAACAATGAATTGGAACATTAGTCACTAAAAATAAATAGTTTAGGGACATACTTTACTAATTAGCCAAAAATGCAAGAAGAAATACTAAAGGGGTAAATCGCGAAGTTCCTCAAACTCTAGGGAATTTAGTGTAAGATCGAACATTTACACTTATCTGACCCGACTGTGAAACTACAAAATCTTTTTTCTCTTCAATTCATAAAATTCCCAATCCAAATCAAACCTTAAAAAGATCGAACAATGACAAGATCAAAGATCATCAACTTACCCACAATGATCACCCAATTCTTTTACCAATTATTACTGTTCTCGCATATCCTTATCCTTCTCTTCTCTCCTACTGTATCAGCAATCAGGTGAATTTGTATGAGCACTGAAGTTCTTGATTTTTTTTTTTCTTTTTGGGTTAATTTGTATACATTTTTTTTTGCCAAATTATGTTGTGGTTCTGTTTGATGATGTTCTTTTGTTTGTAGAAAAGATGGGAGCCTTCTAGAAAAGCGATTTTGCAGAACTACAGTTCAGGGGAGGTTTTTACTCTCTGATGATAATGGTAATCTGTTTGTTTGTTTGTTTTTAATTTCTCACTGCTCCTTTCAATTTCCGTCATTTGCATTTGACTCAGATTAAAGTGCACATAAATGCTCTGGATGTTGAACGAAAGAAGCATGATATTGTGCACATAAATCAAAATGATTATTGAGTCTGCCTTCTCGATGCCTTTTGGCTTTGATTTGAGGGCATGATTCCGTAGCAAAAGTGACGGTATAGATGATTGCTGTTTCAATGGTATTATGTGAGCAACACTTTGCGCATTTATTGCCAAAGGTTATGTCAGTCTCTAATTCATCTATTTCAGTGGTATTTTGGGAGTATCCACTTTGCGCATTTATTGGTAAAGGTTAGATCTGTCTCCTATACTCCCGCCCATACCCCCATTTATTGGGGACTTAATGGGTTATATTATTGTTGTTGCATTTGACTCAGTTTCTAGATGGAGCTAGAACTTTGTCTTTGCGGGGCAACCATCTATAAGGGAAGGTTTGGAAAGATGTGGGTGGTCGCTGCCTCCCTCCCCTTGGTTCCGTCCTGGTTTGGGACACATAATCAAATTACTAAAACAAAATGAGGATTTTGCTTCTTTTTAAATGAAAATTCAATTTTGGGTCGGATCAAATGCATGGAAGTTTTTCATTTTACATGTCTCTTGGAGCAATGCTGTGAGTTATTGCTTTGTAAGACGAAAAAAACATGAAGTTTTTGAAGATGGGAGATGAAGTAGAGTATATATGCATGATGCAGCCTATGCTTTCTTGTTTTGGGTTTTAGATTTAGAGGAGACCTGGTTCTTTTTGCTAATTGATACTCCTGCTGCAAAATGCTTTTAAGTAAAATATCTATACAAAGTTGCTACCTTTTAGCCTAATCTATAAGGGTTTCTTTTGATTTGTCTTTGGATGTTATGAACTTATAATTATTAATTATTAACTAGTTTTTCTTACAAATGTAACATACTCCAAATACCCTAGTATGGTTTTACTCCTTTGCTATTTAGTACTTCATTAAGCTATAGAGTTATTCCCTCCGTTTAATCAGCATTACTAATGAGGGGGATTTGCTATTTTAGGTCATGTGTGTGATGCACTCTCACTTGATCCACAATCACGCTGTTGTCCCTCAAAAGGAGAGCAATTCTCCTGTTAGTGAGTCATCTCCTTTTCAAGTTTTCTAGTTTGCGTTCTGTCGGCTTTATCATGCATTCCAATTCTCTGTTAATGATGATTCTTTTGGTGTACTCCTTCTCCCATCTTGCAGCGGATGCAATCTTGTTTCACAATGTTGCAAGTCATATGAATTCTGTGTTTCATGCTGCCTGAATCCAACTCAAGTAAATTATCTAGTCTCTAGTTTTTTCTTTGATAGTAGAAGTTCTAAGATGTTGAGCTTATAGCTTTGTGAATTAAATTTTCTATGCAGACACAAAGGGATCGCGCATTGAAGGTTAAAATTGCAAAGCCGACAACTTCAGGTTTCTACCTTTTATGGTATTCCTAAGACTTTGGCGGAGCTATGTTATTTTCATGTCTATCCGGGCAGGTTTTACTTTGAGTAAATTCGTACCAAGTTAATCATGTCATTGCTCCTCCTTAAGAACTGCTTTTATTGTTTCTGCAGGATCATACACGAGTGTGTTTGATTTTTGTGCTGGGAGGTGTCGTCATAATTCTGAGAGTGTGGTACGACTCCTATTGGCCTTTGGTCGTTCTTCTCCCATTATAATGGTCCCATACTGTAAAGATGTTTCCCGAAGAGGCCCCAATCATATCCATTATTAGCAAAAGCATGATAAGATCATTCTTTAGAAGTTTAAAACAGTGTTGTCAATCGTGGATGGCGGATCATGGCGGCAAGCAAAAAAAATGCCATAACGTTATAGCGGGCGCTATAACGCCTAATAGCGGACACAATAAAATAATGCAAAATATATATAATACAATGCATAATCTAAATAAAAAGCAAAAAAAATAACAACATGAATCAAACAAATAACTTAAAAGTCATTAATCAACCATTAACTAGTATATCTCGTAAGTCATAACACATAAAATAACAAGCATGCATAACTCAAAAGTCTCCAAACACGATAAAAAACGATAACCAAAACAAGACAAGAAAATTCGAGAAATCTAATCATCTTCTCCCTCTTCCTCCCCCTCATCTTCTTCCATATACTCATCCTACTTGCTAGGAACAGATGCAAATTCTTCACTTTCTTCTCCATCTGAGGGGCCATCAAAATCAATAGCAATATATTCCATATTTTCATCTATGTCATCATCTTCAAAATCAAGTTCTTCTTCAACTAAATCATTTGCTCTTTTCCTCTTCTACTCGACGAAGCAAAAAAGAGAGAGGAAAATGGAGAAAAGAAAAAAAAAAGAGAAGAGAGAGGAGGATAGAGAAGGGAGGGTAGAAGAAAGAATAAAGAGTCAGAAGATGGAAGATGAAAAGACGTACATACCTGTTGTAGAGTGCAGAGAGAGACGGCAAGAGACTTCTTTTTTTGAAGAAAGGTAAGAGACTTGATTAAGTAAATATATTCTAATAAAGTAACCCAAGCCCATTTATAAAATTAAAAAAAAAAAAGCTTGCTATACCGCCATGCCCGCCATGAAACGCCATAACGTAACCGCCATAACGCCCGCGAAACGCTGAAAGGCGGACACCGCTATATTAGAGGATATAGCGCATTGCGTTATTGCGGTGGGCCAAAATTCCGCAACGCCATACCGCCATGGCGCCGCCATGACCGCCATTTGATAACACTGGTTTAAAATCGTACAAAAGATGCACATAATCTGATTTTATTGAGTCAGTTGATCTTCTAACTGCTGATGTGGGGAGGGAGAGCTCCCGCTCCATATTTACTAAATATCCATTATTCTTCCTAACCAAATGACGTAAATGGCCACGTTTACTTCCCTTCCCCTTTTATATCTGCTTTCACCCCAACCAAACTTAGTGCTAGTTATTGAAAAATCTAATATGGTCATTTTCATATTTACATGTGTTATTGACTTTTCAGGTCCATGAAAATGCATATCTCAGTGACTTCCATCATTGTTTCTTCTTACCATCTAACTCATCTGGTGAGTATATATATGTGATGATTTTTTTTAATTTAAATGTTTGTGGATCTTTATTTCTCTTTGTTAGCTTAAGCTATGTGATGATTTTGCTATTTTAATCTATACATATCTTAGTGACTTCTATCATTGTTTCTCCCTATTATCTAACGCGTCTGGTAGATATATATGTGATGATTTTGTTGCATGTCATTTGTCGGAATACTATGCATTTGCCTAAAATTTGTATGATAATATATCTATGCATTCACTTTCGTATTCCTCACTGAAACATTAGAAGAAAATGACAAATTTTTGCCAAATTTCCATATCGATTGATTTGAGATTTCTGCAACTGTAATTTATTGAGTTTTTGTTGTAACAGAAGTTTCGGATATGCAGACAGAAGTAAGGTTGGCAGGCATAAAGATAATTATTGGAAGGTAATTTAAGAATTTCGGTTGTAGTTGATCTTGCGTCATTGTCATTTAAGAGATGTTCTCTCTCTATTTACCATTTGCATTCGTTTGCGAGGTAGGCAAGGGGAATCATGTGATTCGGTATGCAAGTCAAATGGACAATCTTGTGTACCCAACAAGTTATCACTTCTTAACCAGTGTGAAATGTAAGTTCATCGACATTTATCATCCAGTTGGAATTTCTGTATCTTTATTCATATTTCTGTCCGCAATATTAGCTTTTTGTTATTTGTTTAGCTTGCAGAAATATTTTACCTGTAAAGGATCATGTTTGGCAAGCATTGGAGCAGATCAACCAGCTGAAGTAGTTGAGGATGCTCCAAAAGATCTGGTACTCGTTTGCTTCTCTGCTAGATCTTTACTGTTATTATTTCTTAACATAATTATTTAACGTTAGAACGATATTCCTTTTGTTTCATTTTTTTTTGGGTGGATAGGTACTGCTAGAAAGATATTGTTTTTTTTTCCTGACCAATATGCATGTTTAATGTGTTATAACCTTAATACTCTTTCTACTAGAGAGGCGTGTTATTGAAGAAAAGAAATATGCAAAGTACCTCAATAATAGTGAAATAAAACTTAATTAAGAACTATTTTTCCATCTTGTTATATTAGTATTCATGATATGTATTGCCATTCATAAAAGGGCTGCTACCGGATAATGAAACATTGTCTTTTTCCATATCAAGAATGTCTATTTTCTCCAAATTGAAGCGAAACAGCTACAACCCATTCTTGCGTGGTGATTTCTTTACTCAATTCGTTCAAATTCCTTCTTCAAGCCACGTTTGATTAATATTTTCACTAATTGCTATGTTGATCTCTGAACTCCTTTTAAATGCATCACAGAGTGAAGGGTGCAGTTACATCCATTTCCCGCCCCCCTACATGTTATCGGTGTTAAATCCTAAAAATCTATTAGTACAATTTACTTCTTTCTTTGGCAAAATATGAGTTTTGCTCCATTTCTTCTGTCAAAAGTTAGTTTTTGCACCTCCTTAACCCCCAAACCGTTTGAGAAAGTAATCGATTTATGAGGTCTGATATTCGTACGGAGGAATATTTGATCCTCCCTTCTTTAAGAAATAATACATCATCAAGTTTTTGCAAGTTGGTGATGATCAGTTGCCCCTTTTTTTCTGCCTCAGAATCCAGGAACATGCTTATACACAGAGAAACTATCAATGCTTTCTTGTGAAGGCTCACATCAGCACACCAGGAGACTCTGTCCTTGTGCTTAGTGCATTCTTGAGGTAATTATTTCGCCCGCACATTTTAGCTATGTTATCCGGACTCTTTGTTTTGGGTGTCGCACTCGTGTTCGACACGACACCACACGATATGACATGGGTGTGGGTATAAGATCCTTATCGGATGTGTTAAAAAATACTGGGTACTTTGACGGAGTCTATGTGTATATTCAATGGTGAATCAGATTAACAATAGAAAACATGCAATCACAGTTTATGCCTAATTAATCATATTAATAACAATAACAGATCTAATCATGCGATAGCAGTTTATGCAATATAATCGAATTAATAACAGATTAACATATATCATAATCAAAGAAACAATCTTTTATGTTTGACACATACATATACCAAATCGAAATTGATACGTGTTATGATGTGACTAACATAATCGAATTCGAATAGTATGAGAAAGACTCTGATACCATTGATGAGATTCATTTGTAGAAACTCGTTCTAAACACCCATGTGTCCTCCTCCGAAGGATACACTCATACCATGGGAATCGAAAATTCAAACGAAAAACTTACATATTTCGGTTAAGGTTTTTGATCTCAGATTGTGTGCTGCTGCCACCAATAGCTTTCCCTTGCGGAATTGCTCTTTACCGGTATCCACGCGATGAAACGAGCAGCGAGTGCAAACTCTTCATTTCGAATAATCTAGAGAGAAGGGAAGGGCAGAAAATCAGAAATCTGATTTCAGGGTTTTTGGTTTATTGCGGCTCCAATAAGAATAACCTAGGGTTTCGGCCAAAAGAGGATTATATAGGCGTGAGAGTTTGTTCCGAAAACAACTCCCACGTCCTCTCAACCTCTTATGGTATTGAGAGTCTTTATCGCATAATAACTCCCATGTAATCCCACCTAAAACCAAATACCGAAAATGCCCCTCATTAATCTCTAATTCGAATAATAACATTTTAATATTCTTAGAAAATAAACGCCAGATACAATTAACCTAGACACATTCTAGATTCATTGAATTTGGATATGAAGCTCGTTAAGCATAAGGCATGGTAGTAGTCATCCTTATAAAACTTAATTATATTTATGCTCGATCTCTAGGTAGACTGTTCCAACAAATACCATGGATAACGATTGGTTTACCATGATACATAGATTAGGTAATGTGGCTCGCTATTCAGTCAAGCATGAATATCTACTGTTTCATGCAGATATGAACAACTATCCATGTTTGACTGAATAGCTATCCACTCACCCCACGAATAGATATTCATGCTTACCGGGAGTTATAGGCGCCCGATTGGATCCAGTATTTGCAAGTAGCATATTTACACTCTTGCACAAATCATCGAATGACCGATCAACATAGTCGTATGCAACATCACTTCCACATACAGTTGTTACCAGTAAAACCATCTTTCCACACAATTCTTGATAACGTTCGCTATATTCTTTCGGTGCTTTGCCACAACCACTGAAACGACCTAAGTCTACACCGCTCTTTACATTTTTTGTCCACCTTTTCATCACGTAGTGTGATGGCAATACTCTCAGTTTTGTGTGTACTCCTCCGCAAGATCGTAGAAGTTCCATAACTCTAAGGGCATGTCGGCAATTCAATCCTAGTATTTCAAAAAATCGACATGTGCTCTTTTGGCCGTACAACCAGTCCGCTCCTCAGACCGTTTACGCGTCAGAAATTTCCTTGCCTCGACATGTGTTTCTAGACCTTTGTTCTTGTTCTTGGGGTCATGTATACTTCCTTTCCTATATCCCTCTTTATTACAAACATATTTCAAGTAACCCACCTGATCCTTATCACCACGTAAGGTCTTACTATAATTTTTCCTAATGCTAAACCCTATTATGAGAATAATCCTGATAAAAATCTCTGAACTCATTTTCTGTAGTGAACTCCTTTGTCTTCCGATCAATTGTTCTGTAATATTCAGCATTACCTGTAAAAAAAAAAAAAGTGTTTAGTCGACAAAAACATGTGTTCTTGTTAAGAGAACATGTGTTCTTTTTAAGTGAACACGTGTTCAATAGACAAAAACATGTGTTCACTGCACAAAACAGCTTACATGTCTTACCATCCTGCTTTGTATTGTCAGGTGTGTGTGCATTCTGCTCTGTATTGTCTAATGTCTGTCCATTATGCTTAGACTGTTCATCTTCCATTCCCTCCAACCCTTCGACTATTACATGGTAAACTTTAGATAAGAGGTGAAAAAAAAAACACAAGAAACATCATGATTCAGTAGTGTCATTTATAAAACATCTCACCATCTTCATCTTCATCGCAAAGAATAACTGTTTGTTTCGACATTTTAGCTGTCCTAGTATCATCATTATCATTATCGCTAGTTACTAAAGTAAATTCGTCTGGGAATTTCCTTTTGCCTAGCTCTCCAAATAAAACATTATCTTGATGAGAACTTGTGTGGCCATCGTAAGGGAGACCGTTCTTCTAAAGAAAATCTATGAATCTTTCCCATTCAACCTTACTTGCATTTTCTTCTACATTTATTTCACTTATTTCCATTTGATAGGATGTGAGAAGAAGAAAATCGGTTCAGAGATGAAGAAAATCGGACTAATATGGTGAAAGAAGGCTTGAGAGAAGGAAAGAGATGAAAATGGAGAGTTGAAATGAGATATATTTTAGGAATACTTATTTATCTTCTTTCAATTAAAAAGTAAGAAAGAGAAAATGGGAGGAATTCCAATTTTTTTCCCGCTAAAAAAAGAAACACATCTTTTATCCCTAAATACCCCTCATTTTGATACAACCGTTGGATCAAAAGTTGCAGATCCAACGGTCCTCGGCGTGTCCCGCACGTGCAGAACAGATTAAGTTCAGCATAGGAGCCGGGACGGAAGTAGTCCTACTTTCAGTTCTTGCAGCAGACTTTACTCACATGCCAGCTCACAGGTACACAATAAAAAAAATCTCCTACTCCAGCCTTTCTTTCACTACAATTTTCTCTTTTTCTTTCCTAAGAACTAAGATAAGATAATGTTTCGTTTCAAAAAATGTTGTCTTTGATTTTTTCACGAGAAACTATCCAAATACACGCAAGCCAAAAGCTGTTCTGCTACACGGATAAGCTGGCATACAATGTAGAAATGGGAGATTCATAATGCATAGAAAATGGACATAAAGCTATTAGTAGATTCATTCAGCAAACTTCTAATTATCAAACCAAAGTTTGGTCATAATAGTTGAAAATTGACTTTTCATGCTCCAATTTCTAGAAGGTTAAAGTCCGAAATACGGCTCTGTCTTGGCTTCTTGCCATTGTTTATTCATAAGAAAGTACTCAGTTTTTCCCACAACTGTGAGAGGATACCAAAAAAACGAACCCGCCTATTAGGTTTGCCGATTGGTTTTTACTTTAAAAGACATGTTTAACTCATTATTATCTACAAGTAAAAGCTTCTGGCAAACCTAATTGATCTCAGAAGATCTCACGGTTCTCAAAAGAAAGCCTTAGCAAGGCTTTAAGCCCCCTTGGTGGAACTTGAAGTTACACCTTACTCCGCCACTTCTCTCTTATCTCACTGCTTTGCCTGTTGAGTAAGAAATGAAATCTGTAAGAGAGATGGTGTAGAAATACCGAAAAAAGAAATGGTAAATTATGAGTGAGAGCAAAGACAATTTGATAATTCTTGTCTGTCGAAATTTTGTAATCTTTGAAGACGATATTTCCCAGAAACTAAAAACAACTGAATGAGGGTTCTTAATCTCATGCTCCCTCCATTTCATAATAGAGGTCCTTCTAGGTGCTTTAGGATTTAGATTAAGGAAGGGGGAGACGAGGAATTTTTACTTTTATACCCTTGAGTCTCAACTAGCAATCTATATCTCTTTCCCTCTATCCAATCATATGAAAAACATCCTTAAAAGTTGGAAAGGACATATATATTGATTGTCCTTTGGAAAGAGATTGAGAGGCTAAAGATACTTCTATCATGAAACGGAAGGAGTACTTAAAATTTCCTGATCTAGACTGGTCCAGTTGGGATTAGAATCTTTCATGGTTTGCCCAAAATCAAGACCACTAATTTTAGCATAATAATTAAATTTGCATTAGTTTATATTAGCTTCAGCCACAAAGATATAACCAATCATTCAAATAATGACAATCGTGAACGATGATAATGGAGGAAGTATATTCCAACAAAGAGACTGCAGTTGAGTACAACAATCTAAGCACACGTCTATAGCTGCTTTTCCAAATAACTCAAATTTCTCTTGAACCACGCTGGAGTTGTGATCAGGAAAAAGACGGGGACTACATCTTGTTTTTCCCCTAAATTAAGCATGAATGCCAAATACTTATCTGCGTCAAGGTATTATTGGCCGTAATTTAACATTTCAAGAGTTGGTTTTGGCATATCCATTCCTATCGCAACCAAACATATGCATACCACAAAGGTGACTTCCATATGACAGTTTATAGCATATACTTGGGAGGGTTATAAAAGTGTAGAATTTTTTTTAAAGATAATTATAAAGAACGATAAGGAATAAACAAAAGTAACCAAGGCCGAAAAAGAATGGAAAAGGTGAATTGTTTGTGAGAGAATAGGTGAAAGCCGAAGTGGGAAAAGAGAAAATTTTGCATTTCTTTTCGGAAAGAAAACAAATTGAAATTCACTAATTTGCATGCACTCTTTATGTTCAATCTTGTAATTTTCAAATCAGTATAAAACCTTATTAATAGGAAGAAAAGTATAATCACAGGGTCCAAGCAACTTTTACCTTCAACGTCATCACGCATCATTCTGCAATTTCTCCCTCTCGAATTAAAAAAATATACAATGTTTTCATCAGGAGGAAGGCTAGTTTCTTGACAGAGCTATCATGCAAAAAGATAAACATCACAATCAGACAAAAAGAAAAATAGAACAATCACCTGCGAATACAAGAAAGTTCCAAGGACAGCAATGGCCGCTCCAAGAGCATTAATAGGCTGGACAGGCGTACTGAAGATAATGATGAATGAGACAATAACAGAAATACGTTTCATAGTGTTCCCAATGCTAAATGTTAAAGGAGAGATCTCATCCAGTGACATGTATGACACTTGGTTGTAGAGATGATAGAATACACTCTGATAGATCATCCACCTATCATATAGAAACATCTAAACAAGTAAGAAAGGGAAATCCAATGAAAAGAACACGAAAAAGAGACCTTAGTATTCTGGAAAAATCCCAAGATATGACAAAAATTTGGGACAGAGGGAGTCTCCATTCATTCAAATAGGAGAAACAGATAGAAAGACATAATTTACAAAGAGAGTAGAAGCACCTAGTAACTAAAACAGCAGCCTGCTATAGTTATATACACCAGAGGAATTTGACATTTCTATATTGCATTATGTTTTGACCCTCTGATAGAATTAAGTACTCCCTCTGTCCCAAATTGAATGTCCACTCTTCTATGCATTTTGTATAGGAAAGTGGACATTCAATTTGGGACGGAGGGGGTATATATAACAGAGCTCAAATTTGATGGTATACATATCGATCAAGGTTTTAGATGCTCGAGCATTTAAATAGAAGAATAAAAGCAATATTTCTGCTCACAGGAAAGCTTATCAAGGACTAGCTACAGATAACACAAACCAACTTAGTAAAACAAAATTATCATCTTCAGAGGCCTGAGATGTTCCAAACCAAATTTAAATATGTCACAACTTATTCAATCAGAAAATCGGGTTCCCTGTAAAACCAAATGTTTTGAGATACAATATGCCATAAAATAACAACCATAGCTATTTTCCATTGAACACAGGCAAAACTAGCAGAACTTTTTTAAATTAGTAGTAGCTCAGATTTTGCATAGTCCAACAAAGTCATTTCCCAAGTCCTCATATACACCACGAGGACAGAAAAATCAGAGTAGTTAGAAAAGCATATGATTACCAAATCAGCTGGGGTCCAACTTGGGAGACGGCCTTTTCAAAACCAACTGCCCGGAGCTGTGGTCCCTCCACAGCAATTGCAAATGGAGTGAGAATTAGGAGAGACATTATAGACAAGCATCCATAATAGTTCATTCCACTAACAGATTTCCCCTTCATGCCCTTCGTAGAGAAAATGTTCGATAACATAGCCCCCATGAAACCTGAAGATGACAACAAAAGTAAAATGTAAACATTAGAAAACAAATGCAGACAGCTA
Source organism: Vinca minor (assembly GCA_026122235.1). Taxonomy (NCBI): domain Eukaryota; kingdom Viridiplantae; phylum Streptophyta; class Magnoliopsida; order Gentianales; family Apocynaceae; genus Vinca; species Vinca minor. The sequence goes on from JAOCZM010000232.1 coordinate 2,170,043, forward strand.
AGATATATGTAAACCCCCAACCACCCCCTTATCAACAGAAAATACTCGAAATCAATCATTCTTCTCTACAACTTGAGTAATATAGTGACTGCTTGTAGAAACTAAAGGAATAAAGAAGCAAGCTACCAAATTTTCATTGAAGTTTAAAGGCAAGCCAAGGAAAATGAATCAATCACAAAACATATAATTCTTCGAGATATAGTCATTCTGACCCAATTATAATTCTTCGAGTTAAAATTCTTTGATGTCAGTAACATATCAATCATGTTAAAGTTGAGCTCAGTAAGGGAAAAAAGAGCGCAACCACCAATAATCGGAACGAGAGACAAGTAGACTGCTGGTGAGAAGGTATCTCCCAAGAGGAACCTTGAAACAAGAACAGTGAAAGCAGGTTCACCACTCTTGATTATGTGAGTAAATGAAACCGCCACCTTTGACACACTCACAGTAGCTGCAACATGCCCAATTGTATGTGCAATAGCAACCTTAAAACACGCAAAACAACAACCAACAAATTCAGCAAATTAATTCAACCAAAATTCCACTCAAAACACAAGATCTTTTAGCCCTACATAGCAGATGGGATCACAAAAAATCGACTATGGATCTTCTAGTACATATTCTATTACACCGTCTGATACATCAATGATAGTACTCCACATGTAGCAATCATTGAGCCAGAGAGAATTTATTGGTTTCAGCTAATCACATCATCACACGTGAAATAATATCATTGATGTATTATACAATGCAGCGTATTAGAAGATCAGAGTCCCAACAATCACCTTCTTTTTCACTCAAAACTAAAACCAAGATCACAAATTTATATGAAAAAACACTATAAAAAAACCAAGAACCCCTATTTCTACTACTTACAGGGAAAAGGGCTTTCCAGAAATCAAGATCAATCTTTGGTGTCTCAGCAATCCTTAAAGCCCAGGAAACTAACATGATTAAAGAAGCAGCAGCAAGTGAAAGAGTACAGGTTAACCAAGGGAAAGGATAGGCATTCAAAACCTTCTTATTATAAATGTTAAAGATCACATTTAAAGTCCACCATGTAACAAAGTAAATCCCAATCTTGAACTTCCTAGCCGCCTCAGATTTCGTTTGTGCTCCCACCCCAACATCAATTGGGGTTGAATTATCAGCAGCTTCATAAGCCTTGCATGTGATCAAATCACAACTTCTTTTGATTCTCAGAATCATCATGAATTGAGGAGAAAGATTCGAGCTTTGATACAAAAAGCGGTTTTGAAACTGTGATAAGAGAATTAGCAGACCTGCTAATTCCAATTCCAAAGCCAGGAAGTGGCGGAAGAGCCAAGAAATTACGAGATGGCGACGGAGCAATTCCAAGCCTGGTTTCAAAGAAGACATCATAGTTTATAAACAACAGCTGAATTTAGAGGATATTTTCAGAAAATTGCCTTGAAAAAAAAAAAGTTAAAGAAATGAAAGATCCGAGGTAGAAGGATAGATCTTTACTGAAAAATGATGAAAGATTAGAGCTTTTTAAACTTGGATTTCTCCAAAAATAAACATAAAAAACAAGGAAGCTGTTTCAAGAGCTGAACAAAACTATGTGTGTCTTTTGTCTTTTATAACTTTTACTTTCTGTATTTTCAGATGTTCCTTTGATTGTAATGACTTCGGCTATTTGTGATTAATGGAAATTAAATGTATTTAGTAAACTATGTGCACTGAAAGAAGGGTTTAAAGAAAAAAAAACAAAATAAAGTAGTTGGAATAGTAATTTTTTTTTTTTCCTGGGGTTAGCAGGGGTTAGTTATTTGGGGATTGTCCGGTGTCAAACTCAGGACTTTTCGATCGTGAGCGAAGGAGCGCCCCACTGGGCTACAACCTTCTTGACGGTTGGAGCAGTATTGATAATTGAGATTTTCTTCCTTCGATTTACTGACTTAATGATTGATTGGAGAAATATTTGTGATATTAAATTTTAAATGAAAATTACTTTCTTTTTTTCAAAAAAAATAAACGTAAAAAAGGTGTTCCTAATTAATCCCCGTATCAAATTATCTTTCTACTTTACCAAATACATACAACTTTTGATATTTTTTACGATAAAATATACATTTTATTTCCATTCTCAATTCAAAGAGTATTTTCGAGAAAAACAATTACCCTCCTTCCTTAATTCTATAATCATTTCTTGGCAGTGACGAATGCAGGTGGGCGTCAGCTGGGGTCAAATTTGTTTATTTTTTTTATAATTATATATGATATATTTTATTCCATTTAGATAATAAATGTATAAATGACCCGCACAAAAAAAATTTAATGACCCCACTAATAAAATAAACATTCTCAAAATTTTGATCAAATAGATAAGAATCAGTTCGCACGTACGGAACAATTCCAATTCTGCACTGGAGCAGTGGTGTTAACCATTCTTGTTGTTTGTAGAAGATATTTAACAAGCAGCTTTAAATATTGTAAAGATTTAAAAATATTTTTTGTTTCTAGTCTTCTAGAAGATATTTAACAAATTGCTCTCAATAAAAAATAATCTTGTCTCTCAACTCTCAAGTCTCAATTCATTCTCGCTACTTCCCGCGAGACATCTCATTCTCAGTCATTTTTTTATGCTGCATATTGTTTGATAAAATAAAATTAAAAAAAACTTGAGGAGGGGGTGCGAACTTGATAAAATACTCCAAATAACATATAAAATTTACCATATCTAGTAGTATTTTTAAAATTTTCGGACCCCCTAAAATCGTCTCTAACCCACTGATCTCAAGTTCTAAATCTATCACTGTTTCTTGGTCAGGAAGATTATGTAAGTAAATATAACCAACAATTCTTCTTGCAATATTTTCATGTTCGAATCTCATTATTTTATAGTGCATGATTTTCGCAGCCTCAAATGAATACATGGCGCCTCCTCCGGTTACTGTACATATTCGAAACAAAGAAAAATATTGAAATCAATAAAATGAAGCCACCCGAGATAAAAGTAGAGAAGAAAGGGTTCTGAGAAGCAAAAGAGAACCAACTGCTCATATGATTGTTGTAATTCATATTTGTTGGTGTTAGGCGGTGGAATTGCCAGAAATGAGACTCGATCGGGTGAAAATTGTTCTTGTTAGGGGATTTTTTTTGAATTTTGGCCGAAAAACTCGTCTGAGTTCAATTTTTGCTGTTTGTAAATATTTCATGGTCATAATGCACAAAAATAATTATTTTGGTACCATTAATAAAATCTCGAAATAGTTTGGGGTTACTCTATTATTTTTTGTGCACTATAAATTAAAGTATTCCAGCCTTTAACAGCTACTCCGCTCAAATAATGTTTCGTTGTCCTTCCTCTATTTTAACGCATTTGTTTTGGGAAAATTACAACTTACTCTTTTTTTTTCCTTCTTTTTTGATATCTTCCTATTCTTTTTTATTTTTTTTTAGTGAGAATATTACATTTATCGTGCCTTTAAATTCGAACCATAATTTATACACTTCATATTCCCTCTTTCTTAAAAAATGTCTTAACAAAATTGAATATAAAATTATCTATACTAGGAAAATATTTCTAACCACTTCATTTAAGATTTCATATTTTTACTACTTAATTGATCTAACTAATTGGCTCAGTTTACAACCAAAAAAAAATCATTCATTGCAATTTACTACTCTTAGATTAGAGAGTACATTACAATCTCTATACAGTAATACATTCGGATCAGAGAAAAAAATTATTATAGGAGATTATTCTTAAATGGAGGCTTATGCATAAAAAATTATAATTTTAAAAAATAAATAATATACATTATACGACACTTCGAATTATGTCACTTCACATTTTAAAAACATGAATTTAATATATATATATATATATATATATATATATACACACACACACACACTAGCCAAACACCCGTGCTATGCACGAAGATGATTTTAAAAATAAAATATTTTAATTAGTTTCTTAAAGAAAAGGGTATCCGAACTTTTATCATCAATTTTCTATAAACAAAATATTTAGATATACGTAAAAATGAATTTAATGTTTATTAATTGCCCACCCCTTATCCTCAATCCCCAAAAAACTTAGGGAAAGTCCAATAATTTCAAAAGGTAAGCAAATTTAATCGAATAAAATAAAATCTTATCAAGTATATTTAATATTTCAATATCCTGTTTTGCTGAAATCGATGAAAGTCCAATAATTTTAAAAAATAAGGTAATTTAATCGAATAAAATATCTTTATTATATTATGAGCGAAAAACGGGGAAAGTGATTATATGCTTGCATAATTGCTGCATTAGTAAGATAATATTTAGTTTTTAATTAATTTAATTGATCTAAACTCTTTTAAACCAATCAACTTTTTATAAAACAATTAAAATAATTAGTGGTGTATCCTTTTCTTTTTCCAATCAAAAAGGAAAATAAAACAAATACTTTGATAGAGGAGCTACATAACTAAGAAAAAAATAGATACCTCCAACCTGACAGAAAGGGGGGAAATATTTACACCAAAAAAGGAGAATAATTCGGTAGAAGTTTTTTTAAAGCAATATTGTTCAATTTTAATGGAAGAAACTAAAAGAAAAATGAAAACTAAATAGTAAGTAATATTTTGTATCCTTTTATGTTTAGTTTAATAACATTAATGTGAAGATAGTCTTGATACTCTAATCAATAGTGTAAAGAAGTCACCTTACAAAATTCCATCAACAAACTATTTGTTTGCCTCTAGATCCTATTGGTATAATTGTAAATAACTAATCATACAAAAAATAGTACAAAAATATATGAAAATGCCTAATTTGTATCTTAAGATATTCGTGCTTCAATCCTGTCTGTTCACAGATAAAAAAAAAAGGGAAAAAATTAAAAATTAATAAAATAAAGGAACGGTTGATAGATCAAGAAGAAAGGAAAAAAACATTATCAAAATCGAGAATTTTAAAAGTACCTTATAAAAAATTGAGAATAAAAAATAAAATAAAATAGAAGAACTTGCATTGTGAAATAAAATCATATGACCTAATAAATTGTGAATAATTTTACATTTAAAATTATTCTAAAAATATTACTCTCGCATGATCCTTTCTCTCCCCTTTCTAATAAATTTTAGAAAAATGAAAAAGAAAGAAAACTCTACCATGAGAACAGAAGAAATGACCAATGATAGGGAAAACCATTCCTTTTCTACTGTTTATATAATAGAGTAATTGTGGTTAACAAATTAATGGGAAATCAGCCTATTTAGTCCCCCAAATTTTTTTGTTTCGTCTGTATAGTCCTTAATGTTTAATTTCAGCCTATTTAGTCCTCCATAAATTTTCATTTTGCCAGTATAGTCCCCAATGTTTAATTTCAGCCTGTAAATCCCTTATCTATTTACAAGCTGCATATAGAGGTTCCACCACCTCTTCTGCGACGGACTTAAGGAAAATGAGTTCCTCCAAATTAGAGCAATAGAATTTGGAATTTCCTTTTTATAACCATTTTTTATACTTGCTTTTTTTTGTATTTTGTAAATTTTATAGATTGAAACTGACCATTATGCCCCCGCTCATTTAGCACATTGATGGTATGAATTTGGAGTTGCCCTGATTTTGTCGCAGAAGAGGTGGTGGAACCTCTATATGTAGCTCGTAAATAGATAAAGGACTTTACAGGCTGAAATTAAACATTAGGGACTATACGGGAGAAACGAAAATTTTGGGGGGACTAAATAGGCCGATTTCCCTAAATTAATTTAAAGGAAAAAATGGCTAACAAATTCCTTGAAATTAGGAGTTTTATATCTTAAAACATTTCATTTGATTTAGGACCAGTATTGCATTGAGTTATCATGATCTTGAAGATATAAAAAAATCCAGAAAAATCAGGATTTGAAGGAGTATTTGGCAAATTTTAAAGTCTAGCTTATTTTTAAGTGATTTAAACTTTTCTTCTTCTTCTTATCTAGTCATATCTTGACTTTTATGTGATAATCTTTTTACCTTGTCATTAATATTTTTTGATGAAAAATAATCTTAACCAGTCAATTTTTTTTTAACTAATTAAAAATTTTAAAATCTCTAAAAATTGCATTAAAGCCTTAAAAGTCTAATGATATTAAAAAACTAGAAAATGTGATTTTAGTATAAGAGTTAATAGCTATTTATAGCACTAAACTATTTACGAATTTCTCTTTATGGTACTAAACTATTTTTTTACCTAAATATGTCACTCAACTATTTACGTTTATCAAAAAAATATACAACCACCCATTTTTTGGTGTTTTCCGGCCAGCGATGTCACAATAGGTACAGCTGACTCAATAGCAGGAGAGGAGTTCGAGAGGAGGAATCTACTAAGTCAGATCTGGAGCACGCCGGTTCGAATCCGGCTCGTGAGGTGAGTTGCTTCAGAACATGAACAAAGGCGAAAAGGAAAAGAAATATTGGAAACGTCGGGCCATAACTGCTTAATTTGACAGACCCATTTACTCTTGCAACAACAAATTAAGCAGTTATCGGCCGACGTTTCCAAGTTTTTTTTTCCTTTTCGTCGTTGTTCATGTTCCGAAGCAACTCACGTGACATCGCTGGCCGAAAAACACCCAAAAATGGGTGGTTGTATATTTTTTGATAAACGTAAATAGTTAAGTGACATATTTAGATAAAAAATAGTTTAGTACTATAAAGAGAAATTCGTAAATAATTTAGTGCTATAAATAGTCATTAACTCTTTAGTATAATATAGTTAAGATCTATTTTTTTAGTTAAGATCTAATTGGTTAATAGAGTAGAAAAAAGAAAAAAAAAGAAAAAGAAAGTATACACATATTGAATTATCCGATTCAATATGTATAATTGAAAATCATAAGTCAATCTTTAAACTTTAATTCATTTAATAGGTAAAGAATATCTCAACCAATCAAATGTTTTTTAAAATAATTAAAAGATTTGAAATTTCTAAAAATTAGATTATATCTTCAAAAGAATCGGAGAGATTAAAACATGAAAACCATGTTTGTAATATATAGAGTAAGATATAGATAGATTTACTTAAATTAGCATTCAATTAAAAGAATTAAAGAAATTAATTGTCAAATATCCTGGCGGAGTAGCTGGCAATGTGGCGTAGCATCCGACCTGTAGGTTGGGGGAACGAATCCCCCTCTCCTATTTTAAATAAAATAGTTTAAATTTTTTGCACCAATCAAAAAGTTTTATAATTAATTAAAAACATAAAATTCTAGAAAATGACACCGGTATTATATAAGTAAAAATCTGAAAAAGTACTCTGTAATATATATATAGATAGATATATATATATATATATATATATATATATATATATATATATATATATATATATATATAGTAGCTAAAAAAACCCGTGCTATGCACGGGGACAAAATGTCAAAGAAAAAAAATTTGATATCTATTATTTAAAAGAAGATTTTCAAAAATGGAATCTTGAAGTGAGTGTTAGTTTGAGAATTCGAGATATAAACGACACATTGGTATGCGTTAAGAAAACGATTAAAAGAGAGTGGATAAATATTTACATATAATTAGTCAAATCTTTTTCTTATTTTTTTCCAATGAGCATAGAATGGGGCATGGAATTACATATTCATGGTTACAAAGATCTAATAAGTGTAATAATGTCAGTATTGAAGCTTGTGATATCCCAAAAATTGATGATTATCAAAGTCTAAGATCCAAAAATTAAAGGGAAGGGAAAAGAAACACAGATTAGGAAAACAAAAAAAATCAGCAAACTTCACCCAAAAAAATAATGAATAATAAGACTCCTTTCATATGGTACAAAAAAAGACCAATTATAGTGTAAGGAAACAAATAAGTCAAAGGGAAAAAAAAAGGAGACGAAAAAAAATATTCATCTTAAATATTGTTTCCAGCAAATTTTGTAAATGTGTGGAACTCAGTATAACTCACAATAGGGTACTTCAATTGCAGAAAATGTTTGTCATTAGCTCTCTTCAACGGTAGAAATTGAAAAGAAAAGAAAAGTGCAGAAATTGCTAAAGGGACTTTCCTCCCCTTCATCAAATAGAAAATCATCTCTCAGAAACCGAAAAGTAGAAATAACTGTGCTAAATACATTCTTCGATTGAGACACTACAATAAAAAAAAATTCATAATCCATGTTCAAATTAATCAAAATCTTCACCTCCAAAACAAGTATTAAATAATTAAAAAACATATATATTTTCATATAGATTAAGAGCAATCTTACCTTAGAAAACAAACATAGAAATAATCGAAAAAGAGGCATATCCTTTTGGATAAATATTGGAAGTATAAGATAAAAGTTACACATCTTTGTGTTATATCTCAATGCATATTTGAAAATCAAAATAAGAAGTACGGAAAAAGATGGAAGAGTTACTTACCTGAAAATGAACTTTCGGGGAAAGACTTCCTACATCACTAAACATCAAACATGATTATCGAGAAACCTGAAATTTATGAGAGATCACAAATAGAAAGTTTATGTAGAGATTGAACATGAAGACATCCGATTGGATGAGCCACTTTGTGGTAACTGTTTAATCAAGAAATTATGATAACTGTTTTTATTTAAAAGGAAGACAGATAATTGGATCAACCACGCCCTTATCATTTGCTTAATATTTTTAAGTAATATAAAAAGCTCCAAGCAAATATTGTCAAACAATTTGGACGAGAGTTCCTGTTGTAAAAAATTCAATTTCAACAAAAAAAAATAGATAAAGAAACCCTGAATGCAAAACAAAACAAACAAATTCTCTAAAAAGTATGTTTCACACAAAAATTCAGAGATATCTAAAGCTAGAACTTCAATAAACATCAATAATCATATCAAAGGGAGAAAATGGAAATTTTAGGGGGAAAAAACGGCCTCACCGAATTGCTAGTCGATCTCCTTTATAGTTCTGCAAATCCCCAAGTAGAAATTGCATTCAATTGCAAAATAATAATTTTGACCAAAACGTTACGCCAAATAAAAAAAATAAAATAAATTGATTAACCAAAACTGAAAATACAACCATCCTAAGAATTGACAGAAATATTGAGTACTTAAAATATTTCTAAATTAAAGAAAAATGAAATCTTACAATTAACTTGAGGGAGACATGAAAATAATAACAAAAACATTCCATGGAGAATTTGTTTGGCGGTTTCTTTTTATCATGCCAAATCCTCATCCATAAAGTAGAGCTCAAGATAGCCAGCAATAATAGCTGAAAAGAAAATATGTCATTCAGATTATGAAATTTGTGTGTGATAACCGTAATTTTTGCGTACGTGATTTTTTTTTACGTGTAATTAATTTTTCACGAGTAATTGTGTAGACGTAATTTATTTTGTGTGATGATGTGCCTACGTGTTTAATTAATTGTTACAACATGTTACATGTTATTTTTGTGCACGTTTTATTGAGGAGCGTTTCGCACATGTATCGTAATTTAGGGACTCATGAGAATGGAATAAATGGAAATTAAATTAAAAGGAATTAAGAAAAGAGAACTTGGCTGGCTTTGGGAAATAATAATAATAATAATAATAATAATAAAAGGAAAAGAAATCATCAATAGGGTCATCTCATGGGACTACATAACTGAAGAAGAAACAAAGAGACGCGACTTCTCTTTTCTCTCTGCAGTATAAACAAGAAGCAAATGAGAGAAGAAAAAGAAAAATAATAAAAATGAAAGGCATCGTCATGGATTTCCTAGGGAACCGCGCAACAACAAATATAGAGAGAAGGGCGGCGGTACTCGGACTCAAAAACAAGGCAGGAGAAAATTTCTGGGCAGTGTAAGAAGCAAAAGAGGAAAAGAAGAGTTTTGAGAGCGTTTTCTAGCAACTTTGAGAGGATTTTGAGTGCGCAATCCTTATCGGATTTCGACGAACCATATATGAAAATTTACCACGACGAAACAGGCTACAAGGGCGTGGAAGAGGATTCACTTTCCGAATTCGGGGTTCGAAGATATCGCACCAGGAAAGGGGGTTGAGTTCTTGAATTTCGTTTTCTGCATAGTTCCGATAGAATCGTCGTACAGGTAACATACGAAATCCAATCGGAGTAATTTTTTATTTTTTTTATAAACTAGACTGATATGGCTACAATCAGACCAGAGGGATCGATATTTTAAACGTTAGATGTTTTGTAATGCATGTCAGAAGTAGAGGGAAGAACCAGAATTCTGATCAACTTCGACACGATAATTTAAGGGGTTTCGGGATTAGGTTTTCATCGAGGGATATACCGAATCGAAGATATTCAGAGGGGTTCAAGTCAACACAGACGGATTACCAACCGAGTACCCGGATCGCGAATTATGGCACCGGAAACGTGTTGCGTCAAGGCTGATTTTCGAAATATTTTCCATCGTTTTATCACCGTAACGGTAGGGACCCGCTTTCCTATGTGATTTCTATTTTGGCTTGTTTTTACTGTATTTGGGGATATTCTATTTCATGAACTGATATAGATTGACTGTTAATTTAATTGGGTAAATTGAGCATGCCTTGTAATCTCTTTCCTAATGCTATTATAAATTGCTATACTCGCATAAACTGCCTCTGAACTGTTTTGTTACCGTTTCAAAAATCTGACTGTAATTGCCTCTTTGCTTAATTGCTTTTGAGTCTTATTTGGAGTCGTCTATTGGGAGTCATTATTGTTGTCCTAATTGGTTTGGTCGACCGAGTGCCCCCCCCCCTATTGAGCTCAAGTCTAGGATCACTAGTTAGCAGGTTCCGCCTGCTTTCTGTTCTGATCTGCTCTGCGACCCAAAGTGGTCTTTCTGCTTTGTTCTGTACTGGGCCCGCATCTAGTGGGGTCAATCACTAGTTACGGTAGTGGTTTTGTGGAGTCCCTAGTTGGGGATGATGAGACAATGTATATGGTTGAACCTTAAAATCTGGCTCCTTCGTTTGGGGGGCAATCTGAACCCACGCAGGTTTACTGAACCGTCCTAGTTTAGTTGATAACTGTGACCACTACCGTTATTGCTGAGTAATTGTGAAGTAACATGAATAATTAATTTTGTGACTTGAACAACTGTTTTTGTGCAATGAACAACTTTTTTGTGACTTGAACATATGTTTTCTTTACTGAACACTTGTTTGATTATAATGAAAGCTTGTTGTATTCTGAAAAAATAATTTGCATAACAGCAAGTTTGTTATGTTCGATGGTGGACATGGATTGTTGATGAGGGAGCACTTAAGGACCTGTATGCCTGGGCAACAAATTGTCGACGACGTTGTAAATGCATTTGCCCATATGATGAATGTTGATGAAATTACTGCTACAAAGGGGAAGATGAATAAATTCGTCTTCCCAACTTTTATAACGGTATGTTTTTACAATAGATGAATTACGTAAACGTAAATTATAAGAATGTAGATTATTATGAATTAACTTTGTCTTTTATAGAGTTGTGCGACAGGGTATTGGAATGATAGACATAATTTGTCGAAATTACCAAATTTTACACTGACCTTTGTCTTACCAAAAATTCTAGAAATTACCAAATTTGTCGAAGAACAAGTTATTGTAGGAATTGATTATTTGTCAAAGGTCAATGATTGCTGGGTGCCTGACAATGTTGAAATGGTAATGATCTATTGTACTGAACATATGTTTTTTTTTATATTGAACACATGTTTTACCTGATACTTATTTTTTTTTATAATCAGTTATTTCTTTCTATCGTGGTTGGGGGTCATTTCTAGGTATGCGTTTTGGATATAAACGCAAAAATATTCTTCATACTGAACAGCTTGTCTGTGGATGATGTGGCAAATAAGGCTAAATACATTCTGTTTGGTGTATTTGTATTGGCTCACGTGGCTGCCTGGTTGAGGAAAACATTGAAGTTGAAGTACAACTTTAAAAACATTAATACTAAACACGGCCAGGTTCCAATCCAGCCGGAAGATGAAAAGAATTGTTGCGGGGTGTGTGTCTGGAATGTGTTGGAGCATTGAGTAGGTCATATCCCTCAAAAATATTTTTCGACATGGACTATTGTGGCACACATGGTAGCTTTGAGGAAGAAGCTGGTTGCACGCATATTGGCACACCCAATCAACAAACTTGCGGCCGAGATGATGAACAAAGCCGTTGATTACAAGCATCAGAATTTGAATGACTGAATATTTTCCTATATGTAATTGAAAAATGGCAGTTTTTGATACAATGGTATTTTTTTGCAAAATGTAATTTTTTGGTACAATGTTAGTTTTTGGTAATTGGTTTGATTTAGTACAATGTTAGGTTTTGGTAAACTAATATATTTTGAATGAATGCAATTCTAGATAAACAAGTGCAGCCTACATTATGGTCATTTATCATTGTAATGCTCAATATTTTGGTACAACGGTATATTTTGAATGAATACAATTCTAGATAAAAAGGTTTTCATACTAAAAGAACAGTTATTCATACACAGAAAATATGTGTTTTAAACTGAGCTGAACAACACAAATAAATAACAAGTGTTCATAATAAGAAAACATGTGTTGATACTTAGAAACCAAGTATTCATACATAGAAAACAGGTATTCATACTTACAAAACATGTATTCATACTAAGAAAACAGTTGTTCAACACCAACAAATTACATCATAATTCTCAAAGTGTTAGGTGTATGGTTTCTTCAACTAAATATGAAGGGCCTTCTGATTCTTTTTCTCTCTGCCTAATATGCTTGGCCCTTGCCTTTTGCCTTTTTATCTCTACAAATATCTTTAACCTCTTCCTTGATCTATTTGGATATTTCCTCTTTTTCAGCTCTATGTGTATAGGTTGGACTCCATTATAATCAGCAGGTTGTGTAATATCTGCATATAAAATAGATGAGAAAATTAAGGTAAGTTGAGAATGTAGCCTCTTTAATCATTTAACTTTGTTCACGACTGGTTTACCCTGATACATAGATAAGGTAAACATGGATTTGAGAACCGCTATTCCGTCAAACATGAATAACTATTATTCCATGCGGACCTGAATACCTATCCATGTTTGACTGAATAGCTATTCTCTCACCCCCCTCCCCCCCACAACATGTATTCATGCTTATCGGGAGTAATAGGTGCATGTTTGGAACCGGAATCTGCGAGTAACATATTTACACGCTTACACATATCATCGAATGATCGATCAACATATTCAAATACAACATCACTACCAAATACAGTTGTTACTAGCAATACCAAAATTTCACAAAGTTGCTGATAACGTTCTCCATATTCTTTAGGTGCTTTACCGTCACCACTAATGCAACTTAGGTCTAACCCACTCTTAGCAATTTTTGTCCACCTTTTCAACAATGCAAACCTAGTATTTCAAATAATCGACATGTGCATTCAACAATTTCCTTTTTTGGATCAACCATAACAATCCTCTCGTCAGGCTTTGTTATCGTACCAGTTGCATACACATTTTTGAACACAAAATATGCATTCATACTTCCACTATTTTTTGAAGGACATGGGTTTAATAAGTACTTCGTAGACTGATCATACTGCAAACAATCAAAATCGTTGCCATGTTAGACCACCTATTAAAGAACACCTATTATGTATCACAAAACAACTGTTCTGTAACACAAAAACCTATTTTGTAACTCAAGACACCTATAAATTGGGAGTATTAGAGTACCTGTTCCTGCCACATTGCGAATACATTAGGAGTGTATTGTTTTGCTACACTATTGGCCAAAGGGCTATGTTGAGTGTTGTTGTTCGGCAATTTGTTCATTGATTCAAAATTGCGTTGAAACTTGTCATTTCTTCTATCGTTCAGCATTCTATTGAAGTGAGTGAAGAATTGAACAAGATTATGGCCAGCCTTAAGATATCCTCTAAGAACACTGTTGTTGGACTCGCTCAACTGTGTTAATTGAATGTCAGCGGTAAAATGCTTCCTAACCCATGCAGAGGACCATTGTTGTCGAAACCTATGGATCATTTTGATCCAAGAATGGACTACATCTTTTTTTTTCTTTCGTTAACAACACACTCCTTCTCGACCTTTGCCCACACATAGTCAAAATCCTTTTCATCATTAACGTTATACATTGCATTAAAAAAAATACTCTCTAACTTCTGCCGTCCACATGGAGCTCAGGTTCTTTACATCATTGTCCTTAATGTGCCATGTGCACAATCCATGAAAAGAATTAGGGAACCCAAACTTGATTGCAGCGTCCTGGTCGGTAAAAATTGTTAGAGTGGCTATCCCCGGCATACATTTCAGAAATGTCTTGAAAAGCCATTTGAATGAAGGGATTGTCTCGTCGTATAGTAGTGCAGCTTCAAATATGCATGATTCGTGGTGATGGATGAAACCAACAAATAGAGCTGAAACATAGGGGGAAAGGTTACATTACTAACTATATTTGAAAGAACATGTGTTCATTGATATAAAAAAACAGATGTCCATACTAAGAAAACATGTGTTTATTGATAAAGAACATATTTTCGGGGGACAACACATGTTCTTTCTCAATGAACACCTGTTTAGTGAGAAAGAACATGTATTCTTGACATCGTTTCATAATACCTATGGGTCTGAAATTGTTGTTGGTCATGTATGTTGTATGAAATGTCACTACATCGCCAAAGTGACCATAGTCCATCTTCATTAAACCATCTGTCCAAAAAATATTAGTTATTTTCTCCCCGCTATCCATTTAAATATCATAGTAAACGATGGATTTTTATAAGCCTCACGACGAACAAGCTCAAGTAGTGCTATTCATTCACCCAGTTCCATTGACTTTTGTCTTCTCCTACAAATGTGATTCTTTAAATCCACTTTAATGAAGCCAAGATTGTCATTGACGCCCGCTTGCTGTGACATTATAGTGTATGAAGACTTAAATGCTACCCCAACACTATCATTCATTTCAGCAACAATTCCATGAAGATTGGTCACCTGGCGATTCGATCTTATTAAGTGGGCAAAGTTTTTGGAGTGAAGGGGATGATTATGCTCCTTTACCCAATCACTAACTACAAATACACGCCTCAGTTTATTAAATTTCACAACCAGTTTGGCCTTACAACCAATCCGCTCCTCAACACGTTAACGCGTGAGAAATGGCGTAGCCTCGACGTGACATTCTGGTCCTTTTTCATTGTTCTTGGGGGTCATATATACTGCCTTTCCTGTACCCCTATTTATTACAAACATACTTCAAGTAACCTACCTGCTCCTTATCTCCATGTTTTACAATAATTTTTCGCCAAATCCTAAACAATGAGCATAATTCAAGTAAAAATCTCTAAATTCATATGTTGTTGTGAACTCATTTGTCCTTAGATCCAGTGTGTTTAAATATTTTGGGATTCTCATGATTTCTTGTTGAAAAACAGGTGTTCAATCTCAAACAACAAGTGTTATGTACATAAAATAGATGTTCATAATTACAGAACATGCAGGCGTTCTTAATACAAGAACATTTGTTTTGTCGGATTAAACAATTTTTAGTTGAGAAAATGTGTTCTTACCATTCTGCTTATCATGTTCATCTTCCAATCACCCCCAAACCTGTGTCTATTTCATGATATACTTCAAATAAGAGGAATAATATGAGAAAAACATAAATAACAGTGTAATTTAAAGACACAACAACTCACCATTAGCTGATTAATCAGATACAACAAATGTTTGCTTCGATATTTTAGCTGTCCTAGTATCATCATTATCATTATCACTACTCAAAGAAATCACATTGTTTGGGCATTTCCTTTTGCCTAGGTCTCCAAACAAACCATGATCTTGAATAGAACTTGTGTGGCCGTCGTAAAGGACACTGTTTTTCTCAAGAAAATCTCTGAATGTTTTTCATTCATCGCTATTTGAATGTTCTTCAACCGTTATTTAATTAGTTTCCATTGAATAAATCAGTCATTTAAAAAGAGATAATAAGTGAGAAGAAAATCAGATAAAAAGTGAGAGAAGGAAAAATATGAAAAAGGAGGGATTTTCGGATGAAGGAAACCTTGAGAAAAGGAAAGAGAGAAAAAGGAAGGATTTTTAGGGATCCTAAATTATCTCTTACCAATTAAAAGTAAAAGAGAGAGAAAATGGGGGGAAATAAAATTTCATTTTCCTGCCTAGTTTGACAGCCACCCATTTTTCTCCCTTAATACCCCTACTTTTGATTCAGCCGTTGGATCAAAAGTATAAGATCAAACGTCTCTTGGCATGGCCCGCACATGCAGATAAATTTATGTTCATCATAGGAGCCGGGACGAGCAAAAACAACTATTTTGGATAAAAATTCATTGGGAGAAGAAGGAACTATTTCCATGGTTTGCGTGAGGGAAATTCAATAAAAAGTTGTTTAAAAGAAGGTCACTATATCTCGAATAATTCTGTCGTGGACCTGAACTATTTATGGGGTCATGGACTATTTGGTTCACATTGAGCCACATCAGCTCTTTTGAATTTTTTCAAACCTTTTGTATTTAATAGTGCAAGTAAAGAGGAGGAGTTTTTTATTTTTATTTTTATTTTTATTTTTTTTTTATTTTTATTTTTATTTTTATTTTTTTTTAATAAAAGGGCTGATGTGGCTCAATGTGGATCAAGTGATATATGACCACACAAATAATTCAGGTCCACAACATAATTTTTCCTATCTCAATTATAACAAAAGAAAATGGAAAGATGGAGAATCAACTAGTTTAATTATCTACACCTGTATATTTTTTTAATTCGCAAGGTTTAACGTAAGAGTTTTTTCTTAGAAGATGTGTGAGAATAAACAAAATATATATCCTATCGGAAAAAAGTCTCTCTCCTATCTAGAGCTGTCAAAATGGGCATATGTATCCGGGCATGCCCGCCCCGTGAGTTTAATGGGCGGGTATGAGGTTATAAATTACATGCCCATTTAAACAGGGGCGGCTCAAACGTTTTGGGAGCCCTGTGCCAAATTTTAAATTAAGGTCCTATGTAACCTTAAAAAATAAAAAAATTGGGATCTTGGATTTTTGACTATATATATATAAACAAAAAAAAATTGGGGCCCCGGATTTTTGGCTAATATATATATATATATATATATATATATATATATATATATATATATATACTTAGCAAAAAATTAGGGTCCCCAAGTTTTTTTTGTATATATATATATACAAAAAAAAATTTTGATGCCCCGAATTTTTGGAGGCACTGTGCGGTCGATCACTTTGAACTCCCTGTTAGCCGCCACTGCATTTAAATGCGGGTATTAATGGGCATACCCGTTCGGGTAACGGGCAATGCGGGTTTGGGCGGGTTGCAACCGGGCATGCCCACTTTGTTTATTTTATTTTATTTTATTTTGGATATGGATTAATTTTCACAGTTGAGACTTGAGAGCCAAAAGAAGAAGAAGAAAAAACCTTAAAAGCCCAAGATAAAAGTTAAGCCTTGTTATATATCTTGGGCAAATCCCCATGAAGCCGTTATATACTTCTATTACCCAAATATTAACGGTTTAATCTCTGAAGGTAACTAAATTATGTTCTAACTTATAATTGATCATTTACCATTTATAATGTTCTAAGTTCTAACTTCTCAAGTTGTGTGTGTTTTATAGGTGGAGATGAAGAGGATGAATCAACATTATCTAAGGTGGATTGAAATAATACTTCTAGTGTTCAAGATCTAAATCAATATATAGAGGATATTAAAAAAACGTATCTATTTTTTGTTGCTTTGACTTTAGTAATATGTTTGTTAATTTTGGATAGTTGATCTTGAATTATTTTTGAAATTATGGACTTTGATTGGTTTTTTATAATTATTTTGGATATTGTGGACTTTTATTTGATTGTTCTTGAACTATTTTGGATATTTATTTACCCTGTACATGACTATAAATTTCAAGTGAATGGGAAAGAATTACATTTTGTTGAATTTTTCGGATTAAATCTATTTTTAAAAAAGAACAAAATTAATAATAAGGGTCGCGGGCATGCCCATTTGCCCACGGGCATTCGGCGGGCGGGTACGTACTTCCCTTTTGATGGCCCGTGAAAAAAGCGGGCATGCCCGCCCATCCCCATTTAAGAAGGGGGGAAAATCCTATGTCCCCGTCCGTGTATGTCCCCGTGTCCCTAACCAATCAGAATTTACTATATAAATATTTGTTTCAATTATATATACACATGGTGAATTGTGATTGGTTGGGGACACGGGGACATACACGAACGGGGACAGAGGATTTTTTGTCATTTAAGAAGTCCCCATGACGGGGCGGGGCGGGTCGACATACCCATTTTGACAGTACTACTCCTATACAAGCAAGAAGACCAAGACCAATGACCTTTGTAAGTTGTAACTTGTAAGTAATTAGATTCCCACAATTTTTTACTTTTTGAATATCAAATTACAAGCCTTTTAATATAAAAAAAAAAAAAAACATTCCAGTCAGTGCTTGAGAAAAAAGGATAGTTCTGATATGTACCATGTTCATTGGACCATATGGTTCAGAATTGGCCACATCACTACAAAATAAGAAGAGAGGCAATTATGTGATGATGTGGCTAGTTCTAGACCACAAGGTACATATGAACCTGATCCATATCAGAAAAATTCGAGAAAAAATCACCCAAAAAAAAAAAATCAGTGCTTGAGAAATTGCCATCACTAAACAGCAACAAAGCAGTTTGTTGCTACGTTGAAGATAGGTGCGAGGAAAAAAAAAGGTGTGATATTTGAGTTGCAAGACGAGAAATCAGACAAAACCAAAGAGATTACAATGTCCAAATGCTTCTATTTATTTGTCTAAACACGTTCGAATAATTGCTACTATGTTTCAGACGTAAAATTACTCTCTTTGTTTCATACGTATTTACTGATATACTCTTATTTATCGATCACCAATATATATCTCTTTCCTATATTCTATAATAATAAAGGTAACAATAATTTTTAAAAAGATACGCGTTAAAGTTGAAAAAGAATATATATATATATATTGTAAAAAGAAACAAAGAGACCAAAAAGATTTCTATTATGAAATAAGTAATAAATAAACTTGCGGTAGCAAGAATATCACAATAATTGCACAAAGTTGAAAAAATTGTTGCGACCAATCAAGAACATGGTACCTCACTCGGAAAACTTTTATAGAACATGTTATTTTGCACGAATTATTAGCCATTTTCGTCATCAAATTATTTTGGAGCAGTCACTTTCATCCTTTTTAACTTTGTTTAACTTTGTTCATCCCTAAATATTTTACGAGCAATCATTTTTGTCCTTCCGTCAAATAATTATCTAATAGTCGTCAAAATTAATGACGTGTCCAAACGGCCTTTTTTGACGGCTTTTAGATAATTATTTGAGGGAGGACAAAAATGACTGCTCGTAAAATTTTTGGGGATGAAGAAAGTTAAAAAAAAAAATAAAAAATAATGAAAGTAGTTGCTCCAAAATAATTTGATAATCAAAATGGCTAATAATTTTATTTTGCACGCACTATTAACTGTTTTGTGGGAAGGAGGGTGGGGTTAACAGTAAACTATACTGATTACAAGTTGGGAGAATGCCTATTGGGCTTCTTGCTCTTGTGGGGTCGGGTGATATCTGCCAGCAGACGACGCGCGCTTTTTTTGAATATCCGGTATCCTGCGCCATTTTCTTCTGACCCTTGACCTTCTTGTATTTGGTTTGGCGTAGTAGGACCGCCGGGTTCGCAGATACAAGTGTCAACTAATTCTCTAATAGCTAGATCCGATCAAAAGTTTTGGCCACGGGTCAAATTTTGGTCGGATTTAATCATTTTTCACTCTCCTTTTGTCTCCTCGTCGCTCTTTTTGGCCATAAACAGTGATGGATTTTTTCTTGTGCTTTTTTCATCAATATTCAAGACTTCAGGGCGAGATATTTTGTCGATCTTTTTAGATCGGTTTGTTCCTCCCTTCCTTGGTGGAATGACATGGTTATCCACATTAGATCTGGGCTCTTTCTTGAGTTTCCATCTCTTTTCTAGACGATTTTTTAGATCGTTGATACACCATACTCTTCTTAATCGCCGTCCATCAAATAGGTTGAAACTAAGTGCTTGCCTCTTTCGTTCGAAAATAGCGATGAAGATGTTGCGGAGAAGTCTATTTTTTGATCAAAAGATAAATGTATATATGATCAAAATGGAGAACTATAAAAATAGTTCACCGTAGGTAACAAGATGTTCACGAATGATCCATTACGAATCATTCGCCTCAAGGCACATACTTCTACCTAAATACAAAAATATACCACTGCCATGTACAAAAGATCACATGGTATTAGCAAATAAACCTACTACAACCAAAAATGCAACTACAAGTTCAAATCATTAGGATACAAAGCGAAGCCTACCATGTATACTTGTGTTTTGATCCTGCAAACTAGTTCCTTCGGTTGTAGACATTCTTGTTGAAAAATCCTTCTATTCCTTTCGCTCCATAAATGGTGGATCATGGAGGTAATTGCCAATTTCTTCTTCTTGCTATGCCAAGTGGTGCCTCGTGCTTCTATCTTCAACCATTTGAATGCGCTCTTCAAAGTCTTCATTTCTCTTCTAATTCCAAGCCACCTTTTAATCTCATTCCAAACCATACTTGAAAATTTGCAAGCAAAGAAAAGATGCTCATTATTTTCATCACAACCCTCATCACAAAGTGCACACAAATTTAAAGTCTCGGTTTCCATAAATTTAAGCCTATCTCGAGTATTCAATCTTCCACGAAAGGCCAACCAAGAGATAAAAGAATGTTTTGGTACATTGGGGGCCTTCCAAATAACACTCGCACATGGCATTTTAGGTGCTTTTTCCCTCAAAAATTCATATGCCATAGAAATAGAAAAATTACCTCCAACGTTCTAACTTCCTAGTAACACCGAAAAAAAATTGAGCAGTGACGTGGGCGAGGCTGTTTGAATTCTGGGCAGCGAGGTGGACGTCGCTGATCATATTCCAAGTCAGTTGAGGGGCGTTTTGGGCAGAATTTTGAGCCAAAAAAAATCTGGGCAGCGGGGCTGTTTTGACTGTTGATATTTCTGTGCTCCCCATTGGTATTCTGGGCAGCCTGAAAAATCTGGGCAGCGAGGATGTTGTTGCTGTTCAAATTCTGGGCAGTGAGCGTCCCATTATCAGCCCAAAATTTCCTAATTTCATCCCGGGTAAAATTGAGTCTTTTAAAGAGGCTTGATTCGTCTTTTTTGGGTTTAATATCCCAAATGGACGAACCTTGAAGATAATAACCATGCACCCATTTAATCCACAGCGAGTCCTTGGATGAATGTATATCCCATAAATTTTTTGCAAGAAAAGCCAAATTCCAAGTAGCCAAATTTCTTAATCCAAGACCACCTTCATCCTTGGGCATGCAAACATCCTTCCACGCCACTTTCGCCACCTTTGAACCCCACAAAAACTGTCTTGACAATCTATTCATCGAATCAAGGATAGCAACCAGCACCGGAAAAATAGAAAGCCAAAAACAATCCACCCCTTGTAACACCGACCTAATCAACTCCAATCGGCCCACATAAGAGAGAGTAGCACCCGACCATTTTCCAATATATTCCTTAAGCTTTAAGATGAGAGGTTCATAAAAAGTTACGTTGAGTTTACCGGTGGCCATGGGAACCCCAAGATATCGAAAAGGAAACTTCCCAACGGTGAACTTTGTGCGCCTTTTGATGTCCTCATAATCTTCCCCATATATTCTGGTGGTGAACACTTGTGACTTTAGAGCATTGACTTTTAATCCCGATACCTTGGCAAAGTGTTCAAAGGCTTTCATAAGAATATCAACCGAGCCAATGTCACCTCTACTAAATAACATCAAATCATCGGCAAATGCCAAGTCCGAAAGACCAAGGAAGCCACACTTAGGATGAAAATTAAATTCCGAATCAATAGTGTTCCTCTTTAGTTTACGCGAAAAATACTCCAAGTAAATGACAAATAAAAGTGGGGAAAGGGGATCACCTTGTCTTAAACCCCTTTTTCCTTTGAAGTAACCATGAAGAGCCCCGTTGATAGAAATCAAATAGGAGGTAGTAGTAACACATTGAGAAATCCACTTAATGAAGGGCATGGGGAATTTAAGCTCTTCCATCACATCCAAAAGGAATGACCAATCCACACAATCATATGCTTTTTTTAGATCTACTTGAATGAGGCATCTCGGTGAGATCCTCTTCCTCTCATAAGATTTCAAAATTTCTTGTACAAGGAAAATATTATCACTAAGGAGTCTACCTCCCACAAAAGCCGCTTGCTCCTTAGCGATGATGTGTTCAAGAATAGGGGCCAATCGAGAAGAAAGTATCTTAGAGATTACTTTGTAAGTAACATTACAAAGAGAGATAAAACAATAATCCCCCACATCAATGGCATGATTCCCCTTTGGAATTAAAGTGATGGTAGTATGATTCCATTGCTTCAAAAGTCTTCCGGACCTAAAAAACTCAAGACAAGCTTTAGTTAGGTCCTCTCCCACAATATGCCAAGATTGTTTAAAGAAAGCCGCATTAAACCATCCGGCCCCGGGGTTTTATTGTCACCAATATCAAATAGAGCATTTTTTATCTCCTCGGGGGAAACATCTACACACAAAGCATCACTTTGTTCCCTTAAAACCATCAAGCCACTAGCAATAACTCCCTCATCAATTTTCCTCCTACCAACGGTACCAAGCAAGCCTTTATAAAAGGAAATAAAAGCTTCGGCCACCTCATTAGTAGAAGAAGTGAACACTCCATTATGATCTTTAACGGATGCTATAAAATTCTTTTTCTTGTTCCTTTTGACAATGGAATGGAAAATTTTAGAGTGTCGATCACTTTCAAGAACATACCTCCCTTTGACCAATTGTGCAAAGAAAGTTCTCTCCGCTTCACCAAGCTTCCATGCTACCCTCCTTGCCTCCTTCAACCTTTCGGGCATTGATTCATCCACCGGATTGCCTCCTTAGATGCTCTACTAGATATATGAGAGAAATGATGTTTGTTGAGCATCTTAAGCGGTACCTTCAAAGCATGTAATTTTTTTGCAAGAATAAATTGTGCCGTACCATAACCATCAAGATTTCAAACCGAGGATATAAGAGTGTTATATTCCTTATGTTTAAGCCACATGTTCAAAAATTTAAAGGGAGGGTGACCGGTACTCATCTTCTTCTCCCATGAAGCAATACAAGGTGAATGATCAGACCCCATCCCCATAGGCAAGAACTTAACATCCATAACTTTATCATCTTGGAGCAATCGGTCATTCCCCATCGCCCTATCAATCTTTGATAAAATGCCACTCATTGTCCAAGTATAGTAGCACCCACTAGAGGGTAGGTCTTCTATGCCTAACAAGTCACAACATTACCGAAAGTCCCGAATTTCATAATTGGTAATATCCCTACCATTAGCTTTATCACCAAAATGAAGGTAAGCATTAAAATCCCCAAAAGCGCCCAAGGTTCATTTAAATGCTTCCCAAAGTCAACCAAATTTTCCCAAAAGCGGTCTATGATCCACAATAGGTACAAAACCATATATAAAGCTCACAAAAAGAGAGGTGTGTGATACCTTACAAGACACACAAATGTGGATAAATTGTTCATGGGTGGAGATAATATCGACGTCCACGGTGTTAGGATTCCACAATACGACAATCCTTCATCCACGTGTAGTCCCAAAATTATGAGAATATCCCCATCCTTGAAATTTTGTAGCCATCAACCTCTTGAGCTTCTTTTCATCAAGCTTTGTCTCCATAATGCCACCAACATCCACCTTATGTCTTTGAAATAACTCCCTCAACCCATTGTGTTTGAGAGCCTTATGGAAGTCTCTCACATTCCAACTAAGAAAAATCATTGATTAATAGGGTCGTGGTCCCGAGTATCTCCCCCATCTCCATCACGAGCGGGTGCCATAATCTCCATGCCATATTTTTTTGTATGCTTTATTCCACTTACATCACAATTTTTAGGATCACTAAATTGGCACCGACTCTTGTCTCTCTTTTTCTTTCCATGTTAGAAACAGTATCAACAACTAAAATCGGCACTGGTACAACAGTAGGCAAATTGGCATCCAAATTCCCTTCAGGAGTGTTCTTGATTTTGTGTTGTACATGCATTTTGTTTGTTTGTTACATTATTATTAGTAGTAGTTTTAGTTGCTTCCCACTTAGGATATTTGGGGTGTGAATTATTAAGGATTCAATGTAAAATAAGTATTCAATTTGTCCATAAGTGATGAGTATGAGTCTATTTGAATCGAGCATGACTTAATTTTGATACTTAATCTAATATTAAAAATTTATTTAGATTGTGTATGAAAATAAGACCATAATTCTCATGTTGAGATACAATCCAATCAGATCTTATATCTTTTAGAAGATTACATATTCCGAAGGACATCATTTCTTAACACATGTTTTACGAATATATGTATTACTCTCTTTTTAATTGTTAAATCTTAAATTTGACCACTAAAATTTGTTTTAGCAAGTACGACCAAAACACTCGTTCTGTTCGGTATCATATCTGGCTTGGTCCAACAGAAAAAGCTTAAGTGGGCTTCAGTCTTAAGTGGTTAATATAACAACGTCTTTTGCGAACATCTTTGTTATGGGCCCAAGTTACTCTGAGCCGGAAGACCCAGCAAGTATAGTCTCCTGCCCTTTAATTAACCAACAATTCATTTTTAAAAACTTTAGTGTGTCCTTTTTAGTTTTTACATCAGTAGATGAAATGAAATATGGACCTTGCTAAGCTACTAGAATTATTGGCTAAAAGATTGGCTAAAATAGTTTTTTGGACTTTTTTGCCCTTATAGTTGGGTGAATCCATTATACCAGCAGGGGGTAAGATAGTCATTTAACACACTCAATTTAAGGGTTTAGGGTTTCTATCCCCAAAATTGTAGGAGTAAATCATTTTCCATGACATATATGTGGGAAAAAATATCTATAGTTTCTCTGATTTTGATTTTTTCCCACATGTAATAGCAAGGAAGGCAATGAATCCGGTTTAATTGGAGATCCGACCCACCCGACTCGGTTGAGTCGGGAATTTCCCGGTTTAAATTGAGAGTGGGGATGGTGATGAATTTGGCCACGGGGTCGGAGGCGGGTGAAATAATATTCCTGCCCCCGCCCCGCATGACCCGTCTAAAATGCTATTTCGTTTTATAGGCATTAAATATTTTATTTTACAATTCTATACTAATTTTTTAAGGTTCTGTTTGGAGATTTTTGTTAAAAAATTCCTAATTTGTTCTAGTCGAGGTTGGGCTTCCGTTAAGACAAAAGTGAGGATTTGGGAAAAACATTCCCCGCTTTTCCCTAGTTGGGGTTGGGCCTCCACCTGAGCTGGGATGTGATCCCCATCTATCCCCGGGGGTTTGCATTAGACTGTCATTGTTTTTGTAGAAAACCCAAAACATGGCATTAAAAAAAGCTGGACTAACATTTCTGGACTTCCGTTCCCGATGACATGGCACTTAAATGCTGGTTGATGTGGAACAAGATGGGAACGGAAGTGGGACTTCCGTTTTGCTCAGGAAATGGAAATCACTTCCGTTCCTATAGACCCGATTTAAATCCCCTTCCTCTCTTTCCTCCCGTCATTTTTTACAAAGGAAAAAAAAAACCCCAGCCCCCTAAAATCCCTTGTTGTCCCGCCCCCGCCTGCCGACCGTCGCCGCCACTGCTGCAACACCTTTTTTCTCTTTCAACTCTCAATTTGTGAGGTAAAAAATTAAATTTTAATATGATTTTTTTTTGGAAAAATAGTTAATTATTTTTTAAGTTTAACTATGAATACACTAATTATGTTTAGGAAATCAAAGTAATTTGTTGATTTTGTGAATTATTTGTGGATTTTGTTGAATTTGGGTATTTTTTGAATTTAGGGCATTTATGAATATAGGGTATTTTTGTTGATTGGGTAATTTGTGAATTGTGAAGTTGTGATTATGTGGATTTACACTTAGAACATTTGTGATTTTAGGGCATTAGTTAACTTGTAAAATTGTCAATTTGGTAATTTTGTGTATTGTGTGAATTTAAGCCAATAGTAGAACTGGAGATATTGCATGTATTATTTCTGATAAATTGTATTTGTATTGTTTTTTTGTATAGATAGCCATTCCCGCTCATCTTCATCCCGGTCCTTTTGATCCCACCGTTTTGAACAAACAACCGTCCCATAGATCTTTAGGAATATGGCACGGGGAAGAGACCCTGAACGACCCGTTAAAGGTGATTACGAGTTTAGGTAACTTTTACGCTGCCTATACTAGGGAAACCAACCGTAGAGTGTTAAACCTAATCGTCCAAATAGGGTTTGGGGGATGCTGTAGATTATGTAATATGCAATGTAGATCACGCTTTGGTGACTGCATTAGTTGAGATATGGCACCCGGAGACCCACACGTTCCACCTACGTTGCGGGGAGGCGACTATCACACTAGAGGACGTAGGATGTCTTCTAGGACTACTTACCAGGGGCCACGTAGTGTCGTTGGACGCATCTTACAATTATTCCAAGGACGGATGGATTGAACGTGTGTTTGATCTTTTAGGATTTCGACCCACCGAGGCGGCAATCAAGGGAAACCGTTTGCATCTTGTGGAGGTTTTTGCCCACATTAGTGAGCCCTTAGGTGATGATGCTACCAACAGCTAAGTAGAGGAGAGGGCTAGGGCTCTGATCTTCATATTGATGGGTAGTTTCCTTTTCCCCGATAAGTCGGGCTCCCCGGTGAATTTGCGTTATCTACTCTTCCTTAGTGACCCCCTAGAGCTTGACGGGCATTCATGGGCCAACGGTGTACTCGCATATTTGTACCGCAAGATGTGCATCTCGTGCATGGCTGGCTCGCAGGACATCACCGGGTGTTGCTTGCTTATTCAGGTTTGTCCAATATATTTGAATTTTAATTAAATTGTAATGTGAATTTGTGATTTACATATTTATTAATCGAATTATTTTGTTTTTATCAGTTGTGAGCGTGGGAGCGTATTTCATTTCTCCGCCCGGCGAACCGAGGCCAAATACCAGATGAGATCCTCGTCGACGGTAGACCGCACGGGTCTAGGTGGAATGTCCCCCGGAGTTTCCGCAACGCCTCCAAAGCGCAGCTGTTGGTGTTTCGCTAACAACTTGATTTGATGATGGAGACATAGGGGGTGAGTTAAATTCAATTTTCTTGTATTTTTTTTATTAAATAAATTGTTTTTTTTTTATTATCAAAATTGTTCTATATTAACAATTATAATTTTTGTAGTTCATGTGGAGGCCGTACCCTGATTCCGTCTACACATAGAGGGCGTCTAGGGATGATGACTTCTTAATGAATTGTCGAGCCCGTACCGCCCTCGTATGCTTCGAGATGGTTGAGTACCACCTGCCTGACAGGGTCAAGCGTTAATTTGGGTTCCAGCAAGTGGTACCAATCCCGGCAGGGACATAGGGCACTAAAGAGGGCGAAGACCTCTACAGGTTGAAGATGTTAGCGGCAAGGAATTGGGAGAAAGTCCACTCTGATTATATTGCATTGCGGAATTTACGCGTCGATGCCCTGACTGGCGCTGCTCCCGCCATCGGTAATGTTATTGCACCAACCCGCGAGTACATGAATTTGTAAAATCGCATTACCGTTCAGCGTATCACGAACCCCCAAAATCGGGATCCCAGGCCACTCACGATGGGTATTCAATCCACTGCTACAACAGACGATATTTTGGTAAGTTTTATTCGTTTCGTGTTCTTCGTAAATAATTTTTTTGCTGAATATACTAATTTTAATATTATGTTGTAGGAGGAGTCGAACAGGTTGATGCTGGAAGAGTTCGAAAAGCCTGCCCCTCGAACTATTGTGCAGTACAAGTCACTCATAACCTGGGCTGCACAAACGATCAGGGATGCCTTCGCAGCGGCTGGGAATTCGGTGTCTTGCAGATCGTGGGTTGTCGATGTGGCTGCAGCTGCCGTCCTGCAACCTTCCATACGCCCGATGGAGCGTGTTCTGGGTAGGGGTGTGGTTGGGAGGCAAGGCACTCGCAGGAGTCACCAGGCTACTCAGGAGCATATTGCCGCTAGGCGGCAGAGAGAGCGTGGCGGTGAGGCGGGAACGTTGCAAACATAGCAAGAAGCGACTCAGTTCAAGCACGGGACACATCCTCCTACTCAGTCCGAGCAACCTGCTACGGCTCCTACTCCGTTCGAGACTTAGCGCGATGTCCCCACTGATTTTGATTACCTATATCCGAGCGTTGGCACATATACTCCTGGTACTCCTGGTGTTGGGCCCTCTTCATCGGGGCAGGGGGAACTATTCTTCGGTGCAACTCCCTCGTATAGCCTGGGCCTGGACTAGAAACAGACGAAGCAGCTGACTCCACAAATCCAGGCAGATTCCCAGAGGAGGTATTACGGATCGACACCGAGGGGGAAAAATTCTATGAGACGGAGAATGGTAGTGCTGTGCGAACTAGGACCGGCCATACATACTCTCTCCGGGTTAACCCGAGAAGCCCACGTAGATACACTCCTTCAAATCCTTAGATAGGATTTGCTTTATTTAATTCTTGTAACAAATATATTTATGACATACACGATTCGTTTGTTTTTTTCTTTGTTCTTATTTTATTAATACATTCAATTTTTCCAGACTAATTTTGCGTACACGTATTTGGGTTAATATTCTGGCAAAGTTCATTATTTTGTTCTAAATACTCATGTGTCTCAGGCAAAAACAACCAGTTAGGTCAAAACGGAAGTGTCACTTGGTAATTTCTGCCCGGAGGGAAAAAAATCAATTTTTCTTCAAACACACTGGCCGATGGGACGGAAGTTCCAAAAACGGAAGTCCCACTTCCGTTCCCATCTTGTTCCACGTCAACCAGCGTTTAAGTGCCATGTCATTGGGCGTTCAAGCCAGAAATGTTGGTCTAGCTTTTTTTAATGCCATATTTTGGGCTTTCTACAAAAACAAAGTCAGTCTAATGCAAACCCCTCCATCCCCAGTGATAGGCTGGGTCTGGGATGAAGATGCGATGAAAGAGTTGGGGCCGGGGACTGGAGATTATAGTCTCCGCTAACACTCGGCCCCCATTGCCACCCCTATGTAATAGAACTAACTTATAAAATTATGAAAGATTCATCCGTACCTAGATAAAATTAACTGTTAGTGATTATTGGATAAAAAATTTAAAACCTAACAAGAATCAAGAGGGCATAAGGTCATACTCTCTTTGTTCCTATTTATCTGTCGCTTTAAGACAATTAACTCGAATTAAGAAAATGATTGAATTGTATGAGTTTAAAGATATATAGACACTTTTAACTTTCAATTAATACATTTATATTGAGACAATTAAAATTAGTTGTTAACTGAATTAATAAAGAGTAAGAATAACTTTAGAAAAAACACATTTAATTCTAATAGTTATTTTTATTTTATGTTCTTTGATTATTATTCGTTCCTCAATTTTTATCTAACACTAGGTTTGATCCCCGCGCGATGCGCGGTTGTATTTCTAATTTGTATCTCTTTTGATGATGTCGTACATGTTTTCTAGCTTGCATTTTGCTTAGAGATATAACTGAAACTGAAAAACATGTTAATATGTCTCAAAATAAATTTAGATAAGATGTAATAATTCTACTTTTTTTGATAATTCATTCTTTTTGTCTAAGAACAAAACCATCATAAATATTATTTTTTTCTAGAAAATAAAATAGCCTTCATATTTTATAATTGTTCTACATATGATATAAAATATATATTCAAATGAAATAAATATAACAAAATACAAAAAACAATCCTCAAAGAAGCTTATCCTACATTTTTTTGCGCCAATTCTCTAATTACTCCTCTTCAAGAAGCTTATTTTGGGAACCTTTAAGAGCCATTATACCTGCCCAAAAAAAATGTTCACCCTATATAGCGTATTACATGTTATCCATCCTCATTCTCAAACAAATAAAAGTAAGAAAATAATTACACAGCAAACAAAACAAAGCAAGGAAATAATTACGTAGAAAAAAAAGGTAAGAAAAGAATTGAATCAAGTATCAAGATTTTCTATTACCCATGTTTTTCAGGTGGCAAGCTCTCTGTCTTCAATCAACAAAAATATGTTCTGGAAATTGAGACACATATTCTCTTAACTTGGTACTTGAAAAATAATTTGTCTCTAAACAAAATTATTAGATGTTTGTTCATAAACATATAAATTAATATATCAAGTGAAAACATGAATTGCATTATTTAAAAAAATAAATTTCTTACCTATTAAAACCAAGAAGACCATGACATATTTGCTCATATCATTTCTCTATTTATAAGAAGAAAAAACTCTTGAACTTTCCTAACCGACAAAACAATAACAATAAATAAAATATATAAACTCTTAGACTTTTTGGTTTCCCGAGAAAGTCAAAAGTTACTTTCTTAGAGAAATTAAAAATCATTTTTTGAAAGATTATTTTTTATTTAAATAGTCATTATAGTTTGTTGTTTATAATATGAAAAGTAATTTCTTTGAAAAAAGAATGGTTTTTTGAAACCTATTTTTTTATATTATATTTTTAACTATTAAAGTTTTTATTGTTATAGAATATCAAGAGTCTTTCATTAGGGAAATAATAAAGTATTGGAAACTGATATTTTCTTTTTCTTTTTTAGTTGATCAAATCCAATTTTTCTTTTTTCATATTTAAGTTATTGAGGGAATGCAAGAGAATGCATGATTGGTTTTGATTTATATAGTTGGTTAGAAGAAACTAAAAAGCCACTTCATTGATTCATAAAAATCCAAAATTTTATATTAATGAATGAAGTTACAAAACTCTTCTACTTCATTCATTAATATAACTAATGAACTAAATAAATATAGTTGGTTAGAAGAAAATAAAAAGGCACTTCATTGATTCATAAAAATCCAAAATTTTATATTAATGAATGAAGTTGCAAAACTCTTCTACTTCATTCATTAATATAACTAATGAACTAAATAAATATAATTACTACAAAACTCTTCTACTTCATTCATTAATATAACTAATGAACTAAATAAATAAAAATATTATAATAAAAGTTACAAAACTCTTCTACTCTATTCATTAATATAACTAATGAACTAAATAAATATAATTACTATAATAAAGGTTACAAAACTCTTCTACTTCATTCATTAATATTACTAATAAACTAAACAAATATAATTATTATAATAAAAGTTACAAAACTCTTCTACTTCATTCATTAATATAACTAATGAACTTTAAGTTAAGTATGTTGGTTCATATTTCTTTTTTATATGAACTTGAAGAGTCTTGGGAGTTAAGTATACATGAGTTATAATTTATAATTAACTCTTTTAGAATTTCCTTGCATGAATGAGAACTCCAAAAGTCACTTGAAACATCATAACTAACAATAGTTAAAGTTTTTCCAATTCCAATTAACATTAATACATGTCTTTTAAAATTCCCTTACATGATTAAGAACTCCAAAAGTCACTTGAAACATCATAATTCATTATAGTTCAAACTTTTCCAATTCCAATTAACATTAATACATGAGTTATAGCATTAGTTGTATGTTATAATTAATACTCATTTATAGTTTGTGTGTGTATATATAGAGCTAAAATTTCTTATAGCTAAAATTTTTCACTTCATATTTTATCTCAATAGCAATTTAAAACTTTAGCTTAAGTTATTAGCTAATTGAGCACAACATCTTTTGCATTTTAGAGAGCTTACATTGCCACATGTAAGTTTCTAATTGGTCCACATCCCACAAAATGCCACATGTCACTCCCTCAAACTTCTACCTCAACTTTTCCTAACTTTATATATTATAGACTAGGTTTCATACCCGCGCGATGCGCGATTATATTTCTAATGAATAATCACGATTATAACAACAAAATAAATTAGAATGAATCTTACCTTTTCATCCAAAATCAAAGAATCAACACTCATTAAATCGTCAGGTTTCTGGGCTTTAAAAGTGTTGCATAATATGGTTACTCAAAATAATATTCTCTTTTCTTATTTGCCTTTTCCAAGTTCATTGAGATGCACATACTGAAGAGTGAAGACTTGATTTCCCTTATAATGTTTGTTTTGATGGTATTTTTTTTTGTGAGGGAATGCATGGCTGATTTTGGCTTATATAGTCGGTTATTTTCTTGAAATATTGAATCTAATTTATGATGCAAGACTTTTAGAATTCCTATGTACATGAATAAGAATTCCGTTTTTTCTTGGAACATTAAATTTACTTCATAATGCAAGCCTTTTATAATTCCTATATGCATTAGCCATTAATAAGAATCCAAAAATTCATTATGCATATTTTTTTTTATGTAAGCCTTTTAGAATTCATGTATACATCTTATTTTCTTAGAACATTAAATCTACTTTATGATGGAAGACTTTTAGAATTCCTATAGACATTAAATCTACTTCATTAAAAAAGAAAACTATTGAACTTCTTCATTTAAAAAAAAACTCATTGAACTTCTTTATTTAAAAAAACTCATTCAACTTCTTCATTTAAAAAGAACCAACGAACTTCTTCATTAAAAAAGAAAACCATTCAACTTATTCATTGAAAAAAACCATTGAACTTCTTCATTTAAATTCAATTCATTTATGTTACATAACCTTTCAGAAATCCTATATACATGCTATTTTTTAGAATATTAAATCTACTTTATGATGGAAGACTTTTATAATTCATATATACATTAAATCTACTTCATTAAAAAAGAAAACTATTGAACTTCTTCATTTAAAAAGAACCAATGAACTTCTTCATTAAAAAAGAAAACCATTCAACTTATTCATTGAAAAAAAACCATTGAACTTCTTCATTTAAATTCAATTCATTTATGTTACATAGCCTTTTAGAATTCCTATATACATGTTATTTTCTTAGAATATTAAATCTACTTTATGATGGAAGACTTTTAGAATTCATATATACATTAAATCTACTTCATTAAAAAAGAAAACTATTGAACTTCTTCATTTTAAAAAAACTTTTGAACTTCTTTATTAAAAAAAACTCATTCAACTTCTTCATTTAAAAAGAATCAATGAACTTCATTAAAAAAAGAAAACCATTCAACTTCTTCATTAAAAAAACCCATTGAACTTCTTCATTTATGTTACATACTTTTTCTATAATCTATGAATATGTAACATTAGAATTAAGATGAAGATTATAGCTAAGCTTATTCATCTTCATAGTAACTTTAGAATGAAGATGAAGATTATAGATTATGAAACACTATTTTTAAAAGAAAATTAATGACAAAGTTGCCACATGAAAGCTTATGATTGGAACACATCTCATACTATGCCACATGTCACATCATGAAGCTTCTACCTCAACTTGGCCTAACTTTATATATTATAGAAAACCATTCAACTTCTTAATTAAAAAAACCCATTGAACTTCTTCATTTATGTTACATACTTTTTCTATAATCTATAAATATGTAACTTTAGAATTAAGATGAAGATTATAGCTAAACTATTTATCTTCATAGTAACTTTAGAATGAAGATGAAGATTATATCTCATAAAACACTATTTTTAAAAGAAAATTAATGACAAAGTTGTCACATGGAAGCTTATGATTGGAACACATCTCATAATATGCCACATGTCACATCATGAAGCTTCTACCTCAACTTGGCCTAACTTTATATATTATAGACTAGGTTGTTATCCCGCGCGATGCGCGGATTATTTAAATTGGTATTTTGCGATTTGAATTCATTTTTGTCTTTATTTTACTTCATTTGTTAATATAAATAACTGAAACAAATAAATGTGTAGTAAATAAGAGCTAAGAATACAGTGAATATCATCAAATTTTTTAATATATCAATTTACAAAAAAAGTTTCATTCCGAAAAGAAAAATGAACAATATTAAATATTCTCTTTTTTGTTACTTCTTTCTTAGTTCTTTCATGTATTAGAATGATAAACATATACTTTTAATATGTAATAAAGAAAATATTAAAATAAATATAATAAAGAAAATATTAAAAAATTTAGAAAAAAAGTCTACAAAGATAATTGCATTATTGACTTTAAAAAAGAAGAAAAAAAGACTCCAAAAAGGAAAGTATATAATAATGAATGAAATAATAAGAAATTTAAAAAAAAATTCTACAAAGATAAATAATTACATTATTATTAAAGAAAAAAAGACTCCAAAAAAAAAGAGAAAAGAAAAAATAATTACATTATAAGATTACAATTGATTTTTTTTCTTTTTCTTTTTCGAAAAAAAAATCTCAAAATTTTCCCTTAAAAATATAAAATAGAGAAAATTTACATTTTTACAAAATTGGGAGAAAGTAGAAACCCTAAATCTCTTGTCTTCCCTCTTGTAGCACCGCGCCGCCTCTTCCCGTTCCAACTTCTTGTCGCCAACATCAAAAAAAATTCTTTAATAGAACTTGAATAGATTATATAGATAGTAACATTTAATGAATTGAGGAAATCATTGTACCTTGATATCCAAGATTAAATAGTCATCAAACTCTTATTGTTTTATGTGTTGTAAGGCTTCCCTAATATGATCATTTGTGCCCAACTTTGATATAGTCTCTTAGAGAATTGCCACCGTCAGTTGTTTTCTTCTCCTTTTTCCTTTAACCTTCAATACCTTCATGAGTAAATATATGCATAAAAAATGTTCTTGAAGCAAACAAATTTTCGATTCATGAGCAAATATATGAAGAAACATGTTAAGAATCAATCAATAGTCCCAATATATTTTAAAAAATAGAACTTGAATAAATTGTGATCTTGGAGCTTAACAGCAAAATTTATTGAAAATTCAAAGTACTATTACCGTAAGTAATTACAGTTCAATTAGTTCTTTATTTAAAATATATTGATTATGAAGGAAATCATGATGCACTAATAATTATCATCAAATCACATGTGCAATATCACTCAATCAATATATTTTCTCATAATTCAAATAGATTGTTCTAAGGAATAAGTTGTTTGATGCGATGGAATTTTGCAATTCAAAATATAGAAAACATAACAAAAGTAAAAAAACTTACTTTTTCATCCAAAACCACAAAATTCATGCT
Source organism: Vinca minor (assembly GCA_026122235.1). Taxonomy (NCBI): domain Eukaryota; kingdom Viridiplantae; phylum Streptophyta; class Magnoliopsida; order Gentianales; family Apocynaceae; genus Vinca; species Vinca minor. Next base: position 2,205,183 of record JAOCZM010000232.1, read on the forward strand.
CATTAACTCGTCCGGCTTCATAGCATTGTATGTATTCCAAAGTCGAATTACACGACATAGAATTCTCTTCTCTTGTTTGCCATTTGCCAATTCATTCAAACATAGATATTGCATCCTTGATTTTGTCATCTTCAGAATTTTGAATTTGGCTGCTATCTCTTTTTTGCTCTTGATATCTTATTGATGTGAATTGGTGAAATTGTCGTGAACAGATGATGTGGAAAGAAACTGGTGGGAGTAGAAAAGATAAACAATTTCCAAATATTTAAAGGTAACGAGAAAACTTTTCATTTCCTACAAAACTCTCCAACTTCATGTATAATTATTGAAAAACTTTTCATTTCCTACAAAACTCTCCAAACTACGAGTTATTACCTAAACAAAATTAATGAAACTTCCTCCTAAATCGTTCTTCTAAAGGCTAAAACTTATAACCTCTTATGACTCTTAGAAGAAAAAAAGACTATAATATAAATTATAGATGATCTTATATAGAAATATGATGGTTTTAAAACCCTTTCAACTAATTTTCTCTATTTATCTTTCATTCATTGTACATAACCATAGTTATTACCATTTACTTCTAATTTAGGTTCATAGGTAATGTTATTAACTAAGAACCTTTGGTTATCTTTCATTCATTGCATTCATTCATTGTACATAACCATAGTTATTACCATTTACTTCTAATTTAGGTTCATAGTTAATGTTATTAACTAATAACCTTTGGTTATCTTTCATTCATTGTACATAACTATAGTTATTACCATTTACTTCTAATTTAGGTTCATAGTTCATGTTATTAACTAATAACCTTTGCTAATGAAGATCCAGGATCATCAATGTCAATCGCCACATGGCGATGTCTGATTCGCCCGCCGCTATGGAGCTTCCACGTGTCATAGCCACAGGCCTCTGCCTCGGCTTTTATATATTATATAGATTTCCCAAAACGAATTAAATACTTCCAAAACGAGTATGGTGATTAAATGCGGTAATAAACTAGGAGGTAATGAGAAGAGAACTATTGTAAGAATATTTGTCTTAAAATACATAAAAGTACTCTGCTGTAATATTTGGAGTGAACTCCACAACCTCCAAAATTAGCACAGAAATCAATAATCTGGAAGAAATCAAGTTAGATAAGGATTTGGTTTGAGTTTGAGTATCTAAATTTTGACGGAGAAGTTTAAATTTAGCCTATAAAATTAGAGGGAGAAATTAAAATTAAAATTTTTTTTTAAATAATCGTTCAATATCAAATTTTGACCTCAAAAAATTGGAATTTGAATTTCTGCAGTCAATTTTAGAGGCCAAAATTTGATATTGAATGATTATTTGAAAAAAAATTTGAATTTTGAATTTCTCCCGCTAAGTTTAAAGGCCAAAATTTAAACTTCTTCCACCAAAATTTAGATATTCAAACCCAAACCCAAACCCAAACTCAAACCAAAACTTTTTCCCAAATTGAGCCCAAATCAACTTGTGTTACCGTAAGAATTTTCACATAATCATAATCAGCTTCGTAGAAGGTGAAAAAAAAGAAAGAAAGAATATTGAAGTGATCAAGACCAACCTTCTTCTGATCTATCTATAAACTTTGAATTAAGAATGAGCAACATTCTTTGCTCTCTCTTGTTCTTTAAAAAAACTTTTGGGGCATCAGATCCAAAGCACATGGAATTCAGATGAATACCACCACTCCAACACGCAGTGGTGGAAACAAAAATTTATCATTGAGGGCGAATTTCTTACTGAAACACCTAGTTTGATGTTGGGCCATATTGTTGTTTTCGGTCCAGATGTCCAGCTCTAACCGTGAGGGGATATGTTCGATGTGAGATCTTTAACAGGGGGAAAAATACAACATTTATAAGGAAATATCACAAAAAATATTTGGGTTGGCGAGCATTATTGAATAAATAAGATAGGTTGGACTTGTACATTTATTTTACACAAATTTCCATGTGCATTTTTGTTACAAGCCTTTGTTTTAGGCACTTGTGTTCTTCCTAACCCAATTTATCACATATTTAAAGCAGTATTTGATGTTTGATGACTGCTCTTGAAAAATTGCTCAGGAAGGGGTGGACGAGGTAGAGGTGGCCATCTAGGAGGACGAACTTCTGGCAGGGGGAGCTATCAAGATGGTGGAGTTGGAAGCAATGGTTTCCGCAGCACTTGAAGGCATAAGCAACGGTTGAGCAAATATAATATATTTGGTTGTTTATATTTGCTAGTTTTCTGGTTTCATAAAGATATGTTTTTGGGGTGCTTTTCAACATAAATAGATATCCAGGAACTCTTATTATTCTCGCACTTTAGGGTGTTCAGCAGTACCCCTTTTTTTCCTCGCTTGGTCGTTTTTTAATCATGCAATTCAATAGGGACTACTTTCATTTTGGAGCCAATTGAGAGAGAAGTAAGCTAATACATTGAGTTATATGAAGTAGCGTTGTCTATATTTAATTGTTCTATGCTATGGTTTAACTGCAATCAAAACTTCTCAATGTACTTGAATGAATCAAACTTTGCCAGTATCGAAATTTGGTAACTTCCTTCTCTATTAAATAAGATGTACTATGTTCACTCTGTTATATGCCTTCAACAGATTGAGAAGATGGATACAATTTGATATACCTTACTTATAACTATTGCAACTTAGAGAAGACAAATAGGCAGACCAATTTACAAGACAGGTTAGGTCCATTATAGTTCTAGTTCTAGTTTCAAACTCAATCCAAAGACAGTTTGAATCTCCTTTTGAGTTTCAAACTAAATCAAACACAATCAAAATACTAGCACTCTCAAATTTCAATGCAATCTCATGAACTGTTAATTAATTCAGAAAAAGGAAATTTGAAAGAAAAAAAAACTAGCTCGGAATTGTAATCTGCATAACAGCCATCTTGGAAACAGCCAAATAAGTACAAAACATAACAAACTTTTTCAAAAAACCTCATATTACAAAATAAATATAAATCAATAAAAGGAAATCTCTACCAGTCCTCCATTCCAACCCAACAAGAATCAATTATTCACTGATAAGTTAGTCCCCTAGCTGAAATATCTCTACCAGTCTACGGCCACTATAACACACAGAGTAGTTCAAACACTGACTAGCTGATGATATCAGATCATAATCATATGGGACAGCTCAAAATTAATTGCAGTACAACTATATTTTATAATTTTTCAAGAACACAGAAAGAAATATGAGAAGAAGATCTGAAATAAATAGTGGCTCAGTACTAGTCATAAGAAGTACATTACAAAAAATAGATGATGCTCTAATTATAGCTCTAGCCTCTTCTTCTTGGCATATTGATGAACCTTTTTATCCCCACTGTACACAGGGTCACTTTGGCATGGGTCGGTCTTTGTGGGATTGGCACCCACAGCCATCTCACATTAGTTGAGGTGAGGTGGAGCCTACCTGCAAACAGGAATGAAGCCAAGAAATCTTGGGGGAGAACTTAATAAAATACTACAAACTACATGCAAAATTTTTTACACACGGTTTGGTTCCGTTTGGATGATAATTTTTTAAGAGTTGCAAAGTTACAACAAATAAAAATCGAAGAATAAAATAATAAATTGACAATAAATTTTAGAGTTTTAAATATTTATATCATGAAAAGAACAAGGCACACAACAAATATATCCAATCCTGGTTTGATTTTCTCATCACGACATCCGAATTAGGAATACCTTTTGAGCTATTTCTTAAGTACGACAACACCGTTTCCTCGACATATTTCTGAGGTAAACCTTGCTTCTCCAAACATCTAGTAAGTTCGACAATAAAAGGACTATGTTCTTGATAATTAGGTATAGTCCCAAGGTTGGATATACTATGAATTGGGATTAGGTCTGGATACGAACTAGTTGTATTCGAAGCAACAGAATTGGGAATATTTTCAGATTTATTTTTCATATACATGGAAAATAAATACACCGTTTCCTCCGCCTTATCTGCAGATAAACCTTGCTTCTCTAAGCATCTAATAAGTGCTGATTCTTTAACAATAAAGAGACTACGTGTGATGCCATTGGATATATTCCGAGTACCGAATAAGTTTCCGGCCAGCATGATTGTAGATGGTAGAAATCGGTGGATATCTATGGGAGAGAAACCTTTTTGAAGTCGGTTTAGAAACAAAGAAGGAGAAGAATACGAAGAATAATAGTTATTACAAGGTTTCGATGATTGAAGCCCTAGAGAATTCCGTAGCATGAATCCGGACATGGTTGTCCCTTGTTGAATCACACGTCTGAAACTGGTGATCAACATGATTTGATCTTCTTTGAAAGTAAGACAATGAGAGAAAGATGTAAAAATTAGGGTTTTGCCGAGTACCGACCAAAGACATCTCGCATTCCCTCTAATAAATAGCGGCTCATAAATTATTAAATATAAATCCAACAGAATATATGGTGTATTTGTTTATTGGAATTTGATTTGGAATTATCACATGTGTTTAAAATATATTCTAAGATCCTTTGTACTTTCTATTGTGGTTTAATTAGAATTCTAGTAACTTTCTTATTAGTATAGGACTCTCGTCGATAGTAACTTCCTTGTTTGTATAGGACTCTCGTTGATAGGAACTTCTTTATTAATATATGACTTTTGTATTATGTATATTGTAATTGTATCACAATATAATATCCAATACAATAATATTCTTCAAAATTCATCATGGTATGATAATGTCCAAGTTAGTTTTAATTGTCCACGTAGGGCGACATACCCTGAACTGTCCCCACATGACACAAGAAGGGCGGCGGACCTTGAATTGTCCCCGCATAACCCAAGAAGGGCGGCGGGCCTTAAATTGCCAGTTGATTTGAGGGGGAGTGTTTAAGTATAAAGTTCCACATCAAGTGCCTAAGAAAAATCTAAATCACTTAAAAAATTATGAGTTAACCTCTGTCATTGCCATTTGATTTTGAAAGAATATGGATGTCCATCAACTAATTTTCAATTCAATTATAATTAGTGTAGAATATTGATTTAGAATTCAATGAAATTCCAATTCAATTATAAATAGTTCAAATCGTTTGTTTGACAAATTTATGAAATTAGTGTAGAATTAATTTTGAATTCCAATTTCTTTGTTTGGAACACCAAAGGTTTGCATAATGTGTTTTGTGTATGCATAGTGTCGAGTATGAAATATTTTTCCTTGTTCGTAAATGGAAGCGTTTTAAATACACTTAAACAATCTCATAGATGAGAAGTAAGAATTTCAAACTATAAATAACCGAATGAAACAACACCCATTAATTAACTATAATCTGATGAAAATAGTAAACAATTCGTGCCAACGGAAAAAAATAATAATTAATAGAAACATGGGTTGTTTATTTAGGCAAAACAGAAAAATGGGATCAAATCAGAAGGGGTTCCTTACTTTTTAAGGATAATGGAATGAAGCCATAAAAATAAAGTCAATAAAAGTTAATTGGTTAAAGTTGTGGTCAATAAAAGTCAATTGGTTAACGAATTACAGACCGAATTCTTAATAGTCCTGATTGAATACCACATGACTTATTTAGATTATTTAAAAGTCTTAATTGAATACCACAAGATTTATTTATCTCAAAATAGTCTTTTAAAATCCCAATTGAATACACGCCCCTAAAGTTACCATGCAACTCACGGAAAGTTTAATATAAACACATAAAAAAATTGAATTTTGTGTAATTATAAATGAGTTTCTAAATAGAATGTAGTAAGTAAAAAGTTTTCTTAATGTGACCATGAGATTCATGTCATGCGATTTAATGTTACGTTCCGACATTCAAGAAGAACCAATTTTGTGTTTTGTTTACGTTAAAACAATAGAGATGAGAAGCATTCAGCAAGAGCATTGGATCGAATTCCATAATTGTCAAAAATGTGCAATCAAAGTGAAATGAAATTTAATACTTGTTTACTACAATTGTTCACTTTTACAAAAATAAAAAAATAAAAAAAAAAATTTGTTATTTGAAATTGTCGCACCCCGTAACATGAGGGTGACCAGGCAACATTCCATCTACCAATGTAACACCGAACCCTTAACAAAATATACTATTCCAAAAAATAAACATAACATAATAACTTAAACTTTATTAAAACATCGTCATAATTAGAAATTACATAAACTTAATACTAAAGTGGTTCTTAAACAAGATTTATGACTATTACATCATCATTACTTGATTAAGTTCTACTCGTCGTGCTCCCCGTTCCAAGTCTCCTCATCAGCATCATCTACAAAACACAAGAAGATAAAATGATGAGCTACTAAACTAGCTCAGTAAGAATCAATCGCCCTTGGGATGAACGACAAAATGTGACACCAAAATATTCCATATTTCCCAAAACATCTGAAAATACATAGCTTGGCTTAACATAACTTGTAAACATATTTAAAACACTTGTAAAGTAGTTGAAAACATAACATAATAGTTTAGAACAATAACCACTTGAACATGACAGAAATCAGAACAGTATAAGTATAAAAACGAAATCTCGGATGATAGACAGAAGGCCTCGGTCGACTGAAGAGTCGTCCGAGATCAAGAAAAAAATTGACAAAAAGTCTAGAAGATAGAAATGAGCATGTCGGTCGACTGGAAGAGCTCCGGTAGATAGGGTGATCAGCTCGGCTGACCACAGTCTATCATAGTCGTCCGCAATCAGTTCAGTAGTTTGGTCCGGGCGACTACTATCTGATCAGGTCGACCGAACCAGCCAACCGCGATTTAGAACAGTCATTTTCCCGCTTATTTTGTGAAGCAAAATTCATTTTCTGCACTTTCAAATATCACATCCAAAAAATCTTCTTTTTGACTAACTTTAACATATAAAAAATTACCAAAACATCACTACAAGAAAAATGCATATTCGCTACGGAATAATTTCCGTAGTTAATATTTCTAAATTAACTATAGAATAGCTACGGATAATTTTCGATAGCTATTCCGTAGCAATTCCGTAGAAAAGTTGGCGGGTTTTTTTTTGCGGGTTATCCATTGCTACGAAATTACTACGGAAACGTGAATTTTATTGGCGGGAATATTGGCGCTAATTTTTTTTTTCGTTGGCTACGGAATATTCCGTAGCAAATGTATATTAACTTTTATTAATTATTTTTGTGTATTATTCCGTAGCTATTCTGTAGCTACCTCTGCTACAGATTAGCTACGGATAATTTTCGATATAATATTTTATTTTTATCCGTAGCCGAACCGTATCGGGATATATTACCCAAAAAAAAAAAACTTGAACTAATTGAATAGTCCCAAAAAAAATATATTATCTAAAATATAGAAGAAATAAAAACCACATGAATTATTTTTGCGGGTTAAACCTATTATCATTTGCTACGGAATTACTACGAAAACTTGAATTTTATTGGCGCTAAATTTTTTTTCGTTAGCTACGGAATATTCCGTAGCAAATGTATATTAACTTTTATTAATTATTTTTGTGTATTATTCCGTAGCTATTCTGTAGCTACCTCTGCTACAGATTAGCTACGGGAAAAAAAAACCCAAATCCCTAACTTCGTATATCCCCAAATTTCAGCGAATGGCGAGCACCAACGGCGACTCCGCTTGTCCTTCTTCTCTACTTCAGGTATCATTCGATTCCCTTTCCTTTACCTCAAGTTCATTAAAAGTTTAAATCTCTGTAAATTCTAGTCTAGGTAACCTCAAGTTCATTCGATTTCGTCGACTCCGCTCGTGGTTCTTCTCTGCTTCAAGTATCCTTCGGTTCAGTAGATGGGTTTTCTTGGCCATTAAGTTTAATGGTCTTTAGGAGGTAGTCTGGGGAATCTTTAGGATTGGGGTATGGAATGGATTCGAGGGTTTCTTAAAAGTTGATTTTTTTGGTGCTTTGAGGATTCATAAATTTCAATTTCGAGGAGATTTTACGGAGTTTGTAGCTGATTCAGAGGAAATATTTTTGTGTTTTGTTTGGTAATCGTTTCTTTTTGTTCATAATGGATTTGTGTGTTTTAATGTTTTTATAAGCATGATCTTTATTTAAATGTTTAGCTTTTACCTTTTGTTGCATTTTGCAGCATGTTTATGCAATTTTCAGCATGTATCTGCAATTTTCAGCACGTATTTCTGTCTGTTTCAACTTGATTATAGCATATTTCTGCCTGTTTCTGACTGTTTCAGCTTGATTATAGCATATTTCTGCAATATTTCAGCCTGTTTATGCAATTTCAGCATGTGTTTCTGCCCGTTTCAACTTGATTATAGCGTATTTCTGCCTGTTTCTGCAATTTTCTGTCTGTTTCTGACTCTTTCAGCTTGATTATAGCATATTTCTGCAATATTTCAGCCTGTTTCTGCAATTTTCAGTATGTATTTCTGCCTGTTTCAGCTTGATTATAGCATATTTTAGACTATTTCTGCAATTTTCTACCTGTTTCTGACTGTTTCAGCTTGATTATAGCATTTTTCTGGCATTTTTCAGCTCATTTCTGGTATTTTTCAGCATGTTTTTTACATTTTTTATTCATTTTCAGCAGGTTTCTACAAGTAACTAACAACTAGTATTGATGTAACTAACAACCCTTTGTTTTGTTTTTGTTGGATTTTAGGAATTCCCAAAAAAAACACATGCACGTCGTAAGTCCAATTTGCACACGCCAGAGTACCGAACCCCACCATCAGATTCCCCACCATTAGCACCGTCTCCTCAATTGAGAAGAAGATCAAGGGAAAGTTTGACAAAAAGTTGAAGAAGATCATAGAGATGCAAATGCTAAAAAATACACTATGTTTTTTACTTGGATTGTTTTAAGTTTGTTGCTTGGATTGTTTTAAGTTTGTCATTAGGATTGTTTTAAGTTTTTAGCTTGAACACTTTGATTGTATTAGGCTTTTGGCTTGGATTGTGTTAAGCTTTTTGTTTGGATTGTATCAAGTATATGACTTGGATTGTGCTCAAGTTTTTTGGCTTGATTTGTTAGCTTATGGCATATTATTTAGTTGGCTTGGTTTGTTAGCTTAAGGTAGATTGTGCATATAAATTGTTTGGTAGCATTTCTGTTTTGGTAGGGAGCTAGTAGCATATATAAATTTTCTGGTAAAAAAATTATCTAATAGCTACAGATTAGCTAAGGAAATAATTTTATTTTATATTATTTAAATGAATATTTCTGTAGCTAATCTGTAGTTAAATTAAAAATTTCCGTAGCAAATCCGTTGTTACTATACCCATTTTAAGTGACCCGGGTGAAAGTTAACTACGGAATTTCCGTAGCTACTTAGCTACGGATTAATATTCTGTAGTTAATTTAATTTAGCGACGCGAATAACGCTACAGTTTGTTTCCGTAGTAATTCCGTAGCTAATGGTGTATTAGCTATGGTTTCGCTACGGAATCGACCGTAGCGAATAGGCGTTTTTCTTGTAGTGCATAAACTCAGCATGCCATAACAATAACTTATCGAAAGCTATCACATACACATCAGAAATTGTGCTCTGGGCACCTTTAACTTATCATATTATATCTCGTAGCTTGACAACACATAAATTATGATATGACTAGTATTTCTATGACATGCAACAAGTAATTCTACAACCAAGCTCAATTATCTGACAATGACATTAACCATATTGTTAACAACCCCAAGCATCTATTACTCGTTCAGGAAGGCCACATATCATATCTTTTCATATCACATCATGTTTGGTAATGCTCATAAACTGCTATTTAATGATATACTAATGTTATGTCATCGTTCATCCTATTGAACTCATCAACACTGTTAACAGGTATAACTTTTTACTCATGCAAGGGTCCGAACTAGGGGACAAGACAATGCCCCCGAGCATTTAGATATACCATAATCGAAATATATCCTGGACTAGGGTCATCGACAGACAAAAATTCTAGATCGAGAATATGCATGTGCTGACTCACATGGAAATGCATCCAACAATTATACAACAACATACACAAGAAGAATAATATATTATCATACAACAAATGCAAATATACTTCGGTTCTTCATCCAATTTGGATGCAGTAGAACATGTGAAATCTTTCATACAATTCATAACTTGATAAAAGACTCGTTCATGTATTTTAAGACTGAAAAACAAGAACGAATGATCCGTACTTGGTACGCTTAATCTAAACTTCAAATGAAGAACAAAAATCAAAATTTTAGATTCACTGTCTCTTTTTCCCAAATAAACAACTCTCAAACGAACCGTTGGAATCTAATTCCACCGTTCAGAATGTAGTCCTTCAATTACTTAAACTTTAGAAACAAGAATAAGTTTGATCAGATACCGTCTGATACTCAAACTCAAAAATCTATCCTCAACACTCTTGTTTAACTCGAACAGTCATATGCTTTTACTCCGAAGTTTATATCTCTTAATCCGGCCGTTAGAATCCAATCGCCTCAGGTCATAATCTAGTTTATGATGTCTTATAACTATGGTTGTGACTCTTCAATGTACCAATTCGACAATGTTCGAGTTAACTTTGAGTGAGCGCAGACGGATCGTTATTCGGAGTTCGGGGTAGAAAGTTATCATACCGAGAAGGGGACTGGGTAGTGCTATTACGGGATTTCTTGTTTAATCGTGTTTGTTCGAGGTAAGGACCCCATCCTTACGCTATTTTCTATTCGGATTATTATATATATATATATATATATATATATATATATATTGGGTACTATTTCGTAATTGTTTTAGCACTGATTATACGTGATTTATTGCATAAATTGCTGAGTTTACAAGTTAATTGCACGTATTGTGTTTTATCGTCTTGTTAATTGAATTCATGGCTTGAACTTGGTTAATTTTACGTGACAAAATAATATGAATTGTTTTACTGTTTATCGAATTCATGGTTTGTATAATTGTATATCAATATTGCGAATCGTGAATCATATATGTTTGTTGTTGAACTTGCCTAATTGTTCTAGCATTTTGGTTGTCTTAATTGGATAATACTTGGGGTCGTCCTAATTGGTCTCGTCGTCTTTAGTCCTATGTCGTTTTGGTCGACCGAGTCGTCGCCCTATTTTGAACTCGTGTCTAGAATCAACTAAAGGACAGGACTCATTCGAAAGGTATAAACGTGAGCACGATGAGGTGCTAAAGTGTTGATCTCGGGGATCATGTGTGTCACTTCATGGACCTTCACCTGATGAGGGAAAATCATTGGGACTGTAACGATTTTGTGGAATCCAAGATGTTGGATGATGATACAATGTAGGATGAGTCCTTAAGGCGTGAACCCATTCGTTTAGGGGGTGAAACTGAACCCAGTGCGTATGAACTTCTTGGGGTCTTCCTAACAAGGCAAAGTGTTAGGGCCGTTACATTTAGTGTCATATAGTCGTGACTAGATACCTGAGCTCGAATGGTGGGATGTTGTGTCACAACAGGAGCTATACTCGTATTGTCTAAGCAAGTTTGCAATCGTGTGTACCGTTTGGGCAGAGGACGGTGCCCTTCGTACATTAGGTTGTGTAAGTGCTTGGACATGAAGAGTGTGGTTATTTAGCTTACTTGCTATCTTAACTTGTTTTCTTGTTTTGGTCATATTTGATACTTAATTTTGTGTCCTTTAACTTGTATATTGGGTTGGGTTTGATTTGGTGCAAGATAGTACACTTGTGTACACGTTTTGCACTTGTTTTTTTTTTTTTTTCGCAGTTGCGGACGAAGCAATTGTCCTAGGTACCTCATACGTATCGTCCGCAGAGAAACAAAACCTACTGTCTTCGTACTGGAGCCTCTATTTTCTGTCGGGTTGCTTCTGGACGACCACCGGTCGATCATAATATGAGTATGGTCGACCAGCGGGTATGTGAGTCTGTTTTTGTTCTATACCGTTCTGCTATGATCCGATATGATTATGTTTTTTTATGTTCGGGTTCTGAGTCTTGTGGGACTTGTGTAGTGTCTTGTTCAGAGTGTTTATTTCAAAAGGGTAATTTGCTAAACGAGAATGTGCTTTAGTGTCTATATATATTTATACTTGTTTTATTGGGTCCTTACTAACCACCGGAGCTTAGTCCATCCACTTTTACTGTGCAGATTTTGTAGATGTTGATTCTACCTTTGGTTACGATGCTTGTGATGGGGATTACGAGGAGTGATTACATAATCCGCTATGTCCTAGAGGATCGATAATGATCATTAGTTGTTCGTTTATTCATTCGCACTTAGAATATTTCATTTACATTAATGTTGAACAATTTCATTTATAGTACTTAGAATTATTTCACGTTAGTAATTTAATTATGCTGTTAACTCTTATTTTTGGATTATTTTATAATGAATTCCCTTTTAGTAATCTCCGTATCGTGGGCTTTGGCGTCTCATCTACCAATGATACACTGCCCTGTCATCATTCTGGGGACGGGGTGTGACACACAGGCATAAAACAAAATTGGTTAACCGAAATACTCCCCATTTTTCTCGGCATATATTCAATCAATCTTTCCCAAAGCTTCATAGTATGACTCATAAGTTTAATGATCTTAAATATCTTGTTGAAGAGGCTTAACAACCATTCAATACATACGTCCCCTAAACACTTCATAACCTCAATCAGCGTTCCATCAACTCCAACTGCCTTATTTGTTTTCTTCTTTTTAAGTGCCTCTAGAATTTCCTTTCTCTAAATCTTACGTAGAAAGCCATGGTTCACTTCTTCATTTGGAATAGAAGATTTCTAATTTTTTGCACTTTATTCCCAGTAAATAACCAATCAAAATAGGGCTTCCACCTTACTTTAATATCCTCATCCTTCACCAAAATTTTATTCTCATCATCCATATACATGTTAACATACCAATTTCTCTTGTCATTGGCTCTCTTAAATGAGCAAGTCTATATATGTACCCTTCTCACTATCCTTAGTGTCCAGTTTACTCTAAAAAATATTATACACTTTTGATCTTTCCTCTCTAACATCTATCTCTGCGTCTCTCTTGGCGGTCTTATACTTTGCAACATTTTCATTACTTCTACAGTTCCATAGGGCTTTATAACACTCTCTCTTCTTTTTATAGCTTTTTGGCTTTAATGTTCCACCAAAATGTATCCTTGCCTAATGGTGCATTTCCTCTAGATTCGCCGAGAACTTCCTTAGCCACTTTCCTGTTACTCTGTGACATCTTTCCCGACATAGAATCCGGATCTATCTCTGAAGACCAATCATCTCCTGAATAACCTTATCCACAAAAATGTTTTTATCTTCTCCATAAAGATTCCAGCAGTTGATTTTGAAATACCTGAGGGTTTTTCTTCCTAGCCTTTTCCCAAAAATCGAGGACTAGCGACCGATATTGTGTAACCATGCTCTTACATGGAATAACCTTACAATCCTGGCAACTAGCCTTAAATATGTTCCTCACTAGGAAGAAGTCTATCGGACTAGAATGGTCCACTTCTAAAAGTCACCAAATACGAACCCGTTTTCTTGAACCAACTGTTTGCTATAATCAAATCGTAAGGTAAAGCAAAGTCCAAAATATCATTACTTACCTGATTTATATCTACAAACCAAAAACCTCCATGTACACTTTCATACCTACTACGACTCGAACCTACATGTGCATTCAAGTCTCTCCAATAGAAAACTTATGTTCTTGCTGTATACTTTGTACCACCTCTCTAAATCCTCCCAAAACTGTTTATTCAAGGCCTCATCCAACCCTACTAGGGTGCATAAGCACTTATGATTGTAACAATCTCACCATCTATCATGATCTTGAAGCTAATGATCATTTCGCGTTTTCTACAAACTGCTACTACATCATTGATGAAATCACGATGTACAACTATCCTAACTCCGTTTTGTTCTTATCTTTACCTGAATACCAGAGCTTGTAATTCCATAGAACTATTGTTCTCGCTTTCTCACCAACCCACTTAGTTTCTTGAACACACAAAATATTAATATCCCGTCTTGCCATTACCTCTACTAGGTCTGTCAGTCTGCTAGTCAAAGATCCAATTTTCCAATTTCCAAACAAACTTTCCTATAGTGAACTAATCTCTTAAACTGTAACCGTCTTAAATTAGTGCGCCATTATATACTTGACACCTTATCCAGGCCCTGACATGGCGCATCATTTCAGGGCGACGACCTAACAACCCTTGCATATTTATCAATGCAACTGGGTCTAGGAAGTGCAGCGCGTCGCTGAGTAGGGAATGCCCCCATGGATTTCTTATATCGATTCATGTCATGAGATGTGACGAAGTTTTGAGTTGGTCGTCACGAAACTTACCGCAACCCTCCTCATTTATCCGGGCTTGGGGATTGACAGCAAGTATCACAAACTATAGTCAATGACACTTACAGGAGGGGACCAACCGTTAGTATCACGAACTAAAGTTCATAACACTCACTGACGGACTTGTGGTTAAAAAACTCACTTACAGGCGGGGAAAAACAACAATGTTGTATCAACATCGCCCAAACAAGCAAAAAACACGCCAATACATAAGCATAAAACATAAAAAATAAGCCCAATGGGCGAGTACTTGGTGAAATAGTCTTCATGCCAAACAAAGAGGTCAAATTACAAAAAGGAGATGCAAATATACACAAAGGGATTGCCTAATTTTCAAGCACATTTCCCTCCTCAGGATTGGCAGGATGCGGGTCCTTGACTGAGTCAGCCAAGTTTCTCCTTGTGCCTCAACCTCGGACACTGGAACATTAACTTTAGATGGATCAGGGAGAAGGGACGTTGAAGTTAACACACTCGTCTCTACATGAATTGCCTCCACGTGATCAACTAGCTCATCCCTTAGGTCAGCTCATCATTCACAATGGCTTAGGAGTTATGAAGGTTACTGTCTATCCAACGAAGTTGACCCGTCCGACATACCTGTGGGGGTAGTGAAGGTGTCCCCGAACTCTATGAACTCGTATGACTCCCGGGCATGAGCCATGATAGTTTCGACACTAGTTGCAACTATGTTGAGGACAGTCTGGGTCACACTATCTCAGACCTCTCGTCGTTGCATATACTTCATCACGAGGATACGAAGTGTAGCCTCAGAAAGGCGTCAGCCAAAACTTTAATTCCAACATAGTCTTTCTTTCTGAGCCCTCCGACGTTGAACCATCTGTTAGGTTATGGAGCCTAATGCTACAAGATTAGGAAATAAGAAAGGAGTAGGACTCTTCCACATATGACATCCTAATGATAAGTGGAATTGGAAATTAAATCCAATTAGGAGTCAGGGTTTTTTCTTTTCCTATAAATATCCTATCTATGTAACCTTAATATTGTATCTCACAACATAGTAATATCCTTGGTAGCGCCCCCAGACGTAGTCAATTCTTTGACGAACTGGGTAAACAATTCCTTGTGTCTTTATTTATTATTTTTCGATCTAGTTTTCTCTCCCAAATATTGTTGTTTATTTCCCAACAATTGGTATTAGAGCCAGGTTCAAGGGCAACAGAAATAAACATGATGGGTGAAGGGAAATTGCCGATCGAAAAATTTGATGGTGCAGATTTTGGGTTATGGAAGATGCAGATTGAGGATTACTTATATGGTAAAGATCTGTATCAACCTCTTGGTGAGAAACTGGAGGATATGAAAGACGATGAGTGGAAGTTGTTAGACAGGAAGGCGATGAGCGTCGTGCGTTTGTCTCTATCCAGAAATGTGGTGCTCAATACGGTTAAAGCAACAACTACCAAGGATATGTTGAAGACATTATCGGAGATGTACGAGAAGCCATCAACAGCAAATAAGGGATTTTCTGATGCGACATCTGTTTAACTAAAGATGGCAGAAAGTACTACGGTCTCTAATCATCTCAATGAGTTCAATGTGATAATAGCTCAATTGAGCTCAGTTGAGATTGATTTCGATGATGAGGTACGAGCCTTAATTTTGATGTCTTCTCTGCCAGAGAGTTGGGGCGGAACAATTACTGCTGTTAGCGCTTTAGCAGGGAAGGTGAAGCTTAGGTTTGACGAAGTCAGAGACGTGATTATGAATGAAGAAATTCGCAGGAAAGAATCGGGTATAGCTTCGGGATCAGCCCTGAGTACAAAAAATAAGGGCAGATCGGAATTAAGTTCGAAATTCTACCGAGGTAGATCGAAGTCGAGAGGCAGGAAGCCTAAGAGAGACAAGAGCACAATTAAATGTTTTAATTGTGGGCAATATGGGCACTACAAGAGAGAGTGCACAACACTCGTCAAAGGAAGATAACAAATCAGCAATTGCAACGGTAGAAGAATTTTCAGATGCATTAATTTTGAGTGTGAGCAATCCATTGGAATCGTGGCTTTTGGATTCTTGAGCATCGTTTCATTCTTGCAATAGTATTGATGTAATGGAACGTTACACTTCTGGTAATTTTGGTAAGGTTTATCTTGCTGATGATGAGTCTTTGGAAATAGTGGGAAAGGGAGATGTTCGGATCAAAACACCGCATGGAACTATATTGCAGCTGAGTAATGTCAGTTATGTTCCTAAGTTAAAGAGGAACTTGCTTTCTGTTGGACAATTGGATGATGACGGTTATTATTTTACATTCGATGGTGGTGCTAGGAAGTTAACCAAATGAGCTATGGTAGTAGCTCGAGGAAAGAAGGAAGGTACGTTGTATTTGACGAATAACACTCATGAAAGTATTTCTCTTGCAGATGCAATTAGTGATACAGAATTGTGGTATAGTCGTCTTGGCCATATGAGTGAGAAGGGGATGAAAGTGTTTTGTTCGAAGGATAAATTGCCAGACCTCAAGACTGTTGATGTCGATTTATGTGAGGATTGTGTTTTCGGGAAATAGAAAATGGTGAGTTTCTTGAAGTGTGGCAGAACTTTGAAATACCATAAGTTAGAGTTGGGACATAGTGACTTATGGGGACCAGCAACGGTGACATCTCTTGGTGGTGCGTCATATTACATGACCTTCATTGATAACTCCACAAGAAAGTGTTTGAGATCAGACAATGGTGGAGAGTATAAGCTCCGTGAGTTCAAACAGTTTTGTGCTGCGAATGGTATTCGAATGGAAAAAAATCCTGAGAGGAACTCCTCAGCAGAATGATGTTGCTGATAGATGGAAGTTGGATGCTAAATTTGTCAAGTGTACATTTATCGAATATGGTGGTGACGAATTTGGTTATAGATTTTGGGATGAGCAAAATCGGAAAGTAATTCGTAGTCGAGATGTCATATTCAATGAGCATGTATTGTACAAAGACAGGTTGGGTGCACCAGAGGCTTAGGTTGAGAGGCCCGAAGTTGTCGAGTTAGATATTTCGAACTCAAGTGGGAGCAAGATTATTCAGAATGATCAAGTGGGTGTTGAGGCAGAACCACAAACACCACCTCCAACAACCTAGCGGCGGAGATCCTCACGGAATTGTGGACCACCAGACAGATTTTCACCTTTAAGGTATAATAACTATCTTCCGTTGATTGATAGTGGCGAACCTGAGTGTTATGCATAGGCTATACGAAGCGATCAAAGAGGCAAGTGGAAGCTTGCAATGGATGAGATGAATTCACTATTGTCCAATGATACTTGGGAACTAGTTAAGCTCCTAAAGGGAAAGAAGGCACTGCATTGCAAATGGATCTTCAGAATTAAAAAGAGGAAGGTCTTGCGGCTTATGAAGATTCGAGGAAGTGAAAATCCTGCTGATATGTTGACTAAGGTTGTGACCTTAGAGAAGTTGAAGCTATGCATGGCTTCAACTGGCCTTAGAGCTTGAGAAGGAGGTTGGCTCTACTACACAGCTATGGATTACTGAATAAGGAGTAGTTACCTTAGAGTTAGTCTCCAGGTGGGAGATTGTTAGGTTATGGAGCCTAATGCTACAAGGATTAGGAAATAAGAAATGAGTAGGACTCTTCCACATATGACATCCTAATGATAAGTGGAATTGGAAATTGAATCCAATTAGGAGTCATTGTTTTTCTTTTCCTATAAATATCCCATCTATGTAACCTTAATATTGTATCTCACAACATAGTAATATCCTGGCTTGGTAGCGCCCCAGACGTAGTCAATTCTTTGGCGAACTGGGTAAACAATTCCTTGTGTCTTTCTTTATTGTTTTTCGATCTAGTTTTCTCTCCCAAATATTATTGTTTATTTCCCAACACCATCCTCCTCAGAGCGACAACCTTTCTATCCAGCTTAGTGACATTTCACCATGCGAAGACCAAATCATCCGTCATATCATTATAATCACCCGTCTATGATATGGTCAAATTAATGTTTGTGTTTTTTTTTAATGATTCTATGCTTCTTTATTTTTAATTTTGTTGGTGTTTTTTTTTATAATGTTTATCGTTTGATTTCTTGAGTCACTTCGTGTAAAAGAAATTAAACATATGTATGTACTTGTTTGATTTATAGCTAAATTTTAGTTTCCATTAAGTAATAGTTTTATTGGAAGTTGTTAGAGACCGTTTATAATTGAAAGTGTTTTCTTTTATGTTCATGTTTCCCAGTTTTTGAAATTAAGATATTTGTTAGATTTTGAAATCAAGAGAAAATATCCACACAGCCTCCGTGCCGCGCTATCGCGATTGTGCAGTGAGTTCACCAAGAACTTTAAATCTGATTGTATTCGGATATTTGAGAAACCGTGTTTGGCCGCTGGTTGAAAAACACTCACCAGTCCTTCCAATGCCTCTTAGAGTGCATTTCGTTCAGTCCAATGAAAGGGTAAAGGACGCCAGAAACTCTCGCGAGCTAAGCCTTAGCAATCCAGCCCCTTCCACACCCAGATTTCTACGCGAGGCCTTTATACCCATGCAAACATTAACGACCTCATCAACAATGGTTTAAAATTCTCATCACATTCATAAGAAATACCCCTTAACATCGTAACCTTTCCTTCATATACGGAACAACAACGAGACCTCCATAATATCCCACAAATACAGCTAGACACGATTACATGAATTTTGTTCCATGCCCCAACCCCATCTGAAGAATAAAATATGTTAATTGATGGAAAATAATTCCTTGTATTAATCATTATAAAATGTACATCACTATCATATTTATACAAAGCAATGTGTACTAACATTTGTACTACAAACTAGTCTAGTACAATACAGTATAAAATAGCTAACTATGAGGTGGATTAAAGTCTGATGTGGAGGGTATATTTGTAGCAGGCTCCCTCAAACTGGACTTGGGAGAGAAAATATCAAGGAGGCCAAGAGAGTCAATAAGAAATGTAAAATTGGGAGAAGCAAGACTCTTGGTGAAAAGGTGGGCTAATTGAGAATATGAAGGGATATGTAAAGATTTGACAAGTCCAGTTTGCGTCTTTTCTCTAACAATGTGGCAATCAATCTCAATGTGTTTGGTGCGATCATAAAAGGCAGGGTTGGTAGTAAGGTATAATGCACTCCTGTTGTCACAAAAAGAGGGATGGCTTGATGATGGTGAGAAATAAGAAGGTTATGGAGAAGGTATTTTAGCCAATGATGTTCACAAGTAGTAGTGGCAAGAGCGCGGTATTCTTCTTATGAAGAGCTACGGGAGACAGTGTGCTGCTTTTTGACTTCCAAGATATTAATGATAACCCAAAGAAAACACAAAACCCAGTAGTAGAACGACGAGTGTCGGAGGAACCTACCCAGTCAAAGTCGGAATAGGCACTATGTGATACCCAGGATTTCTCCCCAATTTGATTTATGTGATTAATTGTTTAATTGCATAATTATTTGGAGTATAATTAAGCCATCATAAATGCTAGGTGCCATTTGAACAATTTCCTTGTGTTACTTATGTGTACCTTTTATTTTTATGTGTGGGGACATGTGAGTAATTAAAACTTGGTGAGGGACCTAATTTATAATTAAGCTAAACTTTAGTCTCCTAACATGAGGGGTCATGGGGGCAGGTAATTCTTTAAGATTAAAAAACATAATAGACGATCTGGAGAGTTGAGAGAGAGAGAGAGAGAGAGAGAGAACTTCTGCAAAAAGCTTCGAGTGGACGATTTGAGAGGTTCGAGACGTAAGTTTCCAGCACGGGATATACCGAATCGAAGGCAATTGCAGAGGCTTTGTGGGAACACAGATGAATTTCGTCCGCCTTCTGTCCTGATCTGTTTTGTGACCCCAAGTGGTCTTTTGCTCTGTTATGTACTAGGCTCGCATATAGTGGGCTCAATTACTGGTTACGATAGTGGTTTTGTGGAGTCCCTGATTGGGGATGATGAGACAATGTAAATGATTGAACCTTAAAATCTGGCTCCTTCGTTTGGGGGGCAATCCGAACCCACGTGGGTTACTGAACCGTCCTAGTTTGGTTGATAACTGGGACCACTACCGTTATTTCTGAGTAGTAGTGATTAGGCGAGTGAGCTCATGTGGTGGGATTGTGTGTCATTGCAAGTAGCGACGTTCTAAGTAATTAGACGAGGTTGTAATCAGGTGTACATGATGGGTAAAGCGTGGTGCTTGTCGTATACTTAGTTATGAAATTGTTTTGGTGCGAAGAATGTGGTTATTCGTTTAATTGGTGTCTTACGTGTTTATCCTTCTTCTGGTCATTATTACTGTTGTTTGAGTCTTATTTGGATACTTTTGAGTTGGGAATGTTTGGGAAGTATTTTGGTACACTTTGGTACAAGTTTTCAAGTAATTTTTATGAAAATGCAGGTCGCGGACGAACCAATTGTTCTTGCATTCGTCCGCACGAAGACAGTAGCCTACTACTGTTTGCTGCGGACGGAACCACGGACGAAGCATTCGTCCGCAGGTCGCGGACGCCTCTGTTCTGATATGATCCGTTATGTAATGTACTGCACTATCCAGCACTGAGTTCCGAGTCTTTTGAGACTTGAGATGATTCGTTGCATATACTTCCATAGGGGTATTTTTGGGAAACGGGAATATGTGTCAACTATTGTGCTCTTATATTACAAAAAGAAAATATTTTAATAAATTGATTGTCAAACAAATTTGAACAAATAATTTCTAAATTATAAAAGGAAATGGACTATGCAATTAATAAGTATTATTAAAATAATTTTTTAAATGAATGTGATCAAAATATTAATAGTTTAAACCAAAAAACGTAAAATACATGACTTGTGCACCATATATAATTTCTTGAAATATGTGATCAAACATGTTGCCACAAAAAACTCGGCTGGTCGGACTTAATATATCCATGCAACAATGGATTGCGGCTATATCACGAGTGATGCAGTACGACTTAGGGCTTGTTGCTTAACATTCACAACGAGTGGAAAATATGTTTTTCATTTTACAGATAAAATCCTTGAATTTATGAGAACCTTGGCGGTGATTAACATAAAAAATCCTTGAATTGTATAGATTTTTGCGGTAATTATTTTTATTGCCTTTTTTTGTTCATGTCCCTCCTTTTATCTTTGATTCGGATACTTGCATAATTAGGGAAAAGGAATATTTATTAGGGAAACTCAGTTGAAGTGGTATAATATAGTATCTCTTTAATGTGTATGTGTTTTGTGCTTTTTTTCTTTAACATTTCGATCAACTTATGAATGTCAGGGAGAACGAACAGCTATCCATGTATTGTGATACTAGGACAGCTAGAGCTATCATGCTGATCGAGCTTAAGAAATTGATCGAGGGGAATTCACATTTTCGTGATAAGCTTCAGTTTTCGACTATAAAGACTGCAAGACTGTGCATGCTGATTAACCAGAGGAATGTTTTTTTAAATTCTTTCTGCTGTCTTCCTTTCTGCCATAATATTAACTTTGACTTTTAGTGGAGTGCAGTTTAAATTTGCAGGATCAGTTAGCCTGGGTGAAAATTGTCTGTCCCCGTGTTGTCTATATTACTGTACCTAACCAATCTTTTGATTTAATTTTGTCCGTCCATTTTAATAGCCATTCCAGCCTATGCCTGCATCTGCTGCACCCATAGAAACTCTTGGTGGATGGATAGCAATTGCAGTCAATTCATCTCCCGCGCTACACCAGTTTGGTTATGGAGGACTATTGAATCTTGCTCCTTCTAGTAATGCTGGTAAGGTTTTTATGACATGGACTTTTTATTTTATTTTATTTGATGTCCAATATCTTTCGCATGTGTTAAAAATGACTAATATCTTTCGCACCTTTCAAGTCAATTGTTTTATGATTCTATTCGACAAGTGATGGTGGTAGTGGCTAAAAGAGAGAGATTCTTCCAAAGGTGGCATATCAATTAATCCCAGGAAAGAGCATTTTCATTTCATTAATGAAATGTTCTTTTCTCCCATGATTTTGTGAGCGAGGAATATTAATCAAATTTTCAACCTTTTTTGCGGGGGGGGTGGAACTAAGTGATGTAATTTGTACTTAGAACCTCTTCTATCACTTCACTTTCACGTGTACACTTTCCACTTAGATTTTCCTTTGTTGTTTTCTTTGGAAACAAATTCAAAGAAGTTGGTAAGCTTAATGGGCATATCCTTACAGTCCGGCTATGATACACCACATCTAAACTTTAGTATATACTAAATATTTTTTATCGTATGATAAAAAATTAGATGGTCTAGATGATTTTTCGAGCGAACGTCTATTGTAATTTTGTAACATCTGTTGCGTAAAACACATATTACACGGCCTGGTATTTATCATTGATGGACAAGTGTTTATCAATAGAGAATACCACAATATAGGAGTCTTAAAGCTTATGAGTAGTGATAAATGGCACAACAAATTGGCACAAATATTTGGCACAAAGGATTATCATAAAAGGAATTAGCGCGAAGGGATCCTCCTGCTATCATTTACGCTAATTCTGTTGCCGATTCTGAGGAGTTTAACTCTTTGATTGCGAGTTCGCAAATTATACCACCAAGAGATACCTCTTTTCCGGAGCTATGGATACTGTCCCTAGTAGGCTGGTATAAGGTCGATTCTGAGGAGTTTAACTCTTTGATTGCGAGTTCGCAAATTATACCACCAAGAGATACCTCTTTTCCGGAGCTATGGATACTGTCCCTAGTAGGCTGGTATAAGGTCAATTTCGATGCTTCATGGAACAATGGAGCAGCTGCGTTTGGATGGATTATTCGCGACTCCTCAGGCGTTCCCTCACTGGCATCTTGCGGAAGGCTGAGCAAATGCACTTGAAAGCTGTTGCTCTCTTTGGTTTGCAGACCTTTGCACACGAGGGGGACAACTTGGAAGTAATAACATGGCTGGGCTGCACAGATTTTGACTACTCACCCCTTGGCGGGATTTTTGAGTTATAAATTATCTATTCACAACTTTGATTCGGTTCATTCATTGTTTGTTTAAGGCTCGGGCAATAATGCCGCTCATAGTTTAGCTAGTATATGTCATAGCTATTCCTCCATGCTTTGGGACCGTTATTTCCCTGCCTCTATTATGTTTGTGATCTCTAATGATCGCTTTTTGATCTCTTAATACAAGTACCCATATGAGTTTTTAAAAAAACAAAGAGGAGGGAAATAGAGACAATTAAAGATCCAACAATTTTTCCATTCTTTGACTAATGCCTTGAAATTAACCATTTTCTTTAATAACTCTAATTCCAACGAATTTTCCCATTGATTGTTATACAGAAAAATGTGAATAGATTTGCCACTTAAGTTACCGACACATGCAATTTTATGCAGGATTTTGCCACCCAATTTACTAATTGGGACAAAGAGTATTACAAAAATAGTCTGTGTACAGAAACACATGAAAAATATTAAGTAAAAATCAATTAAGAGTATTTATAGTCATTTTCACTTAAAGCAATGATCTGATGGTACAGAGGGATGGTAAAAATGATTGTATTGCTTATAAACGGTTGGAAATCTAATAATTTAAAAACAAAGGTAAAAATGATGGTATCACTTCAAAACGGTATAAAACATTCTAATCTTTTAAACATTGTGTGATTATCTTAAAAGAGGGAAGTAAAACTTCATTAAAACTACGACAACGATGGTATAAAAAGATGATAAAAATTAACAATATCTTTTATAAACGGACTAAAACATCCAAATCGAAACTAATATGCATGATTATCTTAAAAAATAGATGTAACTTTGACATTCAATTCGAAGAAACATGTATGATACAATCACACAAAAAAAATTGTATTAAGATGTCACCCGACTTTCAATTTTAACTACCAATTTTTAGTGGTAAATGTTAAAACTAACCAATTATTCCTTCCAACACAAATCCTATTTATTGCAAAAATATCCCAATTTCATTTCCCATATTTTTCCTTCCTAAAAATCTAAGAATAAAGAAATAAAGAAGCAAGAAAGATGGAACTGTTTTGTATCCACCAAATGGTTCTTTTCATTTCCATTTTCTTTCTTGCTTCTTTTTCAACTCTTGCAACTCGGCGTGTGGCATCTCCAAATCCATCTCCTTTGGAATAAGTCTCATCCCCTTCGTCTGGCACCGATGCACCTTCTCCCTCAACATTTTCAATGGAAAATATCCCAACCCGATCTCCGATGAACGAAGTCTCCTACTGTCTAAATTCTTATTCGAGCTCATGTCTGTTAATGATTCCGCCCCAAAGCATAGTCAATTATATAAATGTTTAGTTTTGATTATTCTGTTATGTCAGACTCGGTACCTAACGAGGATAAAAGTAGGCATTTTGTCCGTTCAGACTCGGTACCTAAAGAGGATAAAAAGTTGGTATTCTGACCGTTCAGACTCGGTTCCTTACAAGGATAAAAAGTGGGCTCCGTCATACTCGGTACCTAACGAGGATAAAAAGTTGGCATTTCGTTTGTTAAGTCTCGGTTCCTAATGAGGATAAAAAGTGGGCTCCGTTCAGACTCGCTACCTAACGAGGATAAAAAGTTGGCTTTAGTTAAAGACTGTTATGAGGTGTAGGATCCTAGCTAGACAACGAGCTCAAGTATATGAAGCCTATGTTTGATGTCTATGTTAGTATTGTATCCGTCTAACTGTCATGATTATCCGTCTGTAGTGCTGAGTATGTTATCAGTCTGTATCTTATACGTTTTGATATGTGGTTTAAGGTCAAAATTTGTATTTTCTGGGTTGGGAAAAACTTGTGCAGAAATGGCATTTTCATATACAAATTTGTACATGAATTTTGAGCTTTTGCATCCCGCAGACGAAGCATTGGTCCGCAGCTTCGTCCACGCAAGTACTGGGAGCAATTTTTTGGCTGACGATGCAGGCAGACGATACACAGGACAATTCATTCGTCCGCAGGTTCTAGCATCTTTCTACGGACGATACCGCAGACGAAGCATTAGTCCGCTGCTCCGTCCACAGACTGTGTTTGGACTGTTTTTCAGTTTTGTTCAGTTTTACGTTCTGATTCTGATTCCGTTCAGTTTTAGTACTTTTTTAAATTACTCTGTAAGTTATTTCAGTCTCTGTATATTCAAAATACTTTGGGTTTCGGGAAACGCTTTCGAGTCTACTTGATACTTCATTTGAGGGTGTTGGGACCTTATTGGTCTAGGTTAGTAGCTCAGTCCTTTCCATATGTTTATTTTACAGATGATCAGGTTGGTGGTAACCGTGTTGAGGATTGGACCAAGGAGCAAGTGTAAAGTTTATGTAATAGATTGTTAGAGTTTTATTTAATGTTTAACCATTAGCATTTTTCCTTTTATGATGTAAGAACATAAAGATTATGTAAGTTCCCTTTTAAGTTAATTATGAGTTGAAGAGATTGTTTTTACTATGGAATTTTTGTGGTAATTAAGCATTTCCGTTTTGGGTTCGTTGTCTCATCGGCGAATGGGGCGCTGTCATGTCACATCCTGGTTACGGGGTGTGACATAAGTGGTATCAGAGCAGGTCGAACCTTAGGCTTGAACATGGTCAGATTAAGTATGGAATGGACATAGGTTGTGAACTGAGAATAGGACATATGTGTTTATTTATCGCTTTATATGTATTGTTGAGTGCTATGTCATGTTTATTTGATATGCTATGTCATACTATGTTAATTGTTATGTGATATCTTACTTAATTGTTTTGGTATGCTTTGCTATGTTATTATATTATGCAATGCCATGTTCCTTGTTATGTTGTTTTATGTTATGCTAACCGTTATGCCATGATATGTTGTTGTTATGTGCACATGCCTATGTGGATTATTTGCCTAATTGTTGCTATATATGAACTTTTATTTAGTTAAGATGAATCGTCAAGGAGAGAACAGCCTTGGCAGCAGTGACTCCAACACACCGCTTGCTGCATACATACGTCGGGGGTCATCAAATAAGCAACAACGACAAAATCCACTCCCTCCACGTACACTAATTAGGGGATACGAAACTGGACATGAGGCTGAGTACGTGGCACCACCACCTCCAGCACCATTTCATGTGCCACCGCCGCCGGTTAACACTGGGACGGATAATGATATGGCTACAACTTTGACTATGTTGGCACAAATACTGCAAGGACAACACCAACAAAACCAACAGAACAATCAGCAACAACAGAGCTTTCAAAATCAACTGCACAAACAGAAATCAAAATCCGTGTTATCGGGGGTATAAAGAAACGACAACGATTCAGGAGCCTACTCTGAGAGGATGAAGCGTATGAGGGCGGTTTCTTTTGATGGTACTGTGGGACCGGATCAGGCTGAGGTATGGTTAGATGACATTGAACAACATCTTGACATTTTGGGGGTGCCTGAAAATGTCAAAACGAATGTAGTGATCAATTTTCTCACAGCGGAAGCTTCTGAATGGTGGAAAGGCTTCCTCTATCTATAGACAAGGGGGCAGCCTATCACTAGGGGATATTCAATAAGGTTTTCAGGACCGGTATTTCCCCGACCCTTCAGATTGGAACGCCAGAACCAGTTCTTCGAACTCAAACAGACTGAAGGTATGACGATATCTGAGTATGCCAGCAAGTTCACCGCCTTAAGAAAGTATGCAATGGAAACCATCCAAGATCCGATTACTCACACGCAGAGGTTTGTGATGGGTCTTCTGGCTCTTATTAGGGGAAGGCTTTATGGTGTGGGTCCTACCTCTTACACGGAAGCTTATCAGAGAAGCCTTGACATAGAGGCGGAGTTTGTGAGGTCTGATAAAAATAATGCAGGGAAGAGATCTTCTTCCACTATGGTTCACCCCTACTGATGAGGTTACACCGGTGGCCGCTAGAATAAGAGTTATTCATGCTTCTGAACCTATCTACACTTCCAGGCCGGGGGTAGGAACGGGGGTTAATTCAGTAAAAGTTGGGGGACCAGCAGTGGCACCAACACCGAATCAGACACTAGGCCCAGCTACATTGGTATCTGTTACATGTGGAAGAATGCATCCGGGGGTAATGTCGTTGGAGAACTGGGGTTGTTTTAGATGTGGTAAATTGAGTCGTAGGATTGGATAGTGTACTGAGCCGGACCGGGGTTACGTTAAGCCTGTCGCGACAGCACCAATGGTTGGGGATGCAACAACGAGGTCCAATGCTAGAATCTTTGCCCTTCCTCAACAAAGGGCGGGAAAAGCCACAGGTATAGTACCGTACTTGTTTTTTGAATGCCTATAAGAGTCTTTGCATCTAGCGGGGAGTGTTAACATCTATGATTGTAGGGAGTGAAACGAAACTTTCGTAAGGGGGAAATATGTGATACCCGGGACTTTTCTGCTTACGTATCTACGTGACGGGTATTTAAGTTGGTTTTTAATTATTATTTTTAGCATGTTTATGCGTTACATTTATCGTTTTTAAGTTGAGGGGCGTAGTGGGCTTGTTGGTAAGTTGAGGGACTTGAGTATGATTGTTAGGAAGATGAGGGATGGTTTTTTGGAAGAGGAGTTATTCTTAGTTAATGAGGGGATTAGTGTAGGATTTTCTTTGGGGATGGAGGTTACAAGAAAAAAAAGAGGGAGAGAGAGAGAAAAGAAAGATGTAGAAAAACTAAGAGCTGAGAGATTTTCTGGCCAATTGGCATAGCTATATTTTTCAAAATTGAGCGATTCTTTTTAGGTTTCGAAGATTACTAAAACGTGAACGTCTCGGATTTGACGGATTGCAATATGGAGTTCGGGATTGAGAGTTACAGTATTTTGAAGTTCGTCGTTTGTGGCTGTTTCTGGATTTCGGGTTTTAGGGTTGGTTTTGCTTAAGTTTGATTGGTAAGGACCCTTCACCCTTCATTTTTTAGTCCTAAAAGTATGCATAAACTGTCATTTTTCTGAACGTATTAAGTTTGCCTCGAATTGGATATTTAGAGCATGTTTTCTTGCAATTGAAAATCGGTTGGAGTATTCAATTATTTGCTTTGAAACTGTATGTTGGTAATTGTGTTTGGTAACTGTTATATGATTGTTCGTTATTTTAGCAGTCTTCTGTCTAAATTCTTATTCGAGCTCATGTCTGTTAATGATCCCGCACCAAAGCATAGTCAAGTATATACCTGTTTAGTTTTGATTATTCTGTTATGTCAGACTCGGTACCTAACGAGGATAAAAGTAGGCATTTCGTCCGTTCAAACTCGATACCTAAAGAGGATAAAAAGTTGGTAATCCGTCCGTTCAGACTCGGTTCCTTACGAGGATAAAAAGTGGGCTCCGTTCAGACTCGGTACCTAACGAGGATAAAAAGTTGTCTTTATAAAAATAGTCTGTGTACAGAAACAAATGAAAAATATTAAGTAAAAATCAGTTAAGGGTATTTATAGTCATTTTCACTTAAAGCAATGAACTGATGGTATAGAGGAATGGTAAAAATGATTGTATTGCTTATAAACGGTTGGAAATCTTCTAATTTGAAAACAAAGGTAAAAATGATGGTAGCACTTCAAAACGGTATAAAACATTCTTATCTTTTAAACATTGTGTGATTATCTTAAAAGAGGGAAGTAAAACATCATTAAAACTACGACAACGATGGTATAAGAATATGATAAAAATTAACAAAATCTTTTATAAACGGTCTAAAACATCGAAATCTAGACTAATATGTATGATTATCTTAAAAAATAGATGTAACATTGATATTCAATTCGAAGAAACATGTATGATACAATCACACACAAAAATATTGTATTAAGATGTCTCCCGAGTTTCAATCTTAACTACCAATTTCTATTTGTAATTGTTAAAACTAACCAATTATTCCTTCCAACACAAATCCTATTTATTGCAAAAATATCCCAAGTTCATTTCCCATATTTTTCCTTCCTAAAAATCGAAAAAGGAGAAATAAAGAAGCAAGAAAGATGGAACAGTTTCATATCCACCAAATGGTTCTTTTCATTTCCATTTTCTTTCTTGCTTCTTCTTCCGCTCTTGCAGCACGGCGCGTGGCATCTCCAGATCCATCTCCCTTGGAATAAGTCTCATCCCCTTTGTCTGGCAGCGATGCACCTCTCTCAACATTTTCAATGGAAAATATCCCAACCCCATCTCCGATGAACGAATTCTCATTCCCTCCATCTGGCGCCGATGACTTTTCTGCTTACGTGTCTACGTGACGGGTATTTGAGTTGGTTTTTAATTATTTGTTTTAGCATGTTTATGTGTTACATTGTTGGTTTTTAAGTTTAGGGGTGTAGTGGGTAAGTTGAGGAATTGGTTTTGGAAGAGGAGTTATTGGAAGTCAATGAAGGGGATTAGTGCAGTATTTTCTTTGAGGGTGGAGGTTACAAGAAAAAAAAAGAGGGAGAGAGAGAAATGAAAGGTGCAGAAAAAGAGAGAGCTGAGAGGTTTTCTGGCCAATTGGCATAGCTATAGTTGTCGAAATTGAGCAATTCTTTTGGGTTTCGAAGATAATGAAAGGGGAACGTCTCGGATTTGACGGATTGCAATTTGGAGTTCGGAATTGAGAGTTACAGCATTTTGAAGTTCGTCGTTTGTGGCTGTTTCTGGATTTCGAGTTTTAGGGTTGGTTTTGCTTAAGTTTGATAGGTAAGGACCCTTCACCTTCTTTTTTCAGTCCTAAAAGTATGCATAAACTGTCATTTTTTTTTAAAGTATTAAATTTTCCTTGAATTGGATTTTTAGAGCATGTTTTCTTGCATTGAAAGTATTAAATTTTCCTTGAATTGGATTTTTAGAGCATGTTTTCTTGCATTGAAAATCGGATGGAGTATTGAATTATTTGCATTGAAACTATATGTTGGTAATCGAAATAATTGCGTTTGGTAACTGTTATATGATTGATCGTTATTTTAGTAGTTTTCTATCTAAATTCTTATTCGTCTGTTAATGATCCCGCCCCAAAGCATAGTCAAGTATATAACTGTTTAGTTTTGATTATTCTGTTTCGTCAAACTCGGCACCTAACGAGGATAAAAGTAGGCATTTCGTCTATTCAGACTTGGTACCTAACGAGGATAAAAAGTTGGTATTCCGTCCGTTTAGACTCGGTTCCTAACGAACATAAAAGGTGGGCTCCGTCAGACTCGGTACCTAACTAGGATAAAAAGTTCGCATTTCGTTTGTTCAGACTCGGTTCCTAACGAGGATAAAAGTGGGCTCCGTTCAGACTCGTTACATAACGAGGATAAAAAGTTTCTTTAGTTAAATACTGTTATGAGGTGTAGGATCATAACTAGACAACGAGCTCAAGTATGTTCAACTTATGTTTGATGTCTTATGTAGTATTGTATCCGTCTGGCTGTCATGATTATCCGTCTGTAGTGTTGAGTAAGTTATCAGTCTATATCGTATACGTTTTGATATGTTGTTTAAGGTCAAAATCTGTGTTTTTCTGGGTTGGAAAAAACTTGTGCAGAAATGGTATTTTCGTGTACAAATTAGTACGTGAATTTCCAGCTTCTGCATGCTTCGTCCGCGCAAGTACTGGTAGAAACTTTTTGGCGCACGATTCCCAGGAAGATGCATTCGTCCGCAGGTTATGGCATCTTTCCGCAGACAATACCGCAGACGAAGCGCATTTGGTAGAAACTGTTTGGACTATTTTTCCGTTTTCCGTTCTAATTCTGATTCCGTTTAGTTTTAGTATTGTTTTAAATTACTTTGTAAGTTATTTCAGACTCTGTATATTCAAAATTCTTTGAGTTTCGGGAAACGCATTTTTAGTCTACTTGATACTTCGTCCCGAGGGTGTTATGACCTTACTGGTAAAGGTTAGTAGCTCTGTCCTTCCCATACGTTTCTTTTGCAGATGATTAGGTTGGTGGTAACCGTGTTGAGGATTTGATCGAGGAGCAAGTGTGAAGTTTATGTAATAGATTGTTAGAGTTTTGTTTAATGTTTAACCTTTAGCATTTTCCCTTTTATGATGTAAGAACATGCAGATTATGTAATTTCCCTTTAAGTTAATTATGAATTGAAAAGATTCTGTTTAGTATGGATTTTTTTTTGGTAATTAAGCATTTTCGTTTCAGGTTCGGTGTCTCATCAGCGAATGGGGCACTGCCATATCACCTCCTGATTACAGGGTGTGACACTCCTTCTCCTTCTCCTTCTCCATACTCTCTTTCATCAGAATATAACCCAATCAACCAAGATGATTTCCCATATGTCTCAATCCCAGAAGATTTGGAAGGCCCAGATGTCGAACTCCCAAATCTCGACTTCCTCTCGAAAGAATTAGATCCAGAAGAAATAAGTGGCACTTCCAAATTACCAATGAAAGAAACGATTGGCACCACCAAATGAGTAGAGTGTTCCTTTTCTCTGGGAATCTGAGAGCCTTGTGCTCCGATTTTCTTATGGCCTAGAGTCTTACTAAGTAATATGGATTCAGAATTTGTTGTAGCATTTTGGATTAAGCCTTCTTTCTTTTTTTCCATTTTCAAAGCAGCATTAGGTTGTTTTCATTCGACTTATTTTTTTTTTTTTTTTGGGAATTAAGGATTATTATAATTGTCCAGAAACAATTGAACTAGTTTCAAGGGAATTGTTTTGCATTGTTGGAGAAATCATATTATTTTGGTTAATGAAATAAATCAAGAGAATTATCTCTATATATTTTAAATATATATGTGAGATAGGATTTGTGAATATAACACAGGGAACTATTTTTGTATATCAAATGTTTCTGAAAAATTGAGTTACATCTTTGTCACCTATATGTCTCCTATTTAAAAGGTGTTTGTGCATGGAGGTTATTTGCTAATTATATTCTCTAAATTATTATGAAGTGGTGCTGATTTGATTATTAACTTCTATAAGAAAAGATCAACTTTAGGGTAAATTGCCTCAACTTTCCTGAAATTTTCAGTTTTTCGTTTTTTACCTTTGAACTACAAACAATGGGTTGGACTATACATACGCACTAATAGTAATCATTGTAATTTCATTAGATCCGGCACTAATAACTAAATATCAATGGTTATTTAACCACTTTTGATGGTGTCTTAAGTCATTAGTTTGGGTTAATTATATTAAACTAACCTTTAAAATGGTTGGTGATGGAAAATGATGCTGATTGTAATAGTTGGGAGAGTGGTCTGGTAAATTCCAGCTATGGTTTTGCCAACAACGGCAGTGGGGATTTGAAAAATATAAAGAACAAGGTTGTGAACAACTACGACCCTGACACTACTCTATACGGCAAGTGGTGGTGGCAGTGGCTTAAAGAGAGAGATTCTTCCAAGGTGGTATATCAATTAATCCCTGCAATGAGCAATTTCATTTCATAAATGAAATGTTCTTTTCTCCCACGATTTTGTGAGCCAGGAATATTTATCAAATTTTCAACTTTTTTTTGGGGGAAAGTGAGTGATGTAAATTGTACACAGAACTCTTCTCTCACTTAACTTCCACTTGTACACTTTTCACTTAGATTTTCTTTTGTTGTTTTCTTTTGAAACAAATTCAAAGAAGTTGGCATATCCTTACAATCCGGCTATGATACACCACATCTAAACTTTAGTGTAAACTAAATATTTTTTATCGTAAGATAAAAAATTAGATGTGCAGATGTTTTTTGGAGCGAACGTCTATAGTAATTTGGTAACATCTGTAGTGTAAAACAGCGAATCAGAAGTCTTGAAACGCCACTAAAGCTTGTAAGAAAAAGAAACTGGATAAGAATGAAGAGAAAAGAAACCCAAACCGTTCTGTGATGTAGGACGACACAATCGACTCCAAGACATCCAATGACATCGTTCCCCAAATTTCGTCTCCCCCAAAGAAAATTACAAAAAAGACGTTTCATAGCATCTAGAACCTGTTTAGGAGGGAATGAAACCGCAATGATATGCACAGGCATAGACATTCCACTATGACTTTCTTTTTGAGGTGTAACATGTATGGAGTGATTAAACGGAAATGTTATGTAGAATTCAGAGTTTGTCCACAATGGATTTGAACATTTAGTTAGCAATTCCGAATGGGACTGAGCACATGACTAAGTGATAATCTCCGTTTGAACTGATTTGAGAATACTAGACTCACAAGACACGGGAAACTTGAAGAAGTTAGAACATTTGGTCCAGGGAAGAAGTTGTCCTTTGTAAACAATTCCCTTTGGAGTGATAGAGAGATTGTTAATTTGGCTTAAGATGTCAAATCCTATTACAAGATCCTTTTGAGGGAGCTTTGATCCTAGGACTTTGTAAGAGATTGTAAGATTTGGAAAGATTTGGATATTTATGGGTTTGCTGATCTTATCAATGATAAACTGGTTTCCTTTTGCTGCTGTGAAGACTTTGAAATATGGATTCCAAAAGTCATCTGGAAGGATGTGAGAATTAATGATAGTAGCAGCTGTACCAGTATCCAATAAAGGTATCAGAGGAATGGCCAAAGACTTGTGATGAGAGATGATCTGTATACATACAAGAGGGTAAGGATCGGTTATGGACATGATAGAATAATTGGAGAAGGTTTCTGCGATTGTGAAGAAATGTTCTAAAGAGTCAAAATCAAAATCTTCAGTAGAAGAAAAAGAAGAACTGTGGTTGATTTGTGTGTCTTCAGAAATTTCTTTTTTTGCAAGCTGGGAGGTATTCTGGGTTATGATTCTGGCTTGCGTTTGATAGCGGTTAGCAGAGTGACCTTTTTTTCTCTGTCTTTACAATCTCCATTTTCTTTTGAATCCTCTGATCTTTATGCGTCCTTTGAGTGATTGCTTGTACCTATTAGAAAATCTTTTTGTGAAGCAACTGGAGGTCTGGGAAGCATTTCTGAGAAGTGAGTCATTGAACTGCATAGAGGTATCATGTTCCACAGAAGTTTCAACAATTTCAACGATGGAAACAGAAGTTTCAACTGAGTCAGTACCTATCATAAAGAGATTTTCAAATGCCTCAAAGGAATCTGAAAAAGAGATTATAGGAGACGAGAAATTGGGGGAAATATTTTTCAGAAAGGAAGTGCTGGGGTTTGGCTCAATAAACTTGAGTATTTGTGCCATGGATGAGGCTCCAGCTGTATGATCAGAAGATGGGGTATCTAAAGTTTCTTTTATAGGGTTTGAAGATGAGGTTTGTGGATTTTCTGGGAGTAAAGGAGTTGGCATAGCTAAAGGAGTAATTTGGGGAGGGGTGGTTGGCATAGGTGGTGGTGGTGGAGCTGATCTCTTTTTATGGTGAGGTAAATCTTTCCATAAGGCTAAGGCTGGAAAATAGATTTTAGATTGGTATTGTGTTTGGAAAGGTGGAATTATTGGTGATGAGTATGGAGGACAAAATAGGCTGGGTATGACGAATGAGAGTTAGCTGGCCCCCTAACCCGAGAAACTTACGCTGTCACCCTTCCAATCGATCAGCAATTTTATCAATGATATGAGAATAATAAATTACCTTCTTTCTACCAGCAAACACGGGACAGCCGAGATAGGTGAATGGTAATGTCCCGCGAGTAAAGCCAGACACACAAACAATCATCTCTACTTGCATGTCTTGCATTTTGCTAGAAACATAAAAAGAGCATTTGCTATCATTTAGCCTTTGAGCCGAAGAGGATTTGTATTGTATGATAAAATGCATAAAAGCCTGTAGTCCGCGTTTAGCCCCATTAAGGAACATAACCAGATCATCTGCATAAGCCAAACAAGAAACCATGGTGGGGGAGTGGGGAACCACATAGCGACCAAGACTACCAGAATTCACAAGCTTATCCGGACCCCTGGAGAAAACATCAGTAGTAATAATAAATAGTAGAGAAAACAAAGGATCCCCGTGCTTCACTCCCCTACCTGCTCGAAAAAAAACCATAAGGAGTACCATTGACAAGAACCGAGAACTAGTTATTATGCAGCAGATTGCGAATCATATTGATAAAATGGGGGCTAAAACCAAAACGCTGTAGAACTAACAAAAGACACGCATGTAAAATCCGATCAAATGCCTTCATCATATCCAATTTAATAACCATATTCCCCCTCTCACTTTTTTATTGATAGAATTAACCATTTCCATTGCCAGGAGAATATTATCAGAAATAACCCGAGCCCTTAATAAACCCAGACTGATTTCGGCTCAATATATAAGCAAGTAACTTAGATAATCCATTAGCCAAAACCTTATAAATGATTTTGCTTGAAAAAATGCATAATGAGATGGCGCGAAACCCAGCAAAAGTCTCAGGCTATCTACCTTTGGAATAAGAACCAGAAATGTGCTTGACACCGCTCTTGGGAGTAGAAAACCAACCGGATATCCCGCACTTCCAGACAGAAGTTGGGGAAAGAGTCAAGAGAGTGATTATATGTATCAGACAGAAGTTGGGGAATAAGATCAAGCAAATGAGGGTCAGCTTGAGGAGAAGAAAGCGTAAAATGCGAAAAGTTTCTCATAATACTCGGCTCCAGTCGAGCCGATAGAGTCAGGGGTGGTATGAAGGGTGCCATCAAGAGATTTGATATGTGTAATATATAGATGGCGCTGCCGATTCCTGCAAAAATAATGGAAATAGCTAGTGTTAGC
Organism: Vinca minor; assembly: GCA_026122235.1. Lineage (NCBI taxonomy): Eukaryota > Viridiplantae > Streptophyta > Magnoliopsida > Gentianales > Apocynaceae > Vinca > Vinca minor. The sequence continues at coordinate 2,241,014 of JAOCZM010000232.1, forward strand.
ATCACCATCCTTTAATCATTTTTGCCTTGCCTTTTGACACCAAAAAATTTCCTCCAATTCAAGATTTTTAGAGTGATCCGCTTTATCCCTTAATAATTCTTCTCGTAGCTGAGGTGTAGGTCCGAGATCATGGATTTGCTCCACCCTTGCAACCACTACAGTTGATATTTTAAGGTTAGAGTGAATGTTACCAAATGTAGTGCGATTCCAATTCCCCAACACATGCTTTAGGCGTTTTAGCTTTGATTGTAAGCCCTCCATACCTGAACCAAAAATATCAACAGACCAAGAAGTCCGAACAATATCCATAAATGTGTGATGGCTTACCCACATATCTTGAAATCAAAAAGCAGAACCATTATGATCAAGAGTCAAACGAACATTAATAAGAAGAGCACAATGATCAGAGATTGAACGAGGTAAATGAGTAACAGTCGAATGTTGAAACATAGCATTCCAAGCTGTATTCACCATAAATCGGTCTAATCAACGAAGCAGGGGCCGAACCCCTCATTTGCACCTAGTAAAGGGGCTCCCAGAAGAAGAGACTTCCAACAATTCACAATCATGTACTGTATCACTAAATTCAGTCATGGGAAACAAGCCGGTACAGACCTCTGACTTTCAGTCACACGCAACACCACATTAAAATCACTTCCTACAGACAAATGATGAGTATTTTGAGATTGAAAAATCTTAAGTTCACGCCACAATTCTCTTCGCAGCACATAGGAGCACTTAGCATCGACAAAGGAACAAGAAATAGGAGAGCCACAAAACACATTAATTTGACAATGAATGACTTGTTCCCTATCTCACGCAATCTCAATATCCACATAATCATCCCACGTGACAGATTTTCCTTCGTTGTTTTCTTTTGAAACAAATTCAAAGAAGTTGGCAAGCTTAATGGGTATATCCTTAAAGTCCGGCTATGATACACCACATCTAAACTTTAGTATATAATAAATATTTTTTATCGTAAGATAAAAATTAGATGGTCTAGATGTTTTTTGGAGCGAACGTCTATTGTAATTTTGTAACATCTGTTGAGTAAAACAGATATTAAACGGCCCGATGTTTATCACAGATGGACAAGTGTTTATCAATAGAGAATACGACAATATAGGAGTCTTAAAGCTTATGAGTAGTGATAAATGGCACAACAAATTGGCACAAAGTATTATGATAATGCCAAATTACCATGAAAGGAAATAGGTAAAATTGGATGGAAATAGAGACAATTAAAGATCCAACAATTTTACCATCCTTTGACTAATGCCTTGAAATTAACCATTTTCTTTAACAACTCTAATTCCAACAAATTTTCCCATTGATTGCTATACAGAAAAATGTGAATAGAGTTGCCTTTTAAGTTACCGACACATGCAATTTTATGCAGGATTCTGCCACCCTATTTACAAATTGGGACAAAAGATATTACAAAAATTGTCTTTATACAAAAACAAATGAAAAAAAAAAAAGTGAAAATTAGTTAAGCGTATTTTATAGTCATTTTTTCTTAAAGCAGATGGTAAAGAGGAATGATAAAAATAAGTGTATTGCTAATAAACGGTTGGAAATATTCTAAATTAAAAATAAAGTTAAAAATAACGGTATCACTTCAAAACGGTATAAAACAATCTAATATTTCAAACATTGCGTGATTATCTTGAAAGAGGGAAGTAAAACTTCATTAAAACTACGACAATGATGGTATAAAAAGAAGATAAAAGTTAATAGTATCTTTTTTAAACGGTCTAAAACATTCAAATCTCGACTAACATGTATGATTATCTTAAGAAATTGAGGTAACTTTGATATTCAATTCGAAGCAACAAGCCTGATACAATCACACACACAAAAATAGTATTAAGATGTCACCCGATTTTCAATCTTTACTACCAATTTTTAGTGGCAAAAGTTAAAACTAACCAATTATTCATTCCAACACAAATCCTATTTCTTGCAAAAATATCCCACTTTCCATTCCCATATTTTTCCTTCCTAAAAATCGAAGAAGGAGAAATAAAGAAGCAAGAAAGATGGAACAGATTCATATCCACCAAATGGTTCTTCTCATTTTCATTTTCTTTCTTGCTTCTTCTTCAACTCTTGCAACACGGCGCGTGAAATCTCCAAACCCATCTCCCTTGGGAAAAGTCTCATCACCTATGTCTCGCACTGATGCTCCCTCTTCCTCAACATTTTCAATGGAAAATATCCCAGCCCCATCTCCGATAAACCAAGTCTCATTCCCTCTATCCGGCGCCGATGTTCCTTCTCCTTCTCCCCACTCACTTTCATCTGAATATAACCCAAACAACCAAGATGATTTCCCAGATGTCTCAATCCCAGAAGATTCGGAAGGCCCAGATGCCGAACTCCCAAATCTTGGCATCCTCTCTAAAGAATTAGATCCAGAAGAATCAGATCCGAAGAAATAATTAGCACTGCCAAATTACCAATGAAACAAACGATTGGCACTACCAAATGAGTATAGTGCTCATTTTTGCTCAGAATCTAAGAACCTTGTGCTCCGATTTTCTTATGGCCTAAAGTCTTACCAAGTAATATGGATTCATAATTTGTTGTAGCATTTTGGATTAACCTTTCTTCTTTTTCTTCCCCCATTTCAAAGTAGCATTAGGTTGTTTTCAATCAACTTCTTTTTTCTTTTTGGGAATTAAGGATTATTATTATTGTCAAGAAAGACTTGAACTAGTTTCAAGGGAATTGTTTTGTATTGTAGGAGCAACCTTATTATTTTGGTGAATGAAATAAATCAAGATAATTCTATCTATATATTTTTATTTTATATTTTAAATATATATATGTGAGACAAAGATTTGTGAATAGAACCAAGGAAATATTGGCGTATATCAAATGTTTCTGAACAATTGAGTTACATCTTTGTCGCCAATATGTCTCCCATTTGAAAGGTGTTTGCACTTGGAGGTTATTTGTTAATTATATTCTCTAAATTATTATGAAGTGGTGCTGATTTGACTATTAACTTCTATAAGAAATGATCAACTTTAGGGTAAATTGCCTCAACTTACCTGAAATTTTCAGTTTCATTTTTTGCCTTTGAACTTCAAACAATAGGTTGGACTATACATACGTACTAATAGTAATCGTTGTAATTTCATTAGATCCGACACTAACCACTAAATATCAATGGTTAAATAACCACTTTTGAAGGTGTTTTAAGTCATTAGTTTCGGTTGATTATATTAAACTACCCTTTCAAATGGTAGATGATTTAAAATGATGCTGATTGTAATAGCCGGGAGAGTGGGGTAGCTCCAACATCCATGAAAATGGAAGACGGTTAGAAAATTAAGAAGGAAAGCTAACTCTAGCTCTGGCTTTGCCAACAAGGGCACTGGGGATTTGAAAAATATAAAGAACAAGGTTGTGAACAAATACGACCTTGACACTACCCTATTCGACAGGTGGTGGTGGCAGTGGCTTAAAGAGAGAGATTCTTCCAAGGTGGCACATCAATTAATCCCAGCAAAGAGCAATTTCATTTCATTAATGAAATGTTCTTTTTTTTCCATAAGGATTAGAATAGCTGTCTTCTGGAATTCCCCTAACCGCCTAGGTTTTTCCGCCTGCCACCATTGCCACGGCCTTGTCGTGGCCAAAGAAGAGTTTTGCTGATCTGCTGCTCCCCGCGGCTTCTTCGTCCCCAACCCTCCCCATCACGCCACTTGATTCCTGCAAGGGCGAGCCCAATTTAACTATTTCTCTTGAAGAACATGATGCTTTGATCGGGCCATGCCGTTTTGCCATTGTAGGGAAACTTCAAAAACATGTTCCAAACATGGAGGCTTTGCGAAAATCATTCCATCTAGTGGTTTTCAAAGGTAATTTTTGGATCGGCTGGATGGATCCCTGCCATGTTTTGATACGATTTGACTTGGAAGAAAATTATTGCCGACTATGGTGACAGGGTAATTGGACTTTTTGCGGTTTGATAATGAGGGTGTTCAAATGGAAATATGATTTTAATCTACATGAAGAACCCTCAATTGTCCCAATTTGGATTGGTTTTGAGGGATTACCAATTCATTTCTATAAAAAATCAAAATTATTCACTTTAGCCAAACCCGTTGGACAACCTTTAGCTCTTCATGCACCTACTGCTAATGCTACCCGTCAAAGTATCGCTAAATTAAAGTTTGTGTGGAAGCTGATCTATTAGTAGATCTACCTCAACGTGTTCAGATCACTCATGAAAAATCAGGGAAGGGTTTCTGGCAACCCATAATCTATGATAATCTCCCCGAATATTGCTTGAATTGTTTGAAAATTGGGCATGGTATGGAACAATGCTCTAAACAAATGAAGAATCCACCCGCCCCAAAAAAGAATCCATCTTTGAAGGATACGGGTAAGATTCCGGTTACCAAGACAATTCTTCAAAAACCCATATCCTCACAAATGCCTTCTTCATTAAGAAACCCTATGGGACAATGGATCGTTGCGAAAAATTTCACCCATAAAGATTCTGGTCCGTCTCATAATATTTTGAATGAGAAGATGCCGGTGATTGATCCACAGATTGTGCCGATTGTTACACGATCGGACACGGGTAAAGGGTTAATAACGACTGATTTTTGTTCAGGCTGAATTGGTTACGGATGATCCACAAATCAAACTCCTTTGGATGATCAAGTGAACTTAGATGTATCGCCGAAAATTGTCGATTTAACGTCGGACAATATCTTGTTAACAACACCCAAAACTCACCATAGCATTGATGATATTTCTATTGGGTGCCCTAGCTGACATATAGATCAATTTCTATTGCAGGTAATAATAAAATTGGTGATGTTTCGGTAGATACGGAGAGTTTAAAGAATTTTACCAAATTATTGAATCCTTCTACCAGAGAAGATAATCCGGCGAAGGTGTTGATGATGGAACCCGACTCAGCTATATTAAACTCGGAGGTTATGATTGAATGCTCACGGGTTGACCAATCTAACACTGGTGTGGATGACCCGCTTTCTCAGGTGGGACTGACACAAGCAAAGGATTTGGGACTGACTAAAGCAGCGAAATTCGGACTGTCCGAAACAGGGGACACATTGCCTATGAAGAGTTTATCTGGTACTCATGCTCCGGTTCAACCGCGAATCATCTTGGTGACTGGTATTTCAATTACTTTGCCTGATAATAATGTTTCTACTAAATTGCCTACACGGCGATGCCCTCGGTTAGCCAAAAAGGATTCGTCCTCTCAATCTCTTTAGCTTTTGCAACTCATATTTTCTTTTGAATTGCACAATTTGTAATGTTCAGGTATTGCTAATGATCGTACTATATCTAGTATTCGTGAGCTTAAAAGGAAACATCATCTTAATTTTATTGTTTTATTAGAACCGATGGTTGGTTTGGCTGTTTTTACTCGTCGGTTGGGTTTTGATTATAGTTTTAGTAACTGCTCAAGCAAGATTTTGGATTATGTCGGATGGTTCTGTTGACCTTTGCATCATTGGGGATATGGAACAATTAATTCAATGTCAGATTAATTCATTTTTGGGTTCTCCTATTTTCTGCACTTTTGTGTATGCCAAATGCTCTTATGTGCAACGTAGAGATTTATGGCGTGACCTTCATACTTTTCAGTCACACAATGACCTCCCATGGCTTGTGGGAGGAGATTTTAATGTTGTTTTGCGTGCCTCAGAAAATGCAGGATCTATTCCTGCTCAATTACCGATGGTGGAATTTGTTGATACTATTAATGACTGTCATTTGCTGGAAGTACCAAGTGCAGGCAGCCCTTACACTTGGTGCCAAACGAGAGGAAGACCTTTGCTTCATCGATTGGACCATGTATTGGTTATCTCGGAAAGGAATATGCTTTTCTTTCACACTCAAGTCACTCATTTGCCCCGTTCGGTTTCAGATCGCTGCCCGATGTTGGTTAATTTGCGTCTTTCTATCAATATGAGAGATTCGGCTTTCCATTTCCAAGATATGTTGATCAAACATGAGCCCTTTTTGGATGTGGTTAGGGATTCTTGGAATGTAGGTATTACGAATTCTGGTATGTATGTTCTTCTTGCTAAATTGAAATATTTGAAGATAGAATTGACCAGCTGGAATCGTAACACATTTGGGAACATACATACTAATCTAAAAAAAACAGCCCTCGAAATGGTCGGGCTTGAGGCTTTATATGATACGGTTCCTACACCTATGACTCACTCGGCTCTTCAAATTGTGCAAGACTCTCATGCAAAATTGCTTTCCATGGAAGAAACCTTCTGCAGGAAAAAATCTAGACATCAATGGCTTAAAGAGGGCGAGGCTAACACCAAAAGTTTTCATTCTTTTTGTAGGAACAGGCAGAAGCATATGTTTATAGCTAAGATTGAAGCTTCTGATGGATCCTAGGTTTCCTCCCCTGATGATATAGGGGCAGCCGGAGCTCGGTACTTTGAGGATCTTCTTGCCTTTGACCCGCACCTCCAGACTGACCCAGCTCTGCTTGCTCTTGTTCCACGAGTCATCACTGATGATGACAATCGAGATTTAGACTCCATGCCAACAATTCAGGAGATCAAAGATGCGGTTTTTGGATTAAGTCCATCTAGTGCTGCTGGTCCAGATGGCTATATTGGTCGTTTCTTTCAGGTATGTTGGTCTATTATTTGTAACGATGTGTTTCAGGCAGTCAGAGACTTTTGGGCGGGTCTGCCCCTTCTTAGAGGTATGTCTAGCTCTTTTCTCATCCTGATTCCTAAATGTGAAACACCCTCTTAGTTCAGTGAATTCAAACCTATATCTTTATGAACTTTCTCTAGTACGATTATTTCGAAGGTTGTGGCTAATCGTCTTTCTACTCTGCTTACTAATTTTATCAGTCGTGGTCAGTTTGTTTTTTTATTAAAGGGAGAGTTATCACTGATAATATTTTATTGGCCATGGAGATGGTTGGCTCCATTAATAAAAGAGTTCGTGGGAGTAATATGATCATTAAACTTGATATGATGAAGGCCTTTGATCGCATGTCTCATGCTTTTATTGTAGCAGTTCTAAAGCAGTTTGGGTAGTGGCCATTTTATTCACATGGTACGTCATCTTCTAGAACATAACTGGTATTCTGTCTTCATTAATGGTAGCCTTTTGGTTATTTCCGTTCGGGCCGGGGTGTTAAGCAAGGGGATCCATTATCTCCGTTATTATTTATCATTGCTAAGGATGTCTTCTCAAGAGGCATTGACCATCTTTTGTCCACTGGTTGTATATCCCCTTACTATATACCACCTTTCTTATGCCGACGACATTTTTATTTTCATTAATGGTGGTAAAAGGGGACTTCAGAGTCTTATCCAATTTATTCGACAGTACGAGGCTGCTTCGGGTCAGAAGGCAAATAATGGTAACTGCTCATTCTATGTCTCTAGTAGGACTCAAGCGCGCCAAAATTTTATGATTGAAAGAGTCACAGGTTTCACTCAAGGTACTTTTCCTTTTATGTATTTGGGATGCCCTCGGTTAGAGTAGATGGATGGCAAAGGAAACTTTTGATTTTTAGTGGTCGCCTTATTCTCATTAAGCATGTTTTAACCTCTATTCTTCTCCATATACTTGCTGCTATTAGTCCGTCGAAACGGGTGCTAGATGACATTGAGAAAATATTTTCTAACTTTCTTTTGGGTAAATCTGAATTCGGTAACAACATGCATTGGATGTCGTGGTCCCTGAAAAACACAAGAGGGGGGTGAATTGGGTTTTTATAAAAGTGGCTTCTTTTTAATTTCAAACTTTTTTGGAATGTGAAACTTGTATTTGAAATAAGGTGAAAATGAAGCAAGAATAAACCAATGAAAGAAAGACACGAGATTTAGAGTGGTTCGATTCACAAAGAATCTACGTCCACTACCTTGAGCTTCACCCAAGAATTTTCAACCACTTCACTAAGAAAAGTAATTACACAAGTGGCTAACTCACAAAGAGTTTTACACAAATAACCACAATTATAAACTCCACTCACTAAGAGTACAAAGCCCACACCAAGTAGGACTTGACACAATAAATACCCTATCACTAAGAGAGGGAAAGATGGAGATATAAAGAGAAAGTTACACACTCAAATAGTGGAGGATAGATACCTTTAAAGATCTTACTTTAATGCTCTTTGAACTTATGACTCAACAACTTGTGTCTTGCAAGAGAGATGGTGATTTTGAAATTTTCAACACATGAATAAAGTTGGATATCCTTTGAAATTGCTAAAGCTTTTTGTATAATCAATGTATATTCTCTCTGGTTGTTGTAAGAAGATTCCTCTGCAATAGAGCTTTTATACTTTTCAAAAGAATCCAAAAAACAACTTTTAAAACGATCATATAACGACTAGTTTTCGCAGAGTTCGGTTGACCGCAAGTGACCTCGCATGATCCGATCAAAAGGATCGGACAATCCTAAGTCTACCTAGGTCGACCGGGACAACTGGTTCCCAAAAACTCAACTCTCTGTTTCGGTCCGGATGATCCGTGCTAAACTCGGATGATCCGAATTTCATGGATTCAAGAGATGTTGATTTTTCACAAGTTTTGAAATCTTTTAAGGTCAAAATGGTTTTCTCAAAAGGATAACTAATACTTGACAAACAATTTTCAAAGTCTTAGACAATGAAACCAATGGTTTTTGAGAAGGGAACAAGTTTTAAAGACCATTTTTGAAACTGAGCTTTAAGAAAACTATTTTTAAAGGTGCAATACACTAGTGTTGTGATCCAAAGTTCATGTGATCAATGGTTAGAGCTTTAAGACATTCATTAAGAAATGCTAAGCTATTCTAACCACGCCTAAGCCTTCAATCTTCACGTCTTGAGAGATGTGCCTTCAAGAATGTAAACATTTAGTCTTGAGCACGGCTTGATTGAAGTACTTAGAGCTTCCATCTTGGAGAACCATTATTCTATCACAAAGATTGAAACTATTAGATACAACATCAGATGTTTGTACATTATCAAAAACTGAGTTTGTTCGCCCTTAGGGCTTACAATCTCCCCCTTTTGATTATGACAAACTTTGATGCAATAAGATAGAATAAGGATAATTTAAAACAAGGAAGTAAGGCAAAAGAAAATACGAAGAACAAATACGAGCAAAGACTAGTGGTTAGAAGATAAAACCAAGAGATAACAGAAGACATAAGCACCAGTATGATAACTTATTTTTGCCAAAGCATCTAGGGACTCTTAGAAGAGCCCTATTTCCCAACCAACCTCCTTTCCTCATTCCTTCCATAAAAAAATGTTTTGAGAAATAAGATATATAATAAGTTCCCCCTCAAAACATGCTAGGAAAAGATATTTTACAAAGATTGGGAACCAGTTAAGAAGACTCCCTTATGTTTCAGCAATTTACAGAAGCCAAACAAGACTTCAATCTAGAAACTGCACAGAGTTCGGATCGTCCGAGCTTTTGGTCAAACATTTCGGTCGACCGATCTCTGTCCAAAAATCTGCAGCACTTTACTGCAACTGAGCTGCTGTCCTAAAATTTTTACTTTCTCACACAACCAACAGTCAGTTTAAACACAGATATCAAAAAGCATAAACAAGGATAATCAAGATAACAATAATTTTCTCCCCCTTTGGCATAATCAAAAGACTTCAAACATAACAAAAACAACCAAAAAGTTCCAAAAATAAAGATAGTTTCAAGTTTCATCTTTGATCGTCTTCATCTGCACTTGAAAGGCTTAAATCCTTAGCTAACTTCTTTTGCATTTGTATAGTCGTGTCCACCTTGTCGGATACCTTTTGCACATTTTCTTTGATACAAACCATCTCTTCCGCTATCGCCTCAATTTTTCTCGCCATATTCTTTATCAAGGCAAACATTTTATTTATCCGGGTCACTTTTTGAGGCGGACTTTTGGTAGTTGCTTGAGTTGGAGAATCAGATTCTTCTTTTTAACCATTTTCGGATGAGACATGAGAGCTTGAGCTAAGTGAATTACGTGCTTCGACATCTTCTTGCTCATTACTTGTCGGATCACTTCTAGGCTTTGAAGGTGCTCCACCCCTTTTCTTTTCAATCTTTAGAAGTGTTTTAAGCATATAAGGGGACACTTTTCGAGCAAGAATAGCAGCCCCTATTTCATCATTAGTGGTATTTCGAATGAATTTCCATTGATTGTCTATATAAATCATCTTCATTCGGTGGAAACATGCTTCATCAATTTTGACAAACTTTTTCTTTAAAGGATTTTTTAAATCAAGTCCAAATCGTTGGAAGAGCCTTGTAAGAATATTTCCATACAGAATGTAATTCCTTGAACCTTTGATAGCAGCCATAAAATGTTGGAGCGCAAGATGTGCGAAGTTAAAGGCTTTCCTTTCCAAAAGATGTTGCATTAGAACCATTTGAAGGAAAGTAATGGATGACTTGTGCCCTTTAACCGGGGCCACAATGTTGGACACGAAAAAGTGTAGGATCCGGCCAAATTCATCCAACTTGTCAATCTCCCTTTCCTTTGAGTCGGTGAAACTGCCTTTGATTCCAAATTGAGATTTAAAATGTTTTATATCAAGGAGTCCGATATCATCCGAATTCATTGTATTCTTATAGAATCTTTTGGCATGATCCACATATTCTATTCCTATAGCCACACAAAACATCTTTTCAGAGAACGCAAATTCCAACTTCCCAACACAAGACCTATATTTAATTTCAGTTCCATCACCCTCTTCCTTCCTCAAATTTGCACCAAATTCATAAACAATGGAGGGGTAAATATATTCATTAACATCAAACAGATTAACCCATCCCATATCATCAAACAGCCCCATGACTTCATCTAGACATTTTCCTTGAGCAAACATAATATCATCTCTAAAATACGTGGTCATGAATCCCCTATTTGATTTCTTAAGCTTGTCAAACATTTGCTTAGCAGCGGTATTGTAAAAAGGAGTCGTTACCTTTTTTGTAGAGAAATTTGATGATCCTCCAACCTCGAAATCTGAAGGTGGAGATACCCTTGAAGGTGAAGACGAGTAATCGTCCTCCGAGTAGCTAGAATCGGTATCCACAATTTGCTTGCCCTTTCCCACGACCTTGCGAGCCACCATTTTTGTTCGTCCTTTCTTTGGTGCGGCTTGAGTGGGTTCCTTGAAGGAAATCCCTTTTGCAAGTGGTCGTTTAGGTTGATTCCTATGAGGATTCTTGTGAGGAGGAGTATTAACATCATCATTTCCTCCTTTGTTAGGGTTTTTCATCCTCACCATTTGTGAAAAAAAAAATTAGGTTCGGATTAGGGGTAGGTTAGAACTGAGGGAAGATGAAAAGATATTGAATATAGATGAATTCCAAACAAATTGATGATGGAATAGAGATTGAATGATGAGATTGAGAATAAATAAGGCTTGGGTTGAGGGAAATCGATTTGATGGGAAGAGGAATTAGAGAGAAAACTATTTTTGGGATGAGAGGATTAAATGAAAGACGTTTGAGTTTCTCTGATTATAAACTGCAACCCGCAAAACTCGGTCGACCGTTCACAGAAGAGGTCGTCCGAGGAATTAATTTTTTTGATCCGAGCCATTCCAGTAGCTTCGACGGTCGATGGTCCGGTTCATCAAATAATTCGGTCGACCGTCCAATGCACTTTTACTACCTTCTCAGTTTCGGATCATCCGTTCCCTGGGCAGTTGATCCAAGGTTTCCCTGTTTCTTCTTGCACACTTAACACACACATTAGTCCTGGAATTTTGTGAATCCGAGGCAACACCTGAGATATTCAAACATTTCTGTGCCAAGGAGCTTGGTGAAAATATCTGCAAGTTGTTCATCCGTGCTTATGAAATTTATGCAAACATCACCTTTAGCAACATGATCTCTAAAGAAATGATGCTTGATTTCTATATGTTTAGTCCTCGAATGCTGTATGGGATTCTTAGTTAAGTTGATTGCACTAGTGTTATCGCATAAGATGGGAACATGCTGAAATGCAAAGGCAAAATCCACAAGAGTATGCAACATCCATAGAATTTGAGCACAACAACTACCGGCTGCAATATATTCCGCTTCGGCGGTGGAAAGGGATACACATGCTTGTTTCTTGCTATACCATGAGACTAATGCATGACCAAGAAAATGACAATGCCCACTAGTTCTTTTACGCTCAATACGACACCCCGCATAATCGGCATCCGAATAACCTATTAAATCAAAAGATGTACTTCTAGGATACCATAACCCATAATCATATGCACTACAAGAAAACAGGGAAACAGTGACGGCCGTTTCCGTCGGTAATCGGTCGCTAAACTCAGTTTAGCGACCGATTAACGACCGAATTACGTGGTCGTGTATGTTTCGTCGCTAAGCAAATTACCGACCGAATACCGACGGAATATATAGCGACCGAATATTCGGTCAGTAAATAGCGATCGAATACCTACCGAATCGTCATCATTGTTGACTTTTGACTTTGACTGGTTAACGACTAAATACCGACGGAATATATAGCGCCCGTTTAATCGGCCGGTAAATAACGACCGAATACCGACCGAATGGTCAATATTGTTGACTTTTGACTTTGACTGTTTAATGACCGAATACCGACGGATATTTAGCAACGGAAAAGAGGGTCACCATATACCGACCGAATAGTCAACATTGATGACTTTTGACTTTGACTTGGTAAGGACCGAATACCGACGGATATTTAGCAACGGAAAAGAGGGTCACTATATACCGACCGAATACCGACGGTCTAGTCAACATTGCTGACATTTGCCTTGACCCAGGAACGACCGAATAGCGACGGATAATTAGTAACGTGTAGGAGGGTCACCATATAGCGACCGAATACCGACGGTATTTACCGTCGCTAAATTGTTGCTATTTAAAAAAATAAAAATTTAATTTAATTAAATCCCTATTACAGAACACAGTAGTAATAGCAGCAATAACCAAAATGCTCACAAACAAAATGCTCACAACCAAAATGCTCACAAACAAAATGCTCACAATCAATTCTCATTACATTAAATACTCACAATCAAAGTGCAAACTTCTTATTACAACACTCACAATCAAAGTGCACATTTTGAATAACAACACTCACAATCATAGTGTGCACCTTACATTACAATTCACGATCAAAGTGTACACATTACATTACAAAGCTCACATTCAAAGGGCACACTTTGAATTATCAAAACACACAATCAAAGTGTGCACATTACATTGCAACACTCACGTTCAAAGTAATTTATTTCATTTATCAAAACTTACAATCAAAGTGTGCATTTCTCATAAACTCCTTGATGTCATTCATATGCATATCCTTGAAAATGCATGAGTTGCAATCTGCAAAATGTAAGAATCAAATTATTATGACAATAAAATTTCTATTTTGAATTATGTTAAAAAGTTATACAATATGACAATTAATTTATTGTAATAAAGTACAAAAAAAAACAACAAATATGACTCACTTTCAATATGTGGAATTCCAAGAGAAGCGAGAAATCTTAATCATTCTAAATCATCATCGGTCATTAATTCATCCTCTTGTTCAGAATTGTCATCTCCCGACATAATTTCATCATCGTCATCGTCATCATCTTCATAACCACGGCTGCATCTGACCACAAGTACAACTTCAATTTCCCCGACCGGGTAGTGCAAGTTGACCAACTTCAGTAATAGTTGGATCAATGCGACTGGTCTCCTCCTCGCGTACTTCGTCCTGATACGGTACCGGAACACCAGGAACGTCAAATAGACGTGGTTTGGAACGACATACAGCCAACCAATCAGCCCTAGATGATGTTTTACTACCCGGATAAGGTGTGTAGTAGACTTGTTGACATTGGGAAGCAAATACAAATGATGCCAACCAATCAGTTTGTACATTAGCAGACGTACTAACTGCGAAAGCCACAAATCGCTTCAATCCTGCTATAAATTCTTGACTATGACGAGGTCCACTATTCGAATCCATACACATCCAACTACGGTCTTCCATTGCAAACACAATATCTGAGATACAAAGACTTAATAATTAAATGCATATTAACTTTGAATGTTATTTTGATGATTTGTCACCCTTATTTCCAAGTTTATTAACGTGTGATAATGGCATCTTATCTACTATTTTAAATGAAATTTTGTCAACTATTTCGATTATTTTCAACATTAGGTTGTTTGTTTGTTGCAATATAATACAAAGAGATAAAATAATGAGAGATAATACAAAGAAACAAAATGATGGGAGATAATACAAATAAATAAAATCATGGTAGATAATACAAAGAAATAAAATCATTGGGATAATACAAATAAATAAAATCATGGGAGATAATACAAAGAAATAAAATGATGTGAGATAATACAAAGAAATAAAATCATTGGGATAATACAAAGAAATAAAATGATGGGAGATAATACAAAGAAATAAAATCATTGGGATAATATGACCGAAGCATAAAATTTTGCCACTTTGATAGCATCATTTAATATGCAAAAAATAAATGGTATGTTGTAAACCTAATAAAAGGTAAATTGCCCTAAAATTTGATTCTTTGTGAACAATTTGTGGTCTCATGATTTTTTTTTATCCCTTATACTACATTTTGATTAAGCTAAAGAATAAATGATATAAAAGAGCATAAATATTGACATTAATAACATTAGAATAAATAGAGAAGAAGAGGTTCTCACCAAATACCCAACTGAAATTGGGAAGTCTTGCGGATGGCGGAGGTGGTGGCGCCGTCTTGGAGTTGCCGGAGGTGGTGGTGATGGGAGGAGGGTGGAGTTTCAAGGTAGATTTTGTAAGAAATCACTAGAGGAGATGGTGGTGGAGTTAGAAATCGCGGCTGCAGAATGTGTTGCAGGGGAGGGTTTAAAATAAAGATCCCACTCACTGGAAAGACGACGCCGTTTCGGCAATTAAATTTAGCGACCGACTAGCGACCGTACTGGCATATTCGGTCGCTATTCGGTCGCCCAAAAGAACGTCTGAACACTTGTAAATTTTTGGAAATAAAGATCCCGCGCACTGGACAAGACGACGCCGTTTCGGCAATTAACATTAGCGACCTAAAACGCTAGTACGGTCGCTATTCGGTCACCCAGAAGAATGTCTGAACACCTGTAAATTTTTGAAAACAAAGATCCCGCGCACTGGACAGACAACGTCGTTTCGCTATTTCATTTAGCGACCGAATAGCTACCGCCCTGGTATATTAGTTCGGATCATCCGAGCTTTCCTCGTATCGACCGAACCGAAACAGAGAGTTTGTGCTTTTGGAACTAGCTGGTTTCGGTCTGCCGAGGTCGCAGTTCGGTCGACCGAAGTATATTCGGTCGCTATTCGGTCGCCCTAAAGAAAGATCGAACACTTTCCAATTTTTTGAAAATAGAACTGGACAAGACGACGCCGTTTCGGCATTTTATTTAGCGACCGAATAGCGACCGCCCTGTTATATTCGGTCGCTATTATTTTCCCGGATTCCGTTTTTTATACTATAGCGGGGTTTTTAAAGATATATAGAAACATTTTATCTATTTTAGTTACTATTACTAAAATATGTATATACACACACACACACAGTGGCGGAGCCAGGAAATTTTCTTTTGGGGGGCACAATTACCATTGACAAAAGAAATTCATAAAAGCATATAAATATTGGCGGAGCCAAAAAATTTTTTTTGATGAAATCTTATAGACTAGAGTTATTCACATTTTGTTCACCATTTTCACTCTACTGGCCAGTGCTTCATAAATCTCCAAGTCCTCTGGCTTCATATTGTGGACTTTTTATTGTGAAATTTTTATAATTTACAAGAGAGCTCATTGTGAATTTTTTATTAGTAATTTTATTTTTTAGTCTCTTACACACTTAAATTTGTTACCATTTTAACCAAAATTGTTAAAATATAAGTGGTGTCATTCCTATAATTCACAAACTAAATAATTTAATTTTAAATCGTAAAGTGATTCAAAATGGGTACAATAAACAATGTTCACGAGACGAGGTGTTACAAAAATAAAACTAAAACTAAAACTAAATAAATAATTTAACTTTAAATCGTAAAGTGATTCAAAATAGGTATAATAAACAATGTTCACGAGATGAGCTGTTACAAAAACAAAACTAAAAACTAAAATTTATTTTTGGAAAAAACTGGTGGGGCACTTGCCCCACCATGCCCCACTGTGGCTCCGCCACTGCACACACAGGTATTTTGAATTGTTCTGCTTGAATATGCAAACAATTAAACTTAGACTTATTCACAAAATACGATTGTATTACTTGAATTGTTCTGCTTCAAGTCTACACAGGTATTTAATCTGTACATACGTATATATTACTAAAATAGACAAATATTTTTATATATCTTTAAAAACCTCGCTGTTTTATAAAAAACGGAATCCGGGAGAATATTCCGACCGAATAGTGACCGCCCTGTTATATTCGGTCGCTATTCGGTCTCTATTATTTTCCCGGATTCCGGTTTTTAAAGATATATAGGAACATTTTGTCTATTTTAGTTACTATTACTAAAATATGTATACACACACACACACACACACACATTAACTTGAATAGACAAATAATTAAAACTTATACTTATTCACAAAATACGATTGTATTACTTGAATTGTTCCGCTTCAGGTCTATACAGGTATTTTGTGAATAAATATAAGTTTTACTTGTTTCACTATTCAGGTATTTAATGTGTACATGTTTTACTTGTTTCAAATATTTTTATATATCTTTAAAAACCTCGCTGTTTTATAAAAAACGGAATCCGGGAGAATATATCGACTGAATAGCGACGGATATGCTGTTTCGGTCGCTATTCGGTCGCCCAAATGATAAATGTATATCCGTTGCTAATACGTCGCTAAACCCTAACCCTAAACCCTAAATCGGTCGTTATTCGGTCGCTAAGAGGTCACCGTGAGACCAAATTTCCAGAAGCAGAACAGGGTTCAATTAACATAGCCCAAAACATAACAAAATACTACAAACCCCTGCACAATTCAGTGCAAATAATGTAAAAACGAAACCCAAAAAGTCACAATTAACATAGCCCAAAACATAACAGAAAACATATAAAATTCAAAATTATCCCAAAACTGTGTAACTAACAAAATTAACCCAAAACTTCAAAACTAAACAAAACCGAAAACATAACATAATACATATAAAATTAACTAAGTGCTCTATTGACTCCCCAAAACTTCATCAACAGTTAGGGGGTCATCGTCATAGTCTGATTCTAACTCGTCGTCTAAGGCACTACTCAACTTTTCCTCTAACTCAGAGGCACTAAATATAACATTGTCCTTATTAGTTAAAATGTTAGCTAACATACTAGCTAAACCCTTGTTTCTCTTCTTTTCCCGCATTTTGAATTCTTTTTTCCGCTTTGCTTCCATTTCGGCCATCTCATTTTTTCTCGCTTTGCTTCCATTTCGCCATCTCTTTCTTGAATTTTGCTTCCATTTCGGTGCGCATTTGTTCCATGGCTGAATGAGAGACCGCTCACCGCCTCGCCGTCTCGCCTTTACCACATCACTAAAGGAACCGAGTCCTCGACCCGTCCCATTTCTAATCCCACCCGTAGCCTCAGCAGACAACACTATCCGGGTCGCCAAATCCGGAGGAGGTAGGCCGGCTTGAGTTGCTTGGGTTGCGACGCTGCCATAAACCGCATGGAACACCCCCGAAAATGAACACTTGTGTCGAGTTATGAAAACGGAGAAAACCTAATCAAATATCAAAAAGGGAGAAAAGGTAATGATATACTTACTGACAACTCTCTAGAAGCTTCATCAACCCATTCACCTTTCTTTGGGCCGATATGGTGTTGATGAAGATGATCGTAAGTGGTCGGAATGGGATTGCCCTGTCTCGGCCTCCTTTTCCTCGTAATGTAAATCATTTTTGAAAATTAAATATTAACAATAAACACATAACATATATGTATACGACAATTAGATTATTTAACTACCAAATCTGAGGTGGTGCTCAATGTGGGTCGAGTGAACCGCCCGTGTGCTTCATCGGGCCCCTTGCCACCCTCCATTCTTTCCGGTTTTTTGTCGCTCGCTTTAGACTTGGCTTTAAAGCTTGGAGTTTTCCCAAGCACTCTAAGTCGCGCCCATCGGCCTCGTAAACCCATGTGGGCTTTTTATTCTTTTTTCCGAGCATCGCTCATAATCCCGCCTCGCCTCCTCGTAAGCAACATGCGCCAACTTGACTTGACACCCGCCTCATGCTCCCGGGAGCCCAGCGATACTTTTTTCTGTATTTTAAAAAAAATGTTAGATAATTAAATATAAAGACTTCTAAATTATAACATATTTACTAATTTCTTTACCTTGAACTCGTCCCACCACAATGTTTCTTCTTCCTGGGGAACATCCTTGATGGTGCTGTATGCCCCCTTGAAACGATCTTGAAATATGCCAGTAATGGTGGCGGAGCAACTAGATGCCAATCTAAAACTATAATAGCAAACAAAAACTTGATTAGTTACTACAATGACGACAAGTAGAATAATTAGCTTAAGGGAAATAATTAATGAATTTACTTACGTGCCAAGGGTAGGCTGCAGGAGAATACGAGTATCTACTGTAGCCAAAACTCCACCGGTATCAGACGCCGTCGGTGGCACAGGAGACTGGTGAGACGCCGATCCGGCAACCGACGTAGACTCAGTGGCGGGTACAGGAGGTGTCGTACCTAGCTCGGGGGCAGGTGGCGTATGTTGCTCGGGGGCAGATGTCGGTGTCGACCCCAAATCAGGTGACGAACCTGGCTGGGAAGTGGAGGCCGGACCAGACATGGGTGGCGAACCAAACGGTAACGAAACTCGAATATTCTTCTTCGGAGGCATCTCTGAAATACATGGATTTGGATCAATACCAAATTGCATATCAATAAATAATGTATTGCGAAAAATAATACAAGTTAATGTTCATTGATGATATTTGCAGTAAACAACACAAAAGTTAGCATGGTTTTTCGCAAAACAATTCAATGTCGTAACATAAACAAAAATAAAGAATTAGGCAAAAGGTTAAAACAGACATTGATATCATGGGGAAGTAGTTAAAATGAGTTATTCAAAGATCCCTAAAACTTTCCACATCGAGATTCAAGAAAGTTAATATTTGAATCATTAATATTTGATATTTGATACACATAAGTGTAAACATAAGTGTTTCGAATCATTAATATTTGACTTGGACATGTTCTAAAAATGTTAAGGTATTTTGATTTTCTTAGTAAAATTGGACGATAGTATTCTGTTTATATAGCGACTTTTGTAACTTCATGATATACGAATTGACTAGTTCTTATTTGAAAGACTATAATTTCTTAACTGTCGCAGTAATATAAATCACGAGAAATATTTTAACGGATGAAAGATAAATAATCTCTCTTTTTTTCCAATGACATCTAAAATCTCTTGTTTATGAAATCAATATATCCACAAATGTAATTCCAACTTTGGCACTCATCCATTTTTAGCACTAAACAAAAGACAAAGCTGTCAATAAGGGTTGTTACTCCTCCATGTTATTTTAATCATTCAAAACAATACAAAACAAGATTTTGGTTAGAAATTATGTAGTTTGGTGGATGATCAAATTTTTTTTATCCAATGACTAAAAAACGTTAAATATATACTGATTTTTTTGTGTTCAATACTATAGCCGGACCGATAGAAACCAAGATTGGACAAGATATGAGTTACTAGAATCAAAACTCAGATATTAATTTTTAGAAATGGGTCAAATAGAAAATTCCAAAATGGACAAGGAAATTAATTGGATAAAATCTTCAAGATTCTCATTCTATTGTTAAGTCTTCATCAAAGATGATGGTTAGAAGAGAATGGATAAAGGAAGAGGACAGCACTGGTTTTTGAATTTATGTTCCATAGGGAGATTCCTTAATTCAGTCTACTACAATTGTCCGATTCCCACTACCACTTAGGCTAACTTATTATATGTCATGGGGGCAGCAGATGGTTCAGTACATCATCCCAGCAACTAAGTACTACCATTATCATCATACTGAGGCAAGAAAAGAGAAGCAAGAAAAGAGAAGGCAAGAAAAGAAATAGAAAACAGAACAAGAAAAAGGAAAGAAACTGAGGCAAATATGAACAGAGACAGGGGAATCCGAAAACAAATATGAACCCCTTCACAAATTTTAATTTCCTAACCATCATTCCAACCCTAAACCATATACTGTAAACATGAATTTCAAAAATAACCAAAGCAGTAAAAAGATAAGGTGAATACGAAAATGAAATCTCACCTTCTTCATTGGCGGCGTTTGAAGGGGGAGTGTTGCTTCGGTGGGTGGTGAGTGTCCGAAGGGCGTCGGTGACTGGGACGGTCGCCTTGTGCCGGTATTCGGTCGGTCGTCGACGGGGGAGGTGGTGGACGGAGGGGGCGACGGGGGATTTCGCAAGGGGGGAGAGAGCTTCGCAAGGGGGAAAGTTAGGGATTTTGACTTCTGTTGAGGGATTTTAGACAACGGAATACCAAAACGACGTCGTTTTTGGCTTAATGACGAATAACTATTCGGTCGGTATTCCGTCGGTAACTTATAGAAAAACGACGTTGGTTTAATTAATTTTAAATACTAATTTTTTTACAGAAATGAAATAGCAATACGACGTCGTTTTGACACCGTTATCTATTCCGTCGGCATTCGGTCGTTGAATGCAGTCGGTATTCCATCGGTAAATTATAGAAAAACGACGTCGTTTTGACACCGTTATCTATTCCGTCGGCATTCGGTTGTTGAATTCAGTCGGTATTCCGTCGGTAACGTACAGAAAAACGACGTCGGTTTAATTAATTTTAAATACTAATTTTTTTACAGAAATGAAATAGCAATACGACGTCGTTTTGACACCGTTATCTATTCCGTCGGCATTCGGTCGTTGAATTCAGTCGGTAACGTACAGAAAAACGACGTCGGTTTAATTAATTTTAAATACTAATTTTTTTACAGAAATGAAATAGCAATACGACGTTGTTTTGACACCGTTATCTATTCCAGTCGGCATTCGGCTCGGTGAATGCAATCGGTATTCCGTCAGTAACTTTATAGAAAAAACGACGTCGGTTTGATTAATTTTAAATACTATTTTTTTTTACAGAAATGAAATAGCAATACGACGTCGTTTTGACACCGTTGTCTATTCCATCGGCATTCGGTCGTTGAATGCAGTCGGTATTCCGTCGGTAACTTATAGAAAAACGACGTCGGTTTAATTAATTTTAAATACTAATTTTTTTACAGAAATGAAATAGCAATACGACGTCGTTTTGACACCGTTATCTATTCCGTCGGCATTCGGTCGTTGAATTCGACCGGTATTCCGCTTCAGAACTTATAGAAAAACGACGTCGGTTTAATTTGGTCAACGGGACCGATATGGACGGCGTAATAGCAACCGAATACCTACCGAATATTTTTCGGTTTCCTTTCGGTCGGTATTCCGTCGGTAAATTAGTTGCCGAATATTTCCGTCGCTAATTACGGTCGCTATTTAACTGTTTTCTTGTAGTGATGAGCCTATGAGATATCTAAGAATGCGTTTAACGGCAATGAGATGAGATTCTTTAGGACATGATTGGAATCTAGCACATAAGCATACGGCAAACATAATATTCGGCCTACTAGCGGTAAGATAAAGAAGAGAGCCAATCATACCTCTATACCTTGTTTCATCTACCGATTTACCTTTTTCATCCTTGTCAAGCTTGATGGTTGCACTCATTGCTTTCTTTTGCACCATCCATTCCAAACCGTTTAAGTAGTTCTTTAGTGTACTTGGCTTGGTTGATGAAAATTCCTTCATTTGTTTGTTTGATTTGTAATCCAAGGAAATAGTTGAGCTCTCCCATCATGCTCATCTCAAATTCATCTTGCATTAGTTTAGCAAATTCTTCACAAAGTACTTCATTAGTTGAACCAAAAATAATGTCATCAACATATATTTGCACAAGTAAGATGTCATGAGATGCATTTGTTTTAATGAAAAGGGTGGTGTCAACAAGACCTCTTGAAAAACCAATAGAAATGAGAAACTTGCTCAAACGCTCATACCAAGCACGAGGAGCTTGTTTTAAACCATACATTGCTTTTGTAAGTTTGTAAACATGGTTTGGAAATTTTTCATGCACAAAACTGAGAGGTTGTTCAACATATACTTCCTCCTCAATAAATCCATTTAGAAACGCACTTTTCACATCCATTTGAAAAAGTTTAATACCTTTAAAACAAGCAAAAGCAAGAAGCATTCTAATAGATTCAAGTCTAGCTACGGGGGCAAAAGTTTCCTCAAAATCAATACCCTCCTCTTGATTGAATCCTTGGGCAACAAGTCTAGCTTTGTTTCTTATAATCTCCCCGAGCTCATCAAGTTTATTTCGAAAAAATCCATTTTGTTCCAATAATAAGGCGATCAATAGGTCTAGGGACTAAAGTCCAAACTTGATTTCTTGAGGCGTTTTTGGAGCTGAAAAGTTATGTGTGATGCCATTTTCATTACAAAACTTTTCAAAAAATTGATTGTTAAATTCCCTTCCATTATCACTTCTCAAGGAAACAAGTTTTAGTTCAAGCGAGTTTTGAACCTTTTTGAAAAGATTTGAAAACTCATGGAAGGTGTCATCTTTTTGTGCAAGAAAAAGTACCCAAGTGAATCTTGAAAAATCATCCACAATAACAAAGGCATACCTCTTACCACCTAAGCTAGTGGTCCTCATTGGTCCAAAAAGATCAAGATGAACAAGTTCAAGTGGTTTAGAAGTGGAAACCATTTGTTTAGGCTTGAAAGACGTTTTTGTTTGTTTTCCAAATTGTCAAGCATCACAAAGACGGTTTTTCTCATATTTCACTTTTGGAAGCCCACGTACTAGATCTTTAGAGGAAAGAGTATTTAAGAGATCCATGCTCACATGACCAAGCCTACGGTGCCATAAGAATGCATCATCTTCATTTATGGATAAGCATTTAAAATCGCATGCAACAAGATCATCCAATGACAACATATAAACATTACCGGTTCTATTAGCAACAAGCACTTTTTCATGAGAAGAGCTATCAACAATAGAGCAAGCCTTTTTGCTAAACATAACATCAAAACCATTATCACAAAGTTGGCTAATACTAAGCAAATTATATTTGAGGCTATCAACAAGAAAAACATGCTTAACAAGAGTTGATGAACCTTTACCAACATTTCCAATGCCAAGGATTCTACCCTTCTTTTTGTCCCCAAACGTGACATAACCTTCATAGATAGGTTCCATGTCTTTGACTAATGAGGCATCTCCGGTCATGTGGTGACAACATCCGCTATCAAGAAACCATTGAGCCGGAGTATTTACCTTGCTTGCAAGTACCTAATACAAAGGAGGAGGAGTGACTTTTGGTACCCATACTTGTTTGGGTCCTTGAGGGTTAGTTAAAATACGCTTGATTCTCCAAATAGTTTTTACTCCTTTTTTCAATTTTTCTCTTCACATAGCATCTAGCACTAGTGTGACCAAATTTTCCACAATATGTGCAACAAGTAGATGGCTTAGAAAATTTGTGAATATGATCACGATATCTATTTTGCTTATGTGAGGTACTAGCATGCACAAAGTGTTTTCTAGGTAACTTAGAAGAGCTAGCAATATCAAAGTGAGTTGAATGTATATAGCCTAATCCATGTTTAACATTTGAAGTACGTTGCATACAAAGAATTTGATCAAGATCTTTTGTTCCTTTGGTGAACTTATCAACAAGTGAGGTGAGATCAACAACTTTGGTTTTTAAACAATCAAA
This sequence comes from Vinca minor, assembly GCA_026122235.1. Classification (NCBI taxonomy): domain Eukaryota; kingdom Viridiplantae; phylum Streptophyta; class Magnoliopsida; order Gentianales; family Apocynaceae; genus Vinca; species Vinca minor. The sequence continues at coordinate 2,264,889 of JAOCZM010000232.1, forward strand.
CTCAACAAGTTTGCATTCAAGAGAAGACAATTTATCATATGATTCTTGATATTTCAATGAGGAAGTTTTGCAAGTAGTCGTAAGCTTTTCATTTTCGATTTTCAAGCAATCAACATCATCACATAGCTTTTTGTTTTCACTAAGCAACCTAGATCTTTCTTCAAACAAGGATTCAATTTTAAGCTTCATTTCTTGGTTTTGCTTAGCACATTTCTTAAGTTGATCAAACATATCGCACAAAAGTTCATTAGGATCATCTTCTTCATCATCAAGGGAGTTAGAATTAGTGGGTGTAAGATGTACCTCATTCCCGAAAGCCATGAAGCAAACATTTGCGTTTTCCTCTTCTTCTTCATCGCCACTCCCTTCTTGATCCCATGTGCTTAGCATGCCCTTGGCATTCTTTGGTTTAAAGAATTTTTTCTTTTTGTCTTCCTTGGGCTCTTTTTCTTTGGCGGCGGGGCACTCTCCTATGAGATGTTGGTTGCTTCCACATTCATAGCATCTCATCCCATTGGGATTTTGTTTTCTTCTATTTTGGAAGAATTTTCTTCCTTTCCCGGAAAACATTTTTTTCATGCGCTTTACCACCAAAGCCATGGTCTCATCATCTAAGTTGATATCTTCTTCATCACTTGAATGGTTGGATTCATCAAGATCAAGAATAGCCTTTAAAGTAATACTCTTCTTTGCCTTTTCAATATGCTCATCCTTTTTGTGTGTGAGCTCATAAGTGAGAAGAGAACCGATGAGCTCCTCCGTGGGATAAGTTTTCAAGTTCTTTGCTTCTTCAATAACTAGAGCTTTACTTTCCCAACTTTTAGGAAGTGAGTTGAGGATCTTCTTGAAGGGATTCATGGGCGGAAACTCGTTCCAAACACCCATGGATCCTCCCCTGAAGGATCCGCTCATATGAAACAATTCGAAAACAGCAAGAAACAGCAAGAAAAAACTTACGGTTTTGGATTCAAGAAGCTACTTCTTGAATGGAGGTTGTCGTTTCTTGGATCGGATGCTGCTACCGATTGATCTACCTTTGCGGAAAGTCCCTCTACCGGTATCCACGCGACGAAACGGGCAGCGATTGCTAGCTCTTCGTCTTTTCTGATTTTCGGGAGTTAGAGAGAAAAAGGGAGAGGCTAGAGAAGAAAAACGGTTTTTGATTCTCTATGTTATTTCGGCTGAAAACCTTCCTCTAGGGTTTCGGCCAAGAGATCATTATATAGGGTGTGAGAGTTTGTTCCTATAACCAACTCTCACATCCCCAACTCCTCTCGGCAGTGGGAGTCTCTAACTCCCACGTTTCCTAGAATTCTGCTGGTAGTGGGAGTCCTTATCGGATAATAACTCCCACGTAATCCCAGCTATACCGAAAATGCCCCTTTATCTCTAATTCGAATAATAAACACTTTATTATTTTCAGAAAGACAAATGTCAGATACAATGAACCTAGACACGTTCTAGATTCATTGAATCTGGACATAAAGCTCGTTAGCTCGTCTATGCGTGTGACCCTGTAGGTTCATCTCACAATGGCAATGAAAACACACTTAGTAGTAGTGTGAGTCCATAAATCACAAGCGGTCCCTAGCAGGACATTGTGACTACCCAAAGTGAATGAATATACAACGGAACCTAATATCAATCCACTATTTAATCCCTTTGTCTCGCGATATCCTAATTAAGCATAAGGCATGGTGGTCGTCACCCTTATTAAGCTTAATTATATTTATGCTCGATCTCCGTGTAGATCTGCTTTTGACAAATAGCATTTGATAACCACTTTATCAAACACATTTGAGCACGGCCATGCATTTAAACAGTCTTTCCCTATCGAGGGGCCCATGGATATCTCTCTCTAATAGTAGAGAGGGACAAATTCCTTACAATGTCTCTCACATTCAAGCTATGATAGGACACTACATCCGATCATCAGTCGTATTGATTACTCTGTTACAAGTAACGTCCGACTGAGTCAAAACGTGGCTCCATTCATACTAGAATCAATGAAGACATAAGGTCTAAGGATTCTAAAATAGTATTGAGGAAGTAATACTTATGACTTAAGACCATGAAGTATTACTTCTCTGACGGATCACGTCCAATACAATGTATCCCTATATATTGCATCTATGATGTGATTTGTATCCATTACACATGATCAAGAAAAACAAGATCATCAATCAACAATCATACTAGTTTTATTTCATAGTAATTAAGCATTACATAAAACTAGGGACTTCTAGAATAGTAATTACATACGCTAATGAGTTTTACTATCAAATCACACATTTGATAATCAAAAGCAAAATTAACTATTCAATTACTTGCTCAAAAAGATAACAAAACGCACAACATGTGCTAATGGTCCTAGGGCACTACTAACAATCTCCCACTTGCCCTAGTTCCAATCATACATGATCCTCAATCCCATTGACCTAGTATGACTCTCATGTTTAGGGCCGTGGGAGTGGCTTGGTCAATGGATCTCGCAATGTTGTCGCTCTGTATGAACTTTGCAAATACTAACGCCTCTCTTTCGATGATCTCTCCGATCGGATGGAAACGCCTCGTAATGTGTTTGGATCGCTGGTGCGATCTAGGTTCCTTAGCTTGTGAAATGGCGCCAGCATTATCACAATAGAGGTCCACCGGGTTCACAATGCTAGGGACGACACCTAGTTCATCAACAAACTTCCCGATCCAAACAGCCTTCTTTAGTCGCTTCAGAGGCGACTAGATACTCAGCCTTCACTGTAGAGTCGGCCACGGTTTCTTGCTTTGAGCTCTTCCAGCTCACAAGACCTCCATTCAAACAAAACACAAAACCAGATCGCGATCTAAAATCATCTACGTCGGTCCGGAAGCTTACGCTCTGTGTAACCATTTACTACCGGACTTCCTTCCCCGACCTCCGTAAACTAAGAACATATCTTTAGTCCTTCTCAAGTACTTAAGAATGCTCTTGATCAGCAGTCCAATGTGACTCACTGTGGTCGATTGATATCTCGCTAGTCATACTTAAAGCAAATGAGACATCCAGGGCGAGTGCATATCATGGCGTACATAATAGACCCAATGGCCGAAGCATATGGGATCTTACTCATGCGCTCTTGGTCCTCCCTTGTGGAAGGTCCTTGAGTTCTCGCTGAAGTTTAACGCCATGTGACATGGGCAAGAATCCCTTTTTGGAGTCTTGCAACCGAACTGCTTTCAAGACCTTGTCAATGTATCCACTCGCTCAGTGCCAATCATTTTGTTAGATCTATCTCTATAGATTCTAATACCCAAAATGTATGTAGCCTCGCTTAAGTCTTTCATGGAAAAGCACTTCCCCAACCAAGCTTTTACGCTTTGTAATGTGGGGATGTCATTTCCAATCAGCAAGATGTCGTCCCACATAAAGCACAAGGAACACTACCGCATTATTAGTTACTTTCTTATAAACACAAGGCTTGTCTTCGCTTTTTGATGAAACCGAATTCTTTAATACGCTCATCAAAGCGACTGATTCCAGCTTTTCGAGATGCTTGCTTCAATCCATAAATGGACCTTTGAAGCTTACACACTTTGCTAGGATTTGTTGGATCAACAAAACCCCCTCGAGTTGTGTCATATACACATCCTCGAGAAGGTTTCCGTTAAGAAACGCAGCCTTAACATCCATTTTCCATATCTCATAGTCATAATATGCGGCTATGGCAAGTAAAATCCTAATTGACTTTATCATCACGACAGTGGGAAAAGGTTTCGTCATAGTCAATACCATGAACTTGTCTATAGCCTTTAACTACTAGTCGCGATTTAAAAGTGTGTACATTACCATCCATGTCGGTCTTCTTTTTTATAACACCATTTGTTATCAATGACCTTGCACCCTTTCGAGTGGGTCAACCAAAGTCCATACTTGGTTGTCGTGACATGGATTGCGATCTCGGACTTCATAGCTTCTAGCCACTTATCTCGACTCGTAACTACGAATTGCCTCTTTGTAGGTAGTGGGTTCATCTTGATCAATCAGCTTCAACTCGATGATCATCGACCACGAGAAATCCATATCTCTCGAGTCGTTGATGTACCCGACTCGACCTCCTCGGGGCCTTGTGTCAAAGATTGAAGCTCGAGACGCGACGTGAGCTTGCTTGAACTTCTAAAGTTGGTTCGGATGTTGTTTGGGGATTTTGAATTTCTCAAGATGGATCTTACTCCCACTATCCTCTTTGGAAATAAATTCCCTTTCAAGGAATACACCATTACGAGCAACAAACACTTTGTTCTCTCGATGGAAGATAGAAGTAATATCCTTTAGTTTCTTTAGGGTATCCCACAAACAAACACTTGTCGATTTAGAGGGCGAGTTTATCGATAACAAGCGTTTTACATACGCCCGCATCCCCAAATTTTGAGAAATGACAAACTAGGTCGTTTCCCTACCCACATCTCATATGGAGTTTTCTCGAACCGCTTTAGAAGGTACTCTGTTTAATATAAATGCAAAGCAGCTTTCAGGGCGTAGCCCCAAAAGGAAATTGGAAGACTTGTTTGACTCATCATAGATCGAACCATATCTAATAAGGTGCGATTCCTCCGTTTCGACACGCCATTCCATTGTGGTGTGCCAGAGGAGTTAATTGTGAAACAATTCCACAACCACTAAGATGTTCATCAAACTCTTGGTTAAGGTATTCGCCACCTCGATCCGATCAAGTATCTTAATACTTTTACCAAGTCGATTTTGTACTTCATTTTGAAATTCTTTGAATCTTCCAAAAGATTCAGATTTATGTTTCATTAGATAGACATAGCCATATCTACCGAAATCATCTCGTGAATGTGATGAAGTATCGAAACCCTCCTCTAGCACTAGTGTTTATTGGTCCACAAACATCCCGTATGTATGAGGCCCAACAAATCTGAAGCTCTCTCACTTTGTCCAAGAAAGGGAGCTTTAGTCATTTTGCCCAACAAGCAAGATTCACACGTTTCATAAGACTCTAAGTCAAATGATGTTAAAATTCCATGTGTATGGAGCTTTGATATGCGTTTCGTTGATGTGGCCCAAACGACATGCTAAAAGTAGGTCTCGGTTTAAGTCATTTGATTTAAACCTTTTAGTATTAATGTTATAGATGGGCCTTTGAATTGAATCATCGAGGTTAAGAATATAAAGCCCATTCATCAAAGAGGCATCTCCATAAAAGATACGATCTTTGTGAATGGTGCAAATTTTATTCATAATACTAAATTCAAAACCTTCAATATCCAAACAAGAAACTCAAATAATATTCCTACTCAAAGTTGGAACATACAAACAATTATCTAGTTCTATGATAAGGCCACTTGGCAAAACTAAATTAAATGTCCCGATGAGCTACAAAGAACAACTCTTGCTCCGTTGGCTACTCCCGAGGTCCACTTCTCCTTTTGCCGCTGATCTACTCCTTTTGAACCCCCGCACATTTGCACAAATGTGAGACCCACAACCGGTATCTAATACCCATGAAGTAGGAGCAGACATGTTAATTTCTATAACATAAATACCGGAGAGACAATCAAACCGGGTCTTTCCCTTTTTCTTCTCTTCCAAGTAGAGTTTGCAGCTCTGCTTTCCAATGGCCTCGGTTCGCCACAATGGAAGCAAACTCCCTCCTTTGGTGCCTTGGCTTTGGGCTGGGGCTTGGGCTTGTCATTGCCTTTGCCTTTGCCTCTCTTAGCCATGGGCTTTCCCTTGCCTTTCTTCTTGAAATTCCCTTTTCGAACCATTAAGACTTCGGGGGATTTCTTAATGTTCGGGTTCAGCTCGCTTGAGCATCCCGTGAATTTCGTGTATGGTCTTCTCCATGGCATGCATGTTGAAGTTCATTACTGAATTGGTCATACTCCGGTGGGAGTGAGCCCAAGATCATATCTCGTGGCCATGTCATGACCTACTGACAGCTCCAAGCTTCAAGTTGGTCAAAATAGCCCTTCATCTTAAGAACGTGTGCACTCACGGAGGTTCCAGGGGGCCATTTTGCAACTATTTAACGCCTTAGTTGTGAGGAATCTTTCATGACGAGCTTGCTCTTGGAACATTTCCTTGAGCTGGCCCATCATCCGGAAAGCCTCAACTCCTTCAAACTGCTTTTTGAAGGTCGTGGCTCATTGTGACTAACATGAGACAAGTCACATCGTTAGAGTCATCGAAATGCTTCTTCCAAGCATCTCTTAGAGCTCTAGGGGCGTTATTTTCAGTTGTTCGAGAATGTCCGTTTCAAGAACGTATAGCCTTTTTTTTCTCGCTTAAGGACAATCTCTAAGTTGCGGGGCCCAATCAAGGAAATTGGTCCCGCTTAGTTTTTTCCTTCTCAAGGATTGATCGCAGTGAATTGTGTGATGAATTGGTTGCCATTATCTACATTAAGTTAATTGCAAAGTTATTAGTTTTTTGAGCAAAAACATTTTCCACAATTTCAACACTTGATAATGGTGGGTAAAAACATTTTACAATAGTTATAGGAAAGCTTTGGCTTAACACCCACAATTAAAGTAAAATCATCTAATGGGAATGACATCTATATGTCCCGGCTATTTCCCATTTTATGCCCTAGGCCCAAAACTATTTTGATAGCCTAGTTAAGTCGAACCATGTCTAAGCATATGGAAATCACTATTTTCCCATCTCCTCTTGCCTAGATAACCACTTATCCGTTGCTTTGGCAACCAGACATAATGATGATCCAAGCTCATGGAGTGCTTAGGTTATGGTAGGCACTTTAAGACTTAATTAAAACCATTTGATGTGACGTTCAAAATTAAATCCATCCAGACATAAAATAAACATCACACGCAGGTTATGAAGCGAAAAAGTAAATGTGATATAGCATGACCTATTCCTATAATGACTCCCACGAGCCTTGTGGGAATCAAGGGTCAATATAGGTCAAAATCCATCTCATGGATAATGTCTTCGATCTTGTACCTCCAGCCTTGTTACATATTTGCATGGGCATACCCAGCCTTCAATGTAAAGCAGTAAAGCTAATCTAATGAAGCGATTACAATTTTACAACATTGAAAAACGACTCTGCAGTCGTATTATAAAATTACAATCAAAATATGTAAAACAAGTGGGTATAGTAGGCCATGCTATTCACCATGCTAATATCACATAAAGCACAATGAAATCATACACAAAGTCTTAATTCGGGGGAAGCGACGAATCGGGGCGACCCAGGGGCAGCGCCCCTGGAAGGAAAATCTGATTCTACATCAGCTCATCGAATGAGGTTTTCCTCCCAGATTTACCCCTCAATCGCCTAACTTAGATAATCGGATTATTCATCGGTTAATCGAATTAACCGAGTTGATAACCGATTCATAAACAGTTTATGCATATAATCATATTCATAAACAGATTCATAATCATAAACAGTTTATGCATATAACCGAATTAATCTAATTAATCACAGATTCACGCTTATGCAAATTAATCAAATTTAATTTCAAACCGAATCATGCTAAGGCGATTTATACAACAATGAGTTTATGCAATGCAGTTCATCAAACAGCAGTTCATATATCACACATATCATGATCAAAGAGACAATCTTTAAACGCATTAAACAGTTTATGCGGTATTATAATCACAGAAACATGAAAGAACCAATCTTTTCTGTTTTTCACAAATACACATACCAAATCGAATTTGATATATGTTAAGATGTGATTAACAATATCGAATACGAATCGTATGAGCAAGGCTCGATACCATCGAAGGGATTCATGGGGCGGAAACTCGCTCCAAACACCCATGGATCCTCCCTCGAAGGATCCGCTCATATGAAACAATTCGAAAACAAAGCAAGAAACAAGCAAGAAAAAAACTTACGGTTTTGGATTCAAGAAGCTACTTCTTGAATGGAGGTTGGCGTTTCTTGGATCGGATGCTGCTACCGATTGATCTACCTTTGCGGAAAGTCCCTCTACCGGTATCCACGCGACGAAACGGGCAGCGATTGCTAGCTCTTCGTCTTTTCTGATTTTCGGGAGTTAGAGAGAAAAAGGGAGAGGCTAGAGAAGAAAAACGGTTTTTGATTCTCTATGTTATTTCGGCTGAAAACCTTCCTCTAGGGTTTCGGCCAAGAGATCATTATATAGGGTGTGAGAGTTTGTTCCTATAACCAACTCTCACATCCCCAACTCCTCTCGGCAGTGGGAGTCTCTAACTCCCACGTTTCCTAGAATTCTGCTGGTAGTGGGAGTCCTTATCGGATAATAACTCCCACGTAATCCCCAAACTTTATACCGAAAATGCCCCTTTATCTCTAATTCGAATAATAAACACTTTATTATTTTCAGAAAGACAAATGTCAGATACAATGAACCTAGACACGTTCTAGATTCATTGAATCTGGACATAAAGCTCGTTAGCTCGTCTATGCGTGTGACCCCCGTAGGTTCATCTCACAATGGCAATGAAAACACACTTAGTAGTAGTGTGAGTCCATAAATCACAAGCGGTCCCCTAGCAGGGACATTGTGACTACCCAAAGTGAATGAATATACAACGGAACCTAATATCAATCCACTATTTAATCCCTTTGTCTCGCGATATCCTAATTAAGCATAAGGCATGGTGGTCGCCACCCTTATTAAGCTTAATTATATTTATGCTCGATCTCCGTGTAGACTGCTTTGACAAATAGCATTTGATAACCACTTTATCAAACACATTTGAGCACGGCCATGCATTTAAACAGTCTTTCCCTATCGAGGGGCCCATGGATATCTCTCTCTAATAGTAGAGAGGGACAAATTCCCTTACAATGTCTCTCACATTCAAGCTATGATAGGACACTACATCCGATCATCGGTCGTATTGATTACTCGTTACAAGTAACGTCCGATCGAGTCAAAACGTGGCTCCATTCATACTAGAATCAATGAAGACATAAGGTCTAAGGATTCTAAAATAGTATTGAGGAAGTAATACTTATGACTTAAGACCATGAAGTATTACTTCTCGACTGGATCACGTCCCAATACAATGTATCCCTATATATTGCATCTATGATGTGATTTGTATCCATTACACATGATCAGTAAAACAAGATCATCAATCAACAATCATACTAGTTTTATTTCATAGTAATTAAGCATTACATAAAACTAGGGACTTCTAGAATAGTAATTACATACGCTAATGAGTTTTACTATCAAATCACACATTTGATAATCAAAAGCAAAATTAACTATTCAATTACTTGCTCAAAAAGATAACAAAACGCACAACATGTGCTAATGGTCCTAGGGCACTACTAACACTTCCTATTCATTTCACCCATTGAGTATTCCTTTCCATAAGATCTCAGCCCATTGACAACATTGGTGAACCTAGTGTTCATCTCATTTATAGTTTCATTTGGCTTCATAGAGAAAAGCTCATATTCCCTCACAAGCATGTTGAGCTTTGATTCTTTGACTTGATTAGTCCCCTCATGGGTGACTTCTAAGGTTTTCCACATCTTGTGAGCGGATTTGCTTCCACGCATCCGATTGTACTCATCCAGATTAAGAGCACAACTAATGATGTTCATAGCTCGAAAATTTAGGGTCATTTTCTTGGACTCATCTTCATTAAACTCATTGTCCAATTTTGGAACTTGAACACCATCCACCACTTTCATAGGTACATAAGGACCTTCTTCAAAAAATCGCCATAAGGGAGTAGTCTATAGAGCACACATAGATTTTGAAACGGTCTTTCCAAGCATTAAAATTGTTTCCATCAAAGAGAGGTGGTCTATTAGTGGAAGATCCCTCTAGGTAGGCTAAAGCGTAATTTCCGGCCATAATCTTTACTTCAAGCGGTTAACCTACAGGTGAAGACGAGGCTCTGATACCAATTGAAAAACACAAGAGGGGGGGTGAATTGGGTTTTTATAAAAGTGGCTTCTTTTTAATTTCAAACTTTTTGGAATGTGAAACTTGTATTTAAAATAAGGTGAAAATGAAGCAAGAATAAACCAATGAAAGAAAGACACGAGATTTAGAGTGGTTCGATTCACAAAGAATCTACGTCCACTACCTTGAGCTTCACCCAAGGATTTTCAACCACTTCACTAAGAAAAGTAATTACACAAGTGGCTAACTCACAAAGAGTTTTACACAAATAACCACAATTATAAACTCCACTCACTAAGAGTACAAAGCCCACACCAAGTAGGACTTGACACAATAAATACCCTATCACTAAGAGAGGGAAAGATGGAGATATAAAGAGAAAGTTACACACTCAAATAGTGGAGGATAGATACCTTTAAATATCTTACTTTAATGCTCTTTGAACTTATGACCCAACAACTTGTGTCTTGCAAGAGAGATGGTGATTTTGAACTTTTCAACACATGAATAAAGTTGGACATCCTTTGAAATTGCTAAAGCTTTTTGTATAATCAATGTATATTCTCTCTGGTTGTTGTAAGAAGATTCCTCTGCAATAGAGCTTTTATACTTTTCAAAAGAATCCAAAAAACAACTTTTAAAACGGTCATATAACGGCTAGTTTTCGCAGAGTTCGGTTGACCGCAAGTGACCTCGCATGATCTGATCAAAAGGATCGGACGATCCTAAGTCTACCTAGGTCGACCGGGACAACTGGTTCCCAAAAACTCAACTCTCTGTTTCGGTCCGGATGATCCGTGCTAAACTCGGATGATCCGAATTTCATGGATTCAAGAGATGTTGATTTTTCACAAGTTTTGAAATCTTTTAAGGTCAAAATGGTTTTCTCAAAAGGATAACTAATACTTGAAAAACAATTTTCAAAGTCTTAGACAATGAAACCAATGGCTTTTGAGAAGGGAACAAGTTTTAAAGACCATTTTTGAAACTGAGCTTTAAGAAAACTATTTTTAAAGGTGCAAGACACTAGTGTTGTGATCCAAAGTTCATGTGAGCAATGGTTATAGCTTTAAGACATTCATTAAGAAATGCTAAGCTATTCTAACCACACATAAGCCTTCAATCTTCACGTCTTGAGAGATGTGCCTTCAAGAATGTAAACATTTAGTCTTGAGCACGGCTTGATTGAAGTACTTAGAGCTTCCATCTTGGAGAACCATTATTCTATCACAAAGATTGAAACCATTAGATACAACATCAGATGTTTGTACATTATCAAAAACTGAGTTTGTTCGCCCTTAGGGCTTACAGTCCCGAATATGCCGAAACACTAGTCAAAATGGGCTCGACATTTATACTTTGAAATCCTACCAGGTAGTTTTTTAGTAATAAGATGTGGTGGAGGTTTTGTTCTTGCGACTCACTTTGGCCTGACTTTATGATTCACAAATATTGCTCGAATTACGCTCATCTTTCTCTTGTAGAGCCCTCAACTTTTGATTCTCCCAATTGGAGACGACTCTTAACAATTAAGAACTCTGCTGAGACACATATGTCGATACTTATTCGGGGTGGTGATTCTTTATTTTGGCATGAGAACTTCACTCATACTGGTCGTCTACGAGATTTGTCTCCAATTTTTCCCTTGCCGGATGAGTCTCTTTGCATTCGATATGTTTTGGATTAGGGCGGTTGGGGCTCCATTTCTGGTACTTTGATTCTTTATCATCATCGGAGCCTCCACCATTCCGTACAGCTTGAACCAAGTAGGGATCAAATTATTTGGAGATTAGAACCGACATGCTGCTTTACTATTTCCTTTGTTCTTGGCTTGTTGCATACTTCCAAGGCATCACAATTATCTCGCCGACTGCTCTGGGATTCTTTGTTGCATATATCGCTGAAAACCTTTGTGTGACGCTTATTGAACCGGTTTTTGTCCTTGGATGAAGTCAGGCAGACTTGGGGAACGTCTCTCGCATCCCACTGCCATTGCTGAAAGGGGTGGAATCTTTTTTGCACACCTTCATTCACTGTCCCACTGCCAAACAGGTATGGACTCATGTATTTTCTTCTGTAGGCCTCCGTTGGGAGGGTGAAAGGTACACTTATATATCCTCTCTCTTTACTTTTATGCTTCGGAAGGGTTCGGGTAAGTTGAGGGATATTTACATTGTTTTATTTGCAAGTGTATGTTGGATTTTATGGCGTTCGCGTTGTAGATTTGTTTATGAAGGTGCTCTTTGTACTGGCGTAGTTGGATTAAAGAATTTGAATTCTATGCACGCCCTATCCTTATTGTGAGAGATCTTTGGGATTGTCTCATCAATCCATATTGGTCCCCTCGGTTACCGAGGAATGTTCTAATGGTGAAATGGATTGGTGAGACAAATGCTTTTATTTTGAATGTTGATGGTGCTTCTCGTGGCAATCCGGGTTTAGCTGGAGCTGGGGGTATAATTAGACATGCTAATGGATCTTTTGTTGCGGCCTTTACAAGTTTTCTAGGCACGGATATTACCATAAAATGGCTGAAATGGACGCTTTGCTTATTGGAGTTCAAATGGTGTTGCGGTTGGGTTACAACCATTTTCAACTACAAACGGACTCCAAATTCTTATCTGATTCATTCTCTAGACGTCACGTTTGATCTTGGCAACTGGACACTTCATTTTGGCAGATTCTGAGGCTTCTAGGAACTAATAATGTAACTCATGTTTATAGGGAAGCCAATAAGGTTGTTGATAGTTTAGCTAACGAAGCTTGTAATACTCGTTCATCCTCAATATTCTCAAGCTACGACAGCCTTCCTCCTCTCACTCGAGGTTTGTGCGTTTTGGACCAAGCAAGTATTCCTTCTCTTAGATATATTGTGTAGTCTTGCTTATTTTATTTGTCTACTAGTCTATGGTTTGGTTTTTTTACTTCATGTTTTTTCTTTTGCATCCTAGATCAGTAGATTTTATTGTATCACCTGATTCATCGATTATAAATGAATCAGTCTTTCTTGCATTATTTAATATTATGTATGGAGTGGATTTGTTTCCACCTACCTAGAGGTTTTATTGCCTATTTGGGCCATTTTAATAAACGGGTAGAGATCCACGTCAAACCCCACACCATAACAGGTGGCTTTCTCTAAAAAAAATGTTTTTTCTCCCACGATTTTCTGAGCGAGGAATATTTATCAAATTTTCAACCTTTTTTTTTGGGGGGAAAGTAAGTGCTTTAAATTGTACTAAGAACCTCTTCTATCACTTCACTTCCACGTGTACACTTTCCACTTAGATTTTGTTTTGAAACAAATTCAAAGAAGTTAGCATATCCTTACAGTCCGGATATAATACACCACATCTAAACTTTAGTATATACTAAGTATTTTTTATCATAAGATAAAAAATTAGATGGTCCAGATACTTTTTGGAGCGAACGTCTATTGTAATTTTATAATATCTATGGCGTAAAAGAGATATTACACGGCCCGGTGTTTATCAATGATGGACAAGTGTTTTTCAATAGAGACTAACACAATATACGAGTTTTAAACTTAAGAGTAGTGATAAATGGCACAAAGTATATGATAATGCAAAATTACCATAAAAGGAATTAGTAAAATTAGAGGGAAATAGAGACAATACAAGATCCAACAATTTTTCCATCCTTTGACTAATGCCTTGAAATTAACCATTTTCTTTAACAACTCTAATTCCAACGAATTTTCCCATTGATTGCCATACAGAAAAATGTGAATATTTTTGCTTCTTAAGTTACTTACACATGCAATTTTATGCAGGATTCTACCACCCGATTTAATAATTGGGACAAAAAGTATCACAAAAATAGTCTGTGTATAAAAACAGATGAAAAAAATAAAGTTCTTTCAATCTTGCTGGAACATTGTAAGTGTAGATGTCTTAAACTCGGTCAGGGATTTCTGGGCGGGTCTGTCGCTGCCCAAGTCTATGGCGAGCTCACTTATTGTTCTGATTCCAAAAGTACCTAATCCTAATTCCTTTACAGCGTTCCGACCTATTTCCCTTTGTACTTTTGCAAGTAAAATTATATCTAAAGTCTTGGCCAATCGGTTGTCTTCCCTTTTACCTCGACTAATATCTCCAAATCAGTCTGGATTTGTAAAGGGGCGTTTAATTACAGATAACATTCTCTTTGCTCAAGAGATGGTCCATCACTTGGATGTCGAGTACGCGGGGGAAACTTGGTGGTGAAATTGGATATGATGAAGGCTTTTGATCGGGTATCTCATGAATTCTTGTTTCGGGTGTTGCGGCGCTTCGGATTTTCTTTTCATTTCCAACATTTGATCAGGAATTTATTGACGTCCAACTGGTTTTCTGTTTTGGTGAATGGCTCGCCATATGGGTTTTTCAAGGCACGTAAAGGGGTAAAGCAAGGTGACCCATTATCACCGCTTCTGTTTATACTTGCTGCGGAAGTTTTTTCTAGAGGCATTGATAGAGCGATGCGGTTTGGAAAAGTTCATCCTTATGTGTTACCCCGATATTCTATTCAAATTTCTCATTTAAGTTTTGCTGATGATGTGATTGTTTTCTTGAATGGGGAAAAGCGGAATGTAGAGAACTTGGTTGTTTTTTTTAAACGGTATGAGAAGATTTCAGGCCAACGAATTAATGTGTCGAAATCCGTATTCTATATTTCATCCAAAAACAGGGGATCGCCAATCAAATGTTATTCAATCTGTTACTAGTTTTGTCCACGGAGATTTTCCCCTTACCTATCTCGGATGTCCACTAATAAAAGACAGACCAAGAGCGGAACATTTTGCTCCTTTAATTGACAAAATTGCTGGCCGATTGGAGGGGTGGCAGACGCGTTTATTGGACATGGCGGGCAGATTGGTCCTGATTAAACATGTATTGGTCTCCATAACCTTGCATATATTGTCTACCGCTAATACACCAACTATTGTGTTAACCAGAATTGAAAGATTATTGGCAGGATTCTTTTGGGGAGAAGCGGGTGGTCAAAGGAGGCGACATTGGATGTCTTGGAGCAGAATTTGTACTGGTAGTGGCTCCAATGGGCTTGGTTTGTTTACATTGGCTCATTATCGCCACGCCTACTCAAAGATGCTATGGTGGAGATTCCGAACTGTGGATAATTATTGGGCACGGTTTATGAGGGTGAGGTATTGCCCATGTCACATTGGTGACTATACAGCCAAATATCACTCCCACATGGCGGCGAATGCTAGGAGTAAAGTCACTAGTGGAGACTAATAGTGGGATCCTAGTTCGAGATGGCCAAAGTTCAGTTTTTATGAAGATGTTACACATCAAGGCAGTATAGCGATGGCTGGTATTGCGTCTGATCCGGGACTCACATAGGCGGCCATCCGGGACTTTATTAGGGATAATAGTTGGGTTAAGCGGAGACTGAGCCCGCTGCTCCCTAGTGCAATGATTGCACAGCTCCCAGACATAGTCTTCAGTGACGAGTCGGATCTTTGGATATGGCGAATGGAATCTCATGGTTTGTTCACTCTTAAATCGGCTATACAGTTATGTCGGGGAAGAGAGGTAGTTACCCTCACTAGAAAGCTCATTTGGCTGTCGGGCCTTCCCTTGCAACTTATTTTTTTCTTATGGAAGTTTCTCAACGGTTTTTTGGCCGATGGAGGAAGTATTATGGAAATATGGTTTTAATTTGGTGACTCGCTGCTCTTGTTCAAGAGGTAGTGATTCTCTAACACGTATATTTTTGGAGTGCGACTTAGCTAAGCGATTGTGGATTTATGCATCCATCCGTATTGATTTCAATATCCCCAATCGACATTTCATAACCCTAATGGCCATGGTGCTCACTTGGTGGATGGCTAGTGCAGGACAGATGGGTAAGCAGCTTTTAATGATCTCTAGTATGGTTTTATGGCAATTGTGGAAGGCTCGTTGCATACTCTTCTTTGATGGAAAGAAGACAACATGGGGGCAGCTTGCTTGATCTTTTGACACTTAGTTTCTTGACTTCATAGCAGCACACAAGTTACCTACTATAGTTACGCGGTTGAAGCAGCCTTTTGTGGTACGATGGAAGCAAGACATTTGGCCACTAGATTGGGTGGTGCTAAGCATAGATGGCGCCTCTCATGGCAATGCCGGCATGGCTGGCTTAGGTTGTGTTCTCAGGTATGGTGATGGAAGGTTCATTGCAGCATGCTCCAGTTACCTTGGTGACAAGCAGACTAATACTGAAGCAGAAATTTCAGCACTTATTGAGGGTTTAAAGCTGGCAATAAGGTTGTGCAAAAGTGTGGCATTAGTTCAAACGGATTCTATGGTTCTCTCACGGGCTATCACCAAAGGACGGATTGCACATTGGGCACATGATGGCATATTCAGGACAGCAAATCAGTTGGTCAAGCAAATACCTATCACACATATTTATAGGGAAGCAAATCAAGTTGCTGATAGTTTAGCGAATTTGGGTTGTGACTCCAAAACTTATTCCTCTTTTCTTACTTATGCTTCACTCCCGATCAATGTACGGGGGTTGCTTTATTTGGACCGAACGGGAGTACCAGCATTACAGCCTCCCTGATCGGTGTATTTGTTATTCATTTGGACATCATCAATAAAGCACACTGGTTTTTAAAAAAAAATAAAAAAATTGAAAAAAATAAAGTGAAAATTGGTTAAGGGTATTTATAGTCATTTTGTCTTAAAGGGTATTTATAAACAGTTGTTAATATTCTAATTTAAAAACAAAGGTAAAAACCATGGTATCACTTCAAAACGGTATAAACCATTCTAATCTTTTAAACATTGTGTTATTATCTTGAAAGAGGGAAGTAAAACTTCATTAAAACTACGACAACGATGGTATAAAAAGATGATAAAAATTAACAGTGTCTTTTATAAACGGTCTAAAACATCCAAATCTCGACTAACAAGTATGATTATCTTGTCAACAAGAGGCTTGCCCAAGTGGGTAAGTCTTTGGCTTGGGACCGAAAGGTCCCAAGTTCGACACCCTCTCCCCACAAAATGGGGCAATAATATTTCTCCTCCTCTGGTGAGGCGTTCTCCTCCTCCTCTGGTGAGGCAATACTCTCCCCAGGCACGGGGCATGCTACAATAGATCGATCTAGGGCACTATCCGCTGTAACTCGCCCATTAGTGGCTTCAAAAAAAAGTATGATTATCTTAAAAAAATAGATGTAACTTTGACATTCAATTCCTTTGTTTTTTTGATGTTTTCTTTTTAAACAAATTCAAAGAAGTTGGTAAGCTTAATTGGTATATCCTTACAGTCCAGCTATAATACACTACATCCAAACTTTAGTATATACTAAATATTTTTTATCGTAAGATAAAAAATTAGATGGTCCAGATATTTTTTGGAGTGAATGTCTATTGTAATTTTGTAACATCTGTTGCGTAAAAGTATTTATCACTGATGAACAAGTGTTCATCAATAGAGAATACGACAATATAGAAGTCTTAAAGCTTATGAGTTGTGATAGATGGCACAACGAATTAGGCACAAAGGATTTTGACAATGCAAAATTATCATAAAAGGAATTAGTAAAATTGGAGGGAAATAGAGACAATAAAGGATCCAACAATTTTTCCATCCTTTGACTAATGCCTTGAAATTAACCATTTTCTTTAACAACTCTAATGCCAGCGAATTTTCCCATTGATTGCTATACAGAAAAATGTGAATATTTTTGCTTCTTAAGTTACTTACACATGCAATTTTATGCAGGATTCGACCACCCGATTTAATAATTGGGACAAAGAGTATTACAAAAATAGTCTGTGTACAGAAACAAATGAAAAAAATAAAGTGAAAATCGGTTAAGGGTATTTATAGGCATTTTGTCTTAAAGGGTATTTATAAACGGTTGGAAATATTCTAATTTAAAAACAAAGGTAAAAATCATGGTATCACTTCAAAACGGTATAAAACATTCTAATCTTTTAAACATTGTGTTATTATCTTGAAAGAGGGAAGTAAAACTTCATTAAAACTACGACAACGATGGTATAAAAAGATGATAAAAATTAACAGTGTCTTTTATAAACGGTCTAAAACATCCAAATCTCGACTAACAAGTATGATTATCTTAAAAAAAATAGATGTAACTTTGACACTCAATTCCTTTGTTGTTTTCTTTTGAAACAAATTCAAAGAAGTTGGTAAGCTTAATGGGTATATCCTTACAGTCCGGCTATAATACACCACATCTAAACTTTAGTATATAGTAATTATTTTTATCGTAAGATAAAAAATTAGATGTTCTAGATGTTTTTTGGAGCGAACGTCTATTGTAATTTTGTAACATCTGTTGCGTAAAAGTGTTTATCTAAATGAACAATTGTTCATCAATAGAGAATACCACAATATCGGAGTCTTAAAGCTTATGAGTTGTGATAGATGGTACAACGAATTAGGCACAAAGGATTATGACAATGCAAAATTACCATAAAAGGAATTAGTAAAATTGGAGGGAAATAGACACAATAAAAGATCCAACAATTTTTCCATCCTTTGACTAATGCCTTGAAATTAACCATTTTCTTTAACAACTCTAATTCCAACGAATTTTCCCATTGATTGCTATACAGAAAAATGTGAATATTTTAGCTTCTTAAGTTACTTACACATGCTATAATTGGGACAAAGAGTATTACAAAAATAGTATGTGTACAGAAACAAATGAAAAAAATAAAGTGAAAATCGGTTAAGGGTATTTATAGTCATTTTGTCTTAAAGGGTGTTTATAAACGGTTGGAAATATTCTAATTTAAAAACAAAGGTAAAAATGATGGTATCACTTCAAAACGGTATAAAACATTCTAATCTTTTAAACATTATGTGATTGTCATGAAAGTGGGAAGTAAAACTTCATTAAATGTAAGTTTGACATTCAATTCGAATAAACAAGTATGATACAATCACAGACAAAACAAATTGTATTAAGATGTCACCCGACTTTCAATCTTAACTAGCAATTTTTATGGTAAATGTTAAAACTAACCAATTATTCCTTACAACACTAATCCTATTTATTGCAAAAATATCCCAATTTCGTTTCCCATATTTTTCCTTCTTAAATATCTAAGAAGAAGAAAGAAAGAAGAAAGAAAGATGGAACAGTTTCATATCCACAAAATGGTTCTTTTCATTTCCGTTTTCTTTCTTGCATCTTCTTCCACTCTTGCAACACGGCGCGTGGCATCTCCAAATACATCTCCCTTGAAAAAAGTCCCGTCCCCTACGTCTGGTACCGATGCTCCTTCTCCCTCAACATTTTCATTAGAAAACATCCCAACCCCATCTCCCATGAACCAAGTCTTATTCCCTCCATCCGGCGCCGATGCTCCTTCACCTTCTCCCTACTCCCTTTCATCAGAATATAACCCAAAAAACAAGGATGATTTCCCAGATGTCTCAATCCCTGAAGATTCAGAAGGACCAGATGCCGAAATACCAAATCTCGACGTCTTCTCGAAAGAATTAGATACGAAAGAAATATTTGGCACAACCAAATTACCAATGAAACAAACGATTGGCACCCCCAAATGAGTGGACTGCTCCTTTTTGTTCGGAATCTGAGAACCTTGTGCTCCGATATTCTTATTGCCAGGAGCCTTACTAAGTAATATGGATTCATAATTTGTTGTAGCATTTTGAATTAAGCTTTTTTTTTTCTTCTGCCTTTTCAAAGAAGCATTAGGTTGTTTTCAATCGTCTTCTTTTTCCTTTTTGGGAATTAAGGATTATTAATATTGTCAAGAAAGACTTGAACTAGTTTCATCGGAATTCTTTTGTATTGTTGGAAAACCATATTATTTTGGTGAATGAAATAAATCAAGAGAATTCCCTCTATATATTTTTATTTTATATTTTAAATATATATGTGAGACAGGATTTGTGAATAGAACCAAGGAACTATTGTCGTATATCAAATATTTCTGAACAAACGAGTTACATCTTTGTCACCTCTATGTCTCCCATTTCAAGGGTGTTTGCGCATGGAGGTTCTTCGTTAATTATATTCTCTAAATTATTATGAAGTGGTGCTGTGTTGATTATTAACTTCAATAAGAAAAGATCAACTTTAGGTTAAATTGCCAAAACATTCCTGAAATTTTCAGTTTTTTGATTTTTGCCTTGGAACTTCAAACAGTGAGTTAGACTATACATACGTACTAATCGTAATCGTTGTAATTTCATTTGATCTATAAAAAAAAACTAAATATCAATGGTTATTTAACCACTTTTGAAGGTGTCATAAGTCATTAGTTTGGGTTAATTATATTAAAGTACCCTTTAAAATGGGAGGTGATGGAAAATGATGTTTATTGTAATAGTCGGGCCAGTGGGTAGCTCTAAGATCCATGAAAAGGGAAGACGGGAAGAAAATGAAGAAGGAAAGCTAACTCGAACTATGGTTTTGTCATGAACGGCAGTGGGGATTTGAAAAATATAAAGAAGAAGGTTGTGAACAATTACGACTTTGACACTACCCTATTCGATAAGTGGTGGTGGCATTGGCTTAAAGAGAGAGATTCTTCCAAGGTGGCATATCCGTTAATCCTGAATAGAGCATTTTCATTCATTAATGAAATGTTCTTTTCTCCCAAAATTTTGTGAGCGGGGAATATTAATCAAATTTTCAACCTTTTCTTTGGGGGGAAAGAATGTGATGTAAATTGTACTTAAACTTCTTCTATCACTTCACTTCCACGTGTACACTTCCGCACTTAGATTTTCCTTTGTTGTTTTCTTTCAAAACAAATTCAAAGAAGCTGGTTAGCTTAATGGGCATATCCTTACAGTCCGGTTATGATACACCACAGCTAAACTTTATCATATACTCAATATTTTTTTATCCTAAGATAATAAATAAGATCGTCTAGATGTTTTTTTGAAGAGAACGTCTATTGCGTAAAACAAATATTACACGCCTCCGGTGATTATTGATGGACAAGTAATGATAAATGGCACAACAAATTGTCACAAACATTTGGCACAAAGTATGATAATGCAAAATTACTGTAAAAGGAATTAGTAAAATTGGAGGGAAATAGAAACAATTAAAGATCCAACAATATTTCCTTCCATTTTTCACTCCTTTGACTAATGCCTTGAAATTAACCATTTTCTTTAACAACTCTATTTTCAACGAATATTCCCATTGATTGCTATACAGAAAAATGTGAATTGATTTGCCTCTTAAGGTACCGATTATGCCACCCGATTTACTAATTAGGACAAAGAGTATTACAAAAATTGTCTGTGTACAGAAACAAATGAAAATAAATAAATTGAAAATCGGTTAAGGGTATTTATAGTCATTTTCTCTTAAAACAATGATCTGATGGTGTAGAGGAATGAGAGAAAGTGATTATATTGCTTATAAACGGTTTGAAATATTCTAATTTAAAAACAAGGGTAAAAATGATGGTATCACTTAAAAACGGTATAAAACATTGTAATCTTTTAAACTATGTGCGATTATCAAGAAGGAGGGAAGTAAAACTTCATTAAAACTACGACGACAACGGTATAAAAGGATGATAAAAATTAACAGTATATTTTAAAAACGGTCTAAAACATCCAAATCTCGACTAACATGTATGATTATCTTAAACCCTAAATGTAACTTTGACAATCAATTCGAAGAAACAAGTATGATACAATCACACACAAAACAAATTGTATTAAGATGTCACCCGACTTTCAATCTTAACTATCTATTTTTAATGGTAAATGTTAAAACTAACCAATTATTCCTTCGAACACAAATCCTATTTATTGCAAAAATATCCCAATTTCATTTCCCATATTTTTCCTTCCTAAATATCTAAGAAGAAGAAATAAAGAAGCAAGAAAGATGGAACATTTCCATATCCACCAAATGGTTCTTTTCATTTCCATTTTCTTTCTTGCATCTTCTTCCACTCTTGCAACACGGCGCGTGGCATCTCCAAATCCATCTCCCTTGAAAAAAGGCCCGTCCCCATCGTCTGGTACCGATGCTCCTTCTCCCTCAACATTTTCATTGGAAAACATCCCAACCCCATCTCCCATGAACCAAGTCTTATTCCCTCCATCCGGCGCCGATGCTCCTTCACCTTCTCCCTACTCACTTTCATCAGAATATAACCCAAAAAACAAGGATGATTTCCCGTATGTCTCAATCCCTGTAAGATTCGTAAGGACCCAGATGCCGAAATCCCAAATCTCGACGTCCTTTCGAAAGAATTAGATCCAGAAGAATCAGATCCGAAAGAAATAGTTGGCACAGCCAAATTACCAGATGAAACAAACGATTGGCACCCCCAAATGAGTAGAGTGCTCCTTTTTGCTCGGAATCTGAGAACCTTGTGCTCCGATATTCTTATTGCCAAGAGCCTTACTAAGTAATATGGATTCATAATTTGTTGTAGCATTTTGAATTAAGCTTTTTTTTTTCTTCTGCCTTTTCAAAGAAGGATTAGGTTGTTTTCAATCGTCTTCTTTTTCCTTTTTGGGAATTAAGGATTATTAATATTGTCAAGAAAGACTTGAACTAGTTTCATGGCAATTCTTTTGTATTGTTGGAAAACCATATTATTTTGGTGAATGAAATAAATCAAGAGAATTCTCTCTATATATTTTTATTTTATATTTTAAATTTATATGTGAGACAGGATTTGTGAATAGAACCAAGGAACTATTGTCATATATCAAATATTTCGGAACAAACGAGTTACATCTTTGTCACCTCTATGTCTCCCATTTCAAGGGTGTTTGCGCATGGAGGTTCTTCGTTAATTATATTCTCTACATTATTATGAAGTGGTGCTGTGTTGATTATTAACTTCAATAAGAAAAGATCAACTTTAGGGTAAATTGCCTAAACATTCCTGAAATGTTCAGTTTTTTGCCTTGGAACTTCAAACAGCGAGTTAGATTATACAAACGTACTAATCGTAATCATTGTAATTTCATTTGATCTAGAAAAAAAAATAAATATCAATGGTTATTTAACCACTTTAGAAGGTGTCATAATTCATTAGTTTGGGTTAATTATATTAAACTACCCTTTAAAATGGGAGGTGATGGAAAATGATGTTTATTGTAATAGTCGGGCGAGTGGGTAGCTCTAAGATCCATGAAAAGGGAAGACGGGAAGAAAATGAAGAAGGAAAGCTAACTCGAACTATGGTTTTGTCATGAACGGCAGTGGGGATTTGAAAAATATAAAGAAGAAGGTTGTGAACAATTACGACTTTGACACTACCCTATTCGATAAGTGGTGGTGGAATTGGCTAAAAGAGAGAGATTCTTCCAAGGTGGCATATCAGTTAATCCCCAAAACGAGCATTTTCATTCATTAATGAAATGTTCTTTTCTCCCAAGATTTTGTGAGCGGGGAATATTAATCAAAATTTCAACTTTTTTTTGGGGGAAAGAATGTGATGTAAATTGTACTTAAACCTCTTCTATCACTTCACTTCCACGTGTACACCTCCGCACTTAGATTTTTCTTTGTTGTTTTCTTTCGAAGCAAATTCAAAGAAGTCAGGTTAGCTTAATGGGCATATCCTTACAATCCGGTTATGATACAACACAGCCTAAACTTTATTATATAGTCAATATTTTTTTTATCCTAAGATAAAAAAATAAGATCGTCTAGATGTTTTTTTTTGAAGAGAACGCCTATTGCGTAAAACAGATATTGCACGCTCCGGTGATTATTGATGGACAAGTAATGATAAATGGCACAACAAATTGTCACAAACATTTGGCACAAAGGATTATGATAATGCAAAATTACTATAAAAGGAATTAGTAAAATTGGAGGGAAATAGAAACAATTAAAGATCCAACAATATTTCCTTCCATTTTTTCACTCCTTTGACTAATGCCTTGAAATTAACCATTTTCTTTAACAACTCTATTTTCAACGAATATTCCCATTGATTGCTATACAGAAAAATGTGAATTGATTTGCCTCTTAAGGTACCGATTATGCCACCCGATTTACTAATTAGGACAAAGAGTATTACAAAAAATTGTCTCGTGTACGTAAAACAAATGAAAATAAATAAATTGAAAAATCGGTTAAGGGTATTTATAGTCATTTTCTCTTAAAACAATGATCTGATGGTATAGACGAATGAGAAAAAAAAAGTGATTATATTGCTTATAAACGGTTTGAAATATTCTAATTTAAAAACAAGGGTAGAAATGATGGTATCACTTAAAAACGGTATAAAACATTCTAATCTTTTAAACAATGTGCGATTATCATGAAGGAGGGAAGTAAAACTTCATTAAAACTACGACTGACAACGGTATAAAAGGATGATAAAAATTAACAAGATATTTTATAAACGGTCTAAAACATCAAAATCTCGACTAACATGTATGATTATCTTAAACACTAAATGTAACTTTGACATTCAATTCGAAGAAACAAGTATGATACAATCACACACAAAACAAATTGTATTAAGATGTCACCCGACTTTCAATCTTAACTATCAATTTTTTAGTGGTAAATGTTAAAACTAACCAATTATTCCTTCCAACACAAATCCTATTTATTGCAAAAAATATCCCAATTTCATTTCCCATATTTTTCCTTCCTAAATATCTAAAAAGAAGAAATGAAGCAAGAAAGATGGAACATTTCCATATCCACCAAATGGTTCTTTTCATTTCCATTTTCTTTCTTGCATCTTCTTCCACTCTTGCAACACGGCGCGTGGCATCTCCAAATCCATCTCCCTTGAAAAAAGGCCCGTCCCCATCGTCTGGTACCGATGCTCCTTCTCCTCAACATTTTCATTGGAAAACATCCCAACCCCATCTCCCATGAACCAAGTCTTATTCCTCCATCCGGCGCCGATGCTCCTTCACCATCTCCCTACTCCCTTTCATCAGAATATAACCCAAAAAACAAGGATGATTTCCCAGATGTCTCAATCCCAAAAGATTCAGTAGGACCAGATGCCGAAATCCCAAATCTCGACGTCCTTTCGAAAGAATTAGATCCGGAAGAATCGATCCGAAAGAAATAGTTGGCACAACCAAATTACCAGATGAAACAAACGATTGGCACCCCCCAAATGAGTAGACTGCTCCCTTTTGCTCGAATCTGAGAACCTTGTGCTCCGATATTCTTATTGCCAAGAGCCTTACTAAGTAATATGGATTCATAATTTGTTGTAGCATTTTGAATTAAGCTTTTTTTTTCTTCTGCCTTTTCAAAGAAGGATTAGGTTGTTTTCAATCGTCTTCTTTTCGTTTTTGGGAATTAAGGATTATTAATATTGTCAAGAAAGACTTGAACTAGTTTCATGGGAATTCTTTTGTATTGTTGGAAAACCATATTATTTTGGTGAATGAAATAAATCAAGAGAATTCTCTCTATATATTTTTATTTTATATTTTAAATTTATATGTGAGACAGGATTTGTGAATAGAACCAAGGAATTATTGTCATATATCAAATATTTCGGAACAAACGAGTTACATCTTTGTCACCTCTATGTCTCCCATTTCAAGGGTGTTTGCGCATGGAGGTTCTTCGTTAATTATATTCTCTACATTATTATGAAGTGGTGCTGTGTTGATTATTAACTTCAATAAGAAAAGATCAACTTTAGGGTAAATTGCCTAAACATTCCTGAAATTTTCAGTTTTTTGCCTTGGAACTTCAAACAGCGAGTTAGATTATACAAACGTACTAATCGTAATCATTGTAATTTCATTTGATCTAGAAAAAAAAATAAATATCAATGGTTATTTAACCACTTTTGAAGGTGTCATAAGTCATTAGTTTGGGTTAATTATATTAAAGTACCCTTTGAAATGGGAGGTGATGGAAAATGATGTTTATTGTAATAGTCGGGCGAGTGGGTAGCTCTAAGATCCATGAAAAGGGAAGACGGGAAGAAAATGAAGAAGGAAAGCTAACTCGAACTATGGTTTTGTCATGAACGGCAGTGGGGATTTGAAAAATATAAAGAAGAAGGTTGTGAACAATTACGACTTTGACACTACCCTATTCGATAAGTGGTGGTGGCTTTGGCTAAAAGAGAGAGATTCTTCCAAGGTGGCATATCAGTTAATCCAGAAAAGAGCATTTTCATTCATTAATGAAATGTTCTTTTCTCCCAAAATTTTGTGAGCGGGGAATATTAATCAAATTTTCAACCCTTTTTTTGGGGGAAAGAATGTGATGTAAATTGTACTTAAACCTCTTCTATCACTTCACTTCCACGTGTACACCTCCGCACTTAGATTTTTCTTTGTTTTTTTTCTTTCGAAGCAAATTCAAAGAAGCTGGTTAGCTTAATGGGCATATCCTTACAGTCCGGTTATGATACACCACAGCCTAAACTTTATTATATAGTCAATATTTTTTTTATCCTAAGATAAAAAAATAAGATCGCCTAGATGTTTTTTTTTGAAGAGAACGCTCTATTGCGTAAAACATGATATTACACGCCTCCGGTGATTATTGATGGACAAGTAATGATAAATGGCACAACAAATTGTCACAAACATTTGGCACAAAGGATTATGATAATGCAAAATTACTATAAAAGGAATTAGTAAAATTGGAGGGAAATAGAAACAATTAAAGATCCAACAATATTTCCTTCCATTTTTTCACTCCTTTGACTAATGCCTTGAAATTAACCATTTTCTTTAACAACTCTATTTTCAACGAATATTCCCATTGATTGCTATACAGAAAAATGTGAATTGGTTTACCTTTTAAGGTACCGATTATGCCACCCGATTTACTAATTAGGACAAAGAGTATTACAAAAATTGTCTCGTGTACAAAAACAAATGAAAATAAATAAATTGAAAAATCGGTTAAGGGTATTTATAGTCATTTTCTCTTAAAACAATGATCTCGATGGTGTAGAGGAATGAGAGAAAGTGATTATATTGCTTATAAACGGTTTGAAATATTCTAATTTAAAAACAAGGGTAAAAATGATGGTATCACTTAAAAACGGTATAAAACATTCTAATCTTTTTAAACAATGTGCGATTATCATGAAGGAGGGAAGTAAAACTTCATTAAAACTACGACGACAACGGTATAAAAGGATGATAAAAATTAACAAGATATTTTATAAACGGTCTAAAACATCCAAATCTCGACTAACATGTATGATTATCTTAAACCCTAAATGTAACTTTGACAATCAATTCGAAGAAACAAGTATGATACAATCACACACAAAACAAATTGTATTAAGATGTCACCCGACTTTCAATCTTAACTATCAATTTTTTAGTGGTAAATGTTAAAACTAACCAATTATTCCTTCCAACACAAATCCTATTTATTGCAAAAAATATCCCAATTTCATTTCCCATATTTTTTCCTTCCTAAATATCTAAGAAGAAGAAGCAAGAAAGATGGAACATTTCCATATCCACCAAATGGTTCTTTTCATTTCCATTTTCTGTCTTGCATCTTCTTCCACTCTTGCAACACGGCGCGTGGCATCTCCAAATCCATCTCCCTTGAAAAAAGGCCCGTCCCCATCGTCTGGTACCGATGCTCCTTCTCCCTCAACATTTTCATTGGAAAACATCCCAACCCCATCTCCCATGAACCAAGTCTTATTCCCTCCATCCGGCGCCGATGCTCCTTCACCATCTCCCTACTCCCTTTCATCAGAATATAACCCAAAAAACAAGGATGATTTCCCAGATGTCTCAATCCCAAAAGATTCAGTAGGACCAGATGCCGAAATCCCAAATCTCGACGTCCTTTCGAAAGAATTAGATCCAGAAGAATCAGATCCGAAAGAAATAGTTGGCACAACCAAATTACCAAATGAAACAAACGATTGGCACCCCCAAATGAGTAGACTGCTCCCTTTTGCTCTGAATTTGAGAACCTTGTGCTCCGATATTCTTATTGCCAAGATCCTTACTAAGTAATATGGATTCATAATTTGTTGTAGCATTTTTTTTTTTATTCTGCCTTTTCAAAGAAGGATTAGGTTGTTTTCAATCGTCTTCTTTTCGTTTTTGGGAATTAAGGATTATTAATATTGTCAAGAAAGACTTGACTGTCAGGGGAATTCTTTTGTATTGTTGGAAAACCATATTATTTTGGTGAATGAAATAAATCAAGAGAATTCTCTCTATATATTTTTTATTTTATATTTTAAATTTATATGTGAGACAGATTTGTGAATAGAACCAAGGAATTATTGTCATATATCAAATATTTCGGAACAAACGAGTTACATCTTTGTCACCTCTATGTCTCCCATTTCAAGGGTGTTTGCGCATGGAGGTTCTTCGTTAATTATATTCTCTACATTATTATGAAGTGGTGCTGTGTTGATTATTAACTTCAATAAGAAAAGATCAACTTTAGGGTAAATTGCCTAAACATTCCCGAAATTTTCAGCTGTTTTGTTTTTTTGCCTTGGAACTTCAAACAATGAGTTAGATTATACATACGTATCTAATCGTAATCATTGTAATTTCATTTGATCTAGAAAAAAAGACTAAATATCAATGGTTATTTAACCACTTTTGAAGGTGTCATAAGTCATTAGTTTGGGTTAATTATATTAAAGTACCCTTTAAAATGGGAGGTGATGGAAAATGATGTTTATTGTAATAGTCGGGCGAGTGGGTAGCTCTAAGATCCATGAAAAGGGAAGACGGGAAGAAAATGAAGAAGGAAAGCTAACTCGAACTATGGTTTTGTCATGAACGGCAGTGGGGATTTGAAAAATATAAAGAAGAAGGTTGTGAACAATTACGACTTTGACACTACCCTATTCGATAAGTGGTGGTGGCTTTGGCTAAAAGAGAGAGATTCTTCCAAGGTGGCATATCAGTTAATCCAGAAAAGAGCATTTTCATTCATTAATGAAATGTTCTTTTCTCCCAAAATTTTGTGAGCGGGGAATATTAATCAAATTTTCAACCCTTTTTTTGGGGGAAAGAATGTGATGTAAATTGTACTTAGACCTCTTCTATCACTTCACTTCCACGTGTACACCTCCGCACTTAGATTTTTCTTTGTTGTTTTTCTTTCAAAGCAAATTCAAAGAAGTCAAGTTAGCTTAATGGGCATATCCTTACAAATCCGGGTTATGATACACCACAACTAAACTTTATTATATAGTCAATATTTTTTTTATCCTAAGATAAAAAAATAAGATCGTCTAGATGTTTTTTTTTGAAGAGAACGTCTATTGCGTAAAACAGATATTACACGCCTCCGGTGATTATTGATGGACAAGTAATGATAAATGGCACAACAAATTGTCACAAACATTTGGCACAAAGGATTATGATAATGCAAAATTACTATAAAAGGAATTAGTAAAATTGGAGGGAAATAGAAACAATTAAAGATCCAACAATATTTCCTTCCATTTTTCACTCCTTTGACTAATGCCTTGAAATTAACCATTTTCTTTAACAACTCTATTTTCAACGAATATTCCCATTGATTGCTATACAGAAAAATGTGAATTGATTTGCCTCTTAAGGTACCGATTATGCCACCCGATTTACTAATTAGGACAAAGAGTATTACAAAAAATTGTCTCGTGTACAAAAACAAATGAAAATAAATAAATTGAAAAATCGGTTAAGGGTATTTATAGTCATTTTCTCTTAAAACAATGATCCGATGGTGTAGAGGAATGAGAGAAAGTGATTATATTGCTTATAAACGGTTTGAAATATTCTAATTTAAAAAACAAGGGTAAAAATGATGGTATCACTTAAAAACGGTATAAAACATTGTAATCTTTTAAACTATGTGCGATTATCAAGAAGGAGGGAAGTAAAACTTCATTAAAACTACGACGACAACGGTATAAAAGGATGATAAAAATTAACGAGATATTTTATAAACGGTCTAAAACATCCAAATCTCGACTAACATGTATGATTATCTTAAACACTAAATGTAACTTTGACATTCAATTCGAAGAAACAAGTATGATACAATCACACACAAAACAAATTGTATTAAGATGTCACCCGACTTTCAATCTTAACTATCAATTTTTAATGGTAAATGTTAAAACTAACCAATTATTCCTTCCAACACAAATCCTATTTATTGCAAAAATATCCCAATTTCATTTCCCATATTTTTCCTTCCTAAATATCTAAGAAGAAGAAATAAAGAAGCAAGAAAGATGGAACATTTCCATATCCACCAAATGGTTCTTTTCATTTCCATTTTCTTTCTTGCATCTTCTTCCACTCTTGCAACACGGCGCGTGGCATCTCCAAATCCATCTCCCTTGAAAAAAGGCCCGTCCCCATCGTCTGGTACCGATGCTCCTTCTCCCTCAACATTTTCATTGGAAAACATCCCAACCCCATCTCCCATGAACCAAGTCTTATTCCCTCCATCCGGCGCCGATGCTCCTTCACCTTCTCCCTACTCCCTTTCATCAGAATATAACCCAAAAAACAAGGATGATTTCCCAGATGTCTCAATCCCAAAAGATTCAGTAGGACCAGATGCCGAAATCCCAAATCTCGACGTCCTTTCGAAAGAATTAGATCCAGAAGAATCAGATCCGAAAGAAATAGTTGGCACAGCCAAATTACCAGTGAAACAAACGATTGGCACCCCCAAATGAGTAGACTGCTCCCTTTTGCTCTGAATCTGAGAACCTTGTGCTCCGATATTCTTATTGCCAAGATCCTTACTAAGTAATATGGATTCATAATTTGTTGTAGCATTTTGAATTAAGTTTTTTTTTCTTCTGCCTTTTCAAAGAAGGATTAGGTTGTTTTCAATCGTCTTCTTTTTCCTTTTTGGGAATTAAGGATTATTAATATTGTCAAGAAAGACTTGAACTAGTTTCATGGGAATTCTTTTGTATTGTTGGAAAACCATATTATTTTGGTGAATGAAATAAATCAAGAGAATTCTCTCTATATATTTTTATTTTATATTTTAAATTTATATGTGAGACAGGATTTGTGAATAGAACCAAGGAATTATTGTCATATATCAAATATTTCGGAACAAACGAGTTACATCTTTGTCACCTCTATGTCTCCCATTTCAAGGGTGTTTGCGCATGGAGGTTCTTCGTTAATTATATTCTCTACATTATTATGAAGTGGTGCTGTGTTGATTATTAACTTCAATAAGAAAAGATCAACTTTAGGGTAAATTGCCTAAACATTCCTGAAATTTTCAGTTTTTTGCCTTGGAACTTCAAACAGCGAGTTAGATTATACAAACGTACTAATCGTAATCATTGTAATTTCATTTGATCTAGAAAAAAAAACTAAATATCAATGGTTATTTAACCACTTTTGAAGGTGTCATAAGTCATTAGTTTGGGTTAATTATATTAAAGTACCCTTTAAAATGGGAGGTGATGGAAAATGATGTTTATTGTAATAGTCGGGCGAGTGGGTAGCTCTAAGATCCATGAAAAGGGAAGACGGGAAGAAAATGAAGAAGGAAAGCTAACTCGAACTATGGTTTTGTCATGAACGGCAGTGGGGATTTGAAAAAATATAAAGAAGAAGGTTGTGAACAATTACGACTTTGACACTACCCTATTCGATAAGTGGTGGTGGCTTTGGCTAAAAGAGAGAGATTCTTCCAAGGTGGCATATCGATTAATCCAGAAAAAGAGCATTTTCATTCATTAATGAAATGTTCTTTTCTCCCAAAATTTTGTGAGCGGGGAATATTAATCAAATTTTCAACCCTTTTTTTGGGGGAAAGAATGTGATGTAAATTGTACTTAAACCTCTTCTATCACTTCACTTCCACGTGTACACCTCCGCACTTAGATTTTTCTTTGTTGTTTTTCTTTCGAAAGCAAATTCAAAGAAGTCGAGTTAGCTTAATGGGCATATCCTTACAAATCCGGGTTATGATACACCACAAACTAAACTTTATTATATAGTCAATATTTTTTTATCCTAAGATAAAAAATAAGATCGTCTAGATGTTTTTTTTTTGAAGAGAACGTCTATTGCGTAAAACAGATATTACACGCCTCCGGTGATTATTGATGGACAAGTAATGATAAATGGCACAACAAATTGTCACAAACATTTGGCACAAAGGATTATGATAATGCAAAATTACTATAAAAGGAATTAGTAAAATTGGAGGGAAATAGAAACAATTAAAGATCCAACAATATTTCCTTCCATTTTTCACTCCTTTGACTAATGCCTTGAAATTAACCATTTTCTTTAACAACTCTATTTTCAACGAATATTCCCATTGATTGCTATACAGAAAAATGTGAATTGATTTGCCTCTTAAGGTACCGATTATGCCACCCGATTTACTAATTAGGACAAAGAGTATTACAAAAATTGTCTCGTGTACGTAAAACAAATGAAAATAAATAAATTGAAAAATCGGTTAAGGGTATTTATAGTCATTTTCTCTTAAAACAATGATCTCGATGGTGTAGAGGAATGAGAGAAAGTGATTATATTGCTTATAAACGGTTTGAAATATTCTAATTTAAAAACAAGGGTAAAAATGATGGTATCACTTAAAAACGGTATAAAACATTGTAATCTTTTAAACTATGTGCGATTATCAAGAAGGAGGGAAGTAAAACTTCATTAAAACTACGACGACAACGGTATAAAAGGATGATAAAAATTAACAGTATATTTTATAAACGGTCTAAAACATCCAAATCTAGACTAACATGTATGATTATCTTAAACACTAAATGTAACTTTGACATTCAATTCGAAGAAACAAGTATGATACAATCACACACAAAACAAATTGTATTAAGATGTCACCCGACTTTCAATCTTAACTATCAATTTTTAGTGGTAAATGTTAAAACTAACCAATTATTTCTTCCAACACAAATCCTATTTATTGCAAAAATATCCCAATTTCATTTCCCATATTTTTCCTTCCTAAATATCTAAGAAGAAGAAATAAAGAAGCAAGAAAGATGGAACATTTCCATATCCACCAAATGGTTCTTTTCATTTCCATTTTCTTTCTTGCATCTTCTTCCACTCTTGCAACACGGCGCGTGGCATCTCCAAATCCATCTCCCTTGAAAAAAGGCCCGTCCCCATCGTCTGGTACCGATGCTCCTTCTCCCTCAACATTTTCATTGGAAAACATCCCAACCCCATCTCCCATGAACCAAGTCTTATTCCCTCCATCCGGCGCCGATGCTCCTTCACCTTCTCCCTACTCCCTTTCATCAGAATATAACCCAAAAAACAAGGATGATTTCCCAGATGTCTCAATCCCGTAAGATTCGAGTAGGACCCGGATGCCGAAATCCCAAATCTCGACGTCCCTTTCGAAAGAATTAGATCCGGAAGAATCGGATCCGAAAGAAATAGTTGGCACAACCAAATTACCGATGAAACAAACGATTGGCACCCCCAAATGAGTAGACTGCTCCCTTTTGCTCGGAATCTGAGAACCTTGTGCTCCGATATTCTTATTGCCAAGAGCCTTACTAAGTAATATGGATTCATAATTTGTTGTAGCATTTTCTTTTTTATTCTGCCTTTTCAAAGAAGGATTAGGTTGTTTTCAATCGTCTTCTTTTTCCTTTTTGGGAATTAAGGATTATTAATATTGTCAAGAAAGACTTGAACTAGTTTCATGGGAATTCTTTTGTATTGTTGTAAAACCATATTATTTTGGTGAATGAAATAAATCAAGAGAATTCTCTCTATATATTTTTATTTTATATTTTAAATTTATATGTGAGACAGGATTTGTGAATAGAACCAAGGAACTATTGTCATATATCAAATATTTCGGAACTTTGATCAGTAGTAATCAATCAGGCTTTGTGAGAGGTAGGGTTATTACAGACAATATCTTACTGGCAACTGAACTGGTTGAATCTTTGAACAAGAAGACACGAGGAGGAAATATGATTATAAAGCTTGATATGTCGAAGGCTTTTGACAGAGTCTCCCATACATTTTTGATATCAGTCCTTCGCCGATTTGGATTTAGTGGGCATTTCATTCACCTGGTTTGCAATATTCTAATGAACAACTGGTTCTCTGTATTGATCAATGGCTCTCCCAATGGATTTTTCCGTTCAGGTAAAGGTGTGAAGCAAGGAGATCCGTTATCGCCTTTACTATTCATTTTGGCAGCTGAGGCATTCTCTCGTGCATTTAATTTCCTTGTAGGAGCGAGGGTCATAGAGCCATATGTGGTTCCTCGTTCGAATATGATTATCTCCCATTTGGCCTACGCCGATGACATGATGATTTTTTGTAAAGGAGGAAAGGGAGGTTTGCGGAGATTGATGATCTACATTCGTGAATATGAGTTGTTTTCGGGACAGAAAATAAACTCCGGCAAGAGCTCTTTCTACATTTTGAATAAAACGCAAAACAGTCAACTTCTTGAGATTGAGAACCTCACGGGCTTCAAACATGGTACGTTCCCTTTCCTATATCTTGGTTGCCCACTTTTCACGGGAAGATCGAAGGTAGTGTACTTTGCTTCGTTGGTTGATAAAATTGCGGCAAGAGTG
The DNA here is from genome assembly GCA_026122235.1 of Vinca minor. Classification (NCBI taxonomy): domain Eukaryota; kingdom Viridiplantae; phylum Streptophyta; class Magnoliopsida; order Gentianales; family Apocynaceae; genus Vinca; species Vinca minor. Next base: position 2,299,313 of record JAOCZM010000232.1, read on the forward strand.
GAGGGTTGGCAGCGTAAACTATTGAGCTTTGGGGGCCGGCTAATACTAATCCGACATGTTCTACTTTCCATGACTCTATATGTATTAGCATCTGCGCATCCACCTACCCAGGTTCTGGGAGATATAGAGCGTATTCTTGCCAATTTCTTATGGGGCCATTCGGTTCATGGAAACAATCGACATTGGATGTCGTGGCAAAGACTTTGCTGCGATGAGTTACAAAATGGATTGGGACTTAACAGCTTGCAGGCTTTACAGACAGCTTTTTCCTATAAATTATGGTGGCGATTCAGAACCACGGTATCAATATGGAGAGATTACTTGATGGATAGATATTGCAGGGATTGTGCTCATCCTACTCTTGTGGAATTTCAGCCACACGATTCCAAAGTATGGAGAAGACTGCAGCAAGTGAAAGAAGACGCGGAATCACACATTGGCCTCCTAATTAGAGGGGGAACTGCCTCATTCTGGTACGAATCCTTTGCTGAAGAAGGAAAATTATGCATGAGCAACGTTGCATTCAATCAAAGAGAATCCATCTCTCAACATCTGAATTTGGAAGGCTGGTTGACAGCAGAGACTGCGCCCACTGTGCGGCTCAGCAGTCTGCCTCGGGTAGTCTTAGGACATGGGCCGGATCGTTGGATTTGGAAGCTAGACACACATGGCCGTTGCACAATATCCTCAACATTAAAACAATTACAGCCGACCGGGGCATTGCTGGGTACACGGAGGATGATCTGGTCTTCTAAGCTGCCACTGTCGTTACGGATATTCATGTGGAAGCTCTTTAACAAATATATCGCCCTTGACGAGGTACGCAAAAAATGGGGTTGCTCTTTAGCTTCACATTGTCATTGTAAGAATGGGGATGATAGTTTTATGCATCTTTTTGTTGAGTGTGAGGCTGCGATTTATTTGTGGAAATCTGTATGTGGGAAGGTGGGTGTTGATTGGAATACTTTGAATTGTGACTCCCCCAACTCTTTGCTCAAACAATTGTGGTGGAAAGGAAAAGGCAAATGGATAGATGTTTATGTGATTCTCTCTTCTGGGATATGCTGGATTCTGTGGAGAGCTCGTTGCAGATTTTATTTCGATGGTATACGGTCCAATGGCAGAGGGTTACTACGGGAGTTTGAAGTCTATGTGAGGCCCATCCTCATGGCAGATGGACTATACGGCTTATATAGAGGGGACTGGGCACCTAGCTGGTCCAGGCGGACTGCTGTGAAGGTGATACGGTGGAGACAGCCCTCCTATGAGGGGAACTACATCATTCTTAATTGTGATGGGGCGTCGCGGGGCAATCCGGGACCGGCTGGAGCAGCGGGAATTTTAAGACAGCCTTCCGGAGCGTTTATAGCAGCTTTTCATTTGTTTTTGGGGGATTATGTGACTAATAATGCTGCTGAAATGGAAGCCATAGATGCCGGATTGTCTTTGGCCAAGAAAATAGGATTTCACCAAGTAATGGTACAAACAGACTCTCTCATACTTTGCAATGCGATCAAGCTCCGGACTATTAAGGTATGGAATTTGGACACCTTGTTTCAAAGGATTTTGCGACACACAAATATCTACAGGGTGATACATATCTACAGAGAAGCAAACAAAGTAGCGGATATGCTTGCCAATGAGGCTTGTGATCTCCGTACTGCCCGTGAATACCGAGACTTCAGAAGCTTGCCACAGACAGTTCAGGGGACATGCACATTAGACATTTTAGATACACCATATTTGCGATGTATTTAATAGTAAAACTGTTCAGGGTAGCATTTTACTGCTTTGCATACTAGCTTAGTCATATATATTGTTACATCCTTGATCATATGATAAATGATCAAGGTTACACATTTGCATACTTTCTTGTATTTGGGAGGTAAGGTTTATGCCCCCCTCTCACCTTCTTTTGCCGATTTGGCTTTCTTAATAAAACGGGGGCCCGCCCCACCACGTTGGTGGATTTATTAAAAAAAATAAATAAAATAAAAAAAATATTTCGGAACAAACGAGTTACATCTTTGTCACCTCTATGTCTCCCATTTCAAGGGTGTTTGCGCATGGAGGTTCTTCGTTAATTATATTCTCTACATTATTATGAAGTGGTGCTGTGTTGATTATTAACTTCAATAAGAAAAGATCAACTTTAGGGTAAATTGCCTAAACATTCCTGAAATTTTCAGTTTTTTGTTTTTTTCCATGGAACTTCAAATAGCGAGTTAGATTATACATACGTACTAATCGTAATCGATGTAATTTCATTTGATCTAGAAAAAAAACTAAATATCAATGGTTATTTAACCACTTTTGAAGGTGTCATAAGTCATTAGTTTGGGTTAATTATATTAAAGTACCCTTTAAAATGGGAGGTGATGGAAAATGATGTTTATTGTAATAGTCGGGCGAGTGGGTAGCTCTAAGATCCATGAAAAGGGAAGACGGGAAGAAAATGAAGAAGGAAAGCTAACTCGAACTATGGTTTTGTCATGAACGGCAGTGGGGATTTGAAAAATATAAAGAAGAAGGTTGTGAACAATTACGACTTTGACACTACCCTATTCGATAAGTGGTGGTGTCTTTGGCTAAAAGAGAGAGAGATTCTTCCAAGGTGGCATATCAGTTAATCCAGAAAAGAGCATTTTCATTCATTAATGAAATGTTCTTTTCTCCCAAAATTTTGTGAGCGGGGAATATTAATCAAATTTTCAACCCTTTTTTTGGGGGAAAGAATGTGATGTAAATTGTACTTAAACCTCTTCTATCACTTCACTTCCACGTGTACACCTCCGCACTTAGATTTTTCTTTGTTGTTTTCTTTCGAAGCAAATTCAAAGAAGCTGGTTAGCTTAATGGGCATATCCTTACAGTCCGGTTATGATACAACACAGCTAAACTTTATTATATAGTCAATATTTTTTTATCCTAAGATAAAAAATAAGATCGTCTAGATGTTTTTTTTGAAGAGAACGTCTATTGCGTAAAACAGATATTGCACGCCTCCGGTGATTATTGATGGACAAGTAATGATAAATGGCACAACAAATTGTCACAAACATTTGGCACAAAGGATTATGATCATGCAAAATTACTATAAAAGGAATTAGTAAAATTGGAGGGAAATAGAAACAGTTAAAGATCCAACTATATTTCCTTCCATTTTAAACTCCTTTGACTAATGCCTTGAAATTAACCATTTTCTTTAACAACTCTATTTTCAACGAATATTCCCATTGATTGCTATACAGAAAAATGTGAATTGATTTGCCTCTTAAGGTACCGATTATGCCACCCGATTTACTAATTAGGACAAAGAGTATTACAAAAATTGTCTGTGTACAAAAACAAATGAAAATAAATAAATTAAAAATCAGTTAAGGGTATTTATAGTCATTTTCTCTTAAAACAATGATCTGATGGTGTAGAGGAATGAGAGAAAGTGATTATATTGCTTATAAACGGTTTGAAATATTCTAATTTAAAAACAAGGGTAAAAATGATGGTATCACTTAAAAACGGTATAAAACATTCTTATCTTTTAAACAATGTGTGATTATCATGAAGGAGGGAAGTAAAACTTCATTAAAACTACGACGACAACGGTATAAAAGGATGATAAAAATTAACAGTATATTTTATAAACGGTCTAAAACATCCAAATCTAGACTAACATGTATGATTATCTTAAACACTAAATGTAACTTTGACATTCAATTCGAAGAAACAAGTATGATACAATCACACACAAAACAAATTGTATTAAGATGTCACCCGACTTTCAATCTTAACTATCAATTTTTAGTGGTAAATGTTAAAACTAACCAATTATTCCTTCCAACACAAATCCTATTTATTGCAAAAATATCCCAATTTCATTTCCCATATTTTTCCTTCCTAAATATCTAAGAAGAAGCAAGAAAGATGGAACATTTCCATATCCACCAAATGGTTCTTTTCATTTCCATTTTCTTTCTTGCATCTTCTTCCACTCTTGCAACACGGCGCGTGGCATCTCCAAATCCATCTCCCTTGAAAAAAGGCCCGTCCCCATCGTCTGGTACCGATGCTCCTTCTCCCTCAACATTTTCATTGGAAAACATCCCAACCCCATCTCCCATGAAACACGTCTTATTCCCTCCATCCGGCGCTGATGCTCCTTCACCTTCTTCCTACTCCCTTTCATCAGAATATAACCCAAAAAACAAGGATGATTTCCCAGATGTCTCAATCCCAGAAGATTCAGAAGGACCAGATGCCGAAATCCCAAATCTCGACGTCCTTTCGAAAGAATTAGATCCAGAAGAATCAGATCCGAAAGAAATAGTTGGCACAGCCAAATTACCAGTGAAACAAACGATTGGCACCCCCAAATGAGTAGACTGCTCCCTTTTGCTCGGAATCTGAGAACCTTGTGCTCCGATATTCTTATTGCCAAGAGCCTTACTAAGTAATATGGATTCATAATTTGTTGTAGCATTTTGAATTAAGTTTTTTTTTTCTTCTGCCTTTTCAAAGAAGGATTAGGTTGTTTTCAATCGTCTTCTTTTTCCTTTTTGGGAATTAAGGATTATTAATATTGTCAAGAAAGACTTGATGGGAATTCTTTTGTATTGTTGGAAAACCATATTATTTTGGTGAATGAAATAAATCAAGAGAATTCTCTCTATATATTTTTATTTTATATTTTAAATTTATATGTGAGACAGGATTTGTGAATAGAACCAAGGAACTATTGTCATATATCAAATATTTCGGAACAAACGAGTTACATCTTTGTCACCTCTATGTCTCCCATTTCAAGGGTGTTTGCGCATGGAGGTTCTTCGTTAATTATATTCTCTACATTATTATGAAATGGTGCTGTGTTGATTATTAACTTCAATAAGAAAAGATCAACTTTAGGGTAAATTGCCTAAACTTTCCTGAAATTTTCAGTTTTTTGTTTTTTGCCTTGGAACTTCAAACAGCGAGTTAGATTATACATACGTACTAATCGTAATCATTGTAATTTCATTTGATCTAAAAAAAAAAACTAAATATCAATGGTTATTTAACCACTTTTGAAGGTGTCATAAGTCATTAGTTTGGGTTAATTATATTAAAGTACCCTTTAAAATGGGAGGTGATGGAAAATGATGTTTATTGTAATAGTCGGGCGAGTGGGTAGCTCTAAGATCCATGAAAAGGGAAGACGGGAAGAAAATGAAGAAGGAAAGCTAACTCGAACTATGGTTTTGTCATGAACGGCAGTGGGGATTTGAAAAATATAAAGAAGAAGGTTGTGAACAATTACGACTTTGACACTACCCTATTCGATAAGTGGTGGTGGCTTTGGCTAAAAGAGAGAGATTCTTCCAAGGTGGCATATCAGTTAATCCAGAAAAGAGCATTTTCATTCATTAATGAAATGTTCTTTTCTCCCAAAATTTTGTGAGCGGGGAATATTAATCAAAAATTCAACCTTTTTTTTGGGGGAAAGGATGTGATGTAAATTGTACTTAAACCTCTTCTATCACTTCACTTCCACGTGTACACCTCCGCACTTAGATTTTTCTTTGTTGTTTTCTTTCGAAACAAATTCAAAGAAGCTGGTTAGCTTAATGGGCATATCCTTACAGATCCCAGGTTATGATACACCACGACTAAACTTTATTATATAGTCAATATTTTTTTATCCTAAGATAAAAAATAAGATCGTCTAGATGTTTTTTTTTTGAAGAGAACGTCTATTGCGTAAAACAGATATTACACGCCTCCGGTGATTATTGATGGACAAGTAATGATAAATGCAACAACAAATTGTCACAAACATTTGGCACAAAGGATTATGATAATGCAAAATTACTATAAAAGGAATTAGTAAAATTGGAGGGAAATAGAAACAATTAAAGATCCAACAATATTTCCTTCCATTTTTCACTCCTTTGACTAATTCCTTGAAATTAACCATTTTCTTTAACAACTCTATTTTCAACGAATATTCCCATTGATTGCTATACAGAAAAATGTGAATTGATTTGCCTCTTAAGGTACCGATTATGCCACCCGATTTACTAATTAGGACAAAGAGTATTACAAAAAATGTCTGTGTACAGAAACAAATGAAAATAAATAAATTGAAAATCGGTTAAGGGTATTTATAGTCATTTTCTCTTAAAACAATGATCTGATGGTGTAGAGGAATGAGAGAAAGTGATTATATTGCTTATAAACGGTTTGAAATATTCTAATTTAAAAACAAGGGTAAAAATGATGGTATCACTTAAAAACGGTATAAAACATTCTAATCTTTTAAACAATGTGCGATTATCATGAAGGAGGGAAGTAAAACTTCATTAAAACTACGACGACAACGGTATAAAAGGATGATAAAAATTAACAGTATATTTCATAAACGGTCTAAAACATCCAAATCTCGACTAACATGTATGATTATCTTAAACACTAAATGTAACTTTGACATTCAATTTGAAGAAACAAGTATGATACAATCACACACAAAACAAATTGTATTAAGATGTCACCCGACTTTCAATCTTAACTATCAATTTTTAGTGGTAAATGTTAAAACTAACCAATTATTCCTTCCAACAAAAATCCTATTTATTGCAAAAATATCCCAATTTCATTTCCCATATTTTTCCTTCCTAAATATCTAAGAAGAAGCAAGAAAGATGGAACATTTCCATATCCACCAAATGGTTCTTTTCATTTCCATTTTCTTTCTTGCATCTTCTTCCACTCTTGCAACACGGCGCGTGGCATCTCCAAATCCATCTCCCTTGAAAAAAGGCCCGTCCCCATCGTCTGGTACCGATGCTCCTTCTCCCTCAACATTTTCATTGGAAAACATCCCAACCCCATCTCCCATGAACCAGTTCTTATTCCCTCCATCCGGCGCTGATGCTCCTTCACCTTCTCCCTACTCCCTTTCATCAGAATATAACCCAAAAAACAAGGATGATTTCCCAGATGTCTCAATCCCAGAAGATTCAGAAGGACCAGATGCCGAAATCCCAAATCTCGACGTCCTTTCGAAAGAATTAGATCCAGAAGAATCAGATCCGAAAGAAATAGTTGGCACAACCAAATTACCAGTGAAACAAACGATTGGCACCCCCAAATGAGTAGAGTGCTCCTTTTTGCTCGGAATCTGAGAACCTTGTGCTCCGATATTCTTATTGCCAAGAGCCTTACTAAGTAATATGGATTCATAATTTGTTGTAGCATTTTGAATTAAGCTTTTTTTTTCTTCTGCCTTTTCAAAGAAGGATTAGGTTGTTTTCAATCGTCTTCTTTTTCCTTTTTGGGAATTGAGGATTATTAATAATGTCAAGAAAGACTTGATGGGAATTCTTTTGTATTGTTGGAAAACCATATTATTTTGGTGAATGAAATAAATCAAGAGAATTCTCTCTATATATTTTTATTTTATAATTTAAATATATATGTGAGACAGGATTTGTGAATAGAACCAAGGAACTATTGTCATTTATCAAATATTTCGGAACAAACGAGTTACATCTTTGTCACCTCTATGTCTCCCATTTCAAGGGTGTTTGCGCATGGAGGTTCTTCGTTAATTATATTCTCTAAATTATTATGAAGTGGTGCTGTGTTGATTATTAACTTCAATAAGAAAAGATCAACTTTAGGGTAAATTGCCTAAACATTCTCGAAATTTTCGGGTTGTTTGTTTTTTTTCCTTTGAACTTCAAACAATGAGTTAGACTATACATACGTACTAATAGTAATCGTTGTAATTTCATTAGATCTAGAAAAAACCACTAAATATCAATGGTTATTTAACCACTTTTGAAGGTGTCATAATTCATTAGTTTGGGTTAATTATATTAAAGTACCCTTTAAAATGGGAGGTGATGGAAAATGATGTTTATTGTAATAGTCGGGCGAGTGGGTAGCTCTAAGATCCATGAAAAGGGAAGACGGGAAGAAAATGAAGAAGGAAAGCTAACTCGAACTATGGTTTTGTCATGAACGGCAGTGGGGATTTGAAAAATATAAAGAAGAAGGTTGTGAACAATTACGACTTTGACACTACCCTATTCGATAAGTGGTGGTGGCTTTGGCTAAAAGAGAGAGATTCTTCCAAGGTGGCATATCAGTTAATCCAGAAAAGAGCATTTTCATTCATTAATGAAATGTTCTTTTCTCCCAAAATTTTGTGAGCGGGGAATATTAATCAAATTTTCAACCTTTTTTTTGGGGGAAAGGATGTGATGTAAATTGTACTTAAACCTCTTCTATCACTTCACTTCCACGTGTACACCTCCGCACTTAGATTTTTCTTTGTTGTTTTCTTTCGAAACAAATTCAAAGAAGCTGGTTAGCTTAATGGGCATATCCTTACAGATCCGGGTTATGATACACCACAGCTAAACTTTATTATATAGTCAATATTTTTTTATCCTAAGATAAAAAATAAGATCGTCTAGATGTTTTTTTTTTGAAGAGAACGTCTATTGCGTAAAACAGATATTACACGCCTCCGGTGATTATTGATGGACAAGTAATGATAAATGGCACAACAAATTGTCACAAACATTTGGCACAAAGGATTATGATAATGCAAAATTACTATAAAAGGAATTAGTAAAATTGGAGGGAAATAGAAACAATTAAAGATCCAACAATATTTCCTTCCATTTTTCACTCCTTTGACTAATGCCTTGAAATTAACCATTTTCTTTAACAACTCTATTTTCAACGAATATTCCCATTGATTGCTATACAGAAAAATGTGAATTGATTTGCCTCTTAAGGTACCGATTATGCCACCCGATTTACTAATTAGGACAAAGAGTATTACAAAAAATTGTCCGTAGTACGAAAAACAAATGAAAATAAATAAATTGAAAATCGGTTAAGGGTATTTATAGTCATTTTCTCTTAAAACAATGATCTGATGGTGTAGAGGAATGAGAGAAAGTGATTATATTGCTTATAAACGGTTTGAAATATTCTAATTTAAAAACAAGGGTAAAAATGATGGTATCACTTAAAAACGGTATAAAACATTCTAATCTTTTAAACAATGTGCGATTATCATGAAGGAGGGAAGTAAAACTTCATTAAAACTACGACGACAACGGTATAAAAGGATGATAAAAATTAACAGTATATTTCATAAACGGTCTAAAACATCCAAATCTCGACTAACATGTATGATTATCTTAAACACTAAATGTAACTTTGACATTCAATTTGAAGAAACAAGTATGATACAATCACACACAAAACAAATTGTATTAAGATGTCACCCGACTTTCAATCTTAACTATCAATTTTTAGTGGTAAATGTTAAAACTAACCAATTATTCCTTCCAACAAAAATCCTATTTATTGCAAAAATATCCCAATTTCATTTCCCATATTTTTCCTTCCTAAATATCTAAGAAGAAGCAAGAAAGATGGAACATTTCCATATCCACCAAATGGTTCTTTTCATTTCCATTTTCTTTCCTGCATCTTCTTCCACTCTTGCAACACGGCGCGTGGCATCTCCAAATCCATCTCCCTTGAAAAAGGCCCGTCCCCATCGTCTGGTACCGATGCTCCTTCTCCCTCAACATTTTCATTGGAAAACATCCCAACCCCATCTCCCATGAACCAGCTTCTTATTCCCTCCATCCGGCGCTGATGCTCCTTCACCTTCTCCCTACTCCCTTTCATCGAATATAACCCAAAAAACAAGGATGATTTCCCGGATGTCTCAATCCCGTAAGATTCGGGGAAGGACCAGATGCCGAAATCCCAAATCTCGACGTCCCTTTCGAAAGAATTAGATCCGTAAGAATCGGATCCGAAAGAAATAGTTGGCACAACCAAATTACCAGTGAAACAAACGATTGGCACCCCCCCAAATGAGTAGAGTGCTCCCTTTTTGCTCGGAATCGAGAACCTTGTGCTCCGATATTCTTATTGCCAAGAGCCTTACTAAGTAATATGGATTCATAATTTGTTGTAGCATTTTGAATTGAGCTTTTTTTTTCTTCTGCCTTTTCAAAGAAGGATTAGGTTGTTTTCAATCGTCTTCTTTTTCCTTTTTGGGAATTGAGGAATATTAATAATGTCAAGAAAGACTTGATGGGAATTCTTTTGTATTGTTGGAAAACCATATTATTTTGGTGAATGAAATAAATCAAGAGAATTCTCTCTATATATTTTTATTTTATAATTTAAATATATATGTGAGACGAGATTTGTGAATAGAACCAAGGAACTATTGTCATTTATCAAATATTTCGAACAAACGAGTTACATCTTTGTCACCTCTATGTCTCCCATTTCAAGGGTGTTTGCGCATGGAGGTTCTTCGTTAATTATATTCTCTAAATTATTATGAAGTGGTGCTGTGTTGATTATTAACTTCAATAAGAAAAGATCAACTTTAGGGTAAATTGCCTAAACATTCCTGAAATTTTCAGTTGTTTGTTTTTTTCCTTGGAACTTCAAACAATGAGTTAGACTATACATACGTACTAATCGTAATCGTTGTAATTTCATTTGATCTAGAAAAAAGACTGAATATCAATGGTTATTTAACCACTTTTGAAGGTGTCATAAGTCATTAGTTTGGGTTAATTATATTAAAGTACCCTTTAAAATGGGAGGTGATGGAAAATGATGTTTATTGTAATAGTCGGGCCAGTGGGTAGCTCTAAGATCCATGAAAAGGGAAGACGGGAAGAAAATGAAGAACGAAAACTAACTCGAACTATGGTTTTGTCATGAACGGCAGTGGGGATTTGAAAAATATAAAGAAGAAGGTTGTGAACAATTACGACTTTGACACTACCCTATACGATAGTGGTGGTGGCTTCGGCTAAAAGAGGGAGATTCTTCCAAGGTGGCATATCAGTTAATCCAGAAAAGAGCATTTTCATTCATTAATGAAATGTTCTTTTCTCCCAAAATTTTGTGAGCGGGGAATATTAATCAAATTTTCAACCTTTTTTTTGGGGGAAAGGATGTGATGTAAATTGTACTTAAACCTCTTCTATCACTTCACTTCCACGTGTACACCTCCGCACTTAGATTTTTCTTTGTTGTTTTCTTTCGAAACAAATTCAAAGAAGCTGGTTAGCTTAATGGGCATATCCTTACAGTCCGGTTATGATACACCACAGCTAAACTTTATTATATAGTCAATATTTTTTTATCCTAAGATAAAAAATAAGATCGTCTAGATGTTTTTTTTTTGAAGAGAACGTCTATTGCGTAAAACAGATATTACACGCCTCCGGTGATTATTGATGGACAAGTAATGATAAATGGCACAACAAATTGTCACAAACATTTGGCACAAAGGATTATGATAATGCAAAATTACTATAAAAGGAATTAGTAAAATTGGAGGGAAATAGAAACAATTAAAGATCCAACAATATTTCCTTCCATTTTTCACTCCTTTGACTAATGCCTTGAAATTAACCATTTTCTTTAACAACTCTATTTTCAACGAATATTCCCATTGATTGCTATACAGAAAAATGTGAATTGATTTGCCTCTTAAGGTACCGATTATGCCACCCGATTTACTAATTAGGACAAAGAGTATTACAAAAAATTGTCTGTAGTACGTAAAACAAATGAAAATAAATAAATTGAAAATCGGTTAAGGGTATTTATAGTCATTTTCTCTTAAAACAATGATCTGATGGTGTAGAGGAATGAGAGAAAGTGATTATATTGCTTATAAACGGTTTGAAATATTCTAATTTAAAAAACAAGGGTAAAAATGATGGTATCACTTAAAAACGGTATAAAACATTCTAATCTTTTAAACAATGTGCGATTATCATGAAGGAGGGAAGTAAAACTTCATTAAAACTACGACGACAACGGTATAAAAGGATGATAAAAATTAACAGTATATTTCATAAACGGTCTAAAACATCCAAATCTCGACTAACATGTATGATTATCTTAAACACTAAATGTAACTTTGACATTCAATTTGAAGAAACAAGTATGATACAATCACACACAAAACAAATTGTATTAAGATGTCACCCGACTTTCAATCTTAACTATCAATTTTTAGTGGTAAATGTTAAAACTAACCAATTATTCCTTCCAACAAAAATCCTATTTATTGCAAAAATATCCCAATTTCATTTCCCATATTTTTCCTTCCTAAATATCTAAGAAGAAGCAAGAAAGATGGAACATTTCCATATCCACCAAATGGTTCTTTTCATTTCCATTTTCTTTCTTGCATCTTCTTCCACTCTTGCAACACGGCGCGTGGCATCTCCAAATCCATCTCCCTTGAAAAAGGCCCGTCCCCATCGTCTGGTACCGATGCTCCTTCTCCCTCAACATTTTCATTGGAAAACATCCCAACCCCATCTCCCATGAACCAAGTCTTATTCCCTCCATCCGGCGCCGATGCTCCTTCACCTTCTCCCTACTCCCTTTCATCAGAATATAACCCAAAAAACAAGGATGATTTCCCAGATGTCTCAATCCCAGAAGATTCAGAAGGACCAGATGCCGAAATCCCAAATCTCGACGTCCTTTCGAAAGAATTAGATCCAGAAGAATCAGATCCGAAAGAAATAGTTGGCACAACCAAATTACCAGTGAAACAAACGATTGGCACCCCCAAATGAGTAGAGTGCTCCTTTTTGCTCGGAATCTGAGAACCTTGTGCTCCGATATTCTTATTGCCAAGAGCCTTACTAAGTAATATGGATTCATAATTTGTTGTAGCATTTTGAATTGAGCTTTTTTTTTCTTCTGCCTTTTCAAAGAAGGATTAGGTTGTTTTCAATCGTCTTCTTTTTCCTTTTTGGGAATTGAGGAATATTAATAATGTCAAGAAAGACTTGATGGGAATTCTTTTGTATTGTTGGAAAACCATATTATTTTGGTGAATGAAATAAATCAAGAGAATTCTCTCTATATATTTTTATTTTATAATTTAAATATATATGTGAGACAGGATTTGTGAATAGAACCAAGGAACTATTGTCATTTATCAAATATTTCGGAACAAACGAGTTACATCTTTGTCACCTCTATGTCTCCCATTTCAAGGGTGTTTGCGCATGGAGGTTCTTCGTTAATTATATTCTCTAAATTATTATGAAGTGGTGCTGTGTTGATTATTAACTTCAATAAGAAAAGATCAACTTTAGGGTAAATTGCCTAAACATTCCTGAAATTTTCAGTTGTTTGTTTTTTGCCTTGGAACTTCAAACAGCGAGTTAGACTATACATACGTACTAATCGTAATCGTTGTAATTTCATTTGATCTAGAAAAAAGACTGAATATCAATGGTTATTTAACCACTTTTGAAGGTGTCATAAGTCATTAGTTTGGGTTAATTATATTAAAGTACCCTTTAAAATGGGAGGTGATGGAAAATGATGTTTATTGTAATAGTCGGGCCAGTGGGTAGCTCTAAGATCCATGAAAAGGGAAGACGGGAAGAAAATGAAGAAGGAAAGCTAACTCGAACTATGGTTTTGTCATGAACGGCAGTGGGGATTTGAAAAATATAAAGAAGAAGGTTGTGAACAATTACGACTTTGACACTACCCTATACGATAGTGGTGGTGGCTTTGGCTAAAAGAGGGAGATTCTTCCAAGGTGGCATATCAGTTAATCCAGAAAAGAGCATTTTCATTCATTAATGAAATGTTCTTTTCTCCCAAAATTTTGTGAGCGGGGAATATTAATCAAATTTTCAACCTTTTTTTTGGGGGAAAGGATGTGATGTAAATTGTACTTAAACCTCTTCTATCACTTCACTTCCACGTGTACACCTCCGCACTTAGATTTTTCTTTGTTGTTTTCTTTCGAAACAAATTCAAAGAAGCTGGTTAGCTTAATGGGCATATCCTTACAGTCCGGTTATGATACACCACAGCTAAACTTTATTATATAGTCAATATTTTTTTATCCTAAGATAAAAAATAAGATCGTCTAGATGTTTTTTTTTTTGAAGAGAACGTCTATTGCGTAAAACAGATATTACACGCCTCCGGTGATTATTGATGGACAAGTAATGATAAATGGCACAACAAATTGTCACAAACATTTGGCACAAAGGATTATGATAATGCAAAATTACTATAAAAGGAATTAGTAAAATTGGAGGGAAATAGAAACAATTAAAGATCCAACAATATTTCCTTCCATTTTTCACTCCTTTGACTAATTCCTTGAAATTAACCATTTTCTTTAACAACTCTATTTTCAACGAATATTCCCATTGATTGCTATACAGAAAAATGTGAATTGATTTGCCTCTTAAGGTACCGATTATGCCACCCGATTTACTAATTAGGACAAAGAGTATTACAAAAATTGTCTGTGTACAGAAACAAATGAAAATAAATAAATTGAAAATCGGTTAAGGGTATTTATAGTCATTTTCTCTTAAAACAATGATCTGATGGTGTAGAGGAATGAGAGAAAGTGATTATATTGCTTATAAACGGTTTGAAATATTCTAATTTAAAAACAAGGGTAAAAATGATGGTATCACTTAAAAACGGTATAAAACATTCTAATCTTTTAAACAATGTGCGATTATCATGAAGGAGGGAAGTAAAACTTCATTAAAACTACGACGACAACGGTATAAAAGGATGATAAAAATTAACAGTATATTTCATAAACGGTCTAAAACATCCAAATCTCGACTAACATGTATGATTATCTTAAACACTAAATGTAACTTTGACATTCAATTTGAAGAAACAAGTATGATACAATCACACACAAAACAAATTGTATTAAGATGTCACCCGACTTTCAATCTTAACTATCAATTTTTAGTGGTAAATGTTAAAACTAACCAATTATTCCTTCCAACAAAAATCCTATTTATTGCAAAAATATCCCAATTTCATTTCCCATATTTTTCCTTCCTAAATATCTAAGAAGAAGCAAGAAAGATGGAACATTTCCATATCCACCAAATGGTTCTTTTCATTTCCATTTTCTTTCTTGCATCTTCTTCCACTCTTGCAACACGGCGCGTGGCATCTCCAAATCCATCTCCCTTGAAAAAAGGCCCGTCCCCATCGTCTGGTACCGATGCTCCTTCTCCCTCAACATTTTCATTGGAAAACATCCCAACCCCATCTCCCATGAACCAGTTCTTATTCCCTCCATCCGGCGCTGATGCTCCTTCACCTTCTCCCTACTCCCTTTCATCGAATATAACCCAAAAAACAAGGATGATTTCCCGGATGTCTCAATCCCGTGAAGATTCGAAGGACCCGGATGCCGAAATCCCAAATCTCGACGTCCTCTCAAAAGAATTAGATCCAGAAGAATCAGATCCGAAAGAAATAGTTGGCACAACCAAATTACCAGTGAAACAAACGATTGGCACCCCCAAATGAGTAGAGTGCTCCTTTTTGCTCGGAATCTGAGAACCTTGTGCTCCGATATTCTTATTGCCAAGAGCCTTACTAAGTAATATGGATTCATAATTTGTTGTAGCATTTTGAATTAAGCTTTTTTTTCTTCCACATTTTCAAAGAAGCATTGGGTTGTTTTCAATCGTCTTCTTTTTCCTTTTTGGGAATTGAGGATTATTAATAATGTCAAGAAAGACTTGATGGGAATTCTTTTGTATTGTTGGAAAACCATATTATTTTGGTGAATGAAATAAATCAAGAGAATTCTCTCTATATATTTTTATTTTATAATTTAAATATATATGTGAGACAGGATTTGTGAATAGAACCAAGGAACTATTGTCATTTATCAAATATTTCGGAACAAACGAGTTACATCTTTGTCACCTCTATGTCTCCCATTTCAAGGGTGTTTGCGCATGGAGGTTCTTCGTTAATTATATTCTCTAAATTATTATGAAGTGGTGCTGTGTTGATTATTAACTTCAATAAGAAAAGATCAACTTTAGGGTAAATTGCCTAAACATTCCTGAAATTTTCAGTTGTTTGTTTTTTGCCTTGGAACTTCAAACAGCGAGTTAGACTATACATACGTACTAATCGTAATCGTTGTAATTTCATTTGATCTAGAAAAAAGACTGAATATCAATGGTTATTTAACCACTTTTGAAGGTGTCATAAGTCATTAGTTTGGGTTAATTATATTAAAGTACCCTTTAAAATGGGAGGTGATGGAAAATGATGTTTATTGTAATAGTCGGGCCAGTGGGTAGCTCTAAGATCCATGAAAAGGGAAGACGGGAAGAAAATGAAGAAGGAAAGCTAACTCGAACTATGGTTTTGTCATGAACAGCAGTGGGGGATTTGAAAAAATATAAAGAAGAAGGTTGTGAACAATTACGACTTTGACACTACCCTATACGATAGTGGTGGTGGCTTTGGCTAAAAGAGGGAGATTCTTCCAAGGTGGCATATCAGTTAATCCAGAAAAGAGCATTTTCATTCATTAATGAAATGTTCTTTTCTCCCAAAATTTTGTGAGCGGGGAATATTAATCAAATTTTCAACCTTTTTTTTGGGGGAAAGGATGTGATGTAAATTGTACTTAAACCTCTTCTATCACTTCACTTCCACGTGTACACCTCCGCACTTAGATTTTTCTTTGTTGTTTTCTTTCGAAACAAATTCAAAGAAGCTGGTTAGCTTAATGGGCATATCCTTACAGTCCGGTTATGATACACCACAGCTAAACTTTATTATATAGTCAATATTTTTTTATCCTAAGATAAAAAATAAGATCGTCTAGATGTTTTTTTTTGAAGAGAACGTCTATTGCGTAAAACAGATATTACACGCCTCCGGTGATTATTGATGGACAAGTAATGATAAATGGCACAACAAATTGTCACAAACATTTGGCACAAAGGATTATGATAATGCAAAATTACTATAAAAGGAATTAGTAAA
Organism: Vinca minor; assembly: GCA_026122235.1. NCBI lineage: Eukaryota > Viridiplantae > Streptophyta > Magnoliopsida > Gentianales > Apocynaceae > Vinca > Vinca minor. The sequence goes on from JAOCZM010000232.1 coordinate 2,316,188, forward strand.
ATTGGAGGGAAATAGAAACAATTAAACATCCAACAATATTTCCTTCCATTTTTCACTCCTTTGACTAATGCCTTGAAATTAACCATTTTCTTTAACAACTCTATTTTCAACGAATATTCCCATTGATTGCTATACAGAAAAATGTGAATTGATTTGCCTCTTAAGGTACCGATTATGCGACCCGATTTAGTAATTAGGACAAAGAGTATTACAAAAATTGTCTGTGTACAGAAACAAATGAAAATAAATAAGTTGAATATCGGTTAAGGGTATTTATAGTCATTTTCTCTTAAAACAATGATCTGATGGTATAGAGGAATGAGAGAAAATGATTATATTGCTTTTACACGGTTTGAAATATTCTAATTTAAAAACTAGGGTAAAAATGATGGTATCACTTAAAAAAAGTATAAAACATTCTAATCTTTTAAACAATGTGTGATTATCATGAAAGAGGGAAGTAAAACTTCATTAAGACTACGACGACAACGGTATAAAAAGATGATAAAAATTAACAGTATATTTTATAAACGGTTTAAAACATCCAAATCTTGACTAACATGTATGATTATCTTAAAAACTAAATGTAACTTTGACATTCAATTCGAAGAAACGGGTATGATACAATCACACACAAAACAATTGTATTAAGATGTCACCCGACTTTCAATCTTAACAATCAATTTTTAGTGGTAAATGTTAAAACTAATCAATTATTCCATCCAACACAAATCCTATTTATTGCAAAAATATCCCAATTTCATTTCCCATATTTTTCCGTCTTAAATATCTAAGAAGAAGAAATAAAGAAGGAAGAAAGAGGGAACATTTTCATATCCACCAAATGGTTCTTTTCATTTCCATTTTCTTTATTGGATCTTCTTCCACTCTTGAAACACGGCGCGTGGCATCTCCAAATCCATCTCCCTTGAAAAAAGTCCCGTCCCCATCGTCTGGTTCCGATGCTCCTTCTCCCTCAACATTTTCATTGGAAAATGTAAAACACAAGAGGGGGGGGGGGTGAATTGGTTTTTAATCAATCTTGCAAACTTTTTCGAATCTATTCAATGCTAGTGTAAGTTTGAGCAAGATGAACAAAAGCAAAATTAAAGCCAATCACAAGACAAAGGATTTATAGTGGTTCGATTCACTTAGAATCTACATACACTACCTTGAGCCGCACCCAAGGATTTTCAACAACTTTACTAAGAAGACTTTTTACACTTGTGGCTAAATCACTAAGAGTTTTACAACACAACCACAATACAAAACTCACTAAGAGTAAATTGCCCACACAAAGTAGGACTTATACAAGAATTACCCTATCACTAAGAAAGGGAATTAAGATGGATAAAAAGAAAGGTTGTTCACTCTTCTAAGTGAAAGATATATACCTTTGAAGTACAAGAATTTAAGCTCTTTAGAACATATGAAGCACACTCTTTGTCTTGCTTTAGAAATGTCACCTTTGAATGATTTAGATCATGGAAATGAAGTGCATTTTCTTTGTGAGTGTTTAGACTTGATAAGAAATCAATGTATATTGTATGTGCAAGTCTTTGAGTCATTCTCTAGCTTTGGAGTATTTATACATTTGAAAATATGCTGAAAAACAACTCTGCAACGGTCAAATAATGGCTAGTTCTCGCAGAGTTCGGTTGACCGAACTGAGACCTCGGATGACCGAACATAGGCTCGATCGACCGTCCAATACCCCGGTCGACCGAAGTACATCAAACCCACTCTCTGTAACTGGTCGGCTGATCCGACCTTGAGCTCAGTTGACCGACCTTCCTGAGTTTTGAGAGATTTGATTTTTCACTAGTTTTGAAATCTTTTGAAGTCTAAAAAGGTTTTCCCAAAAGGTAACTAGCAAGAACATTTGGAAAACCATTTTAAAGGACTTAGACTTTGAAAACAATGGCTTTTGGAAATAAGAATCCTTTTGAAACTTAGCCTTTTGAAAATGTGTTTATGAGCATGCAAGACTAGAGTGTTGTACGTTTATGTTCATAAGAGCATTGGTTAGAGCTTAAAAGATAAGGACTATAAAGACATAAGCTATCCTAACCAAACCTAAGTCTTCAATCTTCAATCTCAACGAGATATATGCCTTTAAGTATAACTTTGAATCTTGATCATGGCTTGATTGAAGTACTTAGAGCTTCCATTTTGACTTCCGATATTCTATCACAAAGATTGAGATCATTGGACACAACATCAAATGTTTGTCCATTATCAAAAACTGAGTTTGTTCGCCCTTAGGGCTTACAAAATCCCCCTTTTTGATTATGACAAACTTTGATGTAATAAGATAGAATATGGACAACATTAAGCACAAGGAAGCATGGCAAAAAGATCTAAGAATAAATAAGAACAAGGACTAGTGCTTAAAAGATAAAACCAATGAAGACTGAAGCACTAGCATGATTTGATGAATACTAGTATTGTATAGCTTTATTGCTTTGCATATTAGTTTAGCCATATATTGTCTCATCCTTGCGCATATATATAAATGCTCAAGGTTGCACTTTTGCATATTTGTATTTGGGAGGTCAGGTTTTATGTCCCCCTCTCATCACTTCTGCCGGTTTGGCAATTATTAATAAAACGGGGGTCCGCCCCACCACGCTGGTGGCTTTAATTAAAAAAAAAAAAAAAAAGCACTAGCATGATAACTTCTTTTTGCCATATGCATCTAGGGACTCTTAGAAGAGCCCTATTTCCCAACCAACCTCCTTTCCTCCTTCCTTCCATCTAATTTTTTGAGACATAAGATATATAATAAGCTCCCCCTCAAAACATGCCAGGGTAAAAATGAGTTAGAGATAAAATAACACTAAGCAAGTTTACACCATTTTTCTCTAAGCATGATTACACCATTCACTAAGCAAGATTACACCATTTTTCTCCCCCTTTGGCATAATAAAAAAGACTCCAATTACCAAAGAGTTGCAAAAACATAAATAGTTCAAAAGTATAAGCATAAGCATAAGGTGTACTTGCGAAGCTAAGACAAAGGAGATAAAGAATAAAACTTTAAAGTACAATCTCCCCGTTTATCAAACATACCATGTTAGCTATTTAAGATGAAAACAAGTTGAAAATATAGCTAACAACTTTTGGATGGGATACCATAAAAACATATGTATTGCAACCAAAAGATTTAGAGGAAGTGTAAGATGACAATTCGAGAACATTCCTCTAATAAGTTAATGGTTAGCTAAATGAGTATAACAACTCTTGAAGCAAGACTAACCAAAAACTCTAATGAGATCACAAAAGATATGAAAGTAAAGATTATGATCTCATAGTTATTAAGGGAGAGTATATGTGATACCAAATGTAAGAAATAACCAATTGTAAAAAAATAAACATTTATAACACATATAACTTCCAAAATAACTTACACAAGTTGGCTATAAGAGATAAAAGATGAAAAGCAAGCCAACAAGTGATGTGATGATGTAAAATATGAACAATTTAGCATACATCACATATTTTGAGGGAGGTATTTGTTGAAAATATTTGAAAAACTCCCCCTTAGGTTGTGCCACTTCCAAACACTCAAATAGACACAACCCATGGCATAATCAATGCCACAAACACAATTAAATCCTAAGTCAAGCATCTAGACGATCAACCACATAAGATTAATGCGATAGACTTGAATATAAACACAAACCCCTATATGCAATGAAGATCAAGTAAAAACTGAGCATAGCATTTACAAACTCCCCCAAAGCATAAGACACTAAATAATAGAGGGGAGGGGGTTTTAAAATGAGATAACATCACAAGGATCAAGTCATTAAGCTCTCTAATAATCATGCTAAAAAAAAAAATCAAAACATATGAAGAGCAAACATGTCATAAAAACTTCAAGGTGCCCATTTCAAACAACAATTGATACATGAAAAGGAAAGTAAGATCAATAATGAAATGAAATGAAATGAGATACAAGGAAATGAAAGAGATTGAGTTTAGTAATTTCTCATTGAATTTGATGAATGCTTTTGCACTTTGAGTTCCTTCAATTAGTTCCAAGTGATGAAGATATTGGATTGACACTTTGGCTCTTGTCATCACTTGATGCTTTGCTCTTTGTATTTAAGCAACTTGGTTCTCCAATTGGTTAACATTTGATCTTTGAGAATCCAAGTGTTAAGGAGTGCTTTTGAATTTCTTCTTTTGACACATCTCCTTTAACTTACAAGAACCTATAAGAGCAAAGGAAGAGTAACTTTTGGTACCCACTTTTGTTTGGGTCCATGGGGGTTAGTCAAAATACGCTTAACTCTCCAAATGGTTTTTACTCCTTTTTCAATTTTTCTCTTCACATAACATCTAGCACTAGTGTGACCAAATTTACCACAATATGTGCAACAAGTAGATGGCTTAGCAAATTTGTGAATATGCTCATGATAACTATTTTGCTTATGTGAAGTACTAGCATGCACAAAGCGTTTTCTAGGTAACTTGGAAGAGCTAGCAATATCAATGTGAGTTGAATGTATATAGCCTAATCCATGTTTAACATGTGAAGCACGTTGCATACCAAGAATTTGATCAAGATTTTTCTTACCCTTATAAAAGTTTTCAACAAGAAGGGTAAGGTCATTAACTTTGTTCTTCAATTGATCAAACTCAACAAGTTTGTTTTCAAGGGATGACAATTGAACACATGCTTCTTTGTATTGTAACGAAGATGCTTTACAAGTAGTAATGAGACTCTCATTTTTGGATTTCAAGCAATTAACATCATCACACAACTTTTTATTTTCATCAAGCAACTTAGATCTTTCATCAAGCAAAGATTCAATTTTAAGCTTCATATCTTTGTTTTGCTTTGCACATTTTTTCAATTGATCATACATATCAATTAAAAGCTCATTAGGATCATCCTCATCATCATCATCATTATCATTATAAGAATTTGAAGTGGAGGGAGAAAGATGTACCTCATTACCAAAAGCCATGAAGCAAACATTTGCATTTTCATCTTCTTCTTCATCACCACTCCCTTCTTGATCCCATGTGCTTAGCATGCCCTTGGCATTCTTTGGTTTAAGGAATTTTTCCTTTTTGTCTTCAATGATGGCGGGGCACTCTCCTATGAGATGTTGATCGCTTCCACATTCATAGCATCTCATCCCATGAGGATTTTGTTTTCTTCTATTTTGGAAGAGTTTTCTTCCTTTCCCGGAAAACATTTTCTTCATGCGCTTTACCACCAAATCCATGGTCTCATCATCAAAGTTGATGTCTTCTTCATCACTTGAATCATTGGATTCATCAAGATCAAGAATAGCCTTTAAAGCAATACTCATCTTTGCCTTTTCAAGATGCTCATCCTTTTTGTGTGTGAGCTCATAAGTGAGAAGAGAACCGATGAGCTCCTCCGTGGGATAAGTTTTCAAGTTCTTTGCTTCTTCAATGACTAGAGCTTTGCCTTCCCAACTTTTAGGAAGTGAGTTGAGAATCTTCCTATTCATTTCACCCATAGAGTATTCCTTTCCATAAGATCTCAACCCATTGACAACATTTGTGAACCTAGTGTTCATCTCATTTATAGTTTCATTTGGCTTCATAGAGAAAAGCTCATATTCCCTCACAAGCATGTTGAGCTTTGATTCTTTGACTTGATTAGTCCCCTCATGGGTGACTTCTAAGGTTTTCCACATCTTGTGAGCGGATTTTCTTCTACGTACCCGATTGTACTCATCCGGATTAAGAGCACAACTAATGATGTTCATAGCTCGATAATTGAGAGTCATTTTCTTGGACTCATCTTCATTAAACTCATTGTCCAATTTTGGAACTTGAACACCATCCACCTCTTTCATAGGTACATATGGACCTTCTTCAAAAAATCTGCCATAAGGAGTAGTCTATAGAGCACACATAGATTTTGAAACGGTCTTTCCAAGCATTAAAATTGTTTCCATCAAAGAGAGGTGGTCTAATAGTGGAAGATCCCTCTTGGTAGGCTAAAGCGGAATTTACGGCCATAATCTTTGCTTCAAGCGGTTAAGCAAAAGATGAAGACGAGGCTCTGATACCAATTGTAAAACACAAGAGGGGGGGTGAATTGGGTTTTAATCAATCTTGCAAACTTTTTCGAATCTATTCAATGCTAGTGTAAGTTTGAGCAAGATGAACAAAAGCAAAAACTAAAGCCAATCACAAGACAAAGGATTTATAGTGGTTCGATTCACTTAGAATCTACATCCACTACTTTGAGCCGCACCCAAGGATTTTCAACAACTTCACTAAGAAGACTTTTACACTTGTGGCTAAATCACTAAGAGTTTTACAACACAACCACAATACAAAACTCACTAAGAGTAAATTGCCCACACAAAGTAGGATTTATACAAGAATTACCCTATCACTAAGAAAGGGAATTAAGATGGATAAAAAGAAAGGTTGTTCACTCTTCTAAGTGAAAGATAGATACCTTTGAAGTACAAGAATTTTAGCTCTTTAGAACATATGAAGCACACTCTTTGTCTTGCTTTAGAAATGTCACCTTTGAATGATTTAGATCATGGAAATGAAGTGCATTTGCTTTGTGAGTGTTTAGACTTGATAAGAAATCAATGTATATTGTATGTGCAAGTCTTTGAGTCATTCTCTAGCTTTGGAGTATTTATACATTTGAAAATATGCTGAAAAACGACTCAGCAACGGTCAAATAATGGCTAGTTCTCGCAGAGTTCGGTTGACCGAACTGAGACCTAGAATGACCGAACATAGGCTCGGTCGACCGTCCAATACCTCGGTCGACCGAAGTGCATCAAACCCACTCTCTGTAACTGGTCAGCCGATCCGACCTCGAGCTCAGTTGACCGACCTTCCTGAGTTTTGAGAGATTTGATTTTTCACTAGTTTTGAAATCTTTTGAAGTCTAAAAAGGTTTTCCCAAAAGGTAACAAGTAAGAACATTTGGAAAACCATTTTAAAGGACTTAGACCTTGAAAACAAAGGCTTTTGGAAATAAGAATCCTTTTGAAACTTAGCCTTTTGAAAACGTGTTTATGAGCATGCAAGACTAGAGTGTTGTACGTTTATGTTCATAAGAGCATTGGTTAGAGCTTAAAAGATAAGGACTATAAAGACATAAGCTATCCTAACCAAACATAAGTCTTCAATCTTCAATCTCAACGAGATATGCCTTTAAGTATAACTTTGAATCTTGATCATGGCTTGATTGAAGTACTTAGAGCTTCCATTTTGACTTCCGATATTCTATCACAAAGATTGAGATCATTAGACACAACATCAAATGTTTGTCCATTATCAAAAACTGAGTTTGTTCCCTCTTAGGGCTTACAGAAAACATCCCAACCCCATCTCCCATGAAAGTCTTATTCCCTCCATCCGGCGCCGATGCTCCTTCACCTTCTCCCTACTCCCTTTCATCAGAATATAACCCAAAAAACAAGGATGATTTCCCAGATGTCTCAATCCCAGAAGATTCAGAAGGTCCAGATGCCGAAATCCCAAATCTCGACGTCCTCTCGAAAGAATTAGATCCGAAAGAAATATTTGGCACAGCCAAATTACCAATGAAACAAACGATTGGCACCCCCAAATGAGTAGAGTGCTCCTTTTTGCTCCAAATCTGAAACCTTGTGCTCTGATATTCTTATTGCCTAGAGCCTTACTAAGTAATATGGATTCATAATTTTTTGTTGCATTTTGAATTAAGCTTTTTTTTTTCTTCCTCCTTTTCAAAGAAGCATTAGGTTGTTTTCAATCATCTTCTTTTACCTTTTTGGGAATTAAGGAATATTATTATTGTCAAGAAAGACATGAACTAGTTTCAAGGGAATTGTTTTGCATTGTTGAAAAAACGTATTATTTTGGTCAATGAAATAAATCCAGAGAATTCTCTTTATATATATATATATATATATACATATGTGAGACAGGATTTGTGAATAGAACCAAGGAACTATTGTCGTATATCAAATATTTCTGAACAATTTTGTTACATCTTTGTCACCTCTATGTCTCTCATTTGAAGGGTGTTTGCGCATAGAGGTTCTTCGTTAATTATATTCTCTAAATTATTATGAAGTGGTGATGAGTTGATTATTAACTTTTATAAGAAAAGATAAACTTTAGGGAAAATAGCCTAAACATTCCTGAAATTTTCAGTTTTTTTTTTTTTTTTTTTGCCTTTGAACTTCAAACAACGAGTTAGACTATACATACGTACTAATAGTAATCGTTGTAATTTCATTAAATCTAGGAAAAACCACAAAATATAAATGGTTATTTAGCCACTTTTGAAGGTGTCATAAGTCATTAGTTTGGGTTAATTATATTAAACTACCCTTTAAAATGGGAGGTGATGGAAAATGATGTTTATTGTAATAGTCGGGCGAGTGGGTAGCTTTAAGAACCATGAAAAGGGAAGACGGGAAGAAAATGAACAAGGAAAGCTAACTTGAACTATGGTTTTGTCATGAACGGCAGTGGGGATTGGAAAAATATAAAGAAGAAGGTTGTGAACAATTACGACGTTGACACTACTCTATTCGATAAGTGGTGGTGGCATTGGCTAAAAGAGAGAGATTCTTCCAAAGTGGCATATCAGTTTATCCAGCAAAGAGCATTTTCATTCTTTAATGAAATGTTCTTTTCTCCCAATATTTTGTGAGCGGGGAATATTAATCAAATTTTCAACGTTTTTTTTGGGGGAAAGAATGTGATGTAAATTGTACTTAAACCTCTTCTATCACTTCACTTCCACGTGTACACTTCCTCACTTAGATTTTCCTTTGTTGTTTTCTTTCGAAACAAATTCAAAGAAGCTAGTTAGCTTAATGGGCATATCCTTACTGTCCGGTTATGATACACCACAGCTAAACTTTAGTATATACTCAATATTTTTTTATCCTAAGAAAAAAAATAAGATCGTCTAGATGTTTTTTTGAAGAGAACGTCTATTGCGTAAAACAGATATTACACACCTCCTGATTATTGATGGACAAGTAATGATAAATGGCACAACAAATTGTCACAAACATTTGGCACAAAGGATTATGATAATGCAAAATAACTATAAAAGGAATTAGTAAAATTGGAGGGAAATAGAAACAATTAAAGATCCAACAATATTTCCTTCCATTTTTCACTCCTTTGACTAATGCCTTGAAATTAACCATTTTCTTTAACAACTCTATTTTAAACGAATATTCCCATTGATTGCTATACAGAAAAATGTGAATTGATTTGCCTCTTAAGGTACCGATTATGCCACCCGATTTACTAATTAGGACAAAGAGTATTACAAAAATTGTCTGTGTACAGAAACAAATGAAAATAAATAAATTGAAAATCGGTTAAGGGTATTTATAGTCATTTTCTCTGATGGTATAGAGGAGTGAGAGAAAGTGAATATATTGCTTATAAACGGTTTGAAATATTCTAATTTAAAAACAAGGGTAAAAATGATGGTATAAAACATTCTAATCTTTTAAACAATGTGTGATTATCATGAAAGAGGGAAGTAAAACTTCATTAAAACTACGACGACAATGGTATAAAAAGATGTTAAAAATTAACAGTATCTTTTATAAGCGGTCTAAAACATCCAAATCTCGACTAACATGTATGATTATCTTAAAAACTAAATGTAACTTTGGCCTTCAATTCGAAGAAACAAGTATGATACAATCACACACAAAACAAATTGTATTAAGATGTGACCCGACTTTCAATCTTAACTAGCAATTTTTAGTGTTAAATGTTAAAACTAACCAATTATTCCTTCCAACACAAGTCCTGTTTATTGCAAAAATATCCCAATTTCATTTGCCCATATTTTTCCTTCCTAAATATCTAAGAAGCAAGAAAGATGGAACATTTTCATATCCACCAAATGGTTCTTTTCATTTCCATTTTCTTTCTTGCATCTTCTTCCACTCTTGCAACACGGCGCGTGGCATCTCCAAATCCATCTCCCTTTGAAAAAAGTCTCGTCCCCTTCGTCTGGTACCGATGCTCCTTCTCCCTCAACATTTTCTTTGGAAAACATCCCAACCCCATCTCCCATGAACCAAGTCTTATTCCCTCCATCCGGTGCCGATGCTCATTCACCTTCTCCCTACTCCCTTTCATCATAATATAATCCAAAAAACAAGGATGATTTCCCAGATGTCTCAATCCCAGAAGATTCAGAAAGACCAGATGCCGAAATCCTAAATCTCGACGTCCTCTCGAAAGAATTAGATCCAGAAGAATCAAATCCGAAAGAAATATTTGGCACAACAAACGATTGGCACCCTCAAATGAGTAGAGTGCTCCTTTTTGCTAGGAATTTGAGAACCTTGTGCTCCAATTTTCTTATTGCCTAGAGTCTTACTAAGTACTATGGATTCATAATTTGTTGTAGCATTTTCAATTAAGCTTTTTTTTTTCTTCCGCCTTTTCAAAGAAGCATTAGGTTGTTTTCAATCCACTTTTTTTTTTCCTTTTTGGGAATTAAGGATTATTATTATTGTCAAGAAAGACTTGAACTAGTTTCAAGGGAATTTTTTTGTATTGTTGGAAAACCATATTATTTTGGTGAATGAAATAAATCAAGAGAATTCTCTATATGTATTTTTATTTTATATTTTAAATATATATGTGAGACAGGATTTGTGAATAGAACCAAGGAACTATTGTCGTATATCAAATATTTCTGAACAATTGAGTTACATCTTTGTCACCTCTATGTCTCCCATTTGAAGGGTGTTTGCGCATGGAGGTTCTTCTTTAATTATATTTTCTAAATTATTATGAAGTGGTGTTGTGTTGATGATTAACTTCTATAAGAAATGATCAACTTTAGGCCGGTAGCACCGGGTCCGGTAAGACGCTCTCCCCGTTTGGCTCAAAAGGGTTAGAAGGGTAATACTCAATAGTCTTGACTGCTTTCGCATTTTTCCAATTGATTGTTATGAATTGGTTAATTTGGAACGTTAGAGGCATTGCGAATGATAGAACTGTTGCTAGCATTCGATAATTGAAACGTGATCATAATTTAAGTTTTATTGTGATACTGGAACCCATGGTTGAAATGACTATCTTGCAGTTGTATTGTCAAAGATTGGGATTTGATTTTTGCTATAGTAATTGCACTAGCAAAATTTGGATTTTTTGGGATGGTTTGACTGTTATAGATGTGTTAGGGGACATGAAACAAGTTGTTCATGTCCATGTAAATTCTTTTTCTGGCGTGCCTATTTACTGTTCTTTCATATATGCCAAGTGTTCATATGTGCAGAGGCGTCTTCTGTGGGGCGAGTTGCGGACTTTTCACTCACAATATGACCATCCATAGCTCATTGGGGGCGATTTTAATGTGGTCCTCCATCTCTCCGAAAGTCAAGGCTCGGTACCAGCACTCCTTCCGATTACTGAGTTTGCGGATACCATTCAGGATTGTGAGTTGATTGAGGTTCCATATCTCGGCAGCCTATATACTTGGTGCAGGTCAGGGGATCATCCTTTGCATCGCCGATTAGATCGCGTATTGGTAAATATTTCTTGGAACTCAATGTTTCAGCAAACTCAGGCAACCCATCTTCCCAAGACTGTTTCTGATCATTGCACGTTACTAATAGACTTTACTCTTGTCTTGGATAGGCGGAGATCGGCATTTCGGTTTCAGGATATGTAGCTTAAGCGCAAAAACTTTAAGGGGTGGTTGCGCAAAGTTGGGCAGAGGAGGTAGAAAATTCAGGAATGTATAGGTTGCAGGCAAAGTTAACGCGTTTGAAAAACAGATTGAGTGTTTGGAATACAGAGGAGTTTGGGGATATTCATGCACATCTAACAATTGCAATAGCTAAGGTGGAGGTTATAGAAGCTGCATATGATCTAGATCCTACCCGTGCTAATTAGGATGCTTTGGCGGAGGCGAAGGGCCAACATATGGAGGCTCTTGAACGAGAGGAAATATACTGGCGTCAAAAATCACGTATCAAGTGGATCAAAGAGGGAGATACTAACACCAATTATTTTCATTCTTTTTGCAAGAACAAGCATAAGAGGATGAATATTGCACAAATTACTCATAATGGTGATATTCTAACACATGGAGATGCCATAGGAGCTGTGGGTTCCTCGTTTTTGAGGATCTCTTCGGCCGAGATCAAACTCCTCCCACGAAATCTTTCTTGCTAAAGTACATCCCTACTTTGATAATTGACGATGATAACAGGTCTTTGGAAAAGCTCCCACAGAGCCAGGAGGTCAAAACTGCGGTTTTTGATTTGTGCCCGAGGAGTGCAGCTAGTCCAGATGGATACAATGAGAGATTTTTCCAAAGCTTGCTAGGACATTGTTGGTGATGATGTGGTGCGAGCGGTACAAGATTTCTGGGCTGGACTACCGTTACCAAAATCAATGGCGAGTGCATTTTTAGTGCTCATACCGAAAGTGGATAATCCGGACACCTTTGGCGAGTTCAGACCTATTTCGCTATGTACCTTTTCTATCAAAATCATTTCAAAGGTAATGGCGAATAGATTGTCTGGGATACTAACATCTTTGATCAGTTGTAATCGAACAGGTTTTGTAAGCGACCGAGCTATTGCAGATAATATTCTCCTGGCTACTGAATTGGTGGGATCAATCAATAAAAGGGTTCGCGGAGGCAATATTATTATCAAATTGGACATGATGAAGGCGTTTGATCGGGTATTACATTCCTTCCTCAATGCAGTATTGCAACAATTTGACTTCGGACATCATTTCATTCATTTAATAGGTAACCTGCTTGAGTACAACTAGTTTTCAGTTCTTATAAATGGGTGTCCATACAGGTTTTTCATGGCAGGAAGAGGTGTGAAGCAAGGTGACCCACTATCACCTTTACTTTTTATTCTTGCGGCAGAAGCTTTTTCAAGGGGTTTGAATTATCTTATGGGTGCTCGGTTGATTGAGCCTTACATGGTACCACGTTCTAATATGGTCATTTCGCACTTGGCGTATGCTGATGATATGGTTGTTTTCCTTAATGGTGGGAAAAGTGGTCTACAACAGTTGATGGAATTTATTAAACAGTATGAGACTTATTCTGGACAGCGAGTCAACCAGCATAAAAGCTCTTTTTATGTTTCTAGTCGCACACTCCTTTTGCAGGTTCTCATGATTACACAGATAACGGGTTTTACCGTTGGCTCTTTCCCATTCCAATATCTTGGCTGCCCTTTGTTCACAGGTCAAGCGAAATGTGTGTACTTGGTTCCGATGGTGGAAAAAATTTCTTTGCGAGTGGAAGGATTGCAGCGAAAACTACTTGGCTTTGGCGGACGTTTAATTTTGGTAAAACATGTGTTGCTCTCAATGACTCTCTACATTTTAGCCTCTACGCACCCGCCAAAGAAAATTTTATCAGATATCGAAAGAATATTGTCCAACTTCTTGTGGGGCCAATCTGAGCATGGAAACAATCGACATAGGATGTCATGGCGTAGATTGTGCAGCGCTGTTGATCAAAATGGCCTTGGCCTACACTCATTATGTAATCTCCAAACGGCTTTTTCCTACAAGTTGTGGTGGCGAGTAAGGACTACGGACTCAATTTGGCGGAATTTCATTATGGATAAATACTGTAAGTCTTCCTCTCATCCATCTCTTGTGTTGAGCACCCCACATGACTCGATAATTTGGCGGAGAATTTTATCTATTAAACCACTTGTGTAACCATTAATTGGTTTACTCATCCGAGGGGGGCAGTCTTCTTTTTGGTATGAGAATATTGCTATGACAGGAAATTTTGACTACCCGGGAGGAGCAACCTTCAATGCAACAGCTTCCATATCTGAGTACTTAGGTCCGGATAGTTGGCGAGGGGATTTTCAAGCAGCACTTCTCCCACGTCAGGTACCTATGTTGCCGAGGGTCAGGTTAGGACTTGGCAATGACAAATGGGTGTGGCTGTTCGAGAGCAGTGGAGTTTTCACAATCTCGTCGGCTTTACGCAATTTGGAGCCGACGGGAGTCACACAAGGGACATGCCGAATTATATGGTAATAACCGATACCGTTGTCTTTGCGGATCTTTTTATGGAAATTCTTCAATCGGTATATTGCCCTTCATGAGGTACGTCAAGCTTGGGGTGTTTCACTAGCTTCTCATTGTTCGTGTGGAAATGGCATAGATAGCTTTGTCCATATTTTTCTTGATTGTCATTTTGCGAGATTTTTGTGGAGAATGGTTTGTAGAAATTTGGGTCTTGATTGGCGTATTCCTGGTTGTAATTCTCCATTAACTTTGATAAAATCCCTTTGGTGGAAAGGAACTGGGAAATGGAGAGATATATATATATGTCATTGTTTTTTCAAGTCTTCTTTGGATTTTGTGGAGAAACAGATGCCGCTTTGTATATGAGGGTAAATGAACAAATGAGAGGGGACTATTGAGGGAACATGAACTACATATCAGACCGCTCCTTGTTGTTGCGGGGCTTTTTGATCTTTATGCAGGTTCTCCGGTTCCAAGATGGAAGAGGCGATCCCATGTGACCATGATAAGGTGGGGTACTTCAATGGCAGTTGACCACATCATTCTAAATGTCGACGGCGCATCGCGAGGTAACCTAGGCGTGGAGGGAGCAGGGGTGTTTAGACATCCGAATGGTACTTTTTTGGCTGCTTTTAGTTGTTTTCTTGGCGATTACATCACTAATATAGAGGCGGAATTGGAAGCTCTAAGTAAAGGACTTCGGCTGGCAGAGGAGCTGGGATACATGCGCTTGAGGATTCAGACGGACTCTCAAAGGTGGTATGTGACTCTGTACATCGTCAAGTGGTCACCTCTTGGAAATTGGATAATATTTTTCAAACTATATAACGACGCCTTAATGGAAATTAACATTATACAACATATTTTTCGAGAGGCCAATAATGTGGCAGACAGACTTGCAAATGAAGCTTGTGACCGCCGGACGTCAATTGTGTGTAGAAATTTCACTTGTCTACAAAGAGAAATACAAGGAACATGCATTCTGGACCAAGCCAATACTCCATACCTTAGAATAGTGAATACATAGTTTATTGTTTTTTGGTCTTTTCAGAAACCTCTGATTCAAAGAGGCCTTTTTTCTTGTATTCTTTGCAGCCTCGACTGATTTTTAATAAAATCTCGCAATTACTAAAATAAAATAAAAATAAAAAATCAACTTTAGGGTAAATTGCCTAAACTTTCCTGAATTATTCAATTTTTAGTTTTTTGTCTTTGAACTTCAAACAATTAGTTAGACTATACATACGTACTAATAGTAATCGTTGTAATTTCATTAGATATAGAAAAAACCACTAAATATCAATGGTTATTCAACCACTTTTGTAGGTGTCATCAGTCATTAGTTTGGGTTAATTATATTAAACTACCCTTTAAAGTGGGAGGTGATGGAAAAGGATGTTTATTGCAATAGTCGGGCGAGTGGGTAGCTTCAAGATCCATGAAAAGGGCAGACGGGAAGAAAATGAAGAAGGAAAGCTAACTCGAACTATGGTTTTGTCATGAACGGCAGTGGGGATTTGAAAAATATAAAGAAGAAGGTTGTGAACAATTACGACTTTGACACTACCCTAATCGATAAGTGGTGGTGGCATTGGCTAAAAGAGACAGATTCTCAAGGTGGCATATCAGTTAATCCCAACAAAGAGCATTTTCATTCTTTAATGAAATGTTCTTTTCTCCCAAGATTTTGTGAGTGGGGAATATTAATCAAATTTTCAACCCCTTTTTTTTGGGGGGAAAGAATGTGATGTAAATTGTACTTACAACCTCTTCTATCACTTCAGTTCCACGTGTAGACTTCCGCACTTAAATTTTCCTTTGTTGTTTTCTTCCGAAACAAATTCAAAGAAGTTGGTTAGCTTAATGGGCATATCCTTACTGTCCGGCTATGATACAGCACAGCTAAACTTTAGTATATACTCAATATTTTTTTATCCTAAGATAAAAAGTAAGATCGTCTAGATGTTTTTTGAAGAGAACGTCTATTGCGTAAAACAGATATTGCACGCCTCCAGTGTTTATTGACGCACAAGTAATGATAAATGGCACAACAAATTGTCACAAACATTTGGAAAAAAAGATTATGATAATGCAAAATTACTATAAAAGGAATTAGTAAAATTGGAGGGAAATAGAAACAATTAAAGATCCAACAATATTTCTTTCCATTTTTCACTCCTTTGACTAATGCCTTGAAATTAACCATTTTCTTTAACAACTCTAATTTCAACGAATTTTCCCATTGATTGTTATACAGAAAAATGTGAATAGATTTGCCTCTTAAGTTACCGATTATGCCACCCGATTTACTAATTAGGACAAAGAGTATTACAAAAATTGTCTGTGTGCAGAAACAAATGAAAATAAATAAATTGAAAATCGGTTAAGGGTATTTATAGTCATTTTCTCTTAAAACAATGATCTGATGGTATAGAGGAATGAGAGAAAATGATTATATTGCTTATAACCGGTTTGAAATATTCTAAGTTAAAAACAATGGTAAAAATGATGGTATCACTTAAAAAGGGTATACAACATTCTAATCTTATAAACATTATGTAATTATCATGAAAGAGGGAAGTAAAACTTCATTAAAACTATGACGACAATGGTATAAAAAGATGATAAAAAGGAGAGAGTATTATTTTGGTGAATGAAATAAATCGAGAGAATTCTCTCTGTGTTTTTATTTTATATTTTAAATATATATGTGAGACATGATTTGTGAATAGAACCAAGGAACTATTGCCGTCTATCAAATATTTATGAACAATTGAGTTACATCTTTGTCACCTCTATGTCTCCCATTTGAAGGGTGTTTGCGCATGGAGGTTCTTCGTTAATTATATTCTCTAAATGATTATGAAGTGGTGCTGAGTTGCTTATTAACTTCTATAAGATAATTTCAACTTTAAAGTAAATTGCCTCAACTTTCCTGAAATTTTCAGTTTTTAGTTTTTTTCCTTTGAACTTCAAACAATGAGTTGGACTATACATACGCACTAATAGTAATCGTTGTAATTTCATTAGATCTGGAAATAACCACTAAATATCAATGGTTATTTAACCAGTTTTGAAGGTGTCTTAAGTCATTAGTTTGGGTTAATTATATTAAACTAACCTTTAAAATGGGAGGTGATGGAAAAGGATGTTTATTGTAATAGTCGGGAGAGTGGGTAGCTCCAAGATCCATGTAAAGGGAAGACAGGGAGAAAATGAAGAAGGAAAGCTAACTCCAACTATGGTTTTGTCATGAACGACACTGGGGATTTGAAAAATATAAAGAACAAGCTTAATGGGCATATAATCAGCCTTGTGGAGGATCTAGTTCCCATTCTCTCTCTCTCTCCATTGGAGCCCTAATACCCGCCGGCCGCTCCGGCTCCCCCTAATCCCGCCACCATATGGCCAATAATGTGAATATCATAACCTCAGAATTAATATTAGTCATGACTATGACATGAAATTATTTGTCAACCTGACCTTAAATAACGAATAAAGAAATTACTTTGATAGTGGATGCAAGTGTATTTAAGTTTTGTTAATAGCGCGCAAACATTTAGTAACAACATTTATATGATATCTCGAAGGACTTGATATGCCAAAAGCATATAAGTAATTCTTCTCGAAGAATACAAACATCAATGACTTAGTGATTAATGCTTTTTGGAAGCATAATGGGAAGATAGCATATGTACATGCATAATAGTTTTCTTGCCTCGTTTATTTTATTTTATTAGTATCTCTAGTATTTTGATGAAATGATTTATCCCACATTAGGGGGGAGGGAGAGAAATGAATGATGTTGAATATCATTGTTAAGCATCTTAATTCATGTAGAAGCTCTAATGAACTTGAAGTTCAATAGAGAAAAATTGCAAAGTGTTGTAAATTAACTTGTTCATATTTTGCTAACTCCAGAAGAGATGCAAATTGAATATCCATAATATAAATGCTCTTATTTTTCAAAAGAAATTTTTTTTTATAGATGACGAGTTCAAGGCACACCCGATGTGTGATTGACCTTTTCTTACGAAAATAAAAATTCATGAATTATAGAGGATTAAATCATCAAATTATTCCTCCTGAATTGTTTAGAAAAATACAAGAAATATTTCACCAGAATTCCTTTTATACAAAAGTGAAATTAATATTCTACATGGTTGATCATATGAAAATCTAGAATAATGATTCACTAAGAAAATACCAATTGCAATTTTTTAAGGTTGATCTTGAAAATCTATATGCATTGGTTCAATGATATTGTTAACATAGGAAGTAATTTGACACAAGAGTAAAGTACTCTTTTTTCTTGACTAGGCATACTCTTTTCCCATTGATTTTTTAACTAATAAGTTTTAACGAGGCATATTCTTCTTGTTATGAACATCAAAGGGGAAGTGACGACATCAGTGTCCAACAGATTCGCTAAATGATAATGTGGAAGATTTACTTATCAAAGTGTTGTCAACATCAACATTCATAAAGTTGATACATCAAATTGGAATGCTTCGGCCCAAAGACATTCAACAATCAAGGGAGTAGATGTACTCTCTTTCCTTCGTTCAGGTTTTGTCCCACTAGGTTTTCTTGACAATGTTTTAACGAGACAACAATAAATAAATAAAAATACTTCAACATCAATGGGGAGTGTTCTAAATATATAGTGAATGACTTTTCTAGAAATACTAGATGCCCTAGGGTCCCTTGAAGCCCTTGGGCCTAATCTCTATAAATAGAGGGTTTTGCTTCACATCATAACAAATACGAAGAATTAGTCTACTATAGTTCCCTACTTATATTTGATCTCTCTAAACTTCTCCTCCCTTTCTCCTCTTAATATTATAAGACATATAATATCTTAGCATTGAATTGGATATGCTATGTTTGGGTACTATTGTCTTTTTACTAATAAAACAAGAGTAATGAGTGCAAGAAGCTAAAAGAGGAGTGCAAATATCACTTCCCGGTACTTGTGATTTTCTTTCTTGGTGAATTCATAGTTGTTTTGCTACCATCATTCCATACTATGAGAAAAAGGATGAAAATAATTTACACACATAATTCACCCACTGCTCTTGGGTATTTAAAAAAATGTTAGAGATTAAATCTATCAAGATTTAAATTTCAAGAAGAAAAGAAACATAATCATGTTTACTAAATTATGTAAGTTATGTTAGTATTTAAAACACTATTACTTTATGTTATTAACGAGACTATAGATTTTGATAATGGTCTTCATGAAAATTGTTATTTTATTAGGTTATTAAAATTACAATTTCTTACATTGACCGAGCTAAGACTAGAAAAAAATTATTTAAAAGAAGTTATTAATTTATCGACTATTAATTTATAAATAGTATATCGGACTACAAAAACGCTTTGGTATATAAATGAAACACATGGAGTATGTTATAAAAAAGAAAAAGAAAAAAAGAAGAAAAAAAAGTGATAACATTCTAGATCCAATTTATGCTATTTTAAAGCATAGTTCTGATATGGACCAAATTCATTGGATAATGTGATCCAAAACTGGTCACATCGCTACAAAATGAGAAGAGAAATAATTATGTGATGACTGGGCTAATTCTGGATCAATGGGTTCATGTGGACCTGGTCCATATCAACAAAATTCAACTTAATATTTATATAAAGAAATAATGAAAGTCAAGTGGTCCTTCTATACCTTGGTCTGGTGGCGATGTTCACACTATATATACCATTGAAAGAAACAAAAATACAACATCAAGAAAATAATCCAGCAAAAGCATTAACTAAAGAAAACATCAGATTCCAAGATGAAGCCATCATTTTCAGAGTTCATTGCTATCCTCTTTGTATTTGTAACTGGTATGCTAATTGTTTTAAAATCCATATTTATATAACAAATTCAACTTAATATTTAAATAACAACTTCTTGTGTTTATTTTATTGACAGCTATTCCATCCTCAAAGGTTGAGGCAGCAAATCCACCAAAATGCAATGTACAATCTGATTGTGCTAAGTTTTGTGGAAAACAAATACCAATTTGCCTATTCCATACTTGTTCATGTGCAGCCATCCGACAACCAGAAGATCAACCCTTTCAGAATGTCAAAGGTAGAAACCAATCATTTTTTACTATTTAAACCAATCAATTTTTTCATGACCATGTTTTTTATGAAAATAAAAATTAAATTACCAATTTATTTTGTATTTATGTTTTTGACAGATATTCCATCGTCAAAGGTTGTAGCAGCTGGTCCACCAAAATGTAAGGTCCAATCCGATTGTGCGAAGTTTTGTGGGAAAAAAATACCATTGTGCATACTCAACCAATGTTCGTGTGCAGCAATTCATGCATCAGAAAAGACTCAAAATATTCAATGGTAGAAAGCTACTCCTTGAGAAAGAGATGAACTAAATGTTATACAAATAAAGTTTTCATTCCCATAGTCCACATTACTTGTAATAGCACAATCAGTTAAACCGTTGGTTATTACTAACGGAACTAAATAAATGTTACATTTTTTCTTCTTCTTTCCTCTTCTGTGACAAACTTTCCGAATTCAAACGAAAATAGTTGAGAGAAGGGAAAGTTCGCTAACATTGTAATGAACCATATATTGGTTCATTATACTTGTGAAAAAAACAAACAATTGATTTAATTTTGGAACTGAAATCAAACAAACTGATTGAGTTATGAATAATTCTCATATGGACCTGTCCTACCACTTGGTCATGGACCACTTGGTTCAGAATCAGCCACATCACAGTTTTGATTAAAATAAAATAAAACAGGTGGGGCCTTCTGAGATTATTTTTTTTTAATCAAAAGAGGAGATGTGGTTAATTCTGAACCAAATGGTCCATGACCAAGTGGTAGGCCAGGTCTATATCAGAATTTTCCTTGAGTTAAACTAAAATTGTAATGATTCATATTATATGATTACACGTGGAACAACTTTATTTGTGTACTATATATTGTACTTAAAGATTTAGAGGGGTGTATTCAATTTAGATTCTATAAGATTTGATAAGTATAAGGATATTCAATTTAGATTTTAAAAAGTCCATTAAATTTAGGGGTATTCAATTTAGATTATAAAAGTCAATTAAAATCTAAAGGTATTCAATTTAGATTCTATAAGATTTTTTAAGTCTAGGGATATTCATTTTAGATTTTAAAAAGTCCATTAAAATCTAGGGGTATTCAATTTAGATTTTAAAAGTCAATTAAAATCTAGAGGTATTCAATTCAGATTATAAATTATATGTTGAAATCTTTTGGTATTCAAAACTTTATAGATTTTCTAGGCTTAGATTTCTTTTGAGAAATCTCTCTTTTTCTCAAGATTCTGAGTTTCTCTCATTAATATTAAAATTAAAATTAAAGCGTCTTTAATAAATTTATCTGAGACTACCAATTTCTTAGTGATCTCATTTCTTTAAAATTAAAAGAAAAAATAATAAATGTCCAAACTAAAAAAATATATAAGGAAAAATTTCACATCGTTAAAAAATTCAATGTGAAATATTTATTTCCCCAAAAAATATATATATTATCGTAATATCCAAACAATTTCCTTCATAGTCATCTTCAAACAAAACTTAAAGAAAACTAACCACAAATTTCTATTTCTCAAACGTGGTTTTCATTCTCTGAAAGAGAAAATCAAGAGGGAAAAAGAATTCAAACAAAACACATCTTAATTAAGACAAAGAAAATCATCTCAATAAGTAAATTATACGAACCTTTAACAAATAAATCAAAAAATGGCATCAGTTTCGTGATCTCCAAAAAAAATCAAAGGCCCACCACCAAACTTTTAAAATCTTTAACAAAATGATTTGATTCCAATATAAAAAATATTGATAAACATATGTTGACTTTGGAAATTCAACACCGTTGGATCAATATAATAAACCACTGAATCAATCTTTTCTTTATTGTTAGGTGTTATTCAAATAATATATAAACTTTATAAATCAAAATAAATCATGATAAATCGATATAATAGAATATGATAAAATCCTCTTAGAGTCTGCATAGAATTAAAACAATCCATAAAGTCAGCAGAATTCATATACTTTTGAAAATTAATTAAAATCTTTTAAAATTCGGATTGAATACACCACCTTTAAGTGCGTGTTTGGTACGCATGAATGAAAATAAATAGAAAGGTCTTGCCCACTTCTCTTTCCATTCCGCCGTTTGGTTGGGCAATTTAAAGAGTGAATGATCATTCCACGGGAATGACGATTCCAAGAAAAATTGGGAAAGGTCATTCCACACCAAAACCTATGGAATGGCCTTTCCAGGAGAAGTTGAAATCATCAATTAAGAGTAACTGACATTTATACCACTATTTTAATTAATTATTACGTTCTTTTTACATAGCAACGTATTTATATTTAGTCATAAATATTCTATTTCACTTAGTATAATTTCATAGATGATAATTTTATAAATATGTTTTTCTTGGTAGTAGTTTTAATCTATTTTTAAATTTAAAATTAAAGATATTTTTATTACTATGTTGATATTTTAATAAAAAATATGTTTCAATTATATGTATATATATATATATATATATATATATATATATATATATATATATATATATATATATATATATATATATATTTAATTAGGTTATTCAAGTAAGATTTTGTAATGAATGTTTAATTAAGTTTTATCACTAGTATATGCTAAAAGGGGCATTTAGGTCATATTCTATTTAATTCCATTCCATTCTGACATTAAAATATAGTTTTTCCAAACACAGAAAACGAATCGACATTCCATTCTGGCTTTGCATTCCAAACACGGGAATGGAAAAAGAATTCCAAAGTCATTCTAAGTGAAAAGAGATTATGCCTGGAAAGGGATTCCATTTCATTCCATTACAGCGTACCAAACGTGATGTTAGAGTCGAAATCATTTTCGTAATTTGTTAAGCACTCTTTAATTTAACTTGTAATAGATTTAAAAAATCAACACTAGCGTTGATCCAACGTTTTCAATAACCAGTTGTAGACATTGGAAATTTACTTAATTAAACTTCCAAATATTATTATTTGATCCGTGAAAATTTGTATATCTGCTCCAATCAAAAGTGGATAAGTAGATAAATATTTAGTCTTAGTTCAATAAAAATTCAAGGAGTGATTGGACAAATCAAATTGCACCACGTCATGTATGCAAATAGAAGTCGCCGATCAAATTATTTTCATCTATTTAATTATTTTTTCAAAATATGAAGATAATTCACTAAATCATTCAAATGTAATTTTGTTCACACATTGTCCTATTTGTCCAAATAGTGGCGTAAATCATGGGGAAAATGAGGACTCAAAAGTTCCATCTAAAGAAGTGACAAAATTCGTGGAAGCTCTGTCAACAAAATTCGTGGAAGCTCTGTCACAAAATTCGGATCAAGCTTCAAAACCTTCGAGTCAAAATGATAAGAAGAATTCAGGATGTAGTTCTCAAATGTAGAATCATTTGATAATTGTAGCCACGTTTTAAAATTTTAACTGTTACATTCAATCACAAATTACACGTAAGTTATCTCTTTTTTTTAAACGCTTGTGAGGAGATTGTATATAACTATTTCCCTACTCTGAATTTCTCTAAATTATCATTTGTTCCAATTTTTACTGTTTGTTTTAAAATTTTGCGGAAAATAAATTTGTGTGTATAAATTTTGGCACGCCCAATGGGACTATCTCTTCCGCTCGTCTTCTCGATAAATTAAGGGGCAAATCCGACAAATGGCTTCAGAAAATAACACATCAAATGCTACTTCTTCTCAGGTCAAATCTAGCTAAGAACAACTAGCAAATCTTTCAAAATTGTCGAAATCCTCACGAAGCATTGTTAACTAAAATCATGCGATCTCCAAATTAATGAATCTACTCGATGGCGTAAAATCGTCAAATCAAAATAAACTCAAGGAGTAAGAAATCTTAATTGATTTGGAAGATGCTGACAACACTCAAAATCAATCTCCAACTGGCGTGGGATTTAAGATCAATATTATAATTATTCGCACTCGATCTTGAAACTTCAATCTATAATTATGTTTTGACATTTTTTTATTATTTATACTTTTTTTAAAAAAAATAAATTTAAGAGTCTAACTTTGATAATTAGTAAAGGGAATCAATATTGTTAAAGACGGGCCTATTTATAGAAGACATTGTTACTACTTTAAACTCAACCACGATAAAGATCCCGAAAACCTAGGGAATCAAAGGCATTCAACACATAGTTAATCCATACTTTAGTTTGTACCTAGGGAATGTAGATTAGACATGTACACTTGAAAGAGGATGACAGAAAAATCAAAACAAAGAAGTTTATCATTGGTCAGATATACTATGAATCAGATAGAATGGTAAGATAAGTAAATACATAGCCTTGCAAATCATTTATCCAATAAAAGTAAGTAAAGATCAAACTCGATAATTACTAGATTTTGGCGGCCTATACATGGGAAGATAAGGCAACAACAACAAAGTCTTAGTACCAAGTGTCACACCTTGTGCTCGGGTGATGACTTGACAGTACTCATATGCCTATGAGGCACATAACCCAACTAAAAAGGAGACAATTAGTCTTACATATTCAGAGAAATAATATAAATCCAACAAAGCAGTAAAGAGTGAGTAATTCTAACTATTATTACACACTACAAGTTCAAAGTAAATAACTACACCTCTATTACATCATAGTCATATTATAATCACTCATCAAAGCCCCCGTCCCAGACTTCCACATAGTCACCATCATCAGTCACCTCGTTATCTGCAAGTAAGGAAAATAAAAAATGCGAACTATGAAGCCCAGTAAGCATCATCACCTTTGTGATGAAACATCAAATAAGACACAATCCGATTTCCCGAATTCCCAAAATCAAGTGTGGAAAACATGCAAGTTTAGGTTCCTCCGTATGACACAATATACACATTGAAAACCTCACAATATAAACTTTAGAAAACACAAGGAGGAACCAAGACAAAATGGAATTCATAATGACCAAAAGGCTCCTCCGGCCGACCTAAACAAAGTGTCTAGTCGCCCGAATACCATCCAAGATCAGGACATAAACATTGTCCAAAATTCTGGTCGACCACACAAGCACATCGGTCGACCGCGATAGCTTCAGACAAAGGTTCCCAATCTGATCGACCGAAATTCACCATCGGTCATCCGTAGTGGTCTGAGTAGTTTTGTCTGGACGACGACCGAATGATCCGATCGATTTATCCGGTCGGCTCATTTTCAGTGCAAATTTGTGATGGATTTCAACATTTTTCGAATCCCATCCGCAAAATACTCGATTTTGAATCATATGCACATATAATAACAAGGCCCAAAACAAAAATAAGTATGCTATGAATCATACTCGTCGAAATCCAACATCACATGTCGAAAATGAGACACAAACACCATGTGTTTTCATACCAGCATAACAGACATACATAACGTTGGACTATTCGAATACAACTCATGCTATGACTAAAACATCACACGATCGAGCTCAATAGTCTATTAACCACTCTAATGCAATTACTACAATGGTCCCCAACTTATAGCCAAGAAGGGAAATGCATCAGTATGCAATACATGAGTCGAGTATATCTCCTGAACGAAGAGCTCAATGTTTAAGAATCCATTCGTATTGTGTCATTTCCCGCAATGTGGACTCCACAACAACCATTTGTAGTCCCTAATTTGTATCCCATTTAGGAGAGGTCTTAGTGATAGTGACACATATCATGAACTCTCGGGTTCAACGACAACAGACACAATGCAAAAGAATGAATCGTTACAATGGAATCGATTCTAGACAAGAGCTCAAAACCGCGACGACTCCAGAAACACAATGGTGTAAGCAATTAGTTAGAATACTTTCAACGTACCATGATGGACAATTCAACGTTTCATCCAATGTAGTAAATCATGATATAAAATCCTTTCAACACAGATTTCCAAAACATTAAACAATATATTTCATGGATTTTAGTAAAGAAAATACCAGGGTGAAGATCCTTACTGGAATTACAAACCAACAATACAAATAACAGAAATCCCAAAAAATGCAGCAACTTCAAATACAAATTCTCGTCCCCTTGAAACTCGAAATGCACCCCCGTCACTTCCCACGCGTAGACGTTTCAGTTAGCTTCGAAACTCTCTAAAGAACATCCCAAACAGAGTTCGTTTACTACTTCAATTATGAAATTTACTCTCAGTTCTCCTATTTTTCCAAATTTTCTTCTTCTTTCTCTCTCTTCTTTTTCCCAACTCCCAAACTACCAAGAGACATACATTTACAAAAGGCATCAAACCACTCCCATAAGTTTTCTAACTCACAAAATTAAGTCCCCCAAGTTACTTATAATATAAAAGCCACCCATAAGTAAACGTACACAACAATTACTATTTAATGATCACATAACACATAAATAAAATTACCATGCTTTCATTTAATTGAAAAAAGTTCAGGTTATCACATCCTTCCCCCCTTACAGAAGTTTCAAGCTCGAAACTTGCTCAACTCAGGACTCAAACACTTGTGGGGATACTTTTGGCGAGCTTCTTCCTCAAGTTCCCAAATGTCCTCTCTTTCTATGTGATTCGACTAGTGTATCTTGACATAGGGTATGGTTCGTCGCCTCAAAATATAATCCTTACGTTCCACTATCCTTATCGGTACCTCTTGATAGGACAAGTTTTCCCAAAGCTCCAACGGTTCCGCTTCCAATACATGAATATGGTCTGGCACAAATCGCCTCAATTGTGACACATGGAATACGTTGTTTATCTGTGACAGTGTTGGTCGTAATGCCAAATGGTATGCTAGATCCTCAACCTTTTCCCATATCTCGTACGGTCCCATGTACCTTCGGCATAGCTTCCCGCTCTTACCAAATCTCATGACCCCTTTCGTTAGCGAAACCCGTAAATACACCTTGTCACCCACTTGAAATTCTAACGGTTTTTGCTTGTTATTAGCCCAACTCTTCTTCCCATCTTAAGCTACCTTTAAACTTTCCCGAATCAGCGGTACCACTTCCATTGTTACTTGAATTAATTCTGGCCATGTTACCGTCTTCTCCCCAATATCATCCCAATATACTGGTTATTGACACTTTCTACCATACAATGCCTCACAAAGCGCCATACCGATGCTTACTTGAAAACTATTGCTGTAAGCAAACTCAACCAAAGCCAGATGATCCACCCAACTACATTTGAAGTCCAACACACAAGCCTGTAACATGTCGTCTAAAGTATGAATTGTCTTTTCCGATTGCCTATCTTTTTAAGGGTGATAAGCAGTACTTAAGGACAATTTTTGAAGATTGCCTCGTTGAAACTCCGCCCAAACCTAGACACAAAATGGGAATCCCGGCCCGATACTATACTTATCGGAACTCCGTGAAGACGGACTATCTAATTCATGTATAGATGCACCAAAGTATCCATTAAAGTCGTGATCTTCATTGAAAAAAGTGGGCAGATTTGTGAGTCGGCCAACGATTACCTAAATCGTGTCTTTCCCCGTTTTATCCTTGAGCAAAACCGACCACAAAATGCATAGTAATATCTTCCCACTTCTAAACGAGTATTTTTAAAGGCCTAAGTAAACCAGCGGGTCTTTGATGTTCCGTCTTTACTTATTGACACACCAGACATTTAGCTACAAAGTCAGCTATGTCCCGTTTCATACATTTCCACCAAAAGTTACTTTTAAGGTCCTGATACATCTTTGTAGCCCCGTGATGCACTGACAACTTAGAACTGTGAGCTTCTTATAGAATTTTCTTTCTCAATCCCAAATATGACGGTACACAAAAACGACAATGATACCTAAAATTTCCATCTTCATGAACCCCAAAGTCTGATTGTTCTCCCCAAATCTGAATATATTTTATGTCCTTCTCTAATCCGACCCAAGAGCGTCGGTTGAGCTACCAAAGCTGCCAAAACGTTCTCAGTTGACTCAACGACCTCTAAACTTAGCTTCTCAAAATCTGATACTAAACTTGGTTGCTCGGTAATCAAACTTCCTAGTTGTCCCGAACTCTTTCTACTTAAGGCATCGGCTACCTAATTAGCTTTCCAAACGTGGTAGCTAATCGTGAGGTCGTAGTCTTTAAGCAATTCCAACCACCGCTTTTGTATCATGTTAAGTTCCTTTTGTGTGAAAAGGTATTTTAGGCTTTGGTGATCGGTGAAGATCTCAAACGGTTCTCCATATAAGTATTGCCTCCAAATCTTCAAGACAAATACCACTGCTTCCAATTCCAAATCATGAGTATGGTAGTTATTCTCATAAGGCTACCACTGTCTCGAAGCATAAGTTATTACCTTACCATTATGCATTAAAACATATCCTAACCCGATGCTCGATGCATCACTATAGATACTAAAACCCTCACACTCTTCAGGTAGTGCCGAAATCAGTGCAGTAGTCAACTATTCCTTCAACTTCTGACATCTTTCTTCACAATCTAACCCTTCTTAAACTTCACCCTATTTATCTGTCAAGTTGGTTAATGTTAGGAAATTAATCCCCTCAATTCTATCCCACAAGCAAATATGAGTAAGGAAAGAGATAAAATGGCACAATGATTTACGTGGTTCAGTGAAACTTACCTACTTCCACGGGGTAAGGCGAGTGTATACTTTCATTATAATGGAGAAATAAGAATACAATGGAGATTCCTCCAACCCATTAGCCTTCCTCGCCTTACTACTCCAAACAATATAAAAGACACACACACACACATATATAAGTAGTAAACATTTAGCTAAAAGGATTAGGAGTTCACATAATTAGTAATTCGCCTAATTACTAATTATTAACCTAATTAGTATCCAATTGGGAGTCCACCTAATTAGTAATTTACATAATTACTAATTTTTATCCTAATTAATATCTAATTAGTAATCCTTGAACTAATGAGTGAATATTGGATGAGAAATCTTCCACAAACTTTCACTAATACCCAGCTAACCCAGAAAAGTTTGAATCTTTGTCATTGTCTTTGGTAGAGGCCAACCAACAATCGCATCTAACTCGGATCCACCGACACCCCTTTAACTGATACAACTTGCTTAAAAAATGTCACACTTGTCAGCCAGAACTCACTTACTAAACTTGGCGTACAACGTTTCCTTCCTCAAAATCAACAACGGCACTCTAATATGATCTTCGTGAGCTTCATCCGACGGTGAGTAAACCAGGATGTCGTCGATGAAAACCAGCACGAACTTATCTAGACAATCCCGGAATACTCGATTCATAATGTCCATGAAAGCCATCGGTGCATTAGTCATACCGAATGGCATAACAAGGAACTCATAGTGCCCATACCGGGTTTGAAAGGCATTTTTGGGAATATCCTGTTAGTAGTGCCCTAGGACCATTCGCATATGTTGTACGTTTTATATCTTTTTGAGCATTTCATCTGAATAGTTAATTTTACTTATGAACATCAAATGCGTGATTTGATAGTAAAACTCATTTGCTTATGTAATTACTATTCTAGTTGTCCCTAGTTTTATGTAATCTACTTTACAATGAAATAAAACTAGTATGATGTTTGATTGATGATTATGTTTTACTAATCATGTGTAATGAGTACAAATCATATCATAGATGCAATGTATTGAGATATATCGTATCAGACGTTATCCGTTAGAGAAGTAATACTTCATGGTCCTTAGTCATAAGTATTACTTCCTCAATACTCTTTTAGAATCCTTAGACCTTATGTCTCCATTGATTCTAGCATGAATGGAGCCACGTTTTGACTCAGTCGTACGTTGCTTTTAATCGAGTAATCAATACGACTGAAGATCGGATGTAGCGTCCTATCATGGCTTGAATGTGAGAGGCATTGTAAGTGTGTTTTCATTGCCATTGTGATATGAACCTACAGGGTCACACGCATAGACGAGCTAACGAGCTTCATGTCCAGATTCAATGAATCTAGAATGTGTCTAGGTTCATTGTATCTGACATTTATTTTTCTGAGAATAATAAAACGTCTTTATTCGAAATAGAGATAGGGGCAATTTCGGTATTTAACTATAGCTGGGATTACGTGGGAGTTATTATCCGATAAAGACTCCCAGTACCAGCAGAGGTCTAGGGGACGTGGGAGTAAAAGACTCCCACTGCCAGAAGAGGTGGAGCGGACGTGGGAGTTGTTCTGGAAACAACCTCTCACTCCCTATATAAACCTCTCTTGGCCAAAACCCTAGGGTTAGATTTTTTTTTCTTCAGCCGAAATACCAAAACCACTAGAAATCAGATTTCGGGTTCTGCCTCTCCCTTTCTCTCTAATTCACGAATCTCAGAAAAACGAAGAGCTAGCACTCGCTGCCCGTTTCGTCGCGTGGATACCAGTAGGGAGTAATTCCGCAAGGGAGGACTCAAGGTGATCATTGCATCCGAGCCTTAAAGACAAAATCTTCCATTCAAGAATCGGATTCTTGAGCCAACAAATGTAAGTCCTTTTCTTTGTAATTTTCGATTCGTTTTGTATGAGCGGATCCTTCAGGGGAGGACTCATGGGTGTTTGGAACGAGTTTTCGCCCATGAATCCCTTCAGTGGTAACAGAGCCTTGCTCATACGATTCGAATTCGTTATCGTTAATCACATCATAACACTATCGATTTCGATTTGGTATGTGTATGTGTGAAAACAGAAAAGATTGTATCTTTTGTTCAGTATATGTGATATTTGCATAAACTGATTTCGTATAATCTGTTTACATGTTTCTGTATATCCTGATATGCATAAACTGTTTTAATTCGATTATATTGCATGAACTGATGTTATTAATCCGATTATTCTGCATAAACTGTTTATGTTAATCTGTTAATGCATGAACTGCTAATGTGTGATTAATACGATTATTCTGTATAAACTGTTTCTGTGATTCAATAATTAATTTGATTAATTCGGTTATTACGCATAAACTGATTGTATGTCTCCTGCCGTTAATCTGATTAACCAATGCATAATCCGATTATGTAAGTAAGACAAATGAGAGGTAAATTGGGGCAGAAAAACTCATTTGATGAATTGATGTAAAACACGGGAGAGCCGTCTGCGTCACGGCGATTCGTCGTTCCGCTGACCTAAGACTTTGTATAAGTACTCGTTATTAATTTCATTGTGCTTTATGTGATTTTAGCATGGTGAATAGTATGGCCTACTATACCCTTGTTTTACATATTTTGGTTTGTAATTTTATAATACGGCCTGCGAGCTGTTTTTCAATATTGTAAAATTGTAATCGCTTTCTTAGATTAGCTTTATTGCTTTACATTGAAGGCTGGGTATGCCCATGAAACTATGTAACAAGGCTGGAGGCTGCTGGATTGAAGACTTTATCCATGAGATGGATATTGATTTAGATTGACCCTTGGCTCCCACAAGGCTCGTGGGAGTCATCATAGGATTAGGTCATGCTATCTCACGTTTAATTTTTATGCTTTATATATTGCATGAGATGCTTGTATAATTGTATTACGCGTTTTAATGTCTTATTCAAACCGAATGTTTCAATTAAGTCTTAAAATGCCTACCATATCCTAAGCACTCCATGAGCTTGGATCATCATTATGACTGCTTGCTAAAGCAACAGATAAGTGGTTATCTAAGTAAAAAAAGGAGATGGGAAAATAGTGATTTCCATGTGCTTAGACATGGTTCGACTTAACTAGGCTAACAAAATAGTTTTGAGCCTAGGGCATAAAATGGGAAATAGCCGGGACATATAGATGTCATTCCCATAGCTTTCCTATAACTATTGTAAAATGTTTTTGCCCACTATTTATCAAGTGTTGAAATTGTGGAAAGATTTTTGCTCAAAACTAATAACTTTGCAAATAATTTACTGTAGATAATGGCAATCAATACTTCACACAATTCATTGTGATCCGTCCTTGAGAAGGAAAAACTAAGCGGGACCAATTTCCTTGATTGGGCCAGCAACTTAAGGATTGTCCTTAAGCAGGAAAGAAAGCTATACGTTCTTGATACGGACATTCCTGAACAGCCCGCAAACAACGCCCTTAGAGCTGAAAGAGATGCTTGGAAGAATTATTTTGATGACTCTAATGTCGTTTGTCGATCTAGTATCCAACCCTAAACAGCCGACAACTAATTTCCCCATCAAAGATCTCTTGAAGAAAATGATTTGGTTTCATTGGAAAAGCCATGGAAATTTGCTCTCGCTGGAAAATTTGGTCAACGCGGTCTTCCTTTGGATATTCTAAAGCGGGATTTTCGAAAGTTACAATTCAAGGGAGCTTTTTGGATTGGATGATTAGACTCAAGGCATGTGATTATTTTCTTTGAGAATGAGGAAGATTATTGCTGATTTCGGCGTAAATGATTATAGTTTTTCAAAGGATCGGGGATGCGAGTGTTAAAATGGACATACAATTTCGATCCGTTAGTGGAATCATCCATAGTTCCCGTCTAGAAACGTTTATCAGGTTTACCCATTCACTTATTCAACAAAATTTATCTTTTTTCAATTGCAAAAGTCACGGGGATGCCACTCGTTCTTGATGAACCCACGACTAATGTTACGAGACCTAATTTAGCAAGAGTTTGCGTTGAAGTTGATTTGTTGAACCTGATATGCACACACATTTGGATTGGGCCTACAAGGCCGGGGAAAGGATTTTGGCAGGGGATTGAGTACGAAAATCTGCCACATTACTGTTCTTGTTCTGGAAAATTGGCCACCAGAATTCCGAGTATAGAGGTTTGGCTGATCATATGGCTGACGTCACAGGAAAAAAAGTTGACGCCAGCGTCTCTCGGATCCCAAACGGTGAAAATATGGATGTTACGTTGCCGTTGTTAAAGTCCAGCAGGGATCTTGGAGACCCGATGAGGTTGCCGACAGGGATTAGCGACAATCAACAGTTTAGACAAGAAGGAGCTAGGGTTGAGAACCCAACCCAAGATGGGCATGTGATTTTACATGGGTTGGAGAAAAATAATGAGAATAGCGGGTCAGGAGATTTTGAACCCGCTTGCGTGGATGATGAACAGGTCTCGGAGACCCAGGGCAGTCTGAACTACGCGGATGATGTGGGACAGAGGTCGGACTCTCTTCCAATACAAGAGGTAAGGACATATGACGGATACTCAATCACAGCAGATGCGACTGCACACCGGCAAGCTGAGATGCCGACGGTGGAGACGGAGCAGGGTGTTCACAGTCCGTTCGGGATGCAGATGTAGCGTGTCATATAAAGGCAAATATAGGTCAGGAATAAACGGATCCGGGGGCACTAAAAACCCAGCTTCTCAGGATAGTCTAACCCGGGAACGACCCGACGGCTTACAACAGACTCCACTGCGGACCAGCAGCATAGTGATACCCAAAATGGCTCTTTATGTAGATCTAGACCCTCTCTCAAGGGACCACGTGAAAAAATTAGGTTGGGGTTGCTCAAATAGTCCTGATGAACCGGAACAATCAACAACTACAAAACTCAGCGCTGGTCAGCCCTACAACACAGGATGTATAGGCCCTTACTTTTTCTGCTAGTAAGAGGAACATACCAGTTGTTCCTCTCTTCTTGGATCGGCACAACTTATTTGATAGCTTTCGAGACTTCAGTATAAGAATTATTGGGCCAACTGTTAGTGCGTATGTTGATACAATTGAGCCAGAGGAAAGTGAATCTCTTAAACAGGAAGATACTAAGGTCCCGGACATAAGATCTTTTGATGCGTTGGAAGAAGATGACTACGATGATTTTATTCCTATTCACTCACGCAAGGGTAAAAGGCAAACCATAAGAGCTCCTATTGAACATCATATGGAGACTAGATATAAACCTTTCAAAAGACATTAGTGTTTTAATCCTTTAGTATTTATAGGCTACTAGGATTCGGTAGTCCGATGTAGTAGTGGATTTGTTTCCACCTTATACTCGAGGTAAGGTTATGCCCCCTCCATGTTTGGTTGATTTAGTTCATTTCAATAAAAAATAATAAATTTATGTTAAAAAAATTGTATAAGATTGCCTTCTAGTACCTTAGAGTCTATTTCTACCCGACACTCCTTGTGTATCAAATTAGACTCTAAAATCTTTCCATTAAATACCATTACTTCATAAGTGTCCAAACAACAAGTATAAGAGGTCTTAAGTACTTTAGAAAATCTACGTGACACAAATAAATGGGTAGCTCCACAATCAAAGAGTACAAATACAGGTACTAAGTTGATTAGAAGCTTACATGTGACAACGTCAAAAGCATCCCCCCGCTCCCCTGTTGAGTTAAGGAAAAAACTCGGGCATTAGGCTTATGTCTTGTATTACAATCCTTCGGTGTTTCTGCTGAAATCTGGCTCGTGTTCTGAATAGGCATAAAACACTGACTAACTCAATGACCAACTTTCTCGCATATTAAGAAATCCCCATTAATCCAATGACATTCTCCCCAATGCCTTCTGCCACACTTGCTACTCGATGCCCCTGCGAGTCCCCCAAGTCTTACCAAATTGGCTCATGTCCTTACTCCTGGCCTAAAAGTGTTGGTAGGCCCCGATGTGGGAGCAAACGTCTTTCGAGCCAAAGAAGCATTGATGTTAGGATGGGAATCTTGTCCTTGAGTCATGGTAGCAAAGTTTCTCTTCCCTGTTCTCTCCCAATCTGACCTCTTGAACTCTGCTTTAATACCTAGGCTACTTTGATAGGCCTCTTTGAATGTAGTGGGAGGGTGACCTGAAAGCCTTCCTCTTCACCTTAATAAAAATTCAATAACAAACCTTTGGTCCCTTATTTCTGGATCTTCAATAATTGGTGTGGCATACTTTTCCAATGCATTAAACTGTCATGCATACTCAAATATTGTCATCCCCTCAGTTTGTTTCAGTCCAAAAAACTGATTATATCTCTCCATTCTAATGGTTTGAGGAAAATATTGGTCTAGGAATGCACTCTTAAACTGTACCCAAATGATGGGTTGTCCCGCTTGTTGATAGATACGGGCAACACCCTTCCAGAATTCTATTGCTCTTCCAACAAGAGATGCAACAACAACATCAGTCTTTGCACCTTCAAGGACTCTCAATATTCTCAAATTCTATTCAATTTCTTCCAACCACTCCTCAGTCTAATCAGCTATCATGGTACCATCAAACGATACCATCATCATTTTCTTCAGTCTTTCAAAGTAGATCCCCAATTTTACTTCCACTCTCGGTGCCCTGACCTGACCCATATTGTGATCAATCTAATTTTGTTGGTTTTGTGTACTTTGGTCAAATTCTGTTGAGTATGTTGTTGGGTCTGCACTACCTGTGTCAAAAGGTTGAATGCAGCCCCAAAGCCTGTTGGTGTAGAAGGATTGACTAGTGGTGGTGGTGGTGGTTGCACAAACTCTGGCTTGGTTTCATTTACCCCGGTCGGTTGCTGGCTTGTTGATCGCACAAACTGACGAAGGTTGCTCCTAATACCTTGGAGAACCAAATCAGTAATCGGAATATTCAAGTCGTCGATGTTGTCTTGATTTCGATCCATCATTTCCCTGAGATTACCCAACAGTTTATGGTAAGCAATACCTCACATAATATGCTTAACAAGTTGAGTACATAACATGGCATAACATATATAGAATGATAAACATAACATGTCAACAATAATGTCACATAACAGTTACTAGCATAATATAAAGTAGTAAGAAAACAAGTACAACGTATGCTAGAGTCTTTACCTATCACAAATCTCACATGTTATCTATCAAGTTCATCCTATTTTCATTCCATATTTTAGACCTAATCTAAGGTTCGACCTGCTATGATATCACTTATGTCACACCTCGTGCCACGTAATGACATGGTAGTACCTCATATACCTATGAAGCCCAAAACCCAAAGTAAAAATGATTAAGTTTTTTTAAACCATTACTAAAAAGGAGACTAACGGTCTTACATATTCAAAGTAATAATATAAATCCAACAAAGCAGTGAAAGGTGAGTTATTCTAACTGTTATTTAACACTACAAGATTAATGTGTGGGCATACGATAATGGATAGAGTGAGGAATTAAACTATTCTGAAAAAGGTAGGTGTAGCAACTATTGAAGACATGATGAGAGAGAATCGTTTGCGTTGGTTTGGTCACATTAAAAGAAGACCAAGTGATGCTCCAGTTAGAATAATTGAAGGATTATGTAATATTGAGGGCGTAAGGACTAGAGGGAGCCAAGGAAGACTTGGATGGAAGTGATCAAATGAGATATGGATTTGCGATAGAATTAGATGAGAGTTTTGTTTGGGATCGAAAGAAATGAAGAGAATGCATTCATGCGAATGACCTTACGTGATTATTTTTTTAGTTCAGGTAACCGACTCCAATCTTTTGGATTAAGGCTTGGTTGTTGTATGAAGTACATTAAGAATTTGATTGGGCCGTTCAATTTGGTTGGGCTTCATGGGCCCCAATCTAGTAGTTGTATAATATTGACCAATTATACCGGAAAGCCCAGATCCTTCTAGAAGTCATTCCCATCTCCGAAGCCCACTGTGCATTGTATAAAACCTTTTTGTTTTTATATTTTGTTTTGCTGAAGTGACTTCTCCACCAAGACAATTCAATTCCTTACCAAACCAGAATATAAAGCCACAAGGAGAAGGCAAACAATTCAAATCAAAACTTATATAAGAATTTTGTGAATTGGTTTTTTTAGAGAGAGAAAGTAGAGAGAGAGATGGAATTCGAGTTGAGGAGAGCGAAAGAGAAGTTAGAGAAAGAACAAAGAGAGAGGAAAGAGAAAGCGATATTGAAACTGGAACGAGAAAGGAAATCCAAAGAAGAAGCTCGTCGTTATCGTGAAGCTTTTGAAGCTGCTCAGCGCGTTCGACGCCTCGAAGCTGCTGAAGCTGAAGAGAAGGTCAATTTTATTATTATTTTTTGAATTAAAGTTTTTATTTTTATTAATTTATCTCAAGTTTTCATTTTTTTTTGTTTAATCCTATGTTTTTCGGAATTTTTAATTTGTTTTTGTTAGAATTGAATATAATTATGATGTTTTACGAATCAAAATTCCAAAAAAAAGATTAGTAGATTTAATATGGAATAAAAGAGTACTTATAATTTTTTATTTATTTTTAGGTAGAAATTTTGATTTAGGCAGTTAGGAATTTAAATTAGTTTTCGTTGTGCCTTAAGTCTCTGAATCTTTTAGTACACCAATGAAATTATGAATGGAACAATGTGATTAGTCTAAACCCCGATGATTGCTACATGTGAAGTAATTCCATTGATGTACTAAAAGATGTATCAGAAGATCTTGAGTCTTCCCTAGTGTTTGTGGAGTAAATAGGAAAAGGAGCTCCACCAAAAAGAAAGAATTATGGATCATGTTCGTGCAATTTATGGATCATAAATTACTTTCTTTACCAGAATTATGAAAACTGTGTATGTTAAAATTACCAATGTTACAAAATTGAAGAATGATAGGATCAGATTCTGAGCATAACTAGGTTGATGAATAGATATCTAATGTTTAGGGCAGGGTTAAGGGATCATTTCTTTAGTAAAAGTATATATGCTTTGAGAAATTTTTAGAATTTCTAGTTTGAAATGTCAATTATTGAAAGGTTTGTGATTCCTTTCCAAGTATGAGTTGCTCTTTTAGCCGACCGTGTAAGCCTGGATCTGCTAATTATCTTGTATTTTACTTTGTGGGATTCTTTTTTTACCACTTAATTGCAGTTTATTAGTATGTTGTGTATCGTTCTTCTGTCTTCTTTTGTTTTGTTCATTGTCCATTGGAAATGGATTATTATCATCTTGGTGGTCTTTTCTCATTCTCCCTCTATCCTCAGCCTTCTAGTTCAAACTTTTAGGATCTTATAGAAACATTCTGTAAACTTTAACTTTCTACCGTAAGAATCCTGGATTACAAATAACCTTTTTTGTTTGTGCGCACCTCTTAGCCTAGAAATCATCCTGGATTACAATTATTAATGTCTTGATCTCTAATTTCATAGCCTTCCAAATTTGCCCACTCTTTTGTAAAGTTGAAATTTCTTTTCCTGAGGCTTGTTGAGGGATTGGATGCCATATTTTTCAACTATCTTTTAGTCAGACTCTCGGTTTCTGAAACGTATGAGAGTTTCGCTCTTGTGCTACTTTGAGTATCCTTGTAACTTTCTTGGTTTGCTGAAATTAACATATTGAGTCAATAGTTGCCTATCTGATTGAATAGCTTAGCGTAGGAATTCAAATAATTTGGATACTCCATCTTGTTATAAAGAATATAGCTACTTCTAGGTGGTGGGATATAGATTTAATATTGGGTGTGGAACTAGAAGATACCAAATCAGGAAGGGCTGGATAGGTTCCACGTCTCTAACGCCCTAGCCCCTACCTTGCATGTAAAATAATAAAAGAAAAGGAAAAAGAAATGAAGAAATAAAGAACCCCTCATATTTGTATTTTTCAGCCAGGAAATGAATTTATAAAGGATTTCACATGCTTTGTTTCTGTCATGATGTGCTGTTGGTTTTGGGAGGTTAAAATGTATTTCTACCTTCTCTCAGGCAAATCAGCAAATGCAGGAAGACCAACTTGCAGGACGAGGAGTTGTATTCTATCGCATCCTTGAAGCTGTGCCTTATGAGGGAAATGGAGATAAAATTAAATTGCCAACATCTTGCTTCACTGAGTTGTCGGAACAAGGCGCTTTTGACAAGGGTCCGTTGCACTTCTCCATGGCAGTAATTTTGCAGGACTCCCCTTCAGAAATGCAGGGCCCTGAAACACAAAAACATAGGACAACACATGCTGGTGTTCTGGAGTTCACTGCTGATGAAGGTTCAATAGGACTTCCTCCGCATGTATGGAGCAACCTGTTTCCTGTAAAGAATCCTGTTTCAAAGCTGGTTGAGGTGCGCTACGTGTGGTTGCCCAAAGGGACATATGCGAAACTTCAACCGGATGAATTTGGCTTTTCTGACATCCCAAATCACAAGGCTGTCCTCGAAACAAGCCTTCGGCAACATGCAACCCTTTCAGAAGGTGATGTTCTAAGAGTCAGTCATGGGACCTTGACGTACCATTTACGTGTTCTTGAGCTGAAACCTTCATCAAGTGTATCTGTACTAGAAACCGATATTGAGGTAGATGTTATAGGCTCTGATTTTGATGCTCAGGAAACAAGTCAAAACATTCTGAGACCTCTTATATTCGGGAAGCCAGAATCTGGAGAAGTTGATGAAGGGAATTACATATACTACAAGTTTTTGCTAGATGAAAGCATTTGGAATAGAATTTCCTCTGGGGATGCTGAAATAGAGATAAAGATAGATCAACAACAGACACAAGATGGAGATACAGATCTTTACATTTCCAGGCATCCACTCTTATTTCCAACAAGGCACCAGCATGGATGGTCTTCCCATGATATCGGTTCAAAAGTGTTGATCCTTAGTTCTAAGGATCAGAACTTGGGGCCTGGCACTTACAGTATAGGTATCTGGGGCTATAAGGGAAAAACAAACTACCATGTGTCTGCAATTATTCGAGAAACATCCAAGCCCAAGGTTGGCCAACAGGCTATTGGTTCCTCATCATTGCCAGAGGCAGATACCGTTGAGTGCAGGAACTGCAAGCACTACATTCCTTCTAGGACTATTGCTCTACATGAGGCCTATTGTAGTAGACACAATATCATCTGCCAACATCCTGGTTGTGGTGTTGTTCTTAGGATTGATGAGGCCAAAAATCACGTCCACTGTGAAAAATGTGGTAATGCTTTTCAAAATGGCGAGATTGACAAGCACATGAAAGTGTTTCACGAGCCCTTCCAATGTCCATGTGGAATTGTGCTCGAGAAAGAGCAAATGGTATGTAACTTTCTCTTTTCAACCCTTTTGCATTTCCTTTGCTATCCTGTTTTGCCTTCCACTACTCCATTAAAGGTATTGGCATTCAGAACACTCGTGCTGAATTTCTTGAAAACTAGACCTAAATTTAGAAGTCTGAGACATTTTTCAGGCAACGTTTTTATTAAGTTTTGCACGTGTTCTCACATTTTTGCTAATATCATACACTTTTGTGCCACAGGTGCAACACCAGTCGAATGATTGTCCGTTGCGGTTAGTTACATGTCAGTTTTGTGGAGACATGGTTCAAGCTGGGACTTCGGCTGCAGATGTACGGGACAGGCTAAGAGGGCTTTCAGAGCATGAAAGTGTGTGTGGATCTAGAACTGCCCCTTGCGACTCATGTGGTCGGTCTGTTATGCTGAAGGAAATGGACATACACCAAATCGCGGTCCATCAAAAGAGCTAATCTCCCAGGTTATCTGCTACCAGATCAACTGCTGCTATCTCTTATGAGTATCAACTGCTGTGGAGTCCTAAAAGAATATATGTTGTTCATTTGCAAGTTGTAGTAGCTCTCTGAGGTTCTTGCATCTTCTCCTGTAATTGAAATTGAGTGATGCCAAATGGATTCTTCTGCAAATAGTTAAACATTATATGTCAAAAAGAAAATAAATTAAAAAGGGAAGAGTTCGGGGTAGGTGCTCCTGAGGAGCATAAGTGAGTATTTGTTCGGGGAAAGGGATCGTGAGTATGTTTGTGTAGCAATTATTTGTATGTGTAGATTGACAAATTTGTTATTGATTTTGTCTTGTGCACTGTTCTGTTGTGTGTTAAGAATCTTGTTTTTATTGAAGATATCTCAATTACGTCGTTTACTTGTAATATGTAAGGAGTTCAGTTGGATTGGCCCCAATGCTTTAGGGAATTTCCTGATTCCAACCCTTCTCTTATTACATGAGTTCTTTTGTAGTACAAGATTTGAGTTGAAATTTCTCACAAAACATCACCCCGGTCTTACATGCCAACTCAGTGTCGGAATATATTTTGTAAGGTGGAAACGGACCGTTGAATGGTGCCACCCCCTGATTACCTGTATATACTTGTCATCTCAATGTTGGAATAAATTGTGCGAGAGTAAGGTGTAAACGGACCATTGAATGGTGTCACTCAGGTTGTCATGATCACAATTTTGACTCGAAATGGAAGAGGTATAAAAAATCATAAACATGAGGATCGTATCACGGATCGGAAGATGCAATAAAACTATTAAAATAATATTTCATGATGAATTTATTTCAATAAAGACATCATTCTATATGTTAATGAGGAAAAAAATATAACAATACTTCAACGGGAAAACAATAAAAATACCAATAGAACTAAAAAGTTGAAATTAAACCGCAAACTAACAAATGATAAATTTTAAAAGTAAACCAACAATTCATAAGGCATTTTAATCTAGCAAGTTTCATAACAACACGTCTATCTTTCTAACATTATAATCTAAAATACAATTCAAGACATTATTATCCTCCATGTAGTCGTACTGGATCGTGTGATCTTACGATCCAGATCGACGATTCTGTACGATCCTATCTTTCAGCGATTTTTATTACGATTTAATTCGATTCATACTACGATCCAACTCGCGATTTTGACAATTTTGGTACCCCTCCAGTATTTTGGACGCCTGGAGAGTGGGAGGACAACCCGCCAAGCTTGGTTGCTCCATGAGCTGTTGGTTTTGAAGTTCAAAGACTGCAATATGGACTTGACGAAGTTGCAAGTTATTCAAATTTGGATTCCCCGTTTTGAAATTAATTTCTGAGAAGTCTGGAATAAAATATCTACTTTCATAAATCCATAATATTGCTTATCTAGACTTATATTTAAACTCCTTCAATCCAAGGAAATTTAAGTCTATGAACACATGACTCCACTGCTAATCTCGTTTACTCTCTCGATCTAATTGTCATTTCATGTTTTTATATTAATTTTCTACTCCCCTTAATTTTATGTTCAAGACAAAATAAGACAATTAACACCAAACTGTGGAGATACTTTATTAATTTTCTTTATAGCAAATCGCCTATTTTAAACCTTAACAATTTATGTTTTTCGCTTATTAGACATAATATATTATTTGTGCTCAACATGGACTCAAACTTTTTACAATTAGCCCGATATAGAAATTTTTTAAATTTCCGACCAAAAAGGCTCAGACGACAAAAACGTTGTCATTTAGATTAAGGGCAAAATTGTCCTAACACATCAGAAACAATTTAAAAATAAAGCAAATAGCCTATGTTAGACCTTAACAATTTATACTTTTTGTTTTTTAGACATAAAGTTTTATTTCTATGCGGTCTGGACTCAAACTTTGCACGATTAGCCCGATATAGTAAATTTCCAAATTTCCGACCAAAAAGGCTCAAATGAAAAAAACATTGCCATTTAGATTAAGGGCAACATCGTCCTAACACATCAGAAATAATTAAACAACAATGTAAATGACATGAAATTCAGCTTCATTTCAATTGGGAATGTTAACAGGTAACAAAAAATTCAACCCAGAAAAATAAGATGCAACTAACCACCAAATCCCAATTTAACGTCCATACATCAATGCTAACACTAACACCAACAAAACCATTCCAAATACAACGGAAATTGGAAACCCATATCCCTTCATCATCTTATCCTCCAAAATCTTCAATTTCTCATCATTCAATCTCAATTCTCCCTTTAACAATTCAATTTCACCAACTTTACTGGGATATTTGTATCAAAAGAGAAAAAATGTCCTTTCTATTATGTATTATGGGCTGGTGACGGAAGGAAATAATCAAGTGCTCGTTGGAGATGAGTCCAAATGAACCACTCTCAAACAAGTTGACTACAGAATCCGGAAACGTTGTACACTCCGATTCAATATGTCAATTTTCCATTAGGGGCGATCATCATCCTCGCCTGATTTTTCTGTAATTGAAGAACATTCATTCCTGTAAGACACTCATAAAATCCATTGCACCTGCACAACAAAGTGTTTATTCCATGGATGAGTATTATAGAGATCTAGCTGATGCTCAAAAAAATTAGCTGTAAGCTGTTGAATTTCATCAACAAGACTTGGATCTTGCGGAAGGCCATAGCTTCACTGATTTCGTTGTGAGGGACAAAATTATATCATTCGATGAAACATCTCAGACTCTTGAATAGGCACAACAAAATTCTGGTTACTATTATGAAGTACTACTTAAACTTTTGGTCAAAGAGATCAAAATTGCTGCAACTGAACTCTTAGTGTGAAACCCCAGTCCAATATGGGATAAGGTCTCATATTGAATAAGAATGAAAATTGTGAGTGTTATATAAGGTGGGCCTAAGTATTCACTATAATTTTGGGATATCCCTTCTGGCATAGCGAGTTCTGTTGTCAGATAGACGCTCGTGGGTGCTGTCAGGCCCATGTGTCGCGCTGCGGGCTCGCGGACATGGGGTGTGACATTTTATGTGTGGGAAAAAACGGAATTAACAAAGCTGCATTGTATGAACTCAAAAATAGTGAAACAATGAACAATTTTAATTTTAAGCCTATAAGAGTACTTATTAGGTAGTTAGGAGTAATCTTTAAGATGATATAGTTCTTATAACTCTTTCATACCGGTAATATATAGCGACAATTTATCTTATTACCTTTGCAATGATCGACATATTATTAAGTAGCTATGAGTTATCTTCAAGGTTATAATAGTACTTATAACTCTTTCAATCATTTGGGTGTGCCTCGGCTTGCAAGTTATGGGTGATTCGATTCTTGCACTACTGCTGGGCATGGTGAACTTCTCGCAAGGTCTCAAAATAGCTTCATTACTCGGCTTGCCAATTTCATCTTGGAAGGCCACAATCTCACACCTTGGATGACCAGATCAGGACTTCTCCTTGTTAGGCCTTGTTTTTTATTATGCTAAATCCCTTATTCTCTCTTTTGAGTCTGTTAAATTATCTTTTGTGAAACGATCGGATAACTAGGTTGCTCATTGTTTAGATTAACAGGGACGTCATTTTACTTCCATGCTATGAGACAGAAACATTCCCCATCTGTAATGGTTGCGATTTCTAATGATCGCACTTTAATTTAATAATATACCGCACCTTTTGAGTTTAAAAAAAAAAAAAAAAAAACTCTTTTAAAGTGGTTCTAGAGATAGCTTATTTAATTACCTTTGTAATGACGGACACATTATTAAGTACTTAGGAGTAATCTTTAGGATTATAATAGTACTAATAACTATTTCATTATAATTAGGAGATTTTAATTGATTTTTTTTTTATGTTTTTCAAAGGCAACATTTATTTTGTATTTTATATTTTTGTTGATTTTTATGAGTTCTTGGTGGAGATATTGACCCAGAAAAAACGTGCTAATCTCCATGTTTTGGAATCTCATTCATTTTGTTGTTTATTTATTTTTTTTGAAAGGATATTCATTTTGTCTGTTTCTTTTTATTTTAGTTTTTCCACTTCTCTCTAAATATTAAATCATATAAAAAGGTCAAAAAGTTGTCCGTCCCCATTCTGTGTCCCTATTTGTGTCCCTACG
This sequence comes from Vinca minor, assembly GCA_026122235.1. Taxonomy (NCBI): domain Eukaryota; kingdom Viridiplantae; phylum Streptophyta; class Magnoliopsida; order Gentianales; family Apocynaceae; genus Vinca; species Vinca minor. Next base: position 2,360,703 of record JAOCZM010000232.1, read on the forward strand.
AATACATATTTGTCACGTGTATATTTTTTTCCTGTGAGTTCCACTATTTATTTTAGATTATAATTTTTGAATTATGAATTTAATATATGGACAGACACCGAATGAAGACAGAGAATTCCTAGCCCATAAAAAGCATGGTAAATTTTAAAATAACCGATTATTCTCTTCCTCTCAGAGGAGAAAAAAAATACAGAACCAGAAAATCCTACAACAACAGATGAACAAATTCACCTCACATGTTAAATTCCGATCCCCAAAAAAAAAAGTTACGAAAATCTCTATTCTGCTCTCTCTAATGGCTGATGCATATTGTAAAGCTGATGTCATGTGTTCGAATCTTGATTGGTGCTCTTGCCTTCCAGTGACGAAATAAGAAATTTGGCGTTGGGGACGAAACTGCAACAGTATGTCGAATTACATATAAAAAAAAAAAAAAAAAAATTATTGTGGGCGAAACTGATAAAATATTCTAAAATACATATAAAATTTACTATACCTAGTAGGTTTTTTAAAAATCTCGGAGGGCGACTGCCCCTCCCCTATCTTCATCCCTGCCGCCTTTGATTGCGCTACTTTGATGACTATACTTGCCATTTGATTGCGCTACTTTGATGTGATTAATGTTTGTGCTGGTTGTTCAGCTAGACTGGTGATTGCCCCTTGTTTTTCTGAAATTTTAATAACCTTATTGTTGTTTTTCCATATCTAGATTTTATTACCTATTCATTCTCCAATCCCGATTCTACTCAATCTCTTGTGAGGCTTTCATTTTTTTTTCCTTGAAAGTTCTAAAGAGTACGATTAACTAATTATATGGAAAATGTGATTTTTTTTTTCTTTCTTCCTTCTACTGAGGTAATAATACCCGGGACTGTTGAAGAAGAGAAAAAGGAAATGGAGGAGAAATCTGAGACATTGAAGATAAAGAATGAGCAAATATGAGATTGATGGAGAAAATGTTGGAGAATTAATTAATAAAGTGGACTAATTTGATCAAATTTAATTGTGTGTTCCACCGCTTAGTTTTAAAGTGTTTTGAATTCATCGCGTAGTGAGTTGTGCAAGCTTCGCGATGATATATAACATGTGAGGAAACTAATTCTTGGTGTGAATGATAAATTTGGTTAAAGTGGAGAGGTTATTAATGGAGGTGTGATGGTATCCCATATCGGTTGTGAGAATCGATTAAAACTTGTTTATAAGCACTAGCTAGACAAGTGATATTAAACAAGTGGGTAAGGGGGTACCCCTCGCGCACCGTCCTTCCGTCTGTCTCGCCTCGTCGCGTCGCGTCGCGTCGCGCGTGTCCCTGCCGGGTAGGCAGTAATATATTTTTGGAATAAATTACCGTGATAGTCCTTAACTATTGAGTAACTGCAAATGAGTAACATAATTTTTGTGTAATTGCAGAATGGTCCTTCCACGATTCTCCAGCAATTTTGAGAACTGCACATTACCCCACTACGAGAAGTGGGAGTTACCCACGTTCTCCACTACGAGGTGAGGGAGTGAGGGCTAACCTGCCGTTTCCGACTGCTATAAAAGGCAGTCTCCCCCCATAGAATTATTTGCTACGAAAATTATTCTCCCTTCTTCATTTCTGCATTTCATACTAGTAATAGAGAGTTCTGCATTTCTACGCTTCTGGTAAGCAGTGTGATTGGGCGTTGTACCTTGGGAACTCATTGCTCTTGTAGGCCTGAAGCAATTAGGCGAGCAAATTGAGTTTAAGGGCAAGTGGTTTACTACTGCCTCGTCCAGGATATAATCTGAATTTTATTATGGATTTATATTATGCGTCTGTTTAAATTCATATTCTTAGCAGAAGAACTAACAATCTTAAACTCAATTTTTCTTCTTCTGTTTCTGCTTTACTTAATTAAAACAGAAAGTTAACCAGTAGTAGTAATCATTTATTCAGTTTATTTCCATTCTGGTTTTGTTTACTTATTATATATTGCTGTTCTGTAACAATATCATTACTAACTGGTTGTTTATGCAATATATAGAGAAACAAAAATGGCTGCAAATGATTCAAACGCTACTGGTACTGGAACTGAAACTGTTCCTTCAACTGAGACTCCGGCAAACGGAGTTAATCTGACTGCTGGTCAGACAAGCGGTATTGAGGCTGCTATGTCTAGGCTGCATGCCTTTGTGCCTCCAATGGCTTCTCGTCATATCCAGTTTGGACAATTTGCACAACCCGAGAAGTTTAAAGGGGGTTGCAACTTCAAAATGTGGAAAGAGAAAATGATGTTCTACCTTACCACGCTAAATTTAATTCGATATGTAAATGAGGAAACTCCCGTGGAGGATAAAACTGATCCTCAATCTGTAATAGCATACAATGCTTGGATTAGTAATGCTTATTTGTGTTGTCATACTATACTTACTAGTTTAGATGATTCATTGTACCAGATTTACTATCAAAAGAATAGTGCAAAAGAACTGTGGGAATCACTAACTAAGAAATATACAGTAGATGATGCAGGTGCTAAGAAGTTCATTGATGCTCGCTTCCACGACTTTAAGATGGTCGATGGAAAATCTGTCCTCGAACAGAGTGAAGAGCTACAGAAAATTTATCATGATCTTGCCGCTGAGGGCATGGGGATCAACGACTCGCTGCAGGTGGCATTGATGATTGAGAAATTACCCCCTTCTTGGGATGACTTCAAGCACTACCTTAAGCATAAGAAGAAGGAAATGACACTTGAGGACCTTATTTTGAAGTTGAGAATTGAACAGGATGTGAGGAAGGCATCAAAAAGGCCTTATACACCTGTTGCAAAGGCAAATGTTGTCGAAGCTGCCGGAAAGAGGAAGCGCGCAACTGACTCGAAGGCAATGAACTCCAACAAGAAGTTCACGGGAAGCTTCTTCGTATGTGGTAAGCAAAACCACAAAGCAAAGGACTGTCGTAGTCGTGTGGACGGTCAAAGTAATAACTACAATAAGAACAAGAGGTTCAATGGGAATGGGAACAGGAACAAGTATCAAAAGGATAGTCAGGCTCATGTATCTGAGGCCGTTAAGCTGAACTCTGGAATGGAGGATATGCACCTTGTTGCTGTCGTTTCAGAGGTGAATATGATAGGGAGAAACCCAAAGGAATGGTTTGTGGACACGGGGGCTACTCGCCATATTTGTATCAATAAATGGATGTTCAAGACTTATGAAACTATTAAGGATGAAGTCTGCTACATGGGGAACTCTGCGTTCTCCAAAGTTGAAGGAAAGGGCAATATTTTCCTAAAGATGACTTCTGGGAAGGAGCTGACTCTCACTGATGTGCTCCATGTGCCTGAAATTCGAAGGAATCTCATTTATGGAATTGTGCTGAACAATAAAGGATTCAGGCTTGTGTTTGAGGCAAATAAATTTATTCTGACAAAGAATGGAATGTATGTAGGAAAGGGGTACTTAGCTGATAGTCTTTTTAAATTTAATGTAATGACTGTACTCCCAGGAACTGAGCCTACGGGTGTGAATGTAACTGAGGCTTCTACTAGCTCAGCTGGAAACAATGTTGCCCAAGAGGCTAATGAATTTAAACAAGTTGCTTATTTGGCTGAGTCTTTTAATTTATGGCATGATAGATTAGGTCATGTGAATATTAAAAGTATACAAAAATTAATTTCATTAAACCTATTGCCAAAATTTAATGTTGACAAAAACTACAAGTGTGAGACTTGTGTAGAAGCTAAGTTATCTAAGTCATCTTTCCGATCAATTGAGAGAAGTTCGGAACCATTAGATTTAATACACACTGATGTATGTGATCTTAAGTTTATACAATCAAGAGGCGGTAAGAAGTACTTTATTACTTTTATCGATGATTGCACGAGATTCTGCTATGTCTACTTAATGAGAAGTAAAGATAAAGAAATAAACATGTTTGTTCATTATAAGAATGAAGTTGAAAACCAACATGGTAAGAAAATCAAAAGGTTAAGGAGCGACAGAGGTGGAGAATATGAATATCCATTCGCTCGATTGTGTGCAGAAAGTGGCATTATACATGAAACAACTGCACCCTATACTCCAGAACAAAATGGAATTGCGGAGCGGAAAAACAGAACATTAAAAGAAATGATGAATGCCATGTTAATTAGTTCTGGTTCACCCCAAAATTTGTGGGGGGAAGCTTTGCTTTCGGAAAATCACATCCTAAACAAACTACCGAATAAAAGACTAGACAAAACACCTTATGAATTGTGGAAAGGGCATATACCTTCTTACAAATTTATAAAGGTATGAGGATGTCTAGCAAAGGTTCCGATTCCACCACCTAAGCGGACTAGGATAGGACCGAAAACGGTAGATTGCGTGTTTATAGGATATGCACAAGATAGTAGTGCATACAGATTTTTAGTGCACAAGTCAGATAATTTTGAAGTGCATGAAAACACCATTATTGAAGCTAGAGATGCTTCTTTCTTTGAAGGGATTTTCCCTTACGTTGATCGCTCTGGATTTGACATAACAGTCAATCGAGATATGAGAAATGTGGGGGAAGAAGATCTTGAAGAGGAAGTTAAAGAGCCTAGGTGTAGCAAGAGAGCTAGAATTGAAAAGTCGTTTGGTCCAGATTTTCTTACTTATCTGGTAGAAGAAGACCCTTTGACTTATAAAGAAGCAATGTCTTCTTCTGATGCTGACCTCTGGAAAGAAGTTATTGATAGTGAGATAAATTCAATACTTCAAAATCATACATGGGAACTTGTGGAACTTCCAACAGGTTCAAAAGCGTTGGGCCACAAGTGGATTTTCAAAAGGAAAATTAGACCAGATGGTAGGATAGATAGATACAAGGCAAGACTTGTAATGAAGGGTTTTAGACAAACTCATGGTGTGGATTATTTTGACACGTATGCTCCTGTGTCGAGGAAAACATCAATCAGGTTAATCATAGCTTTTGCAGCTTTGTTTGACTTGGAAATCCATCAAATGGATGTAAAAACAGCTTTCCTCAATGGAGAACTGGAGGAGGAGATTTACATGGAACAACCTGAAGGGTATGTGGTTCCAGGTAAAGAGCACTTGGTGTACAGACTTGTTAAATCCTTATATGGATTAAAGCAAGCACCTATACAATGGCATGAGAAATTCGATAGCATAATGATTTTGAATGGATTTCAAATAAATCAGTGTGACAAGTGTGTCTACGTGAAAGGAAACAAAGATAACTACGTAATAGTCTGTCTATACGTGGATGACATGTTAATCATTGGTAACAAAGATAACATCAAAACTACCAAGAAAATGTTGTCGCAAAATTTCGATATGAAGGACATGGGACCTGCTGATTTAATTCTTGGAATGAAGGTATCCAAGACAGCAGATGGATATTCACTTTCTCAAAGACACTACGTTTAGAAGATTCTAGACAAATTTGATAAAGGAAGTGATGTAATTGCTAGAACACCTATGGAAGTGGTTTCAAATCTCTGCAAAAATCGCGGAGAAGGTGTGCGACAAACCTGAGTATTCTAGAATCATTGGGAGTATAATGTACCTCATGGATTGTACTAGACCGGACATCGCAAATTCGAGTCAACAGATCGGGCGAGGTATACAAGTAATCCCAGTCACGAGCACTAGAAAACATTAGTTAGAGTGCTTAGATATCTACGATACACTGCTGACTATGGGTTACATTATACGAGATATCCAACTGTACTTGAAGGGTACACTGATGCGAATTGGATTTCAGACTCCAAAAAATATAAAGTCCACTAGTGGATACATTTTTGTGATGGGAGGTGCAGCGGTTTCTTGGAAATCATGCAAACAAACATGCATTGCAAGATCAACTATGGAATCGGAGTTCATAGCTTTGGATATAGCAGCAGCAGAGGCTGATTGGCTACGTAGTTTTTTGGAGGACGTTCCAATGTATTCAAAATCAATGCAATCAATAAGCTTACATTGTGATAGCTTATCAGCTATTGGAAGAGCTACAAACAACGTGTATAATGGGAAGTCTAGACATATACGTCGAAGACACAAATCCGTTAGAACTCTGTTAAAAACCCGGCGTTATTGCTTTGGACTTTGTGAGATCCAAAGAAAACATAGCGGACCCTTTAACGAAAGGTTTAACAAGAGACTTAGTAGAGAGTTCATCGAGGGGAATGGGGTTGAAGCCCGTGAAATTGATTACCACTCATGATGGCAACCCAACCTGAATTGGAAAACCCAGTTTGCAGGTTCAACGGGAAAACCGAATTGTGGGGGAAATCGAACAAAGCACTCGGGAAAAGTATTCCCAGCCTATTCCTGTGATGAAAGAGTGATAGACATGTCCATCGAAGGATAAGTGTTAAACTTTTAATGATCCTTATACGTAATACGTGGAGTATGTCAGGATACTTCTAATAAGAAATCACCTATATTGAATTTGAAGGGGCCACTTCTATGAGATTACTTGAGGGCTAAATCTCTAGAGCATTCAATGAATATTTCCAAGGCAGTCCAGGGCCGAAATGGACAACAACGAAAGAACCGACTAATTGTGTAGAGAAAACGTTGTGTGAGTATCATTGTCTTGGTACACATAGAAAGCTGAACAGTTCAAGTGATACGGTACCAACCTTGGGGCTGCCCAACTCAAGGGAACGTGTATTAAGATACAAAGAGGACTCTAAATTACATCTAGGAATGTTGTACAAGTCAACCTCTTAGTATCACAAGTGTACAAGGAATGGACAGCTTTGCTACTGTTTGGTATAATGATCATAACTTTCGATATAGTTATCCAATGAAGCTGATTCTAGTTGCATATTAAAGATAAGAGGCAGATCTACAACTTCAATGAGATCACAAGACCAGATTCTACCTTCTTGATATCCGAAATAGTCGTGCAAGTTGGCCCAACAAGCTGTCCAGAATTAGGACGAATTTTAAGGGCATTTTAGTCTTTTTGTGTACAATTAAAGTCTATACTAGACTTTAATTATTTTCAGCATATTTCATTACTATAATTTCGTGTATAGCAAGTAGTTGCTATAATAAAGGACATGTTGTCCATGTGTTAGTTAGTTGGTTAATAAGAGTCCTAATGCAACTAGGACTCTTCATAGATTTGGTAGTTACTTACTTTTCTAGCCGCCAAGATAATAGGAACATGTGCCTATTATCTTGTTTAGGTAGTTACTTGATAGCAAGTTGTTATTCAAGAGTCCTAATTCTTCAAGGACTCTTATTTCCTTTTCCTTGTTTAGGTTGGAACCGAAATTCCTCTACTTATAGAGCAATTTCGGCCACCTTTTAAGGAGACTTGATATTTTGATTAAGGTTATTCCTTAGATACTTGTTTATGAATTCCCATAGAAACTAATTCGAGATAGAGAAAGATCTGCTTGAAAGCCGAACCTTGATATAAAACATCACGGTTTCGCATCAAGTGGTATCAGAGCAAAAGGTTGATCTCTATCTTGGTGTACCCTTACGCGTACGCTTTTCAAATTTTTTTCTTGTTTGCTCGGAATAGACCGAGAAAGATAACAAAAAAAATTATTACTACCATACGCAAAAGCCACCCGGAAGTAAAGAAATTGGCAGCCGGGTTATCCTAGACACGGATCAAACCAAAAGCAAACTTCCTTGTCCGCTTGGACACAAAGGAATTGGCTCTTGTTCCCTCTTGTTCTTGAATTAGTCGCCATCAAACTCATCAAATCTAGGTAATATCTTCCTGACACGGAGTTCTTGATAAAGGCGGCCAAGAAAAGAGTAAGTCTAAAGGTATAAGGTAAAGAAAGAAATCAAGAAAACAAGGTTTTCAAAATTTTAAAATTTTCGGTTACTGTTCACAGCACTATTCATCCGAAAATTCAAAGTCTATTTTCAAGAAATCAAGAAGCGTAAAGGTTACATCTTTTTAACGATTACTCTTATTCTTTCTTTCTTAACTTTTTGAATAGGTCAAGATAGGATTTCTTTCCATCTTTTTTCAGCCTTCCATCAACAAAACAATTCAATTTACCTAAATCATCTAGAGTTGGAAGTTCTTGACAAGTATTTTGTGGAATATAGAGAGAACAAAAATCAGATTACTATTCACAGATTACTATTCACAGATCACTATTCACTGATTTTGTGAAAAGATTCAATCTTCAATATATTTTTCTACTAACGATTTTTGTGTGAATTTTTCTTTGCAAAGATAATGTCTTTTGATGAAGGTACTTCGCAGCAAGAAGTGACCATAGATGTTCAAGATGATCAAGAATCTCAAGAATCCGAAAGTTTTGAGGCAAATTGGGAATTTGAGGCTGAAACTTTTGAAGATGAAGCCGAGGGCAATGATCAATATCCGGATGAGGGCAATCATCTTTGGGTAAATATGAATCTCTTACAATATCAACAATTAGATGATTTGCATCAACAAAGAAACAATCTTTTTCAAACAAAGTGTACCGTTCAAGGCAAGATTTGTTTACTTATTATTGATAGTGGTAGTTGCACTAACGTTTGCTCTTTTGATATGGTTACCGCTTTAGATTTGCCCTTGAAAGCACATCCGATGCCATATAAGCTTTCTTGGTTAAATAATAGTGGTGAGATTAAAGTGGATAAACAAGTTGAGATTCAATTCAGCATTGGGAAATATGTGGATTCGGTTATTTGTGATGTAGTCCCTATGACCGCAAGTCACATAATTTTGGGAAGACCTTGGCAATATGATAGGTATGTGGATCATATTGGTCGAAGGAATGTTTACATGGTTACAATGGATAATATTCGATATACTTTACATCCTATGTCACCAATTCAAGTTTGTGAGCATCAAAAGTTATTAGCCAAGGGTAGAGAGAAAAGAATGAAAGAGTGAGAGTTGAAAAAAATGAGTGATCCTACCCAAGAGATAAAAAACGAGGGAAAAAAGGAAACAAAAGCCGAGCTAAAAGTGAGAAAAAAGGCAATAGCTTAAAAAGTGAGAAAAGAATGTTTGTTCATTAAATCCGGAAAGGTAGATAGGACAATTCAAGCAAAACAACTTGTTGTTTTGTTAGATTTGAAAGGAACCGCAAGGAACCTATTTAATAACACTTTTTCTTTTGATCTAACATCTTTTTCTACATCTAGTCTTACCATTTTTCAGAAATTTCACGAAGTCTTCCCTAAGGAGTTGCCGAGAAGGTTACTTGTTAGCCTTCAAAATCGTGAAAGGTATAAACCATCTTTGGGTACAAATCAGCAAATTCAAACCCAAGGTGATTTAATTCTTGAAAAGAAGAAGGTAAGTATGTCTTTAAGTCCTTATGTTAATCCGGGAAAAATTGTACCAAAGCAAGAAAGGACTTTTAGATTATATACGGATAGTCTCAATATTAATAACTTAATGTTCAAATATAGACATCCGATTCCTTACTTTGATAAAGTACTTGTTGCTAGTAAAAACCGAGAGAATCATATTGAGCATCTTAGAGCAGTTTTTACTATCTCAAAAACACATGCTTTGTATACTAAGATAGATAATTATGTTTATTACACTCATTCTATTAATCTTCTTAGTTACATGATGAGTTTACAAGGAATTAAAGTTGAACCGGCAAGAGTTAATACAATTGAGGAATGGCCGAATTCAACTAGTACAAATCAACATCGATCATCATTTAAGTTCGCAAGTTTTTGTCAACGTTTGGTTCGTAATCTTAGCAAGCTTGCTGCCTTGAATGCAATGAAGAGAGAAAATTTCTTTTGGGACAGCCGCCATAAGATCAAGTTGAAAGGTAAGTACAATATAATTTCTACTTTCTATATTCCTAACTTGCTCCCTTTTATTCATTTTTTAGATTATAAAGCTGATCTTTGGGATGATTCGAGGACGAATCCTTTTCAAGAGGGAGGGGATGATACGGTACCAACCTTGGGGCTGCCCAACTCAAGGGAACGTGTATTAAGATACAGAGAGGACTCTAAATTACATCTAGGAATGTTGTACAAGTCAACCTCTTAGTATCACAAGTGTACAAGGAATGGACAGCTTTGCTACTGTTTGGTATAATGATCATAACTTTCGATATAGTTATCCAATGAAGCTGATTCCAGTTGCATATTAAAGATAAGAGGCAGATCTACAACTTCTATGAGATCACAAGACCAGATTCTGCCTTCTTGATATCCGAAATAGTCGTGCAAGTTGGCCCAACAAGCTGTCCAGAATTGGGACGATTTTTAAGGGCATTTTAGTCTTTTTGTGTACAATTAAAGTCTATACTAGACTTTAATTATTTTCAGCATATTTCATTACTATAATTTCGTGTATAGCAAGTAGTTGCTATAATAAAGGACATGTTGTCCATGTGTTAGTTAGTTGGTTAATAAGAGTCCTAATGCAACTAGGACTCTTCATAGATTTGGTAGTTACTTACTTTCTAGCCGCCAAGATAGTAGGAACATGTGCCTATTATCTTGTTTAGGTAGTTACTTGATAGCAAGTTGTTATTCAAGAGTCCTAATTCTTCAAGGACTCTTATTTCCTTTTCCTTGTTTATGTTGGAACCGAAATTCCTCTACTTATAGAGCAATTTCGGCCACCTTTTAAGGAGACTTGATATTTTGATTAAGGTTATTCCTTAGATACTTGTTTATGAATTTCCGGTAGAACTTCATATTCTTTGAGTTACTGTATCAACTAGCTTGTTTCTCTAGTTGTGGTGTTTCAGCCTCCATTGATACTTAGCCTGCCCGGGGTTGTGTTAAGTGTATTCCAATAGAAACTAATTCGAGATAGAGAAAGATCTGCTTAAAAGTCGAACCTTGATATAAAACATCACGGTTTCGCATCATCAAGGCATCGCGTCCACTGGTTAGCAAGTGTACCCGATGGTATTTCACTAGGGAAGGTTCAAGGTTCACAGCCACCTATCCCGAAGCAGCGATTTCTCGTTGAACTCTCGAAATTGCATTTTAGGCTACACCTGCATCATTCCTACCAAATATCATTCATGTGGGGGATTGTTGGAGAATTAATTAATAAAGTGGACTAATTTGATCAAATTTAATTGTGTGTTCCACCGCTTAGTTTTAAAGTGTTTTGAATTCATCGCGTAGTGAGTTGTGCAAGCTTCGCGATGACATATAACATGTGAGGAAACTAATTCTTGGTGTGAATGATAAATTTGGTTAAAGTGGAGAGGTTATTAATGGAGGTGTGATGGTATCCCATATCGGTTGTGAGAATCGATTAAAACTTGTTTATAAGCACTAGCTAGACAAGTGATATTAAACAAGTGGGTAAGGGGGTACCCCTCGCGCACCGTCCGTCCGTCTATCTCGCCTCGTCGCGTCGCGTCGCGCGTGTCCCTGCCTACCCGGCAATATCTTTTTGGAATAAATTACCGTGATAGTCCTTAACTATTGAGTAACTGCAAATGAGTCACATAATTTTTGTGTAATTGCAGAATGGTCTTTCCACGATTCTCCAGCAGTTTTGAGAACTGCACATTACCCCACTACGAGAAATGGGAGTTACCCACGTTCTCCACTACGAGGTGAGGGAGTGAGGGCTAACCTGCCATTTCCGACTGCTATAAAAGGCAGTCTCCCCCCAGTGAATTTTTTTTTTTTTTTTTGATAATTATGTATGATATATTTTACTCCATTTAGATAATAAATATATAATTGATCACACACAAAAAAATTAATGACCCACTATTAAAATAAATATTTTCAAAATTTTAATTCAACAAATGAGAATCCGCTCCACACGTACGGAACATTTACTGTTCCGCACTGGAGCCGTGGTATTAACAATTCCCTACCCACCTCCTTAAATATTGTAAAGATTAAATATTATAAAAATTAAAAAATAAAAAATAATTTTTGTTTCTAAAAAATATTTTGATGGCTCTCAATAAAAACAACTTTTATTCTTTTTTGTCTTGTCTCTCTCTGTCTCTCACTGCCTTCCTTCTCAGCGAAACTGTTTGTCCACTGCCTTCATTTGGTAAATTCTTCCTATTTTGATGTGAAAAGTGGTGATGAATTTTGCACTTTGAAGGGCATTGGTACCTTAGCTGAGAAACTAGTTGAAACAGGGAAGCATATTGTATATTCAAATGGTATTTTTATTGGTTAAGCTGGCATTAATTTTACCTGTAGCTACAACAAATGTTGAAAGAGCATTTTCAGTAATGAAGATTGTGAAAAACAGACTACGCAATCGAATGGGAGATGATTAGATGAATGATTGTGTTATTACTTACATTGTAAAAGATGTATTTAAAGATTTTGACGGCGAACTTATCATTAAGCAGTTTCAGAATATGAGACCACATCGAGGTCAACTATAGAATGTAAATTTTTTCAATTTTCTGGTTTTTTTTTTTTTTGCCTATGTTTTATAAAATATCAATTTATTTTTTAATTAAAATAATGTGTATGTTTTCTTATGCTAAAAAATATTAATGAATTGTTAGTGAGTGTGACCCCAGTGACTTTTATTCCTGCATCCGTCACTGAATGGTACATAAATATGAGGTTGTTGAGTATATATTGTGAAGGAGGTGTAAAACAAAGACTAATAGACCTGTCCATCCTCAACTTACCTTAGTGAATGAAATTTTGATATCGACAATGTGATGCAAATTTATCTACATCAACAAAAAATTATTTGTTTCTATTAATATAGATAAATTTGGACCATACATCTAAATATACTTATTTAGGTATTTTAGATATAAAATAATCTTGATGATCCAATAAATCATGCTCCATATTAGAATTAACCCCTAGAGAAACTCATCAATGGTACAAAAAGTAGAGTTTCAAAGGCAGTTAACTGGCTAAAGGCAAAAGAGCCGATTACATACAATGGGCGGAACCCCAAATGGGAGAGAACCAACCGCAAAGCGGAGAAGAACACCTCATAAGAGGAGAAGAGTACCCTAGAAGAGAGACAATTAAAAGCTTACCCCATGCTTGGGGAGAGTATCGAACCCGGGACCTCTCGGTCACGGGCCGGCCAATGCCTCACTGGGCTATTGGACCTTTCATCAACCTTGCTTAGCTTATTACTCATTCGTCACTACTATTAGTAGGCCTCGAGGTTTCCCCTCTTTTTTCATTTTCTTTTTTTCAAGAAAAGATAGCACATGCGTCATATATTGATATAAATTAATAACTCTCCCTTTATTTTGTCTTAAACTTTAATTGAATACTACAAATCGTTTAAAGAGAACTAAAATTATCTACATGTATTTGCACGTAATAAAAGTTTGATTAAAATATAATTTTGCGTCATTTATTTCTACAAATCGTTTAAATAGAATTAAGATTATGCACGTGCACTCGTACGGGATAAAAGTTTAATTAAAACATGATTTACATCATTTATTTCTACATTTTCAATTGCTTCGAGCATTTGTGAAGGTTGAATGAAGAATGAAAAATTAAAAATCTTTGAAGTGAGGTAATTAATGTAGTTAAAGTTTTAATTATTGCGTATTAATAAATAAATATTACTAAAATATTCATATTTGTTCGTATTCGCATTTTGAACAATATCGATTTTAGATTTATAATTTTTTTAACTGAGTCCCTCGCTAATCCGTTGCTACTTGTCTCTGAGGCGACTGAATATCGACCGAAATCGTCACACCGGTCGCAATTAGGTCGCTATTCAATTGCCAAGTCTGTCTTTTTAATAAATAGCGGGGTTCTTATTAAGATATATAACTATTTTATGTACTATAACTAATATATATACTATATATATATATATATATATATATATGTGTGTGTGTGTGTGTGTGTGTGTGTGTGTGTGTGTGTGTACACATTAACATGAATAGTAATAATAAAAATTATACTTATTTATAAAATACCTAAATAGTCTCGAAGTAGAACAATCCAAGTAATACATTAGTTATACATTTACGTGAATCATTAAGTGATGTAGTTAAAATTTTAATTTTTGTGTATTAATAAACAAATAATTACTAAAATATTCATATTTGTTCGTATTTGCATTCTTAACGATATCGGTTTTAGATTTATAATTTTTTTAACTGAGTCCGTCTCTACTTGTCTATGGGGCGATCGAAATCGTCACATCGGTCGCAATTCGGTCGCTATACAATTGCCAAGTCTGTCTTTTTAATAAATAATGGGATTCTTATTAAGAGATAGAACTATTTTATGTACTATAACTAATATATATATATATATATATATATATATATATATATACCCATTAACATGAATAGTAATAGTAAAAATTATACTTATTTTTAAAATACCTAAATAGTCTCGAAGTAGAACAATCCAAGTAATACATTAGTGTATACATTTATGTGAATAATTAAGTAATGTACTTAAAATTTTATATATTGCATATTATTAAATAAATAATTACTAAAATATTCATATTTGTTCGTATTCGCATTCTGAACGATATCGGTTTTAGATTTATAATATTTTTAACTGAGTCCGTCGCTACTTGTCTCTGGGGCGATCGAAATCGTCAATAAATGTAAAACGGTGTCGTTTGACAGTTTGTGTCTTCATTATTTCGAAACAACATACGTGTTTTATATTTAATGATAGCGATTGAGTTGACGCAGGCGGTCGGTAATGGGTCGCTCTAAATAAATCTAAAGCGGCGTCGTTTTGACAGTTTGTGTCTTCATTAATTCGAAACAACACAAGTGTTTAATATTTAATGATAGCGACCGATTACCGACCGAATGCGTCAGTTCGATCGCTATTCGGTCTCTACTAAGAAAGGCCTAAATGACGTCGTTTATTGTGTTTTATTTCTCTAAAAATCTCTAAGGCAAGAAGCCTTTTCCGCTTTCTTCAATCTTCCCAGTCCGCGACCTATCTCCACCTCCACCTCTGACGACGATTTCCCCTCAAAGCCACCGCAAAACCCCTCCGTCCTCCCGTCGCCACCACCTCCGGCACCTCCAAAACGTCGCCACCACCTCCGTCTGCTCCATAAACCGAAAATCCGTAAATCAAAATCTTAACCCCTAACTCAATCCCTAAATCTGTTTCTTTTTGCTCGTTTACGATTAGACTTATGTGGTTCTTCCACTTCCCAATCAGCTCTAAAGGTTATATCAATGATTAATTTGTGTTTACTACCCACATATGTGCTTAATTTTTTTCTATATATTCGGTTGTGGTTATGATTAATTTGTGTTAATTTTTTCTAAAGTTTGACTATTTTTGTTGGTTTAAATGTATAGTGAAGTTTTGTTTTTTTTGCTTTTTTTTTGTTTTGGATTTTGAGATTGATCATCTGATTTAAATGTATAGTGAAGTCTTTTTTGCTATTCTTGTTGACAGTTTTCTAAAGTTATGATTTCTATATATTTGCTTTTTTTTCCCCCTCTGTTTCTTGGGATTATTCTGTATAGTGAAGTTTGCTACTATTGAAGATAATTCCTTAAGCTATATTATTGTGATTGGTCGATTTTCATAGATTTGGATTTTAAGATTGATCATCTGATACAGTGCACATAAAATAGAGCTTAGTCAATAAATAAACTATTCTTGTTGATTTAAATCTTTTGAGGGTTCTGAATATTTATGTTTTTTGGATATCCTAAATCATTTTTTTAATCATTTCTATTGGTTAAAACATGGAATTTTACTGCAAATAGGTGCTTATTACTCATTAGTTGTTGATGTAACTGATTATAATTTTAGATTAATTCATCAATTATTGCAAAATTTTGTCTTCTTCTTATCAGTGAATATCTGAATGAGAAAATTATTAACATGAAAAAACAGTTGTTGTTTTCCCCCTTTTTTTGATTTGACCAATATTTAAATTTTTTAGCAGATTCCGATTAATTTTTGGATAACACATGTGAAGGAAAAAGACATCAATCACCCAATTGCCAGTTTGCATGTGAAAGGTGTATTTCACCTGCGTGGTATAGTTGAGACCTGTCATGAACACCTATGGAAATGTTTTACATTTTTCCCTTTGGAAGAGTTGTCTTTGTATTATCTCCCCGGTTTATGCATCTTTTTATTATCTCCCCAGTTTTTTCTATCTTTGTATTAGATGAAAATATTTTGTTAGCTGTCTTTTATGTCTAAAAAAGTTGGTTGTAAATGTGACATTACATTATTGAGATAAAAAATTTCATTTTTTAATTTGTATGCTAATTATATCATTTTAGTACCAATAAGTAAACAATTGATAATCGAACATAACAAGAATATAAATACATCGTTCTATTGCACAAAAAAATTCAGAACAAACAATATTTATAGACAAGATGCCACTAATTATTAATCATACGTTAATAATTACTTGAAAAATAAGGTTGAAAATCATCAAACATAAGGTTCAAAGTTAATATGCATTTACTTATTAAGACTTGATATATGCAGATATTGTGTTTATAATGGAGGACCGCAGTTGGATGTATATGGATTTGACAACAAATGGTGGACCTCGTCATAGTCCAGAATTTATAGCGGGATTGAAACGATTTGTGAATTTCGCTGTTAGTATGTCTGTTAATGTACAAATTAATGGGATTAGGTGTCCTTGTGGGGTTTGTAAGAATAAGTATTTTCATATACCTGATACTGTGAAGTATCATCTTGTTATGAACGGATTTGTGTCTAACTATTTTAATTGGACATGTCATGGTGAGGCATTAATTCCAATGCCTCAAATTCCGTTTGTTCATGATATGGATAATTCTAGAAGACATATGACTCATAACAATTATCGAGAGATGGTTCTTGATGCTGCCGGACCAAGTTTTAATGAGCCGGATAATAGGGATGTGGAAGAACCTCCCAATCCAGAGGCACAAATGTTCTATGACAAGTTGATAGCCCACTGAACAGAGGTTGTACAAACCATTCACAACTATCAATGACTGCTAGAACGTTGAGTATTAAGTCCGAAGACAACTTACCTGAAACTACTATAGATAAATTTGCGCAGTTGTTGAAAGAGGCGCTTTCTCCACAAAATAATGCTTTAGACGACTTTTACCAAATGAAGAAATTGGTTAAAGGCCTTGGATTACCGGTGCAAAGATTGATGTTTGTTTTAACTGTTGTATGTTGTACTGGAAATATGATGTTGAGAGTAGAGAATGCAAGTTGTGTGGCCATGCTAGGTACATTAAGAAAAAAAAAATCAAAAATTCAACGGCAGAAAGAGATTGCATGCAAAAAGATATATTATTTTCCAATTAATCCGAGATTACAAAGATTTTATGCATATGAGAAAACTGCAAGACACATGACATTGCACTCAGACAGTGAGAGGGAAGAGGGAATAATGCATCACTCACGGGATGGGGAAGCTTGGCAACATTTTGATAGAACACTCACCGATTTTTTAGCGGAACCTCGGATGTAAGGCTTAGGTTATGTACATATGGTTTTGCACCTTTCGACACGTCAGAGAAGCAATATTCTTCTTGGCCAGTTATTCTAACACCTTATAATCTTCCCCCTTGGATGTGTATGATGAACAATGTAATGTTCTTAACTATCATTGTACCTGGACCCCAAAATCCAAAACACAATACTGATGTGTACTTGCAGCCTCTCATTGATGAATTGAATCAGCTGTGGGGTGAAGTTGCGGCAACCCTATGACATCTCCAAAAAGAATTTTTTTAAACTGAGGGCTTAATTACTCTGAACAATTAGTGATTCCCAACATATGGAATGTTGAGTGGATGGAGTACAGCTGGCATTCAAGCTTGTCCATATTGTATGGAGGAAACACAAGCGTTCCATTTGCAGGCTAGAGGGAAACAATCGTGGTTCGATTGCCACATATGCTTTTTGTCACCTAATCATCCTTTTAGAAGAGATGCAATGAGTTTTCGAAAGGACGGCGACAGGAGAGAGAAGACCCGCCATCTCGCTTGACTGGTGATGAAATGTATTTTAGAGTTAGTGATTATCCAAAAATTACCGATACAGCTGAAGTAATTGGTAAAGAGCACGGCAGGGGTCGGGAACACAGTTGGGCCAAACGTAGTATATTTTGGGACATATCTTATTGGCGGACACTTATGATAAGACACAACATTGATGTCATGCATAATGAAAAAAAAATGTGTTTGATAACGTCTTTAACGCCATGTTGGACTTGAAGGGTAAAACTAAGGACAATGTTAAGGCTATAATGGATGTTGAAAGGTATTGCAGTCGACCAGAATTGAATATTAAACATGATGGTCGAGGTAAAGCAACGAAACCAGAGGCATGTTTCACCCTTACCAAGGCACAAAAAGAGATGGTTTTGCAGTGGGTGAAAGAATTAAGGCTCCCAGATGGCTATGCATTGAATTTGGCTCGATGCGTTGATATGAAAGAGCTGAAAAATGTTAGGCATGAAGAGTCACGATTTTCATGTATTCATGGAGAGACTTATCCCTAGAGCTCTAAGGGAAGTACTACCGGCAAATGTTTGGGGACTCTTGACTGAACTTAGTCTGTTCTACAGAGATTTGTGTTCCCCAAAGTTGATTGTGGCGCATATGCAAGAATTGGAGGACACTATCGCTATATTATTGTGCAAGCTAGAGAGAATATTTTCCCCTGAATTTTTTGATGTCACGGAACACTTGCCGATTCACCTTCCGTACGAAGCCAAGGTTGGTGGCCCGGTACAGTTTAGGTGTATGTACCCGTTCGAGAGGTAACAACCCATGTCTTTATGATCTCAACTTCATTTTTTATTTTCCATGTATTTACAATGTGATTAACTACTTATGCTTTAATTTGAAACTTGCACCATCTTAAAAAAAAGATAAAAAAATAAGGCTAGAGTTGAGGGGTCAATTTGCAATGCATACTTGGTGGAAGACCAGATGTATTATCAATTTGCAACTTACTTGGAAGACCATTTGGAAAAAAAAGAAAAGAATTCATTATCTGATAAGGATTATAAAACAACTATGAATTATATTCTTATGAATTGTGAAGAGGTTGAACTATACTTGCAGTAAGTAAAGCCATCTATTGCTTCAGTTTTTCTATATAATTAAAAGTAGCCGAATAATAATATTGTCATTTGATTTGTAACTCAAGAAATTTGTTAGTTAAGTACATGACCAAACTCTCCAGATAACGGAGGATGAACTGGAAATGCGGGTTTATAGTGATTTTTTCAAATGGTTTGGAACTCATGTAAGTTGATATTATGTAGAAATTTACTTGTTTTAAGAATGCCTAAACTAATTTAACTTTTTTGCTCTCAATAGATCCATAGCTTTCCGGAACATTCCAAAAGGTTGTTGAAAAATCTTTCATGGGGCCCGACAAGGAGAGTGATGTCATATTCCGGTTATTTTGAAAACGGATATAGATTTCACACAAAAGCCACAGTGATGGAAAAGGAACCACAAACAGTGGGGTATGGGTTAAAGGAGATTACTACGGAGAGTTGAAGCAAGACATTGAGGTTGAACTCGCTGGAGTACCTGTCCAAAAAATAATTATTTTCAAATGTGACTAGTTTGATTCAACTCCAAATAGAGGTTTAATGGTGCATCCTCAATATAAACTTGTAGAAATCCATAGGAAAAGAACGTACTAAGGTTACGATCCATTTGTATTTGCTTCCTAATGTCAACAAGTCTACTACACACCTTATCCAGGTAGTAAGACAACATCTAGGGCTGATTGGTGGTTATTTGTAGTTCCAAACCATGTATAGTTGACGTTCCTAAAATTTCGGTACCGTATCAGGAGAAAGTACGCGAGGAGGAGACCATTCACACATTGATCCAATTGTTACTGAAGTTGGTCAACTTGCACACCAGTCAGGGAAAATCGAAGTTGTACTTGTGGCCGGTACGAGCCGTGTTAATGAAGATGATGAAATTATGTCGAGTGATGACAATACAGAAGAAGAAGATGAATTTATGTCGGAAGATTATTTAGAATGATTAAAAGTAGAATTATTAATTTGGTTATGTATTTGTTGTTGTGCTTTAATTCTTAACTTTCCTTTATTAATCCATTTTTCCATGCATACAAGAATCTCTTTCTCGCTTCACACTAAGAAGCCACTTGAACGATGCAAATTGAAGTTGAACAACTAGCTTCATGGAATTCCACATATTGAAGGTGAGTAATATTTGTTGGCTTCTTTTTAGTATTTTATTACCATAAATTAATTTTCGTATTGAATAACTTTTTAACATAATTCAAAGTGGTATTTTATTTCCATAAAATAATTCGATTCTTGAATTTTCATATTTCAACTCGTGCATTTCCAAGGATATACATATAAATGACATCAAGGAGTATATGAGAAGTGTAACTTTGATTGTGAGTGTTTTGTAATGTAAATGAAAAGTGAACACTTTGATTGTGAGTGTTGTAATTCAAAGTGCACACTTTGATTGTGAGCGTTGTAATGTAAATGAGAAGTGTAAACTTGTGTTTTTTAGTAAGATAATTGGTTATGTAATGTTATTTTTGGGTTATATTAATTATGTTTGCTATTTGGGATCTTATTAATATTATTTCTGGTTCGTATTGCTGTGCGTATTGCTGTTTTTTATAATAGGGATTTAATTAAATTTCAGATTTATTTTTTTAAATTAAAAAACAATTAGCGACGGAATAGCAACCGACCAATCAGTTGCTATGGAGGCCCTCGCTATCAGGTCCAAGTCAAACGTCAACAATGTTGACAAGTCGGTCGGTATTCCGTCGCTATATGGCGACCCAATAATTGGTTGGTAAGCAGTCCGTCGTTATTTAGTTGTTACAGGGTCAAAGTAAAAGTCAACAATGTTGACCAGTCGGTCGGTATTCCGTCGCAATATAGCAACCCGATAATCGGTCGCTACTGAATACGTCTGTTTTCGGTCGTTAATAAGTAAAAATCAAAAGTCAACAATGTTGAACGTTAAGTCGGTATTCCGTCGTGATATTGCGACTCAATAATCGGTCGCTACTGAATCCGCCGGTATTCGGTCGTTAATTTGCTTAGCGATAAAAAATTCACGATCACATGATTCAGTCGTTAATCGGTCGCTGCACTAAGATTAGCGACGAATTTGTCCGTCCCTATTACACTATTTTCTTGTAGTGAAAGAGAGTTTTCTGTTTAGCCTGCGAAATTGTATATTCTGCTTAGTTTCTACCTGGTCTAGAATTGCTATATTTAGTTTACTTTTGTCTGTGGTTATTGTATGCATAATGAGATGGTAGACGAATTTTAATTGGTTATTTTGTCACTTTTGGCATTCGTTAGTAGTAGTTGAATCCAGGGAGGTGGACCTCTATTGGTCTGAAAAAAGCTTCTTATAGACAACAGATGAGTTTTTAATATTCTTGGTACAAAATGTCAATCACATACTGTGATATATAGAGTAGAAGCCATATTAAAGGCTCCCATTTGTAAGGAAGAAAAAGTTGACAAAATGACTAGTACCAAAGAATTTAGTAATTTCACATGCTTACCTACTTCTGGCAACAAATATTGGCAAACAAATCATCTATATCCATTATGTGTTCTGTTTTCTGTAGAATAGATGATTGTCTTGTGTTAACCAATATATACAGTTTCACTATTTCTTTTAGGTTATAATTTTCTAATTAAAAATTTAACACATGTCAAATTTTTATTAGTGAAAAAGTGAATGAGACAACGAACGGGGACAAAAGATTCTTACAACAAATTAAGGATCTCGCGTTCTTTATCATTCAGTAGTTTAGGGTTATAAAGTATAATATTCACAAACTTCACGTGATATCTTTTTTGAAAATAAGAAATGCCTTTTTCATTTTTTACCAGAGTAGGTAGAAATACCAATTAAAAGCTCATCCCATCTCTATATCTATTTTTTTTTAATTTTCTTTTTGAGAGAAAATGTATTAGCCAAAATTCTTATTTAGAAACATCCTTACCCCCTCCCCCCCCCCCCACCCAACTTCAACCGTACAAGCTATTATCTCATTATTAACCAAAGAAAATAAAAATAAGCTACCTATATATCTTGCTGCAGTTATCATTATAGAACCATTTATTAAAAAAAAATAGAGAAAGAAACGGAAACAGAGGTAGAATACTGCTACCATATTCTTCTTTTTTTTTTTGGGAAAATGACTTGAATAGTCCTCAAAGTATTTACCAATACAAGCTAAGGTCCCCAAAGTATTTCGACTTCTCACAAAGTCCTAAAACTATTTGCGCGGCTTTTAAATAGTCCTACCACCAGTTTTGACGGTGGTTTCCGGCCAAGAATCAACACGTGAGTTATTTACAGGGGCAAAAACGTCACAAATTTTTTTTGACCTATTCTCAGAGCCCCCCCTCCCCCCTTTTTTTGACCTATTCTCAGCGCGCCCCCACCCCTCTTTTTCTTTCCTGCCGAGACTCCTCCACCAACACCATCACCGCCGCTCTCTATCCCCCTCTTCCTTCTCCGACCACTCTCAAACCTCCATCAACCTGAGCCTCCATCTCCCTCTTTCTTCTCCCTAAATCCCGACGCCGCTTCTCCACACGCATCACCGCCTCCAAGATTCTAACACCGGCCACATCTTTCCACCACCGCCGCTGATTCCGACTCTGCCCTTCTCCACTGTTTCCCCAAGATTTTGGACCTATCTATTCTCTCCCATTTTTCTGTTAATTCCTGTCACCATCAATCATGATACCTTGATCTCCGCCGGTCACAGCTCTCCACCATCACAGTCGCCTTTGACTCCGCCGACCTCCGCTCCTTTTTCTCTATCAGGTACATGATCATCAGATGTCTTTGACGTCATCATCTTCTTTACCCATTTTCTTTTTTTCTTTCTTAGATATTTTGGAAGATTGAGATTTCTTCAGATTTTTTGGGATTGAATTTGAGCTAAATTTTGTTTCTTTTGTAGATTATACTTATGGTTGCTGATGTATGTGTGGTTATGGGAATTCAATATTTGCATAATCGAAGTGGGTTTATATTAAAGATCATGTTTTGAAATAAACTATTAGCAAAATTTAGGGGAAAAAGTGGAAGATTTGCTATGTTGCTTTGAATGGGAAGTTTAGTTTTAGGGTTTTGATCTCTACAATGGTGGAAGGGATGATGATGTTGAGCAGGATGAAGAGGAAAAGGATTGGATTTTTTTTGACGATTTTGCCCCTGTAAATAACTCACATGCAGTGAGCGTGTTGATTCTTGGCCGGAAACCGCCGTCCAAACAGGTGGTAGGACTATTTAGAAGCCACGCAAATAGTTTCAGGACTTTGTGAGAAGTCGAAATACTTTGGGGACCTTAGCTTGTATTGGTAAATACTTTAAGGACTATTCAAGTCATTTTCCCTTTTTTTTTTTTTTTTTCCTAAATAAAACTTTTACTAGCATTCTTTTCCATTTTGAAAATGAAAAATATGTTGGAAATGGAGTGTAATTTGAATGAGAAAATAGTTTTTCAAGTGGTTGGAAATGCCGGATCAAAACTCACAGGCCTGATCATTGGATAGTCTGGTTCATTGGATGAGGATGAACACACTTTAATTGTGACCTTTGAATTTGAGAGATACATGTACACTTGAATTCATTGGATAGTCTAGTTCATTAGATGAGGGTGAACATAATTTAATTGTGTATTAAATAGAGACCTTTGAAAACAATACAATGTATTCTCCTCAACGTATCTACTCAATCCTATCAGCCTATAAATAAAGGCTCTTTCCAATGATTCTATACACTACCTCTCATACTTCGAAAATACTACTGATTTTCAAAAGCTCTCTAAAACACTCTATTTTGTAAAACTTCTGGTGTTCATCAAAAGGTCCTAGTTCTAGTTTGCCGGTGGAGCTGTTTAGTGCAAACAAATTCTGTCTTGCCGTTGTATCATGGGAGACAGACGCTTCACGAAACTCCATCACCTATCCGGGAGGAGGAATATGTTTTAAGTAAATTGTGTCGAACACAAGCCTCGGTTTATATTTCTGTAATAAACACCTGTTTTTCCTTAGTGAATACTTGTTTATTGTTATTAACAGTTTTCTGTGAACACCTATTTTACCTTAGTGAATACCTATTTATTTTTTACTAACAGATTTCTATAAACACCTTTTTTCTTTAGTAAACACATGTTCACAAACAATTGTTGAGTTTGTATCTTTCAGTTGTTATACAGGTTATATTCAATTATTGCCAACAATCTTAAAACAGATTATCTATTATCATGGCAACTGAAAATCAAACTACTGGCGTTGATACTTCCAATAGTACTACTGTTTTTGCTGTAAGTACGATACTCCCTACTGTTTCTGCAAGCCATATGGAGAAACCAGAAAAGTTCAGTGGTGTGAATTTTAAGAGATGGCAGCAAAAGATGATGTTTTACTTAACCACATTGGGTTTGGCTAAGTTCTTGAATGAAGATGCTCCCAAGATACCTAAAGGGGACGTTGATGCACCAACACCGATGGCTGTTGCGGCGTGGAAACATTCTAAATATTTATGTAAAAATTATATTCTGAACGATTTACATGACACTTTATATAATGTCTAAGAATGGTGGTAATCTTTTGACCGTAAATATAAAGCGGAAGATGCTGGAAGAAAGAAATTTGTAGTCGGGCGTTTCCTTGATTATAATATGGTGGATTCCAAGACTGTAATAAGTCAAGTGAAGAACTTCAAGTAATTCTGCATGACATCCATGCCGAGGGGATGATGTTGAGTGTGACATTTCAAGTGGCTGATGTGATAAAGAAATTGCATTTGGGTTGGAAGGATTTAAAGAATGATCTCAAGCACAAGCGCAAGGAAATGTCCTTGGAGGATCTCATTGTCAGGCTTCGTATTGAAGAGGACAACTAGATTTCGGACTGCAAGGCTTTAAATCCTATGCATGCTAAAGTCAATATAATGGAGCACGATAGAGGCCAAAGTTCCAGAAATAATGCCAAGATCAATGCGTCCAAAGGGAAGCTCGGGACAACTGGTGGTGTCTCGAAACAGACGTACAAATTCAAAGGACAATGCTTCAAATGTGGCAAACTAGGCCATAAGTCGGCTGTTTGTCGATGACCGAAAAAGAATAATGAGACCAACATGATGAGTCACATGACTAAGGAGTTGGAGGACCTCAAACTTGTTTCTATGGTCTTCGAGCTAAACTTGGTCGTGTCAACCCTAAAGAATGGTGGGTTGATATTGGTGCTACTAGACATGTGTACACCAACAAAGATCAGCTTTTCCACTTGTTGAAGGGTAATAGATCTTTATGGAAACTCTGCCACGGCTTCGCCGAAGGGCAATGTAATTTTCTTTTAAAGATAATTAACATCTGGTAAGATTTTAACACTGAAAGACGTGCTATATGTGCCAGAGATTCAAAAGAACCTTGTATCTAGATTCCTGTTAAACAAGCATGGCTTTCGCATGGTGTTTGAATCAGATAAGATTACTTTGAGTAAAGCTGGAATGTTTGTAGGAAAGGGGTACGCAACCGATGGGTTGTTTAAATTGAATGTTATTACGACTATCAATAAAGATACTTATTTTATTTACTTGCTTGAGTCTTCTGATTTATGACATAAACGTTTTGGTCGTGTTAATTATAATTCGTTCCGACGATAAATTAAAATGGACCATATACCAACATTCCAAATCGATTTGAGTTGTAAGTGTGATATTTTCCTTGAAGCAAAATTATCAAAGTCTTCGTTTCACTCAATGGAAAGAAGCACTGAACCACTTGAATTAATTCATAGTGATCTGTGTGATTTGAAATCAGTTCAAACACGTGGAGGCAATAAGTATTTTATTACTTTTATTGATGATAGCACGAAATATTACTATGTATATATGCTAAAGAGTAAAGATGAAGCTTTAGAAAAAATTGTTCTCTTTAAAGCAGAAGTTCAAAAAAAACTTGATAGAAAGATTAAAAGATTAAGGAGTGATAGAAGTGGTGAGTATGAGGCGCCTATCGAGGACTTCTGTGAAAAATATGGAATTATTAATGAAAGAATAACATCATATTCTCCTCAATCTAATGGAGTAGTTGAACATAAAAATCTAAAATTGAAAAAAATGATGAATTCAATGTTGATAAGTTCAGGGTTACATTCAAATATGTGGGGTGAAGCTATCTTGTCTAGCAATTACCTTTTGAATAGGGTACCCCAGAAGGAAAAGGACAAAACTCCATATGAGTTATGGACAGGAAAGAGACCTTCGTACAAACACTTGCGAGTGTGGGGGTGTCTTTCCAAGGTAGCAGTACCAACACCTAAGATGGTAAAGATAGGTCAAAAAACTGTGGATTGAATCTTTATAGGCTATGCTGTAAATAGCACTGCGTACCGGTTTCTTGTGCATGATTCAAAGAATGAAGATATCCACAAGAACACCATAATGGAATCAAGGAATGCATCATTTTTTGAAAATGAATTTCTTTGTAAGAGCAATGAAGGTTCTAGGTCAACAAGACGAACTAGTGATCCACTTGTAGTTCAAAAAGTTGAACCAAGACGTAGCAAAATAGCTGGAGTCGAAAAATCATTTGGTAATGATTTTATGACTTACTTATTGGAAAAAGAACCACAAACATATGTTGAGACTGTGAGTTCTTCTGAAGAACCTTTTTGGAAAGAAGCCATAAGGAATGAAATTGATTCTATTTTGCAGAATCATACATGGGAGTTAGTGGACCTCCCATCGGGGCCTGTAAAACCTTAGGATATAAATGGGTCTTTAAAAAGAAATTAAAACCCGACGGTTTCAGTATAAGGCCAGACTTGTGATTAAAGGATTTAAGCAAAAAGAAGGCTTATATTACTTTGATAGATATTCTCTTGTGACGAGAATAAGTTCTATAAGGTTGTTAATTTATATCGCTGCATTAAGAAATTTGGAAATACATCAAATGAATGTAAAGACAGTTTTCTGAATGGGGAGCTACATGAAGAAATCTATATGGAGCAATGCGAGTGTTTTGTGGCTCCAGGAGCCGAAAAGAAAGTTTGTAAATTGGTAAAATCATTGTATGGATTATAACAAGCATCTAAAAAGTGGCATGAGAAGTTTGATCATACAATGATAATTAATGTATTCAAAATTAATGAGTGCGATAAGTGTACCCATTGGCGGAGCC
Organism: Vinca minor; assembly: GCA_026122235.1. Classification (NCBI taxonomy): domain Eukaryota; kingdom Viridiplantae; phylum Streptophyta; class Magnoliopsida; order Gentianales; family Apocynaceae; genus Vinca; species Vinca minor. The sequence continues at coordinate 2,387,787 of JAOCZM010000232.1, forward strand.
AGGGGGCGGATTTTTCCAAAAAAAATTAATTTTTTTTATAATTTTAGTTTTGTTTTTGTAACACCTCATCCCTTAAACATTTTGAATCACTTGACGATTTAAAATTAGATTTTTTAGTTCGTGAATTATTGGAATGACACCACTTATATCTTAACAATTTTGGTTAAAATTATAACAAACTTAAGTGTGTAAGAGACTATAATATTTATAAGATTTCATCAAAAAGTTCAGAATTACTAATAGATTATAATATAAGATTTTATCAAAAAAAAAAAAATAAATAGTCCACAAGTTATAGTCTTATAGACTACAAGTGGCTTTTGACATTGGCTTTTGCAAATGATCCAAATTTATGGGATTCAAGATTTAAGTTGGAAAATTTTGATATTAATTACGGTTTATTAGGCTATGTGGTGTGGACCGTGTGGTCAATATTCGTTCACATTAATAATAAGCCCTCCATGTTTCCTCTAACTTCATCTCTAATACCCCTAATATTTCTTATCAAGTACAAGAGGAAAAGACTAAGCAAGAACAACATCAAGGAGAATGGGAATATATAAGAAGGCTCCCTCATTATATACTTATATCTTACTATTTACTTCTTTTGAGTGACATGTACACACACTTATAACATTGTTTTACACATGCACATGTGTACTGTTTTTGGCGGAATATTTTGTTTTAATGTTCTAATTATACATTGGACAAATTTTTTTTTGATGTGTTATTTACACGCGTGAGGTATAAACGTGCCCTAAATTTTTTTTTCTTGATGTAATATTTTTTTTTGGTTGATTGGGAGGGAGTGCAAAGAAATATACTCCCTCCTTCTAAATGGCCTTTTTTTTGGGTCTAATCATACAAAAAAGGTCTTTGGTGCCTTTTTATTCAAGCTTGTTCTTTTTGGATTCAACAATCAAATATGACATATACTTTAATTTCCATAGTAAATATTTATTTTTTTCTTCTCGAGAGTCCTTCTCTCTGATGTGCCATGCACGTTAATGACAATTAAAACTTTGTAGCTTTGCCATTTTTTTTAAGCCAGAGGACTTGAAGGTTTATGAAGCACTGATCAGTAGAGTGAAAAGGGTGAACAAAATGTGAATAACTCTAGTCTATAAGATTTCATCAAAAAAAATTTTTTGGCTCCGCCAATGTTTATATGCTTGTATGAATTTATTTTGTCAATGTTAATTGTGCCCCCCCAAAGAAAATTTCCTGACTCCGCCACTGAGTGTATCTATGTCAAAGAGACAAAAGATGGCTATATCATTTTATGTCTATATGTGGATGACATACTCATTGTTGGTAGCAATGACAATTTGGTCAAATCTACTAAAGATATGTTGAATTCGAAATTTGACATGAAAGACATGGGTCTTCCTGATGTGATTTTAGGAATTAAAATCATGAGAACATCAGATGGTCTAACATTGAGTCAGGCTCACTATGCAGACAAAATTTTTGAGAAATTTAACAAAGATGATTATGGGGTTGCTAGAACGCCATTAGATAATTGTCTCCATCTATTCAAGAATAATGGAAATAGTATTTCCCAAGTGGAATATTCAAGGATAAACGGGCGTCTAATGGATCTAATGAGTTGTACTAGACCAGATATTGCTTATGTGGTAAGCAAGTTGAGTGGATATATGAGTAATCCAAGTGTTGAGCATTGAACTACAATAACTAGAGTACTAAGGTACTTACGCAATACTCGTAACTATGGATTGCATTATACTAGATACCCAGCAGTGGTAGAAGGCTACACTGATGTAAACTGAATATCTTATATAAATGAATCGAAATCCACTAGGGGCTATGTGTTTACACTAGCTGGAGCAGATGTGAGCTGGAAATCCACTAAACAAATTGTAATAGCCAGATCAACAATGGAATATGGGTTTATTGCTTTGGATAAATGTAGAGAAGAGGCATAATGGTTACGCCATTTTCTGGAAGATACTCCAAAATGGGAAAAACCAGTGCATCTATTTATATACATTGTGATAGCCGGTCTGCGATTTGAAGGGCACAAAGTACAATGTATAATGGTAAGTCTAGACATATTTTTCGTAGACATAATACCATTAGACAACTGCTCTCAACAGGAGTTATCTTGATTGACTATGTAAACTCAAAAGATAACATTGCGGATCCACTAACCAAAGGGTCAAATAAAGAGACAGTTGTGAGATTGACAAAAGGAATGGGTGTAAAGCCTGTGGAGGATAAAAATCTTATGAAGGAAAACCCAACCTAGTTGACTAGACACTACAACAAAAAAGGTCTATTGCGACATTTGCCATATGTCGCAATAAGTCAAAAAAAACGTTGGTATATATCTATACCAACATTTATCACAAATGTCGCGTAAAACGTCACATTTGCCTGTGTCGTTATGGTTTTTACGACATTTGTTACAAGCGCAGGTACCTATCTATTACGACAATTGTTGCGTCATTTTAAAGTGTTTCAAAAGGTATTTTTGCCGACATTTGTAAATAATCGCAACAAATCGTCTATTCCGACGTTTGTAAATATTGTGAATAAGTAATTTTTTCCGAAATTTTTAAATAGTCGCAACAAAATATCTATCCCGATATTCGTAAATTTTGAAACCAGGCTAGCCGAACTGAGCCCGACAAATCGAGTCGTTGAGTCAAGTTATCTTTGAATAATCAGAGCTAGAGCCTAGAGACAAGTCGAGCTGTCGAGTCTAGCTAGCTTTGAATAATATATAATAAACTTTCTCCATATTCAAAGATATGGGACTTGAACACGCGACCTCCTACGTGTATGTCGTGCAATTTGCCGCTGAGCTAAATGATCATTTGCTATTTGTTTCTCCTCCTACTATATTTAGGGTAAAAAGCGCTGACGTCCCCTAAACTATTCACTTTTTTTGTTTTTGACCCTCAACTAAAAAGGGTCAAGTTTTACCCCCTAAACTATTTCGTTTTTTGGTTTTTGACCTTCCATCCATATTCGCCGTTAATTCATAACGGAAGTCCAAAAAATGGGGGCATTTTGGGAAAATCATATCATTCATAATAAATAGAATTAAATTTAAGGGAAAAAGGGCCTTTTAAGATTTTTTTTTTCAGATGTTGGAATTTACAGTTGGTGGTTGGAGAAGAGGAGTGGTACCCGGCTTCCGGCTTTTTCTGTCACTGTTCTCACCGGCGACTTATTCTTTCTCGTCAGAATAATAGGTTATTTTTTTTATAAAAAAAAAATTTTAGGATCTTATACAGATTGCCCAAAAATGCCCCCATTTTTTGGATTTCCGTTATGATGTAACGGAGAATATGGTTGGAAGGTCAAAAATAAAAAATCAAAATAGTTTAGGGGGTAAAACTTGACCATTTTTAGTTGAGGGTCAAAAATTAAAAAACGGAATAGTTTAGGGGGCGTGAGCGCTTTTTACCCTTATATTTATTATAATAGAATTTGAATTTTGAATTTTGTACCTTTGTGTTTCGATTTTTTATGAATCAAATTAAAATTAATACACTGTCATTAAATTTTAATAATTAAATGTCTTTAATTTTTCTTTAAAAAATATATTTCAGAAACTTAATCTTTGTATTTGTGTTTGTTTGAAAATGTCACGAGATCTAACGACATAATATATAAATATCGCTATATGTGTCGCAAAAAGTAACAATTTATAACATGTAATGTAAATGTCACGAACTAACATCAAATTGTCTGTAAGAATAAAAAGAACTATAACTGTCGTTTATGAAACGTCGTATAAAATCCAAATATAGCGACATATGCATGAAATGTCACATGATTTAATGATATTGTATATAAACGTCGTTATATGAGTCACAAAACGTAACAATTTATAACAGCATTTAATGTACACGTCGCTAACTAACATCAAAATGTCTATTTTATCAACAATTATTATAACTGACGCTATGAAACGTCGTATAAAATTCAAACTTAACGATGTTTGTCTGAAAGGTCACAAGATCTAACGACATAATATATAAATGTCGCTATATGAGTCACAAAAAGTAACAATTTATAACAACATTTAATGTAACTGTAGCTAACGAACATCAAAACGTCGGTATGAACAACAATTACTATAATTGACGCTTAAAACATCGTATAAAATCCAAATATTGCGACGTTTGTAAAAAGTGTTGCTTTAACTTACTCTTTTTGGTTTTAAGCGACGTTTGATAAGAGCGTTGGTGCAAAAATGTCGCAAAAATGTGTTTTTGTTGTAGTGAGAGATCACAAGATCTAGGTTTAAAGGGACAACCTGCTTGTAAGATTTAGTATGGTCACTATGGTGGTAACCTAAGCTCATTCCTGTCTTAAAATAGTGATAGAAATAAGGGTAGCAATTTTGTTACTTTAATGATAATGAAGGAAAAGTTGAATCATTTTCAACTTAAATGTATCACCTATGTGAAAGAGAAGCGGGGCCGCTTCAAAAGAGAATTAACCAGAGCTAATTCTTTAGAAACTCTTGCAAAACCAGGGAGTGTTCATGGCCATAATGAACAAAACTATGAGAACAGTTTATATGGTAATGATTCATGTGTAATTTATGCGGACTCTTACACTAAAAGCGAGATAGTTGAAAGACATCAAGTCATACTGGACTGCTTTAAAGCAAATATATTTTACAAAGAAGAAGTTCAAAGGGTAACACCTACTTTTCCTATAAAGGAGTCAGTTGATGAATAACAACATCGAGTCAAAATAATTTTTCATTCATGTGGGGATTGTAAAAAATGGATTGTAATTTGAATTAGAAAATAGTTTCTCAAGTGGTTGTAAATGTCGGACCAAAACTCACGGGCCTGATCAACCCACGTTTTGATACTGGTATAGTTGGTTCATTAGATAGTCTGGTTCATTGGATGAGGTTGAACAGACTTTAATTGCGACCTTTGAATTTGAGATATACAAGTATAGTTGAATTCATTGGATAGTCTAGTACATTAGATGTGGATGAACAAAATTTAATTATGCATTAAATATAGACCTTTGAATTCAGTACAATGTATTCTCCTCAATGTATCTACTCACTCCTTTCAGCCTATAAATAGAGGCTCTTTCCAATGATTCTATACACTAGCTCTCATTCTTCGAAAATACTACTGATTTTCAAAAGCTCTCTAAAACACTCTGTTTTGTAAAACTTCTGGTGTTCATCAACAAGTCCTAGTTCTAGTTCGCCGGTGGAGCTGTTTAGTGCAAACAAATTTTGTGTTGCCGTTGTATCCTGGGAGACAGACGCTTCACGAAACTCCAGCACTTATCCGGGAGGAGGCAAATCTGTTTTAAGGATATTGTATCGAGCACAAGCCTCGGTTTATATTTTTGTAATAAACACCTGTTTTCCTTGGTGAACACCTGCTTATTCTTTACTAACAGTTTTCTGTGAACACCTGTTTTACCTTAGTGAACACCTGTTTATTGTTTACTAACAGATTTCTATAAACACCTGTTTTTATTTAGTAAACAGTTGTTGAGTTTGCATCTTTTAGTTGTTATACAGTTATATTCAGTACACCCATTAAATATGAGAAAGTGACATCTTTTATAAACTATGGTTGGATTAATTTTAATAAACCCAATTATTTAATGAAAAATATTCACTTGATATATATTTATCGCATTAGATCGATTTTAACATACATAACGAACTTTGTTTGTAGTGAAAAATGGAGGAATGCTAAAACTCAAAATATTAAATAGAAAAATAGATATATAAGCTATAAATAAACCTTGTTAATTTTTTAGGACTCAGGTAGTTTATATGATTTTAAATCTAGTGCAAAACGTGTTTTGTATTCGTACATGCTAAACACAATCTCAGCTATATAATTAGTTGGTCTGACGTGTGCGGTTGTTTCATGGGATTAACAAGTTTTCTTCATTTGGAACAACGAAAGAATAATTGTTCAATCTTTTCTAAGCCGTTAGATGGAGAATCAACAGTCGATATTTGTCCCGCACAAGCAGAAAATCATGTACCGCACCAAATCCAAAGAATAGTCCAAGTGTAGTTGATATTCAAATGATAAGTTTAAAACTAGCTAGTTGTTCTTGCTGACACAAGCATTGTATGTGCATTCCCTTAGGGAGTAATCTTAATATATTTGATAATGCAAATTATTATTTAAACAATTTAACTTGTAAGCCCAATCCCTATTCAAATATATTACAATTATTATTTGAACAATTATTATTTTCCCTTAGGGTGTAAAATATTCTTTAAACAATTATTATTTTCCCTTAGGGTGTAAAATATTCTTTAAGAAATGGATTAAAGTAAATATTGAATGTATCAATGTCAATATTATGATAATGAGAAATTATTCTCGGTATGTCTGAATAATTGGATTGAAGACAATTATTAATTTCTCAACTGTAAAGGGATAAATAATCTGGAATGACAGAGTACGGGATCACCAACTCGTAAGGGATAAAATTTCCAAATTATTGTTCTTATCAACTCGTAGAAAGTTAAACTATGTTTTAAAATCAATTCAAACTGTATGTTGTTTTTGTTAGAACGGTCCCTATAAATTAATGTTTACTAAAGGAAAAAATGTAAGTTGAAACTAGGGTTTCATCGAGAATAAACAACACAATAATTTAAAATCTAACGCTAGAAACATGTTTTTCATTAGAATTGAAAGTTGAAACTGATTAGTTTCTTTGTATTTCTTTTTGTATTAATAATAATTCTAACACTCATTCTTTTATGCTATTCTAGAAAGAAAGTATTCATGTCACACCCAAAACCAGAGTCGATGACATGGCAGTGTCTCATTGGTTGATGAAACACCAATTCGACAAACAGAGTTACTAAAAGGAAATTCATTTATGATATAATCCAAAATACGAGTTAAACAACGGAATTAATATGCGTAAAACATTACTAAGTATAATAAATAAATCTAAGGTTCCTTAGCCCAGTGGGGCAAGGGCCTCAAGGTTGTGGGTTCGATACCCACCTCACACAAGGGGAATGATTTAATTGTCATTTCTTTGGGTTCCGTTGTGTGGGTCTTATACTCCCCCTCATGGGGCACCCGCTCAACGGGCTTCTACGACACCCGCTCAACGGGACTTCTACTACTCCCCTCACGGGGCACCCGCTCAACGGGCTTCTACGACACCCGCTCAACGGGACTTCTACTACTCCCCTCACGGGGCACCCGCTCAACGGGCTTCTACTACTCCTCCTCTGGTGAGGTCCAATAAATAATTGTAATAGAAAAAAAAAAGTATAATAAATAAAATTGTTCAACATTGCTATAAATGAAATAATCTAAGTTCTTTAATCGCAGCCGATTATGAGTCACTCATCATTGTCCCCTTCCAAGGCTTCAACAACAACTTCAAAATGTTCATCATCACCTGCACAATAAAAACGGATGGACTGAGCTCTGGTGCTCAGTAGGGACCGATAAACACAAGTATAAATACAATTTAACACTTAACACATTCTCGTTTCCCAAAACAAAATACAAGTTATATGACTCAAAACTAAGTCCCAAATATGACCAAAAAATGAATAAACAAGTTAAAACAATAAGCAAGCAAGATAACCATACTCTTCATGTCCAAGCACTTACACAACCGAATGTACGACAAGCACCATGCTCTGCCCATACGGTACACGCGACTACACACTTGCTTAGACACTACGAGCACAACTACTGCTATGACACGACTTCCCACCATTCGAGCTCATGTATCTAATCACGACTCTATGACAATAATTGCTGTAAGCCCTAAGGGCGAACGAACTCGGTTTTTGATAATGGACAAACACTTGATGTTGTGTCTAATGTTTTATATCTTTGTGATAGAATATCGGAACTTATAATGGAAGCACTAAGTACTTCAATCAAGCCATGATCAAGATTCAAAGTCATATTATTCAAGGCTCATCTGTCAAGATTGAAGATTGAAGACTTAGGTTTGGTTAGATTAGCTTTGTCATTATAAGTCGTTATCTTATAAGCTCTAACCAATGCTCTCATGAACATAAGTTCTACACTCAAGTCTTGCATGTTTTCGTAAACACGTTTTCAAAAGGCTAAAGTTTCAAAATGATCCTTACATGAGTTCGTATTTCAAAAGCCTTTGATTTCAAAGTTTAAGTCCTTTAAAATGGTTTTCCAAATGTTCTTAGTTGTTACCTTTTGGGAAAACCTTTTAGACTTCAAAAGATTTCAAAACGTGTGAAAAATCAGCATCTCTCAAAGCTCAGGAAGGTCGGTCAACCGAGCTCAAGATCGGATCAACCGAAGAGAAACAGAGAGGTTTGATCTTTTGGTTCGGTCGACCAAAGGGATAGGTCGGTCGACCGACCTAGGCTCGGCTCAACCGAGGTTGCTTTCGGTCATCCGAGGTGCTTTGTTCGGTCAACCGAACTCTGCGATTTCTAGCCGTTATATGACCGTTAAAGAGTCGTTTTTCAGCATATTTTGAAATGTATAAATACTCCAAAGCTAGAGAATGACTCTAAGGCTTGCACATCAAAGTTTCATTGATTTCTTATCAAGTCTAAACACCTTCAAAGAAAAAACACTTCATTTCTATGATCTAAATCATTCAAAGGTGTTATTTCAAAAAGCAAGACAAAGAGTGGAATTCATATGTTCTAAAAGGAGCCAACAATTCTTGTACTTCAAAGGTATATATCTTTCACTTAGAAGAGTGAACAACCTTGTTCTTTAAACATTCTTATTCCCTTTCTAAGTGATTGGGTTATTCTTGTAAAAGTCCTACTTAGTGTGGGCAAGTAACTCTTAGTGAGTTTTGTATTGTGGTTGTGTTGTAAAACTCTTAGTGAGTTGTTCACAAGTGTAAAATCCTTCTTAGTGAAGTTGTTGAAATCCTTGGGTGCGGCTCAAGGTAGTGGATGTAGATTCTAAGTGAATCGAACCACCCTAAATCCTTTGTCTTGTGATTGGCTTTCGTATTTCTTTTAATCATCTTGCTCAAACCTACACTAGCATTGAATAGATTCGAAAAAGTTTGCAAGATCGACTAAAACCCAATTCACCCCCCCTCCCCTCTTGTGTTTTACAATTGCAACGGCCCTAGTTATAGTCCAAACTAGGAGGGCTCAAATAGTTCATCACATGGGTTCAGATTCACTCCCTGAATGACGGATTCACACTTTAAGGACTCATTCTACATTGTATCATCATCCAACACCTTGGACTCCACAAAACCGTTGCAATCCCAATGATAGTCCACATCAGGTTAAGGCTCACGTAGAAAGACCCTCGGGATCCGCACCAAGAACATCCGCAGGACCACCCTCGGAATCTCCCCATAATAATATCGCAGGACCCTCGGAATCCGACCAAGAGCACCCGCAGGATTCCTCGGTATCCGCATACATTCACATCGTAAGACCCTCGGGATCCGCACCAAGAGCACCCGCAGGACCACCCTCAGAATCTTGCTAATCGAACGAGTCATGTCATTGAGTAGATCCTAGACACGAGCTCAAAATAGGGCGACGACTCGGTCGACCAAACCATATAAGACTAAAATCAATGACTCCCAAATATGACGACCAAAGCTGTAACATTTATGCAAGTTAAATATAGGCTCAATTAATTCAAAATTCACAATTATCATTTAAATATGACAATTTACATAAGGAAATAACAAGAACGCAGTAATCAATATTCAAATCAGATTATAATGAATTTAAATTAAGCCCAAAACAGTTTATACAATATCGAAAGCAATAAACACAATTCGTGCAATTATTTTATTATTGAATAGTTTATCCGCTTTTACTGTGCAATTATATGCGAGAACTAAATGACGTAGGGGTCCCTACCTCGATCAAAGGTAATTAAATACACAAACCCGTAACAGCACTATCCAGTCCCATTCACAGTGCGATAACTTCCTGCTCGGGACTCGGAATGACGTGACGTCTGCGCTCACTCGAAGCTTATTCGATTATCTTCGAATCGATATATTGTGGCTCTGATACCTTGCGGCTCTCCCTCCAGGCAGCCCCTTATTTCTCACTAAAGGCACAGCTTCCCAGAACTCTACCTCCTGCTGCATTCTTTTATTTTGTTCTTGGTGGTTTTTATGTGATGTCAATCCCCTGCCCCGAATAATATATATATATATATATATATACACACTAAATAGCTATATAACCCCCCGCCCCTTCTACTACTATATATTAATATATATTAAAACTATATAAATGTACCTCGTGGCTTCCCATGTTCCATACGTTCTGTTCCCTTGATATTCTTATTATTAGGTTTAATTCCCCTCAATCCCACGTTATGCCCATTCATTCCCCCGACTCCTCAATTACCAACGTTATGCTTTTTACTTTATTATAACCTCCCCAATCCAATTAAATTTCTAATTCAATTCCAATCTATCATCTAAGTGAAACACGATTTAAGTCCCTTAGTTATGAAATGTGTGCGAAATGCCCCCTCAATAAAACGGATAAAAAATGTAACACGCAACACATTATAAAATTAAATGGACACGTAATCAACGGAATAAATTATGCCCACACAGTTACTCGCGAAAATTGATTACAAGTCAGAAATTACGAAAGCAAAAGTTACGGGTATCACATACTTCCCCCTTACAAAAGTTTCGCCTCCGAAAGTTGCACTCCTTACCATATGCATACTAACACTCCCCACTAAATGAAAAGACTCTATTGGTTATTCAAATAACAAGTACTGTACTAAATGCAACCTAACAGTGTAAGAAATACGATAATCACATATTCACATAAATTACCTGTTACCACAACGCTTTCGCTGCGCTACTCTGATAAAACAATAGTAATAAAATATGAAGCGATAAACAATTAACATGTTAATCATGTGAAGTAATTACAAGTAATCATAGCACAAAGAATTAAGCAACATAACATGAACGATAACATATATAAAGCGGTCACAAAGAATACATGTAAAGGATATATAAAGCGATAACATATGAGGTGATGAAACAATTAAATCAAGTTATAAATATAAAACACAAACAAGTATAACATGGTATGGCAATCTTAAAGCGATAACATATGATGCGAAACCATGATGTTTTATATCGAGGTTCGGCTTTTAAGCAGATCTTTCTCTATCTCGAAATAGTTTCTATGGGAATATACTTAACACAACCCCGGGCAGGCTAAGTATTAATGAAGGCTGAAACACCACAACTAGAGAAACAAGCTAGTTGATACAGTAACTCAAAGAATATGAAGTTCTACCGGAAATTCATAAACAAGTATCAAAGGAATAACCTTAATCAAAATATCAATATATCAAGTCTAACCATAAAAGATGGCCGAAATCTTCCTTAAGTAAGGTGAGATTTCGGTTACAACCATAAAGGGAAATAAGAGTCCTTGAAGGATTAGGACTCTTGAAAACAAATAAGAGTCCTTGAAGAAGTAGGACTCTTGAATAACAACTTGCTATCAGGTAACTACCTAAACAAGATAATAGGCACATGTTCCTATTATCTTGGCGGCTAAAATAAAAGCAACTACCAAATCTATGGAGAGTCCTAGTTGCATTGGGACTCTTATTAACCAACTAACTAACACATGGACAACATGTCCTTTATTATAGCAACTTGGCTATTACACGGCTAGAATAGGAAATAAATATGCTAAAAGTAATTAAAGTCTAGAATAGGCTAGAATAGACTTTAATGTGTAAAAAGACTAAAAATGCCCTTTTTTAGCCACTTTGCTTGTTTGGGCCGATTTGAATGCCTTCAAGAGTTATTAGTTGGAATTGAACTTCATCTTCTAGATGTAGCTTTGATTCCTCTTTGTGCTTTAGCTCTCGGATCAATGTAGACAATTGTTGATTCACTTGCTTAGTTTTTTATCTAGTCATTGGTCCTACGATGTTGGATAAGGGATGCTTTATATGAGGCAACCCTCTAGATGGTCCCACATCATCCCCTCCTTCTTGAAAAGGATTCGACCTCGAATCATCATCGTGATCAACATAATCTGAATCAAAATCAAAAGGAGATAAATCAGCAACATTAAAAGTGGAATGGACTCCATACTTACCTTCCAAGTTGATTTTGTATGCGTTGTCATTAATCTTTGCCACGACTTGAAAAGGTCCATCTCCTCGGGGATAAAGTTTACTTTTTCTCTCTTTAGGAAATCTATCCTTCCTAAAATGTATCCAAACCCAATCACCAGCTTCAAATGTGATTGCCTTGCGGCCTTTGTTGGCTTGTATTGCAATACGCTCATTTGTTTACGCTCATAATTAGATTTGGCTGTTGTGGGATTGGTAATCTTGACTTATCGGTAGTTGGAGATCATGAACAAGTGGTTCATATAAAATTGAATCAGTTTGCGGGATCAACTGTTTATGGCTCATTTGTTTACGCGCGTTGTCAATATACGCAAAGGCGTGAGCTATGGCGGGAACTAACTTCTTTTGCAGGCACCCATGATGATCCTTGGATGGCTGGAGGGGATTTTAATGTTGTGACTAATCTTGGGGAGAGTCTGGGTTCAATTCCGGCTGCACTGCCCATGTTGGAATTTAATGAGGCCATAAGTGACTGTGGTTTGTTGGATGCTGGTTATGGGGGCAGCCCTTATACTTGGTCCCGTAGCTCTAGTCCCCCGCTTTTGAGGTGATTGGATAGGGTACTAGTTAACACAAAATGGAACTCAGTCTTTCCACTCACTAAAGTTGATCATCTCCATCGGTCTTTGTCTGACCATTGCCCTATGCATATACACTTGAAGCTCTCCCATCAAAGTTCTAGTTCGGCATTCCGGTTTCAAGCAATGTGGATACGTCATCCAACGTTTCTTGAGCTGGTGACGGTAAGTTGGGTGCAACCAGTGGACGGGAATGGAATGTGTATTCTCATGAGTAAGAATGTGTATTCTCATGAGTAAGTTGAAAAGGTTGAAGGGGGTTTTGCAACAATGGAATAGGGACACTTTCGGTAACATACAAACAAAATTGAAGGCTGTGGAATTAAAAGTGGAACAAACTGAGGCACTTCATGATGCTAATCCCTCGGCTGACACTGAAGTTACGTTAAGGGAGGCCCGAGAGGAGTATGTAAATGTTTTGCTCATGGAAGTGATATTTCGGAGGCAAAAATCACGGGTTCGATGGTTAAAGGAGGGTAATTTCAATTCTAAATATTTTCATTCAATTTGCACTAACCGTCGCAGGCATCTTCAAATCTTAGGAATACAAAGCCGTGAGGGGATTTTTCTCACTGATCCGAGTCAAATAGGGAAGGAAGGAGCTGATTTTTTTTGCATACTTAATCACGGAAGATAATGGGGTGTGGATAGATGAGGACTTGTTAAAAATTGTTCCCAACATTGTAACTGATGAGGACAACAGAATGTTGAGTAGGCTACCTGGGATGGAGGAGGTAAGGGCTGCGGTATTTGCTCTTGGGAAGGATAGTGCCTCGGGTCCGGATGGGTTTTCAGGGGCTTTCTTCCAAGCTTGTTGGTCTGTTGTATGTCAGGATGTATTAAATTTAGTTCGGGATTTTTGGGCGGGTCTCCCGCAGCCGAAAACGATGTCAAGTTCCCTCCTTGTTTTAATTCCGAAAATTGCTAGTCCACTCACTTTTAATGATTATCGCCCGATCTCACTGTGTTCTTTTGCTAGTAAGGTCATTTCCAAGGTGCTGGCGAGTCGCCTATCTCTATTGCTGCCTCGGTTGATCTCGCCAAACCAAGCTGGGTTTGTTAAAGGTCGTCTTATCTCGGATAACATTCTTCTTGCTCAAGAAATGATTCAACAACTTGATCGGCGTGTTCGGGGAGGTAACTTGGTGGTGAAATTGGATATGATGAAGGCATTTGACCGGGTTTCTCATTCATATCTCCTCACGGTATTGCGGAACTTTGGTTTTTCAGCCCATATTATTCATTTGATACGGAACTTGTTGAGCTACAATTGGTTTTCTCTACTTATCAATGGCATACCATTTGGATTTTTCAAAGCGGGAAGAGGGGTGAAACAGGGGGATCCTATATCGCCCCTTCTCTTTATATTGGCTGCGGAGGTTTTGTCAAGATGTTTGGAGCAGGAGGTTCGTCATGGTCGCATCCTGCCATATGCCCTTCCCAAACATGCCTTGAATCTTACTCATCTCAGTTTTGCCGATGACATTATAATTTTTATGAATGGGGGAAAGCGTAGTGTAGACAACTTAGTGGAGACCTTGAGGCAATACGAAATGGTGTCGGGGCAGCGAGTAAGTGTTGGAAAATCTGCATTTTACACTTCATCGAAATCAATAGCTCGGCAATCCCAAATCATCCACACGAATACAGGGTTTGTTCAAGGGGATTTACCAATTAAGTACTTGGGATGTCCTCTTATGAAGGGTCGAGTCTAAGGTGGAACACTGTGGGAGTCTTATAGAGGGAATTGAGGCAAAGATTGCAGGATGGCAAGTACGTTTTCTAGACATGGCAGGCAGATTGGTTTTGATTAGACATGTTCTCTTCTCAATGACGATCCACATACTCTTGGTAATGAATCCTCCCGCGATGGTGTTGGCTCGGATAGAAAGGCTTTTTGCGAATTTCTTGTGGGGAGTTTCACATGGATTAAAGAGGCGGCATTGGATGTCTTGGAAGCGAGTATGTCGGCCAACCTCATCGAATGGTCTTGGGCTGATTTCGCTAGACCAGTTCCAGAGAGCATTTGTGATAAAGTTATGGTGGAGATTCCGGACAACGGATTCCTTGTGGACTGCTTTTTTGCAAGCTAGATATTGCCACGGACTCTCCCACGTTACATTGGCAGCACAACTGCCGAGATGTTCTTCAACTTTGACACAGATGATACAAGCAAAGGAGCAAGCTAAAAGTCAGATGCTAGTCTTGATCAGGGATGGTCGAAGCTCATTTTGGTATGATCCATTAACACTGAATGGAAGCTTTGCCCGAAGTCTTTCAAATGCTTCTAGCGGTGTCATGACGAGTCATGTTGCTGATTATTTGACTGATCGAGGTTGGGATATGGCGTCTCTTAGTACCCTGTTGCCGGGTAGTGTTATTAATGAACTGCCACAAATTGAGAAACATTCAGGTCCGGATAGATGGGTTTGGCGAATGGAACCCTCTGGCAAGTTCACGCTGGCCGCCAGATGATTTAGACGAATGAGCTTCCTTTGCATTTAAATCTCTTCCTGTGGAAATTATTCAGTTGCTATCTACCTTTGGAAGATATCTTGTGGAAATTTGGCTTTCAGTTAGTTTCAAGATGTTCGTGTTCCAAGGGCGGAGACTCCATTCAGCATATTTTTTTGGATTGTGAATATGCTACTCATATGTGGCATCATGCAGCGTCAAGGGGCAACCTTTGTTTGCGGGAGAGTCCCACTCCCAAATCTATGCTGCAAAGTTGGTGGCTGCCGAGATCGGGCCAGCAGGCGACATACTCGGTTTTCTCTTCGATAATGGTATTGTGGATTTTATGGAAGTCACGGTGTAAATTGTTCTTCGAGGGGATTTTTGCAACTAAGCGGTCATTATCTTTGGCCTTTGATCAGCAGCTGGATGAATTGTGCAAGGCAAGAAAAGTTCGGGCTGGGAGACAAACATCTATTATGCACCGCACAAAAATAGTCTATTGGAAGGATGAGCTTTGGAGTCCGGATATGATACTCTTGAGTGTTGACGGAGCCTCGCGAGGGAACCCTGGAGCTGCGGCAGTTGGATGTGTCTTAAGGAAGGGTTCGGGTTTGTTTATTGGTGCGTGTGCAGTGTATATTGGTGCTCAAATCACAAACATGAGCGCAGAAATTTCAGCTTTGATTTATGGTTTGCGAATGGCGACTCAACTGGGAATTTTGGTTACTGTGGTTCAAACGGACTCCAGGGTATTGGCATTGGCAATTGACGCGGGACATCTGTCGAATTGGAAGTTGGATTCGGCATTCCAAACAGCAAAGGCATTAGCTAAGGGCATTCAAATCCGCCATATTTATCGGGAAGCTAATCAAGTTGCGGACCTTTTAGCTAACTTAATCTTCATTGTATTACTTTCATTTTGAAGCCCTCCCTTTAGAGGTTAGGGGCCGCCTACATTTGGATAGACAAAGGACTCCCACATTACGAATCCTTTGATCTCTCATCTTATATGTACTTGAACACTACCATTAATAAAACTATTGATATTTATAGTATAACATGGTATATGATATAAAATATAACATGAACGATAAATATAAATATATATAAAAAAAATGATAAGTCAACAAAAGTACATCCAAATTCATGGTCTATACCCATCACACACCTCACATTAAGTGTTCTTGTTTCCTATGTTCTTTCTGTATTTTAATCCCTAAGGTTCGACCTGCTCTGATACTACTTATGTCACACCCCGAAACCAGCGGTCGATGACATGGCAGTGTCTCATTGGTTGATGAAACACCAAAGCCGACAAACATAGTTACTAAAAGGAAATTCATTTATGATATAATCCAAAATAAGAGTTAAACAACGAAATTAATATGCGTAAAACATTACTAAATATAATAAATAAAATTGTTCAACATTGCTATAAATGAAATAATCTAAGTTCTTTAATCGCAGTCGATTATGAGTCACTCATCATTGTCCCCTTCCCAGGCTTCAACAACATCTTCAAAATGTTCATCATCGCCTGCACAATAAAAGCGGATGGACTGAGCTCTGGTGCTCAGTAGGGACTGATAAACACAAGTATAAATACAATTTAACACTTAACACATTCCCGTTTCTCAAAACAAAATACAATTTACATGACTCAAAACTAAGTCCCAAATATGACCAAAACAATGAATAAACAAGTTAAAACAATAAGCAAGCAAGATAACTATACTCTTCATGTCCAAACACTTACACAACCGAATGTACGACAAGCACCATGATCTGCCCATACGGTACACGCGACTACACACTTGCTTAGACACTACGAGCACAACTACTGCTATGACACGACTTCCCACCATTCGAGCTCAGGTATCTAATCACGACTCTATGACAATAATTGCAACGACCCTAGTTATAGTCCAAACTAGGAGGGCTCAAATAGTTCATCACATGGATTCAGTTTCACTCCCTGAACGACAGATTCACACTTTAAGGACTCATTCTACATTGTATCATCATCTAACACCTTGGACTCAAAAAAACCGTTGCAATCCCAATGATAGTCCACATCAGGTTAAGGCTCACGTAGGAAGACCGTCGGGATCCGCACCAAGAATAACCACAGGACCACCCTCGGAATCTCCCCATAATCATATCGCAGGATCCTCGGAATCCGCACCAAGAGCACCCGCAGGATTTCTCGGTATCAGCACACATTCACATCGTAAGACCCTCGGGATCCGCACTAAGAGCACCCGCAGGACCACCCTCGGAATCTTGCTAATCGAACGAGTCCTTTCATTGAGTAGATCCTAGACACGAGCTCAAAATAGGGCGATGACTCGGTCGACCAAACCATATAAGACTAAAATCAATGACTCCCAAATATGACGACCAAAGCTGTAACATTTATGCAAGTTAAATATAGGCTCAATTAATCCAAGATTCACAATTATCAGTTAATTATGACAATTTACATAAGGAAATAACAAGAACACAATAATCAATATACAAATAAGATTATAATTAATTTAAATTAAGCCCAAAATAGTTTATACAATATCGAAAGCAATAAACACAATTCGTGCAATTATTTTATTTTTGAATAATTTATCCGCTTTTACTGTGCAATTATATGCGAGAACTAAATGACGTAGGGGTCCCTACCTCGATCAAAGGTAATTAAATACACAAACCCGTAACAGCACTGTCCAGTCCCGTTCACGGTGCGATAACTTCCTGCTCGGGACTCGGAATGACGTGACGTCTGCGCTCACTCGAAGCTTATTCTATTATCTTCGAATCGATATATTGTGGGATGAAAATGAACAAGTAACGCTCCTTCGGTGATCCCACAAAGTCTGCCCAAAAATTACATACTCACAGAAATCTGCTCACTGATGCCTTGCGGCTCTCCCTCCAGGCAGTCCCTTATTTCTCACTAAAGGCACAGCTTCCCTGAACTCTACCTCATGCTGCATTCTTTTATTTTGTTCTTGGTGGTTTTTATGTGATGCCAATACCCTGCCCCGAATAATATATATATATATATATATATATATATATATATATATATATATATATATATATATATATATATATAACCCCCGCCCCTTCTAAATAGCTATATAACCCCCGCCCCTTCTACTACTATATATTAATATATATTAAAACTATATAAATGTACCTCGTGGCTTCCCATGTTCCATACATTCCGTTCCCTTGATATTCTTATTATTAGATTTAATTCCCCTCAATCCCACGTTATGCCCATTCATTCCCCCGACTCCTCAATTACCAACGTTATGCTTTTTACTTTATTATAACCTCCCCAATCCAATTAAATTTCTAATTCAATTCCAATCCATCATCTAAGTGAAACATGATTTAAGTCCCTTAGTTATGAAATGTGAGCGAAATGCCCCCTCAATAAAAAAGGATAAAAAATGTAACACACAACACATTATAAAATTAAATGGACACGTAATCAACGGAATAAATTATGCCCACACAGTTACTCGCGAAAATTAATTACAAGTCAGAAATTACGTAAGCAAAAGTTACGGGTATAACAATTCATGTAAAAGTTCATCAAACATAAGTTAATGCAAAGTAATTTGGAATGTTTATCTACAGATTAGAACCTCCTCCTCTATAACTCAAATTCTCGATCTATCGGTTAAAAAAGAAAAGTATCTTACTATTTGAATTGCATTTGTATTATCCAATAGGTTTGAACTTGCTATAAACCCAATAGAAAAATTGATGAAACCAATTCAGAAATTTGGGTCAATGAAATAGAAGAAGAATATAATGAAGACTCTGAAGCTGATATAGAACTCCAAGTAAGAGGTCCCAAAGGAAGGGTTGTATGTACCCCACAACTAGAGAGAAATTTCAGAGCAGCCTGTGCGCTTTTGGGTTAAACAAGTATGTCATTTATTTAGTCATGCATGATATCTCCAAAAAAAAAGTATTACAAGAATAACAAAATTTATTTTACATCTATGAAGCCAAGGAGAAATAACATAATTCCATTGCAGAAATAACAACAATAAAGACAGTCACATAAAAAAATAGTTATTTTTTTTAAAACTTTAAATTTGACAAGACTATAAAAGAAAATTAATGTGTATAAAATTTATATAGGCATTTTCAGTTTTTTAGCACAATAAAATTTTCGGGTCCTCAATCTAATTACCAATTTTTATGATTTTTATAATTATTTTAAAACTATTAATTGACATCTTTAACTTATTCAAATTTAATTGTATAATTTAATATTTTTATGGTGTTTCTTTTCTTTTATTATAATTTTCTAGATTTTCCTTTTTCCTTTTCAATAGTATTCAAGATCGCACATTGAAAATGTACGAAAATTTTGGAGTTTGACAACATTATAAATAAAGGGGTTGAGCATGCTTTTCAATTGAATGAATTCATGGGTTGGTATTTAGCCAATTAATTTTCAGTGTCAAACTCAATTTACATTTCAACTTTTTCATTGCAATAGTCAATTTTTTTTTTTATAAGGAAATTAGCTCACAGAGCCATTTAATTTTCATATACTCTTAATTATATAGTAAAATGGATTTCCGTGCATTGCACGGGTTATTAGGTTAGTTAGCATATAAAGCATTCTAGCTAGCTCTGTAAAACATCATAAACCAAAACTATTTGCAGAGCAAGAATGAAATAATATAGATTAAACTTGTAAGAAATTAAATATTTAGTTAAATTACTTATTTTTTTTATTGGTGGGGGTTGCGGTTTTTAGTTCAGACAAGACGGTCAAAGCCCTTAATTAAGGTGCATGTGGATTATTCTTCCACAAGACAATGAAGAAGGGAGAACTTGCTCGAATGTGGAACCATGTCATCTGAAACATGTTAGAACTTCCTCCTCTATAACTCAAATCCCCGACCTATCGGTTAAAAAAGAAATGTATCTTACTATTTGAATGGCATTTTTATTATCAAATATGTTTGAACTTGCTGCTAAGCCTAATAGCAAAATTGATGAAACCAGTTCAGAAATTTGGGTAAATGAACTACAAGAAGAATAGAATGAAGACTCTGAAGCTGGTATAGAACTCTAAGTAAGAGGTCCCAAAGGAAGGGTTGTATGGACCCCACAACTGGAGGGAAATTTCAGAGCATCCTATGCGCTTTTAGGTTAAACAAGTATGTCATTTCTTTAGTCATGCATGATATCTCAAAAAACAATTATTGCTAGAATAAAAAAAATTATTTTACATCTATGGTGCCAAGGAGAAATAACGTAATTCTATTGCAGAATTAACAGCAATAAAGATTCCCACATAAAAAAATAGTTATTAATTTTAAAAATTGACAAATTACTAGACTACAAAAGAAAATTAATGTGTATAAAATTTATATATGATATCAGCATAGGCATTTTCAGGTTTTTAGCACCATATAGTTTTCGTGTCCACAATCTATTTATCATTTTTTTTTTTATTTTTTATAATTATTTTAAAAGTATTAATTGACATCTTTAACTTATTCAAATTTAGCTGGTATAGAACTCCAAGTATGAGGTCCCAAAGGAAGGGTTGTTTGGACCTAACAACAGGAGGGAAATTTCAGAGCAGCCTGTGCGATTTTGGGTTAAACAAGTATGTCATTTCTTCAGTCATGCATGTTATCTCATAAAACTTGTATTGCAAGAATAACAAATTTTATTTTCCATCTATGGGGCCAAGGAGAAAGAACGTAATTCCATTGCAGAAATAACAACAATAAAGACTCCCACATAAAAAAATAGTTATTATTTTTAAGGTAAAAAGCGCGGACGCCCCCTAAATTATTCCCTTTTTTGGTTTTTGACCCTCAACTAAACAGGGTCAAGTTTTACCCCCTAAACTATTTCTGTTTTTGGTTTTTGACATTCCATCCTTATTCTCCGTTACATCATAACGGAAGTCCAAAAAATGGGGGCATTTTGGAAAAATCATATCATTCATAATAAATAGAATTAAATTTAAGGGAAAAAAGGGTCTTTTAAGATGTTTTTTAGAGATTGGAATTTAAAGTTGGTGGTTGGAGAAAATGAGTGGTACCCGGCTTCCGTCTTCTTCAGTCACTGTTCTCACCGGCGACTTCTTCTTTCTCATCAGAATAATAGGTTTTTTTTTTTATATAAAAACAAAAAATTTAGGATCTTATACAGATTGCCCAAAAATGCCCCCATTTTTGGACTTCCATTAAGATGTAACAGAGAATATGGATGGAAGGCCAAAAACCAAAAACCGAAATAGTTTAGGGGGTAAAACTTGACCTTTTTTAGTTGAGGGTCAAAAACCAAAAAAGGGAATAGTTTAGGGGGCGTGAGCGCTTTTTACCCTTATTTTTAAAACTTGACAATTGACAAGACTATAAAAGAAAATTAATGTGTATAAAATTTATATATGATATCAGGAAAGGCATTTTAAGTTTTTTAGCACTATAGAGTTTTCGAGTCCTCAATCTAATTACCAATTTATTTTATTTTTTATAATTATTTTTAAAATATTAATTGACATCTTTAACTTATTCAAATTTAATTGTATAATTTAAAATTTTTATGGTTTTTCTTTTCTTTTATTCTTATTTTCAAGATTTTCCTTTTTCCTTTTCAATATTATTCAAGATCCCACATTGAAAATGTGCGAAAAATTTGGAGTTTGGCAACATTTTAAATAATGGGGTTGAGCATGCTTTTCAATGGAATGAATTGGTGGGTTAGCATTTTGCCCATTAAATTCAGTGGCAAACTCAATTTACTTTTCAACTTTTTCATTTCAATAATCAAAAATAAATAAATTAGGTCACAGAGCCATTTGAATTTCATATACTCTTAATTAAATAGTAAAATTGATTTCCGCGCATTGCGCGGGTTAATAGGCTAGTTACCATATAATGCATTCTAGCTAGTTTTGTAAAACTTCAAAAACCAAAACTATTTACCGAGCGAGAATGAAAGAATATAGATTAAACATGTAAGAAATTAAATATTTACTTACAATACTTTTTTATTTGTTAGTGATGGCTGCGGATTTTAGTCCGGGAAGATTGTCAAAACCCTTAATTCAGGTGCATGTGGACTCTTCCACAAGGCAATGGAGAAGGAAGAACTTGTTGGAATATGGAACCAGGACATGTGAAACAGGTTAGAACTTCTTCCTCTATAACTAAAATCCTCGATCTATCGATTAAAAAAGAAGGGTATCTTACTATTTGAATTGCATTTGTATTATCCAGTAGGTTTGAATTTTCTCTAAGCCTAATAGAAAAATTCATGAAACCAATTCAGAAATTTGGGTCAATGAAATAGAAGAAAAATATAATGAAGACTCTGAAGCTGGTATAGAACTCCAAGTATGAGGTCCCAAAGGAAGGGTTGTTTGGACCTAACAACAGGAGGGAAATTTCAGAGCAGCCTGTGCGATTTTGGGTTAAACAAGTATGTCATTTCTTCAGTCATGCATGTTATCTCAAAAAACGTGTATTGCAAGAATAAAAAATTTTATTTTCCATCTATGGGGCCAAGGAGAAAGAACGTAATTCCATTGCAGAATTAACAACAATAAAGACTCCCACATAAAAAAATAGTTATTATTTTTAGGGTAAAAAGCGCTCAAGCCCCCTAAATTATTCCCTTTTTTGGTTTTTGACCCTCAACTAAACAGGGTCAAGTTTTACCCCCTAAACTATTTCTGTTTTTGGTTTTTGACCTTCCATCCTTATTCTCCGTTACATCATAACGGAAGTCCAAAAAATGGGGGCATTTTGGAAAAATCATATCATTCATAATAAATAGAATTAAATTTAAGGGAAAAAAGGGTCTTTTAAGATGTTTTTTAGAGATTGGAATTTAAAGTTGGTGGTTGGAGAAAATGAGTGGCACCCGGCTTCCGTCTTCTTAAGTCACTGTTCTCACCGGCGACTTCTTCTTTCTCTTCAGAATAATAGGTTTTTTTATTATTCTATAAAAACAAAAAATTTAGGATCTTATACAGATTGCCCAAAAATGCCCCCATTTTTGGACTTCCATTTTGATGTAACAAAGAATATGGATGGAAGGCCAAAAACCAAAAATCGAAATAGTTTAGGGGGTAAAACTTGACCTTTTTTAGTTGAGGGTCAAAAACCAAAAAATGGAATAGTTTAGGGGGCGTGAGCGCGTTTTACCATTATTTTTAAAACTTGACAATTGACAAGACTATAAAAGAAAATTAATGTGTATAAAATTTATATATGATATCACGAAAGGCATTTTAAGTTTTTTAGCACTATAGAGTTTTTGAGTCCTCAATCTAATTACCAATTTTTTTATTTTTTATAATTATTTTTAAAATATTAATTGACATCTTTAACTTATTCAAATTTAATTGTATAATTTAAAATTTTTATGGTTTTTCTTTTCTTTTATTCTTATTTTCAAGATTTTCCTTTTTCCTTTTCAATATTATTCAAGATCCCACATTGAAAATGTGCGAAAATTTTGGAGTTTGGCAACATTTTAAATAATGGGGTTGAGCATGCTTTTCAATCGAATGAATTGGTGGGTTAGTATTTTGCCCATTAAATTCAGTGGCAAACTCAATTTACTTTTCAACTTTTTTCATTTCAACCGTCAACATTTTTTTTTAAAAAAAAATTAGCTTACAAAGCCATTTTATTTTCATATACTCTTAATTATATAGTAAAATAGATTTCCGCGCATTGCACGGGTTATTACTCTAGTTACCATATATTGAATTCTAGCTAGCTTTGTAAAACATCATAAACCAAAATTATTTACATAGCGAGAAAGAAATAATATAGATTAAACATGTAAGAAATTAAATTTTAACTTAAAATACTTATTTTTCTTTGTTAGTGATGGCAGCGTATTTTAGTCCTGACAAGATAGTCAAAGCCCTTAGTTCAGGTGCATGTGGATTCTTCCACAAGGCAATGGAAAGGGAAGAACTTGTTGGAATATGGAACCATGCCATTTGAAACAGGTAAAAACTTCCTCCTCTATAACTCAAATCCTCGATCTATTGGTTAATAAAGAAGAATATCTTACTATTTGAATTGCATTTGTATTATCCGATAGGTTTGAACTTTCTGTAAGCCTAATAGAAAAATTCATGAAACCAATTCAGAAATTTGGGTCAATGAAATAGAAGAGGAATATAATGAAGACTTTGAAGCAGGTATAGAACTCCGAGTAAGAGGTCCCAAAGGAAGGGTTGTATGGACCTAACAACAGGAGGGAAATTTCTGAGCAGCCTGTGCGATTTTGGGTTAAAGAAGTATGTCATTTCTTCAGTCATGCATGTTATCTCAAAAAAACGTGTATTGCAAGAATAACAAATTTTATTTTATATCTTTGGTGCCAAGGAGAAAGAACGTAATTCCATTGCAGAATTAACAACAATGAAGACTCCCACATACAAAATTAGTTACATGACAAATGACAAGACTGTAAAAGAAAATTAATATGTTTAAAATTTATATATGATAATGGGAAAGGCATTTTCAGTTTTTTAGCACGATAGAGTTTTTAGGTCCTCAATCTAATAGCAATTTTTTTTTTATAATTATTTTAAAAGTATTAATTGACATCTATAATTTTTCAAATTTAATTGTATAATTTAATATTTTTATGATTTTTCTTTTCTTTTATTCTTATTTTCTAGATTTTCCTTTTTCCTTTTCAACATTATTCAAGACCCCACATTGAAAATGTACGAAAATGTTGGAGTTTGACAACATTATAAATAATGGGGTTGAGCATGCTTTTCAATTGAATGAATTGGTGGGTTGGTATTTAGCCCATTAAATTCAGTTGCAAACTCAATTTACTTTTCAACTTTTTCATTTTAATAATAAAAAAAAAAAAAACATTAGGTCACAGAGCCATTTGAATTTCATATACTCTTAATTATATAGTAAAATTGATTTCCGCGCATTGCGCGGGTTAATAGGCTAGTTACCATATAATGCATTCTAGCTAGTTTTGTAAAACTTCAAAAACCAAAACTATTTACCGAGCGAGAATGAAAGAATATAGATTAAACATGTAAGAAATTAAATATTTACTTACAATACTTTTTTATTTGTTAGTGATGGCTGTGGATTTTAGTCCGGGAAGATTGTCAAAGCCCTTAATTCAGGTGCATGTGGATTCTTCCACAAGGCAATGGAGAAGGAAGAACTTGTTGGAATATGGAACCAGGACATGTGAAACAGGTTAGAACTTCCTCCTCTATAACTAAAATCCTCGATCTATCGGTTAAAAAAGAAGGGTATCTTACTATTTGAATTGCATTTTTATTATCCAATAGGTTTGAACTTGCTGTAAGCCTAATACAAAAATTCTTGAAACCAATTCAGAAATTTGGGTCAGTGAAATAGAAGAAAAATATAATGAAGACTCTGAAGCTGGTATAGAACTCCAAGTATGAGGTCCCAAAGGAAGGGTTGTTTGGAGCTAACAACAGGAGGGAAATTTCAGAGCAGCCTGTGCGATTTTGGGTTAAACAAGTATGTTATTTCTTTAGTCATGCATGATATCTCAAAAAAACGAGTATTGCAAGAATAACAAATTGTATTTTACATCTATGGTGCCAAGGAGAAAGAACGTAATTCCATTGTAGAATTAACAACAATAAAGACTCCCACATAAAAAAAACAGTTATTATTTTTAAAACTTGATAAATGACAAGACTATGAAAGAAAATTAATGTGTATAAAATTTATATATGATATCAGGAAAGGCATTTTCAGATTTTTAGCACTTACACAGTTTTCGAGTCCTCAATCTAATT
Organism: Vinca minor; assembly: GCA_026122235.1. Lineage (NCBI taxonomy): Eukaryota > Viridiplantae > Streptophyta > Magnoliopsida > Gentianales > Apocynaceae > Vinca > Vinca minor. The sequence continues at coordinate 2,413,790 of JAOCZM010000232.1, forward strand.
ACCAAATTTTTTTTTTATAATTATTTTAAAAATATTAATTGACAACTTTAACTTATTCAACTTTGATTATATAACTTAAAATTTTTATGGTATTTCTTTTCTTTGATTCATATTTTCTAGAGTTTCCTTTTTCCTTTTCAATATTATTCAAGATCCCACGTTGAAAATGTGCGAAAAATTTGGAGTTTGGCAGCATTTTAAATAATAGGGTGGGTTGAGCATGCTTTTCAATTGAATGAATTGGTGGGTTAATATTTAGCCCACTAAATTCAATGGCAAACTCAATTTACTTTTCAACTTTTTCATTTCTACCGTCAAAATTTTTTTTTTTTTTAAAATTAGCTTACAAAGCCATTTTATTTTCATATACTCTTAATTATATAGTAAAATAGTTTTCCGCGCATTGCACGGGTTATTAGTCTAGTTACCATATAATGAATTCTAGCTAGCTTTGTAAAACATCATAAACCAAAACTATTTACATAGCGAGAAAGAAAGAATATAGATTAAACATGTAAGAAATTAAATATTATTAAAATACTTATTTTTCTTTGTTAGTGATGGCTGCGGATTTTAGTCCTGACAAGATAGTCAAAGCCCTTAGTTCAGGTGCATGTGGATTCTTCCACAAGGCAATGGAGAAGGAAGGACTTGTTGGAATATGGAACCATGCCATGTGAAACAGATTATAACTTCCTCCTCTATAACTCAAATCCTCGATCTATCGGTTAAAAAAGAAGAGTATCTTACTATTTGAATTACATTTGTATTATCCAATAGGTTTGAACTTTCTGTAAGCCTAATAGAAAAATTCATGAAACCAATTCAGAAATTTGGGTCAATGAAATAGAAGAAGAATATAATGAAGACTCTGAAGCTGGTATAGAACTCCAAGTAAGAGGTCCCAAAGGAAGGGTTGTATGGACCTAACAACAGGAGGGAAATTTCAGAGCAGCCTGTGCGATTTTGGGTTAAACAAGTATTTCATTTCTTTAGTCATGCATGATATCTCAAAAAACGAGTATTGCAAGAATAACAAATTTTATTTTACATCTTTGGTGCCAAGGAGAAAGAACGTAATTCCATTGCAGAATTAACAACAATAAAGACTCCGACATAAAAAAAATAGTTATTATTTTTAAAACTTGACAAATGACAAGACTGTAAAAGGAAATTAATATGTATAAAATTTATATATGATATCGGGAAAGGCATTTTCAGTTTTTTAGCACTATAGATTTTTCAGGTCCTCAATCTAATAACAATTTTTTTTTTATAATTATTTTAAAAGTATTAATTGACATCTTTAAGTTGTTCTAATTTAATTGTATAATTTAATATTTTTATGATTTTTCTTTTCTTTTATTCTTATTTTCTTGATTTTCCTTTTTCCTTTTCAACATTATTCAAGATCCCACAATGAAAATGTACGGAAATGTTGGAGTTTTACAACATTATAAATAATGGGGTTGAACATGCTTTTCAATTGAATGAATTGGTGGGTTGGTATTTAGCCCATTAAATTTAGTAGCATACTCAATTTACTTTTCAACTTTTTCATTTCAATAGTCCAAAAAAATTTTTGCTCACAGAGCCATTTGATTTTCAAATGCTCCTAATTACATAGTAAAATGGATTTTTGTGCATTGCACGGGTTATTAGGCTAGTTACCATTTAATGCATTCTAGCTAGCTTTGTAAAATATCATAAACCAAAACTATTTGCTAGAGCGAGAATGAAATAATATAGATTTAATATATAAGAAATTAAATATTAACTTAAAATACTTATTTTTCTTTGTTAGTGATGGCTAAGAATTTTGGTCATGACAAGATATTCAAAGCCCTTAGTTCAGGTGCATGTGGATTCTATCACAAGGCAATGGAGAAGGAAGAACTTGTTGGAATATGGAACCATGCCATGGGAAACAGGTTAGAACTTCCTCCTATATAACTCAAATCCTCGATCTATCCGTTAAAAAAGAAGAGTATCTTACTATTTGAATTGCCTTTTTATTTTTCAATAGGTTTGAACTTTCTGTAAGCCTAATAGAAAAATTCATGAAACCAATTCAGAAATTTGGTTCAAATAAATAGAAGATGAATATAATGAAGACTCTGAAGCTGGTATAGAACTCCAAGTAAGAGGTCGCAAAGGAAGGGTTGTATGGACCTAAGAACATGAGGGAATTTTCATAGCAGCCTGTGCAATTTTGGGTTAAACAAGTATGTCATTTCTTTAGTCATGCATGATACCTCAAAAAAAAGTATTGTAAGAATAACAAAATTTATTTTAAATCTATGGTGCCAAGGAGAAAGAACGTAATTCTATTGCAGAATTAACAACAATAAAGACTCCACATAAACAAATAGTTATTATTTTTAAAACTTGACAAAGTGACTAGACTATAAAAGAAAATTAATTTATATAAAATTTGTATACGATATCAGGAAAGGCATTTTCAGTTTTTTAGCACTATAGAGTATTCGGGGCCTCAATCTAATTACCAAATTTTTTTTTAATAATTATTTTAAAAGTATTAATTGACATCTTTAACTTATTCTAATTTAATTGTATAATTTAATTTTATGGTTTTTCTTTTCTTTTATTCTTATTTTCTAGATTTTCCTTTTTCCTTTTCAATATTTAATTGAATCTGAGGTTTCTTAGCCCAGTGGGGCAAGGGCCTGCCCACAACCTTGAGGTTGTGGGTTCGATAACCACCTCACACAAGGGGAATGATTTAATTGTCATTTATTTGGGTTCCCTTGTGTGGGTCTTATACTCCCCCTCACGGGGCACCCGCTCAACGGGCTTCTACGATACCCGCTCAACGGGACTTCTACTACTCCCCTCACGGGGCACCCGCTCAACGGACTTCTACGACAACCGCTCACCGGGCTCCTACGACAGCCGCTCAACGGGCTTCTACTACTCCTCCTCTGGTGAGGTCCAATAAATAATTGTAAAAGAAAAAAAAAAAAAAGATCCCACATTGAAAATGTTCGAAAATTTTGAAGATTAACTATATTATAAATAATGGGGTTGAGCATGCTTTTCAATTGAATGAATTGGTGGGTTCGTATTTAGCCCACTAAATTAAGTGGCAAACTCAATTTTCTTTTGAACTTTTTCATTTCTATAGTAAAAAAAACAATTTCAAAAAAAATTAGCTCACAGAGCCATTTGATTTTTATATGCTCTTAATTATAATAGTAAAATGGATTTCCATGCATTGCACGTGTTATTAGGTTAGTTACCATATAATGCATTCTAGCTAGCTTTGTAAAACATCGTAAACCAAAACTATTTGCAGAGCGAGAATGAAATAATTTAGACTAAACTTGTGTGAAATTAAATATTAACTTAAAATACTTATTTTTCTTTGTTGGTGATGGCAGCGAATTTTAGTCCTGACAAGATAGTCAAAGCCCTTAGTTCAGGTGCATGTAGATTCTTTCAGGAGGCAATGGAGAAGGAAGAACTTGTTGGAATATGGAACCATGCCATGTGAAACAGGATAGAACTTCCTCCTCTATAACTCAAATCCTCGATCTATCGGTTAAAAAAGAAGAGTATCTTACTATTTGAATTGCTTTTTTATTATCTAATAGGTTTTGAACTTTCTGTAAGCCTAATAGAAAAATTCATGAAACCAATTTAGAAATTTGGGTCAATGAAATAGAAGAAGAATATAATAAAAGACTCTAAAGCTGGTATAGAACCCCAAGTAAGAGGTCCCAAACGAAGAATTGTATAGACCTAACAACATGAGGGAAATTTCAGAGCAGCCTATGCGATTTTGGGTTAAACAAGTATGTCATTTCTTTAGTCATGCATGATATCTCAAAAAACAAGTATTGCAAGAATAACATAATTTATTTTACATCTATGGTGCCAAGGAGAAAGAACGTAATTCCATTGCAGAATTAACAACAATAAAGACTCCACATAAAAAAATAGTTATTATTTTTTAAACTTGACAAATAACTGGACTATAAAGGAAAATTAATGTAAATAAAATTTGTATATGATATGAGGAAAGGCATTTTCAGTTTTTTAGCACCAGAGAGTATTCGGGTCCTGAATCTAATTACTAATTTTTTTATTTTTTATAATTATTTTAAAAGTATTATTTGACATCTTTAACTTATTCAAATTTAATTGCGTAATTTAAAATTTTATGGTTTTTCTTTTCTTTTATTCTTATTTTCTAGATTTTCCTTTTTCCTTTTAAATATTATTCAAGATCTCACATTGAAAATGTACGAAATTTTTTGAGATTGACAACATTATAAATAATGGGGTTGAGAATGCTTTTCAATTGAATGAATTATTGGGTTGGTATTTAGCCCATTAAATTCAGTGGCAAACTCAATTTACTTTTCAACTTTTTCATTTCAACAGTCTAAAAAAACAATTAGCTCACAGAGCCATTTGATTTTCATATACTCTTAATTATATAGTAAAATGGATTTCCGTGCATTGCACTGGTTATTAGGCTAGTTACCATATAATGCATTCTAGCTAGCTTTGTAAAACATTATAAACCAAAACTAATTACATAGAGAGAAAGAAATAACATAGATTAAACATGTAAGAAATTAAATATTAACTTAAAATACTTATTTTTCTTTGTTAGTGATGGCTGCGGATTTTAGTCCCGACAAGATAGTCAAAGCCCTTAGTTCAGGTGCATATGGATTCTTCCACAAGGCAATGGAAAAGGAAGAACTTGTTGGAATATGGAACCATGCCATGTGAAACAGGTTAGAACTTCATCCTCTATAACTCAAATCTTAGATCTATCGGTTAAAAAAGAAGAGTATCTTACTATTTGAATTGCATTTGTATTATCCAATAGGTTTAAACTTTCTGTAAGCCTAATAGAAAAATTCTTGAAACCAATTCAGAAATTTGGGTGAATGAAATAGAAAAAGAATATAATGACGACTCTGAAGCTGGTATAGAGCTCTAAGTAAGAGGTCCCAAAGGAAGGGCTGTATGGACCTATCAACAGGAGGGAAATTTCATTGCAGCCTGTGCATTTTTGGGTTAAACAAGTATGTCATTTCTTTGGTCATGCATGATACCTCAAAAAAAAGTATTGCAAGAATAACAAAATTTATTTTACATCTATGGTGCCAAGGAGAAAGAACGTAATTCCATTGTAGAATTAACAACAATAAAGACTCCACATAAACAAATAGTTATTATTTTTAAAACTTGATAAATGACTAGACTATAAAATAAAATTAATTTATATAAAATTTGTATATGATAGCAGGAAAGGCATTTTCAGTTTTTTAGCACTATAGAGTATTCAGGTCCTCAATCTAATTACCAATTTTTTTTATTTTTTATAATTATTTTAAAAGTATTAATTGACATCTTTAACATATTCAAATTTAATTGTATATTTTAAAATTTTATGGTTTTTCTTTTCTTTTATTCTTATTTTCTAGATTTTCCTTTTTCCTTTTCAATATTATTCAAGATCTCACATTGAAAATGTACGAAAATTTTGGAGTTTAACTACATTGAGGATGCTTTTCAATTGAATGAATTGGTGGGTTGGTATTTAGACCATTAAATTCAGTGGCAAGCTCAATTTGATTTTCAACTTTTTCATTTCTATAGTAAAAAAAAAATTTCAAACAAAATTAGCTCACAGAGCCATTCGATTTTCATATGCTCTTAATTATAATAGTAAAATGGATTTCCGTGCATTGCAGGTGTTATTAGGTTAGTTACCATATAATGCATTTCAAATAGTAAGATACTCTTGAAACAGGTTCGAACTTGTTGGAATATGCAACCATGCCATGTGAAAGATGTTAGAACTTCCTCTATAACTCAAATCCTTGATCTATCGGTTAAACAAGAAGAGTATCTTATTATTTGAATTGCATTTGTTTTATTCAATAGGTTTAAACTTTCTGTAAGCCTAATAGAAAAATTGATGAAACCAATTCAGAAATTTGGGTCAATGAAATAGAAGAAGAATATAATGAAGACTCTGAAGCTGGTATGGAACTCCAAGTAAGAGGTCCCAAAGGAAGGGTTGTATGGACCTAACAACATGAGGGAAATTTCAGAGCAGCATGTGCGATTTTGGGATAATCAAGTATGTCATTTCTTTAGTCATGCATGATATCTCAAAAAACAAGTATTGCAAGAATAGCAAAATTTATTTTACATCTATGGTGCCAAGGAGAAAGAACGTAATTCCATTGTAGAATTAACAACAATAAAGACTCCATATAAAAAAAATAGTTATTATTTTAAAACTTGACAAATTACATGACTATAAAGAAAATTAATGTGTATAAAATTTATATGTAATGTCAGGAACGGCATTTTTAGTTTTTTAGCACTATAGAGTTTTCGGGTACTCAATCTAATTACCAAATTTTTTTTATTTTTTATAATTATTTTAAAAATATTAATTGACATCTTTAACTTATTCAAATTTAATTGTATTATTTAAATTTTTTAATGGGTTTTCTTCTCTTTTATTCTTATTTTCTAGATTTTCCTTTTTCCTTTCCAATATTATTCAAGATCCCACATTGAAAATGTACGAAACTTTTGGAGTTTGACAACATTATAGATAATGGGGTTGATCATGCTTTTCAATTGAATGAATTGGTGGGTTGGTATTTAGCCCATTAAATTCGGTGGCAAACTCAATTTACTTTTCAACTTTTTCATTTCAATAGTCAAAAAAAAATTAGCTCACAGAGCCATTTGATTTTGATATACTCTTAATTATATAGTAAAATGGATTTCCGTGCATTGCACGGGTTATTAGGCTAGTTACCATATAATGCATTCTAGCTAGCTTTGTAAAACATCATAAACCAAAACTATTTACATAGCGAGAAAGAAATAACATAGATTAAACATGTAAGAAATTAAATATTAACTTAAAATACTTATTTTTCTTTTTGGTGATGGCTGCAGATTTTAGTCCTGATAAGATAGTCAAAGCCCTTAGTTCAGGTGCATGTGCATTCTTCAACAAGGCAATGGAAAAGGAAGAACTTGTTGGAATATGCAACCATGCCATGTGAAACAGGTTAGAACTTCCTCTATAACTCAAATCCTCGATCTATCGGTTAAAAAAGAAGAGTATCTAATTATTTGAATTGCATTTGTATTATTCAATAGGTTTAAACTTTCTGTAAGCCTAATAGAAAAATTCTTGAAACCAATTCAGAAATTTGGGTCAATGAAATAGAAGAAGAATATAATGAAGACTCTGAAGCTGGTATGGAACTCCAAGTAAGAGATCCCAAAGGAAGGGTTGTATGGACCTAACAACATGAGGGAAATTTCAGAGCAGCATGTGCGATTTTGGGATAAACAAGTATGTCATTTCTTTAGTCATGCATGATATCTCAAAAAACAAGTATTGCAAGAATAACAAAATTTATTTTACATCTATGGTGCCAAGGAGAAAGAACGTAATTCCCTTGCAGGATTAACGACAATAAAGACTCCATATAAAAAAATAGTTATTATTTTTAAAACTTGACAAATGACAAGACTAAAAAATAAAATTAATGTGTATAAAATTTATATGTAATATCAAGAATGGCATTTTTAGTTTTTTAGCACAACAGAGTTTTCGGGTCCTCAATCTAATTAGCAATTTTTTTTTTTTTTATAATTATTTTAAAAATATTTATTGACATCTTTAACTTATTCAAATTTAATTGTATAATTTAAATTTTTTATGGTTTTTCTTTTCTTTTATTATTATTTTCTAGATTTTCCTTTTTCCTTTTAAATATTATTCAAGATCCCACATTGAAAATGTACGAAAATTTTGGAGTTTGACAACATTATTAATAATGGGGTTGATCATGCTTTTCAATCGAATGAATTGGTGGGTTTGTATTTAGCCCATTAAATTCGGTGGCAAAGTCAATATACTTTTCAACTTTTACATTTCAATAGTCAAAAAAAAATTAGCTCACAGAGCCATTTGATTTTCATATACTCTTAATTATATAGTAAAAGGGATTTACGTGCATTGCACGGGTTATTAGGCTAGTTACCATATAATGCATTCTAGCTAGCTTTGTAAAACATCATAAACCAAAACTATTTACATAGCGAGAAAGAAATCACATAGATTAAACATGTAAGAAATTAAATATTAACTTAAAATACTTATTTTTCTTTGTTAGTGATGGCTGCGGATTTTAGTCCAGATAAGATAGTCAAAGCCCTTAGTTCAGGTGCATGTGGATTCTTCCACAAGGCAATGGAAAAGGAAGAACTTGTTGGAATATGCAACCATGCCATGTGGAACAGGTTAGAACTTCCTCTATAACTCAAATCCTCGATCTATCGGTTAAAAAAGAAGAGTATCTTACTATTTGAATTGCATTTGTATTATTCAATAGGTTTTAACTTTCTGTAAGCCTAATAGAAAAATTCATGAAACCAATTCAGAAATTTGGGTCAGTGAAATAGAAAAAGAATATATTGAAGACTCTGAAGCTGGTATAGAACTCCAAGTAAGAGGTCCCAAACGAAGGATTGTATGGACCTAACAACAGGAGGGAAATTTCAGAGCAGCCTGTGCGTTTTTGGGTTAAACAAGAATGTCATTTCTTTAGTCATGCATGAAATCTCAAAAAACGAGTATTGCAAGTATAACAAATTTTATTTTACATGTATGGTGGCTAAGAGAAAGAACGTAATTCCATTGTAGAATTAACAACAATAAAGACTCCCACATTAAAAAATAGTTATTATTTTTAAAACTTGACAAATGACAAGACTGTAAAAGAAGATTAATATGCATAAAATTTATATATGATATCAAGAAAGGCATTTTCAGTTTTTTAGCACTATAGGGTTTTCAGGTTCTCAATATAGTAACAATTTTTTTATTTTTTATAATTATTTTAAAAGTATTAATTGACATCTTTAACTTATTCAAATTTAATTGTATAATTTAAATTTTTTATGGGTTTTCTTTTCTTTTATTCTTATTTTCTAGATTTTTCTTTCCAATATTACTCAAGATCCCACATTGAAAATGTACGAAAATTTTGGAGTTTGACAACATTATAAATAATGGGGAAATTTCAGAGCAGCCTGTGCGATTTTGGTATAAACAAGTATGTCATTTCTTTAGTCATGCATGATATCTCAAAAAACAAGTATTGCAAGAATAAAAAAAATTATTTTACATCTATGGTGCCAAGGAGAAAGAGCGTAATTCCATTGCAGAATTAACAACAATAAAGACTCTCACATAAAAAAATAGTTATTATTTTTAAAACTTGACAAATGACGAGACTATAAAAGAAAATTAATATGTATAAAATTGATATGTGATATCATGAAAGGAATTTTTAGTTTTATAGCACTATAGAGTTTTCGGGTCCTCAATCCAATTACCAATTTTTTTTTTTTTTTTTTTATAATTATTTTAAAAGTACTAATTGACATCTTTAACTTATTCAAATTTAATTGAATAATTTAAAAATTTTATGGGTTTTCTTTTCTTTTATTCTTATTTTCTAGATTTTCCTTTTCCTTTCCAATATTATTCAAGATCCCACATTGAAAATGTACGAAAATTTTGGAGTTTGACAACATTATAAATAAAGGGTTTGAGCATGCTTTTCAATTGAATGAATTGGTGGGTTGGTATTTAGTCCATTAAATTTAGTGGCAAACTCAATTTACATTTCAACTTTTTCATTCCAATAGTCAAAAAAAATTTCTTTAATTAAATTAGCTCACAGAGCCATTTGTTTTTCATATACTCTTAATTATATAATAAAATGGATTTTCGTGCATTGCACGGGTTATTAGGCTAGTTACCATATAATGCATTCTAGCTAGGTTTGTAAAACATCGGAAACCAAAACTATTTGTAGAGCGATAATGAAATAATATAGATTAAACATGTAAGAAATTAAATATTAACTTAAATACTTATTTTTCTTCATTAGTGATGGCTGCGGATTTTAGTCCTGACAAGATAGTCAAAGCCCTTATTTCTGGTGCATGTGGATTCTTCCACCCGACAATGGAGAAGGAAGAACTTGTTGGGAATATGAACCCATGCCATGTGAAACAGGTTAGAACTTCCTCCTCTATAACTCAAATCCTCGATCTATGGGTTAAAAAAGAAGAGTATCTTACAATTTGAATTACATTTTTATTATCCAATAGGTTTGAACTTGTTGTAAGCCTAATACAAAAATACATGAAACCAATTCAGAAATTTGGGTCAAGGAAATAGAAGAAGAATATAATGAGGACTCTGGAGCTGGTATAGAACTCTAAGTAAGAGGTCCCAAAGTAAGGGTTGTATTGACCTAACAACAGGAGGGAAATTTCGGAGCAGCCTGTAAGATTTTGGGTTAAACAAGTATGTCATTTCTTTAGTCATGCATGATATCTCAAAAAACGAGTATTGCAAGAATAACAAATTTTATTTTACATCTATGGTGCCAAGGAGAAAGAACGTAATTCCATTGCAGAATTAACAACAATAAAGACTCCCACATAAAAAAGATAGTTATTATTTTTAAAACTTGACAAATGACAAGACTATAAAAGAAAATTAATATGTATAAAATTTATATATGATATCAAGAAAGGCATTTTCAGTTTTTTAGCACTATAGAGTTTTCAGGTCCTCAATCTATTAACAATTTTTTTATTTTTTAAAATTATTTTAAAAGTATTAATTGACATCTTTAACTTATTCAAATTTAATTGTATAATTTAAATTTTTTAAGTGTTTTCATTTCTTTTATTCTTATTTTCTAGATTTTCCTTTTTACTTTCCAATATTATTCAAGATCCCACATTGAAAAGTACGAAAATTTTGGAGTTTGACAACATTATAAATAATGGGGTTGAGCATTCTTTTCAATTGAATAAATTGGTGGGTTGGTATTTATCCCATTAAATTCAGTGGCATACTCAATTTACTTTTCAACTTTTTAATACAAATAATCAAATTTGTTTTTTCAAAAAAGAAATTAGCCGACAGAGCCATTTGATTTTCATACACTCTTAATTATATAGTAAAATGGATTTCTGGGCATTGCACGAGTTATTAGGCTAGTTACCATATAATTCAGTCTAGCTAGCTTTGTAAAACATCATAAACCAAAACTATTTGCAGAGCGAGAATGAAAGAATATAGATTAAACATGTGAGAAATTAAATATTTACTTAAAATACTTATTTTTCTTTGTTAGTGATGGTTTTGGATTTTAGTTCGGACAAGATGGTCAAAGCCCTTAGTTTAGGTGCGTGTGGATCCTTCCACAAGCCAATGGAGAATGAAGAACTTGTTGGCATATGGAACCATGCCATGCGAAACAGGCGAGCACTTCATCCTCTATAACTCAAATCCTCGACCTATCGGTTTAAAAAGAAAAGTATCTTACTATTTGAATTGCATTTTTGTTATCCAATAGGTTTGAACTTGCTGCTAAGCCTAATAGAAAAATTGATGAAACCAATATAGAAATACGGGTCAATGAAATAGAAGAAGAACATAATGAAGACTCTGATGCTGGTAGAGAACTCCAAGTAAGAGGTCCCAAATGAAGGGTTGAATGGACCCAACAGGTGGAGAGAAATTTCAGAGCAGCCTGTGCAAGTTTTGGGTTAAACAAGTATGTCATTTCCTTAATCACGAATGATATCTCAAAAAACAAGTATTGCAAGAATAACAAAATTTATTTTACATGTATGGTGCCAAGGAGAAAGAACGTAATTCCATTGCAGAATTAACACGATAAAGACTCACACATAAAAAAATAGTTATTATTTTTAAAACTTTACAAATGACAAGACTATAAATGAAAATTAATTTGTATAAAATTTATATATGATATCAGTAAAGGCATTCTCATTTTTTTAGCACTATAGAGTTTCCGGGTCCTCAATCTAATTACCAATATTTTTGATTTTTTTATAATTATTTTAAAAGTGATAATTGACATCTTTAACTCATTCAAATTTAATTCTATAGTTTAAAATTTTTATGGTTCTTTTCTTTTATTCTAATTTTCTAGATTTCCATTTTTACTATTACTAAAGATCTCACATTGAGAATCACGAAGATTTTGGAGTTTGACAACATTATAAATAATGGGGTTGAGCATTCTTTTCAATTGAATAAATTGGTGGGTTTGTATTTATCCCATTAAATTCAGTGGCATACTCAATTTACTTTTCAACTTTTTAATACAAATAATCAAATTTGTTTTTTCAAAAAAGAAATTAGCCGACAGAGCCATTTGATTTTCATACACTCTTAATTGTATAGTAAAATGGATTTCTGTGCATTGCACGAGTTATTAGGCTAGTTACCATATAATTCATTCTAACTAGCTTTGTAAAACATCATAAACCAAAACTATTTGCAGAGCGAGAATGAAAGAATATAGATTAAACATGTGAGAAATTAAATATTTACTTAAAATACTTATTTTTCTTTGTTAGTGATGGTTTTGGATTTTAGTTCGGACAAGATGGTCAAAGCCCTTAGTTTAGGTGCGTGTGCATCCTTCCACAAGCCAATGGAGAATGAAGAATTTGTTGGCATATGGAACCATGTCATGCGAAACAGGCGAGCACTTCATCCTCTATAACTCAAATCCTCGACCTATCGGTTTAAAAAGAAAAGTATCTTACTATTTGAATTGCATTTTTATTATCCAATAGGTTTGAACTTGCTGCTAAGCCTAATAGAAAAATTGATGAAACCAATTCAGAAATACGGGTCAATGAAATAGAAGAAGAACATAATGAAGACTCTGAACCTGGTAGAGAACTCCAAGTAAGAGGTCCCAAAGGAAGGGTTGAATGGACCCAACAGCTGGAGAGAAATTTCAGAGCAGCCTGTGCAATTTTTGGGTTAAACAAGTATGTCATTTCTTTAGTCATGCATGTTATCTCAAAAAACAAGTATTGCAAGAATAACAAAATTTATTTTACACGTTTGGCGCCAAGGAGAAAGAACGTAATTCCATTGCAGAATTAACACGATAAAGACTCTCACATAAAAAAATAGTTATTATTTTTAAAACTTGACAAATGACAAGACTATAAAAGAAAATTAATTTGCATAAAATTTATATACGATATCAGTAAAGGCATTCTCAATTTTTTAGCACTATTGAGTTTCCGGGTCCTCAATCTAATTACCAATATTTTTTATTTTTAATGATTATTTTAAAAGTAATAATTGACATCTTTAACTTATTCAAATTTAATTGTATAGTTTAATATTTTTATGGTTTTTCATTTATTTTATTCTATTTTTCTAGATTTTCATTTTTACTATTACTCAAGATCTCACATTGAAAATGCACGAAGATTTTGGAGTTTGACAACATTATAAATAATGGGGTTGAGCATTCCTTTCAATTGAATAAATTGGTGGGTTGGTATTTATCCCATTAAATTCAGTGGCATACTCAATTTACTTTTCAACATTTTAAAACCAATAATCAAATTTGTTTTTTTAAAAAGGAAATTAGACGACAGATCCATTTGATTTTCGTACACTCTTAATTATACAGTAAAATGGATTTCTGTGCATTGCACGAGTTATTAGGCTAGTTACCATATAATTCAGTCTAGCTAGCTTTGTAAAACATCATAAACCAAAACTATTTGCAGAGCGAGAATGAAAGAATATAGATTAAACATGTGAGAAATTAAATATTTACTTAAAATACTTATTTTTCTTTGTTAGTGATGGTTTTGGATTTTAGTTCGGACAAGATGGTCAAAGCCCTTAGTTTAGGTGCGTGTGGATCCTTCCACAAGCCAATGGAGAAGGAAGAACTTGTTGGCATATGGAACCATGTCATGCGAAACAGGCGAGAACTTCATCCTCTATAACTCAAATCCTCGACCTATCGGTTTAAAAAGAAAAGTATCTTACTATTTGAATTGCATTTTTATTATCCAATAGGTTTGAACTTGCTGCTAAGCCTAATAGAAAAAATTGATGAAACCAATTCGTAAATACGGGTCAATGAAATAGAAGAAGAACATAATGAAGACTCTGAACCTGGTAGAGAACTCCAAGTAAGAGGTCCCAAAGGAAGGGTTGAATGGACCCAACAGCTGGAGAGAAATTTCAGAGCAACCTGTGCAATTTTTGGGTTAAACAAGTATGTCATTTCTTTAGTCATGCATGTTATCTCAAAAAAACAAGTATTGCAAGAATAACAAAATTTATTTTACACGTTTGGCGCCAAGGAGAAAGAACGTAATTCCATTGCAGAATTAACACGATAAAGACTCTCACATAAAAAAATAGTTATTATTTTTAAAACTTGACAAATGACAAGACTATAAAAGAAAATTAATTTGCATAAAATTTATATACGATATCAGTAAAGGCATTCTCAATTTTTTAGCACTATTGAGTTTCCGGGTCCTCAATCTAATTACCAATATTTTTTATTTTTAATGATTATTTTAAAAGTAATAATTGACATCTTTAACTTATTCAAATTTAATTGTATAGTTTAATATTTTTATGGTTTTTCATTTATTTTATTCTATTTTTCTAGATTTTCATTTTTACTATTACTCAAGATCTCACATTGAAAATGCACGAAGATTTTGGAGTTTGACAACATTATAAATAATGGGGTTGAGCATTCCTTTCAATTGAATAAATTGGTGGGTTGGTATTTATCCCATTAAATTCAGCGGCATACTCAATTTACTTTTCAACATTTTAAAACCAATAATCAAATTTGTTTTTTTAAAAAGGAAATTAGACGACAGATCCATTTGATTTTCGTACACTCTTAATTATACAGTAAAATGGATTTCTGTGCATTGCACGAGTTATTAGGCTAGTTACCATATAATTCAGTCTAGCTAGCTTTGTAAAACATCATAAACCAAAACTATTTGCAGAGCGAGAATGAAAGAATATAGATTAAACATGTGAGAAATTAGATATTTACTTAAAATACTTATTTTTCTTTGTTAGTCATGGTTGCGGATTTTAGTTCGGACAAGATGGTCAAAGCCCTTAGTTTAGGTGCGTGTGGATCCTTCCACAAGCCAATGGAGAAGGAAGAACTTGTTGGCATATGGAACCATGTCATGCGAAACAGGCGAGAACTTCATCCTCTATAACTCAAATCCTCGACCTATCGGTTTAAAAAGAAAAGTATCTTACTATTTGAATTGCATTTTTATTATCCAATAGGTTTGAACTTGCTGCTAAGCCTAATAGAAAAATTGATGAAACCAATTCGTAAATACTGGGTCAATGAAATAGAAGAAGAACATAATGAAGACTCGAACTCCGGTAGAGAACTCCAAGTAAGAGGTCCCAAAGGAAGTGGTTGAATGGACCCAACAAACTGGAGAGAAATTTCAGAGCAAACTGTGCAATTTTTTGGGTTAAACAAGTATGTCATTTCTTTAGTCATGCATGTTATCTCAAAAAAACAAGTATTGCAAGAATAACAAAATTTATTTTACACGCTTTGGCGCCAAGGAGAAAGAACGTAATTCCATCTGCAGACTAACACGATAAAGACTCTCACATAAAAAAATAGTTATTATTTTTAAAACTTGACAAATGACAAGACTATAAAAGAAAATTAATTTGCATAAAATTTATATACGATATCAGTAAAGGCATTCTCAATTTTTTAGCACTATTGAGTTTCCGGGTCCTCAATCTAATTACAAATATTTTTTATTTTTAATGATTATTTTAAAAGTAATAATTGACATCTTTAACTTATTCAAATTTAATTGTATAGTTTAATATTTTTATGGTTTTTCATTTATTTTATTCTATTTTTCTAGATTTTCATTTTTACTATTACTCAAGATCTCACATTGAAAATGCACGAAGATTTTGGAGTTTGACAACATTATAAATAATGGGGTTGAGCATTCCTTTCAATTGAATAAATTGGTGGGTTGGTATTTATCCCATTAAATTCAGCGGCATACTCAATTTACTTTTCAACATTTTAAAACCAATAATCAAATTTGTTTTTTTAAAAAGAAAATTAGACGACAGATCCATTTGATTTTCGTACACTCTTAATTATACAGTAAAATGGATTTCTGTGCATTGCACGAGTTATTAGGCTAGTTACCATATAATTCAGTCTAGCTAGCTTTGTAAAACATCATAAACCAAAACTATTTGCAGAGCGAGAATGAAAGAATGTAGATTAAACATGTGAGAAATTAGATATTTACTTAAAATACTTATTTTTCTTTGTTAGTCATGGTTGCGGATTTTAGTTCGGACAAGATGGTCAAAGCCCTTAGTTTAGGTGCGTGTGGATCCTTCCACAAGCCAATGGAGAAGGAAGAACTTGTTGGCATATGGAACCATGTCATGCGAAACAGGCGAGAACTTCATCCTCTATAACTCAAATCCTCGACCTATCGGTTTAAAAAGAAAAGTATCTTACTATTTGAATTGCATTTTTATTATCCAATAGGTTTGAACTTGCTGCTAAGCCTAATAGAAAAATTGATGAAACCAATTCAGAAATACGGGTCAATGAAATAGAAGAAGAACATAATGAAGACTCTGAACCTGGTAGAGAACTCCAAGTAAGAGGTCCCAAAGGAAGGGTTGAATGGACCCAACAGCTGGAGAGAAATTTCAGAGCAGCCTGTGCAATTTTTGGGTTAAACAAGTATGTCATTTCTTTAGTCATGCATGTTATCTCAAAAAACAAGTATTGCAAGAATAACAAAATTTATTTTACACGTTTGGCGCCAAGGAGAAAGAACGTAATTCCATTGCAGAATTAACACGATAAAGACTCTAACATAAAAAAATAGTTATTACTTTTAAAACTTGACAAATGACAAGACTATAAAAGAAAATTAATTTGTATAAAATTTATATATGATATCAGCAAAGGCATTCTCAATTTTTTAGCACTATAGAGTTTCCGGGTCCTCAATCTAATTACCAATATTTTTTATTTTTAATGATTATTTTAAAAGTAATAATTGACATCTTTAACTTATTCAAATTTAATTGTATAGTTTAATATTTTTATGGTTTTTCTTTTATTTTATTCTAATTTTCTAGATTTTCATTTTTACTATTACTCAAGATCTCACATTGAAAATGCACGAAGATTTTGGAGTTTGACAACATTATAAATAATGGGGTTGAGCATTCTTTTCAATTGAATAAATTGGTGGGTTGGTATTTATCCCATTAAATTCAGTGGCATACTCAATTTACTTTTCAACTTTTTAATACCAATAATCAAATTTGTTTTTTTAAAAAGGTAATTAGCCGACAGAGCCATTTGATTTTCATACACTCTTAATTATATAGTAAAATGGATTTCTGTGCATTGCACGAGTTATTAGGCTAGTTACCATATAATTCATTCTAGCTAGCTTTGTAAAACATCATAAACCAAAACTATTTGCAGAGCGAGAATGAAAGAATATAGATTAAACATGTGAGAAATTAGATATTTAATTAAAATAATTATTTTTCTTTGTTAGTCATGGTTGCGGATTTTAGTTCGGACAAGATGGTCAAAGCCCTTAGTTTAGGTGCGTGTGGATCCTTCCACAAGCCAATGGAGAAGGAAGAACTTGTTGGCATATGGAACCATGTCATGCGAAACAGGCGAGAACTTCATCCTCTATAACTCAAATCCTCGACCTATCGGTTTAAAAAGAAAAGTATCTTACTATTTGAATTGCATTTTTATTATCCAATAGGTTTGAACTTGCTGCTAAGCCTAATAGAAAAATTGATGAAACCAATTCAGAAATACGGGTCAATGAAATAGAAGTAGAATATTGAAGACTCTGAACCTGGTAGAGAACTCCAAGTAAGAGGTCCCAAAGGAAGGGTTGAATGGACCCAACAGCTGGAGAGAAATTTCAGAGCAAACTCAGGCAATTTTTTGGGTTAAACAAGTATGTCATTTCTTTAGTCATGCATGATATCTAAAAAAACAATTATTGCAAGAATAACAAAATTTATTTTACACGTATGGCGCCAAGGAGAAAGAACGTAATTCCATTGCAGAATTAACACGATAAAGACTCTCACATAAAAAAATAGTTATTATTTTTAAAACTTGACAAATGACAAGACTATAAAAGAAAATTAATTTGCATAAAATTTATATACGATATCAGTAAAGGCATTCTCAATTTTTTAGCACTATTGAGTTTCCGGGTCCTCAATCTAATTACAAATATTTTTTATTTTTAATGATTATTTTAAAAGTAATAATTGACATCTTTAACTTATTCAAATTTAATTGTATAGTTTAATATTTTTATGGTTTTTCATTTATTTTATTCTATTTTTCTAGATTTTCATTTTTACTATTACTCAAGATCTCACATTGAAAATGCACGAAGATTTTGGAGTTTGACAACATTATAAATAATGGGGTTGAGCATTCCTTTCAATTGAATAAATTGGTGGGTTGGTATTTATCCCATTAAATTCAAAGTAGCATACTCAATTTACTTTTCAACATTTTTAAAACCAATAATCAAATTTGTTTTTTTTAAAAAGAAAATTAGACGACATGATCCATTTGATTTTCGTACACTCTTAATTATACAAGAAAATGGATTGCGGGCATTGCACGAGTTATTAGGCTAGTTACCATATAATTCGATCTAGCTAGCTTTGTAAAACATCATAAACCAAAACTATTTGCAGAGCGAGAATGAAAGAATGTAGATTAAACATGTGAGAAATTAGATATTTACTTAAAATACTTATTTTTTCTTTGTTAGTCATGGTTGCGGATTTTAGTTCTGGACAAGATGGTCAAAGCCCTTAGTTTAGGTGCGTGTGGATCCTTCCACAAGCCAATGGAGAAGGAAGAACTTGTTGGCATATGGAACCATGTCATGCGAAACAAAGTAGAACTTCATCCTCTATAACTCAAATCCTCGACCTATCGGTTTAAAAAAGAAAAGTATCTTACTATTTGAATTGCATTTTTATTATCCAATAGGTTTGAACTTGCCGCTAAGCCTAATAGAAAAATTGATGAAACCAATTCGTAAATACGGGTCAATGAAATAGAAGAAGAACATAATGAAGACTCGAACCCCGGTAGAGAACTCCAAGTAAGAGGTCCCAAAGGAAGGGGTTGAATGGACCCAACAAACTGGAGAGAAATTTCAGAGCAGCACAGTGCAATTTTTTGGGTTAAACAAGTATGTCATTTCTTTAGTCATGCATGTTATCTCAAAAAAACAAGTATTGCAAGAATAACAAAATTTATTTTACACGCTTTGGCGCCAAGGAGAAAGAACGTAATTCCATTGCAGAATTAACACGATAAAGACTCTAACATAAAAAAATAGTTATTACTTTTTAAAACTTGACAAATGACAAGACTATAAAAGAAAATTAATTTGTATAAAATTTATATATGATATCAAGCAAAGGCATTCTCAATTTTTTTAGCACTATAGAGTTTCCTGTCCTCAATCTAATTACCAATATTTTTTTATTTTTAATGATTATTTTAAAAGTAATAATTGACATCTTTAACTTATTCAAATTTAATTGTATAGTTTAATATTTTTTATGGTTTTTTCTTTTATTTTATTCTAATTTTTCTAGATTTTCATTTTTTACTATTACTCAAGATCTCACATTGAAAATGCACGAAGATTTTGGAGTTTGACAACATTATAAATAATGGGGTTGAGCATTCTTTTCAATTGAATAAATTGGTGGGTTGGTATTTATCCCATTAAATTCAGTGGCATACTCAATTTACTTTTCAACTTTTTAATACCAATAATCAAATTTGTTTTTTTAAAAAGGTAATTAGCCGACAGAGCCATTTGATTTTCATACACTCTTAATTATATAGTAAAATGGATTGCATGGCATTGCACGAGTTATTAGGCTAGTTACCATATAATTCATTCTAGCTAGCTTTGTAAAACATCATAAACCAAAACTATTTGCAGAGCGAGAATGAAAGAATATAGATTAAACATGTGAGAAATTAGATATTTAATTAAAATAATTATTTTTCTTTGTTAGTCATGGTTGCGGATTTTAGTTCGGACAAGATGGTCAAAGCCCTTAGTTTAGGTGCGTGTGGATCCTTCCACAAGCCAATGGAGAAGGAAGAACTTGTTGGCATATGGAACCATGTCATGCGAAACAGGCGAGAACTTCATCCTCTATAACTCAAATCCTCGACCTATCGGTTTAAAAAGAAAAGTATCTTACTATTTGAATTGCATTTTTATTATCCAATAGGTTTGAACTTGCCGCTAAGCCTAATAGAAAAAATTGATGAAACCAATTCGTAAATACGGGTCAATGAAATAGAAGTAGAATATTGAAGACTCGAACCCCGGTAGAGAACTCCAAGTAAGAGGTCCCAAAGGAAGGGTTGAATGGACCCAACAGCTGGAGAGAAATTTCAGAGCAGCCTGTGCAATTTTTGGGTTAAACAAGTATGTCATTTCTTTAGTCATGCATGATATCTAAAAAAACAATTATTGCAAGAATAACAAAATTTATTTTACACGTATGGCGCCAAGGAGAAAGAACGTAATTCCATTGCAGAATTAACACGATAAAGACTCTCACATAAAAAAATAGTTATTATTTTTAAAACTTGACAAATGACAAGACTATAAAAGAAAATTAATTTGCATAAAATTTATATACGATATCAGTAAAGGCATTCTCAATTTTTTAGCACTATTGAGTTTCCGGGTCCTCAATCTAATTACAAATATTTTTTATTTTTAATGATTATTTTAAAAGTAATAATTGACATCTTTAACTTATTCAAATTTAATTGTATAGTTTAATATTTTTATGGTTTTTCATTTATTTTATTCTATTTTTCTAGATTTTCATTTTTACTATTACTCAAGATCTCACATTGAAAATGCACGAAGATTTTGGAGTTTGACAACATTATAAATAATGGGGTTGAGCATTCCTTTCAATTGAATAAATTGGTGGGTTGGTATTTATCCCATTAAATTCAGCGGCATACTCAATTTACTTTTCAACATTTTAAAACCAATAATCAAATTTGTTTTTTTAAAAAGAAAATTAGACGACAGATCCATTTGATTTTCGTACACTCTTAATTATACAGTAAAATGGATTTCTGTGCATTGCACGAGTTATTAGGCTAGTTACCATATAATTCAGTCTAGCTAGCTTTGTAAAACATCATAAACCAAAACTATTTGCAGAGCGAGAATGAAAGAATGTAGATTAAACATGTGAGAAATTAGATATTTACTTAAAATACTTATTTTTTCTTTGTTAGTCATGGTTATGGATTTTAGTTCTGGACAAGATGGTCAAAGCCCTTAGTTTAGGTGCGTGTGGATCCTTCCACAAGCCAATGGAGAAGGAAGAACTTGTTGGCATATGGAACCATGTCATGCGAAACAAAGTAGAACTTCATCCTCTATAACTCAAATCCTCGACCTATCGGTTTAAAAAAGAAAAGTATCTTACTATTTGAATTGCATTTTTATTATCCAATAGGTTTGAACTTGCCGCTAAGCCTAATAGAAAAATTGATGAAACCAATTCGTAAATACGGGTCAATGAAATAGAAGAAGAACATAATGAAGACTCGAACCCCGGTAGAGAACTCCAAGTAAGAGGTCCCAAAGGAAGGGGTTGAATGGACCCAACAAACTGGAGAGAAATTTCAGAGCAGCACAGTGCAATTTTTGGGTTAAACAAGTATGTCATTTCTTTAGTCATGCATGTTATCTCAAAAAAACAAGTATTGCAAGAATAACAAAATTTATTTTACACGCTTAGCGCCAAGGAGAAAGAACGTAATTCCATTGCAGTAATTAACACGATAAAGACTCTAACATAAAAAAAATAGTTATTACTTTTTAAAACTTGACAAATGACAAGACTATAAAAGAAAATTAATTTGTATAAAATTTATATATGATATCAAGCAAAAGGCATTCTCAATTTTTTTAGCACTATATGAGTTTCCTGTCCTCAATCTAATTACCAATATTTTTTTATTTTTAATGATTATTTTAAAAGTAATAATTGACATCTTTAACTTATTCAAATTTAATTGTATAGTTTAATATTTTTTATGGTTTTTTCTTTTATTTTATTCTAATTTTTCTAGATTTTCATTTTTTACTATTACTCAAGATCTCACATTGAAAATGCACGAAGATTTTGGAGTTTGACAACATTATAAATAATGGGGTTGAGCATTCTTTTCAATTGAATAAATTGGTGGGTTGGTATTTATCCCATTAAATTCAAAGTGGCATACTCAATTTACTTTTCAACTTTTTAATACCAATAATCAAATTTGTTTTTTTTAAAAAGGTAATTAGCCGACATGAGCCATTTGATTTTCATACACTCTTAATTATATAGTAAAATGGATTTGCGTGCATTGCACGAGTTATTAGGCTAGTTACCATATAATTCATTCTAGCTAGCTTTGTAAAACATCATAAACCAAAACTATTTGCAGAGCGAGAATGAAAGAATATAGATTAAACATGTGAGAAATTAGATATTTAATTAAAATACTTATTTTTCTTTGTTAGTCATGGTTGCGGATTTTAGTTCTGGACAAGATGGTCAAAGCCCTTAGTTTAGGTGCGTGTGGATCCTTCCACAAGCCAATGGAGAAGGAAGAACTTGTTGGCATATGGAACCATGTCATGCGAAACAAAGTAGAACTTCATCCTCTATAACTCAAATCCTCGACCTATCGGTTTAAAAAAGAAAAGTATCTTACTATTTGAATTGCATTTTTATTATCCAATAGGTTTGAACTTGCCGCTAAGCCTAATAGAAAAAATTGATGAAACCAATTCGTAAATACGGGTCAATGAAATAGAAGTAGAATATTGAAGACTCGAACCCCGGTAGAGAACTCCAAGTAAGAGGTCCCAAAGGAAGGGTTGAATGGACCCAACAAACTGGAGAGAAATTTCAGAGCACACAGTGCAATTTTTTGGGTTAAACAAGTATGTCATTTCTTTAGTCATGCATGATATCTAAAAAAACAAGTATTGCAAGAATAACAAAATTTATTTTACACGTATGGCGCCAAGGAGAAAGAACGTAATTCCATCTGCGACTAACACGATAAAGACTCTAACATAAAAAAATAGTTATTACTTTTTAAAACTTGACAAATGACAAGACTATAAAAGAAAATTAATTTGTATAAAATTTATATATGATATCAAGCAAAGGCATTCTCAATTTTTTAGCACTATAGAGTTTCCTGTCCTCAATCTAATTACCAATATTTTTTTATTTTTTAATGATTATTTTAAAAGTAATAATTGACATCTTTAACTTATTCAAATTTAATTGTATAGTTTAATATTTTTTATGGTTTTTTCTTTTATTTTATTCTAATTTTTCTAGATTTTCATTTTTACTATTACTCAAGATCTCACATTGAAAATGCACGAAGATTTTGGAGTTTGACAACATTATAAATAATGGGGTTGAGCATTCTTTTCAATTGAATAAATTGGTGGGTTGGTATTTATCCCATTAAATTCAAATGGCATACTCAATTTACTTTTCAACTTTTTAATACCAATAATCAAATTTGTTTTTTTTAAAAAGGTAATTAGCCGACAGAGCCATTTGATTTTCATACACTCTTAATTATATAGTAAAATGGATTGCGGGCATTGCACGAGTTATTAGGCTAGTTACCATATAATTCATTCTAGCTAGCTTTGTAAAACATCATAAACCAAAACTATTTGCAGAGCGAGAATGAAAGAATATAGATTAAACATGTGAGAAATTAGATATTTACTTAAAATACTTATTTTTTCTTTGTTAGTCATGGTTGCGGATTTTAGTTCTGACAAGATGGTCAAAGCCCTTAGTTTAGGTGCGTGTGGATCCTTCCACAAGCCAATGGAGAAGGAAGAACTTGTTGGCATATGGAACCATGTCATGCGAAACAAAGTAGAACTTCATCCTCTATAACTCAAATCCTCGACCTATCGGTTTAAAAAAGAAAAGTATCTTACTATTTGAATTGCATTTTTATTATCCAATAGGTTTGAACTTGCCGCTAAGCCTAATAGAAAAATTGATGAAACCAATTCGTAAATACTGGGTCAATGAAATAGAAGAAGAACATAATGAAGACTCGAACTCCGGTAGAGAACTCCAAGTAAGAGGTCCCAAAGGAAGGGTTGAATGGACCCAACAAACTGGAGAGAAATTTCAGAGCAAACTCAGGCAATTTTTTGGGTTAAACAAGTATGTCATTTCTTTAGTCATGCATGTTATCTCAAAAAACAAGTATTGCAAGAATAACAAAATTTATTTTACACGTTTGGCGCCAAGGAGAAAGAACGTAATTCCATTGCAGAATTAACACGATAAAGACTCTCACATAAAAAAATAGTTATTATTTTTAAAACTTGACAAATGACAAGACTATAAAAGAAAATTAATTTGCATAAAATTTATATACGATATCAGTAAAGGCATTCTCAATTTTTTAGCACTATTGAGTTTCCGTGTCCTCAATCTAATTACAAATATTTTTTATTTTTAATGATTATTTTAAAAGTAATAATTGACATCTTTAACTTATTCAAATTTAATTGTATAGTTTAATATTTTTATGGTTTTTCATTTATTTTATTCTATTTTTCTAGATTTTCATTTTTACTATTACTCAAGATCTCACATTGAAAATGCACGAAGATTTTGGAGTTTGACAACATTATAAATAATGGGGTTGAGCATTCCTTTTCAATTGAATAAATTGGTGGGTTGGTATTTATCCCATTAAATTCAGTGGCATACTCAATTTACTTTTCAACATTTTTAAAACCAATAATCAAATTTGTTTTTTTTAAAAAGAAAATTAGACGACATGATCCATTTGATTTTCATACACTCTTAATTATACAAGAAAATGGATTGCGGGCATTGCACGAGTTATTAGGCTAGTTACCATATAATTCAGTCTAGCTAGCTTTGTAAAACATCATAAACCAAAACTATTTGCAGAGCGAGAATGAAAGAATGTAGATTAAACATGTGAGAAATTAGATATTTACTTAAAATACTTATTTTTTCTTTGTTAGTCATGGTTGCGGATTTTAGTTCTGGACAAGATGGTCAAAGCCCTTAGTTTAGGTGCGTGTGGATCCTTCCACAAGCCAATGGAGAAGGAAGAACTTGTTGGCATATGGAACCATGTCATGCGAAACAGGCGAGAACTTCATCCTCTATAACTCAAATCCTCGACCTATCGGTTTAAAAAGAAAAGTATCTTACTATTTGAATTGCATTTTTATTATCCAATAGGTTTGAACTTGCTGCTAAGCCTAATAGAAAAATTGATGAAACCAATTCGTAAATACGGGTCAATGAAATAGAAGAAGAACATAATGAAGACTCTGAACCTGGTAGAGAACTCCAAGTAAGAGGTCCCAAAGGAAGGGTTGAATGGACCCAACAGCTGGAGAGAAATTTCAGAGCAGCCTGTGCAATTTTTGGGTTAAACAAGTATGTCATTTCTTTAGTCATGCATGTTATCTCAAAAAACAAGTATTGCAAGAATAACAAAATTTATTTTACACGCTTTGGCGCCAAGGAGAAAGAACGTAATTCCATTGCAGAATTAACACGATAAAGACTCTAACATAAAAAAATAGTTATTACTTTTAAAACTTGACAAATGACAAGACTATAAAAGAAAATTAATTTGTATAAAATTTATATATGATATCAGCAAAGGCATTCTCAATTTTTTTAGCACTATAGAGTTTCCGGGTCCTCAATCTAATTACCAATATTTTTTATTTTTAATGATTATTTTAAAAGTAATAATTGACATCTTTAACTTATTCAAATTTAATTGTATAGTTTAATATTTTTATGGTTTTTCTTTTATTTTATTCTAATTTTCTAGATTTTCATTTTTACTATTACTCAAGATCTCACATTGAAAATGCACGAAGATTTTGGAGTTTGACAACATTATAAATAATGGGGTTGAGCATTCTTTTCAATTGAATAAATTGGTGGGTTGGTATTTATCCCATTAAATTCAAAGTGGCATACCAATTTACTTTTCAACTTTTTAATACCAATAATCAAATTTGTTTTTTTTAAAAAGAAATTAGCCGACAGAGGCATTTGATTTTCATACACTCTTAATTATATAGTAAAATGGATTTATGTGCCTTGCACGAGCTATTAGGCTAGTTACCATATAATTCATTCTAGCTAGCTTTGTAAAACATCATAAACCAAAACTATTTGCAGAGCGAGAATGAAAGAATATAGATTAAACATGTGAGAAATTAGATATTTAATTAAAATACTTATTTTTCTTTGTTAGTCATGGTTGCGGATTTTAGTTCGGACAAGATGGTCAAAGCCCTTAGTTTAGGTGCGTGTGGATCCTTCCACAAGCCAATGGAGAAGGAAGAACTTGTTGGCATATGGAACCATGTCATGCGAAACAGGCGAGAACTTCATCCTCTATAACTCAAATCCTCGACCTATCGGTTTAAAAAAGAAAAGTATCTTACTATTTGAATTGCATTTTTTTATTATCCAATAGGTTTGAACTTGCCGCTAAGCCTAATAGAAAAAATTGATGAAACCAATTCGTAAATACGGGTCAATGAAATAGAAGAAGAATATAATGAAGACTCTGAAGCCGGTAGAGAACTCCAAGTAAGAGGGCCCAAAGGAAGGGTTGAATGGACCCAACAAGCTGGAGAGAAATTTCAGAGCAAACTCAGGCAATTTTTTGGGTTAAACAAGTATGTCATTTCTTTAGTCATGCATGTTATCTCAAAAAAACAAGTATTGCAAGAATAACAAAATTTATTTTACACGCTATGGCGCCAAGGAGAAAGAACGTAATTCCATTGCAGACTAACACGATAAAGACTCTCACATAAAAAAATAGTTATTATTTTTAAAACTTGACAAATGACAAGACTATAAAAGAAAATTAATTTGCATAAAATTTATATACGATATCAGTAAAGGCATTCTCAATTTTTTAGCACTATTGAGTTTCCGGGTCCTCAATCTAATTACAAATATTTTTTATTTTTAATGATTATTTTAAAAGTAATAATTGACATCTTTAACTTATTCAAATTTAATTGTATAGTTTAATATTTTTATGGTTTTTCATTTATTTTATTCTATTTTTCTAGATTTTCATTTTTACTATTACTCAAGATCTCACATTGAAAATGCACGAAGATTTTGGAGTTTGACAACATTATAAATAATGGGGTTGAGCATTCCTTTCAATTGAATAAATTGGTGGGTTGGTATTTATCCCATTAAATTCAGCGGCATACTCAATTTACTTTTCAACATTTTAAAACCAATAATCAAATTTGTTTTTTTAAAAAGAAAATTAGACGACAGATCCATTTGATTTTCGTACACTCTTAATTATACAGTAAAATGGATTTCTGTGCATTGCACGAGTTATTAGGCTAGTTACCATATAATTCAGTCTAGCTAGCTTTGTAAAACATCATAAACCAAAACTATTTGCAGAGCGAGAATGAAAGAATGTAGATTAAACATGTGAGAAATTAGATATTTACTTAAAATACTTATTTTTTCTTTGTTAGTCATGGTTGCGGATTTTTAGTTCTGGACAAGATGGTCAAAGCCCTTAGTTTAGGTGCGTGTGGATCCTTCCACAAGCCAATGGAGAAGGAAGAACTTGTTGGCATATGGAACCATGTCATGCGAAACAGGCGAGAACTTCATCCTCTATAACTCAAATCCTCGACCTATCGGTTTAAAAAAGAAAAGTATCTTACTATTTGAATTGCATTTTTATTATCCAATAGGTTTGAACTTGCCGCTAAGCCTAATAGAAAAAATTGATGAAACCAATTCGTAAATACGGGTCAATGAAATAGAAGAAGAACATAATGAAGACTCGAACCCCGGTAGAGAACTCCAAGTAAGAGGTCCCAAAGGAAGTGGTTGAATGGACCCAACAAACTGGAGAGAAATTTCAGAGCAAACTCAGGCAATTTTTTGGGTTAAACAAGTATGTCATTTCTTTAGTCATGCATGTTATCTCAAAAAACAAGTATTGCAAGAATAACAAAAATTTATTTTACACGCTTAGCGCCAAGGAGAAAGAACGTAATTCCATTGCAGAATTAACACGATAAAGACTCTAACATAAAAAAATAGTTATTACTTTTAAAACTTGACAAATGACAAGACTATAAAAGAAAATTAATTTGTATAAAATTTATATATGATATCAGCAAAGGCATTCTCAATTTTTTAGCACTATAGAGTTTCCGGGTCCTCAATCTAATTACCAATATTTTTTATTTTTAATGATTATTTTAAAAGTAATAATTGACATCTTTAACTTATTCAAATTTAATTGTATAGTTTAATATTTTTATGGTTTTTCTTTTATTTTATTCTAATTTTCTAGATTTTCATTTTTACTATTACTCAAGATCTCACATTGAAAATGCACGAAGATTTTGGAGTTTGACAACATTATAAATAATGGGGTTGAGCATTCTTTTCAATTGAATAAATTGGTGGGTTGGTATTTATCCCATTAAATTCAGTGGCATACTCAATTTACTTTTCAACTTTTTAATACCAATAATCAAATTTGTTTTTTTAAAAAGGTAATTAGCCGACAGAGCCATTTGATTTTCATACACTCTTAATTATATAGTAAAATGGATTTCTGTGCATTGCACGAGTTATTAGGCTAGTTACCATATAATTCATTCTAGCTAGCTTTGTAAAACATCATAAACCAAAACTATTTGCAGAGCGAGAATGAAAGAATATAGATTAAACATGTGAGAAATTAGATATTTACTTAAAATACTTATTTTTCTTTGTTAGTCATGGTTGCGGATTTTAGTTCGGACAAGATGGTCAAAGCCCTTAGTTTAGGTGCGTGTGGATCCTTCCACAAGCCAATGGAGAAGGAAGAACTTGTTGGCATATGGAACCATGTCATGCGAAACAGGCGAGAACTTCATCCTCTATAACTCAAATCCTCGACCTATCGGTTTAAAAAGAAAAGTATCTTACTATTTGAATTGCATTTTTATTATCCAATAGGTTTGAACTTGCTGCTAAGCCTAATAGAAAAATTGATGAAACCAATTCAGAAATACGGGTCAATGAAATAGAAGTAGAATATTGAAGACTCTGAACCTGGTAGAGAACTCCAAGTAAGAGGTCCCAAAGGAAGGGTTGAATGGACCCAACAGCTGGAGAGAAATTTCAGAGCAGCCTGTGCAATTTTTGGGTTAAACAAGTATGTCATTTCTTTAGTCATGCATGATATCTAAAAAAACAAGTATTGCAAGAATAACAAAATTTATTTTACACGTATGGCGCCAAGGAGAAAGAACGTAATTCCATTGCAGAATTAACACGATAAAGACTCTAACATAAAAAAATAGTTATTACTTTTAAAACTTGACAAAAGACAAGACTATAAAAGAAAATTAATTTGTATAAAATTTATATATGATATCAAGCAAAGGCATTCTCAATTTTTTAGCACTATAGAGTTTCCTGTCCTCAATCTAATTACCAATATTTTTTTATTTTTAATGATTATTTTAAAAGTAATAATTGACATCTTTAACTTATTCAAATTTAATTGTATAGTTTAATATTTTTTATGGTTTTTTCTTTTATTTTATTCTAATTTTTCTAGATTTTCATTTTTACTATTACTCAAGATCTCACATTGAAAATGCACGAAGATTTTGGAGTTTGACAACATTATAAATAATGGGGTTGAGCATTCTTTTCAATTGAATAAATTGGTGGGTTGGTATTTATCCCATTAAATTCAAAGTGGCATACTCAATTTACTTTTCAACTTTTTAATACCAATAATCAAATTTGTTTTTTTTAAAAAGGTAATTAGCCGACTGAGCCATTTGATTTTCATACACTCTTAATTATATAGTAAAATGGATTTCGTGGCATTGCACGAGTTATTAGGCTAGTTACCATATAATTCATTCTAGCTAGCTTTGTAAAACATCATAAACCAAAACTATTTGCGAGAGCGAGAATGAAAGAATATAGATTAAACATGTGAGAAATTAGATATTTACTTAAAATACTTATTTTTTCTTTGTTAGTCATGGTTGCGGATTTTAGTTCTGGACAAGATGGTCAAAGCCCTTAGTTTAGGTGCATGTGGATCCTTCCACAAGCCAATGGAGAAGGAAGAACTTGTTGGCATATGGAACCATGTCATGCGAAACAGGCGAGAACTTCATCCTCTATAACTCAAATCCTCGACCTATCGGTTTAAAAAGAAAAGTATCTTACTATTTGAATTGCATTTTTATTATCCAATAGGTTTGAACTTGCTGCTAAGCCTAATAGAAAAATTGATGAAACCAATTCAGAAATACGGGTCAATGAAATAGAAGAAGAACATAATGAAGACTCGAACCCGGTAGAGAACTCCAAGTAAGAGGTCCCAAAGGAAGGGTTGAATGGACCCAACAAACTGGAGAGAAATTTCGAGAGCAACTCAGTGCAATTTTTTGTGTTAAACAAGTATGTCATTTCCTTAGTCATGCATGATATCTCAAAAAAACAAGTATTGCAAGAATAACAAAATTTATTTTACATGTATGGTGCCAAGGAGAAAGAACGTAATTCCATTGCAGAATTAACACGATAAAGACTCTCACATAAAAAAAATAGTTATTATTTTTAAAACTTGACAAATGACAAGACTATAAAAGAAAATTAATTTGTATAAAATTTATATATGATATCAGCAAAGGCATTCTCAATTTTTTAGCACTATAGAGTTTCCTGTCCTCAATCTAATTACCAATATTTTTTTAATTTTTAATGATTATTTTAAAAGTAATAATTGACATCTTTAACTTATTCAAATTTTAATTGTATAGTTTAAATATTTTTATGATTTTTCTTTTCTTTTATTCTAATTTTCTAGATTTTCATTTTTACTATTACTCAAGATCTCACATTGAAAATGTACGAAGATTTTGGAGTTTGACAACATTATAAATAATGGGGTTGAGCATGCTTTTCAATTGAATAAATTGGTGGGTTGGTATTTATCCCATTAAATTCAGTGGCATACTCAATTTACTTTTCAACTTTTTAATACCAATAATCAAATTTGTTTTTTTAAAAAAGAAATTAACCGACAGAGCCATTTGATTTCATACACTCTTAATTATATAATAAAATGGATTTCTGTGCATTGCACGAGCTATTAGGCTAGTTACCATATAATTCATTCTAGCTAGCTTTGTAAAACATCATAAACCATAACTATTTGCAGAGCGAGAATGAAAGAATATAGATTAAACATGTGAGAAATTAAATATTTACTTAAAATACTTAATTTTCTTTGTTAGTGATGGTTGCGGATTTTAGTTCGGACAAGATGGTCAAAGCCCTTAGTTTAGGTGCATGTGGATCCTTCCACAAGCCAATGGAGAAGGAAGAACTTGTTGGCATATGGAACCATGTCATGCGAAACAGGCGAGAACTTCATCCTCTATAACTCAAATCCTCGACCTATCGGTTTAAAAAGAAAAGTATCTTACTATTTGAATTGCATTTTTATTATCCAATAGGTTTGAACTTGCTGCTAAGCCTAATAGAAAAATTGATGAAACCAATTCAGAAATTTGGGTCAATGAAATAGAAGAAGAATACAATGAAGACTCTGAAGCTGCTAGAGAACTCCAAGTAAGAGGTCCCAAATGAAGGGTTGAATGGACCGAACACCTGGAGAGAAATTTCAGAGCAGTCTGTGCAATTTTTGGGTTAAACAAGTATGTCATTTCCTTAGTCATGCATGATATCAGAAAAAACAAGTATTGCAAGAATAACAAAATTTATTTTACATGTATGGTGCCAAGGAGAAAGAACGTAATTCCATTGTAGAATTAAAACAATAAAGACTCTCAAATAAAAAAAATAGTTATTATTTTTAAAACTTGACAAATGACAAGACTATAAAAGAAAATTAATTTGTATAAAATTTATATATGATATCAGCAAAGGCATTCTCAATTTTTTAGCACTATAGAGTTTCCTGTTCCTCAATCTAATTACCAATATTTTTGATTTTTTATAATTATTTTAAAATTAATAATTGACATCTTTAACTTATTCAAATTTATGTTTTCTCTCTCGATGGAGAACTCTCCTAGAGAGAACTCTCCTCTGAGATGGCCTCTTCCATCGTGAAGAGCTACTCCTGAGGATTTCTTATCCTTGGTGCTTATCCTTTATCGCTGCCCGTTTTAAATTTTCTTGCATTATCTAATTTGTTGCTTTTGATTCCTAATCCATCACTGCATTGCTTTTTGCTTCGTTTCATGCATTCTTTTAGAGTTATTTGTTTTACCTTCTTCTTTCCTATATATACGCGTAACCATGCATTATTTTTTTCTTCCTGCTTTACTCAAGTTTTCACCTTTGTTTCAGTTCATAATATTTGTTATTATTTTTTCTCCTCTTTTCTCCCGCTAGCAACAATGGTTAACGATCTCATTACAAAAATGAAATCGATAACGCTACGTGGAATTGAAAAGGTTACTATGGTTTTTGAGGAATCTGATGTTCAGGGTGGCTCGGTCGGTGCTAGGGCGACACTTATTGGTCGCTTTATCAGCTTGACTGGCTTTATGCCACATTACTTTCGTATCCTCATTTGTCGTGCTTGGGGATGCGCAGATGTTAGGTTTCAAAAAATAGGCTTCAACACATATCGCTTCGTCCTACCTGATGAGGATGATATTGCTCGCATTCTCAACACCGGTCCATGGTGCTTTGAGGGCGTGCTACTTGTTGTTAAGAGGGTTGAACCTGATGTTACGGTTTCAGAGGAACTTTTCTCTACATGTCCATACTGGATCCAGCTGCACTTTGAGCCACATATTTTCCTCACCACTGACATGGGAAGGAAAATCACAAGGAACCTCCGAAACTGTGTGTCACTACATATCCGTGAAACTGCTGACGGCCTCCGTTATTACAGATTTCAGGGCCGACTTGGAGGTAAGGATTCCACTCATACGTATCTTCCAAGCCCAGGCACCAAACCTAGGGTCCTTTCGAAGGTCGGTTTCGCTATGAGCGACTCCCCAATTTCTGTCATAAGTGTGGCATGCTCGATCATGTCCCTATTGGCTGTCCAGAATTACCAAACGGTGTTCGGGCGGTTGACAGGGACAATTTCGAATTTGATTTTATGTTGAATGCTTCCAGGACTGTCCGTTCGGAGCCGGTAGAAATTTTGTTGCTAGGGGAAGCGGATATCATGGCCAACAATGACAATCAGGCCATGGTTTTGTATGGTGGAGTTGAGGCGGCAAACATGGCTGCCCCTTTGGTGGAAGTGCCAACTGTAGCTGTTGATCCTAAGTTTACCGCCGCAAGCACTGGCCCTCAACCTTCTGAGATCAAATCACTTGATAAAGGTAAGGGGAAAGTCGTTGACAATGGGCCAAGGCGCATTTCTGCACAACGTCACCTTGGCTTCGGCGATGGCAGCAAGTTGATGTCGGCGGCTATGAGCTCGGGGCACCGTTCAGATCTTGCGCTCTCTCCCAAAACACGGCGAGGTATCACCAAAAAAGAAAAGGGCAGCAGTGGTGCTGGCCCGTCTGGTGCAAGTCGCCGGAATAGGAAGAGGAGAGCTGCTGTAAAATCCATTACTTCGCCGGAGAAGAAGCGGGCTGCTGAAGACAGTCGCGGGCCTACTTGGGTAAGAAAGTCTAAACAGGCTGGAATGGGCCAAGGCGGGGGCCCTGCACTTTCTGCGTTGAGCTCTGATCTGCCTGTACCGGTTGGGCTGGCGGGTGAAGGAAGCCTGTCGACCGGGACTCCCAGAACAAGGCCTTGCAGCCTCTTGGTCCTTTGTCTGTTGGGCCGGATACGTCTGGGCCGGAGTCCAAAGGCTCAGGTGACGTGGACCCGGATTTGATTTTATTATATTCTGGGCTGCTAGATGTTGGGCAGCCCATAACTGGCCCCCAAATGTGTATATCTAATAAAATTAATGCTTCAGTTTTTTGTTCTATTGGGCTGGCAAGTACTGGGCCGAAAAATTTGTCTATGCAGGGTAATGATTTTCAAGCAATTGGGCCGGCTCCTATGCTGCCCGGTCAGGTTTTCTTGGATGCTTCTGGGCCAGAAACCCCGGATCCCTACTCTGACATTCTTAATCAAAATTCCATGCTTTGGACTGCTGAAGATGATAGTTTTTTTGAGGATTTGGACTCGCCTAACTGGAAACACAAGGCGGGGACTAGTACTTCTCAAGCTAAAAATATTACTGCTACAACGGGGGCTCCTGCCGTCAAACAGGGTAAGGTGGAGCACCCCAAAAGGGGCCCACCAAGGTCCATGAATATTTTAGCTTGGAACTGTCGAGGACTTCAAAATTCTCGTACAGTTTGTGAACTTTTGCGTCTGTGTAAAACGCATAATCCAGCTCTAGTTTTTTTATCTGAGACAAAATCGTTGTCCAGTTCTAGTTCTTTAAACTTTATTCGTTGTAAGTTAGGATTTTCTTGTTATTTCCCGGTTAATCGCCGAGGCCTAAGTGGCGGCCTTTGTCTTTTCTGGAATGATTCAATAAAGCTGGATATTTTGTCTTACTCTATTGGTCATATTGATACTTGTATCTTTTCCCCTGAACAAAACTTAAGTTGGCGTTTTACTGGGTTTTATGGTAACCCCGATGTCAATTTAAGGCCACATTCATGGAAATTACTTAAAAGACTAAAAGCCATTAATGCGCTTCCTTGGCTTTGCATGGGTGATTTTAATGAAATAACAAGTCAAGGGGAAAAAACGGGTTTTTATCCGAGAAGTCAAAAACAAATGAATCTTTTCAAAGAAGCAATTAATGAATGTAATTTCTGTGATTTGGGTTTTTCGGGCAGCCCATATACTTGGTGCAATTTCAGGGATGGATCCGGGGAAGTGTTTGTACGGTTAGATAGGGGGTTAGCCACTCCATCCTGGAAATCCCTTTTTCCTAATATGACGATCCATCATCTCTCTACTAAGGATAGTGACCATCTACCAATATTTCTTGGTGTTCCAACTCGCCGTAAAAGAAGGAAACGGCGTAATTACAAGCCTCGTCCCCTGCGGTTTGAGCCTTTATGGTTTAAAGAACCTTCTTTCCTTGAGTTTGCTAATAATTCCTGGATAGCCCCGCATGATCATTCTGTCCCCCAAATTAGTCATGCTTTGAGTAAGTTTCGGTTAGACTTATTAGAATGGAGTTCAAAAACTGTGGGAGATTTGGAAAAAAGGTTAGCGGATAAGCAAAAAGAATTAGCAATAATACAAAAATGACGCGGTCTTAACAATTACTCTCTCGCTGAGGAACTGGTTATATCTAAGGAATTAGAGAAAATCCAGGACCTTAGGGAGTGTTACTGGAAAGCACGTAGAAGAGCAACCTGGCTATCAGAAGGAGACAGGAATACTTCATATTTTCACAATAAAGCCTCCCAACGAAAGGGGAAGAATTATATAGAGGAAATTGTTGCTCCAGATGGTAGCCCTAAAGGTAGATGAGGACGACATTGAGGAGGTTGCAATTGGTTATTTCCATTCTTTATTTTCGGCCAAGCAAGATGGGGCAAGTATTTCGCCTACTCTACTTACTAATCAGCTAACCGATCAGGATATCGGACTTCTAGAGCAACCGTACACAAGCGTGGAAATAGTTAAGGCCCTAAAACAAATGCAGCCACATAAAGCACCTGGACCGGATGGCATGCATGTGCTTTTTCTGCAGAAACTTTGGCACATTTTGGGCGACTCAGTCACTCAAGTTGTCCTAGGGGTTTTAAATAATGGGGCTGATCTCTCTGCAATTAATTCTACTCACTTAGCCCTCATACCAAAAATTAAAAAGCCCATTTCCATGGTGCACTTTTCGACCTATAAGTCTTTGTAATGTAGTTTACAAACTTATTTCGAAAGTTATCACCAATCGGCTGAAATTGGTTATGAACTCTATAATCGATGAGGCTCAATGTGCTTTTCTGAAAAACAGGCTCATTTCTGACAATGCAATAATTGGGTTTGAAGCTTTTCATAGTCTACAAACTGTCCGGTCAAATGGGTCACATCAGTTAGCCCTAAAATTGGACATGAGTAAGGCTTTCGATAGGGTCGAATGGAATTATTTGGAAGCAGTTATGGCTTGCATGAACTTTCCGCCAAAGTTTGTTACCCTTGTCATGAATTGCATTAGAACGGTTAAATACTCCATTTTGCTCAATAGCATTCCCACGAGGTCTTTTAAACCCTCAAGAGGCATTCGGCAAGGCGACCCTCTATCTCCCTTCCTCTTTCTGATTTGCACGGCGGGACTATCTTCCTTAATTCGTGCATCGAAGAGTCGGGGTTCTCTAACTGGTTTTCAATTCAATAATTGTACTTCTGTATCGCATCTTCTCTTTGCTGACTACTCTCTATTTTTTTCGCAAGCTAGCGAGCCTTGTCTAAAAAGATTGAAGGATATTCTCACTACTTATGAGGCTTGCTCTGGACAAATGGTAAATTACGATAAATCCAACCTGTTCTATAGTAAGGGGACGCCTCATGAGATAAAAACCTTAGCCTACTCCATCCTTAACATTCCTGAAAGAGATGGAAAAGGGAAATATCTAGGTCTTCCCTATATGACAGGAAGATCGAAAAAAGAGGCGTTTCAGTTTGTGGTTGACAAAGTTTGGAAGAAACTCAGCTGCTGGAAGGAAAAAACTCTATCTTTTGCGGCTCGGATAATACTTGTCAAATCGGTCATTCAAGCTATCCCCACTTATGTTATGTCTTGTTTTGTTCTCCCCCAATATTACATTGATTCCATCACGAGTATGACCCGCAATTTTTTGTGGGGAGGGGATGAGAAAAACAGGAAAATAAGTTGGAGGGCCTGGACTGAACTATGCAAGCCAAAGTCGCAAGGAGGCCTTGGGTTCAGAGATATAGGAGCTTTTAATCGAGCTCTGGTAGCCAAGCAAGGTTGGAGGATCCTGCGACAACCATTCTCCCTCTGTGCTAGGGTTCTACAAGCCAAATACTTTCCTTTAGATAGATTCCTGACAGTTCCGCTGCAAGGCCGCACTTCCCTTGTGTGGCAAAGTATTTTAAAAGGGCGGGAAATTTTGAAGGAAGGTTTGAAATGGCGGATCGGGGATGGCACGCGGGTTCATTTCTGGTATGACAAATAGCTAACTACTCCGCATAGCTTCAAAATCCAAACACCGGCTGATATGTCTTTTTCAGCAAGTATAATGCCAGTCTCTTATTTTATTGATTTCCAAGCCAAAGTATGGAATGAAGAATTGCTCCGGTATTATCTGTCTGAGTATGAGGTCACTGAGGTACTGAAGGTTCCTTTGTGTAGTTCTTGGCCTATAGATCGACTTGTATGGGCCTACACCAAAAATGGACAATATACAGTTAAGTCAGGATATCATATGCAAATGGAAATAAACCAAGACAGGCGGACTTTTCCTTCAACTTCCATTGGTAAGCCTATGGAGACATGGGGGAAGATTTGGCAGCTACCTGTGGTGCCTAAGTTACAGGTTTTTCTCTGGAAAATTTTCCAGCGCATTCTCCCCACTAATGTGGCTTTATCTCGCCGAATTAATTCGTTTGAGCCTATATGCAAGTTATGCCAAAGTGAACCGGAAACTATTATGCATGCACTTTTCACCTGCCCAGCTGCTATGGAAGTATGGGATCAAACTATTTTTGATATAAATACTATTATAACTAAGGATACATTTCCCTTCTGTCTCATTCCTATTTTACAGGAAAAGGAGGATGTTGTAACCCCGTTTACATACATCGCATGGAACATCTGGTGCAATAGAAGCACATTTATTTTTTAGGGCAAAAAGAAACCGCCTGATAAGGTTGCCAATATCGCCTTAGTATGTGCAGCAGAATTTAGCAACTCTTTCAACCTTTATGGTTGCCAAGGTCACGACCCACAAGTCCTTCCGACCTATGACCACATTCGATATATGCTTAAAGGGAAAGCACCAATGTTTGTTCCACCCAAAGAAGATTTTGGAGAGACAACCAGGTCTTTCACTACCGGCCCTCCAAAAGGGAAATGGAAGCCTCCTGATCCTGGTTCATTTAAGCTGAATTCTTGGAAAGACGGTAATGGTGGTATTGGGGCAATTATTCGAAACCATGAAGGAGTTTTCATAGCTGGGTTTGCCAACTACCATCGCTGCTCACCCACCCCCGAACATACAGAAGCCTGTGCACTCCTTGAGGGTATCAAATTTGCTATCTCCAAAGGGTTTTTAGCATGTCTCATAGAAAGTGATTGTAAAGTCCTGATTGACCGGTTGCATCACGAGGAAGAAGATTTTTCATCAATAGGTCTTTTCGTCAGTCTTATTAAAGACCTTCAAGGGGTTAGATTAGCCAATATATCCTGTATAAATAGGTCATGTAATACTTCTGCCAATGTATTGGCTAAGTACGCTATGAGGTCTAGGTCCTCATCTCTATGGTTAGGGGGTCCTCCAGATTTCCTCCTACCACATATTTTCACTGATATTCTCTAATGATATCCAATTTCTATTCAAAAACCTTATTCAAATTTAATTGTATAGTTAAATATTTTTATGGTTTTTCTTTTCTTTTATTCTAATTTTCTAGATTTTCATTTTTACTATTACTCAAGATCTCACATTGAAAATGTACGAAGATTTTGGAGTTTGACAACATTATAAATAATGGGGTTGAGCATGCTTTTCAATTGAATAAATTGGTGGGTTGGTATTTATCCCATTAAATTCAGTGGCATACTCAATTTACTTTTCAACTTTTTAATACCAATAATCAAATTTGTTTTTTTAAAAAAGAAATTCGCCGACCGAGCCATTTGATTCTCATACACTCTTAATTATAAAGTAAAATGGATTTCTGTGCATTGCACGAGTTATTAGGCTAGTTACCATATAATTCATTCTAGCTAGCTTTGTAAAACATCATAAACCAAAACTATTTGCAGAGCGAGAATGAAAGAATATAGATTAAACATGTGAGAAATTGGATATTTACTTAAAATACTTATTTTTCTTTGTTAGTCATGGTTGCGGATTTTAGTCCGGACAAGATGGTCAAAGCCCTTAGTTTAGGTGCACGTGGATCCTACCACAAGCCAATGGAGAAGGAAGAACTTGTTGGCATATGGAACCGTGTCATGCGAAACAGGCGAGAACTTCATCCTCTATAACTCAAATCCTCGACCTATCGGTTTAAAAAGAAAAGTATCTTACTATTTGAATTGCATTTTTATTATCCAATAGTTTAGAACTTGCTGCTAAGCATAATAGAAAATTTGATGAAACCAATTCAGAAATACGGGTCAATGCAATAGAAGAAGAACATAATGAAGACTCTGAAGCTGGTAGAGAACTCCAAGTAAGAGGTCCCAAAGGAAGGGTCGAATGGACCCAACAGCTGGAGAGAAATTTCAGAGCAGCCTGTGCAATTTTTGGGTTAAACAAGTATGTCATTTCTTTAGTCATGCATGATATCTCAAAAAACAAGTATTGCAAGAATAACAAAATTTATTTTACACGTATGGTGCCAAGGAGAAAGAACGTAATTCCATTGCAGAATTAACACGATAAAGACTCTCACACAAAAAAAATAAAATAGTTATTATTTTTAAAACTTGACAAATGACAAGACTATAAAAGAAAATTAATTTGTATAAAATTTATATATGATATCAGCAAAGGCATTCTCAATTTTTTAGCACTATAGAGTTTCCGGTTCCCCAATCTAATTACCAATATTTTTGATTTTTTATAATTATTTTAAAATTAATAATTGACATCTTTAACTTATTCAAATTTAATTGTATAGTTAAATATTTTTTATAGTTTTTTCTTTTCTTTTTATTCTAATTTTCTAGATTTTCATTTTTACTATTACTCAAGATCTCACATTGAAAATGTACGAAGATTTTGGAGTTTGACAACATTATAAATAATGGGGTTGAGCATGCTTTTCAATTGAATAAATTGGTGGGTTGGTATTTATCCCATTAAATTCAGTGGCATACTCAATTTACTTTTCAACTTTCTAATACCAATAATCAAATTTCTTTTTTTAAAAAAGAAATTCGCCGACCGAGCCATTTGATTCTCATACACTCTTGATTATAAAGTAAAATGGATTTCTGTGCATTGCACGAGTTATTAGGCTAGTTACCATATAATTCATTCTAGCTAGCTTTGTAAAACATCATAAACCAAAACTATTTGCAGAGCGAGAATGAAAGAATATAGA
The DNA here is from genome assembly GCA_026122235.1 of Vinca minor. Lineage (NCBI taxonomy): Eukaryota > Viridiplantae > Streptophyta > Magnoliopsida > Gentianales > Apocynaceae > Vinca > Vinca minor. The sequence goes on from JAOCZM010000232.1 coordinate 2,454,225, forward strand.
TTAAACATGTGAGAAATTAGATATTTACTTAAAATACTTATTTTTCTTTGTTAGTCATGGTTGCGGATTTTAGTCCGGACAAGATGGTCAAAGCCCTTAGTTTAGGTGCACGTGGATCCTACCACAAGCCAATGGAGAAGGAAGAACTTGTTGGCATATGGAACCGTGTCATGCGAAACAGGCGAGAACTTCATCCTCTATAACTCAAATCCTCGACCTATCGGTTTAAAAAAGAAAAGTATCTTACTATTTGAATTGCATTTTTATTATCCAATAGTTTAGAACTTGTCTGCTAAGCATAATAGAAAATTTGATGAAACCAATTCGGAAATACAGGGTCAATGCAATAGAAGAAGAACGTAATGAAGACTCGAAGTCGGGTAGAGAACTCCAAGTAAGAGGTCCCATAGGAAGGGTTGAATGGACCCAACAAATGGAGAGAAATTTCGGAGCGACTGTGCAATTTTTGGGTTAAACAAGTATGTCATTTCTTTAGTCGTGCATGATATCTCAAAAAAACAAGTATTGCAAGAATAACAAAAATTTATTTTACACGTATGGTGCCAAGGAGAAAGAACGTAATTCCATTGCGAGAATTAACACGATAAAGACTCTCACATAAAAAAAATAAAATAGTTATTATTTTTTAAAACTTGACAAATGACAAGACTATCAAAAGAAAATTAATTTGTATAAAATTTATATATGATATCAAACGAAAGGCATTCTCAATTTTTTTAGCACTATAGAGTTTCCGGTTCCCCAATCTAATTACCAATATTTTTGATTTTTTTATAATTATTTTAAAATTAATAATTGACATCTTTAACTTATTCAAATTTAATTGTATAGTTAAATATTTTTTATGGTTTTTTCTTTTCTTTTATTCTAATTTTCTAGATTTTCATTTTTTACTATTACTCAAGATCTCACATTGAAAATGTACGAAGATTTTGGAGTTTGACAACATTATAAATAATGGGGTTGAGCATGCTTTTCAATTGAATAAATTGGTGGGTTGGTATTTATCCCATTAAATTCAGTGGCATACTCAATTTACTTTTCAACTTTCTAATACCAATAATCAAATTTCTTTTTTTTAAAAAAGAAATTAGCCCGACCGAGCCATTTGATTCTCATACACTCTTGATTATAAAGTAAAATGGATTTATGTGCATTGCACGAGTTATTAGGCTAGTTACCATATAATTCATTCTAGCTAGCTTTGTAAAACATCATAAACCAAAACTATTTGCAGAGCGAGAATGAAAGAATATAGATTAAACATGTGAGAAATTAGATATTTACTTAAAATACTTATTTTTCTTTGTTAGTCATGGTTGCGGATTTTAGTCCGGACAAGATGGTCAAAGCCCTTAGTTTAGGTGCACGTGGATCCTACCACAAGCCAATGGAGAAGGAAGAACTTGTTGGCATATGGAACCGTGTCATGCGAAACAGGCGAGAACTTCATCCTCTATAACTCAAATCCTCGACCCTATCGGTTTAAAAAGAAAAGTATCTTACTATTTGAATTGCATTTTTATTATCCAATAGTTTAGAACTTGTCTGCTAAGCATAATAGAAAATTTGATGAAACCAATTCGAAATACAGGGTCAATGCAATAGAAGAAGAACGTAATGAAGACTCAAGTCGGTAGAGAACTCCAAGTAAGAGGTCCCATAGGAAGGGTTGAATGGACCCAACAAACTGGAGAGAAATTTCGGAGCGACTTTGTGCAATTTTTGGGTTAAACAAGTATGTCATTTCTTTAGTCGTGCATGATATCTCAAAAAAACAAGTATTGCAAGAATAACAAAAATTTATTTTACACGTATGGTGCCAAGGAGAAAGAACGTAATTCCATTGCGAGAATTAACACGATAAAGACTCTCACATAAAAAAAATAAAATAGTTATTATTTTTAAAACTTGACAAATGACAAGACTATCAAAGAAAATTAATTTGTATAAAATTTATATATGATATCAGCAAAGGCATTCTCAATTTTTTAGCACTATAGAGTTTCCGGTTCCCCAATCTAATTACCAATATTTTTGATTTTTTATAATTATTTTAAAATTAATAATTGACATCTTTAACTTATTCAAATTTAATTGTATAGTTAAATATTTTTATGGTTTTTCTTTTCTTTTATTCTAATTTTCTAGATTTTCATTTTTACTATTACTCAAGATCTCACATTGAAAATGTACGAAGATTTTGGAGTTTGACAACATTATAAATAATGGGGTTGAGCATGCTTTTCAATTGAATAAATTGGTGGGTTGGTATTTATCCCATTAAATTCAGTGGCATACTCAATTTACTTTTCAACTTTCTAATACCAATAATCAAATTTCTTTTTTTAAAAAAGAAATTCGCCGACCGAGCCATTTGATTCTCATACACTCTTGATTATAAAGTAAAATGGATTTCTGTGCATTGCACGAGTTATTAGGCTAGTTACCATATAATTCATTCTAGCTAGCTTTGTAAAACATCATAAACCAAAACTATTTGCAGAGCGAGAATGAAAGAATATAGATTAAACATGTGAGAAATTAGATATTTACTTAAAATACTTATTTTTCTTTGTTAGTCATGGTTGCGGATTTTAGTCCGGACAAGATGGTCAAAGCCCTTAGTTTAGGTGCACGTGGATCCTACCACAAGCCAATGGAGAAGGAAGAACTTGTTGGCATATGGAACCGTGTCATGCGAAACAGGCGAGAACTTCATCCTCTATAACTCAAATCCTCGACCTATCGGTTTAAAAAGAAAAGTATCTTACTATTTGAATTGCATTTTTATTATCCAATAGTTTAGAACTTGCTGCTAAGCATAATAGAAAATTTGATGAAACCAATTCGAAATACGAGTCAATGCAATAGAAGAAGAACGTAATGAAGACTCAAGTCGGGTAGAGAACTCCAAGTAAGAGGTCCCATAGGAAGGGTTGAATGGACCCAACAAACTGGAGAGAAATTTCGAGCAGCACTGTGCAATTTTTGGGTTAAACAAGTATGTCATTTCTTTAGTCGTGCATGATATCTCAAAAAAACAAGTATTGCAAGAATAACAAAATTTATTTTACACGTATGGTGCCAAGGAGAAAGAACGTAATTCCATTGCGAGAATTAACACGATAAAGACTCTCACATAAAAAAAATAAAATAGTTATTATTTTTTAAAACTTGACAAATGACAAGACTATCAAAAGAAAATTAATTTGTATAAAATTTATATATGATATCGAGCAAAGGCATTCTCAATTTTTTTAGCACTATAGAGTTTCGGTTCCCCCAATCTAATTACCAATATTTTTGATTTTTTTATAATTATTTTAAAATTAATAATTGACATCTTTAACTTATTCAAATTTAATTGTATAGTTAAATATTTTTATGGTTTTTTCTTTTCTTTTTATTCTAATTTTCTAGATTTTCATTTTTACTATTACTCAAGATCTCACATTGAAAATGTACGAAGATTTTGGAGTTTGACAACATTATAAATAATGGGGTTGAGCATGCTTTTCAATTGAATAAATTGGTGGGTTGGTATTTATCCCATTAAATTCGAGTGGCATACTCAATTTACTTTTCAACTTTCTAATACCAATAATCAAATTTGTTTTTTTAAAAAAAGAAATTCGCCGACCGAAAGCCATTTGATTCTCATACACTCTTAATTATAAAGTAAAATGGATTTACAGTGCATTGCACGAGTTATTAGGCTAGTTACCATATAATTCATTCTAGCTAGCTTTGTAAAACATCATAAACCAAAACTATTTGCAGAGCGAGAATGAAAGAATATAGATTAAACATGTGAGAAATTAGATATTTACTTAAAATACTTATTTTTCTTTGTTAGTCATGGTTGCGGATTTTAGTCCGGACAAGATGGTCAAAGCCCTTAGTTTAGGTGCACGTGGATCCTACCACAAGCCAATGGAGAAGGAAGAACTTGTTGGCATATGGAACCGTGTCATGCGAAACAGGCGAGAACTTCATCCTCTATAACTCAAATCCTCGACCTATCGGTTTAAAAAGAAAAGTATCTTACTATTTGAATTGCATTTTTATTATCCAATAGTTTAGAACTTGCTGCTAAGCATAATAGAAAATTTGATGAAACCAATTCAGAAATACAGGTCAATGCAATAGAAGAAGAACGTAATGAAGACTCTGAAGCTGGTAGAGAACTCCAAGTAAGAGGTCCCATAGGAAGGGTTGAATGGACCCAACAGCTGGAGAGAAATTTCAGAGCAGCCTGTGCAATTTTTGGGTTAAACAAGTATGTCATTTCTTTAGTCGTGCATGATATCTCAAAAAACAAGTATTGCAAGAATAACAAAATTTATTTTACACGTATGGTGCCAAGGAGAAAGAACGTAATTCCATTGCAGAATTAACACGATAAAGACTCTCACATAAAAAAATAAAATAGTTATTATTTTTAAAACTTGACAAATGACAAGACTATCAAAGAAAATTAATTTGTATAAAATTTATATATGATATCAGCAAAGGCATTCTCAATTTTTTAGCACTATAGAGTTTCCGGTTCCCCAATCTAATTACCAATATTTTTGATTTTTTATAATTATTTTAAAATTAATAATTGACATCTTTAACTTATTCAAATTTAATTGTATAGTTAAATATTTTTATGGTTTTTTCTTTTCTTTTTATTCTAATTTTCTAGATTTTCATTTTTTACTATTACTCAAGATCTCACATTGAAAATGTACGAAGATTTTGGAGTTTGACAACATTATAAATAATGGGGTTGAGCATGCTTTTCAATTGAATAAATTGGTGGGTTGGTATTTATCCCATTAAATTCAGTGGCATACTCAATTTACTTTTCAACTTTTTAATACCAATAATCAAATTTGTTTTTTTTAAAAAAGAAATTCACGACCGAGCCATTTGATTCTCATACACTCTTAATTATAAAGTAAAATGGATTTCTGTGCATTGCACGAGTTATTAGGCTAGTTACCATATAATTCATTCTAGCTAGCTTTGTAAAACATCATAAACCAAAACTATTTGCAGAGCGAGAATGAAAGAATATAGATTAAACATGTGAGAAATTAGATATTTACTTAAAATACTTATTTTTTCTTTGTTAGTCATGGTTGCGGATTTTAGTCGGACAAGATGGTCAAAGCCCTTAGTTTAGGTGCACGTGGATCCTACCACAAGCCAATGGAGAAGGAAGAACTTGTTGGCATATGGAACCGTGTCATGCGAAACAGGCGAGAACTTCATCCTCTATAACTCAAATCCTCGACCTATCGGTTTAAAAAGAAAAGTATCTTACTATTTGAATTGCATTTTTATTATCCAATAGTTTAGAACTTGCTGCTAAGCATAATAGAAAATTTGATGAAACCAATTCGAAATACGGGTCAATGCAATAGAAGAAGAACGTAATGAAGACTCAAGTCGGTAGAGAACTCCAAGTAAGAGGTCCCATAGGAAGGGTTGAATGGACCCAACAAACTGGAGAGAAATTTCAGAGCGACTGTGCAATTTTTGGGTTAAACAAGTATGTCATTTCTTTAGTCATGCATGATATCTCAAAAAAACAAGTATTGCAAGAATAACAAAATTTATTTTACACGTATGGTGCCAAGGAGAAAGAACGTAATTCCATTGCGAGAATTAACACGATAAAGACTCTCACATAAAAAAATAAAATAGTTATTATTTTTTAAAACTTGACAAATGACAAGACTATAAAAGAAAATTAATTTGTATAAAATTTATATATGATATCAAACGAAAGGCATTCTCAATTTTTTTAGCACTATAGAGTTTCCGGTTCCCCAATCTAATTACCAATATTTTTGATTTTTTTATAATTATTTTAAAATTAATAATTGACATCTTTAACTTATTCAAATTTAATTGTATAGTTAAATATTTTTATGGTTTTTTCTTTTCTTTTTATTCTAATTTTCTAGATTTTCATTTTTACTATTACTCAAGATCTCACATTGAAAATGTACGAAGATTTTGGAGTTTGACAACATTATAAATAATGGGGTTGAGCATGCTTTTCAATTGAATAAATTGGTGGGTTGGTATTTATCCCATTAAATTCAGTGGCATACTCAATTTACTTTTCAACTTTTTAATACCAATAATCAAATTTGTTTTTTTAAAAAAGAAATTCGCCGACCGAGCCATTTGATTCTCATACACTCTTAATTATAAAGTAAAATGGATTTCTGTGCATTGCACGAGTTATTAGGCTAGTTACCATATAATTCATTCTAGCTAGCTTTGTAAAACATCATAAACCAAAACTATTTGCAGAGCGAGAATGAAAGAATATAGATTAAACATGTGAGAAATTAGATATTTACTTAAAATACTTATTTTTTCTTTGTTAGTCATGGTTGCGGATTTTAGTTCGGACAAGATGGTCAAAGCCCTTAGTTTAGGTGCACGTGGATCCTACCACAAGCCAATGGAGAAGGAAGAACTTGTTGGCATATGGAACCGTGTCATGCGAAACAGGCGAGAACTTCATCCTCTATAACTCAAATCCTCGACCTATCGGTTTAAAAAGAAAAGTATCTTACTATTTGAATTGCATTTTTATTATCCAATAGTTTAGAACTTGCTCGCTAAGCATAATAGAAAATTTGATGAAACCAATTCGAAATACGGGTCAATGCAATAGAAGAAGAACATAATGAAGACTCGAAGTCGGTAGAGAACTCCAAGTAAGAGGTCCCAAAGGAAGGGTTGAATGGACCCAACAAATTGGAGAGAAATTTCAGAAGCGACTGTGCAATTTTTGGGTTAAACAAGTATGTCATTTCTTTAGTCATGCATGATATCTCAAAAAAACAAGTATTGCAAGAATAACAAAATTTATTTTACACGTATGGTGCCAAGGAGAAAGAACGTAATTCCATTGCGGAATTAACACGATAAAGACTCTCACATAAAAAAAATAAAATAGTTATTATTTTTTAAAACTTGACAAATGACAAGACTATAAAAGAAAATTAATTTGTATAAAATTTATATATGATATCAACAAAGGCATTCTCAATTTTTTAGCACTATAGAGTTTCCGGTTCCCTCAATCTAATTACCAATATTTTTGATTTTTTATAATTATTTTAAAATTAATAATTGACATCTTTAACTTATTCAAATTTAATTGTATAGTTAAATATTTTTATGGTTTTTTCTTTTCTTTTTATTCTAATTTTCTAGATTTTCATTTTTACTATTACTCAAGATCTCACATTGAAAATGTACGAAGATTTTGGAGTTTGACAACATTATAAATAATGGGGTTGAGCATGCTTTTCAATTGAATAAATTGGTGGGTTGGTATTTATCCCATTAAATTCGAGTGGCATACTCAATTTACTTTTCAACTTTTTAATACCAATAATCAAATTTGTTTTTTTAAAAAAGAAATTCACGACCGAGCCATTTGATTCTCATACACTCTTAATTATAAAGTAAAATGGATTTACGTGCATTGCACGAGTTATTAGGGCTAGTTACCATATAATTCATTCTAGCTAGCTTTGTAAAACATCATAAACCAAAACTATTTGCGGAGCGAGAATGAAAGAATATAGATTAAACATGTGAGAAATTAGATATTTACTTAAAATACTTATTTTTTCTTTGTTAGTCATGGTTGCGGATTTTAGTTCGGACAAGATGGTCAAAGCCCTTAGTTTAGGTGCACGTGGATCCTACCACAAGCCAATGGAGAAGGAAGAACTTGTTGGCATATGGAACCGTGTCATGCGAAACAGGCGAGAACTTCATCCTCTATAACTCAAATCCTCGACCTATCGGTTTAAAAAGAAAAGTATCTTACTATTTGAATTGCATTTTTATTATCCAATAGTTTAGAACTTCTGCTAAGCATAATAGAAAATTTGATGAAACCAATTCAGAAATACGGGTCAATGCAAATAGAAGAAGAACATAATGAAGACTCTGAAGCTGGTCGAGAACTCCAAGTAAGAGGTCCCAAAGGAAGGGTTGAATGGACCCAACAGCTGGAGAGAAATTTCAGAGCAGCCTGTGCAATTTTTGGGTTAAACAAGTATGTCATTTCTTTAGTCATGCATGATATCTCAAAAAACAAGTATTGCAAGAATAACAAAATTTATTTTACAAGTATGGTGCCAAGGAGAAAGAACGTAATTCCATTGCGAGAATTAACACGATAAAGACTCTCACATAAAAAAAATAAAATAGTTATTATTTTTTAAAACTTGACAAATGACAAGACTATAAAAGAAAATTAATTTGTATAAAATTTATATATGATATCAACAAAGGCATTCTCAATTTTTTAGCACTATAGAGTTTCCGGTTCCTCAATCTAATTACCAATATTTTTGATTTTTTATAATTATTTTAAAATTAATAATTGACATCTTTAACTTATTCAAATTTAATTGTATAGTTAAATATTTTTATGGTTTTTCTTTTCTTTTATTCTAATTTTCTAGATTTTCATTTTTACTATTACTCAAGATCTCACATTGAAAATGTACGAAGATTTTGGAGTTTGACAACATTATAAATAATGGGGTTGAGCATGCTTTTCAATTGAATAAATTGGTGGGTTGGTATTTATCCCATTAAATTCAGTGGCATACTCAATTTACTTTTCAACTTTTTAATACCAATAATCAAATTTGTTTTTTTAAAAAAGAAATTCGCCGACCGAGCCATTTGATTCTCATACACTCTTAATTATAAAGTAAAATGGATTTCTGTGCATTGCACGAGTTATTGGGCTAGTTACCATATAATTCATTCTAGCTAGCTTTGTAAAACATCATAAACCAAAACTATTTGCAGAGCGAGAATGAAAGAATATAGATTAAACATGTGAGAAATTAGATATTTACTTAAAATACTTATTTTTCTTTGTTAGTCATGGTTGCGGATTTTAGTTCGGACAAGATGGTCAAAGCCCTTAGTTTAGGTGCACGTGGATCCTACCACAAGCCAATGGAGAAGGAAGAACTTGTTGGCATATGGAACCGTGTCATGCGAAACAGGCGAGAACTTCATCCTCTATAACTCAAATCCTCGACCTATCGGTTTAAAAAAGAAAAGTATCTTACTATTTGAATTGCATTTTTATTATCCAATAGTTTAGAACTTGTCTGCTAAGCATAATAGAAAATTTGATGAAACCAATTCGAAATACGGGTCAATGAAATAGAAGAAGAACATAATGAAGACTCGAAGTCGGGTCGAGAACTCCAAGTAAGAGGTCCCAAAGGAAGGGTTGAATGGACCCAACAAATTGGAGAGAAATTTCAGAAGCGACTAGTGCAATTTTTGGGTTAAACAAGTATGTCATTTCTTTAGTCATGCATGATATCTCAAAAAAACAAGTATTGCAAGAATAACAAAATTTATTTTACACGTATGGTGCCAAGGAGAAAGAACGTAATTCCATTGCGTGAATTAACACGATAAAGACTCTCACATAAAAAAAATAAAATAGTTATTATTTTTTAAAACTTGACAAATGACAAGACTATAAAAGAAAATTAATTTGTATAAAATTTATATATGATATCAACAAAGGCATTCTCAATTTTTTTAGCACTATAGAGTTTCCGGTTCCTCAATCTAATTACCAATATTTTTGATTTTTTTATAATTATTTTAAAATTAATAATTGACATCTTTAACTTATTCAAATTTAATTGTATAGTTAAATATTTTTTATGGTTTTTTCTTTTCTTTTTATTCTAATTTTCTAGATTTTCATTTTTACTATTACTCAAGATCTCACATTGAAAATGTACGAAGATTTTGGAGTTTGACAACATTATAAATAATGGGGTTGAGCATGCTTTTCAATTGAATAAATTGGTGGGTTGGTATTTATCCCATTAAATTCGAGTGGCATACTCAATTTACTTTTCAACTTTTTAATACCAATAATCAAATTTATTTTTTTAAAAAAAGAAATTCACGACCGAGCCATTTGATTCTCATACACTCTTAATTATAAAGTAAAATGGATTTACGTGCATTGCACGAGTTATTGGGCTAGTTACCATATAATTCATTCTAGCTAGCTTTGTAAAACATCATAAACCAAAACTATTTGCAGAGCGAGAATGAAAGAATATAGATTAAACATGTGAGAAATTAGATATTTACTTAAAATACTTATTTTTCTTTGTTAGTCATGGTTGCGGATTTTAGTTCGGACAAGATGGTCAAAGCCCTTAGTTTAGGTGCACGTGGATCCTACCACAAGCCAATGGAGAAGGAAGAACTTGTTGGCATATGGAACCGTGTCATGCGAAACAGGCGAGAACTTCATCCTCTATAACTCAAATCCTCGACCTATCGGTTTAAAAAGAAAAGTATCTTACTATTTGAATTGCATTTTTATTATCCAATAGTTTAGAACTTGCTGCCAAGCATAATAGAAAATTTGATGAAACCAATTCAGAAATACGGGTCAATGAAATAGAAGAAGAACATAATGAAGACTCTGAAGCTGGTCGAGAACTCCAAGTAAGAGGTCCCAAAGGATGGGTTGAATGGACCCAACAGCTGGAGAGAAATTTCAGAGCAGCCTGTGCAATTTTTGGGTTAAACAAGTATGTCATTTCTTTAGTCATGCATGATATCTCAAAAAACAAGTATTGCAAGAATAACAAAATTTATTTTACACGTATGGTGCCAAGGAGAAAGAACGTAATTCCATTGCAGAATTAACACGATAAAGACTCTCACACAAAAAAAATAAAATAGTTATTATTTTTAAAACTTGACAAATGACAAGACTATAAAAGAAAATTAATTTGTATAAAATTTATATATGATATCAGCAAAGGCATTCTCAATTTTTTAGCACTATAGAGTTTCCGGTTCCTCAATCTAATTACCAATATTTTTGATTTTTTATAATTATTTTAAAATTAATAATTGACATCTTTAACTTATTCAAATTTAATTGTATAGTTAAATATTTTTTATGGTTTTTTCTTTTTCTTTTTATTCTAATTTTCTAGATTTTCATTTTTACTATTACTCAAGATCTCACATTGAAAATGTACGAAGATTTTGGAGTTTGACAACATTATAAATAATGGGGTTGAGCATGCTTTTCAATTGAATAAATTGGTGGGTTGGTATTTATCCCATTAAATTCAGTGGCATACTCAATTTACTTTTCAACTTTTTAATACCAATAATCAAATTTGTTTTTTTAAAAAAGAAATTAACCGACAGAGCCATTTGATTTCATACACTCTTAATTATATAGTAAAATGGATTTACAGTGCATTGCACGAGTTATTAGGGCTAGTTACCATATAATTCATTCTAGCTAGCTTTGTAAAACATCATAAACCAAAACTATTTGCAGAGCGAGAATGAAAGAATATAGATTAAACATGTGAGAAATTAGATATTTACTTAAAATACTTATTTTTCTTTGTTAGTCATGGTTGCGGATTTTAGTTCGGACAAGATGGTCAAAGCCCTTAGTTTAGGTGCACGTGGATCCTACCACAAGCCAATGGAGAAGGAAGAACTTGTTGGCATATGGAACCGTGTCATGCGAAACAAAGTAGAACTTCATCCTCTATAACTCAAATCCTCGACCTATCGGTTTAAAAAGAAAAGTATCTTACTATTTGAATTGCATTTTTATTATCCAATAGTTTAGAACTTGCTCGCTAAGCATAATAGAAAATTTGATGAAACCAATTCGTAAATACGGGTCAATGAAATAGAAGAAGAACATAATGAAGACTCAAGTCGGTAGAGAACTCCAAGTAAGAGGTCCCAAAGGAAGGGTTGAATGGACCCAACACTGGAGAGAAATTTCAGAAGCGACTGTGCAATTTTTGGGTTAAACAAGTATGTCATTTCTTTAGTCATGCATGATATCTCAAAAAAACAAGTATTGCAAGAATAACAAAATTTATTTTACACGTATGGTGCCAAGGAGAAAGAACGTAATTCCATTGCGTAATTAACACGATAAAGACTCTCACATAAAAAAATAAAATAGTTATTATTTTTTAAAACTTGACAAATGACAAGACTATAAAAGAAAATTAATTTGTATAAAATTTATATATGATATCAAACAAAGGCATTCTCAATTTTTTTAGCACTATAGAGTTTCCGGTTCCTCAATCTAATTACCAATATTTTTGATTTTTTATAATTATTTTAAAATTAATAATTGACATCTTTAACTTATTCAAATTTAATTGTATAGTTAAATATTTTTATGGTTTTTTCTTTTTCTTTTTATTCTAATTTTCTAGATTTTCATTTTTACTATTACTCAAGATCTCACATTGAAAATGTACGAAGATTTTGGAGTTTGACAACATTATAAATAATGGGGTTGAGCATGCTTTTCAATTGAATAAATTGGTGGGTTGGTATTTATCCCATTAAATTCGAGTGGCATACTCAATTTACTTTTCAACTTTTTAATACCAATAATCAAATTTGTTTTTTTTAAAAAAGAAATTCACGACCGAGCCATTTGATTCTCATACACTCTTAATTATAAAGTAAAATGGATTTGCGTGCATTGCACGAGTTATTAGGCTAGTTACCATATAATTCATTCTAGCTAGCTTTGTAAAACATCATAAACCAAAACTATTTGCAGAGCGAGAATGAAAGAATATAGATTAAACATGTGAGAAATTAGATATTTACTTAAAATACTTATTTTTTCTTTGTTAGTCATGGTTGCGGATTTTAGTTCTGGGACAAGATGGTCAAAGCCCTTAGTTTAGGTGCACGTGGATCCTACCACAAGCCAATGGAGAAGGAAGAACTTGTTGGCATATGGAACCGTGTCATGCGAAACAGGCGAGAACTTCATCCTCTATAACTCAAATCCTCGACCTATCGGTTTAAAAAGAAAAGTATCTTACTATTTGAATTGCATTTTTATTATCCAATAGTTTAGAACTTGCTCGCTAAGCATAATAGAAAATTTGATGAAACCAATTCGAAATACGGGTCAATGCAAATAGAAGAAGAACATAATGAAGACTCGAAGTCGGGTAGAGAACTCCAAGTAAGAGGTCCCAAAGGAAGGGTTGAATGGACCCAACACTGGAGAGAAATTTCAGAAAGCGACTCAGTGCAATTTTTGGGTTAAACAAGTATGTCATTTCTTTAGTCATGCATGATATCTCAAAAAAACAAGTATTGCAAGAATAACAAAATTTATTTTACACGTATGGTGCCAAGGAGAAAGAACGTAATTCCATTGCGTAATTAACACGATAAAGACTCTCACATAAAAAAATAAAATAGTTATTATTTTTTAAAACTTGACAAATGACAAGACTATAAAAGAAAATTAATTTGTATAAAATTTATATATGATATCAACAAAGGCATTCTCAATTTTTTTAGCACTATAGAGTTTCGGTTCCTCAATCTAATTACCAATATTTTTGATTTTTTTATAATTATTTTAAAATTAATAATTGACATCTTTAACTTATTCAAATTTAATTGTATAGTTAAATATTTTTTATGGTTTTTTCTTTTTCTTTTTATTCTAATTTTCTAGATTTTCATTTTTACTATTACTCAAGATCTCACATTGAAAATGTACGAAGATTTTGGAGTTTGACAACATTATAAATAATGGGGTTGAGCATGCTTTTCAATTGAATAAATTGGTGGGTTGGTATTTATCCCATTAAATTCGAGTGGCATACTCAATTTACTTTTCAACTTTTTAATACCAATAATCAAATTTGTTTTTTTTAAAAAAGAAATTCACTGACCGAGCCATTTGATTCTCATACACTCTTAATTATAAAGTAAAATGGATTTGCATGCATTGCACGAGTTATTAGGCTAGTTACCATATAATTCATTCTAGCTAGCTTTGTAAAACATCATAAACCAAAACTATTTGCGGAGCGAGAATGAAAGAATATAGATTAAACATGTGAGAAATTAGATATTTACTTAAAATACTTATTTTTTCTTTGTTAGTCATGGTTGCGGATTTTAGTTCGGACAAGATGGTCAAAGCCCTTAGTTTAGGTGCACGTGGATCCTACCACAAGCCAATGGAGAAGGAAGAACTTGTTGGCATATGGAACCGTGTCATGCGAAACAGGCGAGAACTTCATCCTCTATAACTCAAATCCTCGACCTATCGGTTTAAAAAGAAAAGTATCTTACTATTTGAATTGCATTTTTATTATCCAATAGTTTAGAACTTGCTGCTAAGCATAATAGAAAATTTGATGAAACCAATTCGAAATACGGGTCAATGCAATAGAAGAAGAACATAATGAAGACTCGAAGTCGGTAGAGAACTCCAAGTAAGAGGTCCCAAAGGAAGGGTTGAATGGACCCAACAGCTGGAGAGAAATTTCGAGAGCGACTGTGCAATTTTTGGGTTAAACAAGTATGTCATTTCTTTAGTCATGCATGATATCTCAAAAAAACAAGTAATTGCAAGAATAACAAAATTTATTTTACACGTATGGTGCCAAGGAGAAAGAACGTAATTCCATTGCGGAATTAACACGATAAAGACTCTCACATAAAAAAATAAAATAGTTATTATTTTTAAAACTTGACAAATGACAAGACTATAAAAGAAAATTAATTTGTATAAAATTTATATATGATATCAGCAAAGGCATTCTCAATTTTTTAGCACTATAGAGTTTCGGTTCCTCAATCTAATTACCAATATTTTTGATTTTTTTATAATTATTTTAAAATTAATAATTGACATCTTTAACTTATTCAAATTTAATTGTATAGTTAAATATTTTTTATGGTTTTTTCTTTTTCTTTTTATTCTAATTTTCTAGATTTTCATTTTTTACTATTACTCAAGATCTCACATTGAAAATGTACGAAGATTTTGGAGTTTGACAACATTATAAATAATGGGGTTGAGCATGCTTTTCAATTGAATAAATTGGTGGGTTGGTATTTATCCCATTAAATTCAGTGGCATACTCAATTTTACTTTTCAACTTTTTAATACCAATAATCAAATTTGTTTTTTTTAAAAAAGAAATTCACCGACCGAGCCATTTGATTCTCATACACTCTTAATTATAAAGTAAAATGGATTTGCATGCATTGCACGAGTTATTAGGCTAGTTACCATATAATTCATTCTAGCTAGCTTTGTAAAACATCATAAACCAAAACTATTTGCAGAGCGAGAATGAAAGAATATAGATTAAACATGTGAGAAATTAGATATTTACTTAAAATACTTATTTTTTCTTTGTTAGTCATGGTTGCGGATTTTAGTTCTGGACAAGATGGTCAAAGCCCTTAGTTTAGGTGCACGTGGATCCTACCACAAGCCAATGGAGAAGGAAGAACTTGTTGGCATATGGAACCGTGTCATGCGAAACAAAGTGAGAACTTCATCCTCTATAACTCAAATCCTCGACCTATCGGTTTAAAAAAGAAAAGTATCTTACTATTTGAATTGCATTTTTATTATCCAATAGTTTAGAACTTGTCTGCTAAGCATAATAGAAAATTTGATGAAACCAATTCGAAATACGGGTCAATGAAATAGAAGAAGAACATAATGAAGACTCTGAAGCTGGTAGAGAACTCCAAGTAAGAGGTCCCAAAGGAAGGGTTGAATGGACCCAACAGCTGGAGAGAAATTTCAGAGCAGCCTGTGCAATTTTTGGGTTAAACAAGTATGTCATTTCTTTAGTCATGCATGATATCTCAAAAAAACAAGTATTGCAAGAATAACAAAATTTATTTTACACGTATGGTGCCAAGGAGAAAGAACGTAATTCCATTGCAGAATTAACACGATAAAGACTCTCACACAAAAAAATAAAATAGTTATTATTTTTAAAACTTGACAAATGACAAGACTATAAAAGAAAATTAATTTGTATAAAATTTATATATGATATCAACAAAGGCATTCTCAATTTTTTTAGCACTATAGAGTTTCCGGTTCCTCAATCTAATTACCAATATTTTTTGATTTTTTTATAATTATTTTAAAATTAATAATTGACATCTTTAACTTATTCAAATTTAATTGTATAGTTAAATATTTTTTATGGTTTTTTCTTTTCTTTTATTCTAATTTTCTAGATTTTCATTTTTACTATTACTCAAGATCTCACATTGAAAATGTACGAAGATTTTGGAGTTTGACAACATTATAAATAATGGGGTTGAGCATGCTTTTCAATTGAATAAATTGGTGGGTTGGTATTTATCCCATTAAATTCGAGTGGCATACTCAATTTTACTTTTCAACTTTTTAATACCAATAATCAAATTTGTTTTTTTTAAAAAAGAAATTCGCCGACCGAGCCATTTGATTCTCATACACTCTTAATTATAAAGTAAAATGGATTTCTGTGCATTGCACGAGTTATTAGGCTAGTTACCATATAATTCATTCTAGCTAGCTTTGTAAAACATCATAAACCAAAACTATTTGCAGAGCGAGAATGAAAGAATATAGATTAAACATGTGAGAAATTAGATATTTACTTAAAATACTTATTTTTCTTTGTTAGTCATGGTTGCGGATTTTAGTTCGGACAAGATGGTCAAAGCCCTTAGTTTAGGTGCACGTGGATCCTACCACAAGCCAATGGAGAAGGAAGAACTTGTTGGCATATGGAACCGTGTCATGCGAAACAAAGTAGAACTTCATCCTCTATAACTCAAATCCTCGACCTATCGGTTTAAAAAGAAAAGTATCTTACTATTTGAATTGCATTTTTATAATCCAATAGTTTAGAACTTGCTGCTAAGCATAATAGAAAATTTGATGAAACCAATTCAGAAATACGGGTCAATGCAATAGAAGAAGAACAAAGTATCTTACTCTGAAGCTGGTAGAGAACTCCAAGTAAGAGGTCCCAAAGGAAGGGTTGAATGGACCCAACAGCTGGAGAGAAATTTCAGAGCAGCCTGTGCAATTTTTGGGTTAAACAAATATGTCATTTCTTTAGTCATGCATGATATCTCAAAAAACAAGTATTGCAAGAATAACAAAATTTATTTTACACGTATGGTGCCAAGGAGAAAGAACGTAATTCCATTGCAGAATTAACACGATAAAGACTCTCACATAAAAAAATAAAATAGTTATTATTTTTTAAAACTTGACAAATGACAAGACTATAAAAGAAAATTAATTTGTATAAAATTTATATATGATATCAGCAAAGGCATTCTCAATTTTTTAGCACTATAGAGTTTCCGGGTCCTCAATCTAATTACCAATATTTTTGATTTTTTATAATTATTTTAAAATTAATAATTGACATCTTTAACTTATTCAAATTTAATTGTATAGTTAAATATTTTTATGGTTTTTCTTTTCTTTTATTCTAATTTTCTAGATTTTCATTTTTACTATTACTCAAGATCTCACATTGAAAATGTACGAAGATTTTGGAGTTTGACAACATTATAAATAATGGGGTTGAGCATGCTTTTCAATTGAATAAATTGGTGGGTTGGTATTTATCCCATTAAATTCAGTGGCATACTCATTTTACTTTTCAACTTTTTAATACCAATAATCAAATTTGTTTTTTTAAAAAAGAAATTCGCCGACCGAGCCATTTGATTTTCATACACTCTTAATTATATAGTAAAATGGATTTCTGTGCATTGCACGAGTTATTAGGCTAGTTACCATATAATTCATTCTAGCTAGCATTGTAAAACATCATAAACCAAAACTATTTGCAGAGCGAGAATGAAAGAATATAGATTAAACATGTGAGAAATTAGATATTTACTTAAAATACTTATTTTTCTTTGTTAGTCATGGTTGCGGATTTAAGTTCGGACAAGATGGTCAAAGCCCTTAGTTTAGGTGCACGTGGATCCTACCACAAGCCAATGGAGAAGGAAGAACTTGTTGTCATATGGAACCGTGTCATGCGAAACAGGCGAGAACTTCATCCTCTATAACTCAAATCCTCGACCTATCGGTTTAAAAAAGAAAAGTATCTTACTATTTGAATTGCATTTTTATTATCCAATAGTTTAGAACTTGCTGCTAAGCATAATAGAAAATTTGATGAAACCAATTCAGAAATACGGGTCAATGAAATAGAAGAAGAACATAATGAAGACTCTGAAGCTGCTAGAGAACTCCAAGTAGGAGGTCCCAAAGGAAGGGTTGAATGGACCCAACAGCTGGGGAGAAATTTCAGAGCAGCCTGTGCAATTTTTGGGTTAAACAAGTATGTCATTTCCTTAGTCATGCATGATATCTCAAAAAACAAGTATTGGAAGAATAACAAAATTTATTTTACACGTATGGTGCCAAGGAGAAAGAACGTACTTCCATTGCAGAATTAACACGATAAAGACTCTCACATAAAAAAATAAAATAGTTATTATTTTTAAAACTTGACAAATGACAAGACTATAAAAGAAAATTAATTTGTATAAAATTTATATATGATATCAACAAAGGCATTCTCAATTTTTTAGCACTCTAGAGTTTCCGGGTACTCAATCTAATTACCAATATTTTTGATTTTTTATAATTATTTTAAAATTAATAATTGACATCTTTAACTTATTCAAATTTAATTGTATAGTTAAATATTTTTATGGTTTTTCTTTTCTTTTATTCTAATTTTCTAGATTTTCATTTTTACTATTACTCAAGATCTCACATTGAAAATGTACGAAGATTTTGGAGTTTGACAACATTATAAATAATGGGGTTGAGCATGCTTTTCAATTGAACAAATTGGTGGGTTGGTATTTATCCCATTAAATTCGAGTGGCATACTCAATTTACTTTTCAACTTTTTAATACCAATAATCAAAATTTGTTTTTTTAAAAAAGAAATTACGCCGACTGAGACCATTTGATTCGCATACACACTTAATTATAAAGTAAAATGGATTGCATGCATTGCACGAGTTATTAGGCTAGTTACCATATAATTCATTCTAGCTAGCTTTGTAAAACATCGTAAACCAAAACTATTTGCAGAGCGAGAATGAAAGAATATAGATTAAACATGTGAGAAATTAGATATGTACTTAAAATACTTATTTTTCTTTGTTAGTGATGGTTGCGGATTTTATTATCCAATAGGTTTGAACATGCTGCTAAGCCTAATAGAAAATTTGATGAAACCAATTCAGAAATACGGGTCAATGAAATAGAAGAAGAACATAATGAAGACTCTGAAGCTGCTAGAGAACTCCAAGTAAGAGGTCCCAAAGGAAGGGTTGAATGGACCCAACAGCTGGGGAGAAATTTCAGAGCAGCCTGTGCAATTTTTGGGTTAAACAAGTATGTCATTTCGTTAGTCATGCATGATATCTCAAAAAACAAGTAATGGAAGAATAACAAAATTTATTTTACACGTATGGTGCCAAGGAGAAAGAACGTAATTCCATTGCAGAATTATCACGATAAAGACTCTCACATAAAAAAATAAAATAGTTATTATTTTTAAAACTTGACAAATGACAAGACTATAAAAGAAAATTAATTTGTATAAAATTTATATATGATATCATCAAAGGCTTTCTCAATTTTTTGCACTATAGAGTTTCCGGGTCCTCAATCTAATTACCAATATTTTTGATTTTTTATAATTATTTTAAAATTAATAACTGACATCTTTAACTTATTCAAATTTAATTGTATAGTTAAATATTTTTATGGTTTTTCTTTTCTTTTATTCTAATTTTCTAGATTTTCATTTTTACTATTACTCAAGATCTCACATTGAAAATGTACGAAGATTTTGGAGTTTGACAACATTATAAATAATGGGGTTGAGCATGCTTTTCAATTGAATAAATTGGTGGGTTGGTATTTATCCCATTACATTCTGTGGCATACTCAATTTACTTTTCAACTTTTTATACCAATAATCAAATTTGTTTTTTTTAAAAAAGAAATTCGCCGACCGAGCCATTTCATTCGCATACACACTTAATTATAAAGTAAAATGGATTTCTGTGCATTGCACGAGTTATTAGGCTAGTTACCATATAATTCATTCTAGCTAGCTTTGTAAAACATCGTAAACCAAAACTATTTGCAGAGCGAGAATGAAAGAATATAGATTAAACATGTGAGAAATTAAATATTTACTTAAAATACTTAATTTTCTTTGTTAGTGATGGTTGCGGATTTTATTATCCAATAGGTTTGAACATGCTGCTAAGCCTAATAGAAAAATTGATGAAACCAATTCAGAAATATGGGTCAATGAAATAGAAGAAGAATACAATGAAGACTCTGAAGCTGCTAGAGAACTCCAAGTAAGAGGTCCCAAATGAAGGGTTGAATGGACCCAACACCTGGAGAGAAATTTCAGAGCAGTCTGTGCAATTTTTGGGTTAAACAAGTATGTCATTTCCTTAGTCATGCATGATATCAGAAAAAAACAAGTATTGCAAGAATAACAAATTTTATTTTACATGTATGGTGCAAAGGAGAAAGAACGTAATTCCATTGTAGAATTAGCACGATAAAGACTCTCCCATAAAAAAAATAGTTATTATTTTTAAAACTTGACAAATGACAAGACTATAAAAGAAAATTAATTTGTATATAAAATTTATATATGATATCATCAAAGGCTTTCTCAATTTTTTGCACTATAGAGTTTCCGGGTCCTCAATCTAATTACCAATATTTTTGATTTTTTATAATTATTTTAAAATTAATAATTGACATCTTTAACTTATTCAAATTTAATTGTATAGTTAAATATTTTTATGGTTTTTCTTTTCTTTTATTCTAATTTTCTAGATTTTCATTTTTACTATTACTCAAGATCTCACATTGAAAATGTACGAAGATTTTGGAGTTTGACAACATTATAAATAATGGGGTTGAGCATGCTTTTCAATTGAACAAATTGGTGGGTTGGTATTTATCCCATTAAATTCAGTGGCATACTCAATTTACTTTTCAACTTTTTAATACCAATAATCAAATTTGTTTTTTTAAAAAAGAAATTCGCCGACCGAGCCATTTGATTCGCATACACACTTAATTATAAAGTAAAATGGATTTCTGTGCATTGCACGAGTTATTAGGCTAGTTACCATATAATTCATTCTAGCTAGCTTTGTAAAACATCGTAAACCAAAACTATTTGCAGAGCGAGAATGAAAAGAATATAGATTAAACATGTGAGAAATTAGATATTTACTTAAAATACTTATTTTTCTTTGTTAGTCATGGTTGCGGATTTTAGTTCGGACAAGATGGTCAAAGCCCTTAGTTTAGGTGCACGTGGATCCTACCACAAGCCAATGGAGACGGAAGAACTTGTTGGCATATGGAACCGTACAGGTGAGAACTTCATCCTCTATAACTTAAATCCTCGACCTATCGGTTTAAAAAGAAAAGTATCTTACTATTTGAATTGCATTTTTATTATCCAATAGGTTTGAACTTGCTGCTAAGCCTAATAGAAAAATTGATGAAACCAATTCAGAAATACGGGTCAATGAAATAGAAGAAGAACATAATGAAGACTCTGAAGCTGGTAGAGAACTCCAAGTAAGAGGTCCCAAAGGAAGGGTTGAATGGACCCAACAGCTGTGGAGAAATTTCAGAGCAGGTTGTGCAATTTTTGGGTTAAACAAGTATGTCATTTCCTTAGTCATGCATGATATCTCAAAAAACAAGTATTGGAAGAATAACAAAATTTATTTTACACGTATGGTGCCAAGGAGAAAGAACGTAATTCCATTGCAGAATTAACACGATAAAGACTCTCACATAAAAAAATAAAATAGTTATTATTTTTAAAACTTGACAAATGACAAGACTATAAAAGAAAATTAATTTGTATAAAATTTATATATGATATCAGCAAAGGCATTCTCAATTTTTTTAGCACTATAGAGTTTCCGGGTCCTCAATCTAATTACCAATATTTTTGATTTTTTTATAATTATTTTAATAGTAATAATTGACATCTTTAACTTATTCAAATTTAATTGTATAGTTAAATATTTTTATGGTTTTTCTTTTCTTTTATTCTAATTTTCTAGATTTTCATTTTTACTATTACTCAAGATCTCACATTGAAAATGTACGAAGATTTTGGAGTTTGACAACATTATAAATAATGGGGTTGAGCATGCTTTTTCAATTGAACAAATTGGTGGGTTGGTATTTATCCCATTAAATTCAAAGTGGCATACTCAATTTACTTTTCAACTTTTTAATACCAATAATCAAATTTGTTTTTTTTTAAAAAGAAATTCGCCGACCGAGCCATTTGATTCGCATACACACTTAATTATAAAGTAAAATGGATTTCTGTGCATTGCACGAGTTATTTGGCTAGTTACCATATAATTCATTCTAGCTAGCTTTGTAAAACATCGTAAACCAAAACTATTTGCAGAGCGAGAATGAAAGAATATAGATTAAACATGTGAGAAATTAGATATTTACTTAAAATACTTATTTTTTCTTTGTTAGTGATGGTTGCGGATTTTATTATCCAATAGGTTTGAACTTGCTGCTAAGCCTAATAGAAAAATTGATGAAACCAATTCAGAAATACGGGTCAATGAAATAGAAGAAGAACATAATGAAGACTCTGAAGCTGGTAGAGAACTCCAAGTAGGAGGTCCCAAAGGAAGGGTTGAATGGACCCAACAGCTGTGGAGAAATTTCACAGCAGCCTGTGCAATTTTTGGGTTAAACAAGTATGTCATTTCCTTAGTCATGCATGATATCCCAAAAAACAAGTAATGGAAGAATAACAAAATTTATTTTACACGTATGGTGCCAAGGAGAAAGAACGTAATTCCATTGCAGAATTATCACGATAAAGACTCTCACATAAAAAAATAAAATAGTTATTATTTTTAAAACTTGACAAATGACAAGACTATAAAAGAAAATTAATTTGTATAAAATTTATATATGATATCATCAAAGGCTTTCTCAATTTTTTAGCACTATAGAGTTTCCGGGTCCTCAATCTAATTACCAATATTTTTTGATTTTTTTATAATTATTTTAAAATTAATAACTGACATCTTTAACTTATTCAAATTTAATTGTATAGTTAAATATTTTTATGGTTTTTCTTTTCTTTTATTCTAATTTTCTAGATTTTCATTTTTACTATTACTCAAGATCTCACATTGAAAATGTACGAAGATTTTGGAGTTTGACAACATTATAAATAATGGGGTTGAGCATGCTTTTCAATTGAACAAATTGGTGGGTTGGTATTTATCCCATTAAATTCAAGTGGCATACTCAATTTACTTTTCAACTTTTTAATACCAATAATCAAATTTGTTTTTTTTAAAAAAGAAATTCGCCGACCGAGCCATTTGATTCGCATACACACTTAATTATAAAGTAAAATGGATTTCGTGCATTGCACGAGTTATTTAGGCTAGTTACCATATAATTCATTCTAGCTAGCTTTGTAAAACATCGTAAACCAAAACTATTTGCAGAGCGAGAATGAAAGAATATAGATTAAACATGTGAGAAATTAGATATTTACTTAAAATACTTATTTTTCTTTGTTAGTGATGGTTGCGGATTTTATTATCCAATAGGTTTGAACTTGCTGCTAAGCCTAATAGAAAAATTGATGAAACCAATTCAGAAATACGGGTCAATGAAATAGAAGAAGAACATAATGAAGACTCTGAAGCTGGTAGAGAACTCCAAGTAAGAGGTCCCAAAGGAAGGGTTGAATGGACCCAACAGCTGGAGAGAAATTTCAGAGCAAACTGTGTAATTTTTGGGTTAAACAAGTATGTCATTTCCTTAGTCATGCATGATATCTCAAAAAACAAGTATTGGAAGAATAACAAAATTTATTTTACACGTATGGTGCCAAGGAGAAAGAACGTAATTCCATTGCAGAATTATCACGATAAAGACTCTCACATAAAAAAATAAAATAGTTATTATTTTTAAAACTTGACAAATGACAAGACTATAAAAGAAAATTAATTTGTATAAAATTTATATATGATATCATCAAAGGCTTTCTCAATTTTTTGCACTATAGAGTTTCCGGGTCCTCAATCTAATTACCAATATTTTTGATTTTTTATAATTATTTTAAAATTAATAACTGACATCTTTAACTTATTCAAATTTAATTGTATAGTTAAATATTTTTATGGTTTTTCTTTTCTTTTATTCTAATTTTCTAGATTTTCATTTTTACTATTACTCAAGATCTCACATTGAAAATGTACGAAGATTTTGGAGTTTGACAACATTATAAATAATGGGGTTGAGCATGCTTTTCAATTGAACAAATTGGTGGGTTGGTATTTATCCCATTAAATTCAGTGGCATACTCAATTTACTTTTCAACTTTTTAATACCAATAATCAAATTTGTTTTTTTAAAAAAGAAATTCGCCGACCGAGCCATTTGATTCGCATACACACTTAATTATAAAGTAAAATGGATTTCTGTGCATTGCACGAGTTATTTGGCTAGTTACCATATAATTCATTCTAGCTAGCTTTGTAAAACATCGTAAACCAAAACTATTTGCAGAGCGAGAATGAAAGAATATAGATTAAACATGTGAGAAATTAGATATTTACTTAAAATACTTATTTTTCTTTGTTAGTGATGGTTGCGGATTTTATTATCCAATAGGTTTGAACTTGCTGCTAAGCCTAATAGAAAATTTGATGAAACCAATTCAGAAATACGTGTCAATGAAATAGAAGAAGAACATAATGAAGACTCTGAAGCTGCTAGAGAACTCCAAGTAAGAGGTCCCAAAGGAAGGGTTGAATGGACCCAACAGCTGGAGAGAAATTTCAGAGCAAACTGTGTAATTTTTGGGTTAAACAAGTATGTCATTTCCTTAGTCATGCATGATATCTCAAAAAACAAGTATTGGAAGAATAACAAAATTTATTTTACACGTATGGTGCCAAGGAGAAAGAACGTACTTCCATTGCGTAATTATCACGATAAAGACTCTCACATAAAAAAAATAAAATAGTTATTATTTTTTAAAACTTGACAAATGACAAGACTATAAAAGAAAAATTAATTTGTATAAAATTTATATATGATATCATCAAAGGCATTCTCAATTTTTTTAGCACTATAGAGTTTCCTGGGTACTCAATCTAATTACCAATATTTTTGATTTTTTATAATTATTTTAAAATTAATAACTGACATCTTTAACTTATTCAAATTTAATTGTATAGTTAAATATTTTTATGGTTTTTCTTTTCTTTTATTCTAATTTTCTAGATTTTCATTTTTACTATTACTCAAGATCTCACATTGAAAATGTACGAAGATTTTGGAGTTTGACAACATTATAAATAATGGGGTTGAGCATGCTTTTCAATTGAACAAATTGGTGGGTTGGTATTTATCCCATTAAATTCAGTGGCATACTCAATTTACTTTTCAACTTTTTAATACCAATAATCAAATTTGTTTTTTTAAAAAAGAAATTCGCCGACCGAGCCATTTGATTCGCATACACACTTAATTATAAAGTAAAATGGATTTCTGTGCATTGCACGAGTTATTAGGCTAGTTACCATATAATTCATTCTAGCTAGCTTTGTAAAACATCGTAAACCAAAACTATTTGCAGAGCGAGAATGAAAGAATATAGATTAAACATGTGAGAAATTAGATATTTACTTAAAATACTTATTTTTCTTTGTTAGTGATGGTTGCGGATTTTATTATCCAATAGGTTTGAACTTGCTGCTAAGCCTAATAGAAAAATTGATGAAACCAATTCAGAAATACGGGTCAATGAAATAGAAGAAGAACATAATGAAGACTCTGAAGCTGGTAGAGAACTCCAAGTAGGAGGTCCCAAAGGAAGGGTTGAATGGACCCAACAGCTGTGGAGAAATTTCACAGCAGCCTGTGCAATTTTTGGGTTAAACAAGTATGTCATTTCCTTAGTCATGCATGATATCCCAAAAAACAAGTAATGGAAGAATAACAAAATTTATTTTACACGTATGGTGCCAAGGAGAAAGAACGTAATTCCATTGCAGAATTATCACGATAAAGACTCTCACATAAAAAAATAAAATAGTTATTATTTTTAAAACTTGACAAATGACAAGACTATAAAAGAAAATTAATTTGTATAAAATTTATATATGATATCATCAAAGGCTTTCTCAATTTTTTTGCACTATAGAGTTTCCTGGGTCCTCAATCTAATTACCAATATTTTTTGATTTTTTTATAATTATTTTAAAATTAATAACTGACATCTTTAACTTATTCAAATTTAATTGTATAGTTAAATATTTTTATGGTTTTTCTTTTCTTTTATTCTAATTTTCTAGATTTTCATTTTTACTATTACTCAAGATCTCACATTGAAAATGTACGAAGATTTTGGAGTTTGACAACATTATAAATAATGGGGTTGAGCATGCTTTTCAATTGAACAAATTGGTGGGTTGGTATTTATCCCATTAAATTCAGTGGCATACTCAATTTACTTTTCAACTTTTTAATACCAATAATCAAATTTGTTTTTTTCAAAAAGAAATTAGCCGACAGAGCCATTTGATTTTCATACACTATTAATTATATAGTAAAATGGATTTCTGTGCATTGCACGAGTTATTAGGCTAGTTACCAT
Source organism: Vinca minor (assembly GCA_026122235.1). Lineage (NCBI taxonomy): Eukaryota > Viridiplantae > Streptophyta > Magnoliopsida > Gentianales > Apocynaceae > Vinca > Vinca minor. The sequence continues at coordinate 2,480,909 of JAOCZM010000232.1, forward strand.
ATAATTCATTCTAGCTAGCTTTGTAAAACATCGTAAACCAAAACTATTTGCAGAGCGAGAATGAAAGAATATAGATTAAACATGTGAGAAATAAGATATTTACTTAAAATACTTATTTTTCTTTGTTAGTCATGGTTGCGGATTTTATTATCCAATAGGTATGAACATGCTGCTAAGCCTAATAGAAAATTTGATGAAACCAATTCAGAAATACGTGTCAATGAAATAGAAGAAGAACATAATGAAGACTCTGAAGCTGCTAGAGAACTCCAAGTAAGAGGTCCCAAAGGAAGGGTTGAATGGACCCAACAGCTGGAGAGAAATTTCAGAGCAAACTGTGTAATTTTTGGGTTAAACAAGTATGTCATTTCCTTAGTCATGCATGATATCTCAAAAAACAAGTATTGGAAGAATAACAAAATTTATTTTACACGTATGGTGCCAAGGAGAAAGAACGTACTTCCATTGCAGAATTAACACGATAAAGACTCTCACATAAAAAAATAAAATAGTTATTATTTTTAAAACTTGACAAATGACAAGACTATAAAAGAAAATTAATTTGTATAAAATTTATATATGATATCAAAGAAAGGCTTTCTCAATTTTTTTAGCACTATAGAGTTTCCGGGTACTCAATCTAATTACCAATATTTTTGATTTTTTATAATTATTTTAAAATTAATAATCGACATCTTTAACTTATTCAAATTTAATTGTATAGTTAAATATTTTTATGGTTTTTTCTTTTCTTTTATTCTAATTTTCTAGATTTTCATTTTTACTATTACTCAAGATCTCACATTGAAAATGTACGAAGATTTTGGAGTTTGACAACATTATAAATAATGGGGTTGAGCATGCTTTTCAATTGAACAAATTGGTGGGTTGGTATTTATCCCATTAAATTCGAGTGGCATACTCAATTTACTTTTCAACTTTTTAATACCAATAATCAAATTTGTTTTTTTTAAAAAAGAAATTCACGACTCGAGCCATTTGATTCGCATACACACTTAATTATAAAGTAAAATGGATTTCAGGCATTGCACGCAGTTATTAGGCTAGTTACCATATAATTCATTCTAGCTAGCTTTGTAAAACATCGTAAACCAAAACTATTTGCAGAGCGAGAATGAAAGAATATAGATTAAACATGTGAGAAATTAGATATTTACTTAAAATACTTATTTTTCTTTGTTAGTCATGGTTACGGATTTTAGTTCTGGACAAGATGGTCAAAGCCCTTAGTTTAGGTGCACGTGGATCCTACCACAAGCCAATGGAGACGGAAGAACTTGTTGGCATATGGAACCGTACAGGTGAGAACTTCATCCTCTATAACTCAAATCCTCGACCTATCGGTTTAAAAAGAAAAGTATCTTACTATTTGAATTGCATTTTTATTATCCAATAGTTTAGAACTTGTCGCTAAGCATAATAGAAAAATTTGATGAAACCAATTCGTAAATACGGGTCAATGCAATAGAAGAAGAACATAATGAAGACTCGAAGTCGGTAGAGAACTCCAAGTAAGAGGTCCCAAAGGAAGGGTTGAATGGACCCAACAAACTGTGGAGAAATTTCAGAGCAAAGTTGTGCAATTTTTGGGTTAAACAAGTATGTCATTTCCTTAGTCATGCATGATATCTCAAAAAAACAAGTATTGGAAGAATAACAAAATTTATTTTACACGTATGGTGCCAAGGAGAAAGAACGTAATTCCATTGCAAAATTAACACGATAAAGACTCTCACATAAAAAAAATAAAATAGTTATTATTTTTAAAACTTGACAAATGACAAGACTATAAAAGAAAATTAATTTGTATAAAATTTATATATGATATCAAACGAAAAGGCTTTCTCAATTTTTTTAGCACTATAGAGTTTCCGGGTACTCAATCTAATTACCAATATTTTTGATTTTTTATAATTATTTTAAAATTAATAATCGACATCTTTAACTTATTCAAATTTAATTGTATAGTTAAATATTTTTATGGTTTTTTCTTTTTCTTTTTATTCTAATTTTCTAGATTTTCATTTTTACTATTACTCAAGATCTCACATTGAAAATGTACGAAGATTTTGGAGTTTGACAACATTATAAATAATGGGGTTGAGCATGCTTTTCAATTGAACAAATTGGTGGGTTGGTATTTATCCCATTAAATTCGAGTGGCATACTCAATTTACTTTTCAACTTTTTAATACCAATAATCAAATTTGTTTTTTTTAAAAAAGAAATTCGCCGACCGAGCCATTTGATTCGCATACACACTTAATTATAAAGTAAAATGGATTGCGGCATTGCACTGAGTTATTAGGCTAGTTACCATATAATTCATTCTAGCTAGCTTTGTAAAACATCGTAAACCAAAACTATTTGCAGAGCGAGAATGAAAGAATATAGATTAAACATGTGAGAAATTAGATATTTACTTAAAATACTTATTTTTCTTTGTTAGTCATGGTTACGGATTTTAGTTCTGGGACAAGATGGTCAAAGCCCTTAGTTTAGGTGCACGTGGATCCTACCACAAGCCAATGGAGACGGAAGAACTTGTTGGCATATGGAACCGTCATGCAAAGCGAGAACTTCATCCTCTATAACTCAAATCCTCGACCTATCGGTTTAAAAAGAAAAGTATCTTACTATTTGAATTGCATTTTTATTATCCAATAGTTTAGAACTTGTCGCTAAGCATAATAGAAAATTTGATGAAACCAATTCGTAAATACGGGTCAATGCAATAGAAGAAGAACATAATGAAGACTCGAAGCTGGTAGAGAACTCCAAGTAAGAGGTCCCAAAGGAAGGGTTGAATGGACCCAACAAATTGGGGAGAAATTTCGGAGCAAAGTTGTGCAATTTTTGGGTTAAACAAGTATGTCATTTCCTTAGTCATGCATGATATCTCAAAAAACAAGTATTGGAAGAATAACAAAATTTATTTTACACGTATGGTGCCAAGGAGAAAGAACGTAATTCCATTGCAAAATTAACACGATAAAGACTCTCACATAAAAAAATAAAATAGTTATTATTTATAAAACTTGACAAATGACAAGACTATGAAAGAAAATTAATTTGTATAAAATTTATATATGATATCAGCAAAGGCTTTCTCAATTTTTTAGCACTATAGAGTTTCCGGGTACTCAATCTAATTACCAATATTTTTGATTTTTTATAATTATTTTAAAATTAATAACTGACATCTTTAACTTATTCAAATTTAATTGTATAGTTAAATATTTTTATGGTTTTTCTTTTCTTTTATTCTAATTTTCTAGATTTTCATTTTTACTATTACTCAAGATCTCACATTGAAAATGTACGAAGATTTTGGAGTTTGACAACATTATAAATAATGGGGTTGAGCATGCTTTTCAATTGAACAAATTGGTGGGTTGGTATTTATCCCATTAAATTCAGTGGCATACTCAATTTACTTTTCAACTTTTTAATACCAATAATCAAATTTGTTTTTTTAAAAAAGAAATTCGCCGACCGAGCCATTTGATTCGCATACACACTTAATTATAAAGTAAAATGGATTTCTGTGCATTGCACGAGTTATTAGGCTAGTTACCATATAATTCATTCTAGCTAGCTTTGTAAAACATCGTAAACCAAAACTATTTGCAGAGCGAGAATGAAAGAATATAGATTAAACATGTGAGAAATTAGATATTTACTTAAAATACTTATTTTTCTTTGTTAGTCATGGTTGCGGATTTTAGTTCGGACAAGATGGTCAAAGCCCTTAGTTTAGGTGCACGTGGATCCTACCACAAGCCAATGGAGACGGAAGAACTTGTTGGCATATGGAACCGTACAGGCGAGAACTTCATCCTCTATAACTCAAATCCTCGACCTATCGGTTTAAAAAGAAAAGTATCTTACTATTTGAATTGCATTTTTATTATCCAATAGTTTAGAACTTGTCGCTAAGCATAATAGAAAATTTGATGAAACCAATTCGTAAATACGGGTCAATGCAATAGAAGAAGAACATAATGAAGACTCAAGCTGGTAGAGAACTCCAAGTAAGAGGTCCCAAAGGAAGGGTTGAATGGACCCAACAAATTTGGGGAGAAATTTCGAGAGCGAGTTGTGCAATTTTTTGGGTTAAACAAGTATGTCATTTCCTTAGTCATGCATGATATCTCAAAAAACAAGTATTGCAAGAATAACAAAATTTATTTTACATGTATGGTGGCAAGGAGAAAGAACGTAATTCCATTGCAGAATTAACACGATAAAGACTCTCTCATAAAAAAATAGTTATTATTTTTTAAACTTGACAAATGACAAGACTATAAAAGAAAATTAATTTGTATAAAATTTATATATGATATCAAATGAAAGGCTTTCTCAATTTTTTTAGCACTATAGAGTTTCCGGGTACTCAATCTAATTACCAATATTTTTGATTTATTTTATAATTATTTTAAAATTAATAACTGACATCTTTAACTTATTCAAATTTAATTGTATAGTTAAATATTTTTATGGTTTTTCTTTTCTTTTATTCTAATTTTCTAGATTTTCATTTTTACTATTACTCAAGATCTCACATTGAAAATGTACGAAGATTTTGGAGTTTGACAACATTATAAATAATGGGGTTGAGCATGCTTTTCAATTGAATAAATTGGTGGGTTGGTATTTATCCCATTAAATTCAGTGGCATGCTCAATTTACTTTTCAACTTTTTAATACCAATAATCAAATTTGTTTTTTTTAAAAAAGAAATTCGCCGACTGAGCCATTTGATTCGCATACACACTTAATTATAAAGTAAAATGGATTTCGTGCATTGCACGAGTTATTAGGCTAGTTACCATATAATTCATTCTAGCTAGCTTTGTAAAACATCGTAAACCAAAACTATTTGCAGAGCGAGAATGAAAGAATATAGATTAAACATGTGAGAAATTAGATATTTACTTAAAATACTTATTTTTCTTTGTTAGTGATGGTTGCGGATTTTATTATCCAATAGGTTTGAACTTGCTGCTAAGCCTAATAGAAAAATTGATGAAACCAATTCGAAATACGGGTCAATGAAATAGAAGAAGAACATAATGAAGACTCGAAGTCGGTAGAGAACTCCAAGTAGGAGGTCCCAAAGGAAGGGTTGAATGGACCCAACAAACTGTGGAGAAATTTCACAGAGCACTGTGCAATTTTTGGGTTAAACAAGTATGTCATTTCCTTAGTCATGCATGATATCCCAAAAAACAAGTAATGGAAGAATAACAAAAATTTATTTTACACGTATGGTGCCAAGGAGAAAGAACGTAATTCCATTGCAGAATTATCACGATAAAGACTCTCACATAAAAAAATAAAATAGTTATTATTTTTAAAACTTGACAAATGACAAGACTATAAAAGAAAATTAATTTGTATAAAATTTATATATGATATCATCAAAGGCTTTCTCAATTTTTTGCACTATAGAGTTTCCGGGTCCTCAATCTAATTACCAATATTTTTGATTTTTTATAATTATTTTAAAATTAATAACTGACATCTTTAACTTATTCAAATTTAATTGTATAGTTAAATATTTTTATGGTTTTTCTTTTCTTTTATTCTAATTTTCTAGATTTTCATTTTTACTATTACTCAAGATCTCACATTGAAAATGTACGAAGATTTTGGAGTTTGACAACATTATAAATAATGGGGTTGAGCATGCTTTTCAATTGAACAAATTGGTGGGTTGGTATTTATCCCATTAAATTCAGTGGCATACTCAATTTACTTTTCAACTTTTTAATACCAATAATCAAATTTGTTTTTTTAATAAAGAAATTCGCCGACCGAGCCATTTCATTCGCATACACACTTAATTATAAAGTAAAATGGATTTCGTGCATTGCACGAGTTATTAGAGCTAGTTACCATATAATTCATTCTAGCTAGCTTTGTAAAACATCATAAACCAAAACTATTTGCGGAGCGAGAATGAAAGAATATAGATTAAACATGTGAGAAATTAGATATTTACTTAAAATACTTATTTTTCTTTGTTAGTCATGGTTGCGGATTTTAGTTCTGGGACAAGATGGTCAAAGCCCTTAGTTTAGGTGCACGTGGATCCTACCACAAGCCAATGGAGACGGAAGAACTTGTTGGCATATGGAACCGTGCATGCAAAGCGAGAACTTCATCCTCTATAACTCAAATCCTCGACCTATCGGTTTAAAAAAGAAAAGTATCTTACTATTTGAATTGCATTTTTATTATCCAATAGTTTAGAACTTGTCGCTAAGCATAATAGAAAATTTGATGAAACCAATTCGTAAATACGGGTCAATGCAATAGAAGAAGAACATAATGAAGACTCGAAGTCGGGTAGAGAACTCCAAGTAAGAGGTCCCAAAGGAAGGGTTGAATGGACCCAACAGCTGGAGAGAAATTTCAGAGCAGCCTGTGCAATTTTTGGGTTAAACAAGTATGTCATTTCCTTAGTCATGCATGATATCTCAAAAAACAAGTATTGCAAGAATAACAAAATTTATTTTACATGTATGGTGCCAAGGAGAAAGAACGTAATTCCATTGCAGAATTAACACGATAAAGACTCTCACATAAAAAAATAAAATAGTTATTATTTTTAAAACTTGACAAATGACAAGACTATAAAAGAAAATTAATTTGTATAAAATTTATATATGATATCAGCAAAGGCATTCTCAATTTTTTTAGCACTATAGAGTTTCCGGGTCCTCAATCTAATTACCAATATTTTTGATTTTTTATAATTATTTTAAAATTAATAATTGACATCTTTAACTTATTCAAATTTAATTGTATAATTTAATATTTTTTATGGTTTTTTCTTTTCTTTTATTCTAATTTTCTAGATTTTCATTTTTACTATTACTCAAGATCTCACATTGAAAATGTACGAAGATTTTGGAGTTTGACAACATTATAAATAATGGGGTTGAGCATGCTTTTCAATTGAATAAATTGGTGGGTTGGTATTTATCCCATTAAATTCAGTGGCATACTCAATTTACTTTTCAACTTTTTAATACCAATAATCAAATTTGTTTTTTTTAAAAAAGAAATTAGCCGACAGAGCCATTTGATTTTCATACACTCTTAATTATATAGTAAAATGGATTGCATGCATTGCACGAGTTATTAGGCTAGTTACCATATAATTCATTCTAGCTAGCTTTGTAAAACATCATAAACCAAAACTATTTGCAGAGCGAGAATGAAAGAATATAGATTAAACATGTGAGAAATTAGATATTTACTTAAAATACTTATTTTTTCTTTGTTAGTCATGGTTGCGGATTTTAGTTCTGACAAGATGGTCAAAGCCCTTAGTTTAGGTGCACGTGGATCCTACCACAAGCCAATGGAGAAGGAAGAACTTGTTGGCATATGGAACCGTGTCATGCGAAACAAAGTAGAACTTCATCCTCTATAACTCAAATCCTCGACCTATCGGTTTAAAAAGAAAAGTATCTTACTATTTGAATTGCATTTTTATTATCCAATAGTTTAGAACTTGTCGCTAAGCATAATAGAAAATTTGATGAAACCAATTCGTAAATACGGGTCAATGCAATAGAAGAAGAACATAATGAAGACTCGAAGTCGGGTAGAGAACTCCAAGTAAGAGGTCCCAAAGGAAGGGTTGAATGGACCCAACAGATGGAGAGAAATTTCAGAGCAGCCTGTGCAATTTTTGGGTTAAACAAGTATGTCATTTCTTTAGTCATGCATGATATCTCAAAAAACAAGTATTGCAAGAATAACAAAATTTATTTTACACGTATGGTGCCAAGGAGAAAGAACGTAATTCCATTGCAGAATTAACACGATAAAGACTCTCACATAAAAAAAATAAAATAGTTATTATTTTTAAAACTTGACAAATGACAAGACTATAAAAGAAAATTAATTTGTATAAAATTTATATATGATATCAAAGCAAAGGCATTCTCAATTTTTTTAGCACTATAGAGTTTCCGGGTTCCCCTCAATCTAATTACCAATATTTTTGATTTTTTATAATTATTTTAAAATTAATAATTGACATCTTTAACTTATTCAAATTTAATTGTATAGTTAAATATTTTTATGGTTTTTTCTTTTCTTTTATTCTAATTTTCTAGATTTTCATTTTTACTATTACTCAAGATCTCACATTGAAAATGTACGAAGATTTTGGAGTTTGACAACATTATAAATAATGGGGTTGAGCATGCTTTTCAATTGAATAAATTGGTGGGTTGGTATTTATCCCATTAAATTCAAATGGCATACTCAATTTACTTTTTCAACTTTTTAATACCAATAATCAAATTTGTTTTTTTTAAAAAAGAAATTCGCCCGACTGAGCCATTTGATTCTCATACACTCTTAATTATAAAGTAAAATGGATTTCATGCATTGCACGAGTTATTAGGCTAGTTACCATATAATTCATTCTAGCTAGCTTTGTAAAACATCATAAACCAAAACTATTTGCAGAGCGAGAATGAAAGAATATAGATTAAACATGTGAGAAATTAAATATTTACTTAAAATACTTAATTTTCTTTGTTAGTCATGGTTGCGGATTTTAGTTCTGGGACAAGATGGTCAAAGCCCTTAGTTTAGGTGCACGTGGATCCTACCACAAGCCAATGGAGACGGAAGAACTTGTTGGCATATGGAACCGTGTCATGCGAAAGCAGTGAGAACTTCATCCTCTATAACTCAAATCCTCGACCTATCGGTTTAAAAAGAAAAGTATCTTACTATTTGAATTGCATTTTTATTATCCAATAGGTTTAGAACTTGTTGCTAAGCATAATAGAAAAATTTGATGAAACCAATTCGGAAATACGGGTCAATGCAATAGAAGAAGAACATAATGAAGACTCGAAGCTGGTAGAGAACTCCAAGTAAGAGGTCCCAAAGGAAGGGTTGAATGGACCCAACAAATTGGGAGAAATTTCGAGAGCAGACTGTGCAATTTTTTGGGTTAAACAAGTATGTCATTTCCTTAGTCATGCATGATATCTCAAAAAACAAGTATTGGAAGAATAACAAAATTTATTTTTACACGTATGGTGCCAAGGAGAAAGAACGTAATTCCATTGCAGAAATTAACACGATAAAGACTCTCACATAAAAAAATAAAATAGTTATTATTTTTAAAACTTGACAAATGACAAGACTATAAAAGAAAATTAATTTGTATAAAATTTATATATGATATCAAAGAAAGGCTTTCTCAATTTTTTTAGCACTATAGAGTTTCCGGTACTCAATCTAATTACCAATATTTTTGATTTTTTATAATTATTTTAAAATTAATAATCGACATCTTTAACTTATTCAAATTTAATTGTATAGTTAAATATTTTTATGGTTTTTCTTTTCTTTTTATTCTAATTTTCTAGATTTTCATTTTTTACTATTACTCAAGATCTCACATTGAAAATGTACGAAGATTTTGGAGTTTGACAACATTATAAATAATGGGGTTGAGCATGCTTTTCAATTGAACAAATTGGTGGGTTGGTATTTATCCCATTAAATTCGAGTGGCATACTCAATTTACTTTTCAACTTTTTAATACCAATAATCAAATTTGTTTTTTTTAAAAAAGAAATTCGCCGACCGAGCCATTTGATTCGCATACACACTTAATTATAAAGTAAAATGGATTTCTGTGCATTGCACGAGTTATTAGGCTAGTTACCATATAATTCATTCTAGCTAGCTTTGTAAAACATCATAAACCGAAACTATTTGCAGAGCGAGAATGAAAGAATATAGATTAAACATGTGAGAAATTAGATATTTACTTAAAATACTTATTTTTCTTTGTTAGTGATGGTTGCGGATTTTATTATCCAATAGGTTTGAACTTGCTGCTAAGCCTAATAGAAAAATTGATGAAACCAATTCAGAAATACGGGTCAATGAAATAGAAGAAGAACATAATGAAGACTCTGAAGCTGGTAGAGAACTCCAAGTAGGAGGTCCCAAAGGAAGGGTTGAATGGACCCAACAGCTGTGGAGAAATTTCACAGCAGCCTGTGCAATTTTTGGGTTAAACAAGTATGTCATTTCCTTAGTAATGCATGATATCCCAAAAAACAAGTAATGGAAGAATAACAAAATTTATTTTACACGTATGGTGCCAAGGAGAAAGAACGTAATTCCATTGCAGAATTATCACGATAAAGACTCTCACATAAAAAAATAAAATAGTTATTATTTTTAAAACTTGACAAATGACAAGACTATAAAAGAAAATTAATTTGTATAAAATTTATATATGATATCATCAAAGGCTTTCTCAATTTTTTGCACTATAGAGTTTCCGGGTCCTCAATCTAATTACCAATATTTTTGATTTTTTATAATTATTTTAAAATTAATAACTGACATCTTTAACTTATTCAAATTTAATTGTATAGTTAAATATTTTTATGGTTTTTCTTTTCTTTTATTCTAATTTTCTAGATTTTCATTTTTTACTATTACTCAAGATCTCACATTGAAAATGTACGAAGATTTTGGAGTTTGACAACATTATAAATAATGGGGTTGAGCATGCTTTTCAATTGAACAAATTGGTGGGTTGGTATTTATCCCATTAAATTCAAAGTGGCATACTCAATTTACTTTTCAACTTTTTTAATACCAATAATCAAATTTGTTTTTTTTAATAAAGAAATTAGCCGATCGAGCCATTTCATTCGCATACACACTTAATTATAAAGTAAAATGGATTGCGTGCATTGCACGAGTTATTAGGCTAGTTACCATATAATTCATTCTAGCTAGCTTTGTAAAACATCGTAAACCAAAACTATTTGCAGAGCGAGAATGAAAGAATATAGATTAAACATGTGAGAAATTAGATATTTACTTAAAATACTTATTTTTCTTTGTTAGTCATGGTTACGGATTTTAGTTCGGACAAGATGGTCAAAGCCCTTAGTTTAGGTGCACGTGGATCCTACCACAAGCCAATGGAGACGGAAGAACTTGTTGGCATATGGAACCGTACGAAAGTGAGAACTTCATCCTCTATAACTCAAATCCTCGACCTACTCGGTTTAAAAAAGAAAAGTATCTTACTATTTGAATTGCATTTTTATTATCCAATAGTTTAGAACTTGTTGCTAAGCATAATAGAAAAATTTGATGAAACCAATTCGTAAATACGGGGTCAATGCAATAGAAGAAGAACATAATGAAGACTCGAAGTCGGGTAGAGAACTCCAAGTAAGAGGTCCCAAAGGAAGGGTTGAATGGACCCAACAGTGTGAGAGAAATTTCGGGAGCAGGTTGTGCAATTTTTGGGTTAAACAAGTATGTCATTTCCTTTAGTCATGCATGATATCTCAAAAAACAAGTATTGGAAGAATAACAAAAATTTATTTTACACGTATGGTGCCAAGGAGAAAGAACGTAATTCCATTGCAGAAATTAACACGATAAAGACTCTCACATAAAAAAATAAAATAGTTATTATTTTTAAAACTTGACAAATGACAAGACTATAAAAGAAAATTAATTTGTATAAAATTTATATATGATATCGACAAAGGCTTTCTCAATTTTTTTAGCACTATAGAGTTTCGGGTACTCAATCTAATTACCAATATTTTTGATTTTTTATAATTATTTTAAAATTAATAATCGACATCTTTAACTTATTCAAATTTAATTGTATAGTTAAATATTTTTATGGTTTTTCTTTTCTTTTTATTCTAATTTTCTAGATTTTCATTTTTACTATTACTCAAGATCTCACATTGAAAATGTACGAAGATTTTGGAGTTTGACAACATTATAAATAATGGGGTTGAGCATGCTTTTCAATTGAACAAATTGGTGGGTTGGTATTTATCCCATTAAATTCGAGTGGCATACTCAATTTACTTTTCAACTTTTTAATACCAATAATCAAATTTGTTTTTTTTAAAAAAGAAATTCGCCCGACCGAGCCATTTGATTCGCATACACACTTAATTATAAAGTAAAATGGATTTCAGTGCATTGCACGAGTTATTAGGCTAGTTACCATATAATTCATTCTAGCTAGCTTTGTAAAACATCGTAAACCAAAACTATTTGCAGAGCGAGAATGAAAGAATATAGATTAAACATGTGAGAAATTAGATATTTACTTAAAAATACTTATTTTTCTTTGTTAGTCATGGTTGCGGATTTTAGTTCGGGACAAGATGGTCAAAGCCCTTAGTTTAGGTGCACGTGGATCCTACCACAAGCCAATGGAGACGGAAGAACTTGTTGGCATATGGAACCGTGTCATGCAAAGCAAAGAGAACTTCATCCTCTATAACTCAAATCCTCGACCTATCGGTTTAAAAAGAAAAGTATCTTACTATTTGAATTGCATTTTTATTATCCAATAGTTTAGAACTTGTCGCTAAGCATAATAGAAAATTTGATGAAACCAATTCGTAAATACGGGTCAATGCAATAGAAGAAGAACATAATGAAGACTCGAAGCTGGTAGAGAACTCCAAGTAAGAGGTCCCAAAGGAAGGGTTGAATGGACCCAACAATGTGAGAGAAATTTCGAGAGCGAGTTGTACAATTTTTGGGTTAAACAAGTATGTCATTTCTTTAGTCATGCATGATATCTCAAAAAAACAAGTATTGCAAGAATAACAAAATTTATTTTACACGTATGGTGCCAAGGAGAAAGAACGTAATTCCATTGCAGAATTAACACGATAAAGACTCTCACATAAAAAAAATAAAATAGTTATTATTTTTAAAACTTGACAAATGACAAGACTATAAAAGAAAATTAATTTGTATAAAATTTATATATGATATCAAACAAAGGCTTTCTCAATTTTTTTAGCACTATAGAGTTTCCGGGTTACTCAATCTAATTACCAATATTTTTGATTTTTTATAATTATTTTAAAATTAATAATTGACATCTTTAACTTATTCAAATTTAATTGTATAGTTAAATATTTTTATGGTTTTTCTTTTCTTTTATTCTAATTTTCTAGATTTTCATTTTTACTATTACTCAAGATCTCACATTGAAAATGTACGAAGATTTTGGAGTTTGACAACATTATAAATAATGGGGTTGAGCATGCTTTTCAATTGAACAAATTGGTGGGTTGGTATTTATCCCATTAAATTCAGTGGCATACTCAATTTACTTTTCAACTTTTTAATACCAATAATCAAATTTGTTTTTTTTAAAAAAGAAATTAGCCCTGACCGAGCCATTTGATTCGCATACACACTTAATTATAAAGTAAAATGGATTTCTGTGCATTGCACGAGTTATTAGGCTAGTTACCATATAATTCATTCTAGCTAGCTTTGTAAAACATCATAAACCAAAACTATTTGCAGAGCGAGAATGAAAGAATATAGATTAAACATGTGAGAAATTAGATATTTACTTAAAATACTTATTTTTCTTTGTTAGTCATGGTTGCGGATTTTAGTTCGGACAAGATGGTCAAAGCCCTTAGTTTAGGTGCACGTGGATCCTACCACAAGCCAATGGAGAAGGAAGAACTTGTTGGCATTTGTAACCGTGTCATGCGAAACAGGCGAGAACTTCATCCTCTATAACTCAAATCCTCGACCTATCGGTTTAAAAAGAAAAGTATCTTACTATTTGAATTGCATTTTTATTATCCAATAGTTTAGAACTTGCTGCTAAGCATAATAGAAAATTTGATGAAACCAATTCAGAAATACGGGTCAATGCAATAGAAGAAGAACATAATGAAGACTCTGAAGCTGGTAGAGAACTCCAAGTAAGAGGTCCCAAAGGAAGGGTTGAATGGACCCAACAGCTGGCGAGAAATTTCAGAGCAGCCTGTGCAATTTTTGGGTTAAACAAGGTTGTCATTTCCTTAGTCATGCATGATATCTCAAAAAACAAGTATTGCAAGAATAACAAAATTTATTTTACATGTATGGTGCCAAGGAGAAAGAACATAATTCCATTGCAGAATTAACACGATAAAGACTCTCACATAAAAAAAAATAGTTATTATTTTTAAAACTTGACAAATGACAAGACTATAAAAGAAAATTAATTTGTATAAAATTTATATATGATATCAACAAAGGCATTCTCAATTTTTTAGCACTATAGAGTTTCCGGGTACTCAATCTAATTACCAATATTTTTGATTTTTTATAATTATTTTAAAATTAATAACTGACATCTTTAACTTATTCAAATTTAATTGTATAGTTAAATATTTTTATGGTTTTTCTTTTCTTTTATTCTAATTTTCTAGATTTTCATTTTTACTATTACTCAAGATCTCACATTGAAAATGTACGAAGATTTTGGAGTTTGACAACATTATAAATAATGGGGTTGAGCATGCTTTTCAATTGAACAAATTGGTGGGTTGGTATTTATCCCATTAAATTCAGTGGCATACTCAATTTACTTTTCAACTTTTTAATACCAATAATCAAATTTGTTTTTTTAAAAAAGAAATTCGCCCGACCGAAAGCCATTTGATTCGCATACACACTTAATTATAAAGTAAAATGGATTTACGTGCATTGCACGAGTTATTAGGCTAGTTACCATATAATTCATTCTAGCTAGCTTTGTAAAACATCATAAACCAAAACTATTTGCAGAGCGAGAATGAAAGAATATAGATTAAACATGTGAGAAATTAGATATTTACTTAAAATACTTATTTTTCTTTGTTAGTCATGGTTGCGGATTTTAGTTCGGACAAGATGGTCAAAGCCCTTAGTTTAGGTGCACGTGGATCCTACCACAAGCCAATGGAGAAGGAAGAACTTGTTGGCATATGGAACCGTGTCATGCGAAACAGGCGAGAACTTCATCCTCTATAACTCAAATCCTCGACCTATCGGTTTAAAAAGAAAAGTATCTTACTATTTGAATTGCATTTTTATTATCCAATAGTTTAGAACTTGCTGCTAAGCATAATAGAAAATTTGATGAAACCAATTCAGAAATACGGGTCAATGCAATAGAAGAAGAACATAATGAAGACTCTGAAGCTGGTAGAGAACTCCAAGTAAGAGGTCCCAAAGGAAGGGTTGAATGGACCCAACAGCTGGAGAGAAATTTCAGAGCAGCCTGTGCAATTTTTGGGTTAAACAAGTATGTCATTTCCTTAGTCATGCATGATATCTCAAAAAAACAAGTATTGCAAGAATAACAAAATTTATTTTACATGTATGGTGCCAAGGAGAAAGAACGTAATTCCATTGCAGAATTAACACGATAAAGACTCTCACATAAAAAAAAATAGTTATTATTTTTAAAACTTGACAAATGACAAGACTATAAAAGAAAATTAATTTGTATAAAATTTATATATGATATCAGCAAAGGCATTCTCAATTTTTTAGCACTATAGAGTTTCCGGTTCCTCAATCTAATTACCAATATTTTTTTATTTTTTATAATTATTTTAAAATTAATAATTGACATCTTTAACTTATTCAAATTTAATTGTATAGTTAAATATTTTTATGGTTTTTCTTTTCTTTTATTCTAATTTTCTAGATTTTCATTTTTACTATTACTCAAGATCTCACATTGAAAATGTACGAAGATTTTGGAGTTTGACAACATTATAAATAATGGGGTTGAGCATGCTTTTCAATTGAATAAATTGGTGGGTTGGTATTTATCCCATTAAATTCAGTGGCATACTCAATTTACTTTTCAACTTTTTAATACCAATAATCAAATTTGTTTTTTTTAAAAAAGAAATTAGCCGACAGAGCCATTTGATTCTCATACACTCTTAATTATAAAGTAAAATGGATTTATGTGCATTGCACGAGTTATTAGGCTAGTTACCATATAATTCATTCTAGCTAGCTTTGTAAAACATCATAAACCAAAACTATTTGCAGAGCGAGAATGAAAGAATATAGATTAAACATGTGAGAAATTAGATATTTACTTAAAATACTTATTTTTCTTTGTTAGTCATGGTTGCGGATTTTAGTTCGGACAAGATGGTCAAAGCCCTTAGTTTAGGTGCACGTGGATCCTACCACAAGCCAATGGAGAAGGAAGAACTTGTTGGCATATGGAACCGTGTCATGCGAAACAGGCGAGAACTTCATCCTCTATAACTCAAATCCTCGACCTATCGGTTTAAAAAGAAAAGTATCTTACTATTTGAATTGCATTTTTATTATCCAATAGTTTAGAACTTGCTTTGCTAAGCATAATAGAAAAATTTGATGAAACCAATTCGAAATACGGGTCAATGCAATAGAAGAAGAACATAATGAAGACTCTGAAGCTGGTAGAGAACTCCAAGTAAGAGGTCCCAAAGGAAGGGTTGAATGGACCCAACAGCTGGAGAGAAATTTCAGAGCAGCCTGTGCAATTTTTGGGTTAAACAAGTATGTCATTTCCTTAGTCATGCATGATATCTCAAAAAACAAGTATTGGAAGAATAACAAAATTTATTTTACACGTATGGTGCCAAGGAGAAAGAACGTAATTCCATTGCAGAATTAACACGATAAAGACTCTCACATAAAAAAATAAAATAGTTATTATTTTTAAAACTTGACAAATGACAAGACTATAAAAGAAAATTAATTTGTATAAAATTTATATATGATATCAACAAAGGCATTCTCAATTTTTTAGCACTATAGAGTTTCAGGGTTCCTCAATCTAATTACCAATATTTTTTGATTTTTTATAATTATTTTAAAATTAATAAACTGACATCTTTAACTTATTCAAATTTAATTGTATAGTTAAATATTTTTATGGTTTTTCTTTTCTTTTATTCTAATTTTTCTAGATTTTCATTTTTTACTATTACTCAAGATCTCACATTGAAAATGTACGAAGATTTTGGAGTTTGACAACATTATATATAATGGGGTTGAGCATGCTTTTCAATTGAATGAATTGGTGGGTTGGTATTTATCCCATTAAATTCAGTGGCATACTCAATTTACTTTTCAACTTTTTAATACCAATAATCAAATTTGTTTTTTTAAAAAAGAAATTCGCCGACCGAGCCATTTGATCCCCATACACTCTTAATTATAAAGTAAAATGGATTTCTGTGCATTGCACGAGTTATTAGGCTAGTTACCATATAATTCATTCTAGCTAGCTTTGTAAAACATCATAAACCGAAACTATTTGCAGAGCGAGAATGAAAGAATATAGATTAAACATGTGAGAAATTAGATATTTACTTAAAATACTTATTTTTCTTTGTTAGTGATGGTTGCGGATTTTATTATCCAATAGGTTTGAACTTGCTGCTAAGCCTAATAGAAAAATTGATGAAACCAATTCAGAAATACGGGTCAATGAAATAGAAGAAGAACATAATGAAGACTCTGAAGCTGGTAGAGAACTCCAAGTAGGAGGTCCCAAAGGAAGGGTTGAATGGACCCAACAGATGTGGAGAAATTTCACGAGCGACTGTGCAATTTTTGGGTTAAACAAGTATGTCATTTCCTTAGTCATGCATGATATCCCAAAAAAACAAGTAATGGAAGAATAACAAAATTTATTTTACACGTATGGTGCCAAGGAGAAAGAACGTAATTCCATTGCGGAATTATCACGATAAAGACTCTCACATAAAAAAATAAAATAGTTATTATTTTTTAAAACTTGACAAATGACAAGACTATAAAAGAAAATTAATTTGTATAAAATTTATATATGATATCATCAAAGGCTTTCTCAATTTTTTTAGCACTATAGAGTTTCGGGTCCTCAATCTAATTACCAATATTTTTGATTTTTTATAATTATTTTAAAATTAATAAATCGACATCTTTAACTTATTCAAATTTAATTGTATAGTTAAATATTTTTTATGGTTTTTCTTTTCTTTTATTCTAATTTTCTAGATTTTCATTTTTACTATTACTCAAGATCTCACATTGAAAATGTACGAAGATTTTGGAGTTTGACAACATTATAAATAATGGGGTTGAGCATGCTTTTCAATTGAACAAATTGGTGGGTTGGTATTTATCCCATTAAATTCGAGTGGCATACTCAATTTACTTTTCAACTTTTTTAATACCAATAATCAAATTTGTTTTTTTTAATAAAAGAAATTCGCCGACCGAGCCATTTCATTCGCATACACACTTAATTATAAAGTAAAATGGATTTACGTGCATTGCACGAGTTATTAGGCTAGTTACCATATAATTCATTCTAGCTAGCTTTGTAAAACATCGTAAACCAAAACTATTTGCGGAGCGAGAATGAAAGAATATAGATTAAACATGTGAGAAATTAGATATTTACTTAAAATACTTATTTTTCTTTGTTAGTCATGGTTACGGATTTTAGTTCGGACAAGATGGTCAAAGCCCTTAGTTTAGGTGCACGTGGATCCTACCACAAGCCAATGGAGACGGAAGAACTTGTTGGCATATGGAACCCAGTACAAAGGTGAGAACTTCATCCTCTATAACTCAAATCCTCGACCTATCGGTTTAAAAAAGAAAAGTATCTTACTATTTGAATTGCATTTTTATTATCCAATAGTTTAGAACTTGCTGCTAAGCATAATAGAAAAATTTGATGAAACCAATTCGAAATACGGGTCAATGCAATAGAAGAAGAACATAATGAAGACTACGAAGCTGGTAGAGAACTCCAAGTAAGAGGTCCCAAAGGAAGGGTTGAATGGACCCAACAGTGGAGAGAAATTTCGGAGCGAGCTTTGTGCAATTTTTGGGTTAAACAAGTATGTCATTTCCTTTAGTCATGCATGATATCTCAAAAACACAAGTATTGCAAGAATAACAAAAATTTATTTTACACGTATGGTGCCAAGGAGAAAGAACGTAATTCCATTGCGGAAATTAACACGATAAAGACTCTCACATAAAAAAATAAAATAGTTATTATTTTTTAAAAACTTGACAAATGACAAGACTATAAAAGAAAATTAATTTGTATAAAATTTATATATGATATCGACAAAGGCATTTCTCAATTTTTTTAGCACTATAGAGTTTCAGGGTCCTCAATCTAATTACCAATATTTTTGATTATTTATAATTATTTTAAAATTAATAATCGACATCTTTAACTTATTCAAATTTAATTGTATAGTTAAATATTTTTATGGTTTTTCTTTTCTTTTATTCTAATTTTCTAGATTTTCATTTTTACTATTACTCAAGATCTCACGTTGAAAATGTACGAAGATTTTGGAGTTTGACAACATTATAAATAATGGGGTTGAGCATGCTTTTCAATTGAACAAATTGGTGGGTTGGTATTTATCCCATTAAATCCAGTGGCATACTCAATTTACTTTTCAACTTTTTAATACCAATAATCAAATTTGTTTTTTTAAAAAAGAAATTCGCCGACCGAGCCATTTGATTCGCATACACACTTAATTATAAAGTAAAATGGATTTCTGTGCATTGCACGAGTTATTAGGCTAGTTACCATATAATTCATTCTAGCTAGCTTTGTAAAACATCGTAAACCAAAACTATTTGCAGAGCGAGAATGAAAGAATATAGATTAAACATGTGAGAAATTAGATATTTACTTAAAATACTTATTTTTCTTTGTTAGTGATGGTTGCGGATTTTAGTTCGGACAAGATGGTCAAAGCCCTTAGTTTAGGTGCACGTGGATCCTACCACAAGCCAATGGAGAAGGAAGAACTTGTTGGCATATGTAACCGTGTCATGCGAAACAGGCGAGAACTTCATCCTCTATAACTCAAATCCTAGACCTATCGGTTTAAAAAGAAAAGTATCTTACTATTTGAATTGCATTTTTATTATCCAATAGTTTAGAACTTGCTGCTAAGCATAATAGAAAATTTGATGAAACCAATTCAGAAATACGGGTCAATGCAATAGAAGAAGAACATAATGAAGACTGCGAAGGCTGGTAGAGAACTCCAAGTAAGAGGTCCCAAAGGAAGGGTTGAATGGACCCAACAGTGGAGAGAAATTTGAGAGCGAGCTTTAGTGCAATTTTTTGGGTTAAACAAGTATGTCATTTCTTTAGTCATGCATGATATCTCGAAAACACAAGTATTGCAAGAATAACAAAAATTTATTTTACACGTATGGTGCCAAGGAGAAAGAACGTAATTCCATTGCGAAAATTAACACGATAAAGACTCTCACATAAAAAAAATAAAATAGTTATTATTTTTAAAACTTGACAAATGACAAGACTATAAAAGAAAATTAATTTGTATAAAATTTATATATGATATCAAAGCAAAGGCTTTCTCAATTTTTTAGCACTATAGAGTTTCCGGGTCCGCAATCTAATTACCAATATTTTTGATTATTTATAATTATTTTAAAATTAATAACTGACATCTTTAACTTATTCAAATTTAATTGTATAGTTAAATATTTTCATGGTTTTTCTTTTCTTTTATTCTAATTTTCTAGATTTTCATTTTTACTATTACTCAAGATCTCACATTGAAAATGTACGAAGATTTTTGGAGTTTGACAACATTATAAATAATGGGGTTGAGCATGCTTTTCAATTGAATGAAATTGGTGGGTTGGTATTTATCCCATTAAATTCGATGGCATACTCAATTTACTTTTCAACTTTTTAATACCAATAATCAAATTTGTTTTTTTAAAAAAGAAATTCGCCGACCGAGCCATTTGATCCCCATACACTCTTAATTATAAAGTAAAATGGATTTCTGTGCATTGCACGAGTTATTAGGCTAGTTACCATATAATTCATTCTAGCTAGCTTTGTAAAACATCATAAACCGAAACTATTTGCAGAGCGAGAATGAAAGAATATAGATTAAACATGTGAGAAATTAGATATTTACTTAAAATACTTATTTTTCTTTGTTAGTGATGGTTGCGGATTTTAGTTCGGACAAGATGATCAAAGCCCTTAGTTTAGGTGCATGTGGATCCTACCACAAGCCAATGGAGACGGAAGAACTTGTTGGCATATGGAACCGTACAGGTGAGAACTTCATCCTCTATAACACAAATCCTCGACCTATCGGTTTAAAAAGAAAAGTATCTTACTATTTGAATTGCATTTTTATTATCCAATAGGTTTGAACTTGCTGCTAAGCCTAATAGAAAAATTGATGAAACCAATTCAGAAATACGGGTCAATGAAATAGAAGAAGAACATAATGAAGACTCTGAAGCTGGTAGAGAACTCCAAGTAAGAGGTCCCAAAGGAAGGGTTGAATGGACCCAACAGCTGGGGAGAAATTTCAGAGCAGCCTGTGCAATTTTTGGGTTAAACAAGTATGTCATTTCCTTAGTCATGCATGATATCTCAAAAAACAAGTATTGGAAGAATAACAAAATTTATTTTACACGTATGGTGCCAAGGAGAAAGAACGTACTTTCGCATTGCGAAATTAACACGATAAAGACTCTCACATAAAAAAAATAAAATAGTTATTATTTTTAAAACTTGACAAATGACAAGACTATAAAAGAAAATTAATTTGTATAAAATTTATATATGATATCAAACGAAAGGCTTTCTCAATTTTTTTAGCACTATAGAGTTTCCGGTACTCAATCTAATTACCAATATTTTTTGATTTTTTATAATTATTTTAAAATTAATAATCGACATCTTTAACTTATTCAAATTTAATTGTATAGTTAAATATTTTTATGGTTTTTCTTTTCTTTTTATTCTAATTTTCTAGATTTTCATTTTTACTATTACTCAAGATCTCACATTGAAAATGTACGAAGATTTTGGAGTTTGACAACATTATAAATAATGGGGTTGAGCATGCTTTTCAATTGAACAAATTGGTGGGTTGGTATTTATCCCATTAAATTCGAGTGGCATACTCAATTTACTTTTCAACTTTTTAATACCAATAATCAAATTTGTTTTTTTAAAAAGAAATTCGCCGACCGAGCCATTTGATTCGCATACACACTTAATTATAAAGTAAAATGGATTCTCGTGCATTGCACGAGTTATTAGGCTAGTTACCATATAATTCATTCTAGCTAGCTTTGTAAAACATCGTAAACCAAAACTATTTGCGAGAGCGAGAATGAAAGAATATAGATTAAACATGTGAGAAATTAGATATTTACTTAAAATACTTATTTTTTCTTTGTTAGTGATGGTTGCGGATTTTATTATCCAATAGGTTTGAACTTGCTTTGCTAAGCCTAATAGAAAAATTGATGAAACCAATTCGTAAATACGGGTCAATGAAATAGAAGAAGAACATAATGAAGACTACGAAGTCGGTAGAGAACTCCAAGTAGGAGGTCCCAAAGGAAGGGTTGAATGGACCCAACAAACTGTGGAGAAATTTCACAGCGACTACTGCAATTTTTGGGTTAAACAAGTATGTCATTTCCTTAGTAATGCATGATATCCCAAAAAAACAAGTAATGGAAGAATAACAAAATTTATTTTACACGTATGGTGCCAAGGAGAAAGAACGTAATTCCATTGCGGAATTATCACGATAAAGACTCTCA
This sequence comes from Vinca minor, assembly GCA_026122235.1. Classification (NCBI taxonomy): domain Eukaryota; kingdom Viridiplantae; phylum Streptophyta; class Magnoliopsida; order Gentianales; family Apocynaceae; genus Vinca; species Vinca minor. The sequence continues at coordinate 2,503,436 of JAOCZM010000232.1, forward strand.
CATAAAAAAAATAAAATAGTTATTATTTTTTAAAACTTGACAAATGACAAGACTATAAAAGAAAATTAATTTGTATAAAATTTATATATGATATCATCAAAGGCTTTCTCAATTTTTTTAGCACTATAGAGTTTCCGGTCCTCAATCTAATTACCAATATTTTTGATTTTTTATAATTATTTTAAAATTAATAATCGACATCTTTAACTTATTCAAATTTAATTGTATAGTTAAATATTTTTTATGGTTTTTCTTTTCTTTTATTCTAATTTTCTAGATTTTCATTTTTACTATTACTCAAGATCTCACATTGAAAATGTACGAAGATTTTGGAGTTTGACAACATTATAAATAATGGGGTTGAGCATGCTTTTCAATTGAACAAATTGGTGGGTTGGTATTTATCCCATTAAATTCAGTGGCATACTCAATTTACTTTTCAACTTTTTAATACCAATAATCAAATTTGTTTTTTTAATAAAGAAATTCGCCGACCGAGCCATTTCATTCGCATACACACTTAATTATAAAGTAAAATGGATTTCTGTGCATTGCACGAGTTATTAGGCTAGTTACCATATAATTCATTCTAGCTAGCTTTGTAAAACATCGTAAACCAAAACTATTTGCAGAGCGAGAATGAAAGAATATAGATTAAACATGTGAGAAATTAGATATTTACTTAAAATACTTATTTTTCTTTGTTAATCATGGTTGCGGATTTTAGTTCGGACAAGATGGTCAAAGCCCTTAGTTTAGGTGCACGTGGATCCTACCACAAGCCAATGGAGACGGAAGAACTTGTTGGCATATGGAACCGTACAGGTGAGAACTTCATCCTCTATAACTCAAATCCTCGACCTATCGGTTTAAAAAGAAAAGTATCTTACTATTTGAATTGCATTTTTATTATCCAATAGTTTAGAACTTGCTGCTAAGCATAATAGAAAATTTGATGAAACCAATTCAGAAATACGGGTCAATGCAATAGAAGAAGAACATAATGAAGACTCGAAAGTCGGGTAGAGAACTCCAAGTAAGAGGTCCCAAAGGAAGGGTTGAATGGACCCAACAGCTGTGGAGAAATTTCAGAGCAGGTTGTGCAATTTTTGGGTTAAACAAGTATGTCATTTCCTTAGTCATGCATGATATCTCAAAAAACAAGTATTGGAAGAATAACAAAATTTATTTTACACGTATGGTGCCAAGGAGAAAGAACGCAATTCCATTGCAAAATTAACACGATAAAGACTCTCACATAAAAAAAATAAAATAGTTATTATTTATAAAACTTGACAAATGACAAGACTATGAAAAGAAAATTAATTTGTATAAAATTTATATATGATATCAAACAAAGGCTTTCTCAATTTTTTTAGCACTATAGAGTTTCGGGTACTCAATCTAATTACCAATATTTTTGATTTTTTATAATTATTTTAAAATTAATAATCGACATCTTTAACTTATTCAAATTTAATTGTATAGTTAAATATTTTTATGGTTTTTTCTTTTCTTTTATTCTAATTTTCTAGATTTTCATTTTTACTATTACTCAAGATCTCACATTGAAAATGTACGAAGATTTTGGAGTTTGACAACATTATAAATAATGGGGTTGAGCATGCTTTTCAATTGAACAAATTGGTGGGTTGGTATTTATCCCATTAAATTCGAGTGGCATACTCAATTTACTTTTCAACTTTTTAATACCAATAATCAAATTTGTTTTTTTTAATAAAGAAATTAGCCCGACCGAGCCATTTCATTCGCATACACACTTAATTATAAAGTAAAATGGATTTCGTGCATTGCACGAGTTATTAGGCTAGTTACCTTATAATTCATTCTAGCTAGCTTTGTAAAACATCGTAAACCAAAACTATTTGCAGAGCGAGAATGAAAGAATATAGATTAAACATGTGAGAAATTAGATATTTACTTAAAAATACTTATTTTTCTTTGTTAATCATGGTTGCGGATTTTAGTTCGGGACAAGATGGTCAAAGCCCTTAGTTTAGGTGCACGTGGATCCTACCACAAGCCAATGGAGACGGAAGAACTTGTTGGCATATGGAACCGCATGCAAAGCGAGAACTTCATCCTCTATAACTCAAATCCTCGACCTATCGGTTTAAAAAGAAAAGTATCTTACTATTTGAATTGCATTTTTATTATCCAATAGTTTAGAACTTGCTGCTAAGCATAATAGAAAATTTGATGAAACCAATTCAGAAATACGGGTCAATGCAATAGAAGAAGAACATAATGAAGACTCTGAAGCTGGTAGAGAACTCCAAGTAAGAGGTCCCAAAGGAAGGGTTGAATGGACCCAACAGCTGTGGAGAAATTTCGAGAGCGAGTTGTACAATTTTTTGGGTTAAACAAGTATGTCATTTCCTTAGTCATGCATGATATCTCAAAAAACAAGTATTGGAAGAATAACAAAATTTATTTTACACGTATGGTGCCAAGGAGAAAGAACGTAATTCCATTGCAAAATTAACACGATAAAGACTCTCACATAAAAAAATAAAATAGTTATTATTTATAAAACTTGACAAATGACAAGACTATGAAAGAAAATTAATTTGTATAAAATTTATATATGATATCAGCAAAGGCTTTCTCAATTTTTTAGCACTATAGAGTTTCCGGGTACTCAATCTAATTACCAATATTTTTTGATTTTTTTATAATTATTTTAAAATTAATAACTGACATCTTTAACTTATTCAAATTTAATTGTATAGTTAAATATTTTTATGGTTTTTCTTTTCTTTTATTCTAATTTTCTAGATTTTCATTTTTACTATTACTCAAGATCTCACATTGAAAATGTACGAAGATTTTGGAGTTTGACAACATTATAAATAATGGGGTTGAGCATGCTTTTCAATTGAACAAATTGGTGGGTTGGTATTTATCCCATTAAATTCAGTGGCATACTCAATTTACTTTTCAACTTTTTAATACCAATAATCAAATTTGTTTTTTTAATAAAGAAATTCGCCGACCGAGCCATTTCATTCGCATACACACTTAATTATAAAGTAAAATGGATTTCTGTGCATTGCACGAGTTATTAGGCTAGTTACCTTATAATTCATTCTAGCTAGCTTTGTAAAACATCGTAAACCAAAACTATTTGCAGAGCGAGAATGAAAGAATATAGATTAAACATGTGAGAAATTAGATATTTACTTAAAATACTTATTTTTCTTTGTTAATCATGGTTGCGGATTTTAGTTCGGACAAGATGGTCAAAGCCCTTAGTTTAGGTGCACGTGGATCCTACCACAAGCCAATGGAGACGGAAGAACTTGTTGGCATATGGAACCGTACAGGCGAGAACTTCATCCTCTATAACTCAAATCCTCGACCTATCGGTTTAAAAAGAAAAGTATCTTACTATTTGAATTGCATTTTTATTATCCAATAGTTTAGAACTTGCTGCTAAGCATAATAGAAAATTTGATGAAACCAATTCAGAAATACGGGTCAATGCAATAGAAGAAGAACATAATGAAGACTCTGAAGCTGGTAGAGAACTCCAAGTAAGAGGTCCCAAAGGAAGGGTTGAATGGACCCAACAGCTGTGGAGAAATTTCAGAGCAGGTTGTACAATTTTTGGGTTAAACAAGTATGTCATTTCCTTAGTCATGCATGATATCTGAAAAAACAAGTATTGGAAGAATAACAAAATTTATTTTACACGTATGGTGCCAAGGAGAAAGAACGTAATTCCATTGCAAAATTAACACGATAAAGACTCTCACATAAAAAAATAAAATAGTTATTATTTATAAAACTTGACAAATGACAAGACTATGAAAGAAAATTAATTTGTATAAAATTTATATATGATATCAGCAAAGGCTTTCTCAATTTTTTAGCACTATAGAGTTTCCGGGTACTCAATCTAATTACCAATATTTTTGATTTTTTATAATTATTTTAAAATTAATAACTGACATCTTTAACTTATTCAAATTTAATTGTATAGTTAAATATTTTTATGGTTTTTCTTTTCTTTTATTCTAATTTTCTAGATTTTCATTTTTACTATTACTCAAGATCTCACATTGAAAATGTACGAAGATTTTGGAGTTTGACAACATTATAAATAATGGGGTTGAGCATGCTTTTCAATTGAACAAATTGGTGGGTTGGTATTTATCCCATTAAATTCAGTGGCATACTCAATTTACTTTTCAACTTTTTAATACCAATAATCAAATTTGTTTTTTTAATAAAGAAATTCGCCGACCGAGCCATTTCATTCGCATACACACTTAATTATAAAGTAAAATGGATTTCTGTGCATTGCACGAGTTATTAGGCTAGTTACCATATAATTCATTCTAGCTAGCTTTGTAAAACATCGTAAACCAAAATTATTTGCAGAGCGAGAATGAAAGAATATAGATTAAACATGTGAGAAATTAGATATTTACTTAAAATACTTATTTTTCTTTGTTAGTCATGGTTGCGGATTTTAGTTCGGACAAGATAGTCAAAGCCCTTAGTTTAGGTGCACGTGGATCCTACCACAAGCCAATGGAGACGGAAGAACTTGTTGGCATATGGAACCGTACAGGCGAGAACTTCATCCTCTATAACTCAAATCCTCGACCTATCGGTTTAAAAAGAAAAGTATCTTACTATTTGAATTGCATTTTTATTATCCAATAGTTTAGAACTTGCTGCTAAGCATAATAGAAAATTTGATGAAACCAATTCAGAAATACGGGTCAATGCAATAGAAGAAGAACATAATGAAGACTCTGAAGCTGGTAGAGAACTCCAAGTAAGAGGTCCCAAAGGAAGGGTTGAATGGACCCAACAGCTGGAGAGAAATTTCAGAGCAGCCTGTGCAATTTTTGGGTTAAACAAGTATGTCATTTCTTTAGTCATGCATGATATCTCAGAAACACAAGTATTGCAAGAATAACAAAAATTATTTTACACGTATGGTGCCAAGGAGAAAGAACGTAATTCCATTGCAGAATTAACACGATAAAGACTCTCACATAAAAAAATAAAATAGTTATTATTTTTAAAACTTGACAAATGACAAGACTATAAAAGAAAATTAATTTGTATAAAATTTATATATGATATCAAGAAAAGGCATTCTCAATTTTTTTAGCACTATAGAGTTTCCGGTTCCCCAATCTAATTACCAATATTTTTGATTTTTTTATAATTATTTTAAAATTAATAATTGACATCTTTAACTTATTCAAATTTAATTGTATAGTTAAATATTTTTATGGTTTTTCTTTTCTTTTATTCTAATTTTCTAGATTTTCATTTTTACTATTACTCAAGATCTCACATTGAAAATGTACGAAGATTTTGGAGTTTGACAACATTATAAATAATGGGCGTTGAGCATGCTTTTCAATTGAATAAATTGGTGGGTTGGTATTTATCCCATTAAATTCAGTGGCATACTCATTTTACTTTTCAACTTTTTAATACCAATAATCAAATTTGTTTTTTTAAAAAAAAATTCGCCGACCGAGCCATTTGATTCTCATACACTCTTAATTATAAAGTAAAATGGATTTCTGTGCATTGCACGAGTTATTAGGCTAGTTACCATATAATTCATTCTAGCTAGCTTTGTAAAACATCATAAACCAAAACTATTTGCAGAGCGAGAATGAAAGAATATAGATTAAACATGTGAGAAATTAGATATTTACTTAAAATACTTATTTTTCTTTGTTAGTCATGGTTGCGGATTTTAGTCCGGACAAGATGGTCAAAGCCCTTAGTTTAGGTGCACGTGGATCCTACCACAAGCCAATGGAGAAGGAAGAACTTGTTGGCATATGGAACCGTGTCATGCGAAACAGGCGAGAACTTCCTCCTCTATAACTCAAATCCTCGACCTATCGGTTTAAAAAGAAAAGTATCTTACTATTTGAATTCCATTTTTATTATCCAATAGTTTAGAACTTGCTGCTAAGCATAATAGAAAATTTGATGAAACCAATTCAGAAATACGGGTCAATGCAATAGAAGAAGAACGTAATGAAGACTCTGAAGCTGGTAGAGAACTCCAAGTAAGAGGTCCCAAAGGAAGGGTTGAATGGACCCAACAGCTGGGGAGAAATTTCAGAGCAGCCTGTGCAATTTTTGGGTTAAACAAGTATGTCATTTCTTTAGTCATGCTTGATATCTCAAAAAACAAGTATTGCTAGAATAACAAAATTTATTTTACACGTATGGTGCCAAGGAGAAAGAACGTACTTCCATTGCAGAATTAACACGATAAAGACTCTCACATAAAAAAATAAAATAGTTATTATTTTTAAAACTTGACAAATGACAAGACTATAAAAGAAAATTAATTTGTATAAAATTTATATATGATATCAGCAAAGGCATTCTCAATTTTTTAGCACTATAGAGTTTCAGGTTCCTCAATCTAATTACCAATATTTTTGATTTTTTATCATTATTTTAAAATTAATAAATGACATCTTTAACTTATTCAAATTTAATTGTATAGTTAAATATTTTTATGGTTTTTCTTTTCTTTTATTCTAATTTTCTAGATTTTCATTTTTACTATTACTCAAGATCTCACATTGAAAATGTACGAAGATTTTGGAGTTTGACAACATTATAAATAATGGGGTTGAGCATGCTTTTCAATTGAATAAATTGGTGGGTTGGTATTTATCCCATTAAATCCAGTGGTAAACTCAATTTACTTTTCAACTTTTTAATACCAATAATCAAATTTGTTTTTTTAAAAAAGAAATTCGCCGACCGAGCCATTTGATTCGCATACACACTTAATTATAAAGTAAAATGGATTTCTGTGCGTTGCACGAGTTATTAGGCTAGTTACCATATAATTCATTCTAGCTAGCTTTGTAAAACATCATAAACCAAAACTATTTGCAGAGCGAGAATGAAAGAATATAGATTAAACATGTGAGAAATTAGATATTTACTTAAAATACTTATTTTTCTTTGTTAGTCATGGTTGCGGATTTTAGTTCGGACAAGATGGTCAAAGCCCTTAGTTTAGGTGCACGTGGATCCTACCACAAGCCAATGGAGAAGGAAGAACTTGTTGGCATATGGAACCGTGTCATGCGAAACAGGCGAGAACTTCCTCCTCTATAACTCAAATCCTCGACCTATCGGTTTAAAAAGAAAAGTATCTTACTATTTGAATTGCATTTTTATTATCCAATAGTTTAGAACTTGCTGCTAAGCATAATAGAAAATTTGATGAAACCAATTCAGAAATACGGGTCAATGCAATAGAAGAAGAACATAATGAAGACTCTGAAGCTGGTAGAGAACTCCAAGTAAGTGGTCCCAAAGGAAGGGTTGAATGGACCCAACAGCTGGAGAGAAATTTCAGAGCAGCCTGTGCAATTTTTGGGTTAAACAAGTATGTCATTTCCTTAGTCATGCATGATATCCCAAAAAACAAGTAATGGAAGAATAACAAAATTTATTTTACACGTATGGTGCCAAGGAGAAAGAACGTAATTCCATTGCAGAATTAACACGATAAAGACTCTCACATAGAAAAATAAAATAGTTATTATTTTTAAAACTTGACAAATGACAAGACTATAAAAGAAAATTAATTTGTATAAAATTTATATATGATATCAGCAAAGGCATTCTCAATTTTTTAGCACTATAGAGTTTCAGGTTCCTCAATCTAATTACCAATATTTTTGATTTTTTATCATTATTTTAAAATTAATAAATGACATCTTTAACTTATTCAAATTTAATTGTATAGTTAAATATTTTTATGGTTTTTCTTTTCTTTTATTCTAATTTTCTAGATTTTCATTTTTACTATTACTCAAGATCTCACATTGAAAATGTACGAAGATTTTGGAGTTTGACAACATTATAAATAATGGGGTTGAGCATGCTTTTCAATTGAATAAATTGGTGGGTTGGTATTTATCCCATTAAATCCAGTGGTAAACTCAATTTACTTTTCAACTTTTTAATACCAATAATCAAATTTGTTTTTTTAAAAAAGAAATTCGCCGACCGAGCCATTTGATTCGCATACACACTTAATTATAAAGTAAAATGGATTTCTGTGCGTTGCACGAGTTATTAGGCTAGTTACCATATAATTCATTCTAGCTAGCTTTGTAAAACATCATAAACCAAAACTATTTGCAGATCGAGAATGAAAGAATATAGATTAAACATGTGAGAAATTAGATATTTACTTAAAATACTTATTTTTCTTTGTTAGTGATGGTTGCGGATTTTAGTTCGGACAAGATGGTCAAAGCCCTTAGTTTAGGTGCACGTGGATCCTACCACAAGCCAATGGAGAAGGAAGAACTTGTTGGCATATGGAACCGTGTCATGCAAAACAGGCGAGAACTTCATCCTCTATAACTCAAATCCTCGACCTATCGGTTTAAAAAGAAAAGTATCTTACTATTTGAATTGCATTTTTATTATCCAATAGTTTAGAACTTGCTGCTAAGCATAATAGAAAATTTGATGAAACCAATTCAGAAATACGGGTCAATGCAATAGAAGAAGAACATAATGAAGACTCTGAAGCTGGTAGAGAACTCCAAGTAAGTGGTCCCAAAGGAAGGGTTGAATGGACCCAACAGCTGGAGAGAAATTTCAGAGCAGCCTGTGCAATTTTTGGGTTAAACAAGTATGTCATTTCCTTAGTCATGCATGATATCCCAAAAAACAAGTAATGGAAGAATAACAAAATTTATTTTACACGTATGGTGCCAAGGAGAAAGAACGTAATTCCATTGCAGAATTAACACGATAAAGACTCTCACATAAAAAAATAAAATAGTTATTATTTTTAAAACTTGACAAATGACAAGACTATAAAAGAAAATTAATTTGTATAAAATTTATATATGATATCAGCAAAGGCATTCTCAATTTTTTAGCACTATAGAGTTTCAGGTTCCTCAATCTAATTACCAATATTTTTGATTTTTTATCATTATTTTAAAATTAATAAATGACATCTTTAACTTATTCAAATTTAATTGTATAGTTAAATATTTTTATGGTTTTTCTTTTCTTTTATTCTAATTTTCTAGATTTTCATTTTTACTATTACTCAAGATCTCACATTGAAAATGTACGAAGATTTTGGAGTTTGACAACATTATAAATAATGGGGTTGAGCATGCTTTTCAATTGAATAAATTGGTGGGTTGGTATTTATCCCATTAAATCCAGTGGTATACTCAATTTACTTTTCAACTTTTTAATACCAATAATCAAATTTGTTTTTTTAAAAAAGAAATTCGCCGACCGAGCCATTTCATTCGCATACACACTTAATTATAAAGTAAAATGGATTTCTGTGCATTGCACGAGTTATTAGGCTAGTTACCATATAATTCATTCTAGCTAGCTTTGTAAAACATCATAAACCAAAACTATTTGCAGAGCGAGAATGAAAGAATATAGATTAAACATGTGAGAAATTAGATATTTACTTAAAATACTTATTTTTCTTTGTTAGTGATGGTTGCGGATTTTAGTTCGGACAAGATGGTCAAAGCCCTTAGTTTAGGGGCATGTGGATCCTTCCACAAGCCAATGGAGAAGGAAGAACTTGTTGGCATATGGAACCGTGTCATGCGAAACAGGCGAGAACTTCATCCTCTATAACTCAAATCCTAGACCTATCGGTTTAAAAAGAAAAGTATCTTACTATTTGAATTGCATTTTTATTATCCAATAGTTTAGAACTTGCTGCTAAGCATAATAGAAAATTTGATGAAACCAATTCAGAAATACGGGTCAATGCAATAGAAGAAGAACATAATGAAGACTCTGAAGCTGGTAGAGAACTCCAAGTAAGAGGTCCCAAAGGAAGGGTTGAATGGACCCAACAGCTGGAGAGAAATTTCAGAGCAGCCTGTGCAATTTTTGGGTAAAACAAGTATGTCATTTCTTTAGTCATGCATGATATCTCAAAAAACAAGTATTGCAAGAATAACAAAATTTATTTTACACGTATGGTGCCAAGGAGAAAGAACGTAATTCCATTGCAGAATTAACACGATAAAGACTCTCACATAAAAAAATAAAATAGTTATTATTTTTAAAACTTGACAAATGACAAGACTATAAAAGAAAATTAATTTGTATAAAATTTATATATGATATCAGCAAAGGCTTTCTCAATTTTTTAGCACTATAGAGTTTCCGGGTACTCAATCTAATTACCAATATTTTTGATTTTTTATAATTATTTTAAAATTAATAACTGACATCTTTAACTTATTCAAATTTAATTGTATAGTTAAATATTTTTATGGTTTTTCTTTTCTTTTATTCTAATTTTCTAGATTTTCATTTTTACTATTACTCAAGATCTCACATTGAAAATGTACGAAGATTTTGGAGTTTGACAACATTATAAATAATGGGGTTGAGCATGCTTTTCAATTGAACAAATTGGTGGGTTGGTATTTATCCCATTAAATTCAGTGGCATACTCAATTTACTTTTCAACTTTTTAATACCAATAATCAAATTTGTTTTTTTAAAAAAGAAATTCGCCGACCGAGCCATTTGATTCGCATACACACTTAATTATAAAGTAAAATGGATTTCTGTGCATTGCACGAGTTATTAGGCTAGTTAACATATAATTCATTCTAGCTAGCTTTGTAAAACATTGTAAACCAAAACTATTTGCAGAGCGAGAATGAAAGAATATAGATTAAACATGTGAGAAATTAGATATTTACTTAAAATACTTATTTTTCTTTGTTAGTGATGGTTGCGGATTTTAGTTCGGACAAGATGGTCAAAGCCCTTAGTTTAGGGGCATGTGGATCCTTCCACAAGCCAATGGAGAAGGAAGAACTTGTTGGCATATGGAACCGTGTCATGCGAAACAGGCGAGAACTTCATCCTCTATAACTCAAATCCTCGACCTATCGGTTTAAAAAGAAAAGTATCTTACTATTTGAATTGCATTTTTATTATCCAATAGTTTAGAACTTGCTGCTAAGCATAATAGAAAATTTGATGAAACCAATTCAGAAATACGGGTCAATGCAATAGAAGAAGAACATAATGAAGACTCTGAAGCTGGTAGAGAACTCCAAGTAAGAGGTCCCAAAGGAAGGGTTGAATGGACCCAACAGCTGGGGAGAAATTTCAGAGCAGCCTGTGCAATTTTTGGGTTAAACAAGTATGTCATTTCCTAAGTCATGCATGATATCTCAAAAAACAAGTATTCGAAGAATAACAAAATTTATTTTACACGTATGGTGCCAAGGAGAAAGAACGTACTTCCATTGCAGAATTAACACGATAAAGACTCTCACATAAAAAAATAAAATAGTTATTATTTTTAAAACTTGACAAATGACAAGACTATAAAAGAAAATTAATTTGTATAAAATTTATATATGATATCAGCAAAGGCTTTCTCAATTTTTTAGCACTATAGAGTTTCCGGGTACTCAATCTAATTACCAATATTTTTGATTTTTTATAATTATTTTAAAATTAATAACTGACATCTTTAACTTATTCAAATTTAATTGTATAGTTAAATATTTTTATGGTTTTTCTTTTCTTTTATTCTAATTTTCTAGATTTTCATTTTTACTATTACTCAAGATCTCACGTTGAAAATGTACGAAGATTTTGGAGTTTGACAACATTATAAATAATGGGGTTGAGCATGCTTTTCAATTGAACAAATTGGTGGGTTGGTATTTATCCCATTAAATTCAGTGGCATACTCAATTTACTTTTCAACTTTTTAATACCAATAATCAAATTTGTTTTTTTCAAAAAGAAATTAGCCGATAGAGCCATTTGATTTTCATACACTCTTAATTATATAGTAAAATGGATTTCTGTGCATTGCACGAGTTATTAGGCTAGTTACCATATAATTCATTCTAGCTAGCATTGTAAAACATCATAAACCAAAACTATTTGCAGAGCGAGAATGAAAGAATATAGATTAAACATGTGAGAAATTAGATATTTACTTAAAATACTTATTTTTCTTTGTTAGTCATGGTTGCGGATTTTAGTTCGGACAAGATGGTCAAAGCCCTTAGTTTAGGTGCACGTGGATCCTACCACAAGCCAATGGAGAAGGAAGAACTTGTTGGCATATGGAACCGTGTCATGCGAAACAGGCGAGAACTTCATCCTCTATAACTCAAATCCTCGACCTATCGGTTTAAAAAGAAAAGTATCTTACTATTTGAATTGCATTTTTATTATCCAATAGTTTAGAACTTGCTGCTAAGCATAATAGAAAATTTGATGAAACCAATTTAGAAATACGGGTCAATGCAATAGAAGAAGAACGTAATGAAGACTCTGAAGCTAGTAGAGAACTCCAAGTAAGAGGTCCCAAAGGAAGGGTTGAATGGACCCAACAGCTGGGGAGAAATTTCAGAGCAGCCTGTGCAATTTTTTGGTTAAACAAGTATGTCATTTCCTAAGTCATGCATGATATCTCAAAAAACAAGTATTCGAAGAATAACAAAATTTATTTTACACGTATGGTGCCAAGGAGAAAGAACGTACTTCCATTGCAGAATTAACACGATAAAGACTCTCACATAAAAAAATAAAATAGTTATTATTTTTAAAACTTGACAAATGACAAGACTATAAAAGAAAATTAATTTGTATAAAATTTATATATGATATCAGCAAAGGCTTTCTCAATTTTTTAGCACTATAGAGTTTCCGGGTACTCAATCTAATTACCAATATTTTTGATTTTTTATAATTATTTTAAAATTAATAACTGACATCTTTAACTTATTCAAATTTAATTGTATAGTTAAATATTTTTATGGTTTTTCTTTTCTTTTATTCTAATTTTCTAGATTTTCATTTTTACTATTACCCAAGATCTCACGTAGAAAATGTACGAAGATTTTGGAGTTTGACAACATTATAAATAATGGGGTTGAGCATGCTTTTCAATTGAATAAATTGGTGGGTTGGTATTTATCCCATTAAATTCAGTGGCATACTCAATTTACTTTTCAACTTTTTAATACCAATAATCAAATTTGTTTTTTTCAAAAAGAAATTAGCCGATAGAGCCAGTTGATTTTCATACACTCTTAATTATATAGTAAAATGGATTTCTGTGCATTGCACGAGTTATTAGGCTAGTTACCATATAATTCATTCTAGCTAGCATTGTAAAACATCATAAACCAAAACTATTTGCAGAGCGAGAATGAAAGAATATAGATTAAACATGTGAGAAATTAGATATTTACTTAAAATACTTATTTTTCTTTGTTAGTCATGGTTGCGGATTTTAGTTCGGACAAGATGGTCAAAGCCCTTAGTTTAGGTGCACGTGGATCCTACCACAAGCCAATGGAGAAGGAAGAACTTGTTGGCATATGGAACCGTGTCATGCGAAACAGGCGAGAACTTCATCCTCTATAACTCAAATCCTCGACCTATCGGTTTAAAAAGAAAAGTATCTTACTATTTGAATTGCATTTTTATTATCCAATAGTATAGAACTTGCTGCTAAGCATAATAGAAAATTTGATGAAACCAATTCAGAAATACGGGTCAATGCAATAGAAGAAGAACATAATGAAGACTCTGAAGCTGGTAGAGAACTCCAAGTAAGAGGTCCCAAAGGAAGGGTTGAATGGACGCAATAGCTGGAGAGAAATTTCAGAGCAGCCTGTGCAATTTTTGGGTTAAACAAGTATGTCATTTCCTTAGTCATGCATGATATCTCAAAAAACAAGTATTGGAAGAATAACAAAATTTATTTTACACGTATGGTGCCAAGGAGAAAGAACGTAATTCCATTGCAGAATTAACACGATAAAGACTCTCACATAAAAAAATAAAATAGTTATTATTTTTAAAACTTGACAAATGACAAGACTATAAAAGAAAATTAATTTGTATAAAATTTATATATGATATCAGCAAAGGCATTCTCAATTTTTTAGCACTATAGAGTTTCCGGGTACTCAATCTAATTACCAATATTTTTGATTTTTTATAATTATTTTAAAATTAATAATTGACATCTTTAACTTATTCAAATTTAATTGTATAGTTAAATATTTTTATGGTTTTTCTTTTCTTTTATTCTAATTTTCTAGATTTTCATTTTTACTATTACTCAAGATCTCACGTTGAAAATGTACGAAGATTTTGGAGTTTGACAACATTATAAATAATGGGGTTGAGCATGCTTTTCAATTGAATAAATTGGTGGGTTGGTATTTATCCCATTAAATTCAGTGGCATACTCAATTTACTTTTCAACTTTTTAATACCAATAATCAAATTTGTTTTTTTCAAAAAGAAATTAGCCGATAGAGCCATTTGATTTTCATACACTCTTAATTATATAGTAAAATGGATTTCTGTGCATTGCACGAGTTATTAGGCTAGTTACCATATAATTCATTCTAGCTAGCATTGTAAAACATCATAAACCAAAACTATTTGCAGAGCGAGAATGAAAGAATATAGATTAAACATGTGAGAAATTAGATATTTACTTAAAATACTTATTTTTCTTTGTTAGTCATGGTTGCGGATTTTAGTTCGGACAAGATGGTCAAAGCCCTTAGTTTAGGTGCACGTGGATCCTACCACAAGCCAATGGAGAAGGAAGAACTTCTTGGCATATGGAACCGTGTCATGCGAAACAGGCGAGAACTTCATCCTCTATAACTCAAATCCTCGACCTATCGGTTTAAAAAAAAAGTATCTTACTATGTGAATTGCATTTTAATTATCCAATAGTTTAGAACTTGCTGCTAAGCATAATAGAAAATTTGATGAAACCAATTCAGAAATACGGGTCAATGAAATAGAAGAAGAACATAATGAAGACTCTGAAGCTGGTAGAGAACTCCAAGTAAGATGTCCCAAAGGAAGGGTTGAATGGACCCAACAGCTGGAGAGAAATTTCAGAGCAGCCTGTGCAATTTTTGGGTTAAACAAGTATGTCATTTCCTTAGTCATGCATGATATCCCAAAAAACAAGTATTGCAAGAATAACAAAATTTATTTTACACGTATGGTGCCAAGGAGAAAGAACGTAATTCCATTGCAGAATTAACACGATAAAGACTCTCACATAAAAAAATAAAATAGTTATTATTTTTAAAACTTGGCAAATGACAAGACTATAAAAGAAAATTAATTTGTATAAAATTTATATATGATATCAGCAAAGGCATTCTCAATTTTTTAGCACTATAGAGTTTCCGGTTCCTCAATCTAATTACCAATATTTTTTATTTTTTATAATTATTTTAAAATTAATAATTGACATCTTTAACTTATTCAAATTTAATTGTATAGTTAAATATTTTTATGGTTTTTCTTTTCTTTTATTCTAATTTTCTAGATTTTCATTTTTACTATTACTCAAGATCTCACGTTGAAAATGTACGAAGATTTTGGAGTTTGACAACATTATAAATAATGGGGTTGAGCATGCTTTTCAATTGAATAAATTGGTGGGTTGGTATTTATCCCATTAAATTCAGTGGCATACTCAATTTACTTTTCAACTTTTTAATACCAATAATCAAATTTGTTTTTTTAAAAAAGAAATTAGCCGATAGAGCCATTTGATTTTCATACACTCTTAATTATATAGTAAAATGGATTTCTGTGCATTGCACGAGTTATTAGGCTAGTTACCATATAATTCATTCTAGCTAGCATTGTAAAACATCATAAACCAAAACTATTTGCAGAGCGAGAATGAAAGAATATAGATTAAACATGTGAGAAATTAGATATTTACTTAAAATACTTATTTTTCTTTGTTAGTGATGGTTGCGGATTTTAGTTCGGACAAGATGGTCAAAGCCCTTAGTTTAGGTGCACGTGGATCCTACCACAAGCCAATGGAGAAGGAAGAACTTCTTGGCATATGGAACCGTGTCATGCGAAACAGGCGAGAACTTCATCCTCTATAACTCAAATCCTCGACCTATCAGTTTAAAAAAAAAGTATCTTACTATGTGAATTGCATTTTAATTATCCAATAGTTTAGAACTTGCTGCTAAGCATAATAGAAAATTTGATGAAACCAATTCAGAAATACGGGTCAATGAAATAGAAGAAGAACATAATGAAGACTCAAGTCGGGTAGAGAACTCCAAGTAAGATGTCCCAAAGGAAGGGTTGAATGGACCCAACAAATTGGAGAGAAATTTCAGAGCACACATGGCAATTTTTGGGTTAAACAAGTATGTCATTTCTTTAGTCATGCATGATATCTCAAAAAACAAGTATTGCAAGAATAACAAAATTTATTTTACACGTATGGTGCCAAGGAGAAAGAACGTAATTCCATTGCAGAATTAACACGATAAAGACTCTCACATAAAAAAATAAAATAGTTATTATTTTTAAAACTTGGCAAATGACAAGACTATAAAAAGAAAATTAATTTGTATAAAATTTATATATGATATCAAAGAAAGGCATTCTCAATTTTTTAGCACTATAGAGTTTCCGGTTCCTCAATCTAATTACCAATATTTTTTGATTTTTTATAATTATTTTAAAATTAATAATTGACATCTTTAACTTATTCAAATTTAATTGTATAATTTAATATTTTTATGGTTTTTCTTTTCTTTTATTCTAATTTTCTAGATTTTCATTTTTACTATTACTCAAGATCTCACATTGAAAATGTACGAAGATTTTGGAGTTTGACAACATTATAAATAATGGGGTTGAGCATGCTTTTCAATTGAATAAATTGGTGGGTTGGTATTTATCCCATTAAATTCAGTGGCATACTCAATTTACTTTTCAACTTTTTAATACCAATAATCAAATTTGTTTTTTTAAAAAAGAAATTAGCCGATAGAGCCATTTGATTTTCATACACTCTTAATTATATAGTAAAATGGATTTCTGTGCCTTGCACGAGCTATTAGGCTAGTTACCATATAATTCATTCTAGCTAGCTTTGTAAAACATCATAAACCAAAACTATTTGCAGAGCGAGAATGAAAGAATATAGATTAAACATGTGAGAAATTAGATATTTACTTAAAATACTTATTTTTCTTTGTTAGTGATGGTTGCGGATTTTAGTTCGGACAAGATGGTCAAAGCCCTTAGTTTAGGGGCATGTGGATCCTTCCACAAGCCAATGGAGAAGGAAGAACTTGTTGGCTTATGGAACCATGTCATGCGAAACAGGCGAGAACTTCATACTCTATAACTCAAATCCTCGACCTATCGGTTTAAAAAGAAAAGTATCTTACTATTTGAAGTGCATTTTTATTATCCAATAGGTTTAAACTTGCTGCTAAGCCTAATAGAAAAATTGATGAAACCAATTCAGAAATACTGGTCAATGAAATAGAAGAAGAACATAATGAAGACTCTGAAGCTGGTAGAGAACTCCAAGTAAGAGGTCCCAAAGGAAGGGTTGAATGGACCCAACAGCTGGAGAGAAATTTCAGAGCAGCCTGTGCAATTTTTGGGTTAAACAAGTATGTCATTTCCTTAGTCATGCATGATATCTCAAAAAACAAGTATTGGAAGAATAACAAAATTTATTTTACACGTATGGTGCCAAGGAGAAAGAACGTAATTCCATTGCAGAATTAACACGATAAAGACTCTCACATAAAAAAATAGTTATTATTTTTAAAACTTGACGAATGACAAGACTATAAAAGAAAATTAATTTGTATAAAATTTATATATGATATCAGCAGAGGCATTCTCAATTTTTTAGCACTATAGAGTTTCCGGGTCCTCAATCTAATTACCAATATTTTTTATTTTTAATGATTATTTTAAAAGTAATATTTGACATCTTTACCTTATTCAAATTTTATTGAATAATTTAATATTTTTATGGTTTTTCTTTTCTTTTATTCTAATTTTCTAGATTTTCATTTTTACTATTACTCAAGATCTCACATTGAAAATGTACGAAGATTTTGGAGTTTGACAACATTATAAATAATGGGGTTGAGCATGCTTTTCATTTGAATAAATTGCTGGGTCGGTATTTATCCCATTAAATTCAGTGGCATACTCAATTTACTTTTCAACTTTTTAATACTAATAATCAAATTTGTTTTTTTAAAAATAAATTAGCCGACAGAGCCATTTGATTTTCATACACTCTTAATTATATAGTAAAATGGATTTCAGTGCATTGCACGAGTTATTAGGCTAGTTACCATATAATTCATTCTAGCTAGCTTTGTAAAACATCATAAACCAAAACTATTTGCAGAGCGAGAATGAAAGAATATAGATTAAACATGTGAGAAATTAGATATTTACTTAAAATACTTATTTTTCTTTGTTAGTGATGGTTGCGGATTTTAGTTCGGACAAGATGGTCAAAGCCCTTAGTTTAGGGGCATGTGGATCCTTCCACAAGCCAATGGAGAAGGAAGAACTTGTTGGCTTATGGAACCATGTCATGCGAAACAGGCGAGAACTTCATACTCTATAACTCAAATCCTCGACCTATCGGTTTAAAAAGAAAAGTATCTTACTATTTGAATTGCATTTTTATTATCCAATAGGTTTAAACTTGCTGCTAAGCCTAATAGAAAAATTGATGAAACCAATTCAGAAATACGGGTCAATGAAATAGAAGAAGAACATAATGAAGACTCTGAAGATGGTAGAGAACTCCAAGTAAGAGGTCCCAAAGGAAGGGTTGAATGGACCCAACAGCTGCAGAGAAATTTCGAGAGCACTGTGCAATTTTTTGGGTTAAACAAGTATGTCATTTCCTTAGTCATGCATGATATCTCAAAAAACAAGTATTGGAAGAATAACAAAATTTATTTTACACGTATGGTGCCAAGGAGAAAGAACGTAATTCCATTGCAGAATTAACACGATAAAGACTCTCACATAAAAAAATAGTTATTATTTTTAAAACTTGACGAATGACAAGACTATAAAAGAAAATTAATTTGTATAAAATTTATATATGATATCAAAGCAAAGGCATTCTCAATTTTTTTAGCACTATAGAGTTTCCGTGTCCTCAATCTAATTACCAATATTTTTTTATTTTTTATAATTATTTTAAAAGTAATAATTGACATCTTTAACTTATTCCAATTTAATTGTGTAGTTAAATATTTTTATGGTTTTTCTTTATTTTATTCTAATTTTCTAGATTTTCATTTTTACTATTACTCAAGATCTCACATTGAAAATGTACGAAGATTTTGGAGTTTGACAACATTATAAATAATGGGGTTGAGCATGCTTTTCATTTGAATAAATTGCTGGGTCGGTATTTATCCCATTAAATTCAGTGGCATACTCAATTTATTTTTCAACTTTTTAATACTAATAATCAAATTTGTTTTTTAAAAAATAAATTAGCCGACAGAGCCATTTGATTTTCATACACTCTTAATTATATAGTAAAATGGATTTCAGTGCATTGCACGAGTTATTAGGCTAGTTACCATATAATTCATTCTAGCTAGCTTTGTAAAACATCATAAACCAAAACTATTTGCAGAGCGAGAATGAAAGAATATAGATTAAACATGTGAGAAATTAGATATTTACTTAAAATACTTATTTTTCTTTGTTAGTGATGGTTGCGGATTTTAGTTCGGACAAGATGGTCAAAGCCCTTAGTTTAGGTGCATGTGGATCCTTCCACAAGCCAATGGAGAAGGAAGAACTTGTTGGCTTATGGAACCATGTCATGCGAAACAGGCGAGAACTTCATACTCTATAACTCAAATCCTCGACCTATCGGTTTAAAAAGAAAAGTATCTTACTATTTGAATTGCATTTTTATTATCCAATAGGTTTAAATTTGCTGCTAAGCCTAATAGAAAAATTGATGAAACCAATTCAGAAATACTGGTCAATGAAATAGAAGAAGAACATAATGAAGACTCTGAAGCTGGTAGAGAACTCCAAGTAAGAGGTCCCAAAGGAAGGGTTGAATGGACCCAACAGCTGGAGAGAAATTTCAGAGCAGCTTGTGCAATTTTTGGGTTAAACAAGTATGTCATTTCCTTAGTCATGCATGATATCTCAAAAAACAAGTATTGGAAGAATAACAAAATTTATTTTACACGTATGGTGCCAAGGAGAAAGAACGTAATTCCATTGCAGAATTAACACGATAAAGACTCTCACATAAAAAAATAGTTATTATTTTTAAAACTTGACGAATGACAAGACTATAAAAGAAAATTAATTTGTATAAAATTTATATATGATATCAGCAAAGGCATTCTCAATTTTTTAGCACTATAGAGTTTCCGGGTCCTCAATCCAATTACCAATATTTTTTATTTTTTATAATTATTTTAAAAGTAATAATTGACATCTTTAACTTATTCCAATTTAATTGTATAGTTAAATATTTTTATGGTTTTTCTTTTCTATTATTCTAATTTTCTAGATTTTCATTTTTACTATTACTCAAGATCTCACATTGAAAATGTACGAAGATTTTGGAGTTTGACAACATTATAAATAATGGGGTTGAGCATGCTTTTCATTTGAATAAATTGCTGGGTCGGTATTTATCCCATTAAATTCAGTGGCATACTCAATTTATTTTTCAACTTTTTAATACTAATAATCAAATTTGTTTTTTAAAAAATAAATTAGCCGACAGAGCCATTTGATTTTCATACACTCTTAATTATATAGTAAAATGGATTTCAGTGCATTGCACGAGTTATTAGGCTAGTTACCATATAATTCATTCTAGCTAGCTTTGTAAAACATCATAAACCAAAACTATTTGCAGAGCGAGAATGAAAGAATATAGATTAAACATGTGAGAAATTAGATATTTACTTAAAATACTTATTTTTCTTTGTTAGTGATGGTTGCGGATTTTAGTTCGGACAAGATGGTCAAAGCCCTTAGTTTAGGTGCATGTGGATCCTTCCACAAGCCAATGGAGAAGGAAGAACTTGTTGGCTTATGGAACCATGTCATGCGAAACAAGCGAGAACTTCATACTCTATAACTCAAATCCTCGACCTATCGGTTTAAAAAGAAAAGTATCTTACTATTTGAATTGCATTTTTATTATCCAATAGGTTTAAACTTTGTCGCTAAGCCTAATAGAAAAAATTGATGAAACCAATTCAGAAATACTGGTCAATGAAATAGAAGAAGAACATAATGAAGACTCTGAAGCTGGTAGAGAACTCCAAGTAAGAGGTCCCAAAGGAAGGGTTGAATGGACCCAACAGCTGGAGAGAAATTTCAGAGCAGCTTGTGCAATTTTTGGGTTAAACAAGTATGTCATTTCCTTAGTCATGCATGATATCTCAAAAAACAAGTATTGGAAGAATAACAAAATTTATTTTACACGTATGGTGCCAAGGAGAAAGAACGTAATTCCATTGCAGAATTAACACGATAAAGACTCTCACATAAAAAAATAGTTATTATTTTTAAAACTTGACGAATGACAAGACTATAAAAGAAAATTAATTTGTATAAAATTTATATATGATATCAGCAAAGGCATTCTCAATTTTTTAGCACTATAGAGTTTCCGGGTCCTCAATCTAATTACCAATATTTTTTATTTTTTATAATTATTTTAAAAGTAATAATTGACATCTTTAACTTATTCCAATTTAATTGTATAGTTAAATATTTTTATGGTTTTTCTTTTCTTTTATTCTAATTTTCTAGATTTTCATTTTTACTATTACTCAAGATCTCACATTGAAAATGTACGAAGATTTTGGAGTTTGACAACATTATAAATAATGGGGTTGAGCATGCTTTTCATTTGAATAAATTGTTTGGGTCGGTATTTATCCCATTAAATTCGAGTGGCATACTCAATTTACTTTTTCAACTTTTTAATACTAATAATCAAATTTGTTTTTTTAAAAAATAAATTAGCCGACGAGCCATTTGATTTTCATACACTCTTAATTATATAGTAAAATGGATTTCAGTGCATTGCACGAGTTATTAGGCTAGTTACCATATAATTCATTCTAGCTAGCTTTGTAAAACATCATAAACCAAAACTATTTGCAGAGCGAGAATGAAAGAATATAGATTAAACATGTGAGAAATTAGATATTTACTTAAAATACTTATTTTTCTTTGTTAGTGATGGTTGCGGATTTTAGTTCGGACAAGATGGTCAAAGCCCTTAGTTTAGGTGCATGTGGATCCTTCCACAAGCCAATGGAGAAGGAAGAACTTGTTGGCTTATGGAACCATGTCATGCGAAACAAGTGAGAACTTCATACTCTATAACTCAAATCCTCGACCTATCGGTTTAAAAAGAAAAGTATCTTACTATTTGAATTGCATTTTTATTATCCAATAGGTTTAAACTTGCTGCTAAGCCTAATAGAAAAATTGATGAAACCAATTCAGAAATACTGGTCAATGAAATAGAAGAAGAACATAATGAAGACTCTGAAGCTGGTAGAGAACTCCAAGTAAGAGGTCCCAAAGGAAGGGTTGAATGGACCCAACAAAGCTGGAGAGAAATTTCAGAGCAGCATGTGCAATTTTTGGGTTAAACAAGTATGTCATTTCCTTAGTCATGCATGATATCTCAAAAAACAAGTATTGGAAGAATAACAAAATTTATTTTACACGTATGGTGCCAAGGAGAAAGAACGTAATTCCATTGCAGAATTAACACGATAAAGACTCTCACATAAAAAAATAGTTATTATTTTTAAAACTTGACGAATGACAAGACTATAAAAGAAAAATTAATTTGTATAAAATTTATATATGATATCAGCAAAGGCATTCTCAATTTTTTAGCACTATAGAGTTTCCGGGTCCTCAATCTAATTACCAATATTTTT
The DNA here is from genome assembly GCA_026122235.1 of Vinca minor. Lineage (NCBI taxonomy): Eukaryota > Viridiplantae > Streptophyta > Magnoliopsida > Gentianales > Apocynaceae > Vinca > Vinca minor. The sequence goes on from JAOCZM010000232.1 coordinate 2,526,298, forward strand.
TTATTTTTTATAATTATTTTAAAAGTAATAATTGACATCTTTAACTTATTCCAATTTAATTGTATAGTTAAATATTTTTTATGGTTTTTTCTTTTCTTTTATTCTAATTTTCTAGATTTTCATTTTTACTATTACTCAAGATCTCACATTGAAAATGTACGAAGATTTTGGAGTTTGACAACATTATAAATAATGGGGTTGAGCATGCTTTTCATTTGAATAAATTCTTTGGGTCGGTATTTATCCCATTAAATTCGAGTGGCATACTCAATTTACTTTTTCAACTCTTTAATACTAATAATCAAATTTGTTTTTTTAAAAAATAAATTAGCAGACGAGCCATTTGATTTTCATACACTCTTAATTATATAGTAAAATGGATTTCAGTGCATTGCACGAGTTATTAGGCTAGTTACCATATAATTCATTCTAGCTAGCTTTGTAAAACATCATAAACCAAAACTATTTGCAGAGCGAGAATGAAAGAATATAGATTAAACATGTGAGAAATTATATATTTACTTAAAATTATTATTTTTCTTTGTTAGTGATGGTTGCGGATTTTAGTTCGGACAAGATGGTCAAAGCCCTTAGTTTAGGTGCATGTGGATCCTTCCACAAGCCAATGGAGAAGGAAGAACTTGTTGGCTTATGGAACCATGTCATGCGAAACAGGCGAGAACTTCATACTCTATAACTCAAATCCTCGACCTATCGGTTTAAAAAGAAAAGTATCTTACTATTTGAATTGCATTTTTATTATCCAATAGGTTTAAATTTGCTGCTAAGCCTAATAGAAAAATTGATGAAACCAATTCAGAAATACTGGTCAATGAAATAGAAGAAGAACATAGTGAAGACTCTGAAGCTGGTAGAGAACTCCAAGTAAGAGGTCCCAAAGGAAGGGTTGAATGGACCCAACAGCTGGAGAGAAATTTCAGAGCAGCCTGTGCAATTTTTGGGTTAAACAAGTATGTCATTTCCTTAGTCATGCATGATATCTCAAAAACAAAGTATTGGAAGAATAACAAAATTTATTTTACACGTATGGTGCCAAGGAGAAAGAACGTAATTCCATTGCAGAATTAACACGATAAAGACTCTCACATAAAAAAATAGTTATTATTTTTAAAACTTGACGAATGACAAGACTATAAAAGAAAATTAATTTGTATAAAATTTATATATGATATCAGCAAAGGCATTCTCAATTTTTTAGCACTATAGAGTTTCCGGGTCCTCAATCCAATTACCAATATTTTTTATTTTTTATAATTATTTTAAAAGTAATAATTGACATCTTTAACTTATTCCAATTTAATTGTATAGTTGAATATTTTTATGGTTTTTCTTTTCTTTTATTCTAATTTTCTAGATTTTCATTTTTACTATTACTCAAGATCTCACATTGAAAATGTACGAAGATTTTGGAGTTTGACAACATTATAAATAATGGGGTTGAGCATGCTTTTCATTTGAATAAATTCTTTGGGTCGGTATTTATCCCATTAAATTCGATGGCATACTCAATTTACTTTTTCAACTCTTTAATACTAATAATCAAATTTGTTTTTTTAAAAAATAAATTAGCAGACGAGCCATTTGATTTTCATACACTCTTAATTATATAGTAAAATGGATTTCGAGTGCATTGCACGAGTTATTAGGCTAGTTACCATATAATTCATTCTAGCTAGCTTTGTAAAACATCATAAACCAAAACTATTTGCGAGAGCGAGAATGAAAGAATATAGATTAAACATGTGAGAAATTAGATATTTACTTAAAATACTTATTTTTTCTTTGTTAGTGATGGTTGCGGATTTTAGTTCGGACAAGATGGTCAAAGCCCTTAGTTTAGGTGCATGTGGATCCTTCCACAAGCCAATGGAGAAGGAAGAACTTGTTGGCTTATGGAACCATGTCATGCGAAAGCAGTGAGAACTTCATACTCTATAACTCAAATCCTCGACCTATCGGTTTAAAAAAGAAAAGTATCTTACTATTTGAATTGCATTTTTATTATCAATAGGTTTAAACTTGCTTTGCTAAGCCTAATAGAAAAATTGATGAAACCAATTCGAAATACTTGGGTCAATGAAATAGAAGAAGAACATAATGAAGACTACGAAGGTGGTAGAGAACTCCAAGTAAGAGGTCCCCGAAGGAAGGGTTGAATGGACCCAGCAGTGGAGAGAAATTTGAGAAGCGACTGTGCAATTTTTGGGTTAAACAAGTATGTCATTTCCTTAGTCATGCATGATATCTCAAAAAACAAAGTATTGGAAGAATAACAAAATTTATTTTACACGTATGGTGCCAAGGAGAAAGAACGTAATTCCATTGCGGAATTAACACGATAAAGACTCTCACATAAAAAAAATAGTTATTATTTTTTAAAACTTGACGAATGACAAGACTATAAAAGAAAAATTAATTTGTATAAAATTTATATATGATATCGGCAAAGGCATTCTCAATTTTTTAGCACTATAGAGTTTAGGGTCCTCAATCTAATTACCAATATTTTTTTATTTTTTATAATTATTTTAAAAGTAATAATTGACATCTTTAACTTATTCCAATTTAATTGTATAGTTAAATATTTTTTATGGTTTTTTCTTTTCTTTTATTCTAATTTTCTAGATTTTCATTTTTACTATTACTCAAGATCTCACATTGAAAATGTACGAAGATTTTGGAGTTTGACAACATTATAAATAATGGGGTTGAGCATGCTTTTCATTTGAATAAATTCTTTGGGTCAGGGTATTTATCCCATTAAATTCGGTGGCATACTCAATTTACTTTTTCAACTCTTTAATACTAATAATCAAATTTGTTTTTTTAAAAAATAAATTAGCCGACAGAGCCATTTGATTTTCATACACTCTTAATTATATAGTAAAATGGATTTCAGTGCATTGCACGAGTTATTAGGCTAGTTACCATATAATTCATTCTAGCTAGCTTTGTAAAACATCATAAACCAAAACTATTTGCAGAGCGAGAATGAAAGAATATAGATTAAACATGTGAGAAATTATATATTTACTTAAAATTATTATTTTTCTTTGTTAGTGATGGTTGCGGATTTTAGTTCGGACAAGATGGTCAAAGCCCTTAGTTTAGGTGCATGTGGATCCTTCCACAAGCCAATGGAGAAGGAAGAACTTGTTGGCTTATGGAACCATGTCATGCGAAACAGGCGAGAACTTCATACTCTATAACTGAAATCCTCGACCTATCGGTTTAAAAAAGAAAAGTATCTTACTATTTGAATTGCATTTTTATTATCAATAGGTTTAAACTTTGCTTTGCTAAGCCTAATAGAAAAAATTGATGAAACCAATTCAGAAATACTTGGGTCAATGAAATAGAAGAAGAACATAATGAAGACTCACGAAGGTGGTAGAGAACTCCAAGTAAGAGGTCCCCGAAGGAAGGGTTGAATGGACCCAACAGGTGGAGAGAAATTTCAGAGCAGCCTGTGCAATTTTTGGGTTAAACAAGTATGTCATTTCCTTGGTCATGCATGATATCTCAAAAAACAAGTATTGCAAGAATAACAAAATTTATTTTACACGTATGGTGCCAAGGAGAAAGAACGTAATTCCATTGCGAGAATTAACACGATAAAGACTCTCACATAAAAAAAATAGTTATTATTTTTTAAAACTTGACGAATGACAAGACTATAAAAGAAAAATTAATTTGTATAAAATTTATATATGATATCGACAAAGGCATTCTCAATTTTTTAGCACTATAGAGTTTAGGGTCCTCAATCTAATTACCAATATTTTTTTATTTTTTTATAATTATTTTAAAAGTAATAATTGACATCTTTAACTTATTCCAATTTAATTGTATAGTTAAATATTTTTATGGTTTTTTCTTTTCTTTTATTCTAATTTTCTAGATTTTCATTTTTACTATTACTCAAGATCTCACATTGAAAATGTACGAAGATTTTGGAGTTTGACAACATTATAAATAATGGGGTTGAGCATGCTTTTCATTTGAATAAATTCTTTGGGTCAGGTATTTATCCCATTAAATTCGGTGGCATACTCAATTTACTTTTTCAACTCTTTAATACTAATAATCAAATTTGTTTTTTTAAAAAATAAATTAGCAAGCGAGCCATTTGATTTTCATACACTCTTAATTATATAGTAAAATGGATTTCAGTGCATTGCACGAGTTATTAGGCTAGTTACCATATAATTCATTCTAGCTAGCTTTGTAAAACATCATAAACCAAAACTATTTGCAGAGCGAGAATGAAAGAATATAGATTAAACATGTGAGAAATTAAATATTTACTTAAAATACTTAATTTTCTTTGTTAGTGATGGTTGCGGATTTTAGTTCGGACAGGATGGTCAAAGCCCGTAGTTTAGGTGCATGTGGATCCTTCCACAAGCCAATGGAGAAGGAAGAACTTGTTGGCTTATGGAACCATGTCATGCGAAACAGGCGAGAACTTCATCCTCTATAACTGAAATCCTCGACCTATCGGTTTAAAAAGAAAAGTATCTTACTATTTGAATTGCATTTTTATTATCCAATAGGTTTAAACTTGCTGCTAAGCCTAATAGAAAAATTGATGAAACCAATTCGAAATACTTGGGTCAATGAAATAGAAGAAGAACATAATGAAGACTACGAAGGTGGTAGAGAACTCCAAGTAAGAGGTCCCCGAAGGAAGGGTTGAATGGACCCAGCAGTGGAGAGAAATTTGGGAAGCGACTGTGCAATTTTTGGGTTAAACAAGTATGTCATTTCCTTAGTCATGCATGATATCTCAAAAACAAAGTATTGGAAGAATAACAAAATTTATTTTACACGTATGGTGCCAAGGAGAAAGAACGTAATTCCATTGCAGAATTAACACGATAAAGACTCTCACATAAAAAAATAGTTATTATTTTTAAAACTTGACGAATGACAAGACTATAAAAGAAAATTAATTTGTATAAAATTTATATATGATATCAGCAAAGGCATTCTCAATTTTTTAGCACTATAGAGTTTCCGGGTCCTCAATCTAATTACCAATATTTTTTATTTTTTATAATTATTTTAAAAGTAATAATTGACATCTTTAACTTATTCCAATTTAATTGTATAGTTAAATATTTTTATGGTTTTTCTTTTCTTTTATTCTAATTTTCTAGATTTTCATTTTTACTATTACTCAAGATCTCACATTGAAAATGTACGAAGATTTTGGAGTTTGACAACATTATAAATAATGGGGTTGAGCATGCTTTTCATTTGAATAAATTCTTTGGGTCGGTATTTATCCCATTAAATTCGATGGCATACTCAATTTACTTTTTCAACTTTTTAATACTAATAATCAAATTTGTTTTTTTAAAAAATAAATTAGCCCAGCGAGACCATTTGATTTTCATACACTCTTAATTATATAGTAAAATGGATTTCGAGTGCATTGCACGAGTTATTAGGCTAGTTACCATATAATTCATTCTAGCTAGCTTTGTAAAACATCATAAACCAAAACTATTTGCAGAGCGAGAATGAAAGAATATAGATTAAACATGTGAGAAATTAGATATTTACTTAAAATACTTATTTTTCTTTGTTAGTGATGGTTGCGGATTTTAGTTCGGACAAGATGGTCAAAGCCCTTAGTTTAGGTGCATGTGGATCCTTCCACAAGCCAATGGAGAAGGAAGAACTTGTTGGCTTATGGAACCATGTCATGCGAAACAGGCGAGAACTTCATACTCTATAACTCAAATCCTCGACCTATCGGTTTAAAAAGAAAAGTATCTTACTATTTGAATTGCATTTTTATTATCCAATAGGTTTAAACTTGCTGCTAAGCCTAATAGAAAAAATTGATGAAACCAATTCGAAATACTTGGGTCAATGAAATAGAAGAAGAACATAATGAAGACTACGAAGGTGGTAGAGAACTCCAAGTAAGAGGTCCCCGAAGGAAGGGTTGAATGGACCCAGCAGTGGAGAGAAATTTGGGAAGCGACTTTGTGCAATTTTTGGGTTAAACAAGTATGTCATTTCCTTAGTCATGCATGATATCTCAAAAAACAAGTATTGGAAGAATAACAAAATTTATTTTACACGTATGGTGCCAAGGAGAAAGAACGTAATTCCATTGCAGAATTAACACGATAAAGACTCTCACATAAAAAAATAGTTATTATTTTTAAAACTTGACGAATGACAAGACTATAAAAGAAAATTAATTTGTATAAAATTTATATATGATATCAGCAAAGGCATTCTCAATTTTTTAGCACTATAGAGTTTCAGGGTCCTCAATCTAATTACCAATATTTTTTATTTTTTATAATTATTTTAAAAGTAATAATTGACATCTTTAACTTATTCCAATTTAATTGTATAGTTAAATATTTTTATGGTTTTTCTTTTCTTTTATTCTAATTTTCTAGATTTTCATTTTTACTATTACTCAAGATCTCACATTGAAAATGTACGAAGATTTTGGAGTTTGACAACATTATAAATAATGGGGTTGAGCATGCTTTTCATTTGAATAAATTGCTGGGTCGGTATTTATCCCATTAAATTCGATGGCATACTCAATTTACTTTTTCAACTTTTTAATACTAATAATCAAATTTGTTTTTTTAAAAAATAAATTAGCCAGCGAAAGCCATTTGATTTTCATACACTCTTAATTATATAGTAAAATGGATTTCGAGTGCATTGCACGAGTTATTAGGCTAGTTACCATATAATTCATTCTAGCTAGCTTTGTAAAACATCATAAACCAAAACTATTTGCAGAGCGAGAATGAAAGAATATAGATTAAACATGTGAGAAATTAGATATTTACTTAAAATACTTATTTTTCTTTGTTAGTGATGGTTGCGGATTTTAGTTCGGACAAGATGGTCAAAGCCCTTAGTTTAGGTGCATGTGGATCCTTCCACAAGCCAATGGAGAAGGAAGAACTTGTTGGCTTATGGAACCATGTCATGCGAAACAGGCGAGAACTTCATACTCTATAACTCAAATCCTCGACCTATCGGTTTAAAAAGAAAAGTATCTTACTATTTGAATTGCATTTTTATTATCCAATAGGTTTAAACTTGCTGCTAAGCCTAATAGAAAAATTGATGAAACCAATTCAGAAATACTGGTCAATGAAATAGAAGAAGAACATAATGAAGACTACGAAGGTGGTAGAGAACTCCAAGTAAGAGGTCCCCGAAGGAAGGGTTGAATGGACCCAGCAGTGGAGAGAAATTTGGGAAGCGACTTTGTGCAATTTTTGGGTTAAACAAGTATGTCATTTCCTTAGTCATGCATGATATCTCAAAAAACAAAGTATTGGAAGAATAACAAAATTTATTTTACACGTATGGTGCCAAGGAGAAAGAACGTAATTCCATTGCAGAATTAACACGATAAAGACTCTCACATAAAAAAAATAGTTATTATTTTTTAAAACTTGACGAATGACAAGACTATAAAAAGAAAAATTAATTTGTATAAAATTTATATATGATATCGGCAAAGGCATTCTCAATTTTTTAGCACTATAGAGTTTAGGGTCCTCAATCTAATTACCAATATTTTTTTATTTTTTTATAATTATTTTAAAAGTAATAATTGACATCTTTAACTTATTCCAATTTAATTGTATAGTTAAATATTTTTATGGTTTTTTCTTTTCTTTTATTCTAATTTTCTAGATTTTCATTTTTACTATTACTCAAGATCTCACATTGAAAATGTACGAAGATTTTGGAGTTTGACAACATTATAAATAATGGGGTTGAGCATGCTTTTCATTTGAATAAATTCTTTGGGTCGGTATTTATCCCATTAAATTCGATGGCATACTCAATTTACTTTTTCAACTTTTTAATACTAATAATCAAATTTGTTTTTTTAAAAAATAAATTAGCAAGCGAGACCATTTGATTTTCATACACTCTTAATTATATAGTAAAATGGATTTCGAGTGCATTGCACGAGTTATTAGGCTAGTTACCATATAATTCATTCTAGCTAGCTTTGTAAAACATCATAAACCAAAACTATTTGCGGAAGCGAGAATGAAAGAATATAGATTAAACATGTGAGAAATTAGATATTTACTTAAAAATACTTATTTTTCTTTGTTAGTGATGGTTGCGGATTTTAGTTCGGACAAGATGGTCAAAGCCCTTAGTTTAGGTGCATGTGGATCCTTCCACAAGCCAATGGAGAAGGAAGAACTTGTTGGCTTATGGAACCATGTCATGCGAAACAGGCGAGAACTTCATACTCTATAACTCAAATCCTCGACCTATCGGTTTTAAAAAGAAAAGTATCTTACTATTTGAAGTGCATTTTTATTATCCAATAGGTTTAAACTTGCTGCTAAGCCTAATAGAAAAATTGATGAAACCAATTCAGAAATACGGGTCAATGAAATAGAAGAAGAACATAATGAAGACTCTGAAGCTGGTAGAGAACTCCAAGTAGGAGGTCCCCGAAGGAGGGTTGAATGGACCCAACAGGTGGAGAGAAATTTGGGAAGCGACTTTGTGCAATTTTTGGGTTAAACAAGTATGTCATTTCCTTAGTCATGCATGATATCTCAAAAAACAAGTATTGGAAGAATAACAAAATTTATTTTACACGTATGGTGCCAAGGAGAAAGAACGTAATTCCATTGCGGGAATTAACACGATAAAGACTCTCACATAAAAAAATAGTTATTATTTTTAAAACTTGACGAATGACAAGACTATAAAAGAAAATTAATTTGTATAAAATTTATATATGATATCAGCAAAGGCATTCTCAATTTTTTAGCACTATAGAGTTTAGGGTCCTCAATCCAATTACCAATATTTTTTTATTTTTTTATAATTATTTTAAAAGTAATAATTGACATCTTTAACTTATTCCAATTTAATTGTATAGTTAAATATTTTTATGGTTTTTCTTTTCTTTTATTCTAATTTTCTAGATTTTCATTTTTACTATTACTCAAGATCTCACATTGAAAATGTACGAAGATTTTGGAGTTTGACAACATTATAAATAATGGGGTTGAGCATGCTTTTCATTTGAATAAATTGCTGGGTCGGTATTTATCCCATTAAATTCGATGGCATACTCAATTTACTTTTTCAACTTTTTAATACTAATAATCAAATTTGTTTTTTTAAAAAATAAATTAGCCAAGCGAAACCATTTGATTTTCATACACTCTTAATTATATAGTAAAATGGATTTCGAGTGCATTGCACGAGCTATTAGGCTAGTTACCATATAATTCATTCTAGCTAGCTTTGTAAAACATCATAAACCAAAACTATTTGCAGAGCGAGAATGAAAGAATATTGATTAAACATGTGAGAAATTAAATATTTACTTAAAATACTTAATTTTCTTTGTTAGTGATGGTTGCGGATTTTAGTTCGGACAGGATGGTCAAAGCCCGTAGTTTAGGTGCATGTGGATCCTTCCACAAGCCAATGGAGAAGGAAGAACTTGTTGGCTTATGGAACCATGTCATGCGAAACAGGCGAGAACTTCATCCTCTATAACTGAAATCCTCGACCTATCGGTTTAAAAAGAAAAGTATCTTACTATTTGAATTGCATTTTTATTATCCAATAGGTTTGAACTTGCTGCTAAGCCTAATAGAAAACTTGATGAAACCAATTCAGAAATACGGGTCAATGAAATAGAAGAAGAATATAATGAAGACTCTGAAGCTGGTAGAGAACTCCAAGTAGGAGGTCCCGAAGGAAGGGTTGAATGGACCCAACAGGTGGAGAGAAATTTCAGAGCAGCCTGTGCAATTTTTGGGTTAAACAAGTATGTCATTTCCTTGGTCATGCATGATATCTCAAAAAACAAGTATTGCAAGAATAACAAAATTTATTTTACGTGTATGGTGCCAAGGAGAAAGAACGTAATTCCATTGCAGAATTAACACGATCAAGACTCTCACATAAAAAAATAGTTATTATTTTTAAAACTTGACAAATGACAATACTATAAAAGAAAATTAATTTGTATAAAATTTATATACGATATCAGCAAAGGCATTCTCATTTTTTTAGCACTATAGAGTTTCCGGGTCCTCAATCTAATTACCAATATTTTTTATTTTTTATAATTATTTTAAAAGTAATAATTGACATCTTTAACTTATTCCAATTTAATTGTATAGTTAAATATTTTTATGGTTTTTCTTTTCTATTATTCTAATTTTCTAGATTTTCATTTTTACTATTACTCAAGATCTCACATTGAAAATGTACGAAGATTTTGGAGTTTGACAACATTATAAATAATGGGGTTGAGCATGCTTTTCATTTGAATAAATTGCTGGGTCGGTATTTATCCCATTAAATTCAATGGCATACTCAATTTACTTTTTCAACTTTTTAATACTAATAATCAAATTTGTTTTTTTAAAAAATAAATTAGCCAAATGAAACCATTTGATTTTCATACACTCTTAATTATATAGTAAAATGGATTTCGAGTGCATTGCACGAGTTATTAGGCTAGTTACCATATAATTCATTCTAGCTAGCTTTGTAAAACATCATAAACCAAAACTATTTGCAGAGCGAGAATGAAAGAATATAGATTAAACATGTGAGAAATTAGATATTTACTTAAAATACTTATTTTTCTTTGTTAGTGATGGTTGCGGATTTTAGTTCGGACAAGATGGTCAAAGCCCTTAGTTTAGGGTGCATGTGGATCCTTCCACAAGCCAATGGAGAAGGAAGAACTTGTTGGCTTATGGAACCATGTCATGCGAAACAGGCGAGAACTTCATACTCTATAACTCAAATCCTCGACCTATCGGTTTAAAAAGAAAAGTATCTTACTATTTGAATTGCATTTTTATTATCAATAGGTTTAAACTTGCTTTGCTAAGCCTAATAGAAAAATTGATGAAACCAATTCAGAAATACGGGTCAATGAAATAGAAGAAGAACATAATGAAGACTACGGAAGGTGGTAGAGAACTCCAAGTAAGAGGTCCCCGAAAGGAAGGGTTGAATGGACCCAGCAGTTTGGAGAGAAATTTGGGAAGCGACTTTGTGCAATTTTTGGGTTAAACAAGTATGTCATTTCCTTAGTCATGCATGATATCTCAAAAAAACAAGTATTGGAAGAATAACAAAATTTATTTTACACGTATGGTGCCAAGGAGAAAGAACGTAATTCCATTGCGGGAATTAACACGATAAAGACTCTCACATAAAAAAAATAGTTATTATTTTTTAAAACTTGACGAATGACAAGACTATAAAAGAAAATTAATTTGTATAAAATTTATATATGATATCGGCAAAGGCATTCTCAATTTTTTAGCACTATAGAGTTTAGGGTCCTCAATCTAATTACCAATATTTTTTTATTTTTTATAATTATTTTAAAAGTAATAATTGACATCTTTAACTTATTCCAATTTAATTGTATAGTTAAATATTTTTATGGTTTTTCTTTTCTATTTATTCTAATTTTCTAGATTTTCATTTTTACTATTACTCAAGATCTCACATTGAAAATGTACGAAGATTTTGGAGTTTGACAACATTATAAATAATGGGGTTGAGCATGCTTTTCATTTGAATAAATTCTTTGGGTCGGTATTTATCCCATTAAATTCGATGGCATACTCAATTTACTTTTTCAACTTTTTAATACTAATAATCAAATTTGTTTTTTTAAAAAATAAATTAGCAAGTGAAACCATTTGATTTTCATACACTCTTAATTATATAGTAAAATGGATTTCGAGTGCATTGCACGAGTTATTAGAGCTAGTTACCATATAATTCATTCTAGCTAGCTTTGTAAAACATCATAAACCAAAACTATTTGCAGAGCGAGAATGAAAGAATATAGATTAAACATGTGAGAAATTAGATATTTACTTAAAATACTTATTTTTCTTTGTTAGTGATGGTTGCGGATTTTAGTTCGGACAAGATGGTCAAAGCCACTTAGTTTAGGGGCATGTGGATCCTTCCACAAGCCAATGGAGAAGGAAGAACTTGTTGGCTTATGGAACCATGTCATGCGAAACAGGCGAGAACTTCATACTCTATAACTCAAATCCTCGACCTATCGGTTTAAAAAGAAAAGTATCTTACTATTTGAAGTGCATTTTTATTATCCAATAGGTTTAAACTTGCTGCTAAGCCTAATAGAAAAATTGATGAAACCAATTCAGAAATACGGGTCAATGAAATAGAAGAAGAACATAATGAAGACTCCGAAGGTGGTAGAGAACTCCAAGTAAGAGGTCCCCGAAGGAAGGGTTGAATGGACCCAGCAGTTTGGAGAGAAATTTCGGGAGCGACTCTGTGCAATTTTTGGGTTAAACAAGTATGTCATTTCCTTAGTCATGCATGATATCTCAAAAAAACAAGTATTGGAAGAATAACAAAATTTATTTTACACGTATGGTGCCAAGGAGAAAGAAACGTAATTCCATTGCGGGAATTAACACGATAAAGACTCTCACATAAAAAAAATAGTTATTATTTTTTAAAACTTGACGAATGACAAGACTATAAAAGAAAATTAATTTGTATAAAATTTATATATGATATCGGCAAAGGCATTCTCAATTTTTTTAGCACTATAGAGTTTAGGGTCCTCAATCTAATTACCAATATTTTTTTATTTTTTTATAATTATTTTAAAAGTAATAATTGACATCTTTAACTTATTCCAATTTAATTGTATAGTTAAATATTTTTATGGTTTTTCTTTTCTATTATTCTAATTTTCTAGATTTTCATTTTTACTATTACTCAAGATCTCACATTGAAAATGTACGAAGATTTTGGAGTTTGACAACATTATAAATAATGGGGTTGAGCATGCTTTTCATTTGAATAAATTGCTGGGTCGGTATTTATCCCATTAAATTCAGTGGCATACTCAATTTACTTTTCAACTTTTTAATACTAATAATCAAATTTGTTTTTTTTAAAAAATAAATTAGCCAAATGAAACCATTTGATTTTCATACACTCTTAATTATATAGTAAAATGGATTTCGAGTGCATTGCACGAGTTATTAGAGCTAGTTACCATATAATTCATTCTAGCTAGCTTTGTAAAACATCATAAACCAAAACTATTTGCGGGAGCGAGAATGAAAGAATATAGATTAAACATGTGAGAAATTAGATATTTACTTAAAATACTTATTTTTCTTTGTTAGTGATGGTTGCGGATTTTAGTTCGGACAAGATGGTCAAAGCCCTTAGTTTAGGGGCATGTGGATCCTTCCACAAGCCAATGGAGAAGGAAGAACTTGTTGGCTTATGGAACCATGTCATGCGAAACAGGCGAGAACTTCATACTCTATAACTCAAATCCTCGACCTATCGGTTTAAAAAGAAAAGTATCTTACTATTTGAATTGCATTTTTATTATCCAATAGGTTTAAACTTGCTGCTAAGCCTAATAGAAAAATTGATGAAACCAATTCAGAAATACGGGTCAATGAAATAGAAGAAGAACATAATGAAGACTACGGAAGGTGGTAGAGAACTCCAAGTAAGAGGTCCCCGAAGGAAGGGTTGAATGGACCCAGCAGTTTGGAGAGAAATTTGAGAGCGACTGTGCAATTTTTGGGTTAAACAAGTATGTCATTTCCTTAGTCATGCATGATATCTCAAAAAACAAGTATTGGAAGAATAACAAAATTTATTTTACACGTATGGTGCCAAGGAGAAAGAACGTAATTCCATTGCAGAATTAACACGATAAAGACTCTCACATAAAAAAATAGTTATTATTTTTAAAACTTGACGAATGACAAGACTATAAAAGAAAATTAATTTGTATAAAATTTATATATGATATCGGCAAAGGCATTCTCAATTTTTTTAGCACTATAGAGTTTAGGGTCCTCAATCCAATTACCAATATTTTTTATTTTTTATAATTATTTTAAAAGTAATAATTGACATCTTTAACTTATTCCAATTTAATTGTATAGTTAAATATTTTTATGGTTTTTCTTTTCTTCTATTCTAATTTTCTAGATTTTCATTTTTACTATTACTCAAGATCTCACATTGAAAATGTACGAAGATTTTGGAGTTTGACAACATTATAAATAATGGGGTTGAGCATGCTTTTCATTTGAATAAATTCGTTTGGGTCGGTATTTATCCCATTAAATTCGATGGCATACTCAATTTACTTTTCAACTTTTTAATACTAATAATCAAATTTGTTTTTTTAAAAAATAAATTAGCCAAACGAAACCATTTGATTTTCATACACTCTTAATTATATAGTAAAATGGATTTCGAGTGCATTGCACGAGTTATTAGACTAGTTACCATATAATTCATTCTAGCTAGCTTTGTAAAACATCATAAACCAAAACTATTTGCGAGAGCGAGAATGAAAGAATATAGATTAAACATGTGAGAAATTAGATATTTACTTAAAATACTTATTTTTTCTTTGTTAGTGATGGTTGCGGATTTTAGTTCGGACAAGATGGTCAAAGCCCTTAGTTTAGGGGCATGTGGATCCTTCCACAAGCCAATGGAGAAGGAAGAACTTGTTGGCTTATGGAACCATGTCATGCGAAACAGGCGAGAACTTCATACTCTATAACTCAAATCCTCGACCTATCGGTTTAAAAAGAAAAGTATCTTACTATTTGAATTGCATTTTTATTATCAATAGGTTTAAACTTGCTTTGCTAAGCCTAATAGAAAAATTGATGAAACCAATTCAGAAATACGGGTCAATGAAATAGAAGAAGAACATAATGAAGACTCTGAAGTGGTAGAGAACTCCAAGTAAGAGGTCCCAAAGGAAGGGTTGAATGGACCCAACAGTGGAGAGAAATTTTAGAGCCAGTTTGTGCAATTTTTGGGTTAAACAAGTATGTCATTTCCTTAGTCATGCATGATATCTCAAAAAAACAAGTATTGCAAGAATAACAAAATTTATTTTACACGTATGGTGCCAAGGAGAAAGAACGTAATTCCATTGCAGAATTAACACGATAAAGACTCTCACATAAAAAAATAGTTATTATTTTTAAAACTTGACGAATGACAAGACTATAAAAGAAAATTAATTTGTATAAAATTTATATATGATATCAACAAAGGCATTCTCAATTTTTTAGCACTATAGAGTTTCAGGGTCCTCAATCTAATTACCAATATTTTTTTATTTTTTATAATTATTTTAAAAGTAATAATTGACATCTTTAACTTATTCCAATTTAATTGTATAGTTAAATATTTTTTATGGTTTTTTCTTTTCTTTTATTCTAATTTTCTAGATTTTCATTTTTACTATTACTCAAGATCTCACATTGAAAATGTACGAAGATTTTGGAGTTTGACAACATTATAAATAATGGGGTTGAGCATGCTTTTCATTTGAATAAATTCGTTTGGGTCGGTATTTATCCCATTAAATTCGAGTGGCATACTCAATTTACTTTTTCAACTTTTTAATACTAATAATCAAATTTGTTTTTTTAAAAAATAAATTAGCCAGATGAAACCATTTGATTTTCATACACTCTTAATTATATAGTAAAATGGATTTGAGTGCATTGCACGAGTTATTAAGCTAGTTACCATATAATTCATTCTAGCTAGCTTTGTAAAACATCATAAACCAAAACTATTTGCAGAGCGAGAATGAAAGAATATAGATTAAACATGTGAGAAATTAGATATTTACTTAAAATACTTATTTTTCTTTGTTAGTGATGGTTGCGGATTTTAGTTCGGACAAGATGGTCAAAGCCCTTAGTTTAGGGGCATGTGGATCCTTCCACAAGCCAATGGAGAAGGAAGAACTTGTTGGCTTATGGAACCATGTCATGCGAAACAGGCGAGAACTTCATACTCTATAACTCAAATCCTCGACCTATCGGTTTAAAAAGAAAAGTATCTTACTATTTGAATTGCATTTTTATTATCCAATAGGTTTAAACTTGCTGCTAAGCCTAATAGAAAAATTGATGAAACCAATTCAGAAATACGGGTCAATGAAATAGAAGAAGAACATAATGAAGACTCTGAAGCTGGTAGAGAACTCCAAGTAAGAGGTCCCAAAGGAAGGGTTGAATGGACCCAACAGCTGGAGAGAAATTTCAGAGCAGCCTGTGCAATTTTTGGGTTAAACAAGTATGTCATTTCCTTAGTCATGCATGATATCTCAAAAAACAAGTATTGGAAGAATAACAAAATTTATTTTACACGTATGGTGCCAAGGAGAAAGAACGTAATTCCATTGCAGAATTAACACGATAAAGACTCTCACATAAAAAAATAGTTATTATTTTTAAAACTTGACGAATGACAAGACTATAAAAGAAAATTAATTTGTATAAAATTTATATATGATATCAGCAAAGGCATTCTCAATTTTTTAGCACTATAGAGTTTCCGGGTCCTCAATCTAATTACCAATATTTTTTATTTTTTATAATTATTTTAAAAGTAATAATTGACATCTTTAACTTATTCCAATTTAATTGTATAGTTAAATATTTTTATGGTTTTTCTTTTCTTTTATTCTAATTTTCTAGATTTTCATTTTTACTATTACTCAAGATCTCACATTGAAAATGTACGAAGATTTTGGAGTTTGACAACATTATAAATAATGGGGTTGAGCATGCTTTTCATTTGAATAAATTGCTGGGTCGGTATTTATCCCATTAAATTCAGTGGCATACTCAATTTACTTTTCAACTTTTTAATACTAATAATCAAATTTGTTTTTTTAAAAATAAATTAGCCGATGAAACCATTTGATTTTCATACACTCTTAATTATATAGTAAAATGGATTTGAGTGCATTGCACGAGTTATTAGGCTAGTTACCATATAATTCATTCTAGCTAGCTTTGTAAAACATCATAAACCAAAACTATTTGCGGGAGCGAGAATGAAAGAATATAGATTAAACATGTGAGAAATTAGATATTTACTTAAAATACTTATTTTTTCTTTGTTAGTGATGGTTGCGGATTTTAGTTCGGACAAGATGGTCAAAGCCCTTAGTTTAGGGGCATGTGGATCCTTCCACAAGCCAATGGAGAAGGAAGAACTTGTTGGCTTATGGAACCATGTCATGCGAAAGCAGTGAGAACTTCATACTCTATAACTCAAATCCTCGACCTATCGGTTTAAAAAGAAAAGTATCTTACTATTTGAAGTGCATTTTTATTATCAATAGGTTTAAACTTTCTTTGCTAAGCCTAATAGAAAAATTGATGAAACCAATTCGAAATATGGGTCAATGAAATAGAAGAAGAACATAATGAAGACTACGGAAGGTGGTAGAGAACTCCAAGTAAGAGGTCCCCGAAAGGAAGGGTTGAATGGACCCAGCAGTGGAGAGAAATTTCGAGAGCGGCTGTGCAATTTTTGGGTTAAACAAGTATGTCATTTCCTTAGTCGTGCATGATATCTCAAAAAAACAAGTATTGCAAGAATAACAAAATTTATTTTACATGTATGGTGCCAAGGAGAAAGGGACGTAATTCCATTGCGAAATTAACACGATAAAGACTCTCACATATAAAAAATAGTTATTGTTTTTAAAAACTTGACAAATGACAAGACTATAAAAGAAAAATTAATTTGTATAAAATTTATATATGATATCAGCAAAGGCATTCTCAATTTTTTAGCACTATAGAGTTTAGGGTCCTCAACCTAATTACCAATATTTTTTATTTTTTTTATAATTATTTTAAAAGTAATAATTGACATATTTAACTTATTCAAATGTAATTGTATAATTTAAAAATTTATATAGTTTTTTCTTTTCTTTTATTCTAATTTTCTAGATTTTCATTTTTACAATTACTCAAGATCTCACATTGAAAATGTACGAAGATTTTGGAGTTTGACAACATTAAAAATAATGGGGTTGAGCATGCTTTTCAATTGAATAAATTGGTGGGATGGTATTTATCCCATTAAATGCAGTGACATACTTAACTTACCTTTCAACTTTTTAATACCAATAATCAAATTTGTTTTTTTAAAAAAGAAATTAGCCCACAGAGCCATTTGATTTTCATATACTCTTAATTATATCGTAAAATGGATTTATGTGCATTGCACGAGTTATTATACTAGTTACCATACAATTCATTCTAGCTAGCTTTGTAAAACATCATAAACCAAAACTATCTGCATAGCGAGAACGAAACAATATAGAAATTAAATATTTACTTAAAATACTTATTTTGCTTTGTTAGTGATTGTTGCGGTTTTTAGTTCGGACAAGATGGTCAAAGCCCTTAGTTTAGGTGCACGTGGATTCTTCCACAAGCCAATGGAGAAGAAAGAATTTGTTGGCATATGGAACCATGTCATGCGAAACAGGTGAGAACTTCATCCTCTATAACTTAAATCCTCGACCTATCGGTTTAAAAAGAAAAGTATCTTACTATTTGAATTGCATTTTTATTATCCAATAGATTTGAACTTGATGCTAAGCCTAATAGAAAAATTGAGGAAACCAATTCAGAAATATGGGTCAATGAAATAGAAGAAGAATATAATGAAGACTCTGAAACTGGTAGAGAACTCCAAGTAAGAGGTCCCAAAGGAAAGGTTGAATGGACCCAACAGTTGGAGAAATTTCAGAGCAGCCTGTGCAATTTTTGGGTTAAACAAGTATGTAATTTCCTTAGTCATGCATGATATCTCAAAAAACAAGTATTGCAGGAATAACAAAATTTATTTTACATGTATGGTGCCAAGGTTAAAGAACGTAATTCCATTGCAGAATTAACACGATAAAGATTCTCACGTAAAAAAATATTTTTTATTTTTAAAACTTGATAAATGACAAGACTATAAAAGAAAATTAATTTGTATAAAATTCATATATGATATCAGCAAAGGCATTCTCAATTTTTTAGCACTATAGAGTTTCCGGGTCCTCCATCTAATTACCAATATTTTTGACTTTTTATAATTATTTTAAAAGTAATAATTGACATCTTTAACTTCTTCAAATTAATTATATAGTTTAATATTTTTATGTTTTTTATTTTCTTTTATTCTAATTTTCTAGATTTTCATTTTTACTATTACTCAAGATCTCACATTGAAATTGTCATGTGATTTTTGGAGTTTAACAACATTATAAATAATGGGGTTGAGCATGCTTTTCAATTGAATAAATTGGTGGGTTGGTATTTATCCCATTAAATTGATGGCATACTCAATTTACTTTTCAACTTTTTAATGCCAATAATCAAATTTGTTTTTTTAAAAATAAAATTAGCCCACAGAACAATTTGATTTTCATATACTCTTAATTATATAGTAAAATGGATTTCTGTGCATTGCACGAGTTATTATGCAAGTTATCATATAATTCATTCAAGCTAGCTTTGCAACGTATCATAAACCAAAACTATTTGCAGAGCGAGAATGAAAGAATATAGATTATACATGTGAGAAATTAAATATTTATTTAAAATACTTATTTTTCTTTGTTAGTGATGGTTGCGGATTTTAGTTCGGTCAAGATGGTCAAAACCCTCAATTTAGGTGCACGTGGATCCTTCCACAAGCCAATGGAGAAGGAAGAACTTGTTGGCATATGGAACCATGTCATGCGAAACAGGCGAGAACTTCATCTACTATAACTCAAATCCTCGACCTATCGGTTTAAAAAGAAAAGTATCTTACTATTTGAATTGCATTTTTATTATCCAATAGGTTTGAACTTGGTGCTAAGCCTAATAGAAAAATTGATGAAACCAATTCAGAAAAATGGGTCAATGAAATAGAAAAAGAATATAATGAAGACTCTGAAGCTGGTCGAGAACTCCAAGTAAGAGGTCCCAAAGGAAGGGTTGAATGGACCCAACAGCTGGAGAGAAATTTCAGAGCAGCCTGTGCAATTTTTGGGTTAAACAAGTATGTCATTTCCTTAGTCGTGCATGATATCTCAAAAAACAAGTATTGCAAGAATAACAAAATTTATTTTACATGTATGGTGCCAAGGAGAAAGGACGTAATTCCATTGCAGAATTAACACGATAAAGACTCTCACATATAAAAATAGTTATTGTTTTTAAAACTTGACAAATGACAAGACTATAAAAGAAAATTAATTTGTATAAAATTTATATATGATATCAGCAAAGGCATTCTCAATTTTTTAGCACTATAGAGTTTCCGGGTCCTCAACCTAATTACCAATATTTTTTATTTTTTTATAATTATTTTAAAAGTAATAATTGACATATTTAACTTATTCAAATGTAATTGTATAATTTAAAATTTATATAGTTTTTCTTTTCTTTTATTCTAATTTTCTAGATTTTCATTTTTACAATTACTCAAGATCTCACATTGAAAATGTACGAAGATTTTGGAGTTTGACAACATTAAAAATAATGGGGTTGAGCATGCTTTTCAATTGAATAAATTGGTGGGATGGTATTTATCCCATTAAATGCAGTGACATACTCAACTTACTTTTCAACTTTTTAATACCAATAATCAAATTTGTTTTTTTAAAAAAGAAATTAGCCCACAGAGCCATTTGATTTTCATATACTCTTAATTATATCGTAAAATGGATTTATGTGCATTGCACGAGTTATTATGCTAGTTACCATACAATTCATTCTAGCTAGCTTTGTAAAACATCATAAACCAAAACTATCTGCATAGCGAGAACGAAACAATATAGAAATTAAATATTTACTTAAAATACTTATTTTTGCTTTGTTAGTGATTGTTGCGGTTTTTAGTTCGGACAAGATGGTCAAAGCCCTTAGTTTAGGTGCACGTGGATTCTTCCACAAGCCAATGGAGAAGAAAGAATTTGTTGGCATATGGAACCATGTCATGCGAAGCGGTGAGAACTTCATCCTCTATAACTTAAATCCTCGACCTATCGGTTTAAAAAGAAAAGTATCTTACTATTTGAATTGCATTTTTATTATCAATAGATTTGAACTTGATGCTAAGCCTAATAGAAAAATTGAGAAACCAATTCGAAATATGGGTCAATGAAATAGAAGAAGAATATAATGAAGACTACGAAAGCTGGTAGAGAACTCCAAGTAAGAGGTCCCCGAAGGAAAGGTTGAATGGACCCAGCGAGTTGGAGAAATTTCGAAGCGACTTTGTGCAATTTTTGGGTTAAACAAGTATGTAATTTCCTTAGTCATGCATGATATCTCAAAAAACAAGTATTGCAGGAATAACAAAATTTATTTTACATGTATGGTGCCAAGGTTAAAGAACGTAATTCCATTGCAGAATTAACACGATAAAGATTCTCACGTAAAAAAATATTTTTTATTTTTAAAACTTGATAAATGACAAGACTATAAAAGAAAATTAATTTGTATAAAATTCATATATGATATCAGCAAAGGCATTCTCAATTTTTTAGCACTATAGAGTTTCCGGGTCCTCCATCTAATTACCAATATTTTTGACTTTTTATAATTATTTTAAAAGTAATAATTGACATCTTTAACTTCTTCAAATTAATTATATAGTTTAATATTTTTATGTTTTTTATTTTCTTTTATTCTAATTTTCTAGATTTTCATTTTTACTATTACTCAAGATCTCACATTGAAATTGTACGCAGATTTTGGAGTTTAACAACATTATAAATAATGGGGTTGAGCATGCTTTTCAATTGAATAAATTGGTGGGTTGGTATTTATCCCATTAAATTCAGTGGCATACTCAATTTACTTTTCAACTTTTTAATGCCAATAATCAAATTTGTTTTTTTAAAAATAAAATTAGCCCACAGAACAATTTGATTTTCATATACTCTTAATTATATAGTAAAATGGATTTCTGTGCATTGCACGAGTTATTATGCAAGTTATCATATAATTCATTCAAGCTAGCTTTGCAACGCATCATAAACCAAAACTATTTGCAGAGCGAGAATGAAAGAATATAGATTATACATGTGAGAAATTAAATATTTATTTAAAATACTTATTTTTCTTTGTTAGTGATGGTTGCGGATTTTAGTTCGGTCAAGATGGTCAAAACCCTCAATTTAGGTGCACGTGGATCCTTCCACAAGCCAATGGAGAAGGAAGAACTTGTTGGCATATGGAACCATGTCATGCGAAACAGGCGAGAACTTCATCTACTATAACTCAAATCCTCGACCTATCGGTTTAAAAAGAAAAGTATCTTACTATTTGAATTGCATTTTTTTTATCCAATAGGTTTGAACTTGGTGCTAACCCTAATAGAAAAATTGACGAAACCAATTCAGAAAAATGGGTCAATGAAATAGAAAAAGAATATAATGAAGACTCTGAAGCTGGTCGAGAACTCCAAGTAAGAGGTCCCAAAGGAAGGGTTGAATGGACCCAACAGCTGGAGAGAAATTTCAGAGCAGCCTGTGCAATTTTTGGGTTAAACAAGTATGTCATTTCCTTAGTCGTGCATGATATCTCAAAAAACAAGTATTGCAAGAATAACAAAATTTATTTTACATGTATGGTGCCAAGGAGAAAGGGACGTAATTCCATTGCGAGAATTAACACGATAAAGACTCTCACATATAAAAAATAGTTATTGTTTTTAAAACTTGACAAATGACAAGACTATAAAAGAAAAATTAATTTGTATAAAATTTATATATGATATCGACAAAGGCATTCTCAATTTTTTAGCACTATAGAGTTTAGGGTCCTCAACCTAATTACCAATATTTTTTATTTTTTTATAATTATTTTAAAAGTAATAATTGACATATTTAACTTATTCAAATGTAATTGTATAATTTAAAATTTATATAGTTTTTTCTTTTTCTTTTATTCTAATTTTCTAGATTTTTCATTTTTACAATTACTCAAGATCTCACATTGAAAATGTACGAAGATTTTGGAGTTTGACAACATTAAAAATAATGGGGTTGAGCATGCTTTTCAATTGAATAAATTGGTGGGATGGTATTTATCCCATTAAATGCGATGACATACTCAACTTACTTTTCAACTTTTTAATACCAATAATCAAATTTGTTTTTTTAAAAAAGAAATTAGCCCACAGAGCCATTTGATTTTCATATACTCTTAATTATATCGTAAAATGGATTTATGTGCATTGCACGAGTTATTATGCTAGTTACCATACAATTCATTCTAGCTAGCTTTGTAAAACATCATAAACCAAAACTATACGCATAGCGAGAACGAAACAATATAGAAATTAAATATTTACTTAAAATACTTATTTTGCTTTGTTAGTGATTGTTGCGGTTTTTAGTTCGGACAAGATGGTCAAAGCCCTTAGTTTAGGTGCACGTGGATTCTTCCACAAGCCAATGGAGAAGAAAGAATTTGTTGGCATATGGAACCATGTCATGCGAAACAGGTGAGAACTTCATCCTCTATAACTTAAATCCTCGACCTATCGGTTTAAAAAGAAAAGTATCTTACTATTTGAATTGCATTTTTATTATCCAATAGATTTGAACTTGATGCTAAGCCTAATAGAAAAATTGAGGAAACCAATTCAGAAATATGGGTCAATGAAATAGAAGAAGAATATAATGAAGACTACTGAAAGCGGTAGAGAACTCCAAGTAAGAGGTCCCCGAAAGGAAAGGTTGAATGGACCCAGCGAGTTGGAGAAATTTCGAGAGCGACTTTGTGCAATTTTTGGGTTAAACAAGTATGTAATTTCCTTAGTCATGCATGATATCTCAAAAAACAAGTATTGCAGGAATAACAAAATTTATTTTACATGTATGGTGCCAAGGTTAAAGAACGTAATTCCATTGCAGAATTAACACGATAAAGACTCTCACATATAAAAATAGTTATTGTTTTTAAAACTTGACAAATGACAAGACTATAAAAGAAAATTAATTTGTATAAAATTTATATATGATATCAGCAAAGGCATTCTCAATTTTTTAGCACTATAGAGTTTCCGGGTCCTCAACCTAATTACCAATATTTTTTATTTTTTTATAATTATTTTAAAAGTAATAATTGACATATTTAACTTATTCAAATGTAATTGTATAATTTAAAATTTATATAGTTTTTCTTTTCTTTTATTCTAATTTTCTAGATTTTCATTTTTACAATTACTCAAGATCTCACATTGAAAATGTACGAAGATTTTGGAGTTTGACAACATTAAAAATAATGGGGTTGAGCATGCTTTTCAATTGAATAAATTGGTGGGATGGTATTTATCCCATTAAATGCAGTGACATACTCAACTTACTTTTCAACTTTTTAATACCAATAATCAAATTTGTTTTTTTAAAAAAGAAATTAGCCCACAGAGCCATTTGATTTTCATATACTCTTAATTATATCGTAAAATGGATTTACGTGCATTGCACGAGTTATTTTGCTAGTTACCATATAATTCATTCTATCTAGCTTTGTAAAACATCATAAACCAAAACTATTTGCATAGCGAGAATGAAACAATATAGAAATTAAATATTTACTTAAAATACTTATTTTGCTTTGTTAGTGATGGTTGCGGTTTTTAGTTCGGACAAGATGGTCAAAGCCCTTAGTTTAGGTGCACGTGGATTCTTCCACAAGCCAATGGAGAAGGAAGAATTAGTTGGCATATGGAACCATGTCATGCGAAACAGGTGAGAACTTCATCCTCTATAACTTAAATCCTCGACCTATCGGTTTAAAAAGAAAAGTATCTTACTATTTGAATTGCATTTTTATTATCCAATAGATTTGAACTTGATGCTAAGCCTAATAGAAAAATTGAGGAAACCAATTCAGAAATATGGGTCAATGAAATAGAAGAAGAATATAATGAAGACTCTGAAACTTGGTAGAGAACTCCAAGTAAGAGGTCCCAAAGGAAAGGTTGAATGGACCCAACAGTTGGAGAAATTTCAGAGCAGCCTGTGCAATTTTTGGGTTAAACAAGTATGTAATTTCCCTAGTCATGCATGATATCTCAAAAAACAAGTATTGCAGGAATAACAAAATTTATTTTACATGTATGGTGCCAAGGTTAAAGAACGTAATTCCATTGCAGAATTAACACGATAAAGACTCTCACATATAAAAATAGTTATTGTTTTTAAAACTTGACAAATGACAAGACTATAAAAGAAAATTAATTTTTATACAATTCATATATGATATCAGCAAAGGCATTCTCAATTTTTTAGCACTATAGAGTTTCCGGGTCCTCCATCTAATTACCAATATTTTTGACTTTTTATAATTATTTTAAAAGTAATAATTGACATCTTTAACTTCTTCAAATTTAATTATATAGTTTAATATTTTTATGTTTTTTATTTTCTTTTATTCTAATTTTCTAGATTTTCATTTTTACTATTACTCAAGATCTCACATTGAAATTGTACGCAGATTTTGGAGTTTAACAACATTATAAATAATGGGGTTAAGCATGCTTTTCAATTGAATAAATTGGTGGGATGGTATTTATCCCATTAAATGCAGTGGCATACTCAACTTACTTTTCAACTTTTTAATACCAATAATCAAATTTGTTTTTTTAAAAAAGAAATTAGCCCACAGAGCCATTTGATTTTCATATACTCTTAATTATATCGTAAAATGGATTTACGTGCATTGCACGAGTTATTTTGCTAGTTACCATATAATTCATTCTATCTAGCTTTGTAAAACATCATAAACCAAAACTATTTGCATAGCGAGAATGAAACAATATAGAAATTAAATATTTACTTAAAATACTTATTTTGCTTTGTTAGTGATGGTTGCGGTTTTTAGTTCGGACAAGATGGTCAAAGCCCTTAGTTTAGGTGCACGTGGATTCTTCCACAAGCCAATGGAGAAGGAAGAATTAGTTGGCATATGGAACCATGTCATGCGAAACAGGTGAGAACTTCATCCTCTATAACTTAAATCCTCGACCTATCGATTTAAAAAGAAATGTAACTTACTATTTGGAATGCATTTTTATTATCCAATAGGTTTGAACCTGCTGCTAAGCCTAATAGAAAAATTGATGAAACCAATTCAGAAATATGGGTCAATGAAATAGAAGAAAAATATAATGAAGACTCTGAAGCTGGTAGAGAACTCCAAGTAAGAGGTCCCAAAGGAAAGGTTGAATGGACCCAACAGTTGGAGAGAAATTTCAGAGCAGCCTGTGCAATTTTTGGGTTAAACAAGTATGTCATTTCCTTAGTCATGCATGATATCTTAAAAAACAAGTATTGCAAGAATAACAAAATTTATTTTACTTGTATGGTGCCAAGGAAAAAGAATGTAATTCCATTGCAGAATTAACACGATAAAGACTCTCACGTAAAAAAATATTTTTTATTTTTAAAACTTGATAAATGACAAGACTATAAAAGAAAATTAATTTGTATAAAATTCATATATGATATCAGCAAAGGCATTCTCAATTTTTTAGCACTATAGAGTTTCCGGGTCCTCGATCTAATTACCAATATTTTTGACTTTTTATAATTATTTTAAAAGTAATAATTGACATCTTTAACTTCTTCAAATTTAATTATATAGTTTAATTTTTTTATTTTTTTATTTTCTTTTATTCTAATTTTCGAGATTTTCATTTTTACTATTACTCAAGAACTCACATTGAAAATGTACGCAGATTTTAGAGTTTAACAACATTATAAATAATGGGGTTGAGCATGCTTTTCAATTGAATAAATTGGTGGGATGGTATTTATCCCATTAAATTCAGTGGCATACTCAATTTACTTTTCAACTTTTTAATACCAATAATCAAATTTGTTTTTTTAAAAAAGAAATTAGCCCACAGAGCCATTTGATGTTCATGTACTCTTAATTATATCGCAAAATGGATTTATGTGCATTGCACGAGTTATTATGCTTGTTACTATATAATTCATTCTAGCTAGCTTTGTAAAACATCATAAACCAAAACTATTTGCGTAGCGAGAATGAAAGAATATAGAAATTAAATATTTACTTAAAATACTTATTTTGCTTTGTTAGTGATGGTTGCGGTTTTTAGTTCGGACAAGATGGTCAAAGCCCTTAGTTTAGGTGCACGTGGATTCTTCCACAAGCCAATGGAGAAGGAAGAATTAGTTGGCATATGGAACCATGTCATGCGAAACAGGTGAGAACTTCATCCTCTATAACTTAAATCCTCGACCTATCGATTTAAAAAGAAATGTAACTTACTATTTGGAATGCATTTTTATTATCCAATAGGTTTGAACCTGCTGCTAAGCCTAATAGAAAAATTGATGAAACCAATTCAGAAATATGGGTCAATGAAATAGAAGAAGAATATAATGAAGACTCTGAAGCTGGTAGAGAACTCCAAGTAAGAGGTCCCAAAGGAAAGGTTGAATGGACCCAACAGTTGGAGAGAAATTTCATAGCAGCCTGTGCAATTTTTGGGTTAAACAAGTATGTCATTTCCTTAGTCATGCATGATATCTCAAAAAACAAGTATTGCAAGAATAACAAAATTTATTTTACATGAATGGTGCCAAGGAAAAAAACGTAATTCCATTGCAGAAATAACACGATAAAGACTCTCACGTAAAAAAATATTTATTATTTTTAAAACTTGATAAATGACAAGACTATAAAAGAAAATTAAATTGTATAAAATCATATATGATATCAGCAAAGGCATTCTCAATTTTTTACCACTATAGAGTTTCCGGGTCCTCAATCTAATTACCAATACTTTTGACTTTTTATAATTATTTTAAAAGTAATAATTGACATCTTTAACTTATTCAAATTTAATTGTATAATTTTATATTTTTATGGTTTTTCTTTTCTTTTATTCTAATTTTCTAGATTTTCATATTTACTATTACTCAGATCTCACATTGAAAATGTAAGATGATTTTGGAGTTTGACACCATTATAAATAAGGGAGTTGAGCATGCTTTTCAATTGAATAAATTGGTGGGTTGGTATTTATCCCATTAAATTCAGTGGAATACTCAATTTACTTTTCAACTTTTCAATACCAATAATCAAATTTGTTTTTTTAAAACTAAAATTAGCCCCCAGAGCCATTTGATTTTCATATACTCTTAATTATATAGTAAAATGGATTTCTGAGCTTTGCACGACTTATTATGCTAGTTACCATAGAATTCATTCTAGCTAGCTTTGTAAAACAGCATAAACCAAACTATTTGCAGAGCGAGAATGAAAGAATATAGATTAAACATGTAAGAAATTATATATATATATATATATATATATATATATATATATATATATATATATATATTTTAAAAAAACTAGACCATTTATAAATATGGTCCAGTTTATTACAATTATATTATTATAAGACCTCACCAGAGGAGGAGTAGTAGAAGCCCCCGAGAGGGGAGAAGTAAATGTCCCGTTGTGCGGGTGCCCCTTAAGGCGTAGTAGAAGTACCGTTGAGCGGGTGTCGTAGAAGTCCCGTTGAGCGGGGGCCTCTTGAGGGGTGTATAAGACCTCACACAAGGGAACCCAAAGAAATGAAAATTAAATCATTCCCTTGTGTGAGGGAGGTATCGAACCTGGACCTCTCGGTCACATAAGAAATTAAATATTTACTTAAAATACATATTTTTCTTTGTTAGTGATGGTTGCGGTTTTCAATTCGGACAAGATGTTCAAAGCCCTTGGTTTAGGTGCATATGGATTCTTCCACAAGCCAATGGAGAAGGAAGAACTTTTTGGCATATGGAACCATGTCATGCGAAACAGGCGAGAACTTCATCCTCTATAACTTAAATCCTCGACCTATCGGTTTAAAAAGAAAAGTATCTTACTATTTGAATTGCATTTTTATTATCCAATAGGTTTGAACTTGCTGCTAAGCCTAATAGAAAAAATTGATGAAACCAATTCAGAAATATGGGTCAATGAAATAGAAGAAGAATATAATGAAGACTCTGAAGCTGGTAGAGAACTCCAAGTAAGAGGTCCCAAAGGAAGGGTTGAATGGACCCAACAGCTGGAGAGAAATTTCAGAGCAGCCTGTGCAATTTTTGGGTTAAACAAGTATGTCATTTCCTTAGTCATGCATGATATCTCAAAAAACAAGTATTGCAAGAATAACAAAATTTATTTTACATGTATGGTGCCAAGGAGAAAGAACGTAATTCCATTGCGGAATTAACACGATAAAGACTCTCACATAAAAAAAATAGTTATTATTTTTAAAACTTGACAAATGACAAGACTATAAAAGAAAATTAATTTGAATAAAATTTATATATGATATCAGCAAAGGCATTCTCAATTTTTTAGCATAATAGAGTTTCCGGATCCTCAATCTAATTACCAATATTTTTTATTTTTTATAATTATTTTAAAAGCAATAATTGACATCTTTAACTTATTCAAATTTAATTGTATAATTTAATATTTTTATGGTTTTTCTTTTCTTTTATTCTAATTTTCTAGATTTTCATTTTTACTATTACTCAAGATCTCACATTGAAAATGTACGCAGATTTTGGAGTTTAACAACATTATAAATAATGGGGTTGAGCATGCTTTTCAATTGAATAAATTGGTGGGATGGTATTTATCCCATTAAATTCATTGGCATACTCAATTTACTTTTCAACTTTTTAATACCAATAATCAAATTTGTTTTTTTAAAAATAAAATTAGCCCACAGAGCCATTTGATTTTCATGTACTCTTAATTATATCGTAAAATGGATTTCTGTGTATTGTAAGACTTATTATGCTAGTTACCATATAATTCATTCTAGCTAGCTTTGTAAAACATCATAAACCAAACTATTGGCAGAGCGAGAATGAAAGAATATAGATTAAACATGTAAGAAATTAAATATTTACTTAAAATACTTATTTTGCTTTGTTAGTGATGGTTGCGGTTTTTAGTTCGGACAAGATGGTCAAAGCCCTTAGTTTAGGTGCACGTGGATTCTTCCACAAGCCAATGGAGAAGGAAGAACTTGTAGGCATATTGAACCATGTCATGCGAAACAGGTGAGAACTTCATCCTCTATAACTTAAATCCTCGACCTATCGGTTTAAAAAGAAAAGTATCTTACTATTTGAATTGCATTTTTATTACCCAATGGGTTTGAACTTGCTGCTAAGCCAAATAGAAAAATTGATGAAACCAATTCAGAAATATGGGTCAATGAAATAGAAGAAGAATATAATGAAGACTCTGAAGCTGGTAGAGAACTCCAAGTAAGAGGTCCCAAAGGAAAGCTTGAATGGACCCAACAGCTGGAGAGAAATTTCAAAGCAGCCTGTGCAATTTTTGGGATAAACAAGTATGTCATTTCTTTAGTCAAGCATGATATCTCAAAAAACAGGTATTGCAACAAAATTTATTTTACATGTATGGTGCCACGGAGAAATAACGTAATTCCATTGCAGAATTAACACCGATAAAGGCTCTCACATAAAAAGTTAGTTATTATTTTTAAAACTTGACAAATGACAAGACTATAAAAGAAAATTAATTTGAATAAAATTTATATATGATATCAGCAAAGGCATTCTCAATTGTTTACCACTATAGAGTTTCCGGATCCTCAATCTAATTACCAATATTTTTGATTTTTTTTAATTATTTTAAAAGTAATAATTGACATCTTTAACTTATTCAAATTTAATTGTATAATTTAATATTTTTATGGTTTTTCTATTCTTTTATTCTAATTTTCTAGATTTTCATTTTTACTATTATTCAGATCTCACATTGAAAATGTACGATGATTTTGGAGTTTGACAACATTATAAATAAGGGAGTTGAGCATGCTTTTCAATTAAATAAATTGGTGGGTTGGTATTTATCCCATTAAATTCAGTGGAATACTCAATTTACTTTTCAACTTTTCAATACCAATAATCAAATTTGTTTTTTTAAAACTAAAATTAGCCCACAGAGCCATTTGATTTCCATATACTCTTAATTATATAGTAAAATGGATTTATGAGCTTTGCACGACTTATTATGCTAGTTACCATAAAATTCATTCTAGCTAGCTTTTTAAAACATCATAATCCAAACTATTTGCAGAGCGAGAATGAAATAATATAGATTAAACATGTGAGAAATTAAATATTTACTTAAAATACTTATTTTGCTTTGTTAGTGATGGTTGTGGTTTTTAGTTCGGACAAGATTTTCAAAGCCCTTAGTTTAGGTGCATGTGGATTCTTCCACATGCCAATGGAGAAGGAAGAACTTGTTGGCATATGGAACCATGTCATGCGAAACAGGTGAGAACTTCATCCTCTATAAATTTATCCTCGACCTATCGGTTTAAAAAGAAAAGAATCTTACTATTTGAATTGCATTTTTATTATCCAATAGGTTTGAACTTGCTGCTAAGCCTAATAGAAAAATTTGAAGAAACCTATTCAGAAATATGGGTCAATGAAATAGAAGAATAATATAATTAAGACTCTGAAGCTGGTAGAGTACTCCAAGTAAGAGGTCCCAAAGGAAAGGTTGAATGGACCCAACAGCTGGAGAGAAATTTCAGAGCAGCCTGTGCAATATTTGGGTTAAACAAGTATGTCATTTCCTTAGTCATGCATGATATCTCAAAAAATTAGTATTGCAAAAATAACAAAATTTATTTTACATGTAAGATGCCAAGGAGAAAGAACGTAATTCCATTGCAGAATTAACACGATAAAGACTCTCACATAAAAAAATAGTTATTATTTTTAAAACTTGACAAATTACAAGACTATAATAGAAAATTAATTTGTATAAAATTCATATATGATATCAGCAAAGGCATTCTCAATTTTTTAGCACAATAGAGTTTCCGGGTCCTCAATCTAATTACCAATATTTTTGATTTTTTATAATTATTTTAAAAGTAATAATTGACATCTTTAACTTATTCTAATTTAATTGTATAATTTTATATTTTTATGGTTTTTCTTTTCTTTTATTCTAATTTTCTAGATTTTCATTTTTACTATTACTCAGATCTCACATTGAAAATGTAAGATGATTTTGGAGTTTGACACCATTATAAATAAGGGAGTTGAGCATGCTTTTCAATTGAATAAATTGGTGGGTTGGTATTTATCCCATTAAATTCAGTGGAATACTCAATTTACTTTTCAACTTTTCAATACCAATAATCAAATTTGTTTTTTTAAAACTAAAATTAGCCCCCAGAGCCATTTGATTTTCATATACTCTTAATTATATAGTAAAATGGATTTCTGAGCTTTGCACGACTTATTATGCTAGTTACCATATAATTCATTCTAGCTAGCTTTGTAAAACAGCATAAACCAAACTATTTGCAGAGCGAGAATGAAAGAATATAGATTAAACATGTAAGAAATTATATATATATATATATATATATATATATATATATTTTAAAAAAACTAGACCATTTATAAATATGGTCCAGTTTATTACAATTATATTATTATAAGACCTCACCAGAGGAGGAGTAGTAGAAGCCCCCGAGAGGGGAGAAGTAGATGTCCCATTGTGCGGGTGCCCCTTAAGGCGTAGTAGAAGTACCGTTGAGCGGGTGTCGTAGAAGTCCCGTTGAGCGGGGGCCCCTTGAGGAGTGCATAAGACCTCACACAAGGGAACCCAAAGAAATGACAATTAAATCATTCCCTTGTGTGAGGGAGGTATCGAACCTGGACCTCTCGGTCACATAAGAAATTAAATATTTACTTAAAATAAATATTTTTCTTTGTTAGTGATGGTTGCGGTTTTCAATTCGGACAAGATGTTCAAAGCCCTTAGTTTAGGTGCATATGGATTCTTCCACAAGCCAATGGAGAAGGAAGAACTTTTTGGCATATGGAACCATGTCATGTGAAACAGGTGAGAACATCATCCTCTATAACTTAAATCCTCGACCTATCGGTTTAAAAAGAAAAGTATCTTACTATTTGAATTGCATTTTTATTATCCAATAGGTTTGAACTTGCTGCTAAGCCTAATAGAAAAATTGATGAAACCAATTCAGAAATATGGGTCAATGAAATAGAAGAAGAATATAATGAAGACTCTGAAGCTGGTAGAGAACTCCAAGTAAGAGGTCCCAAAGGAAGGGTTGAATGGACCCAACAGCTAGAGAGAAATTTCAGAGCAGCTCTGTGCAATTTTTGGGTTAAACAAGTATGTCATTTCCTTAGTCATGCATGATATCTCAAAAAACAAGTATTGCAAGAATAACAAAATTTATTTTACATGTATGGTGCCAAGGAGAAAGAACGTAATTCCATTGCAGAATTAACACCGATAAAGACTCTCACATAAAAAAAATAGTTATTATTTTTAAAACTTGACAAATGACAAGACTATAAAAGAAAATTAATTTGAATAAAATTTATATATGATATCAGCAAAGGCATTCTCAATTTTTTAGCATAATAGAGTTTCCGGATCCTCAATCTAATTACCAATATTTTTTATTTTTTATAATTATTTTAAAAGCAATAATTGACATCTTTAACTTATTCAAATTTAATTGTATAATTTAATATTTTTATGGTTTTTCTTTTATTTTATTCTAATTTTCTAGATTTTCATTTTTACTATTACTCAGATCGCACATTGAAAATGTACGATGATTTTGAAGTTTGACACCATTGTAAATAAGGGGGTTGAGCATGCTTTTCAATTGAATAAATTGGTGGGTTGGTATTTATCCCATTAAATTCAGTGGAATACTCAATTTACTTTTCAACTTTTCATTACCAATAATCAAATTTGTTTTTTTTAAAACTAAAATTAGCCCACAGAGCTATTTGATTTTCATATACTCTTAATTATATAGTAAAATGGATTTCTGTGCATTGCACGACTTAGTATGCTAGTTAACATATAATTCATTCTAGCTAGCTTTGTAAAACATCATAAACCAAGCTATTTGCAGAGCGAGAATGAAAGAATATAGATTAAACATGTAAGAAATTAAATATTTACTTAAAATACTTATTTTTCTTTGTTAGTGATGGTTGCGGTTTTTAGTTCGGACAAGATGTTCAAAGCCCTTAGTTTAGGTGCATGTGGATTCTTCCACAAGCCAATGGAGAAGGAAGAACTTGGTGGCATATGGAACCATGTCATGCGTAACATGTGAGAACTTCATCCTCTATAACTTAAATCCTCGACCTACCGGTTTAAAAAGAAAAGTATCTTACTATTTGAATTGCATTTTTATTATCCAATAGGTTTGAACTTGCTGCTAAGCCTAATAGAAAAATTGATGAAACCAATTCAGAAATATGGGTCAATGAAATAGAAGAAGAATATAATGAAGACTCTGAAGCTGGTAGAGAACTCCAAGTAAGAGGTCCCAAAGGAAGGGTTGAATGGACCCAACAGCTGGAGAGAAATTTCAGAGCAGCCTGTGCAATTTTTGGGTTAAACAAGTATGTCATTTCCTTAGTCATGCATGATATCAGAAAAAACAAGTATTGCAAGAATAACAAAATTTATTTTACATGTATGGTGCCAAGGAGAAAGAACGTAATTCCATTGCAGAATTAACACCGATAAAGACTTTCACATAAAAAAATAGTTATTATTTTTAAAACTTGACAAATAACAAGACTATAAAAGTAAATTAATTTGAATAAAATTTATATATGATATCAGCAAAGGCATTCTCAATTTTTTAGCACTATAGAGTTTCCGGATCCTCAATCTAATTACCAATATTTTTGATTTTTTATAATTATTTTAAAAGTAATAATTGACATCTTTAACTTATTCAAATTTAATTGTATAATTTAATATTTTTATGGTTTTTCTTTTCTTTTATTCTAATTTTCTAGATTTTCATTTTTACTATTATTCAGATCTCACATTGAAAATGTACGATGATTTTGGAGTTTGACACCATTATAAATAAGGGAGTTGAGCATGCTTTTCAATTAAATAAATTGGTGGGTTGGTATTTATCCCATTAAATTCAGTGGAATACTCAATTTACTTTTCAACTTTTCAATACCAATAATCAAATTTGTTTTTTTAAAACTAAAATTAGCCCACAGAGCCATTTGATTTCCATATACTCTTAATTATATAGTAAAATGGATTTATGAGCTTTGCACGACTTATTATGCTAGTTACCATAAAATTCATTCTAGCTAGCTTTTTAAAACATCATAATCCAAACTATTTGCAGAGCGAGAATGAAATAATATAGATTAAACATGTGAGAAATTAAATATTTACTTAAAATACTTATTTTGCTTTGTTAGTGATGGTTGTGGTTTTTAGTTCGGACAAGATTTTCAAAGCCCTTAGTTTAGGTGCATGTGGATTCTTCCACATGCCAATGGAGAAGGAAGAACTTGTTGGCATATGGAACCATGTCATGCGAAACAGGTGAGAACTTCATCCTCTATAAATTCATCCTCGACCTATCGGTTTAAAAAGAAAAGAATCTTACTATTTGAATTGCATTTTTATTATCCAATAGGTTTGAACTTGCTGCTAAGCCTAATAGAAAAATTTGAAGAAACCTATTCAGAAATATGGGTCAATGAAATAGAAGAATAATATAATTAAGACTCTGAAGCTGGTAGAGTACTCCAAGTAAGAGGTCCCAAAGGAAAGGTTGAATGGACCCAACAGCTGGAGAGAAATTTCAGAGCAGCCTGTGCAATATTTGGGTTAAACAAGTATGTCATTTCCTTAGTCATGCATGATATCTCAAAAAATTAGTATTGCAAAAATAACAAAATTTATTTTACATGTATGATGCCAAGGAGAAAGAACGTAATTCCATTGCAGAATTAACACGATAAAGACTCTCACATAAAAAAATAGTTATTATTTTTAAAACTTGACAAATTACAAGACTATAATAGAAAATTAATTTGTATAAAATTCATATATGATATCAAAGCAAAAGGCATTCTCAATTTTTTTAGCACAATAGAGTTTCCGGGTCCTCAATCTAATTACCAATATTTTTGATTTTTTATAATTATTTTAAAAGTAATAATTGACATCTTTAACTTATTCTAATTTAATTGTATAATTTTATATTTTTATGGTTTTTTCTTTTCTTTTATTCTAATTTTCTAGATTTTCATTTTTACTATTACTCGGATCTCACATTGAAAATGTAAGATGATTTTGGAGTTTGACACCATTATAAATAAGGGAGTTGAGCATGCTTTTCAATTGAATAAATTGGTGGGTTGGTATTTATCCCATTAAATTCGAGTGGAATACTCAATTTACTTTTCAACTTTTCAATACCAATAATCAAATTTGTTTTTTTAAAACTAAAATTAGCCCCCAGAGCCATTTGATTTTCATATACTCTTAATTATATAGTAAAATGGATTTTCGAGCTTTGCACGACTTATTATGATAGTTACCATATAATTCATTCTAGCTAGCTTTGTAAAACAAAGATAAACCAAACTATTTGCAGAGCGAGAATGAAAGAATATAGATTAAACATGTAAGAAATTATATATATATATATATATATATATATATATATATATATATTTTTAAAAAAAACTAGACAATTTATAAATATGGTCCAGTTTATTACAATTATATTATTATAAGACCTCACCAGAGGAGGAGTAGTAGAAGCCCCCGAGAGGGGAGAAGTAGATGTCCCATTGTGCGGGTGCCCCTTAAGGCGTAATAGAAGTACCGTTGAGCGGGTGTTGTAGAAGTCCCGTTGAGCGGGGGCCCCTTGAGGAGTGCATATGACCTCACACAAGGGAACCCAAAGAAATGACAATTAAATCATTCCCTTGTGTGAGGGAGGTATCGAACCTGGACCTCTCGGTCACATAAGAAATTAAATATTTACTTAAAATAAATATTTTTCTTTGTTAGTGATGGTTGCGGTTTTCAATTCGGACAAGATGTTCAAAGCCCTTAGTTTAGGTGCATATGGATTCTTCCACAAGCCAATGGAGAAGGAAGAACTTTTTGGCATATGGAACCATGTCATGTGAAACAGGTGAGAACATCATCCTCTATAACTTAAAACCTCGATCTATCGGTTTAAAAAAAAAAGAATTCTTACTATTTGAATTGAATTTTTATTATCCAATAGGTTTGAACTTGTTGCTAAGCCTAATAGAAAAATTGATGAAACCAATTCAGAAATATGGGTCAATGAAATAGAAGAAGAATATAATGAAGACTCTGAAGCTGGTAGAGAACTCCAAGTAAGAGGTCCCAAAGGAAGGGTTGAATGGACCCAACAGCTGGAGAGAAATTTCAGAGCAATTTGTGCAATTTTTGGGTTAAACAAGTATGTCATTTCCTTAGTCATGCATGATATCTCAAAAAACAAGTATTGCAAGAATAACAAAATTTATTTTACATGTATGGTGCCAAGGAGAAAGAACGTAATTCCATTGCAGAATTAACACGATAAAGACTCTCACATAAAAAAAATAGTTATTATTTTTAAAACTTGACAAATGACAAGACTATAAAAGAAAATTAATTTGAATAAAATTTATATATGATATCAGCAAAGGCATTCTCAATTTTTTAGCATAATAGAGTTTCCGGATCCTCAATCTAATTACCAATATT
Organism: Vinca minor; assembly: GCA_026122235.1. NCBI lineage: Eukaryota > Viridiplantae > Streptophyta > Magnoliopsida > Gentianales > Apocynaceae > Vinca > Vinca minor. The sequence continues at coordinate 2,563,872 of JAOCZM010000232.1, forward strand.
TTTGATTTTTTATAATTATTTTAAAAGTAATAATTGACATCTTTAACTTATTCAAATTTAATTGTATATTTTAATATTTTTATGGTTTTTCTTTTCTTTTATTCTAATTTTCTAGATTTTCATTTTTACTATTACTCAGATCGCACATTGAAAATGTACGATGATTTTGAAGTTTGACACCATTATAAATAAGGCGGTTGAACATGATTTTCAATTGAATAAGTTGGTGGGTTGGTATTTATCCCATTAAATTCAGTGGAATACTCAATTTACTTTTCAACTTTTCAATACCAATAATCAAATTTGTTTTTCTAAAAATAAAATTAGCCCACAGAGCCATTTGATTTTCATATACTCTTAATTATATAGTAAAATGGATTTTTGTGCATTGCACGAGTTATTATGCTAGTTACCATATAATTCATTCTAGCTAGCTTTGTAAAACATCATATACCAAACTATTTGCAGAGCGAGAATGAAAGAATATAGATTAAACATGTGAGAAATTAAATATTTACTTAAAATACTTATTTTTCTTTGTTAGTGATGGTTGCGGTTTTTAGTTCGGACTAGATGGTCAAAGCCCTTAGTTTAGGTGCATGTGGATTCTTCCACAAGCCAATGGAGAAGGAAGAACTTGTTGGCATTTGGAACCATGTCATGCGAAACAGGTGAGAACTTCATCCTCTATAACTTAAATCATCGACCTATCGGTTTAAAAAGAAAAGTATCTTACTATTTGAATTGCATTTTTATTATCCAATAGGTTTGAACTTGCTGCTAAGCCTAATAGAAAAATAGATGAAAGCAATTCAGAAATATGGGTCAATGAAATAGAAGAAGAATATAATGAAGACTCTGAAGCTGGTAGAGAACTCCAAGTAAGAGGTCCCAAAGGAAGGGTTGAATGGACCCAACAGCTGGAGAGAAATTTCAGAGCAGCCTGTGCAATTTTTGGGTTAAACAAGTATGTCATTTCCTTAGTCATGCATGATATATCAAAAAACAAGTATTGCAAGAATTACAAAATTTATTTTACATGTATGGTGCCAAGGAGAAAGAACGTAATTCCATTGCAGAATTAACACCGATAAAGACTCTCACATAAAAAAATAGTTATTATTTTTAAAACTTGACAAATGACAAGACTATAAAAGAAAATTAATTTGAATAAAATTTATATATGATATCAGCAAAGGCATTCTCAATTTTTTAGCACTATAGAGTTTCCGGATCCTCAATCTAATTACCAATATTTTTTATTTTTTATAATTATTTTAAAAGTAATAATTGACATCTTTAACTTATTCAAATTTAATTGTATAATTTAATATTTTTATGGTTTTTCTTTTCTTTTTTTCTAATTTTCTAGATTTTCATTTTTACTATTACTCAGATCGCACATTGAAAATGTACGATGATTTTGAAGTTTGACACCATTATAAATAAGGCGGTTGAACATGATTTTCAATTGAATAAGTTGGTGGGTTGGTATTTATCCCATTAAATTCAGTGGAATACTCAATTTACTTTTCAACTTTTCAATACCAATAATCAAATTTGTTTTTTTAAAACTAAAATTAGCCCACAGAGCCATTTGATTTTCATATACTCTTAATTATATAGAAAAATGGATTTCTGTGCATTGCACGACTTATTATGCAAGTTACCGTATAATTCATTCTAGCTAGCTTTGTAAAACATCATAAACCAAACTATTTGCAGAGCGAGAATGAAAGAATATAGATTAAACATGTAAGAAATTAAATATTTACTTAAAATACTTATTTTTCTTTGTTAGTGATGGTTGCGGTTTTTAGTTCGGACAAGATGTTCAAAGCCCTTAGTTTAGGTGCATGTGGATTCTTCCACAAGCCAATGGAGAAGGAAGAACTTGTTGGCATACGGAACCATGTCATGCGTAACATGTGAGAACTTCATCCTATATAACTTAAATCCTCGACCTATCGGTTTAAAAAGAAAAGTATCTTACTATTTGAATTGCATTTTTATTATCCAATAGGTTTGAACTTGCTGCTAAGCCTAATAGAAAAATAGATGAAAGCAATTCAGAAATATGGGTCAATGAAATAGAAGAAGAATATAATGAAGACTCTGAAGCTGGTAGAGAACTCCAAGTAAGAGGTCCCAAAGGAAGGGTTGAATGGACCCAACAGCTGGAGAGAAATTTCAGAGCAGCCTGTGCAATTTTTGGGTTAAACAAGTATGTCATTTCCTTAGTCATGCATGATATCTCAAAAAACAAGTATTGCAAGAATAACAAAATTTATTTTACATGTATGGTGCCAAGGAGAAAGAACGTAATTCCATTGCAGAATTAACACCGATAAAGACTCTCACATAAAAAAATAGTTATTATTTTTAAAACTTGACAAATGACAAGACTATAAAAGAAAATTAATTTGTATAAAATTTATATATGATATCAGCAAAGGCATTCTCAATTTTTTAGCACTATAGAGTTTCCGGATCCTCAATCTAATTACCAATATTTTTTATTTTTTATAATTATTTTAAAAGTAATAATTGACATCTTTAACTTATTCAAATTTAATTGTATAATTTAATATTTTTATGGTTTTTCTTTTCTTTTATTCTAATTTTCTAGATTTTCATTTTTACTATTACTCAGATCGCACATTGAAAATGTACGATGATTTTGAAGTTTGACACCATTGTAAATAAGGGGGTTGAGCATGCTTTTCAATTGAATAAATTGGTGGGTTGGTATTTTTCCCATTAAATTCAGTGGCATACTCAATTTACTTTTCAACTTTTTAATACCAATAATCAAATTTGTTTTTCTAAAAATAAAATTAGCCCACTGAGCCATTTGATTTTCATATACTCTTAATTATATAGTAAAATGGATTTTTGTGCATTGCACGAGTTATTATGCTAGTTACCATATAATTCATTCTAGCTAGCTTTGTAAAACATCATATACCAAACTATTTGCAGAGCGAGAATGAAAGAATATAGATTAAACATGTGAGAAATTAAATATTTACTTAAAATACTTATTTTTCTTTGTTAGTGATGGTTGCGGTTTTTAGTTCGGACTAGATGGTCAAAGCCCTTAGTTTAGGTGCATGTGGATTCTTCCACAAGCCAATGGAGAAGGAAGAACTTGTTGGTATATGGAACCATGTCATGCGTAACATGTGAGAACTTCATCCTATATAACTTAAATCCTCGACCTATCGGTTTAAAAAGAAAAGTATCTTACTATTTGAATTGCATTTTTATTATCCAATAGGTTTGAACTTGCTGCTAAGCCTAATAGAAAAACAGATGAAAGCAATTCAGAAACATGGGTCAATGAAATAGAAGAAGAATATAATGAAGACTCTGAAGCTGGTAGAGAACTCCAAGTAAGAGGTCCTAAAGGAAGGGTTGAATGAACCCAACAGCTGGAGTGAAATTTCAGAGCAGCCTGTGCAATTTTTGGGTTAAACAAGTATGTCATTTCCTTAGTCATGCATGATATCTCAAAAAACAAGTATTGTAAGAATAACAAAATTTATTTTACATGTATGGTGCCAAGGAGAAAGAACGTAATTCCATTGCAGAATTAACACCGATAAAGACTTTCACATAAAAAAATAGTTATTATTTTTTAAAACTTGACAAATAACAAGACTATAAAAAGTAAAATTAATTTGAATAAAATTTATATATGATATCAAAGCAAAGGCATTCTCAATTTTTTTAGCACTATAGAGTTTCGGATCCTCAATCTAATTACCAATATTTTTGATTTTTTATAATTATTTTAAAAGTAATAATTGACATCTTTAACTTATTCAAATTTAATTGTATAATTTAATATTTTTATGGTTTTTCTTTTCTTTTATTCTAATTTTCTAGATTTTCATTTTTACTATTACTCAGATCGCACATTGAAAATGTACGATGATTTTGAAGTTTGACACCATTGTAAATAAGGGGGTTGAGCATGCTTTTCAATTGAATAAATTGGTGGGTTGGTATTTATCCCATTAAATTCAGTGGAATACTCAATTTACTTTTCAACTTTTCATTACCAATAATCAAATTTGTTTTTTTTAAAACTAAAATTAGCCCACAGAGCTATTTGATTTTCATATACTCTTAATTATATAGTAAAAAGGATTTCTGTGCATTGCAAGACTTAGTATGCTAGTTAACATATAATTCATTCTAGCTAGCTTTGTAAAACATCATAAACCAAGCTATTTGCAGAGCGAGAATGAAAGAATATAGATTAAACATGTAAGAAATTAAATATTTACTTAAAATACTTATTTTTCTTTGTTAGTGATGGTTGCGGTTTTTAGTTCGGACAAGATGTTCAAAGCCCTTAGTTTAGGTGCATGTGGATTCTTCCACAAGCCAATGGAGAAGGAAGAACTTGTTGGCATATGGAACCATGTCATGCGTAACATGTGAGAACTTCATCCTATATAACTTAAATCCTCGACCTATCGGTTTAAAAAGAAAAGTATCTTACTATTTGAATTGCATTTTTATTATCCAATAGGTTTGAACTTGCTGCTAAGCCTAATAGAAAAACAGATGAAAGCAATTCAGAAACATGGGTCAATGAAATAGAAGAAGAATATAATGAAGACTCTGAAGCTGGTAGAGAACTCCAAGTAAGAGGTCCTAAAGGAAGGGTTGAATGAACCCAACAGCTGGAGTGAAATTTCAGAGCAGCCTGTGCAATTTTTGGGTTAAACAAGTATGTCATTTCCTTAGTCATGCATGATATCTCAAAAAACAAGTATTGCAAGAATAACAAAATTTATTTTACATGTATGGTGCCAAGGAGAAAGAACGTAATTCCATTGCAGAATTAACACCGATAAAGACTTTCACATAAAAATAGTTATTATTTTTAAAACTTGACAAATAACAAGACTATAAAAGTAAATTAATTTGAATAAAATTTATATATGATATCAGCAAAGGCATTCTCAATTTTTTAGCACTATAGAGTTTCCGGATCCTCAATCTAATTACCAATATTTTTGATTTTTTATAATTATTTTAAAAGTAATAATTGACATCTTTAACTTATTCAAATTTAATTGTATAATTTAATATTTTTATGGTTTTTCTTTTCTTTTATTCTAATTTTCTAGATTTTCATTTTTACTATTACTCAGAACTCACATTGAAAATGTACGATGATTTTGAAGTTTGACACCATTATAAATAAAGGGGTTGAGCATGCTTTTAAATTGAATAAATTGGTGGGTTGGTATTTATCCCATTAAATTTAGTGGAATACTCAATTTACTTTTCAACTTTTCAATAATAATAATCAAATTTGTTTTTTTAAAACTAAAATTAGCCCACAGAGCCATTTGATTTTCATATACTTTTAATTATATAGTAAAATGGATTTCTGTGCATTGCACGAGTTATTATGCTAGTTACCATATAATTCATTCTAGCTAGCTTTGTAAAACATCATAAACCAAACTATTTGCAGAGCGAGAATGAAAGAATATAGATTAAACATGTAAGAAATTAAATATTTACTTAAAATACTTATTTTTCTTTGTTAGTGATGGTTGCGGTTTTTAGTTCGGACAAGATGTTCAAAGCCCTTAGTTTAGGTGCATGTGGATTCTTCCACAAGCCAATGGAGAAGGAAGAACTTGTTGGCATATGGAACCATGTCATGCGTAACATGTGAGAACTTCATCCTATATAACTTAAATCCTCGACCTATCGGTTTAAAAAGAAAAGTATCTTACTATTTGAATTGCATTTTTATTATCCAATAGGTTTGAACTTGCTGCTAAGCCTAATAGAAAAACAGATGAAAGCAATTCAGAAACATGGGTCAATGAAATAGAAGAAGAATATAATGAAGACTCTGAAGCTGGTAGAGAACTCCAAGTAAGAGGTCCTAAAGGAAGGGTTGAATGAACCCAACAGCTGGAGTGAAATTTCAGGGCAGCCTGTGCAATTTTTGGGTTAAACAAGTATGTCATTTCCTTAGTCATGCATGATATCTCAAAAAACAAGTATTGTAAGAATAACAAAATTTATTTTACATGTATGGTGCCAAGGAGAAAGAACGTAATTCCATTGCAGAATTAACACCGATAAAGACTTTCACATAAAAAAATAGTTATTATTTTTAAAACTTGACAAATAACAAGACTATAAAAGTAAATTAATTTGAATAAAATTTATATATGATATCAGCAAAGGCATTCTCAATTTTTTAGCACTATAGAGTTTCCGGATCCTCAATCTAATTACCAATATTTTTGATTTTTTATAATTATTTTAAAAGTAATAATTGACATCTTTAACTTATTCAAATTTAATTGTATAATTTAATATTTTTATGGTTTTTCTTTTCTTTTATTCTAATTTTCTAGATTTTCATTTTTACTATTACTCAGATCGCACATTGAAAATGTACGATGATTTTGAAGTTTGACACCATTGTAAATAAGGGGGTTGAGCATGCTTTTCAATTGAATAAATTGGTGGGTTGGTATTTATCCCATTAAATTCAGTGGAATACTCAATTTACTTTTCAACTCTTCATTACCAATAATCAAATTTGTTTTTTTAAAACTAAAATTAGCACACAGAGCCATTTGATTTTCATATACTTTTAATTATATAGAAAAATGGATTTCTGTGCATTGCACGACTTATTATGCAAGTTACCGTATAATTCATTCTAGCTAGCTTTGTAAAACATCATAAACCAAACTATTTGCAGAGCGAGAATGAAAGAATATAGATTAAACATGTAAGAAATTAAATATTTACTTAAAATACTTATTTTTCTTTGTTAGTGATGGTTGCGGTTTTTAGTTCGGACAAGATGTTCAAAGCCCTTAGTTTAGGTGCATGTGGATTCTTCCACAAGCCAATGGAGAAGGAAGAACTTGTTGGCATATGGAACCATGTCATGCGTAACATGTGAGAACTTCATCCTATATAACTTAAATCCTCGACCTATCGGTTTAAAAAAGAAAAAGTATCTTACTATTTGAATTGCATTTTTTATTATCCAATAGGTTTGAACTTGCTGCTAAGCCTAATAGAAAAATAGATGAAAGCAATTCAGAAATATGGGTCAATGAAATAGAAGAAGAATATAATGAAGACTACGAAGTCGGTAGAGAACTCCAAGTAAGAGGTCCCAAAGGAAGGGTTGAATGGACCCAACTGCTAGAGAGAAATTTCAGAGCAGCCTGTGCAATTTTTGGGTTAAACAAGTATGTCATTTCCTTAGTCATGCATGATATATAAAAAAACAAGTATTGCAAGAATTACAAAATTTATTTTACATGTATGGTGCCAAGGAGAAAGAACGTAATTCCATTGCAGAATTAACACCGATAAAGACTCCCACATAAAAAAATAGTTATTATTTTTAAAACTTGAAAAATGACAAGACTATAAAAGAAAATTAATTTGAATAAAATTTATATATGATATAAGCAAAGGCATTCTCAATTTTTTAGCACTATAGAGTTTCCGGATCCTCAATCTAATTACCAATATTTTTTATTTTTTATAATTATTTTAAACGTAATAATTGACATCTTTAACTTATTCAAATTTAATTGTATAATTTAATATTTTTATGGTTTTTCTTTTCTTTTATTCTAATTTTCTAGATTTTCATTTTTACTATTACTCAGAACTCACATTGAAAATGTACGATGATTTTGAAGTTTGACACCATTATAAATAAAGGGGTTGAGCATGCTTTTAAATTGAATAAATTGGTGGGTTGGTATTTATCCCATTAAATTTAGTGGAATACTCAATTTACTTTTCAACTTTTCAATAATAATAATCAAATTTGTTTTTTTAAAACTAAAATTAGCCCACTGAGCCATTTGATTTTCATATACTTTTAATTATATAGTAAAATGGATTTCTGTGCATTGCACGAGTTATTATGCTAGTTACCATATAATTCATTCTAGCTAGCTTTGTAAAACATCATAAACCAAACTATTTGCAGAGCGAGAATGAAAGAATATAGATTAAACATGTAAGAAATTAAATATTTACTTAAAATACTTATTTTTCTTTGTTAGTGATGGTTGCGGTTTTTAGTTCGGACAAGATTTTCAAAGCCCTTAGTTTAGGTGCATGTGGATTCTTCCACAAGCCAATGGAGAAGGAAGAACTTGTTGGCATACAGAACCATGTCATGCGTAACATGTGAGAACTTCATCCTATATAACTTAAATCCTCGACCTATCGGTTTAAAATGAAAAGTATCTTACTACTTGAATTGCATTTTTATTATCCAATAGGTTTGAACTTGCTGCTAAGCCTAATAGAAAAATAGATGAAAGCAATTCAGAAATATGGGTCAATGAAATAGAAGAAGAATATAATGAAGACTACGAAGTCGGGTAGAGAACTCCAAGTAAGAGGTCCCAAAGGAAGGGTTGAATGGACCCAACAAACTGGAGAGAAATTTCAGAGCGACTCAGTGCAATTTTTGGGTTAAACAAGTATGTCATTTCCTTAGTCATGCATGATATATAAAAAAAACAAGTATTGCAAGAATTATAAAATTTATTTTACATGTATGGTGCCAAGGAGAAAGAACGTAATTCCATTGCAGAATTAACACCGATAAAGACTCTCACATAAAAAAATAGTTATTATTTTTAAAACTTGACAAATGACAAGACTATAAAAGAAAATTGATTTGAATAAAATTTATATATGATATCAGCAAAGGCATTCTCAATTTTTTAGCACTATAGAGTTTCCGGATCCTCAATCTAATTACCAATATTTTTTATTTTTTATAATTATTTTAAAAGTAATAATTGACATCTTTAACTTATTCAATTTAATAAATTGAATAAATTGGTGGGTTGGTATTTAACCCATTAAAGGGATTTCTGTGCATTGCACGCGTTATTATGCTAGTTACCATATAGTTCATTCTAGCTAGCTTTGTATAACATCAAAAACAAAACTATTTGCAGAGCGAGAATGAAAGAATATAGATTAAACTTGTAAGAAATTAAATATTTACTTAAAATACTTATTTTTATTTGTTAGTGATGGTTGCGGTTTTTAGTTCGGACAAGATTTTCAAAGCCCTTAGTTTAGGTGCATGTGGATTCTTCCACAAGCCAATGGAGAAGGAAGAACTTGTTGGCATATGGAACCATGTCATGCGTAACATGTGAGAACTTCATCCTATATAACTTAAATCCTCGACCTATCGGTTTAAAAAGAAAAGTATCTTACTATTTGAATTGCATTTTTATTATCCAATAGGTTTGAACTTGTTGCTAAGCCTAATAGAAAAATAGATGAAAGCAATTCAGAAATATGGGTCAATGAAATAGAAGAAGAATATAATGAAGACTACGAAGTCGGGTAGAGAACTCCAAGTAAGAGGTCCCAAAGGAAGGGTTGAATGGACCCAACAAATTTGGAGCGAAATTTTAGAGCGACTCAGTGCAATTTTTGGGTTAAACAAGTATGTCATTTCCTTAGTCATGCATGATATAAAAAAAACAAGTATTGCAAGAATTACAAAATTTATTTTACATGTATGGTGCCAAGGAGAAAGAACGTAATTCCATTGCGAAATTAACACCGATAAAGGACTCCCACATAAAAAAAATAGTTATTATTTTTTAAAACTTGAAAAATGACAAGACTATAAAAGAAAATTAATTTGAATAAAATTTATATATGATATAAGCAAAGGCATTCTCAATTTTTTTAGCACTATAGAGTTTCGGATCCTCAATCTAATTACCAATATTTTTTTATTTTTTATAATTATTTTAAACGTAATAATTGACATCTTTAACTTATTCAAATTTAATTGTATAATTTAATATTTTTATGGTTTTTCTTTTCTTTTTATTCTAATTTTCTAGATTTTCATTTTTTACTATTACTCGGAACTCACATTGAAAATGTACGATGATTTTGAAGTTTGACACCATTATAAATAAAGGGGTTGAGCATGCTTTTCAATTGAATAAATTGGTGGGTTGGTATTTTTCCCATTAAATTCAGTGGCATACTCAATTTACTTTTCAACTTTTTAATACCAATAATCAAATTTGTTTTTCTAAAAATAAAATTAGCCCACTGAGCCATTTGATTTTCATATACTCTTAATTATATAGTAAAATGGATTTTTGTGCATTGCACGAGTTATTATGCTAGTTACCATATAATTCATTCTAGCTAGCTTTGTAAAACATCATATACCAAACTATTTGCAGAGCGAGAATGAAAGAATATAGATTAAACATGTGAGAAATTAAATATTTACTTAAAATACTTATTTTTCTTTGTTAGTGATGGTTGCGGTTTTTAGTTCGGACAAGATTTTCAAAGCCCTTAGTTTAAGTGCATGTGGATTCTTCCACAAGCCAATGGAGAAGGAAGAACTTGTTGGCATACGGAACCATGTCATGCGTAACATGTGAGAACTTCATCCTATATAACTTAAATCCTCGACCTATCGGTTTAAAAAGAAAAGTATCTTACTATTTGAAATGCATTTTTATTATCCAATAGGTTTGAACTTGCTGCTAAGCCTAATAGAAAAATAGATGAAAGCAATTCAGAAATATGGGTCAATGAAATAGAAGAAGAATATAATGAAGACTCTGAAGCTGGTAGAGAACTCCAAGTAAGAGGTCCCAAAGGAAGGGTTGAATGGACCCAACTGCTAGAGAGAAATTTCAGAGCAGCCTGTGCAATTTTTGGGTTAACCAAGTATGTCATTTCCTTAGTCATGCATGATATATAAAAAAACAAGTATTGCAAGAATTATAAAATTTATTTTACATGTATGGTGCCAAGGAGAAAGAACGTAATTCCATTGCAGAATTAACACCGATAAAGACTCTCACATAAAAAAATAGTTATTATTTTTAAAACTTGACAAATGACAAGACTATAAAAGAAAATTGATTTGAATAAAATTTATATATGATATCAAAGCAAAGGCATTCTCAATTTTTTAGCACTATAGAGTTTCGGATCCTCAATCTAATTACCAATATTTTTTATTTTTTATAATTATTTTAAAAGTAATAATTGACATCTTTAACTTATTCAATTTAATAAATTGAATAAATTGGTGGGTTGGTATTTAACCCATTAAAGGGATTTCTGTGCATTGCACGAGTTATTATGCTAGTTACCATATAGTTCATTCTAGCTAGCTTTGTATAACATCAAAAACAAAACTATTTGCAGAGCGAGAATGAAAGAATATAGATTAAACTTGTAAGAAATTAAATATTTACTTAAAATACTTATTTTTCTTTGTTAGTGATGGTTGCGGTTTTTAGTTCGGACAAGATTTTCAAAGCCCTTAGTTTAGGTGCATGTGGATTCTTCCACAAGCCAATGGAGAAGGAAGAACTTGTTGGCATATGGAACCATGTCATGCGTAACATGTGAGAACTTCATCCTATATAACTTAAATCCTCGACCTATCGGTTTAAAAAGAAAAGTATCTTACTATTTGAATTGCATTTTTATTATCCAATAGGTTTGAACTTGTTGCTAAGCCTAATAGAAAAATAGATGAAAGCAATTCAGAAATATGGGTCAATGAAATAGAAGAAGAATATAATGAAGACTACGAAGTCGGTAGAGAACTCCAAGTAAGAGGTCCCAAAGGAAGGGTTGAATGGACCCAACAAATTTGGAGCGAAATTTTAGAGCGACTCAGTGCAATTTTTGGGTTAAACAAGTATGTCATTTCCTTAGTCATGCATGATATAAAAAAAACAAGTATTGCAAGAATTACAAAATTTATTTTACATGTATGGTGCCAAGGAGAAAGAACGTAATTCCATTGCAGAATTAACACCGATAAAGACTCCAACATAAAAAAATAGTTATTATTTTTAAAACTTGAAAAATGACAAGACTATAAAAGAAAATTAATTTGAATAAAATTTATATATGATATAAGCAAAGGCATTCTCAATTTTTTAGCACTATAGAGTTTCCGGATCCTCAATCTAATTACCAATATTTTTTATTTTTTATAATTATTTTAAACGTAATAATTGACATCTTTAACTTATTCAAATTTAATTGTATAATTTAATATTTTTATGGTTTTTCTTTTCTTTTATTCTAATTTTCTAGATTTTCATTTTTACTATTACTCAGAACTCACATTGAAAATGTACGATGATTTTGAAGTTTGACACCATTATAAATAAAGGGGTTGAGCATGCTTTTAAATTGAATAAATTGGTGGGTTGGTATTTATCCCATTAAATTTAGTGGAATACTCAATTTACTTTTCAACTTTTCAATACCAATAATCAAATTTGTTTTTTTAAAACTAAAATTAGCCCACAGAGCCATTTGATTTTCATATACTTTTAATTATATAGTAAAATGGATTTATGTGCATTGCACGAGTTATTATGCTAGTTACCATATAATTCATTCTAGCTAGCTTTGTAAAACATCATAAACCAAACTATTTGCAGAGCGAGAATGAAAGAATATAGATTAAACATGTAAGAAATTAAATATTTACTTAAAATACTTATTTTTCTTTGTTAGTGATGGTTGCGGTTTTTAGTTCGGACAAGATTTTCAAAGCCCTTAGTTTAAGTGCATGTGGATTCTTCCACAAGCCAATGGAGAAGGAAGAACTTGTTGGCATACGGAACCATGTCATGCGTAACATGTGAGAACTTCATCCTATATAACTTAAATCCTCGACCTATCGGTTTAAAAAGAAAAGTATCTTACTATTTGAAATGCATTTTTATTATCCAATAGGTTTGAACTTGCTGCTAAGCCTAATAGAAAAATAGATGAAAGCAATTCAGAAATATGGGTCAATGAAATAGAAGAAGAATATAATGAAGACTCTGAAGCTGGTAGAGAACTCCAAGTAAGAGGTCCCAAAGGAAGGGTTGAATGGACCCAACTGCTAGAGAGAAATTTCAGAGCAGCCTGTGCAATTTTTGGGTTAACCAAGTATGTCATTTCCTTAGTCATGCATGATATATAAAAAAACAAGTATTGCAAGAATTATAAAATTTATTTTACATGTATGGTGCCAAGGAGAAAGAACGTAATTCCATTGCAGAATTAACACCGATAAAGACTCTCACATAAAAAAATAGTTATTATTTTTAAAACTTGACAAATGACAAGACTATAAAAGAAAATTGATTTGAATAAAATTTATATATGATATCAGCAAAGGCATTCTCAATTTTTTAGCACTATAGAGTTTCCGGATCCTCAATCTAATTACCAATATTTTTTATTTTTTATAATTATTTTAAAAGTAATAATTGACATCTTTAACTTATTCAATTTAATAAATTGAATAAATTGGTGGGTTGGTATTTAACCCATTAAAGGGATTTCTGTGCATTGCACGAGTTATTATGCTAGTTACCATATAGTTCATTCTAGCTAGCTTTGTATAACATCAAAAACAAAACTATTTGCAGAGCGAGAATGAAAGAATATAGATTAAACTTGTAAGAAATTAAATATTTACTTAAAATACTTATTTTTCTTTGTTAGTGATGGTTGCGGTTTTTAGTTCGGACAAGATTTTCAAAGCCCTTAGTTTAGGTGCATGTGGATTCTTCCACAAGCCAATGGAGAAGGAAGAACTTGTTGGCATATGGAACCATGTCATGCGTAACATGTGAGAACTTCATCCTATATAACTTAAATCCTCGACCTATCGGTTTAAAAGAAAAGTATCTTACTATTTGAAATGCATTTTTATTATCCAATAGGTTTGAACTTGCTGCTAAGCCTAATAGAAAAATAGATGAAAGCAATTCAGAAATATGGGTCAATGAAATAGAAGAAGAATATAATGAAGACTCTGAAGCTGGTAGAGAACTCCAAGTAAGAGGTCCCAAAGGAAGGGTTGAATGGACCCAACTGCTAGAGAGAAATTTCAGAGCAGCCTGTGCAATTTTTGGGTTAAACAAGTATGTCATTTCCTTAGTCATGCATGATATATAAAAAAACAAGTATTGCAAGAATTACAAAATTTATTTTACATGTATGGTGCCAAGGAGAAAGAACGTAATTCCATTGCAGAATTAACACCGATAAAGACTCCAACATAAAAAAATAGTTATTATTTTTAAAACTTGAAAAATGACAAGACTATAAAAGAAAATTAATTTGAATAAAATTTATATATGATATAAGCAAAGGCATTCTCAATTTTTTAGCACTATAGAGTTTCCGGATCCTCAATCTAATTACCAATATTTTTTATTTTTTATAATTATTTTAAACGTAATAATTGACATCTTTAACTTATTCAAATTTAATTGTATAATTTAATATTTTTATGGTTTTTCTTTTCTTTTATTCTAATTTTCTAGATTTTCATTTTTACTATTACTCAGAACTCACATTGAAAATGTACGATGATTTTGAAGTTTGACACCATTATAAATAAAGGGGTTGAGCATGCTTTTAAATTGAATAAATTGGTGGGTTGGTATTTATCCCATTAAATTTAGTGGAATACTCAATTTACTTTTCAACTTTTCAATACCAATAATCAAATTTGTTTTTTTAAAACTAAAATTAGCCCACAGAGCCATTTGATTTTCATATACTTTTAATTATATAGTAAAATGGATTTCTGTGCATTGCACGAGTTATTATGCTAGTTACCATATAATTCATTCTAGCTAGCTTTGTAAAACATCATAAACCAAACTATTTGCAGAGCGAGAATGAAAGAATATAGATTAAACATGTAAGAAATTAAATATTTACTTAAAATACTTATTTTTCTTTGTTAGTGATGGTTGCGGTTTTTAGTTCGGACAAGATTTTCAAAGCCCTTAGTTTAGGTGCATGTGGATTCTTCCACAAGCCAATGGAGAAGGAAGAACTTGTTGGCATATGGAACCATGTCATGCGTAACATGTGAGAACTTCATCCTATATAACTTAAATCCTCGACCTATCGGTTTAAAAAGAAAAGTATCTTACTATTTGAATTGCATTTTTATTATCCAATAGGTTTGAACTTGTTGCTAAGCCTAATAGAAAAATAGATGAAAGCAATTCGAAATATGGGTCAATGAAATAGAAGAAGAATATAATGAAGACTCGAAGTCGGGTAGAGAACTCCAAGTAAGAGGTCCCAAAGGAAGGGTTGAATGGACCCAATCGCTGGAGAGAAATTTCGAGAGCGACTCAGTGCAATTTTTTGGGTTAAACAAGTATGTCATTTCCTTAGTCATGCATGATATCTCAAAAAAACAAGTATTGCAAGAATAACAAAATTTATTTTACATGTATGGTGCCAAGGAGAAAGAACGTAATTCCATTGCAGAATTAACACCGATCAAGACTCCCACATAAAAAAATAGTTATTATTTTTAAAACTTGACAAATGACAAGACTATAAAAGAAAATTAATTTGAATAAAATTTATATATGGTATCAGCAAAGGCATTCTCAATTTTTTAGCACTATAGAGTTTCTGGATCCTCAATCTAATTACCAATATTTTTTATTTTTTATAATTATTTTAAACGTAATAATTGACATCTTTAACTTATTCAAATTTAATTGTATAATTTAATATTTTTATGGTTTTTCTTTTCTTTTATTCTAATTTTCTAGATTTTCATTTTTACTATTACTCAGATCTCACATTGAAAATGTACGATGATTTTGAAGTTTGACACCATTATAAATAAAGGGGTTGAGCATGCTTTTCAATTGAATAAATTGGTGGGTTGGTATTTATCCCATTAAATTCAGTGGAATACTCAATTTACTTTTCAACTTTTCCAT
Organism: Vinca minor; assembly: GCA_026122235.1. Lineage (NCBI taxonomy): Eukaryota > Viridiplantae > Streptophyta > Magnoliopsida > Gentianales > Apocynaceae > Vinca > Vinca minor. The sequence continues at coordinate 2,579,708 of JAOCZM010000232.1, forward strand.
ACCAATAATCAAATTTGTTTTTTTAAAACTAAAATTATCCCACAGAGCCATTTGATTTTCATATACTCTTAATTATATAGTCAAATGGATTTCTGTGCATTGAACGAGTTATTATGCTAGTTACCATATAATTCATTCTAGCTAGCTTTGTAAAACATCATAAACCAAACTATTTGCAGAGCGAGAATGAAAGAATATAGATTAAACATGTAAGAAATTAAATATTTACTTAAAATACTTATTTTTCTTTGTTAGTGATGGTTGCGGTTTTTAGTTCGGACAAGATGTTCAAAGCCCTTAGTTTAGGTGCATGTGGATTCTTCCACAAGCCAATGGAGAAGGAAGAACTTGTTGGCATATGGAACCATGTCATGCGTAACATGTGAGAACTTCATCCTATATAACTTAAATCCTCGACCTATCGGTTTAAAAAGAAAAGTATCTTACTATTTGAATTGCATTTTCATTATCCAATAGGTTTGAACTTGCTGCTAAGCCTAATAGAAAAATAGATGAAAGCAATTCAGAAATATAGGTCAATGAAATAGAAGAAGAATATAATGAAGACTCTGAAGCTGTTAGAGAACTCCAAGTAAGAGGTCCCAAAGGAAGGGTTGAATGGACCCAACAGCTGGAGAGAAATTTTAGAGCAGCCTGTGCAATTTTTGGGTTAAACAAGTATGTCATTTCCTTAGTCATGCATGATATATAAAAAAACAAGTATTGCAAGAATTACAAAATTTATTTTACATGTATGGTGCCAAGGAGAAAGAACGTAATTCCATTGCAGAATTAACACCGATAAAGACTCTCACATAAAAAAATAGTTATTATTTTTAAAACTTGACAAATGACAAGACTATAAAAGAAAATTGATTTGAATAAAATTTATATATGATATCAGCAAAGGCATTCTCAATTTTTTAGCACTATAGAGTTTCCGGATCCTCAATCTAATTACCAATATTTTTTATTTTTTATAATTATTTTAAAAGTAATAATTGACATCTTTAACTTATTCAATTTAATAAATTGAATAAATTGGTGGGTTGGTATTTAACCCATTAAAGGGATTTCTGTGCATTGCACGAGTTATTATGCTAGTTACCATATAGTTCATTCTAGCTAGCTCTGTATAACATCATAAACCAAACTATTTGCAGAGCGAGAATGAAAGAATATAGATTAAACTTGTAAGAAATTAAATATTTACTTAAAATACTTATTTTTCTTTGTTAGTGATGGTTGCGGTTTTTAGTTCGGACAAGATGTTCAAAGCCCTTAGTTTAGGTGCATGTGGATTCTTCCACAAGCAATGGAGAAGGAAGAACTTGTTGGCATATGGAACCATGTCATGCGTAACATGTGAGAACTTCATCCTATATAACTTGAATCCTCGACCTATCGGTTTAAAAAGAAAAGTATCTTACTATTTGAATTGCATTTTTATTATCCAATAGGTTTGAACTTGCTGCTAAGCCTAATAGAAAAATAGATGAAAGCAATTCAGAAATATTAGAAGAAGAATATAATGAAGACTCTGAAGCTGGTAGAGAACTCCAAGTAAGAGGTCCCAAAGGAAGGGTTGAATGGACCCAACAGCTGGAGAGAAATTTCAGAGCAGCCTGTGCAATTTTTGGGTTAAACAAGTATGTCATTTCCTTAGTCATGCATGATATATAAAAAAACAAGTATTGCAAGAATTACAAAATTTATTTTACATGTATGGTGCCAAGGAGAAAGAACGTAATTCCATTGCAGAATTAACACCGATAAAGACTTTACATAAAAAAATAGTTAGTATTTTTAAAACTTGACAAATGACAAGACTATAAAAGAAAATTGATTTGAATAAAATTTATATATGATATCAAAGCAAAGGCATTCTCAATTTTTTAGCACTATAGAGTTTCGGATCCTCAATCTAATTACCAATATTTTTTTTATTTTTTACAATTATTTTAAAAGTAATAATTGACATCTTTAACTTATTCAATTTAATAAATTGAATAAATTGAGTGGGTTGGTATTTAACCCATTAAAGGGATTTCGTGCATTGCACGAGTTATTATGCTAGTTACCATATAGTTCATTCTAGCTAGCTTTGTATAACATCAAAAACAAAACTATTTGCGGAGCGAGAATGAAAGAATATAGATTAAACTTGTAAGAAATTAAATATTTACTTAAAATACTTATTTTTCTTTGTTAGTGATGGTTGCGGTTTTTAGTTCGGACAAGATTTTCAAAGCCCTTAGTTTAGGTGCATGTGGATTCTTCCACAAGCCAATGGAGAAGGAAGAACTTGTTGGCATATGGAACCATGTCATGCGTAACATGTGAGAACTTCATCCTATATAACTTAAATCCTCGACCTATCGGTTTAAAAAGAAAAGTATCTTACTATTTGAATTGCATTTTTATTATCCAATAGGTTTGAACTTGTTGCTAAGCCTAATAGAAAAATAGATGAAAGCAATTCAGAAATATGGGTCAATGAAATAGAAGAAGAATATAATGAAGACTCTGAAGATGGTAGAGAACTCCAAGTAAGAGGTCCCAAAGGAAGGGTTGAATGGACCCAACAGCTGGAGAGAAATTTCAGAGCAGCCTGTGCAATTTTTGGGTTAAACAAGTATGTCATTTCCTTAGTCATGCATGATATATAAAAAAACAAGTATTGCAAGAATTACAAAATTTATTTTACATGTATGGTGCCAAGGAGAAAGAACGTAATTCCATTGCAGAATTAACACCGATAAAGACTCCCACATAAAAAAATAGTTATTATTTTTAAAACTTGAAAAATGACAAGACTATAAAAGAAAATTAATTTGAATAAAATTTATATATGATATAAGCAAAGGCATTCTCAATTTTTTAGCACTATAGAGTTTCCGGATCCTCAATCTAATTACCAATATTTTTTATTTTTTTATAATTATTTTTAAACGTAATAATTGACATCTTTAACTTATTCAAATTTAATTGTATAATTTAATATTTTTTATGGTTTTTTCTTTTCTTTTATTCTAATTTTCTAGATTTTCATTTTTACTATTACTCAGAACTCACATTGAAAATGTACGATGATTTTGAAGTTTGACACCATTATAAATAAAGGGGTTGAGCATGCTTTTAAATTGAATAAATTGGTGGGTTGGTATTTATCCCATTAAATTTAGTGGAATACTCAATTTACTTTTCAACTTTTCAATAATAATAATCAAATTTGTTTTTTTAAAACTAAAATTAGCCCACAGAGCCATTTGATTTTCATATACTTTTAATTATATAGTAAAATGGATTTCTGTGCATTGCACGAGTTATTATGCTAGTTACCATATAATTCATTCTAGCTAGCTTTGTAAAACATCATAAACCAAACTATTTGCAGAGCGAGAATGAAAGAATATAGATTAAACATGTAAGAAATTAAATATTTACTTAAAATACTTATTTTTCTTTGTTAGTGATGGTTGCGGTTTTTAGTTCGGACAAGATTTTCAAAGCCCTTAGTTTAGGTGCATGTGGATTCTTCCACAAGCCAATGGAGAAGGAAGAACTTGTTGGCATATGGAACCATGTCATGCGTAACATGTGAGAACTTCATCCTATATAACTTAAATCCTCGACCTATCGGTTTAAAAAGAAAAGTATCTTACTATTTGAATTGCATTTTTATTATCCAATAGGTTTGAACTTGCTGCTAAGCCTAATAGAAAAATAGATGAAAGCAATTCAGAAATATGGGTCAATGAAATAGAAGAAGAATATAATGAAGACTCTGAAGCTGGTAGAGAACTCCAAGTAAGAGGTCCCAAAGGAAGGGTTGAATGGACCCAACAGCTGGAGAGAAATTTCAGAGCAGCCTGTGCAATTTTTGGGTTAAACAAGTATGTCATTTCCTTAGTCATGCATGATATATAAAAAAACAAGTATTGCAAGAATTATAAAATTTATTTTACATGTATGGTGCCAAGGAGAAAGAACGTAATTCCATTGCAGAATTAACACCGATAAAGACTCTCACATAAAAAAAATAGTTATTATTTTTAAAACTTGACAAATGACAAGACTATAAAAGAAAATTGATTTGAATAAAATTTATATATGATATCAAAGCAAAGGCATTCTCAATTTTTTTAGCACTATAGAGTTTCGGATCCTCAATCTAATTACCAATATTTTTTATTTTTTTATAATTATTTTAAAAGTAATAATTGACATCTTTAACTTATTCAATTTAATAAATTGAATAAATTGGTGGGTTGGTATTTAACCCATTAAAGGGATTTCTGTGCATTGCACGAGTTATTATGCTAGTTACCATATAGTTCATTCTAGCTAGCTTTGTATAACATCAAAAACAAAACTATTTGCAGGAGCGAGAATGAAAGAATATAGATTAAACTTGTAAGAAATTAAATATTTACTTAAAATACTTATTTTTCTTTGTTAGTGATGGTTGCGGTTTTTAGTTCGGACAAGATTTTCAAAGCCCTTAGTTTAGGTGCATGTGGATTCTTCCACAAGCCAATGGAGAAGGAAGAACTTGTTGGCATATGGAACCATGTCATGCGTAACATGTGAGAACTTCATCCTATATAACTTAAATCCTCGACCTATCGGTTTAAAAAGAAAAGTATCTTACTATTTGAATTGCATTTTTATTATCCAATAGGTTTGAACTTGTTGCTAAGCCTAATAGAAAAATAGATGAAAGCAATTCAGAAATATGGGTCAATGAAATAGAAGAAGAATATAATGAAGACTCTGAAGCTGGTAGAGAACTCCAAGTAAGAGGTCCCAAAGGAAGGGTTGAATGGACCCAACACCTGGAGAGAAATTTCAGAGCCAGCCAGTGCAATTTTTGGGTTAAACAAGTATGTCATTTCCTTAGTCATGCATGATATATAAAAAAACAAGTATTGCAAGAATTACAAAATTTATTTTACATGTATGGTGCCAAGGAGAAAGAACGTAATTCCATTGCAGAATTAACACCGATAAAGACTCCCACATAAAAAAATAGTTATTATTTTTAAAACTTGAAAAATGACAAGACTATAAAAGAAAATTAATTTGAATAAAATTTATATATGATATAAGCAAAGGCATTCTCAATTTTTTAGCACTATAGAGTTTCCGGATCCTCAATCTAATTACCAATATTTTTTATTTTTTATAATTATTTTAAACGTAATAATTGACATCTTTAACTTATTCAAATTTAATTGTATAATTTAATATTTTTATGGTTTTTCTTTTCTTTTATTCTAATTTTCTAGATTTTCATTTTTACTATTACTCAGAACTCACATTGAAAATGTACGATGATTTTGAAGTTTGACACCATTATAAATAAAGGGGTTGAGCATGCTTTTAAATTGAATAAATTGGTGGGTTGGTATTTATCCCATTAAATTTAGTGGAATACTCAATTTACTTTTCAACTTTTCAATACCAATAATCAAATTTGTTTTTTTAAAACTAAAATTAGCCCTACGAGCCATTTGATTTTCATATACTCTTAATTATATAGTAAAATGGATTTCTGTGCATTGCACGAGTTATTATGCTAGTTACCATATAATGCATTCTAGCTAGCTTTGTAAAACAACACAAACCAAAACTATTTACAGAGTGAGAATGTAAGAATATAGATTAAACATGTAAGAAATTAAATATTTACTTAAAATACTTATTTTTCTTTGTTAGTGATGGTTGCGGTTTTTAGTTCGGACAAGATTTTCAAAGCCCTTAGTTTAGGTGCATGTGGATTCTTCCACAAGCCAATGGAGAAGGAAGAACTTGTTGGCATATGGAACCATGTCATGCGTAACATGTGAGAACTTCATCCTATATAACTTAAATCCTCGACCTATCGGTTTAAAAAGAAAAGTATCTTACTATTTGAATTGCATTTTTATTATCCAATAGGTTTGAACTTGTTGCTAAGCCTAATAGAAAAATAGATGAAAGCAATTCAGAAATATGGGTCAATGAAATAGAAGAAGAATATAATGAAGACTCTGAAGCTGGTAGAGAACTCCAAGTAAGAGGTCCCAAAGGAAGGGTTGAATGGACCCAACAGCTGGAGAGAAATTTCAGAGCAGCCTGTGCAATTTTTGGTTAAACAAGTATGTCATTTCCTTAGTCATGCATGATATCTCAAAAAACAAGTATTGCAAGAATAACAAAATTTATTTTACATGTATGGTGCCAAGGAGAAAGAACGTAATTCCATTGCAGAATTAACACCGATCAAGACTCCCACATAAAAAAATAGTTATTATTTTTAAAACTTGACAAATGACAAGACTATAAAAGAAAATTAATTTGAATAAAATTTATATATGATATCAGCAAAGGCATTCTCAATTTTTTAACACTATAGAGTTTCTGGATCCTCAATCTAATTACCAATATTTTTTATTTTTTATAATTATTTTAAACGTAATAATTGACATCTTTAACTTATTCAAATTTAATTGTATAATTTAATATTTTTATGGTTTTTCTTTTCTTTTATTCTAATTTTCTAGATTTTCATTTTTACTATTACTCAGATCTCACATTGAAAATGTACGATGATTTTGAAGTTTGACTCCATTATAAATAAAGGGGTTGAGCATGCTTTTCAATTGAATAAATTGGTGGGTTGGTATTTATCCCATTAAATTCAGTGGAATACTCAATTTACTTTTCAACTTTTCCATACCAATAATCAAATTTGTTTTTTTAAAACTAAAATTAGCCCACTGAGCCATTTGATTTTCATATACTCTTAATTATATAGTCAAATGGATTTCTGTGCATTGAACGAGTTATTATGCTAGTTACCATATAATTCATTCTAGCTAGCTTTGTAAAACATCATAAACCAAACTATTTGCAGAGCGAGAATGAAAGAATATAGATTAAACATGTGAGAAATTAAATATTTACTTAAAATACTTATTTTTCTTTGTTAGTGATGGTTGCGGTTTTTAGTTCGGACAAGATTTTCAAAGCCCTTAGTTTAGGTGCATGTGGATTCTTCCACAAGCCAATGGAGAAGGAAGAACTTGTTGGCATATGGAACCATGTCATGCGTAACATGTGAGAACTTCATCCTATATAACTTAAATCCTCGACCTATCGGTTTAAAAAGAAAAGTATCTTACTATTTGAATTGCATTTTTATTATCCAATAGGTTTGAACTTGCTGCTAAGCCTAATAGAAAAATAGATGAAAGCAATTCAGAAATATGGGTCAATGAAATAGAAGAAGAATATAATGAAGACTCTGAAGCTGGTAGAGAACTCCAAGTAAGAGGTCCCAAAGGAAGGGTTGAATGGACCCAACTGCTGGAGAGAAATTTCAGAGCAGCCTGTGCAATTTTTTGGTTAAACAAGTATGTCATTTCCTTAGTCATGCCTGATATCTCAAAAAACAAGTATTGCAAGAATAACAAAATTTATTTTACATGTATGGTGCCAAGGAGAAAGAACGTAATTCCATTGCAGAATTAACACCGATCAAGACTCCCACATAAAAAAATAGTTATTATTTTTAAAACTTGACAAATGACAAGACTATAAAAGAAAATTAATTTGAATAAAATTTATATATGATATCAGCAAAGGCATTCTCAATTTTTTAGCACTATAGAGTTTCTGGATCCTCAATCTAATTACCAATATTTTTTATTTTTTATAATTATTTTAAACGTAATAATTGACATCTTTAACTTATTCAAATTTAATTGTATAATTTAATATTTTTATGGTTTTTCTTTTCTTTTATTCTAATTTTCTAGATTTTCATTTTTACTATTACTCAGATCTCACATTGAAAATGTACGATGATTTTGAAGTTTGACTCCATTATAAATAAAGGGGTTGAGCATGCTTTTCAATTGAATAAATTGGTGGGTTGGTATTTATCCCATTAAATTCAGTGGAATACTCAATTTACTTTTCAACTTTTCCATACCAATAATCAAATTTGTTTTTTTAAAACTAAAATTAGCCCACAGAGCCATTTGATTTTCATATACTCTTAATTATATAGTCAAATGGATTTCTGTGCATTGAACGAGTTATTATGCTAGTTACCATATAATTCATTCTAGCTAGCTTTGTAAAACATCATAAACCAAACTATTTGCAGAGCGAGAATGAAAGAATATAGATTAAACATGTAAGAAATTAAATATTTACTTAAAATACTTATTTTTCTTTGTTAGTGATGGTTGCGGTTTTTAGTTCGGACTAGATGTTCAAAGCCCTTAGTTTAGGTGCATGTGGATTCTTCCACAAGCCAATGGAGAAGGAAGAACTTGTTGGCATATGGAACCATGTCATGCGTAACATGTGAGAACTTCATCCTATATAACTTAAATCCTCGACCTGTCGGTTTAAAAAAGAAAAGTATCTTACTATTTGAATTGAATTTTTATTATCCAATAGGTTTGAACTTGTTGCTAAGCCTAATAGAAAAATTGATGAAACCAATTCAGAAATATGGGTCAATGAAAAAGAAGAAGAATATAATGAAGACTCTGAAGATGGTAGAGAACTTCAAGTAAGAGGTCCCAAAGGAAGGGTTGAACGGACCCAACAGCTGGAGAGAAATTTCAGAGCGACTCGTGCAATTTTTTGGGTTAAACAAGTATGTCATTTCCTTAGTCATGCATGATATATAAAAAAACAAGTATTGCAAGAATTACAAAATTTATTTTACATGTATGGTGCCAAGGAGAAAGAACGTAATTCCATTG